>OX493405.1:15007500-16257500 GCA_950371165.1 Lacanobia oleracea | reverse complement strand
GTTCTTCCATTGACCACATCTAATTTTGGGCTTAGTAAAAAGAGCATAACAAAAAGAAAAAAACATTAATAAGATACCCAACTTTATTTCATCTTACAACTTTTCTTGTGCTTCAAAATCTCCACAGGAGTCATATACAGCGTTAACTGACAAACATCGCACTTATACTCTTTAGCATTAGGTTTAATTTCCCGTGAAGTTCTGGGTGCTTCTGCGTCCTTCTTCTCTTCTTTAGCGGAGCACGTGAACTGTGTGTGTTGGAGTCTTTCCACGGGGGATAAGCAGACTGTAAGCTCGCAGTTGGTGCAAGTCCAGGGTTGGCTGTAAATTTCGTCGTAGTTTTTGGCACTCCAAATTGTGTCGACGACACTGTAAAATTAAGTAAATACATTATTAATTGACTGACAGAATACTGGTATTCAGCTAAATCCGGCTTGAGTGGAAGCCGACCCCAATATAGTCGGGAAAAGGCTAGGCAGATGATGATGACATCATTAATTGACTGATCGTTTGGTACTGGAATTGATTGATCGATCGATATTCCTGTTATAAGGAATATCGAAGCAGTTCATAAAAAGCCACTGTTTGATACATGGGATAAATTTACAGGTAAAACTGAACAATGATGGCAAAAAGAAAAATATCCGTGGCGAATGCCTAGTAATTCCGACCTTTTTGTGTTTAATGAAGTTTTAATATTAGGTCTTTACCTATGAAATTGCCGTTCTGCAGTACTGGCCATTTCAAAGCAAAATAATTTTGTTTGGCTAAGAATTCTAATTTCAAATTAATTTTATTTTAAAAACATGTTTTTTTTTCCAAAAGTAGTCATTTGTTTATTGATTAGTGTTACATTTTCATCGCATTTCAATATTTTTCGTCATCATGGATACGTTAAAAATTCGAGTAATTATGGAATATGAATACCGTCGTGGCAGCAACGCGGCACAAGCGGCACGCAACATCAACGACGTTTACGGAGCTAACACTACAAACCAACGCACCACCTGTTATTGGTTTGCTCGCTTCCGTTCTGGAAATTTCGACCTGAAAAATGAACCTCGCGGCCGAAGACTTTGGTCGACAATGACGAATTAAAGGCGATTGTGGAAGCTGATGATACACAATCTACGGCTGAATTAGCAGCAGCTTTCGACGTTAGCGTCAAAACAATATTGGTCCATTTGCGTCAAATTGGCAAGGTAAAAAAGCTTGACAGATGGGTGCCCCACGAACTCAATGATCGCCAGCGCGAAGTACGCGTCGAGACGTGCCTTGCACTGCTCAACAGACATACAATTGAAGGAATTTTGAACCGCATTGTTATCTGCGATGAAAAATGGATTCTGTTTGATAACCGCAAGCGCTCAGCAAGTTGGTTGGATCCTGGTTCAGCACCTAAACAATGCCCTAAACGAAAACTTACCCCTAGAAAAGTGATGGTCACTGTTTGGTGGTCTAGCGCCGGTGTGATTCATCACAGCTTCTTACCAAACGGGGTGAGCATTACTGCAGATGTATACTGTGAAGAACTGAACACAATGATGGAGAAGCTGGCACATCTCCAACCAGCATTGGTCAATCGCTCGTCTCCGCTGCTCCTGCACGACAACGCGCGACCTCATACTGCACAGCAGACGGTCTCCAAGTTGCAAGAACTGGGGTTGGAAGCTCTCCGTCATCCGCCCTACTCACCAGACCTTGCGCCTACAGACTACTACTTTTTCCAGAATTTGGATAACTTCTTGGCGGGAAAAAAATTCAATACCCGAGAGGCAGTACAAAATGCCTTTGAAGAATTTGTTGCCTCCCGTCCAGCTGATTTCTTTAAGAAGGGCATCAATAAACTGCCACTGCGTTGGCAAAGATGCATTGATTATACAAATAAAAAATACATGAAAAAAATTCGTTTAAATTTTTTCATTCAAAACGGCAATTTCATAGGTAAAGACCTATTATATATGTAAATATAGCACAGAATATGCACACTCATCATGAAAGAACAACGGCCACTCGGCTAATATGCCTGGACTAGTAAAAAGTAACTTGATGAAACATGTTTATGTCGTTTCATTCGCCTTTACAAACATAACTGAGAACGGTCTTCAATTTATTTTTAAAAGGTCGGAGAATCTTGAAACTCTATGAAATATGGTTTTAAGATTATATATGTTTATTAAAATAACTAGTTGACCCGCGCAACTTCGTCTGCGTCGTAATTTTCATTACTGCTCCGCTCCTATTGGCCTTAGCGTGATAATATATAGCCTAGCCTTCATCGATAAATGGGCTATCTAACACTGAAAGAATTTTTCAAATCGGACCAGTAGTTCCTGAGATTAGCGGGTTCAAGTAAACAAACAAACAAACAAACTCTTCAGCTTTATATATTAGTATATATATACGATCTGTGGCATTTATGTTTTCTACTCTATGGTCCGTAAGCAAAGAAAGTAACAGAAAATCGTACAGAACACAGTCTTCGCAGAAACGACAACACGGTGGTCGGTCAGTGCAGAACCGACATTGTTTGTTTACTTCATAGATTAGTTACTTGTCAATAATAGGGAGGGACGAACGATAATCGTAATCGATCGATTAATGACACAATCGATTTTTAATGTCAATCATTTGTTTTTTATTTTATTCATGGCTTTATTAAAAGTATTTACCACGAACTATCATCCAATTATATTATTGGTTAAACTTAATTTAACGTGAGTATATACGGTTGGTATTGCCTGGAATTCAATTTCGTTTAAAGACGCGATTAAACGACGCGGGCTAGCCCGATCCTACGCGAGCCGAGCCGTCCGTGGAGATGCGGCTCGGCTAAATACGGACGCAAGCCTGCTCGTTTAAACGACGCGGGGTAGCACGATCCTACGCCAGCCGAGCCGTCCGTGGCAACGCCGCTACACATCGCGCTGTTGAACCGAGCTGTCCGCTTGTTCGTTCTTCAATATGGATAAAAGAAAACGCCTTGCTGCAGCAGCTGCTATTATTTTGCTCTGTGGTGAATATTTGAAAACAAAAGAAAGACGAAAAAGACGGTGGTGGATGGTGTCATTGTATAAGAGTCGCAAAACGTAAGTTTATATTTTTATATAAAGTCAGTATATATTTATTATATCTGATGTCCGAATCTAACAGTATCTTTGTTGCCTAAACGAAACAGATCACAATCTGCACGATGCGAGCCATGTTTATGTTCAACTCAAAATATAGGTATTGTTGATAAAATTTGGCAGCCGAATATTCGGAGGCCGGATACCGAATATTTGGCCGATGGTCAGGCCGAACATCCGGTATCCGGCCAAACAACTATTCGTTGCATCTCTAATTAGTACTATATGACCAGTATATTTACATATATGACCAGGATCCTGATAGCGGTAGAAAGTCTCACTTCCATACCTCATACCTAGTTACCTACATATAAACGTATTGTAAACAAACCTAGCCTTTTAGTCTTGAAATGAATAAAGAACATAATAATTATTTTTCAATCATTTATTCAAGAATTAGACAGATTAATTCTTTCTTTTTATAATAATAATCTTAGGTACAATATAATATTATTTTCAATATTTTAGGTACAATGCTACAGATCTGCTATATGACCTAACTCGAGAACCCTCTGGATATTTCGAAAATTTTTGTCGGATGTCCGCAGCTGATTTCGAATATCTGCTCAACAAAATCGGACCATTCATCGCAAAACAAGACACTAACATGAGAAAATGTATTCCGATTCAAGAAAGACTGGCTGTAACTCTCAGGTTTCTTGCGACGGGTGATAAATTTAGCAGCTTGGCCTACCTATTCAAGTTTTCAAAATCTACAATAGCTACATGCATAATGGAAGTTTGTCAGGCTTTGATTCAAGAGTTGCGAGAAGAAGTCAAGGTGAGCGTTTATAATTTATTCAGATTTTTCAAATATTTTAGAAACTGCATCTGCATACAATTTATCAATTGATTGCTCTTTAGAAAGAGACTCAAACCCAGGAAATGGTTGAGAATGAGAATACTCTTCCATATCAGACGATTGTTGCGAAATTGAGTGTGGAGATGGCTGGAAGTCTGCAGAGACTTGAATATGTGGTTGTGGAGACGGCTGGAAGTCTGCAGATTCTTGAGAATGTGACTGCGGTGACGGCTGGAAGTCTGCAGATTCTTGAGAATTTGACTGGGGAGATGGCTGGAAGTATGCAGATCCTTGAGAATGTGACTGTGGAGACGGCTGGAAATCTGCTGATTCTTGAGAATGTGACTGTGGTGACGGCTGGAAGTACGCAGATTGTTGAGAATGAGACTGTGGAGATGGCTGAAAGTTTGCTCGCCGTTGAGAATGAGACTGTGGAGATGGTTGAAAGTTTGCTCGCCGTTGAGAATGATACTGTGGAGATGGTTGAAAGTTTGTTTTGTGTTGAGAATGGGACTGTGGCGATGGCTGATAAGATGACGTTTGATAACCCACTGACGATTGCATGTTTTGATAATAACTAGGAGCTAATGGATTTTGAGGCAAGTGAAGTCCTGCATATGGTTGATTAGGTGGACTCTGAAATCGTGGAAACGCTTGCTGTTGTTTTAGGCGAAACATTACATTATCAATCTCGTGCATGGCGATGTCACGAGTCAATACGTCCATGGATTTTAACTTTGCACATAATAATTTTGTGTATAAAGTGCATTCGTCTTCAACCGGTTCTGGCTCTGCACTTATTTTTTTAAGGATATCGTACGCTTGTTCCATTTGATGTTCAATTTTCCGCTTTCTGTTTACTTCCTTTTTATTGCTTGCATTAGTCGGCTTTTTGAAAATAACTGGATTCACTGTGTCTGTATTAGTAGAAGATTCATTTTCTCGATCAACTACATTATCTTCGTTACCTTCGCGAATAACTACTTCCTCTTCGTTTAATTCAACGTCAGGATCAACGGTGTCCTGAAAAAGTGAATTTGACATTAATAAAATATTTCAAAATTTGTTACAGTTGCCTCGAACTGCAGAAGAATGGTTAAAAATAGAAGCGCAATTTGACAAAAGGTGGAATTTTCTACATTGCATTGGTGCGCTTGATGGAAAACATATATTAATTCAGTGCCCCACGCACAGCGGTACAGAATATTTCAATTACCAAGGAACATTTAGTGTGGTGCTATTAGCATTAGTAGATGCAAACTATAACTTTACATATGTAGACATAGGGTGCCAAGGTAGAATAAGTGATGGTGGAGTCTACCGAAACTCCAGCATGTACCAAAAAATTGAAGAACGTGCACTAAATTTCCCGCCGGATAAACCTCTCCCACTTAAAAATGATCCTCTGCCCTACGTGATAGTAGCAGATAGTGCATTTGCATTGACGGAAAACATGATGAAACCGTACCCCGGGATTCATGATAAAGGGACAAAGGAGAGAGTATTCAACTACCGTCTATCACGCGCCCGCAGAATCGTCGAAAATGTGTTTGGAATAATGTCTGCTGTATTTCGAATACTTAGGTCTCCAATTTTACTGGCACCAGAAAAAGTGTCAGTTATAGTTATGACATGTGTTTTGCTACATAACTTTTTGAGGAGGAGTAACAATTCAAAACAGAATTATACGCCGCATGGAACTTTCGATACCGAAATTAACGGTGAGGTTCGACCTGGTTTGTGGCGAAGTGATCAAAACGGAATCACATCACTAGTACCGATTAGGAGAATACCTAGAAGAGCAACATTAGCGGCTAAAACTGTACGAGATAAATTTGCTGAATATTTCACAACAAATGGCGCAGTAAGCTGGCAAAATGAATATTAAATTGGTCTTGATATTTACTCATGTTTTAATAGTTAAATTAAATAAAGATTAAAAAGATAGTTCCTCACCTCTGAACTCTTCGTTGTTGTTGGTTTGTATACACCATGCAGGAACTTGGCCATTTGTTCGTAAAATGGCCAATTAGGTTTAAACATGTCATCCGTACCACTCCCGCTTGTTGAACTTGACTTCACTTTCGTATTTAATTTTCTGTAAGTGGCCATTAAATTTTCCTTCTTTTTCTTTAATTCTTCCACTGATATACTTTCCCCGGTCCCCTCACAGAACTTAGTTTTTATTTTTGTCCAAGCATCGTGCACATTGTTGCGGCTTTTGTGACCTGGGTCTTTTGGGTTCCATATGGCCGGTTCCTCTTCGTACAATTCAATGAAGAGTTGAATCTTCTCGTTGCTCCACTCCATCTCGTACAAAATCAATCCCCAATTAAAAACTTCGCTAAAAACACAAAATAGGTCTTCCTTCGTCGCGCGCTCTGTGTTATCTGTTTAGACGGCGCGTATTAACACAAGCCGAGCCGCAGATGGCGCGCGCGCCTTTGATCTGTGTCGAAAAAACCGACAAGTGATGGATCGTGCGAACTTTGCCGAGCCGCGCCGAGCGCAGTTGTTTACACAGCGCGTGGCACGGCGAACCACGAGCGGAGCCAGGCTCGGCTCGCGTGTTTGCGCGCCGTTTAAACCCACCTTAACAAATAGACTTTAGGGACCGTGTACGGCGTTCACTATGCCATCTAGTGTCACTTATTCGAAGTTTTAAGGGTTACTATACTTGACATTGACGCTTCTGTGCTGCCACCTGTGGTTCCTGCACGCTCAGTTTAGGGGAATGTGCGCGAAGAAGACTGTGCCATCTAGCGTAGCTATTTCGAATTTTATACTTGAAACATAGTTGACATTCCTGTGCTGCCTCCTATAGTTTCTGCACGCTCCCTTTAAGGTAGTTGCGCCAGGGTAGCCCGCGAAATTCAAATTTTCTTACGTTTTTTGCAATTTGCAAGTTAGTATTAGGTTATATGTTGAATCAGTAAAATATCTCCATATGTCAGTATAATCCTAAAATGTCAAGATTTCATGAAATTGTCATTCTTTAGGGTTACCTTGCCTAATGGAGTGTTATTGCTGACTTAAATTAATTATAATTCTGAAAATAAATAATTCTTACGCCCGCGAATCATACTTTAATCGACATAAAACCTAATACTGACTTGCAAATTGCAAAAAACCTAAATTTGAATTTCGCGGGCTACTCTGGCGCATCCACCTTAAAACAAGTATGGACATCTCTAGTAACGTAAGTCGATACGGATGCGTTCGAATATGGATATTTTATACTGCGTTCTGATAAAAAAGTAGTACTTAATTAACAAAAAAAAGATTATCTCTATTTACCCTAGCTTTCAAAAATAAACGAAGATATCCAATAATATTAACAATGCACTACATATTGGTGATAGTTTCATCTCGTTACCAATTTCTGTTTTTTCCTAGTGCAAAGTGACCATTGTTCTTTACGCGGTAATCGGGGTTTAGAACATCAAAATTAAATTTATTTATATAAAAAATTACAACACTTTCCAAATCAAGAAGCAGTAAACTTACCAATTAAAAACGACATTATCGGTAACATAGACCCCTCCTTTCTTCTCATGCGGTCTACAAACAAAGGTTTCATCAAACGGGTTAGGTTCCACACTCGGATGGACCTCGTCACTCCCACAGTAGATCACCTTAAGGTCGCCAGGTAACAGTCTCTTGATGGTGTAGTACACTTCCGAGTTCATGTAGGTACTCATGTCACAGGATAAGTCGTGTTGGATCTCGTCGTACGATATTTTGGGTTGTTTTTCCTTTTCGAGCTCGCTTTCCACTGATTTTGTTGGGGTTGCATCTGTAATGGAAATAGATTTTAATGAACGTAAGCGATGGCGAGACGTGCTCGTCTACTACCGACAAGACGGGCCTGAATAATATGGAAAGGACAGAGTTATGTGGAAGAGGGAGAGGGAGGCCTTTGCCAAACAGTGGGGCAAAATACGCTGGATAGATCTATACTAATATATAAAGCTGAAGAGTTTGTTTGTTTACTTGAACGCGCTAATCTCAGGAACTACTGGTCTGATTTGAAAAATTCTTTCAGTGTTAGATAGCCTATTTATCGAGGAATACTATACATCATGCTATCATTACGCTGAGACCAATAGGAGCGGAGCAGTAATGAAATTTGTGACGCAGACGAAGTTGCGAGGGTCAACTAGTAGGTACATAAGTACAATATAATATGTGTTTTGAAAACGTTCGTTACGCAAGCGTTTAGCATGTGAAACGAACAGTTTGGGTGCACCGAATGTGTGCACACAACTGATTTTCTAGAGGTTGCTCGCGTATGGACATTCGAACCGTTAGGCATCGTGACGTCGTGCCGACAGAAAAGACCGCTTTGTATTAGAACAACACCTTACACAAATACGTCATCATCTGCCTAGTCTTTTCCCAACTACAGGGTTATTTGTAAAACACCAGCAACCTCTTAGGCAGTGAAAGTACACATGATTATAAGCAACTTTTACTTTGGGAAAACTCCGAAATCTCGAGAAAAATATCAGCTGTTTCATACAAAATGTAATATTTAGCCAATGAAAATTTACGAAACAGCTGATATTTTTCTCGAGATTTCGGAGTTTTCCCAAAGTAAAAGTTGCTTATAATCATGTGTACTTTCACTGCCTAAGAGATTGCTGGTGTTTTACAAATAACCCTGTATATTGGGGTTCGCTTCCAGTCAAACCGGATTCAGCTGAATACCCGTGTTTACGTGGAGCGGCTGGAAACTCGGTATATTAAGATGGTCACCCATCCACAGACCAACCTTGGCAAGCGTTGCTTAACCTTAAAGATCGACCCGTGCGGCTGTTATTATTTAGCCACGAGCTCCTCACCTTACATACTTTTATTCTAGTACGTATTAGACGTACTAGAATAAAACTAAATATAATAAATTCGTTTTATTCAGAATGTAGGTATCTATACTAAAATATAAAGCTGAAGAGTTTGTTTGTTTGCTTAAACGCGCTAATCTCAGGAACTACTGGTCCGTTTTGAAAAATTATTTCAGTGTTAGATAGCCCATCTATCATATCATTACGCTAAGACTAATAGGAGCGGAGCAGTAATTAAAATTGTGACGCAGACGAAGTAGCGCGGGACAACTAGTTTACAATAAGATCGTTAAGTCCATCAGGTCAGTGTAAAAGGTTTTCAAAAAATTTTAGACCGGTATTTTTTTCCGTCTCAAATCGGATAAAATTGATAAAGATAAAGCGCATCAAAGTTCAAGAGTCGGGGCTGATGACGTCACATTTCAGTAAAAAGTGTACTATCGCGTGACGTCACGCAAGTTTTCAACACTCTTCTTCTCTTCTTCATTTTTTGTTCAGTGAAAAAAGAAAAAAATACGTTTCCAATAGTTTTTGCAACTCTATCGCACAGACTAATTAGATTTTTTCAGTAAAATACCTTATAAAGTCATACGCTACGTCACATTTGGAGTAATCAGTAACAAAGGCGACTTACCAGCAATACGTCGATTTATTAGAGCATCCCACCGTCGACGTAGTTTCACGGCTTTCAGAAGCAAATTCAGTCCCGACTCAGGATAAGGGAATTCAAGTAGCAGCCAGGAGTCACAGACGATTCTGAAATAATTATTTATTCGTCGGTAAAATATTAAATATATTCTATCTTTATTAATATATTAAGCAGAAGGGTTTGTTTGTTTGCTTGAACGCGCTAATCTCAGGAACTACTGGTCCGATTTGAAATTATTTCAGTGTTGGATAGCCCATTTATCGAGGAAGGCTATGGGCTATATATCATCACGCTAGTACCAATAGGAGCGGAGCAGTTATGAAAATTGTGACGCAGACGAAGTTGCGCGGGTCAACTAGTACTAATAAATAAAGTTGAAGAGTTTGTTTGTTTGCTTGAACGCGCTAATCTCAGGAACTGCTGGTCCGATTTCAAAATTATTTCAGTTTTAGATAGCCCATTTATCGAGGAAGGCATATATCATCACGCTAAGACCAATAGGAGCGGAGCAGACGAAGTTGCGCGGGTCAACTAGTTACAATATATGCTTTACAAGTTTTTGAAGTGGCCACACGACTGTATAGTGTAAACTAATACGTTAAAATGTACCGGCCAAGTGCGAGTCGGACTCTTACATGAAGGGTTCCGTACAATTAACCGGAAAAAAATACGTTTCTTGTATGGGAGCCTCCTTTAATTTAATTATTTGTTTATAGCAACAACAGAAATAAACGCTCTGTGAACATTTCAACTCTCTAGTGTCTACCTATAACGGTTCTTGAGATACAGCACGCTGACAGACAGACGGATGAACGGATGGAAAGACGGACGGACGAATGGAAAGACGGACTGACGGACGGACGGACAGCGGAGGCTTAGTAACATGGCCCTGTTGGTTTCCCTTTGGGTACGGAACCCTAAAAACAATAGACCCGTTTTGAGCAAGGGAATCATTAGGGCAAATTGTTTAAGAATTGATGAGTTTTTTATGGATGTCTATTTATTTATTTATTTATTTTATTTATTTATTTATTTATGTACACACAATATACTTAAAACACGAAAATTTATACAGTGAGAAGAGCACAAAGGTACCTACTGCTTATTTCATAAGAAATTTCTTCCAGCAGACCTGCGACAGGAGAGTGGGATAAGATACGTAGACACAGTGTGTAAAGAGACAAAGAAGGAAACTTAAAATAGACTTAGCTAACTTAACTTAAACATACAGCTATTAATAAATATAAATCAAAATACAATAAACATACTAACTAATATACACAAATACATTTACCTAAATACATAAATACATTTATATTTATGTGTAGGTTAAATTTTTACAACAAATTAATAATCATTATCATCATTTCAGGCAATATCCGTCTACTGCTGGCAGCCACCTTCTTTAAATCATTTAAATCATCGTAGTGTGAGACGCCCTGCGGCACAAATTAATATTGCGTTCATCATCATCTGCCTAGCCTTTTCCCAACTATATTGGGGTCGGCTTCCAGTCAAACCGGATTCAGCTGAATACCAGTGTTTTACGTGGAGCGGCTGCCTACCAGACCTCCACAACCCATTAACTGGGTAACACGGTACTTCTTGGCAAGACTGGAGTCAGATTTACTGGCTTCTGACAATCCGTAACGACTGCCAAAGATCTACAAATGACAGCCGGGACCAACGGCTTAACGTGCTTTCCGAGGCACGGAGGAAACTCGGTATATTAAGACGGTCACCCATCCACAGACCAACCTTGGCAAGCGTTGCTTAACCTTAAAGATCGACCCGTGCGGCTGTTGTTATTTAGCCACGAGCTCCTCAAATTAATATTGCGTTCAAATAATTAAATTTACCTCGTGAATCCAATATTAGTTTCGGCTGAATGCGCTAACAGTAACAGAGTTTGTGCAGCCGGCATGCGCATTGAATTCACTATGTATGGCTTCGTAGTCTCCAGGAGTGATCTGAAAATAAAGTAAGGTATAATAATTATTAAATATGTGATTAAAATGTTGGAAAGGTAGTATTTTGGTGGTGGTATCCTTATTTTTCTGTTTACTGACGTCACGTTGGCTGTTTCGCGATACTCAAGACCACGTCTACCAGTCTTATAACGTTAAATAGTCTAAAGCTTATTGCACTACACAGTATTCAGGGCCCGATGGCAAGGGTGGGCGTGGCCCCTAATTTGCCGCTTATTACACAAGGCGGCCGATTCGGCACAACTCAGTTGTGAAGTGACCAGCGTTGCCAATTAGTGGGAAATTCCCCTAACTGCGGGGAATCTCAAATTTATTGGGAATTTATTGGGGGTTGGCAAGATGTGGGGATTCAAAATATCGATTTTATTCTTCTGACATTATCCTAAACTAGTTGACCCGCGCAACTTCGTCTGCATCACAATTTTCATTACTGCTCCGCTCCTAATGAAAATTGTTAGTGTGATGATACATAGCCTACTCGATAAATGGGCTATCTAACACTGATATAATTTTTTAAATCGCACCAGTAGTTCCTGACATTAGCGCGTTCAAGTAAACAAACAAACAAACTCTTCAGCTTTATATATTAGTATAGATATCTAATTTGTGGGGAATCAGTAGATATTTTGTCCCCAAATTGGGGAGTTTGACTTTAATTTTCGGGGAATTTGTTAGATTTGTGTTGGTAACACTGCTCGCTAACTCCCTAAACGCTATCACTGTCCGGTAATAAGGGAGTTAGGGAGCTAACTAGACCGGGCCGCTCCAGTCACTCTAATTAGGGTCCCTAACTCTTATTACACCACCTTAAATCGGGACTTAGGGCCGTGTAGTATAATAAGCGCTTTATTTAATGTTGTACTTACAAATAACACAATATCTGATGCTTAGAGGACACAGGCAGCTTTCCATCGAACCCCAGACCGACAGGCAAGTCTGAGTGTATGTCGGCCTCCGTCAGTTGTAGAATGCGGGATTGTTTGCCGAAGTACGACGTGGGGTGCAGGTACACGAAGGGTTTGCTCCACGTGTGGTATAGCTGTTCTGATACTGACTGTGGATATGTATAAGTTACAGGTGGGTTAAGTTTTTGTATAACAAATCGATGAATAAACAGGTTTAGCTTTTTAGTTACTCGACTGGCAAGGAACGGTTATGTTTTTCGCGCATATCTTGTATGTATGTTTGTTTGTAAATTTCTTTATTACCTCGTACCTTACAAACGGCTGAATGTATTTCAACTATTGAAGTATCGTTAGATTCATTTAAAAAACCCAAATATCCTTAGATAGGTGTTATAAAAAAAAACAATATGACGGATTTTGGGCACTAAATTTGTAAGTCATTCATATTCTTGAAGTGAAAACTTCTTTAGCGGCGTGTTAAACTCGCGTCAGGATCAGGACACGTGGCCCTGATCGAAAATTCGTAAAACTGTCACGTGTCTTGCAAACTTCTTTAGCGGCGTTGTGCACTTTTATTGTGGTGGGTAAAAAATGTTAAACTCGCGTCAGCACACGTCACCTGATCGAAAATTCGTAAGACGGAGGGAGAGAAGCACGTATTCAAGTTTTCACTTCTGCCGGCACTCCCGGAGTGCAACGTTTTTTTTTATGTTTAACCTAACCTATCGAGTAAAATATGATAAGCTATATGTTTAAATTCATTTAGAAAACAGTTTTCGTTCAAAAAAGTGTCACGGTTGACTTTTTGCAGTCGGTTTTTTTGATTTTTCTAATTTGTGACTGGTTGTGTGTTGTTCTGGCACTTCACCTTCTCGCTCACACTGCAATTCAAACCTTATTTCAATAAAAAAGATACAATTTTTTTTGCGCAAATGAGTGAAATGCCATCATTAGAGATTATAAGATCGAAGCTAGAACACTTTAAAGTGCTAAGGGAGCTCTCAACAGTTTGAGTACTGTTAAATTAAACTCTCTTCAGATGACCCATCGTACTTAAAAAGCACTCAAATTCAAGTTGCAATATCATCTTAGCGACAATTAATACCAAAATAAAGAGAAATTAGGTTTTATGAAATATTGCAAATGCGAACATTTCTTCCTAAATATTTGTCTTTACTAACATAATTTATGTAAAGGGAAGAAAGCCGTGGGGGACTATTACTAACGGTTGCAAATTTTTATGCATATTAGTTTTGTGAAAATATAATAAATAATAAAATAATAAAAGTTTATTTTGGAACAATAACACGTGACTAAGTACAACAGGTAAAACGATGATAGCTGCAAAATTATAAACTGTAGCGCAGCTAACAACGCCCTTCTCCAAGTACAGAATGGAATGATGTTCCATACAAAAAGTGTTAGACAGGTAAAAGTTAAAAACAAGCAAGATAAAAATAAGCAGTCTATGATCTATGATTGGGATGTACATTCTGTCAAAAAAGTATCGGGAATGGATGATTTGTTTATGGTTCCAAATTCAAATTATTGTTTTTTTGTAGTTATTAGATTGGCACAACTGTTTTCCATTTTGGCGCGGAGTTTGAGTTGCATCTGTTATTTATATTAAATACAGTGCTGGTTTTAGTAATATCTTATAATAGTGTGTATTGCAAATTTCATAATGGACAAAAATTTTGTCTTAAATTTTGCATCGCCAATGGAATTTCGTGTTCGGAGTCACTGAAAATGTTACAGAAGGCTTACGGTGAATCGACTTTATCAAAAACTCGTGCTTATGAGTGGTTCAAAGCGTTCAAAAGCGGTCGAGATTTGATGGAAGATTTGCCTCGCTCTGGTAGGCCGTCAACGTCTGCAACTGAAGTTAACATCGCAAAAGTGAAGGAAATAGTGACTGAAAATCCCCATTCAACTCTGAGAGAGATAGCCGCCGAACTTTCTGTATCTCACGAGTCGATCCGTACCATTTTAACTAATCATTTGGGTATGAAACATGTTGCTGCTCGGCTAGTCCCAAAAGATCTGGATTTTCTCCAAAAACTCAATCGCATGAAAGTCGCTGAGGACATGCTAGAACGAGTCAGTTCGGACCCAACATTCATGAAACGCATTGTTACTGGTGACGAGACGTGGGTTTACGAGTTTGACATGCAAACTAGTCAACAAGCTTCGGAGTGGCGCCTTCCAACTGAACCGAAACCGAAAAACCACGCCAAAGTCGATCAAAAGTCAAAGTCATGTTGACTGTTTTCTTTGACTATCGCGGTGTTGTGCACTCTGAATTCTTACCGGAAGGTCTAACGGTAAATAAAGAATATTATTTGAGCGTTATGCGGCGTTTAAGAGAGCAAATTCGACGAAAAAGGCCAGATTTGTGGAAAGAAAATTCTTGGATTTTGCACCACGACAATGCGCCTTCGCACAAGGCTATCATTGTGAACGAATTTTTAACCAAACACTCAACAAATACCATCCAACAACCACCATATTCACCAGATATGGCTCCTGCTGACTTTTTTCTTTTCCTAAACTCAAATTACCACTTCGTGGCACCCGTTTTCAATCGATAGAAGACATAAAGGAGAATTCGCGGCGAGAACTGAACTCAATTCCGGAAGCAGCGTTTAAAAAATGTTTTGATGAATGGATTATTCGTTGGCGCAAGTGTATCGTTTCTAAAGGAGCATACTTTGAAGGTGATAAAATAAATTTGGATGAATAACAGACATTTTGTGTATTATTGATCTTTTCCCGGTACTTTCTTGACAGAGTAGTATTTTGACGTTGAGTTAGAGTGGTGAGTGTTTCTGTAGGGTGAATGGGTGGGTGTGTATGAGTAATGAGTGTAATGAGTTATGCATGTATGTTGTGGTGATTGTGGCATGTCTGTTGTGTGTGGTTATGTTGGGGTGTGTGTATTTTTACACTTCCACGAGTTTCTCTGTTTCATCATAATTTTGTGATTTTAGCCAGGTGTCAAGTTTTTTTTTTGCATTTACTCTTGATTAATGGGTAGATGTGTAGGCTTTTGTTTAACTTGTTATACATTTTAGAACTAATGTGTTTGAAGTGACGACTTGCAGCTATGGTACTACGAGACTCGGTGCTACAAACCCTATTCGAGCGGCGTGTGGAACAGAATTTGGTATCAAACTTAAGTTGGCTGTGTTTGCGAAGGATAGTTTTTAGGATAAATAGCTGTCTGACGGTGAGGACTTGGCAGAGGGTATATAGAGAGGATGTAGGATATCGGATCGGCTTCCTTGCCAGCACCTTCAGGACAGCTCTCTGCGCTCGTTCGACCCGTAGCATCACTGTTTTACCGGCACCACCCCAGACCGTTACACAGTACCCCAGAACAGACTGAGCGAGCGCAAAGTAGACGTTCAACAAACAGCTGAAATCGGCCGCACCTCTGAGCTTCTTAAAAATATATATGAGTTTTCTCACACGAGCCACAGTTGAAGCAATATGTTCCTTCCATTTCAGGTTGCTATCAAGAGTGACTCCAAGATATTTGATAAAAGGAGTATTTTCCAACAGTTTACATCCACAGTTTGCGTGCAAGTTTGGGCAGGTGTGTGCACGAATTTGAATCGGTGTAGGGGGCTGACTTGACTTCACAGTAGAAAATGTGATAAATTTAGTCTTATTGACATTGAGAGTGAGAAGATTTGTGGTCAGCCACCTCATGACAGTGCTCAAGGCAAACTCCGAATTGAGACGAGTTTCAGTCCAGTCCCGGTCATGAACAATTAGAGCTGTGTCATCAGCATAAGCTATGATTTTACAGTTAGGTAAGGATAACTGACACAGCTCGTTCACGTATATAAGAAAAAGTGGGGGTCCCAGGACACTGCCCTGGGGGACACCGAAAGTAATCGTCTTCTGGTTACTTAGGAAGTTTTCAAGTTTTATAACTTGTTTACGACCTGTAAGGTAACTCCTGAAGAGATCATGGGCCATCCCGCGAATACCAAGGTGCTCTAGCTTCGATAAAAGTATGGGAATTGAGACAGTGTCAAAGGCTTTGGATAGGTCTAAGAAGATGCCTATAGTTTTATGTCTGTTTTCCCAATGGCTAATAATCGTATCTGTAAGTTCCAGTACAGCATCTTCGGTGGATTTTCCACTCCTAAAACCAAACTGATTATTAGAAAGCAGGTTAAATTTGTTTAAGTATTTGGTGAGTCTACGATTTATAACCTTATTTATTATATACTATAATATGCAGTTTCTTTCTTTCTTTTTTCGTCCCCAGTCAGGCTCCGCAAAATTAAAACACAATAGATAGTTGACCCGAAAGGTACTTACGGATACTCATCATCTGCCTAGCCTTTTCCCAACTTTGTGTTGGGGTCGGCTTCCAGTCAATCCGGATTTAGCTGAATACCAGTATTTTACGCGGAGCGGCTGCCTACCACACCTCCACAACCCAGTAACTGGGTAACACGGTACTTCATGGCAAGACTGGAGTCAGATTAACTGGCTCATGACTATCCGTAACGACTGCCAAAGATCTACAAATGACAGCCGGGACCAACGGCTTAACGTGCTTTCCGAGGCACGGAGGACACTCGGTATGTTAAGATGGTTACCATCCACAGACCAACCTTGGCAAGCGTTGCTTAACCATGAAGATCGACCCGTGCGGCTGTTATTATCTAGCCATGAGCTCCTCAAAGGTACATACGGAGACTGACTGGTTAAAAATACGAGAATAGCCCCTCAGACATACTTACCTATTTTATATTGTTTTACTTGAATAAATGAATATTTGAATGTGATTTCCTAACAATAAACTATTCTTATTCTATTCTTGTTGTTACAAATTGTTGTGTCGTTGCGTTTATCGAGTAGCAAATCTCAAAAAGCACATTATCCTCTCGCGCGTTTCTCGTACAGTTCCCATCACGCAAGCTTGCCTCCGCAAAGTACGCCGCAATCGGCTGCGCAGGACGTCAATTTGACAACAAACATATAACCGCGCATGCGCGGGTAGCTCGCGCATGCGCGGCGCGCGGGTGTAGTGGCATCTCACTCGCTCGTATACGTTCGATGCATAAGCGTGTCCCGCTTGCTCGATGCAATCCGACTGTGGATGCGAAAAGTGTTACAGGTTGTTATTGTTTTTAATGATTTATTTTGGTTATTTCTTACAGTTTGATTTGTGTTCTTGTGGTGTATGTGTTTGTTGTGTTACTTTTTGATATTTTATTGTTACTGGTAGTCTTTGTTACTTGTTTATAGTATAATACGTATAAACAAAAAAATATTTTAGGAACGTAACACTTTTTTACGCGATTGCACCTGCGCGGACTTCACTCAAACCTAACTTCCGAGGGGCAAGCCACGCTAACGCGAACTGTACACCCATGTGTACGCGCGAGAGGTTATCGTGAATTAAAAACATGAAAACATTATATTGTAAGAAACTTGCCTTGTGATGATTAAAGTTGTCAGCTACTGCCACTTGTGGGTACAAAGCTCTGCATAGAACCACCTGAAAGAACAAAATAATATAACAATCAGCATGCTTTGAAATAAATGTTGAAGAAATAATAACAGTAGTCGTTACTGCTTCATATGGCGTCTATTTATCAACTCGCGCATTTTTCCTGTGAGGTCAGGTAGAAACTAAAGTACACCTATTACAATGTATGCTTACGTATATGGCGGTACCTATATTAGTTTTTGATGCTACATACATTTTTATATTTCATACCTTCAACATAACTAGATCCCTGCCACTAGAAGCGCTGGAGCCCGCGATCAGCGACTGTATCCGCTGAGCGTCGTTCGTCATACGGAACTCGACGTCTCTTATATCGATGACGTCATCGTCGTCATTCGTGTTCTCGTCCACGATCTCCCACGAGTCTACTTTGAGGCGCTTCTTGCGTTTTAGGTCGTTGGCTGCTTTCTGTTTGAATTGGCTGGAATGAGAAAGAGTTTAAAGTTAAGGCCATAGAAATTAAAATTAATGTTATCTGTTTCGATTTAATGTTTTATTTAATTTAATGAAGATCTGAGTATGTGTCAAGACTTAACACTATGTCAAAATTCAAAACCGTGCGATGCACAGATGTCAAAAGAATCCGTACGACAAATGAACAAAAAAATAATCTTTCAAAGGTTCCGTTTTCCTGTCACTGTAGGAACCAAAAAATTAAATGACAGAAGCAAAACTTACAAGGACTGGTGTTTGGAAACATTGAAAATTTATATGATTGGTACTTCGTCATTCGTATTCACCATTTCAATAGTATCTACCACACGTGAAGACGCATGGGAATTTCAATTTTATTCTTCACAACATAGCAAATAAATTACCGAAAATTAAGTAATACCCTTACCGTCTCGCATCTTTCAACTGTTTCATTTGACCGTGACGTAGAGCTCTTTCAGACGATGACATTGATTCAGGCTCAGGAGCTTCCATCAAATTGTTATCCTGAAATTATCAAAAGAAATTAAGTGCGCTATTACAAAATCGAGCGCTTGCCCCGGACTAAAGCTACAAACCGCGTTTCCCGAGATTTATAGTGATTGTGGGGCTGTATACAAAAATTGCTTAAAAATATGACTTTACTTTTAAATAGACCAATATTTTTTTTCATGCATTATAACAATACCTCCTTAATTATTAAATAATTTTTATTTGAATTTGGATTATACTTTCATAGATAAAAAATATAGTTTCGTACGGAAAATTGTCAATAGTTCTCAGTTTTACAAAATTATTTTTGGTTTATTAGTGCATGAATCGTAACAAATTGATTTGATCATTCCAAAGTAGAAGGTACAGTTGTATCATGGACATTTTTAAAATTGATTAAATTATTATATCTTCGGTGTACCAAAGCATCAAAAGATTCCCAAAAGCGTAATTTTATGAAACACCCTTTGCGGAGACAAGAAATTTACTGATGTACGTGAACAAATTGATATATTTATTTAGAACACTTCCAAGATCAACTATCAAACTTTCTTAGGCGTATTTTTGTTTTTTTTTTTGTGCTGTATCTAAAGCATAATCAGACATCAAAACTCGAATCAAACGCTCAAATTCAAGAAAAATTGTGAAAGCGCTCTTAACATACGGACCATAAAAAAGATTTGTAGAGGAACTAATTGATAGAGGAACAATCAAAATTATACTTTTGAAAGAAACACATGAGGCTGAAGCTTTCCTAAGAATAAATAAAGATTCTAAAATGCTTTGAGATGGCTCAGCTAAGTATCAGCTTGCCGCGCTTAACTCGGTGGAACGCAGAGCTAAGAGGCTCATCGGTGACGTAAAACTGGTGGATGCCAAGCTTGGCTCATGGCCGTAAGGTGGCCTGCTTGTCGGTCTTCTACAGATTGTACTTCGGTGAGTGTGCCCAAGAACTCCACGACCTCATCCCACCGGCCCCCTTCTACCATCGGACATCCAGACGCACTGCATCTTACCATCCCTACCTTGTTGCTATTCCACCAATTCGCACTAAGCGTTTCCAAACGTCTTTTATAATACGCGCAGCAAAGTAGTGAAACTCTCTGCCTGCGTCTGTGTTTCCAAACGCTTACAACCCTAATCTCTTCAAAGTTAGAGTGAACAGGCTCCTTCTGGGTAAGCTCGCTAGATCGTAGACTTTGTCTCTGTCATCTCTGACCTAGACTAGAGTCAAGAGCAAATCCACCAAAAATAAAAATAAAAAAAAACAAACAATGTATCAATCAAAGTGGTAAAAACACCAACCTGCGGTGGCCTTGGCTTATTTTATTTATACTAAAGACTAATGTGTAAAAGCTATTATAAACGTTAACTCACTTGTAATAAGTTCCTAAGTTGAGCAGCCAATTTTGTCAAATCGTAAAGACGTTGTTCTTCAATGCCTCGTCATGTGTACAAGCTATTTTAAACGTTAACTCACTTGCAATAAGTTCCTAAGTTGAGCAGCCAATTTTGTCAGTTCGAAAAGACGTTATTCTTCAGTGCCTCGCCATGTGTACAAGCTATTTTAAATGTTAACTCACTTGCAATAAGTTCCTAAGTTGAGCAGCCAATTTCGTCAATTCGTAAAGTCGTTGTTCTTCTATGCCTCGTTGTCTCCACCACGCTCTGTCCCCTTGGCTCATTTTATCTACAATATAGACTATGTGTACAAGCTAATATAAACATTAACTCACTTGCAATAAGTTCCTAAGTTGAGCAGCCAATTTCGTCAATTCGTACAGTCGTTGTTCTTCTATGCCTCGTTGTCTGCACCACGCTCTGTCCTCTTGGCTCATTTTATCTACACTGTAGACTATGTGTACAAGCTAATATAAAAATTAACTCACTTGCAATAAGTTCCTAAGTTGAGCAGCCAATTTCGTCAGTTCGTAAAGACGTTGTTCTTCTATACCTCGTCGTCTGCACCACGCTCGACCACCGCGGGTATCTCGTTTTTCTCTAAGCCAGGCGCAGTATAAGGAGAGGAGAGTTAAAGGATCGCCGTGGTCAGATTCATCTGGTCTGCGGGCGTTCTAGAATGTTGAAGAACGTTTTGTTAGAAGGTCACAAATGATTTCAAGATGGCCGGTCTTTTCTTCAGCCACAGAATCAGAATTCCCATTCAACGTGGCAAAGCTGACAGTTTTTTGGGCACTTTTCCCGTTGATAGCGATGTAGACGGATTTTCCCGGTGCCCTGTTATTCATTTATTTAATTTTAGTTACTCTCTGCCACATACAGTAAGTACCAACACGTACAGAGAGTCAACAATCTTAGTATTAATTATTTATCATTCGTTTTATTATAGTCCCCTCCTCTTTTCATCCCGCTTGTCCACACGCTTGCACATATTTTTTATTTGCTTGTATCCTAATATATAAAATTATATTTATTTAATCTGAACATTATCGTAATTGCTATCTTAGGCAACTAAAGCTGAACTCTCACTGTGATAAATCGCGTGCAGTTTCCTTATTTTTTTTTCAAAATAGACCAACATTCTGAGTAATTGAATATCCGTTACTTTCGTATTTATAATATTTATGGATCAATACGGAAAGCTTTGATAGATAATATATTAAATGAACGAGATAAGAAAAAAAAAACTTAACTTGTTCAGTTTCACACTTATGTGACGAATAAAATATAATAAATATGTCAGAGGCTATGTTACTTCAGTCAACAAAGGAAAAAAAATGTACTTACTTCACAATCAAAATCCCGATGCGCCCTCGTAGTATAAATGGACCGTATGCCCAAGGCAGCTGCCAGCGCAAGCGCCGAATCCAGTTTGTAAGGAGGCAAGGTCGCGGCGCCCAACACTAGTGTCTTGGCCAGGCACACCTCTACTGGTAAGTTGGCTAGAGTACGCCCTAGGGCTGTGAGTTTCTCGTTCGAGGTTAGGGCCCCCTGGAGAAAGAGAGAAGATTTGAATATGCTTGGAATTTATGATTGGAACACTACACTGGGATCAAAAGACAAGGCTGTTGAATAATTCGTACGGAAATAGCCACGCAACTTTTTTGTTTTGGCTTATAGGAGATGCAGTGATTATCCTACCAAAAATATTAAGACGGAAACCTTAAATGTTACCTATAGAAATAATTCATTTGTTAGTGTCGTAAAAGCTGTTAAAATAATGTTAGAGTATTAAATTTCGTATGAGATGATATAATAATGGCTCGCGGCGCAGACAGACGTGCGAGCCGAGGCGAGCTACGAGCAAAATCTCAAACCTGTTGGATCGCCAACAAACTTACTCGGCGGTTTTTATGTACGCGTGCTTACGGTGACACACGAGCGATAAAGCTCGTCGAGCCACAAGTACGGGTACTTGCTCGCACGTCTATCACACACCTTATTAATTTTAAGAGAGTGATTGTTTCGCCATTCACACAACAACGGAGCAACAGTTTGACATAGGCATACAACAACAGTTTAGCATAGAGACAATACAGATATATGCGTAATTATTGTAAGAGCATAATAGGGAAGATGCAAATACAGAATTTAAGAGAATTTTGTCAGTAAAATGATAGAAAAGTATAAAGTAAAGACCATTACAACGTTTTTATTTTGGTTAATATCGATTTTTAACAAAAATAATGAATTAAAGTAACGTGAAACGGAACGTATTTAAAAACAATCAGCGTTGAGTGACGTATCTGCTGTTATGCCAACGAAAAGGCAACCTTATATCTTTGAGTTAGGACAGTTCTTGACCAGTGATAGACACGAGTGACGTCATCGACCGTTTTCGCGCGAACCTTTAAACTGTCGGTTTAAAAACGCAATTTTGGCAATAAATTAAAGCGTTTTTATTTCTTATTTATGTGGTGGTCTATTCTAGATGGAGTTCTCTAAAATTAAAGCAAAATTGGAAATATTGCATGTTCCCTATTGTGTTGTATGTATGTTCACCATTCACGCAGCAACGGAGCAACGGATCGACATGATTTTAAGCACAGCGCCAGTTTATGAGTCTGTAAATGACATAGACTACTTTTTATCCTGGAAAATCGAACAATTCTTGTAAAAACTCACATGTTGCTTCAGTTCCAGCAAAGCATTCTCTACAGCGTCTTCGGGAGGCGCGTCTAGGAACGGGAACCGTCTGACGTCACTGACGCCGAGCGAGCTCATCAGCAGCAGTAACGACGCGAGCGGCACGCGCGATACTTCCGGAGTGCTGAAGGATTCCATATCGTTGTATTGCTGCTCGGAGTATATGCGGTAGCAGACGCCGGGACCTGCGATAAAGGAGGTGTGAAACAACCATTTATGGGTCGATCTTCCAGCGCCTGCCGAGGTAGGTCAGTCAGTCTTACCAGCGCAAAAAGCACATCAAACTACTCGAAACTGTCAAACTTCCCAATCAACCTTGAACCTAATGCTTTAGCGATAAAGATGAAAACGAAATTTGACAGATTGTTGTGTGATTAATATTATGATTCTACTAAAGTGGCATTTTTAAACCCGCAGGCGACATAAAAAAATCGTGCTATTCGCTTATTCAGTTAATTGGTTGTTGAGGTTAGGTAGGCAGTCACTTTATACAGAGTTGATACGACAGAGGGGCATTAAATTAAACTACGTATACTATACGTGTTCAGTATTAATTCGATACGGTACAAAAACAAAAAGCGCCATAAATGAAAAAAAAATTTTTTCAAACAAACTAAATAGCTTGCAAATCCGAATAAAACGCAACCACCCTTTGTAAAAAAATGACACTGACCTTAGATACCGCTAGGTAACAAAGCGGCAACGTCGCGCGCGCCTTGGAGCGCGGTGTGCGGTATCTCGTGTGCTCGGCGGGGGCCGGGCCGGGGTGGCCGACGGCGACTTAGGCCTCCGCTCGCACTGGCTTTTATGTTAGGTAACGTTTCGAAGTACACGCACAAAAACAAACACACTAAATTTTTAAATTTTCAATGTGTCCTCCATTCACATTGATGCACAAATTATACCGACGGAATATTGTTATTTATTTTTCTAATTAGATCACTGTCCGTCGCTAAGCACTTTAATTTGTGAAATGCTAAAATAATCCTATTTTTTAACTCATCAATTGTATTTACCTCTGAGGCATACACTTCACCCTTAATGTAACCCCACAAAAAGAAATCCATGGGAGTGAGGTCCGGAGATACTAATACTAAATAATAATAATCCCAAGTTACGTGTCCTATCACCATAAAAAACAGTCAATCACAAAAAAAACACTAATAATAAATAATAATAATCCCAAGTTACGTATCCTCTCACAAAAATAAAATTACAATTGTTTGCGCGCGAAGTCCACAAACCGTACGTTCCGAAAAACAAGCGTCGGCGCACTGAGGGACTTACCGATCGCAAAAAACAAGGATGCAACAAACTGACCTATCTCTATTTCTTTCGCTCGCTTTATGTTAGTCGCTTTCGTAGTGAAAGTGCAAGTGTGTGTGTATTGATTGCTTCCTTGTTTGCATTGCCAATTTTTAGTGAATGTCCTTCGACATGCGTCAGAGCGGCAACAACGCATCGTAGATTTATCGTTGTAAGGTGCATGACCTATGCTTAGACGATAATCAACTGTTAGAAAAGATACATCGTGTTCAAACCGTGCAAAAACTTTAAAAATCATTTGCGACTAAACTACTGCTCCTAATTAATTTATTTTTGGTACAGAGCTTGAAAATGGTACCTAGTATAGGCAGTTTAAAGGAAAGCCCCTCTGTCGTATCAACGTTGTATAAAATACTGGTATTCAAATGCATCTGGTTAGAGTAAATGCCGACTCCAATATAGTTGGGAAAAGGCTAGGCTAATAGATTGGTTGTACTCATAGAACTTTAAGTATATATGTAGTGGTGTCTCTTTTTATCTGTCCTCAGTGGTGACGGTAACAAATAATCTATACTAATATTGCAAAGAGGTAGTTTATGAGTTTGTCATAAGCGCACACACAAACCCGAAAACTACCCCCCAACGAAGTGGGCACGGGTCAGCTAGTATGTAATAATAATTATGCTAATGAATGAACTTTTCTTAATATTGTAAGAGAGTTTACAATTTAACTCCTACGATTTTAAGGTTTTGACAACATAACAACAAAATCAACTGTTTTAATTGTCAAGTTCATCACTGCAAACATTATTTTGCATCTCTAATATATTTTTAACATTACCTGTTCTGCCAGCTCGCCCTTTTCTTTGATCAGCACTTGCTTTAGATATCCAAAATTCTTTCAATCTCTGCATTTTTGTGGTTGAATCGTAACTCATTTCTTTGACCTAGAACAAAAGTGAACTTATTAATAATTTGTCTTGAAAAGATCGCTTTTAGCGATAAGGCCGCCCATTGTGTCACCCTATGTAATGTTTTCTTCATCTATCTTTTCTGTAACTTATATGGTGTACATAATAAAGAGTATTCTATTCTATTCTATAATAACAATATTTCTTGTTAATTTTGTAACTGTCTTATAAGTAGTAAGTAGCTTATAATATTTAATGTTAAAAAGGCATTTATTAAAGTGAAACTAAATAGGAAGAAACTATTGCTTGACTAAAGTAATTTCAGTTTCAACTATTATTTATTTTTGCACATCTATCCAAGGGTTGACTGGTAGAAAATGTCTTGTAAGCCCGCCTATGTACTACTACTGCACATGAAGTTTAAATAAAGCGTTTATATTGAGCAGAATGACTGTTCAACCAGACAGGTTCTCGCTTACCTTGCCAGAATCAACCACAAATCGTATGCCATCAATGGTGACAGAAGTTTCTGCTATGTTTGTAGACACGATACATTTCCGAACACCTTCTGGTGGGTAGTCAAACACCTGAAACATTTGAAAGAAATTGCTCAGCAAGTAAGTTATGACATAATTTTTAGGAATTAACAGAGCCAAGAAGTTGGCAGTAGTATCGTCACAGCGCTAGTTATCATTAATTGTTTGCTTGCATCACTTGTTCAAGTATAATTGTGTATTAGTTTATTAATATGAGTATATAATATAGTATTTATAGTTTATAT
The DNA here is from genome assembly GCA_950371165.1 of Lacanobia oleracea. NCBI lineage: Eukaryota > Metazoa > Arthropoda > Insecta > Lepidoptera > Noctuidae > Lacanobia > Lacanobia oleracea. The sequence continues at coordinate 16,231,659 of OX493405.1, read as the reverse complement.
ATATTTATCTTTGTATTAATTTAAATATTAATCGCGTTTCTGTTTTTTTTTTTCACAATTTGCACCTACTAGTATTATTCTCTGCATCACCCAAAGGTTGACTGGTAAAAAATGCCTCAGGCATTAAGTCCGCCTCTGTACATCTGTGTGAGTAAAGTATTAAATAAATAAAGTGTACTTTTCGGATACAGCTGTGAGTTTAATAGAAAAATTAGTAAGATTCTACTCATTTTTTAGCAACGCATTCGCATTCGTATGTTTTCAAACTGTCAAAAAGCCTTCATTGTCCTACATTTGCGAATGAGATGCATCAGGTGTATGTCCTTCAGACGCGCGCTTGATTTTAATTTTATACTGACATCGAAGTCCGACGCAACTATGTGTTCTACCCAGATGGAGAGTATGCTTTGAGGGTTTCCCAACATAAAAAGGGTTTTTATAGACCATCATAGCAAAATCTACATCACATCAAAAAGAACCGCAACGCCATCTATCCCGCCAGCAGCGAACTATAGTACCAGAATTAACCGTGCGATTTGAACATATACAACAGTCCGAATATCAACTATCGGGCAGTTGCCCACCGGACACACCAACCGTCCGGTCGGAGGATTCTTCCTTTTTAATGGAGGTTTGCGGGACTTCACTCACTGTACCGCATAGGCTCTACAAGTCTTAGCGAAAAATAAAATTGGGTACCTTATCCTGTTCAGCTAAAGACAGGCCACTGTGAAGTGGTAACACGATCCATTTCTTGTCTTTCTCTGCATACTGTTGAGCCGCTTCACTTATGGCAGTGATTTCTTGGACACCAGACATGAATATAAGCAGGTCGCCTCTTTCGTCACCTGTAAAAAAGAGTTAATAAGATGCTTTGCCCCACTGTGTAGTGGCGATTTTTATCATTTGAATAGATTGTGGGTAACAGTAGCCATAAAATTACAGGCAAATGACATATTACAGCTTTACCCCTGATATTTATAGGTAGTTGTCGAATTCAAACATAAGGTTGGATTGCCTTCTTCTATACTAATACCTACAAAAATAAAAAAATACAAAAGCGGTTTATCCATTTAGGAACAGATAGACACAAAAACACACAGATACCAGTACATTCACCAAACTTATGACACACCTCTTTTTAGTCACTTATCATCTCATCGGCCTAGCCTTTTACCAACTATATCGGGGTCGGCTTCCAGTCAAACCGGATTCAGCTGAATACCAGTGTTTTACGTGGAGCGGCTGCCTACCGGACCTCCACAACCCATTAACTGGGTAATACGGTACTTCTTGGCAAGACTGGAGTCAGATTTACTGGCTTCTGACAATCCGTAACGACTGCCAAAGATCTAAAAATGACAGCCGGGACCAACGGCTTAACGTGCTTTCGAAAATCGGTATGTTCAGATGGTCACCCATCCACAGACCAACCTTGGCAAGCGTTGCTTACCTCGCCTCTTTTTTTTTGGTCACTGGTTAATAAAAAAGAAAGCGCAATTTTTGACAGTATATATACCTAGACTAATGAGATGCAATATTCTTAAAGGGCATATTCTCTATATTGCCTAACAATAACCCGGGACAAACCAAGCGGGCTACTTATAACATATCAAACAAACGAAACAATACTTACGAGGATACTTATTGTCAATAAGTTGCATGACCTGCACATATGGTTGAGGATCAAGCCGGTCATCTCTCGTTGGCTTGTCTTCAATTAATATTGGTTTGTAGTTTAACTGAATGGGGAACAGACGACCTGGCACCTGAAATAATAAAATCAATTCAAATGTTTTCTTCATATGTCTGTGTGTGAACAAAGATACTTAGCCCATCTACAAAGGGTAACAGAATAAATGGTACAAGGGTGACACAATACCTCTTAAGAGGTCATTGAAGTCACGATTTCCTAGGTTGATCCCATAATAAAGTTGTTCATAATGATGTGTACAGTTCCCGTCACGCAAGTTTGGCTCCGCAAAATACGCCACAATCGGCTGCGCGGGATGTCAATTTGACAACAAACTCGCGCATGCGCGGATTAGAGCAAGCGCGCGGGCGTAATGGCATCTCACTCGCTCGTATACGTTCGATGCATAAGCGTGTCCCGCTTGCTCAATGCAATACGACTGTGGATGCGAAAAGTGTTACACGTTGTTATTGTTTTTAATGATTTATTTTGGTTATTTCTTACAGTTTCATTTGTGTTCTTGTGGTGTATGGGTTTGTTGTGTTACTTTTGTATGTTTTATTGTTACTGGTAGTCTTTGTTACTTGTTTATAGTATAATACGTATAAACAAAAAAAAAAAATTAGGAACGTAACACTTTTTTACGCGATTGCACCTGCGCGGACTTCACTCAAACCTAACTTCCGAGGGGCAAACCACGCTGACGCGAACAGAACAATGACCCCGTAAGAAGTAACGCGTTTATTCTGTTAGACGTATATTAAACTTGTGAAAAAAATCCACTTTTTTTTTTATTAAATAACAACCGCATTGGGTAAGCCATAAATAAGCGATCTCGAAGGTTAAGCAACGCTTGCCTATGTCTATCTGACGGTGGGTGACCATCCATTACGTATCGAGATACCCGGTAAGCACGTTAAAGCTGCTGGGCTCGTCCATCGTTTATTGATCTTTGATGGTTGTTACAGGTAAACGGAAGCACGAAAATCAGACGACTTTTCCCAACTATATTGGGGTCGCTTTCCAGTCTAATTGGATGTAGTTGAGCAGCAGTATTTTACATGGAGCAACAGCCAATCAGATCTTCACAAACCAGTAACTGGATAAAACGATACCCCTTGGTAAGACTGGTGTCCAATTTGTTGGCTCCTAACTATCCGAAACGACTTTTTTCAGGTTCCGAACAAAAAACGGAACCCTTATAGGATCACTCGGGTGTCTGTCTGTCTGTCCTTCTATCACAGCCAATTTTCTCCGGATCCACTGGACCGATTCTGTTGAATTTTGGTACACATATGGACCCAAACAGGGATGCGTTACGTAAATTTAAAAATTTTAGACGGGGGTCTTTTTTTTGGGGGTCAAACTGGAAAATTACAAAAAAAAAAAGTTTTTAAACTGTATCGTGTGACATATCAAATGAAAGGACTTTCTGTGAGGGTTTTAATTATATTTTTTTCATAATTTTAAATTAAATGGTTTTAAAGTCATTCAAGAAATTAGACCAAAAATGCCCATTCCCCCCCTCCCACCTATCTCCGAAACTACTGTGCCTAAAATTTTGTATAAAATGGACAGAATAGATCACTACCTATAGATTACAGGAAAATCTAAAAGAATTCTACAAATAGTGTTAAAATAACATGTTTTGTGATGGGTGACGCGACCAGCGCTGCAGCAGCGCGTTCAAATGCAGAGATGTACGAGTATAATGTAACTGCCCGCGCCGCCCGCCGCGTCGCTGAGTTCGTGTCCGCGGCCTCAAAGATCAATAACTGACAGCGAGGACCAACAGCTTAATGCTCTTTCCGAGGCACAGACGAGTCTCGGAATGTTAAGACAATCATTCATCAATGTACCACCAACCTCAGCAAGCGTTGATTAACTTAGACCTATCACTCACTCACTGTCTTGTCTCGTCTGACACCAGCTCCTCACACAAACTAAAAGGCTACATCAAACTCCAAAATGAACCATCTTCTCACCTGAATAACAACAGCCGATTCCGCAGAAAAATAATCTTCAAATAGCTTGATATTAATAGTAGCTGACATAAGCACCAGTTTGATGTCATTACGAGTATGTATCAGGCACTTCAATATACCCAGTAAGAAGTCTCCCATCAAATGTCTTTCATGGACCTCGTCGAGTATAATGACGTCATAGTTTGGTAGATTCTCTGAAGACATCTGAAATTTGTAAAGATTAAAAAAAGATTAAATGATGTCATTTTAATCACTTTTTTAGGGTTCCGTACCCAAAGAGTATCCAACGGAACCCTATTACTAAGCCTCCGCTGTCCGTGCGTCTGTCCGTCTGTTCGTCCGTCTGTCTGTCAGCGGGCTGTATCCCAAGAGCCGTAATAGGTAGACAGTTGAAATTTTCAGATTGTGTATATCTATATATGTATAAATAAAAACTAAGGTTTATGGTATGGAACCCTTCGTGTGCGAGTCCGACTCGCACTTGGCCGGATTATTTATTTAAAGTACGAACCCTAGGAAAATTATTAATAATAGTTACATTAGGCATGAAAAAAACGGAACCTTTAAGATTAATCATAACACAGTTACACACACATACAAATATAAAACAAAAAGAATAAATTAAAGTAATGTGAAACAGAATGTATTTAAAAAAATAAGCATTTAGAGACAACACTGATGTTATGACAACGAAAAAGCAGCCTTACGTCTTTGAGTTCGGATAGTTATTGACCAGTGGCATTTACAAATGCAATTTCGGCAATAAATTAAAGTGTTTTCATTTCTAATTTATGTGGTGGTGATTTCTAGATGGAATTCTTTAAAATTAAAGCAATAACGGAAATATTGCATGTTCCTTATTCTAGTAATGTTAGTTAATTAAAATATACTGTACCTGACCTGTCTAAGCAGTAATCCTTCAGTAATGAAGCATATCTTGGTGTCTGCAGTCTTGCTCTTCTCAAATCGGATCTGATAGCCGACTTTGCTTTCAAACTGTGTTAGCATTTCATATGCCACGCGCTTTGAGAGAGACACACAAGCTATTCTTCGGGGCTGGGTACATGCTGTGAATAAAAGTTAATTTACTGTTAGAAATAATTTAAATTTAGAAGTTTGGTCTTGCTGATAAAATAAAATAAAATAAATGTGACGATATACTACATCTGTATACAACACAGGATGGTAATCATATTGGAAAATTATGACCTCAATCCTGCAACTACACCAAAATCAACACCTGCACCAGGCACAGATCCAGAATTGTTGTTTGGGGAGGCTTGGCCCTCCTGATGTTAGATTTTAGCAGTAAACAATAATATAACATTTTATTTTGCGTAATGCATAGCCTCCTTGGGATTCTTTTTGTAAATTCCTCAATGACTTTGTTAGGCTGTAGACTACCTACCAAAAAAAATTCACAGCAAACTCTTTTACTGTCAAATAAATTACTGTATAAGCAATGAAATACATTTTAATTAGTTAAAAAAAAACCTTCTCATATTTTCTGAGATAAATATAGTACAGGCACCAGTACATGATACAACCTGAAACTGTCAAATTTTCCCAATCAACCTTGAACCTAATGCTTTAGAAAAAAAGTTGAAAATCTATTATACAAATTTGCCAGATTGTTGTAGCTTGATGTGGCCTTTTTAGCCCAATGTACAACTACAACTTACCAATACTTTGAAAGCCAGCTTCATGTAAGTACTGCGGTACCTGTGTAGACTTGCCACATCCTGTGTCCCCAGCAACAACCACCACTCTTTCATTTTGTACAGCCGACACAATTTCATTTCTGAAACAAAGGTTTGTATTTATTTAAAACAAGTGCATCAATAACATAATTATAAATTGCACATTAATTAGAAAATTTTGCATGCAACAGGACATTGCCTCAGGTATTTCTCTGTTCACAATCCTACAATGTTTAAAACACAAAAAAAAAACATAATAGCTAAGAACCTGTAATTCGCAACGGGCAAATCCTTCTGAGCTTGCCTCAACTTTCTAAGTTTTTCAAATTTCTCCTTATTCTTAAAATCAATATAAATAGAAACAATATTCATGAATGCTTGAAATAGCTTTTTATCCAATTTCCTTCTGTCTCTATCATAGTAAACAGAGTCGACATACTTTATAGAACTAGTAAAGTTAATGCAATTAAATTTGGAGAAGTTCTGGGTAGTATCTTCGCTGTTTTCATACCCATAATCAACAATGGGTTTGCCGGCTTTTTTTAATGTAGCTTCGTATTTCTTCAGAAACACCCAAAAGTCGTCAAGATTATTAACAACAGTATTACTTTCGCTACTTGATAGTATTATTTTATTTAAATCTCGCTTGTAGTCTGTAAAACTAAAATCTTCTTCACTTTTGTTGGACGTTGAAGGAGCAGGACTTGTTTTACGGACTTTAAGTCTATCTCTATCGCGAGAACGTGAACGCTTTCGTTTGTAATAACTTTTGCTCGTGCCAGGAGAAGGGCTTCCACCCATTTCAAGTATGTTTGTTTTTTAAATAATTTCACAAACCGCAAAACAATCACGAGAGTCGAGTTTATTAAGATGACAAACTGACATTGACAATGATATTTGACAAATGACACTTACAATGACGTGTTTTTGGCTTGCAACACACTTAATTATTTTAGTCTTTGGTTATACCTATCCATTGACTCATTGATTATGGAATGGGGTGAAAAACTGCCCTTTTATCCCACCAGATGTCGCATGATCGACTCAGCCTAATTTTGTCCTGTCTTCTGTCATAATCCATACAAATTTACGATATAAACGTAAACAAATATCGAAAATATTTGAATACTACAAATATGACGCAGTGTTGTGCTCCAGACTGCAAAAATCAAGGGAGACATAAATTTCCAAAGGACCCAAAACGCCGAAAATCCTGGGAAAACCAAAACCTTTAAAAACAAAACCAAAAACTCAAATCAAAAATCAAAAACTTTAAAGCAACCGAGCACTCTGTATTGTGCTCTGCTCATTTTACAGCTGATGATTATTTTGGCCAAAGTAAATATACCGGTAAGTATAATTGATTCATAATAACTCGTGAATATAGATAGATCATTATGCAGAGAATATAATGGTAATATTTTGTTATTTATTTCAGTATATGAGCCTAAGGCTAAATTTCTAAAGAAAACTGCAGTGCCTTCAATCTTTTCTTTTACACAAACAAAATTAGAATCAACATCCGCAAAACAACGTTTAGAACGTTGTGAAAAAAGGTCTCGGAAGAAATTAATGCTTGATGTACCTACAAGCAATCAAGAAAGCAATGAAACATGTTTATCCAGTTTATCTATGGAAGTAGAATTGTGCAATGAAGTGGAAATAAGTGCAGAGAGTGAGGAGAATCATCAGCCTATATCGACTGAATGTGTATTTGTTTCTAAAGATACACAAATTGATATTGAACACATGTTTGGGACAATTAATAGATATAAAACTGATGATAAAGCTATTCAATTTTACACAGGATTTGAATCCTATAAGAAATTCTATTTTGTGTATTCTACCTTGAGCCCTGTAGCTCATAAAATAAACTATTTTGGAAGCAAAGTTATCAACCTTAGCACGGAAGATCAGTTCTTCTTAACTTTAATGAAGTTAAGGCAAAATAAATGTATATTTGAATTAAGTAGATTTTTTAACATAAGCACCACAACTGCATCAAATTTATTTATAACTTGGATTAATTTTATGTATCAACTTTGGTCAAAGATAAATATATGGCCAGATAAAGATTTAGTTCAGTATTACATGCCAGATCATTTAAAAAAATACAATAATAATGTTACGGTGATTTTAGATGGTACAGAAATTCATATACAGAAACCAAAACATCCTATTGCTCAGCAGGCATCACGGAGTAGTTATAAACATGGAAACACACTAAAGATACTTGTAGGTGCTACTCCAGGAGGCCTGTTGTCCTATTGTTCTCCTGCATATGCAGGATCTGTAAGTGACAGGCAAACCGTGGAAAGAAGTGACCTAAGACAGAAGTGTGAAAGTGGTGATGTTATTCTGGCAGATCGTGGATTTAATATTCAAGATATGTTTGCTGAAAGTAATGTTACTGTTAATACTCCTACATTTTTAAAAGGTCAGACTCAATTACCAGGCTTAACAGTATTAAAGGATATTCCTATAGCAAGTAAAATATTTTTTATTAATTGTGCCATGTGTTGTAATTTTAGAGAAAGTATTATGAAAAACGAAAAATAAAAGACTTGAATATTCTACTTTAGTTTTATTAAAGAAGCATATTTTTTATAAAAATATTTGTTAATGATTTCTGGTTTTAAATCAGATTCATAAAAACTAACTAGTCCAAAGCAATGGATCAAAGTTAATACTGATTCTTCTTTTTTTTAACACTTTGCTTGGTTTTTTGAATGTCATCAAACTTTGAGTGCAAACCTGATGCAGGATAATAGTTTTAGAGCTAACCATATCTTCTATTACACAAAGCAGCACTCAAACATGTTTGCAGTGTGCTTCAATACCACTGCCTGCCGCACATTCACAATGACACTGTTCAATTTTGCCTTCATTGTTCAACAGAACATTTACAATGTAGACAACTCTTTTCATTTGGCCCTTGCATTGATCCTATATGTATGTGTTGACACCTTCAAAGCTATACCGCGCAGTCAACAAACACCTAGCTTCGTACATAGCTTTTCTTTTTGGCTGAGCGTTGAATCTGAAAGAAATATAATAGGATTTTAGGCACTTTGGTAAATCATATAACATAAGAGGAGGTACCAACTATAATACTAGACCTAAAGTCTGAATACAAAGTATTTCTAAAGAGACGCTAAGTCATTTTATAAATAAACTCACCTTTCGAAGTACGACTGTATTTCTTGTCTATTGAGAGCAGGAATCGGCGTTTATATCTTTAAAAGAAGAAGTTGGTGGGCACTGATATTGTGGGTCACTGTGAGATGTGCCAGGCCCGGGGTTGGCATTAAAATTAAAATTTCGGTCACATGCTTCCAATCTGCAAGTCGAAAACATACATCTTATTAGATTCGAAAAGAAAATCGATTATTTATCAATATAACCTTAAAACTATTTATTGCTTACCTCTCAATCAAAACCGCCTTATTTTCCGGCTGTTGAAGCATTTCTTTTACGTAACTCCACTTTTAATTGTGAAATAGTAAAAAAATAATACATTTTAGACATAAAATTACGAGAAAACAACAGTAACAAACTCACATAAACGTCAAAACAAACACGACAAAGCAGAGTCGAAGCTAGTGACATCTATGTCGAGCTTTCAGTTTTTCTCCCCCGAGTGAGTTTTGTTAGTTTTGCAACATTATAGTTCTGCTAACATTAGCCCTAGGCACCTAGCGCAGGGGAAATTAACATTATATTCGCAAAGTTGCATAGTTTACACGGAGCCAACACTGGCTGCCAATAAGACTGGCAGCCAGTGCTGGCTTGGTATTGGCCTTGTGTAAACAGTTTTTCAAGCCAAGCCAGCGCTGGCTGCCAACGCTGGCGAGAATAGAGCGACCGTCTATTTTTCTAGCCAGTGACCTCCGCCCGCATACCCTTCGACCCCCGCGCCAACGGTTCTGTTTTTTTAGTATGTTGTATGGAGCAATTCGAATAGTGAGAATCCAATAAAAAAAACCAAAAAAGGCATATTTTTTTACTTTTAGAACAAAAAGTGAAAAGTCCCAAAATTTGTAAATTTTCGAAAAAAATTGTCAGATTTTGAAGTTGCAAAGAACAATGGGCAACTGTATATGGATCGTGGGTCCAGCGTTGTAATACTTTCTTACCTATCTTAAAATGAAGATCCGAATAATTTGTTCATGTGTCGTGGTCATTTTGTTCTATGGCAGCATTACTCTAATGACACAAAAAAAAAGTACAGCGGTTCCAAAAGTTCAATAATTAAAGCTACAAATGCCAGAGGCGTAACCAGGGTGTGGCAGGTAGGGCACGAGCCCTGGGCCCCAAGTCTGCTATTACAATAGTGTCAGAATGGTCGATCACTGATCTCATAATTGTTGATTTTGACAAGTTTGGCAATCTACTAACATAATAGTGTCATTATGACTTTCCAATGAACAATCACTGACACTCCACTGAACGAAATGGCATAAAATGGTAATCTCGTACATAATGACAGTCGTATGCGGTAATCTGCTAAAATTTTGACAGTTCCATCGATCAGTGACCTACGTAATTGTGTAGTCATTGCTTTTCCAGTCACTGCGCCATTCTACCGGCGTTTTATATCCAATATTTTTTGGACAAACTTCGCCCTTCATTGGTGCGGCTACTGTAGCCAAGCGCCAGGTGTCAGTGGTTTTCGAGAAACTCAATGAGAGCCGAAAGGAGAAACCGTAACTCCATAAAAACTTGGGCCTGGCGTTACAGAGCTGGATTTCGCCATAAATTAGAGCATTTAGGAAGGTTTCACGAGCCCAATTTTGACCCACTGACCAAATCAGATAATATTTTCCCATATTTTAGGTTATTATTTTTAAATACTAGTTAGTAGTTACTAGCTTTAGCTCGCGACTTTGTACGCGCATATCTCGTTTTTTTCTGTTCCCGTATAGCCTAACAATATAAAAATATTTTTTCAAATCTGACTGATTCCAGAGATTAGCTCGTTCAAACGAAAAATGCATATTTGTGGCTATATTTCCTACACTAAATATTATCAAACATTCGTCGTTATAGAGATCTAAGACTATATACTCTAGAATGCACTTGCAGCTATGCTGCAGTGCTTGCATCCTATAATGATGATTTTTTATAAAAGTGCTCAGGCTTTCAGTTTCTTTAAGCTGAAGTTTTCAGAAAACTATATTTTTAGACAAGGGCCATGTGCATCACTTCTGGCTTGCTTTTGCTTATATTGTATTTAATAGGGTGCTAACTTATATCAGGTACAGTAATAAGAAATAGTATTATATTAAAATAAAAATAAAACATAGCAGTAAGTAAATCGTTTTAATCATCTTCTTCATTAGGATTATCATAATATGTGTGTAAGTAGGTTCTTCTAAATGAGGAATGTCTTGACTGTTCCGCTCATTGACAGCTGATGAAGATGCCCCAGATGGTGAGGGGCCTGAATGGAAATACCGGGATGCTCTATTTGCTCGCACCCATCAAAAGAAGCACACTTGAAGCACCCACCTGAAAATAATTTATCCACATTACAGGAAGCCATTACACAGAGACATTGTGTATGTGTGTGCCCATTTTGAAAATGACTGAATTAATGAAATCCTGCAAATGAGAAATGTTGATGTTAAGAGCTTGACTAATATTAAATACTAATTGACCTGCGCAACTTCCTTCGCCTCACAATTTTCGTTACTGTTCCGCTCCTGTTGGTCTTAGCGTGATAATATAGCCAATAGCCTTCCTCGATAAATGGGCTATCTAACACTGATAGAATTTTTAAAATCGGACCAGTAGTTCCTGAGATTAGCGCGTTCAAGTAAACAAACTAACTCTTCAGCTTTATAATATTAGTACTAGTTGACCCGCAACTTCATCTGCGTCACAATTTTCATTACTGCTCCGCTCCTGTTGGTCTTAGCGTGATGATATACAGCCTACAGCCTACCTCAATAAATGGGCTATCTAACACTGAAAAAATTTTTCAAATCACACCAGTAGTTCCTGAGATTAGCTCGTTCAAGTTATCAAACAAACAAACTCTTCAGCTTTATATATAAGTATAGATAGATAGTGAAAATAACACTCTCTATGCCCTCGTTAACAAAACTAAACTAAATAATGTTTTTCATAACCCGTGAATAAAACTAGTAAACTATTACACTCTTGCACTGTACCAGTTCTGTACTGTAAAAGTTGATGAGGACAAACTTTTTTCAGAAGACAACATCCACATTGAATAACACTCATCGGTGTCCTAGTGTCTGTTCATTTCCATCTGGTCTACTTTCATCAAGAGCAAGCTTGGAAGATGAAGTCATTTTCATTTATCTGAAACAAACAATTTTCATTCGACTATTAGGTCTAGCACTAGCATTTAGAAATAAACATCTGAGTGGCTATTTTTGGTAAACATAAGTGGCCATATTACATTTCCATTGAAGGGACGCTGGCCTCCCCTCTGAGAGAGAGAATAGGTTGTAATTGACCATACAGATTTAGTCTGGATTGGTGATGTTTTGAATTTGAATTTGTTGCACATTCTGGTTAATTTTTAAAAATAAAACCATTAAAAGAAAACTTAACAGAACCTATTACACCATTTAGTTTGTTTACATTAAATATTACGTACAAAAATGTTAAATGTTTACGATATAGAAATATCAGATACTAACCCACCCATTCCTGTACAATAGGAAGAATGATCCATTTCCAATATTCACCTTCCTATTGTATTGCAGCGTTCCGTTGCTATTCCGCAATTGATGCACAGTCTCATGATGTCGTAATTGAGAAGTAAAAAAGAGCAATAAACAAATCTATTAATCATTTGATTTTTTAATGACGCTCACGTTAAAATTCAATTAGCTCTTTGCAAAACACCGGTCGCTTCAAAACAAATAAAAACAGTCGTCGACGTCAGTAAAGTAAACAGTACCTAATGTCACTAATGTCACATTTGACTTTGACAGCAAAACGGATAAAATATAAATGAGTTTCATTACGTATTTGCTATTTACGACATTGTTACTACTTCAGATTTCATAGAGCACTAATAAATAATATGTAAAATTATATACAATAGCAATCTGGCATAAATTAATGTTCAAATTTAATAGCAGTTTTTCGAAAATTATTTCTCCAAACGGGTTTTATAATAATGGCAATACGACACTGTCATTCCACTACAATTTCATTACGAGACCACTGACATGCTACTGAACGATCAGTGAAGGATCATTAAGAATTTAGCAGATTACGAACTTTTAGCAAAATGACAATGGCATCGTGTTGGAATGACGAATTTATAAAAATTAGCAGACTAGGGGCCCTGGGCGCCAATCGAAATCGGGCGCAAAATCGTCAATTATTAAAGAACAATGGGTAATTTTGTGTGGAACCCGTACCCACTTTGTAGCATTTTAGACTAGGTGTAATTTAGAAGAGGCCTAATTGAGTAACTCGAAAATAAGTGAACGAATGAATGAATGAATAAAAGACCGAAGTTATGATAACTTCTTTGTAACATTTTTAATTGCCAATAATCGCACTTTTTCTGCTTTTTGGACTAAATAAATAGGTAACCAGTCATTTTTTCTGTCTTTAGAGAGCGATATAGCTTCCTATCGTTGGTTTTTGGTACAGAAAAAATATTAAATAAGAACTATCAATCTTAAATAGCACAGTTTTATTAAATTGTATTGTTACTTTCAATGATTATATCATCCCAGGCACTTGCCGGACCTACGAAGTTATCTAGGTGCCTGCCAACACCTAAGTACCATATTATGCTAATAGTATGGGCACAAGCACCTAGAGTTCTCATACCCGTCATGCAGGAGCAATAATACGCTTCGATGGCTTCTCTGCCCTGGACATAGGGTCTTAAAGAGGAAAATTAAATCTGAGCAATCTCTTCGTTGCTCCAAGGAGCTCATCCTGAAATGACGGAGCCTTTGAGAATAATCAGCTTCGCGATTACAAGTCTGCGATCTGTAGCGCAGGTACCTCGTAAACTTTTTTTGGATGCGCTCTATTCTGTCGATGTGGACTCGATACGTTGGATTCCATACAGGAGATGCATATTCCAGTATACTCCTCACTAGAGAGTTATAGATAACCTTAAGGGTGTTACTTGACCGGAATTCCTTGCAAGTTCTTTTTACAAATCCGGACATTTTATTTGCTTTGACGACAATAGTGTCAAAGTGATTTTTAAAGGATAGTTGACTATCAAGTTGGACTCCCAAATCACGAATGGTATCGACTTTCTGAAGAGTTATGCCGTTTAAGTGATATGCTGAAGGCTGAATCAACTTTTTCCGTGTAAATGTTATGTGATAACACTTTACGGCATTGAGAGTCATCATGTTACTATGACACCACTCATGAATTGCGTCCAAGTCCTTCTGAAGCAAAGCAATGTCGGTACTTGATTCAATTTCCCTGTATAGTTTTAGATCATCCGCAAACATAGAGCATTTTGAGTTTTTAATGGAGTGTATGATGTCGTTTACAAATACCAGGAAAAGAACAGGACCAAGATGCGATCCCTGTGGCACCCCAGAGGTTGAGTAATAAAGTGACCCTTTACAATAACTCTCTGTTGTCGTCCCGAAATATATGATTCAAACCAGCGCAGCAAATGACCATGCATACCATAGTTTTCAAGTTTTTGAAGTAGAAGCACATGATTTACTTTGTCAATCGCGCTACTGAAGTCAGTGTAAATTGAGTCCACTTGCACACCGAAGTCTAAGGATTTGCTGATATCATTAATGTAGTGAACTAAGTTGGTGGTAGTGGATTTATTGGTACAGAAACCGTGCTGTTGTGCAGCCAATTGAGTTTTAATGAGTGAAGTTAATACAGGACAAACCAATGATTCGAACAGTTTCGAGAAAATTGAAAGAAGAGATATGGGTCGATAATTTTTAACATCATTCGGCTCCCCTTTTTTAAATATTGGAACTACGTGTGCGATTTTCCACTGCGTGGGAAACTTAGAAGACATAAGGGACTTATTAAAAATAAGTTTAAGCGGTAATGATAAATACTTGGCACATTGCCTTATGAAATGCGGAGGTAGGCCGTCAGGCCCTGGACCTTTGCAGATATTTAGTTTTTTTAGTTCTTTGAGTACGTGTCGTGTCGCTCTGTGAAATAATGGCTTCCTAGCGCAAGCTGAGGGTACTCTTTTGACTTTGTTTGTACCGCGAGTGTACCAGCCGGAGATGCAAAGGTAGCAGAAAAGTGTGAGGCAAACAGTTTACTCACTTCTTCTCCAGAAGTTGCCACTATCCCGTTCCAATACAACTCAGATGGGATATCATTAGACTTGGCTTTTTTAGCCTTAACAAATGACCAAAATGCCTTCGGATTCAGTCTGATGTTACCTTCAGTGTTATTGACGTATGTGCTGTAACACTTTTTGATCATGCTTCTAGAACGTTCCTCCAATATACGGTATTCATATTTGTCCGTGGGATTTTTGTATTTCTTAAAACGAAGTCTTAATTTTTCCTTTTCGTTGAGGAGTCTGATCAAACATTTTGAAAACCATATAGGAAATTTGTTATTGCGTGTGGTATATCTAGGAACACATTCATCCACTATTTGATACAATTGTGCATAAAACGTGTCTACCATTAAGTCCACATCCGCCAGATCCGAAAACAAACGCGCCCAATCGATGTTCTTCAACCTCTCATTTACGACTGCATAGTTGGCTTTCCAGAAATTATATTTGAGAGAACTCTAACCTTTTAATATTGTGGGTGAAATATTCTTGATGGTGATGTCAAGAGGAGGGTGATGAACATCGACCAGCGACATCGGATTCTTACATTCACAGACAGATCCACCGCGGAAGTTACACAAAATAAGGTCCAAAGTTCTGTTGTAACAGTTCCTAACAGTGTTAATTTGCTTAATGCTATTTGATGACATAAAATCAACCAGTGAGTAGCCCAACCTGTTTGCAAAGTTCCCAGCAGTTGTACACGGTGAGCTGGGGAGAGTATTGTCCGTGCTCCAGTCGATGAACCCAAGATTGAAGTCCCCAGCAATTAATACATCTCCTCCCGTTGATTCAATCACTGCATCCACGTTGTCCAGGATTGAGTTAAGTGGGGCATGTTGCACAGGTGGTGGCAAATAGGCCGCACAGATGTATAGGTTGCCCCTTCTGCTATTGGTTTTGAGCTTGACCCACAAATCCTCGGCATCTGATTCCCATTTTGTTACACGGGTTGAGTCTAACGCCTTAGAAACAGCGATCAGTACACCTCCGCCTTTTTTGCTACCAAGAGGAGTAGAAGCTCTGTCTCTACGATAAATGATATATCGGGAGTCTAATAGTTCGCCATCATTTACGCTGTCATCAAGCCATGTCTCTGTTCCAATTATCACATCATAGTTATTAAGCTGTGCGGCTAGCCTGATATTACACAATTTGGTCTTAAGACCTCTGAAGTTCTGATAATAGATGTTGAATTCTGACAGTCACGGATCACGGTCTTTATGCGTCTTTGATCCCTTTATAGTAAAGAGACAGCCTCCAGGCAAGCTGTGGTAGATGCCCATGGAGGCAACACGCGTTATTAAATTAAACCTTTATTTGATAAAACATGTTTTTTATTAAAAAATCTATTGCCTTTAACAAGGCGCATATCCGACTTGTTAGGCGTAGCTCCATGTCGTATGGTATTCTGAATTCAAATTTAAAACAATACGATCGAAAAAGATGGTAAAATGTATCAGGTTTAAAACTGCATCAACAGTTTTTGTTCAATCTAGCAATCATATTTCGGTAGGGGCCATCGAAACCTAAACTCTAAGGTGGGCCAATAGATGTGTCCAGAAGTGTATATAAAAACAACAGTCAGCGTTTAGTGACGTATATCTGCTGTTATGCCAACGAAAAGGCAACCTTATGTAAAGAAGAACTGTTGAACAGTTAGGACAGTTCTTGACCAGTGATAGACACGAGTGACGTCATCGTCCGTTTTCGCGCGAACCTTTAAACTGTTAGTTTAAAAACGCAATTATGGCAATAAATTAAAGCGTTTTCATTTCTTATTTATGTGGTGGTCTATTCTAGATGGAATTCTTTAAAATTAAAGCACAAATGGAAGTATTACATGTTCCCTATTGATCACGTGACATATCGACAGCAATTCACAATCCCATGCATTTTTGACCTTTCGACAATCGCCTCCGCCACGCTGGCGCCAACGTTATGCCACTTATCTAGAACCTCTGTTAAGGGTCGCGGGTAGCCGAGCGAGACGCACAGGGCCGGTGGTTGTAGCGATACTCGGGGGAGGGATATGTCCAGCTGAGGACGTTTGCAGGCTGATGAAGATAAACTGTAATTTATGAACTTTTGGAACCGTTGTAACTTTTTTTTTGAGTTATTATACTAATGCTGCCATAGAATTAAATTTTGAGTTTATTCGGATCTTCATTTTAAATATGTAAATAGGCTTCATTTTAAAGTGCTACAACGCTGGGCCCATTCTGCCCATTGTTCTTTGGAATCAGATTATCCTAACTGATAACATATCAAAAATGTAGAGCTAGGTACATGCATCATGCTTTGCGATTTTATTAGTTTCCATTGGGCTAATCAAAGAGTACGTACTATGTTACAGTATATGAGACGGCTAATTTATCTTCTTTTCGTTTTTAGGGTTCCGTACCTAAAGGATAACACCGAAACCCTATTACTAAGCCTCCGCTCCGTCCGTCCATCCGTCCGTCCATCCATCCATCCGTCCGCTTGTCTGTCAGCGGGCTGTATCTCAAAAACCGTAATAAGTAGAAATTTGAAATTTTCACAGATTGTGTATTTCTATTGCCGCTATAACAACAAATAATAAAAATTAGGTTTATGATACGGAACCCTTCGTTCGTGTGCGAGTCCGACTCGTACTTGACCGGTTTTTTCGAGATTGTGAGTGAACTATTAGTCTCACTTACTTCGGTCTGTGCTTACATAAAGGAAAATTGATTGATTGTAGGTACTACAATTTTTCTATTGATAGCTCTTCTTATAGAACGAGTCATTTGCCAAATTTTTCTTCGGACGGGAGTAAATCCCATACAATTTTCGAAAAGAAATAGCATCTTTGTATCTTGTTCCCTGTACGGTTCAAAGAACTGCGGTTGGCCTTAAATTGTTTCAAATTTAGGTGTCTTTATATGATTACTGATATGTTTATTGGTCGAAAATGCATAGTTTTTTACTTTTAGAGCAAAAACTGAGAATAGTCTCAAAATTCCGCAGTTTATTGCGTGGTACGCAGCGAGCACAAGTTTTTCGAAGTTGCACAATTTGGATTAACACTATTCTAACTGGTCCGTACAACATACTTACCAAAAAATCAGAACTACATCCAGCTTTGCACTCCAGCACTGCGCTTCACTGCGGTGACCTTAGATAATTGAGTAAGTATGGTTATTATTTACATAATAAATCGTGATTTTTTGTGTGGTGGAGGTATTTTAAAGAATAGCGTGTTGTTTTTAGTCCGTAAGAGTCTGACAGGATCATCTTTCCAAGGCAAAAGATATTTTACTTATCGTTCATTGAATTCCAGAAAAAAAAGTTAGGTATTCTTGTGTAAAAATTATTATACTGATCAACCTATTGATCGTCGGATTATAAATCTGTGTATATAGTATCTTCGCAAATATAAAGTGGCGCCGGTGATCGCATGATTAAAATAGTCGATAGCAAAGAAAATAAAAACACAGATAAATGCGCTTCATTATTTTAAATGTATTTTAAATCAGATACCTAAGTACTTAAAGAGTTTACCTCCGTGTTTTAAATATCTTCCACGTGACTTCTACCCAGCGTGGAATTCAAATTCGGTTTGCAATTGCATATGTTTTAAAAGGTACAGGAACAGATTTGTTTCGGGAGATACCTGTTTCAGATTCGGCGGGAAGACACACCCGGGTGTCAACATTGTGATGATCGCCCGGAGGACACAGTGGAGCATATGTCCTCTTCGGCGCCGGCGACCTCTTGCATCCGGCCCTGGTTCAATCTGTGGTCCGAAGCAAGGAGGCAAGGGAAGCGTTCACCTCCTTCTGGGAAGGAGTAATGCTAGCAAAGGAGGAGGCCTATCGCGTGAGAGAGAGGGAAACCTCACACCCCAGCCGCCGCAACAGCAGAAAATGTGCGGGCCTGCGGACGGCGAGGTATGGGTGGGTCGCCGTCTGATCAGGACCTGTAGGTACCCCCATTCTGTAACAACATTTACGTGTCTCGACAGCGGAATCCGAGGTGAGTATAAACATAAGACCTTTATGTTGTGTGTAATAAAGTTCACTTTGTGAGCTTTGTCACTCAGGTGAAGCCCGATATCGAAATGGTTACTTACAGAATAGACCGGCCTTGCAGGCCCGGGTCGACTGTCAGTCGTCGTGTTCCACGCGCGCCTCAAAGAGATGTCAACTTCGTAGACGAGGCCCGCTGGGGTCAGTGCCTGCCAGGGTATTGGGAGGAACACGGATGGGTTTTAGTCAGTAAGAGTCTAACACTTCTGCTCTGCCCAGAGCGGGAAGAGACATGTGATGATAACCCATCCTTAAAAAAAATCGGACAAGTCAAATCAAAATTGTTTATTATGTGCGAGTAGGACTCGCCCACCGAGGGTTTTGATCCAAAGTAGATAGACCGTTTATGTCGGGAACGCGTGGAGGAATCGAGTTAAAAATAAAACCATATAGGTACTCAAGTCTATGGCCATCACTTGCAGCTGTGAAAAAAGCAAACTTTTAAGTTAACGTAAAAAAAGATACGGTCGTTTATGCCGCAAAAAAACGTATATTTTGACACTCTCAAGGGAATCACAAGGTATAGGGTATATACCGTTGATTGATCCAGAACTATGTTTGGCAAGTACAGGAACAGGTTATGCGTGTTCATTCTTTGTTCCCCGAGTGCCCATACTCCTGCACCATTGAGAATTAATTAACGTTACTGGATGCCGCTTCGAAGGTCCAAAACTGTGTAAAGATTTATTTATTTATTTTTATCAAACTTATACTATCTTTAAAGACTACAACCCAATGCGACAGTTAAGCCAATAACAAGGATATTGTATACACTTTTTTTTTCAGAAAAAGTACCTATTCAAATTAATTATGATAGGTAGCAAATTACCGCTAGTGCCACGGTGCCACCTTGTTAAATTCACTCAAAGTACAAATGAATAGGTCTGGTAAGATGCTAGTGTTTGCCCAGTCTTCACGCATAATTTGGAACTTCAATCTCATTCGACAGTGCAAGTAATTATATATATATTTTGGACATGGATTATACGTGCGGTCCATCCAATAAATATTTATTTTCGTCGTACGTACCTACGACGGAAAATATAAGATATATATTTATATAATATATATAAATATAATATAATATTTCTCGGTCCACGTGAACATGAAGGTTATCAAACGTACCCTTTACGCGGGAACACTTTTGTACTATTTCGTAAGTATATCAGCCGCTTTAATTTGAATCTGCGATGCGATAAAATGTTAATTGCATAATTATTGCATGCATTTATCGGCATCAAACAAATAACTGCATTCTTTATCGCAGCGATATAGCGCGGGTTCCTCTTTGATATATTTGATATTTAACTAGCTCGTTTCACATTGATTCAGCAGTGGTTAGAGGTAACTAATACCATGTCTTTGTACTTTGTAATATTTACAGCTGTTCTTTGCTTCCTTTACTACTACTTTACCAGAACATTCAATTATTGGAAAGACAGAAATGTCAAAGGACCAACACCTATTCCATTCTTCGGGAACTTTATCGATGTTTTCATCAGAAGGAAGCACGTTGGTGTGCTGTATAGTGAGCTCTACAAACAGTATCCCAACGAGAAAGTTGTTGGTTTGTACAGAATGATGTCTCCTACTTTGTTGATTCGTGACCTTGATATGGCGAAACAAATACTCATCAAGGACTCGGATTCTTTTCCTGATCGCGGATTGAATTTCAGCAAGAAACGATTGGGAGACAATCTCTTTCATGCTAGTGTTGGGGTGGCGAAAGTTTTGAGAAAACCTTTGAGTTCAGTGCTTACAGCTAGCAAGTTCAAGGCCAATTTTCATGTTCTTGCTGACCGAGCAGATAAGTTCATCGAATTTATTGAACGTGCCACTATAAAAGAATCCGAACTGGATGTGCTACCACTGTGTAGAAGATATGGTGTTGACTCAATTATGATGCACGCGTTTGGTATGGATGTGGACCCTTACAATGAAGAAAATCATTTGTGTGATGTGATGGACACAAGAATCCAAAAAACAAGCTTCTTTCTTGAATTGGAGTTACTATTCTCAGGGACTCTGAAGAAGTTTAATTTGTCAATTTTTTCTGACAAAGTAGATCAATTTTGCAAACAAATTCTTCAAGCTGGTATCGAC
The DNA here is from genome assembly GCA_950371165.1 of Lacanobia oleracea. Lineage (NCBI taxonomy): Eukaryota > Metazoa > Arthropoda > Insecta > Lepidoptera > Noctuidae > Lacanobia > Lacanobia oleracea. The sequence continues at coordinate 16,210,828 of OX493405.1, read as the reverse complement.
TTAGAAGCTGTTGTTAAGACTGATCGAAACAGAATAATGGATGTATTGATGGATTTAAAACGAGAAGGAATGGTGAGCTCGGTGAAGAAAAATGAAGATGATAAAGTACTGTGGTTGAAAATAACTGATGACGTGTTAGCTGGACAAGCGCTTATATTTTACGCCGCCGGATATGCAAACATTTCGTTGTTGTTGAGCTTTACGATGTACCATTTGGCTAAGAATCCTGATGCACAAGAAAAAATGATTCAAGAAATTGACGAAGTCTTACAAAAGAATGATGGTAAATTTACTTACGAGATACTAAAAGATATGAAATACGTACAGATGGTTTTCGATGAGACACTGCGTATGCATCCTTTAGCAAACTCGGTGGCAAGGAACGTCGGTCGTGATATTCAATTGGATGGTACAGACTATGTCATTCATAAAGACATCGTGGTAGCTATTTCTGCTCATTCGATTCAAAATGACGAGAAATATTATCCTGAACCTGAGAAGTTTAAACCTGAAAGGTTCTCTCCCGAAAACTCAAAGGAGCGACATCCTTGTACTATGATGTCGTTTGGACTCGGCCCTAGAAGTTGTCTTGGTAAGTTATTTAGGTACTTAAAATAATGTTGTTATACTTTATATTGATAACATTTTTAATTTTTTTATTTGTAATGGGTTTGCTCTTGACTCTAGTCTATGTCAGAGATGACAGAGACAAAGTTTACGATGGAGCGAGCCTACCCAGACCAGAAGGAGCCTGTTCACTCTAACTTTGAAGAGATTACGGTTGTAAGCTTTTGGAAACACATACACAGGCAAAGAGTTCCACTCCTTTGCTGTGCTCATTATAAAAGACGTTTGAAAACGCTTAATGCGAATTGGTGGAATAGTCACAAGGTAGGGATGGTAAGATGCAGTGCGTCTGGATGTCCAATGGTAGAAGGGGGCTGGTGGGATGAGGTCGTGGAGTTCTTGGGCACACTCACCGAAGTACAATCTGTAGAAGACCGACAAGCAGGCAACCTTACGGCGATAAGCCAAGCTATGAAGCTTGGCATCCACCAGTTTTACGTCGCCGGTGAGCCTCTTAGCTCTGCGTTCCACCGAGTCAAGCGCGGCAAGCTGTTACTTAGCTGAGCCATCCCAAAGGTGGCTCCAATACTCCATGCAGGATCGGACTTGTGCTTTGTAAAGGGTTAAAAGCTGTCCAGGCCTAAAGTATCGCTTCACCCTATTTAGGATGCCCAGCTTTTTGGCCGCAGTTTGGGCTTTGTACTCGATGGTGGTTCCGAAGTTGAGACTAGATGTCAACTCCATGCCTAGGAGCTCGAGCCGATCAGTCACAGGAACAGATTTTTTAATTTGTAATGGGTTTACTCTTGACTCTAGTCTATGTCAGAGATGACAGAGACAAAGTCTACGATGGAGCGAGCCCCGAAAAGTAGGAGCTTGGTAAAAACGACTCCTGTTTGCGGTAACAGACTCGCCTGTGTTTTGGTGGCGTTAAAAGTGACCAGATTGTCATCACCCCACTGGGAGACAACGCTTAAGGTCAAATTTGTCCGCTCTACCATGGCCTCTCTCAAGGAACAAACTTCAACCCCACTGTTTTTTGCGTTAAACAAGTATCTCTCTGAAATCGTACTGTCATCTGCGTACCCAACAACACCAGGCTGAAGTAGGTCATTGATGTGCAGCAGGAAAAGAGTTGCAGAGAGAACAGACCCTTGAGGAACTTGAGGCATCAATAGCCATGAGGTACGCAACGACCACTCTGATCGACCGTTCACTCAGGAAGTCTGATATCCAGCAGCAAAAACCAGCTGATATACCATAAGCAGGAAGCTTACTGAGTAGACCAGCGTGCCAGACCCTGTCAAAAGCCTTCGAGATATCAAGCGACACGGCAAGTGCTTCGCCGTGTCTCTCAATGGCTTCGCCCCAGCAGTGCGTGACATACACAAGAAGATCGCCAGGTGACAGACCCGGCGAAAGCCATATTGACGGTCACTGAGGAGATCGTTGTCTTCAAGGTAGGTAAGCAGCTTACTGTTCAGAACCTTAACCATAACCTTGCATAGGATGGAGGTAATGGCGATCGGACGGTTTTGCGCAGGGTCAGCACGGTCTCTCTTTTTGGGCACCGGTTGCACATTCGCAAGCTACCATGATCTCGGCACCGTTCTTTTTACAAGAGAGAGGCGGTACAGACGTGTCAACACAGGAGACAATTCAGGTGCAAATTGCGTCAACACTCTTGCTGGAATGCCGTCAGCTCCACTGGCCTTATTCACGTCTAAACTGCACAATACTCTACAGACCTCTTTATTATGAACTGCGATCTCCGGCATCGAAGAGTCACAACGAGGTAAAGTTGGTGGTTGCTTGGAGCCAGCGTCCAGACGCGAATTGGCTGCAAAGAGAGTTGCAAATAAATTTGCTTTCTCTCTTGCAGAGTAAGCTAACGAACCATCAGGTTTTAGCATTGGAGGCAAAGTGGGTCGACAGAAATTCGTTTCAACCGCTTTCGACAGGGACCAAAACTGCTTACTACCCGGAGGGTGCGATGCTATAGTTTGTAGTTCGAAAGAATGAATATTTCAGAAATAATCATTCTTTCGAACTACATGAACTTAGAGGGCTATATTGATGATTAAAATGGTTATAATTCTTTAGATAAATACGCGTTACGGTCGCGGAACGCATTTGGTCCACATACAGCTTCACACTGACCGGCAAATTGCAAAAAACATAAAAATATTTGAATTTCGCGGGCTACCCTGGAGCATCCACCTTAATACACTTTTCCATTCGCTCAAACCAGTTATTATAACATTTATTCCACTCTACAAGTGGGGGTGTTCAAAATGGCTGACTTGAAAGCGTCGACTGCTTCTTCACCGGACTGGAACCTTTGACCACGAAGACTTTTCGTAGTTTTAGGAAATGTAAAGAAATCGTTAGGACTTAGGTCAGGACTGTATGGAGGATGGTCAAGAATTTCTACATTTTCCTGCTTCAAATACTCAATCGTTTGACGAGCGCTGTGTGAGCTTGCGTGTCGTGGTGCAGGATGATGCGTCGCTTTGAGTTAGATTTTCGAAGTTCGGCGATTACTTGTGGTAAACAAAGTGTGGTATACCACTCTGCGTTAACCGTTCTACGATCTTCAAGTGCTATAGTCGCAACATGGCCGGTTTTTCTAACGAACGAGGCCACCATCTTCTTTGAAGTGCTTCGAGAACGAACAACTTTAGTCGGCTTTGGCTCGTCTTGAAAGACCCAGATTGTAGATTGTTGTTTGGAATCAGGATCGTAGGCATAAAGCCAAGATTCCTCACCGTTGATGATGTCGTAGACGTGATTCGACTCTCCTCGGTTGAACCTTTGCAGAGTTTTCTTACACCATCTGACGCGGGCCGCCTTGTGATCGTCGGAAAGCAGATGCGGTATCCAACGGCAAACTAGCTTTCTCACTTGGTGTGAGCTTGTTGACGCTTCATGCAAGATCTTCTGAATGGTTGTCGTTATCTCTCGATACGTCACATGATGATCTTCGAGAATTAGTTGTCTCACAGCAATGATGTTCGAATATAGCACAGTTCCAAATTCAAAATTGCCGGAAAATATGGAAACGACAGAACTGAAAAGGCATGCCTAGTAGTGAGATATTTGTCAGATTGGTTCTCGAGATTTTTTTTTTTTTTTTCGATGGCCACTCGCAGTTTCAACCTCAGAGGGTTGCAACTACTACACCGGACTTGCCTGTGTGGGCCTCAAATGAATTTAAGGCCCCCAGCCGAGGCTACAAACTTACATACTAAACTCCGCTCGCTGAGGGCACCCCCTGTGCGGTACGGACCTCGGCTCAACGGCGTCGTTTTGGAGGGGACTGGCTGGGTCATGTCATTATTTAGGGAGTTATTTATCACTACTGGCTCAGCTTCGCGGGCTGGCTCGTTAGGCAAAAGACGGGGGGGGAGCATTACTGGGACGTCGCGACGGTCCTCGGCGGCGAGGTCGGAATACGAAACGCGGTCTGTTTATGTGTTTCTTGAGAGTGCTGGTTTCCCTACAGCTTTCTTGAAGGACGGTGATTGGGTCGTCAGGATCGACGAGAGTATGCCTAGGACGGCGAGCCTACTAATCTTGGAGGAACGTATCGGGTAGCCGATGCGATTAAGGGGTTCTGGTGCTTTTCAGCAGATTCGATGAAGTGCTTAGTAAGTCGCTTCATGAATTGCTTGATAGTTGGGACTTTGAGATCGACATGCAGTCGGTCATTCCTAAAGAACCACGGAGCGCCCGTGGCCTTTCGGAGAAATCGGTTTTGGATGGTCTGCATACTATGGAGCGTATACCTATGTAGCGTTGTGTGTGCGAAAGCGGCACACGCATAGGTCATTATAGATGCGCAGTTTGCATTTAAGGCTTAAATGCGCAGTTTGCATTTAAAGCTTGCTGCGTGCATTCAGAAAGGGATGAAGCCTACCGAGAGCAAAAGCAGCACGCGAGCGTACCGCCTTTATGTGCTTGCCAAAGATGAGGATTTTGTCAAGGATCACACCTAGATATTTAGCTCGCTTCTCCCAAGGGATCGGCTTACCAAACATGGTGATCGGACTAAGGGGGGGTGGAGTTCTAGTCCACGGCTTGTAAAACAAGACCGCCTGACTCTTCTCCGGGTTGACTTCAATCCTCCATTTCCGAAACCATGCGCCTAGGGCGGTTCTCGAGAAAGGTATTAATAGTAGGTACATATATAATTTGTCAAGGTTTTGTGTAAAATGTCTGATATATGAAGATTATTACTGAAGAGGTCGGAAAAAAATGATCTAAAAAATTACATAGGGTGACAATGCAATTTAATCGTCTATGTTCTTTTGGTTTTTTTGGATGATATGCCATGACTGCTGAACCCTAAAAACATTACCTACACAACCCGAATTGTATTTTGTCATTTTTTTAGGGTTCCGTACCATGGGTACCCAACGGAACCCTATTACTAAGCCTACGCTGTCCGTCCGTCCGTCCGTCTGTCTGTCAGTGGGCTGTATTCAGGAACCGTAATAGGTAGACAGTTGAAATTTTCACGGATTGTGTATTTCTATTGCGACTATAACAACAAATAATAAAAAAAACTTTTTTACACAAAATACAACCGATTTCCAAAAACAAAACACTACAAGGTATAAAATAACTTCGGTAGAAAGAAAAGAACTTTAATTTCTGAAGTCGGTGTATTTGGTTATTTTTTTCGTTTTTTGACACCGACTTCCGAAATTAAAGTCCAGGAAAATACTCTTTCAAACAAAAAAAGAATTTTCCAAATCGGCTGACAATTGGCGAAAGTGTAGCTGAACAAACATTTTTCATGGGATCTTATCATCAGATCCTAATTTATACCTTTCATCATCAGCTCAGCAACATGTGATGATGATTACCAGGCACAAATATCTGAATTGCGTTAGAAAGTTCATGAAAAACATTGTGGTCCCCCACGAAAATCATCAGATTCTGACATGGTGACAATGGGACCAATCGAGAAGTATACCCTTTCAGATGAAACAAAAAATTTTCAAATTGGTTCATAAATGACGGCGTTATGAGGTAACAAACAAAAAAAAAATACAACTGAATTGATAACCTCCTCCTTTTTTTGAAATCGGTTAAACAATAGATAAGGTTTATGGTTCGGAAACCTTCGTGTGCAAGTCCGACTCGCTCTTGGCCGGTTTTCATGATTTGCTATGTTTTTCAGGTTCCAGATTCGCACAGCTTCAGTTCGGGATCTGTATGGTGAAGGTGTTTTCCAAGTATCGCGTTGAGTGCACTGAAAATACGGTTGACACATTCACGTACACAGCATGGCGATTGCTGATGACTCCTAACGAAAAGACACTTCTGAGATTAGTACGTAGAGTTAAGTGAAATTACTGTAACCTCAACTTTACTAACCTAAATCACAGACTAAATATACTAAGGTTCACTTGTACAAATCTGAGTTATCTTTTAACTCTATGTCAGTTGCTAACCCTGGGTTAAATAAAAATGGCCTCGGTTAGCAACTAACTCGGAGTTAATAATTAGTTTTGAGAGCGACAATAAATAATTTATCATTTGAGTAAGCAATCATTGTTATTTCTTTTGTTGAAATTAAAAGCATTTATACTCAGGTCTACGGTCCCTTAAAGCTGTGAAAAAAGTTCTAACTTAAGAGCGCTGTCACAATTTTTCTTGAATTTGAGCGTTTGATTCGAGTTTTGATATCTGATTATGCTTTAGATATAACACAAAAAAAAAAACAAAAATACGTCTAAGAAAGTTTGATAGTTGATCTTGGGAGTGTTCTAAATAAATATATCAATTTGTTCACGTACATCAGTAAATTCTTTGTCTCCGCAAAGGGTGTTTCATAAAATTACGCTTTTGGGAATCTTTTGATGCTTTAGTACACCGAAGATATAATAATTTAATCATTTTTAAAAATGCTCATGATACAACTGTACCTTCTACTTTGGAATGATCAAATCAATTTATTACGATTCATGCACTAATACACCAAAAATAATACTGTAAAATTGAGAATTTTTGTCAATTTTCCGTACGAAACTATATTTTTTATCTATGAAAGTATAATCCAAATTCAAATAAAAATTATTTAATAATTAAGGAGGTATTGTTATAATGCATGAAAAAAAATATTGGTCTATTTAAAAGTAAACTCATACTTTTAAGCAATTGTTGTATACAGCGCTACAATCACTATAAATTTCGGGAAACGCGGTTTGTAGCTTTAGTCCGGGGCAAGCGCTCCAATTTGTATTAGCACCCTGGCATGCCAGAAGAAACGTATATTTCGACACTCTCAAAGGAATCAAAATGTACCTATAGGGTATTTCCCGTTGACCTAGAACTATGAAATTTGGCAAGTCGTTTATTCAAATTAGGCTGAGAGCCAGTACTTTTTGAACGTCAAGTTTTACAAAAGCCAGTCCACCAAAACGCCCACCCGTCGCCACTTCCTAATGTTTTAGCTGTGGAGAAGAAGTGACCAACAAACTTCCCAGCAACACATGTATCTGTTGCGTTTTAAGGTGAATGCTCCAGGGTAGCCCGCGAAATTTAAATATTTTTATGTTTTTTGCAATTTGCCGGTCAGTGTGAAGCTGTATGTGGACCAAATGCGTTCCGCGACCGTAACGCGTATTTATCTAAAGAATTATAACCATTTTAATCATCAATATAGCCCTCTAAGTTCATGTAGTCCGAAAGAATGATTATTTCTGAAATATTTATTCTTTCGAACTACATGAACTTAGAGGGCTATGTTGATGATTAAAATGGTTATAATTCTTTAGATAAATACGCGTTACGGTCGCGGAACGCATTTGGTCCACATACAGCTTCACACTGACCGGCAAATTGCAAAAAACATAAAAATATTTGAATTTCGCGGGCTACCCTGGAGCATCCACCTTAAGAACTTGAATTTATATAATAGTATTGAAAGCAAAAAAATAAATGAAATATTATTTATCACTTGTTAGCTTGCACACTCTACGATAGGGAGCGTGCAGAAACTATAGGTGGCAGCACAGAAATATCACTGTCAAGTATGTTTCAAGTACAAAATTCGTAATAGCTACGCTAGATGGCATAGTCTTCTTCGCGCACGTTCCCCTAAACTAAGCGTGCAGGAACCACAGGTGGCAGCACAGAAGCGTCAATGTCAAGTATTCTGACCCTTAAAACTTCGAATATGCGACAATAGATGGCATAGTCAACTCCGTGCACGGTCCCTATACTGATACAAAAGTATATAAAAAAACGTGACCTACATAGTCAGATAAATAAAAAAAGCAGTATTACATGAACACAGTTAAGGTGAATGCTCCAGGGTAGCCCGCGAAATTCAAATATTTTTATGTTTTTTGCAATTTGCCGGTCAGTGTGAAGCTGTATGTGGACCAAATGCGATTCGCGTGTTACCCAGTTAATGGGTTGTGGAGGTCTGGTAGGCAGCCGCTCCACGTAAAACACTGGTATTCAGCTGAATCCGGTTTGACTGGAAGCCGACCCCAATATAGTTGGGAAAAGGCTAGGCAGATGAATGTTATTATGTATAATTAATCATATTATAAGTATATTTAATCAACTTGACATAAATACAGAGTTAGATATGACAAAAATGTTAACAAAATATGTATAAACAAAGTTATAATAATTATGTTATTGATTGATACAAAAATATAAAAGAATCAAAAAATTCGTAGGGGAAAATTTGTTTTATTTCTTTATACATATATGCAAGACCATCCAAATGTTAACATATCCATATCACCTTTCTTATTAATATGCTCTTGGAGTTTTTTGTAGTACTGCATTTTTGTTTTTTTTTCTTTTCATCAGACCAGCTAACCTCTCTATTTTATACTCTGTATTTTTCTGCTCTTTTACAAGTTCTCTCATTGTTTTGTATATATTTATATTTTCCTTCTGTTAAGTAGACTATTCCAACGGTTATTCCAGCTTTCAATTGCATTTTGCGTGATTGGTATACCCGTGACAAAGCAGTCCCAAACAGACCATAAACTAGGTGGGAATAGGGGCAGTTTCTTCTTTAAAGTAAATTTTGGTTTATTTGGAGAAGACTACGATCTCTTACTAATATAATTATGTTCCACTTACGTAGTACTTACTAAACCAGTCTGCCACTGGTTTCGACTCATTCGGTATCACTTCTCGCCGAATAAGCTCAAAGGCCGCTGGAATATCTTCAGGTTTAAAATATGCCAATGCTAAAATATGTCGAATTTTGTGAGCGAATTCGCTGTTACTGGTGTATTTTTTACTTAAGCCAGCTTTCTGTATGTGCTTCCATATATTTTGGGATAAATGGAAAAAGCAACACTTGTGACTGCTGTTGGGAAATACCCTCAGACTGGCATTTATAATAGCGAGTTCGAAATCAGAAATGATTATTTCGGGATTTAGATCTATGTTCAATACATTTTTACAATAAACTCTTATTATTTAGAAAAAAATATAAAATACGAGTTTTCTGATTTGTTTGACAGCAACCCATACGCAAGCTGTACAATTTTTTGAGCACCATTCTCAGACCCGACCATCCCGTGCAGTGTAAAAATTTGACAGAACAGGTTAGGGCAGCATTTGAAAGTGCCATCAACGATCCAAAATTTTGAATTGTTTAGTAAACGTAAATAACGTCCAGTGCTAAAAACAAGAATCGATTCATTTTCTTTATCATTGCCTATATAATGACCAATCAAAAATTGTTCAGGACCAACTACAGTATACTGATGAGGAACGGTAAACGAGTTTAACGATCTTGGCAATGCTGGCTCAGTTCTGACTCTTTGGCGGTGAATTATCATTCGCATCGCCTTTTTAGTGGGCATATACGGGGCAACTTTTTTAGGTACTTTTTGAATAATTTGTCCCGGAATTCTCCGGGACAAATTATTCAACTACGAATTATTCGAACTGCTTTTTTCTTTAATGATTTCCTTAATACGGAATATCGTGCTGTGTCATGGTCGGGTTCGTGCCTATGCTATATGCAATTTTTACGTTGTAGGTACATAGTGATGCTCACCAATCTTTTTGGTTTTGACCGCTGCAGCACACTTCGAAGATCCTTTTCTTACACAACTCCAATAAAAATTTTCTTCAGACCTTTTATTCAAACTATACAGAAAATTATCCAAAAGTAACTGGTCTTTGCCTTTTCTTGATTTAATAAACAAACAAGGAGTATCTATGATTACAATGTTAACCTCGAACCATAGAGCAACACAGGCCACCGGCCGTCCACCGGCGAACGCCGGTGGCATGTGTTGCTCTATGCCTCGAACTGATTTACTATAAAAGTCAACACAGAATCGAAGAAAATCTCCAATTACCCTCATTATTAAACTCGTATCAAAATAGGAAATGAATAAGTAATAAAATAAATTAACAACAAAAAATTGCATACTGTATGATAGCTTATCAATATTATTAGTATTATTACAAACAAATAATGCATTGCATCCTAGAGATCATTAACAATAGATGTACATGCATGGTACAGACTAACAGTAAGGAAAAGATAAACAGAGATCTACAAATAGCAATTACACACGGAAATACTTTGTTCACAAAAAATCTGGAGGCGTCATAATTTTCCCCCAATAATTTCGCGGTAATGTGCATCGAAGTTAAGCAGTATCGCAGAGAAAATCTTTCGCGGTAATGTACATCGAAGTCAAGTAGTATCGCAGTGAAGATCTATCGTGGTAACGTGCATCGCAATTTTGTAGAATCGTATTAGCATTTATCGATATTTTGTGCGTCGACATTCCGTATTCTACTCCCTTCAAGGGAGTCCCTTGACTCTAAATTAACGTAGTAAAATAAATAACTAACAGGAAAGATACGGCTCTATGTACCCAGCACAGTAACTCGAACGCGTTCCACGGTAAAAATCATTGGTATGATCGAAATATACTAAATGTATGCCTTAGACCTTAACGACCAAATTTGGCTGCTACGAGATCGTTATCTATGTCGAGACTGCAAGCCCTGGGTCATTGGGCTAAGTCAGTGCCCTGGGTACAGACTTTTGAAATCTCCTTGATAAGCCAGTATACTTACATCGTAGACACAGAAAAACAGTAGAAGTGCAAAGTAGGCGTGTCACGGGGGCCGTATTACGTGGAGTCACGCGTACTTCAACCCAGTCGTGCTCTAACATCGCAACGAACCTGTAGTCTCGCTGACTCTAGAAAAACAAATATCGTAGGAGTGCAAAAATGATAGTACGAGAATAAATTTAAAAATAGCTGTTTCCATCGTTAAGTGCGATTTTATTTGTTTTTAACCGGCTTCTTCAAGAAGGAGGAGGTTCTATGTTCGGCTGTATGTATTTTTTATTTATTTATGTATGTTCACCGGTTTCTCCGCCAATTGTGGACCAATTCAAAAAAATCTTTCTTTATTCGAAAGCCTATACTCCTGCGGTGGTCCCATTGTCACCAAGTCAGAATCTGATGATGGGATCCCATGTAAATCGAGGGAAACCCTCAAACTTTAGCCACACACAATGTTTTTCATGACATTTCTAACGCAATTCAAATATTCATCATCTCATGTTGCTGAGCTGATGATGGAAGGTATAAGTCAGGATCTGATGATGGGATCCCATGAAAAATGTTTGTTCAGCGATATTTTCGCCAATTGTTGATGCCGATTTGGATAATTCTTTTATGTTTGGAAGAGTATTTTCCCGGACTGGTCCCATTTTAATTTGGCAAAGATCTGATGACGAACTTCGGAGGCAGGCAACGGAACTTTTCAATCAATAGTAGCAAATGGATCGGGATTTCTGAAATTGCATGTCTGTTGATTGTTTACACCAGTTCATAACATCACGCCGGTAGGCTGGCTGTATTTGTGGTTTCACTTTTTAGTGGTACGCAGGTACCACAAAAAAGTGAAAAAATAAAAACTTTTCATAAAAAAAATACCAAAAACACCGACTTCCGAAATTATAGTTATTTTATACTTTGTTGTGTTTTTTTTTTGGAAGTCGGTTTTATTTTTCTAATAAAATCTTAGCAAATTTCATTTTATCAAAAAATTAAATTTAACCTTTTCAAATTAGCATAAACTTTATTTTAAATCGATTCAGTTACTGTTTCGCTCTCGAAAGTTCTTTGTTACTGAAATAGTGATGTAGTCGGGTCGGATACTGTCGATGGATAGATATCGATGAAAACATATTTTTGTGTTTTTGTAGTTTGTCTAGAAATCACTAAACATTATTTATAAACATATTTTTATGCCATAATAATCTCCCCCTCCAAACGGGTCACAATTTTGGAACAAATTTAGAAAAAAGTTATCTTATATATCGATATAGACAATGTAGGTCAAAGTTCAGGTGTCACAGCCGTGATCGAGTAGCAACTGCTAGTATCCAACATAGATCAATGAAGCTAATCTCAACCTTATTTCTGACGCGTTTAAGTTTATTATTGCAACCATTGAACATACTGCCATCTATGGTCGAGTAGCGGAATTTACTCATAAATTTAACTTAGAATGAATTCAGAAAACGAAACGCCCCGAGTACTTTTTGTCAAATCAAATTCTACTAAGATTTGCAAACAAAAAACCCCCTGTCCCGAAAAATAAGTATAGTAAAGACCCCCCCCCCCCCCCAGCAAAATAAATCCTACGTGTAAGGCCTACGTGTATATTTTCAAATGTAGGTTCTGTGACTAATGCTTGTTTTGACCAATATTGAAACGACTATTGGCGTATCTAGGATTTTTTCTAGGGTGGGCCTGGCCCCCTTACCTAAGATGCAACGTCTAGATACACACACCACGGTCGGTGATCACGATCAAAAATAGAATTTTAGGCCCGTCGCCCGTCACACTCGCAGCCAGGGGTCATGTTAAACGTTATGTGTCCTGACGCGAGTTTAACATTTTTTACCCATCACAAAAAAAGTGCACAACGCTGCTAAAGAAGTTTGCAGGACACGTGACCGTCTTACGAATTTTCGATCAGGGTCACGTGTCCTGACGCGAGTTTAACATTTTTTACCCATCACAAAAAGGTGCACAACGCCGCTAAAGAAGTTTTCACTTAAGGTGGATGCTCCAGGGTAGCCCGCGAAATTCAAATATTTTTATGTTTTTTGCAATTTGCCGGTCAGTGTGATGCTGTATGTGGACCAAATACGATCCGCGACCGTAACGCGTATTTATAATATTTCTGCAGAAATATTCATTCTGTCGAGCTACATGAACTTAGAGGGCTATATTGATGATTAAAATGGTTATAATTCTTTAGATAAATACGCGTTACGATCGCGGATCGTAATTGGTCCACATACAGCTTCACATTGACCGGCAAATTGCAAAAAACATAAAAATATTTGAATTTCGCGGGCTACCCTGGAGCATTCACCTTAAAAAAAAAGTTCAAATTATAAAATAAATCTACGAAATTGGACTACGAACTAGGTCAGTATCGATAGCCTGAAGAAAATCCCACCTGGGAATCTGTGTTAGATTAGTTATTTTGAACCAACTACAGATATAGATGTTACTTTGACATAACGAAAGTTCGTGAACTAAAATGTAAAAACGAATTACAGTTCATGGACCAACCCCCCACCCCCCTATGGAAACGACCAATCAATCGTATCCTTGATTTGTGGTAAATTATATGATTATCGGTATAGTTGTATGAGTGTGGCGACACAGGTTCCGATACAAATTTCGTCGCATAGCATTTCCACCTGTTTTTTTCTGTTCCGTGATTGTAGTCTTTGATAAGTAGCGCCAATATGTCGTTGTCGGCTGTAGATGACAACTGGATGTAAGGTGAACTACAGACGATCAAGCTGACAGAAACGCGGCGGTGCAGCGGTGCCTAATAACACGTCAGTAGCACGTAATACTAAGTGAGTCAACAATACACCATATTGATGATAATGATAAAATAAAAATCAGATCATATTTTAGCATAGGTTTTCAATGTTGCAACCACAAAATAAAAAACACAGATAATAAAATAGAAGAGTCTCTATCTATCCCTGTCTAGTCGCCCTCTATCGTCAGCAAGCAGCATGTTTTATAATAATTTCCGCCATTACGTTCCGCCATTTTGCTTGGTCGCGGAGTGAACGTAAAATTTTATTCTCATGTATTTTATCGTGGATAACTATTAGTTAGTTTAGAATCAGTGTTTCAATAAACACTAATGGCTTGCTTAAATACACTTAAGTTAGAAATCAAAACTTTAGAACAAGTGTTTCCAAAAAACCATGAACGGTTTCAGATAATGTCAGCCAGTGTCGACGAACTGACCTGCAGATTCGTTGGCAAAAATGGAAAGAAATATGAAATACACGCCAATATTACGGTAAGTACTATATTCTCCAAATAATCGTATGTTGCATAAAAATTTAATGTGTTGGCTGTAGGGTGCACTTATTGATTATCTTTAGCTGGGACAAAGGGTCGTTGTTTATGAGGGCAGGGCTGTCAACAAAAGGTTTACGGAAGTAAATTTACATTTCCCTGTTGCAACTACACGTTTGACACGTTTCTGTGTAAATTATTTACAAAACATTGATGTTTTAGACATAATCAATAGTTGCGCGTTAACGAGTTTGCAAATCATATGTTTATTGAGCATACGGTGCCGTGTCGAATCGCTGTATCGATCATTTCGGGCGCAGAACGTCATTATCAAAGTGTTCGTGAATCATTACAGCTATTTTATAGAGAGAGTAACGTCTGTTTTGTTTGGATAACGGTATACAGGCTCGTTTTTGGGACAAAGGCTCTTAGTCATCCTCTCTACCTGCTTTTTGTCATGTAGTAGACATTTTATTGGACCCATTACTGTGTTTTTTTTTTCTGATGCAGCAATGCAGGCTTGGAATGTTGGCCATTGGCCTTAGTTGGGCCATTCATTGATAACAGGTTATTAGTGTGCATTGAATGTATTTAAACATTATTGTTTACTAGGATTCACATGTGTAGTGTAAACATGTATTGTTTATGTACTACACAACTACCAATGATATAATACCAAACAATGATTAAATAGTGTTATCAATATTTGGTACATAGTAACCTATTGTATGGTCATGCATTGTTTCTATACTGTATTTGGTATTTGATAACCTAATTACACCACCCTTCTGTTTGATGCACATCTGTTTCTAATGAAGACTTATTATTATGCACAATAAAAATCCCAAACAAGCACATTTAAAATGCTTATTTTTTGGAGCAATAGCTATGAAACACTGACCTGGATAATGTACTGTAAACTTCACACAGTCCATAAAACAATACTTTTATGACTTAGCTTTTGCAAAATTATTGCCTTGCCATAACTGTATTTGCAATGTGTAATTGCTTGTTTGAAAGAGTTTTCTTCTTCAGGTTTGTAATATTATATGTGCAATGTATTTGTTAATTCTTGAGTTTTTGCTGCACAAACCAAGATAACATGGAAATGCACTGAGATGTTTTTGATTTTTAAATTAGGTTTAAAAAAATCTCTGCATGCATACTTGTGTGTATACTGTACTAGCGACCCATCCTGGCTTTGCTTGGGACCAATTTAGAACAAAAAAAAATGCACTTACTGTAAAATTATTTTGTAACATGGGTGGGTGGTAAAATCATCAATTGAGTCCTCCCGCCCTGGGAAGAGTGGAAGGGACTGTCAGACTTACTGACTAAAAACCACCCTGTTCTTTGGGCGATAATATATTATTTTAAATATTGACGCGGCCTAAGATATTAATTTAAAAACCTACACACTATTAAATTTAAATGTATTTACATACATTTTAGAATAGATATTGAAGATAATCTATATAAATCAACAATTTACCCCTCAATGAGCTGCTTAAGAAATGCATTACTTTTTACGCAAAACTTAAAAGATGAAGATGCCTAAAGTGACCAACTGTTACACTGCAGTGCCATTTATATTCCACTGAAAATTATATTTTCGGTCTGGCGTAATAACTGATTGTCTAGAACAGCTATACTCAATTTGCGGGCTGCATGTGGCCTGCCTAGCTTTTCTGTGTGGCCTGTTATTGATGCTGTATTTAATCAGTGTATCAATATGTATCTTATCTAACTCCTTGACGATGTGCTGAGAAAAAGTTGGCCACTAGATACTATTAAATGTAGAATTTTGTTTTACTGTAGGTTATTGTGGCCCATCATGATAATAGTAGAAGCGCAATGTGGCCCAGAGAGAATAACGTTTGAGTACAGCTGTACTCAACTTTATTCTCCCTGGGCCAGCTGGTCTAGTTAAAAAACAATGCTTAATTTTTTTTTACAAAAAATACAACAGTTGGTTGTATTTAAAAAAAAAAAAAGTATTATGTGTTGATTTTTAGTGGTACCCCACACCTAACAACACCACTGGAAAGTCGCAGGAAAGCAAAATACGCAATTTTGTTTCATTGGATGACAAACCAAATACGTCGTCCAAGTAAACAATTCAGCTATTTTGATTTAAAAGCCAAACTACTAAACTGCTTTTGATGACACTTAATAGGACTGGAATCACAATCGGAAAGTGTGTCCTTTCACATGAAACTTAAAATTTTTCAAACTGGTTCAAAAATGAGAGAGTTATGAGGTAACAAACATAAAAATAAACAACCAAATTGTGAACCTCCTCCTTCTTTTGAAGTTGGTTAAAAATAGGAATAAAACTTCAATGAGAACATGAGAATGACATTGGGTATAATTTTAACAAAGTCTGAAAAAATATATACCAATGCCAATTAACAAATACAAGTAGGTAGAAGCAGCACATCTTGTGTTGACAGTTCATCAAATTATATTCTTTGGGCCTTGTAGGTCAAATGTTTTAACCCTTAACAAGTGACATATGAATGATGTTTGTCACCTGAATTGTCTTTATTTCAACACTTTGTTTTGACAAAATGGTATCCTATGATCAATAGCTAATGCACTTTGGTTTGCTAGGAATGACGAAATCCACGACTATCTACAAATGCCATCAGTAAACTCTGAAACTAAGCGATACAAAAGAACACAAGGCATGCCTAGCCTCGCATCCAAACCCACTAGTTAATGAACTGTTAAACCCGACAGTGGTAAAAAGGCTGAAGATGAACCACCTTCTATAAGTGGGAGGCGCAGTAGTGGCTGCTCCTCCACAACGCCCATTTGTCATGGAACAAATTCGCTTATGGTCCGAGGACTGAATGCAAATGGAATTATTGGTACAAAAAAACACTGTTTTTCACAAGAGTATTTTATTGTAGTTCGGTAATTTGCTAGCCACCATAGTAGTCTGTGCTGCGTAGACTACTAGACTTGTAGGACACGTCTAGGCGTGTGAATTCGATGAAAGACATGTCAATTGGTCAGCTTTGATTTAAAAAAGAAAGGTAAATTTAAATGAATACAAGATAATGTTCTACTTCAACAAAGTAGCAAGTATTGATTTTGAAGTTAACCGACCCTGAAAGTGGAGTGTTAGGCTGATTGCATATATGTAGGTAGTAATAAATTGTTATTGATCTTTAGCCAAGTGAATTATGTATCAGTGCAGGGTAAAAGTAGGTTGAGTCATTATTTCTGAAGCCTATAAGGCGTAAAGCCCTGCAAAAGTGAAGTTATGAGTATTTCGTTGCTGAACTATTAACACAGCTTAATCTAGGTCATGTTGCAGGGAGTAATTAATTAGTTCTTTTACTGAAAGAAAAATGCTAAGATGATTTAATAATAATAATTTCAGAAGTTTTTCCCTGAAGATCATATAAAGCTGCAATTTTGCTGTGTGCAGTTGTAAGCACTGTACCACTAAATTGCTATTGCCACACCCACACAGTGCAGTCTCATACAATCATAATTATATTTACTTATATATAAGTTTTACTTAGATACTATATAGTACAATATAGTCAAGACTTAAATTTCGTCTGACAATATATGGTGACATATAGAGGTCTCTCTTGCCCCATTTAAATCATAGGGGTGCTGGTTTTTGTGTATGATAAGAAAGAAAGAAGATTTAAGATCTCTTGTGAGGAGGCTACATTAGTAATGTTACCATCGTCACATCACCCTTTTTAAATGTTTTTTTTCCTGTTCAATATTATGTCACAATCACTGCTTTTGTCATTGGGTATGGCAAATCTTATACATTTCGTTTTCTTTTCATTCAGAACCAAATTATTCACTGTGAACCAATTTTAGACTTGCATTAGGGCATTGTTTATGACATCAACATTGTCCGTCTGTCTATTTGTCTTAAAAATTAAGGAGGTATCGTTGGCAAACAGCACCATATCAAGTTTTTGTTGCAATGATATATACCAAAAATAAGAAAGGACCCAAAATCAAGCCCTCACATAGTAAGCTAAGTGACAACATTATGTAAATATCAAAAACTGCAGAATGACAGATCCTGTTATCTTTTTTGCACTCCCAATATATTGTTAGCAGATCACCTATAGGATTGCTATGAGTAATATGAGAAATTCTAAAAACCGGCCATGTCTTGGACTCTCACACGAAAGGTTCCGCACCATGTACCTTGATTTTTATTATTTGTTGTTACACCGGCAATAGAAATACGCAATCTGTGAAAATTTCAACTGACAGACAGATGGACAGATGGACGGACAGTGGAAGCTTAGAAATAGGGTTCCGTTGGTTACCCTTTGGGTATGGAACCCTAAAAAGCTTGTCTATTCAATTTATATTTTTAAATTAACAACTCTGTAATGGCAAAGGAAAAATGTTTGTATGATAAATAAATAAACTTTTTTGTTGAACAGGAAACATACCCCAACACACCGCCTGTATGGTTTGCTGACAGTGAAGATCCCATAGTTACAAATGCTGTCACGATCCTGACCAATACACAAGGCAGAGATAACCATGTTATAAACCAGGTAAGGATATAAAATGTATGTTAACATGATTTATATGCATAAAATAATTTGAAATTATTATACTTGTACATACTTTATCCCACAGCACAGTAGAATTTTTTCCTGTGCTGTGTGTTGAGGCTTATTGAACCTCTATTTATTGATTCTGACAAATACTTATGGTATCCTGTGAAGAATTTTAATTATTTTAAAGTACAGATTTGGTAATTTATCAATAACCCTTTAACTCTCTGAACTATTTGTTTTGGGTTGGCACAGTTTTCGTTATACTTAGTTCATTTATGGATTATGTATTTCAAAATTCTTTCCTTATAGTGGGTACACACAATACAGACTTGTGAGGAGCTCGTGGCTAGATAATAACAGCCGCACGGGTCGATCTTCAAGGTTAAGCAACGCTTGCCATGGTTGGTCTGTGGATGGGTGACCATCTTAACATACCGAGTGCCTCGGCAAGTACGTTAAGCCGTTGGTCCCGGCTGTCATTTGTAGATCTTTGGCAGTCGTTACGGATTGTCAGAAGCCAGTAAATCTGACTCCAGTCTTGCCATGAAATACCGTGTTACCCAGTTAATGGGTTGTGGAGGTCTGGTAGGCAGCCGCTTCACGTAAAATACTGGTATTCAGCTAAATCCGGTTTGACTGAAAGCTGACCCCAATATAGTTGGGAAAAGGCTAGGCAGATGATGATGACACAATACAGTGTCTGCACAGCCCGAACTCTGAAAATAAAAAACCTATCACACCAAAATTTTTTCTAGACACGAAATTTATTTCACAGATAAAGTTCTATAGCAGTTTATGGAAGTATATATTGTGTGGAGTGTGGACAGTCCATTAGTAATATATCTCCTGTATTAATTGATCAAGTCAGGCATTAGTCATCGTTTTTCAGAAGTTAGGTAGCTTAGTTAGTTAGTACTTAAATTCCTGTTATATTTAAACTCATATGAAATTATGTGACACACGGTCATTCCCCTGATCATTGAGGAAATGATAATACGAAAAACATTACTTAGTGTTCATTACTATGATTTCATAATCCCAATTTGAGAAAGAATTGTGTAGTGGCAGATTAAGACGTCAATTACTTTTTAAATGCACTTACAATAATTAAACAGCATTGAATACATCTAAGCTACACATATCTTTATACATCTATATAATTATATAAAAATCAATGCCACTTTTCATTGTTATTTTATAACTCAAGAGCGGGCTCACCTATCCAAACCAAATTTTTAGGCTTTATTCGGACTATTTAGCAGATGGTTTATGTGAAGTTTGCTTAAAATCTGTCGAGTGGTTCTTCATTTATCACATTTTTTGTAATAAATGAATTCAATAAATGGCGGATCATTTTGTATTAAAAAATCTTTTTTGAGATGGGGAATTTGCTGTCACGTCCAATTACCTATTTTTTTTTTTTTTTTTCACTTTATACGTTGCGAAGCACGTACCGGGCCGCTAGTGGGTTATAATTTTATTGGTAAATCGCTTACCATCAGGTGAGATAGTGGTCAAACGCGTGCCTATCAAAAGTAAAAAAAAATCTTTTTTGGTTAATCAAATGCTTTTTTTTTTACGAGTTTGCGCCCAGTGGGTGGCAAACGGCTTCTCTTTCCAAACATCTGTCTCTTGTGCATCACTCGCTAAGTTTGAATTACAAATACAATGACGTGCCATTGCCATGATAATCGGTGTAAGTCGTGTTGTTTTCTCGTTTTTTGATACCGTCTTCCAAAATTTATTTTAGTTATGTTCGTTTGTAGTGGCTTTTATTAGGGAGTCAGTTGTATTTTTTTTTGTAAAAAAGTTGTTTATTTTTTACTTTTTAGTGCTGCCTTCCAAAATTCCAACTAGTCTTATATCTATTTAGCTATATCCGAAATTCTTCGTCAGATCTTTAAAAAATTTAAATTTGGAAAAAATAGACCTCTCTCGAATAAAAAAATAATTTTGAAATATCCGTCCAATCGTCTATATGTGACGGAGTTACGACTGAACAAACTAAAAAAAACATCCGAACTAACCTCCTTTGAAGTCGGTTAAAAAGCGATAGTTCTCTTTGTGCTTATCGTCTCTCTGTCTCAACCGAATCGTGATGTCATCGGCATGTCACAGTATGGAGCGGATCGTCTCACCAACTTCCAGCATAAAAATCAATAAATAGGATAGGTTTTGGTAATTGTCAGAATAGTTGAACAAAATTATGAAAGTTCTACCTATGTCTTGCATTTACGTTGCAAACATTCATGGCAGTTACTCTGATCAATATAAGCTAAATATAACCCTCGAGTTGATCAATACAACATCTGGGGTTGTTTTTGAACCTAGACCTTTGGTTTGCTGCAACCTTACGTCTATATTGTTATCATGCAGGAGTAGGTAAATATATGTCTATACTAATAATATAAAGCTGAAGACCTCAGGTTCAAATTGAAAAAATAAAATAAAATGTTTAATTGTTGGATAGTCTTTATTATTATCGAGGAAGGCACAATATCACGTTACGACCAATAGAAGCGAAGCATTACTGAAAAACCGGTCAAGTGCGAGTCGGACTCTTACACGAAGGGACCCGAACAAAAAACGGAATCACTCGGGTGTCTGTCTGTCTGTCCTTCTGTCACAGCCAGTTTTCTCCGGATCCACTGGACCGATTCTGTTGAAATTCGGTACACATATAGACTTCTGTGACCCAAACACGGAAGCGTTAAGTAAACTATGAAATGTTTAGTATGGGGGTCACTTTTGGGGTCAAACTAGAAAATTAAAAAAAAAAGTTATTTGAACAATATCGTGTGACATATCAAATAAAAGGGCGTACTGTGAGGGTTTCAATAATATTTTTTTCATAATTTTAAAATGAATGGTTTTAAAGTTATTTAAGAAATTAGACGAAAAATTACCATCTTATCTACGAAACTACTGAGTCTAAAATTGAGATAATAGCTTAAAAAAATGGAGATAATAGCTTAAAAAAATGGAGATAATAGCTTTTTACCTATAGATTACAGGAAAATCTATAAGAATTCGATAGTGTTAAAATAACATTAAAAAAAAAAGAAATTCGTTCGGAACCCTTTGCACGCGAGTTCGACTCGCACTTGGCCAGTTTTTTAATTATTTTTTGTTATAGCGGCAATAGAAATACACAATCTGCGAACATTTCAACTGTCTACCTATTACGGTTCTTGAGGTACAGCCTGCTGACAGACAGACAGATGGACGGACGGACAGTGGAGGCTTAGTAATAGGGTACCGTTGGTTACCCTTTGGATAACGAACCCTAAAAATGAAACGCAGACTAAGTTCCGCAGGTCAGTTTGTAAATAAAATATAAACAACAGGCCTGTATCCTAAGTGCTAGACGGAAGTCTTAAGTCCCATGTTTATAGGAGTCGAGCCTATTGCTATCAACCACTGGACAGAATTATTATAAAGACTACGGGCTCAAATTGAGAAGTTCCAGATGGTAAATCTAATTCTTTGATTATAATTATGTCTAGATGGAGCGTCGCCCTAGAATCAAAACAAAAGTCAGAGCTGTTATTGCTAGCATGTGTGCGTGCGGCACGGCAGCGTGTAGCCGGTGTTTATATAGTGCGTCTATCTCTGTGTGCGTACTTATAAGGCAACAGTTGGCTGATATCTTTTGACACGTTTTCGCGCATTTAATGTTCTATCTAGACTTGATTTTAGACACAAAATCAAAGATCTAATTACACTTTAGGAACTTAAGTTCGGAAGTAACGCTTTTGGCCAACTAAACCATCGAGGCACTTAAAAATAAACTACGTCTATTTTCTCGAAGATCTGCGATCGCTAAGTTTTTAATGATTTCGATTGATCAATCTTTTAATTTTGATGTCTCACAGCTTTCTTTTGCTCAAACTGAGATACAATTATGACTATAATGAAGTTCACCTCAATTAACTGATTTAAATAGATTTTCCATAAACTGAATAGAAAATTACTTTACACCGATATAGATGGTATTTTAAAATAGGTAAATTTTATGCAAAACAAATTATTTGAATGCCAATTCAACATAGGTACTTAAATTAATTTACGCCTCAATTGCAATGTGCTAATCATATAAAAAACGTAAAAAGAACGCTATTTTTCCAAAAACTTGCAGTATTATCGATGCACCTACCTACGTAAAGATTGAACACGAACTCAAGTTCATTGAACTCTGTCGGTACAAAAATAAGTGCCTACCTATACAAAGTGCAAATTGAACATGCCACTACTATTTTAAAATATTCGAACACGTGCGATGTCCTAAATAGTCTTTCATGTGCCAGTAGTGTTGAAAACAAATTTAAGGTAAATAAAAAAAAATCTCTGTCTCTATGATCTTGACCTTTTTTAAATCAAGAGCGAGGTCGTTTACATGAAGGTGAGTTTCAGCAACATAGGAAGTGATCGTTTGCCTTTCTTTTTAATAAAACCTTGTTTTTTAGAAAACGTGTAGGAATCTTATTGTACATGATTTTTTTCAAATAATTAGTAGGCGAAGGTTATATTTTGTAGTTCGTCGGGTAACTGTTAGTGAATCTTGATCAATATTTTTAGCAGCTCACACTTATTGTTTGTTTTAATGTAAGTCGAGTTTGTAGGCTCTTTGGCAGAAACCGAAAGATAACTTTTCTTCTTCTATCAACATAAAATATTATTAAGACTGTTTGAGCTGTACTTGCTAGATGGTCAACAAATCGTTTACGGAGGCCTTTCAGCATGGATGCGGCAGACCGCAGACGTCCATAAAACATTTAAGTGAGATCACATTATTGTGTCGTGTTGTGTTGTGTCGCGGTCAAACGGTAATCCAATCAAACGAACATGTTCAAGCCTACGTCATATTGCAACGAGTTTTGTAGCCAATCAACTACGTCACAAGACGACACAATAGTAATGTCAACCCGAGTTTAGGCCCCAAATATAAATCTTCGTTCTATTTCTATGAATCAAAATCAATTGAGGATGGGGAGTATGGGAGCCAGCACTTTTTGAACTTCAGTTGTACAGTTGCGGTCAGAAAAAGTCCAAAATTCCTGCTAAACATTTCTAGACCGCGACCCCGTACATATAACAAAAAGGCGCGCTATCGTTAGCAGATAACAGAGAGAAAGATGTGAAAGAAAGATGTGAGTGAAAGATTCTTTTAGATATTACCACTTATTAGTTATGCAAGGTCACAAAAAAGAGACAAGTGCATAATGCGGTTTTCAATTTGGTACAACTCAGTTTAATGTCCTTAGCGATCACATTTGCTTAACAACAAAATTATCTGTTATTTCTAGGTTGGTATACTGTTGAGAGAACTATGCAAGCTACATGGAGTACCAGAACCACCAGATTTGGATTCATTATCTCTTCCAGTGCACCCAGCGCCGCAGCAGAGGTTTGTAGCGAAACTTTAACATTTTCATTGCCACCTTTATTTTCAAGAGTCCTTGCCGGGTGCCGCATACAACTCGTGAAGAACGCGACTAAGGCGTCAGCGGCACCCAAGAACGCAATTTCAAATTTTTCAAACCCTGGGTTCAGCGGCACATAAGTAAGAATTGACCCGAGCGCCACGTAGACGTCGTCGGCACTGAAACTAGCTTTTTGTCCCGGATTGGCTCCCGTGCGTGACCTTTCAACAGGAAAATAAATTTTATATTATGCCCAGGAAAGTCGGTAGTTCAATTGGCTGCGATATAATTTCAGTAATAGGGTCTTACGGGCCAGAGGTTATCGTTTACAAACGAGTAAAAAAGAAATTACG
Source organism: Lacanobia oleracea (assembly GCA_950371165.1). NCBI lineage: Eukaryota > Metazoa > Arthropoda > Insecta > Lepidoptera > Noctuidae > Lacanobia > Lacanobia oleracea. The sequence continues at coordinate 16,186,553 of OX493405.1, read as the reverse complement.
TCTTTATTTATCAGCTGGATAAATACCTACCACAAGGGTATTTCAGTACTAACAGAAATCTACATGAATGAATGAAAATATGTAACTACAATAAATTATACTTACGATTATGAAAAAAAAAACGATGAGTTTTGTTTTTATCCTTTTTAATAAGAATATTTCATGGTTAATTTATCAGTTAGAGAATAGCTTATAAGAAGAATTGAAACTAAAACTAGAGAGGAAATCTAATTTTTGGATAACATCTGTAGGTACGTGTACAATCTAGGGTCTTTAGTTAAGTGTCGGCAAATTACTAACTGCAGCACTCTTCTATTATCACCACCGTTCTTCATATCAACCATATAATCGAGCGCACTCGAGAGCGCACAATTTCCTGTTTTCCTCGCTGCAGTCATTGGTTGCATGCAGCGTCTTAACGAATTACGCGTCAAGATGTTATAGGAATGTATTGATGTGATCTTGCAATAAAGAAATAAACCATGTCAGAGGCCCTTGAGGCGGTGTAGAAACTCTGAAACTAGGGTGTGTGTGGGGTCCTTAGATCTTACTGCCCACACGATAAGAGAGAGAGATCTTGCAATGCTTGCTTCAGCTTAAAACATGCTAAGTGAAGTTATTTGTCCTTAGTGCTATTCTATAAATATCTCGTCGTGAAAACTTAGTTTAACCTTCAAGCGGGCGCGTGGGTATTTGTAGCGACAGCGGTCGCGCGTAACCTAAAAGACCTATGTGAGATTTCAGGAATTTAGAATACTGGTAAAATAATAATTATTTATGTTCTATATTCAGACATTATCAATTTTTACCTAGGCAACAATTTTTTGGAATTAAAATTAACCACAACCCACTATGGTTCGATTACAAACCAGCTATGCACGCCAGACCCGCCAGACCAAAGTTTTGTTCTCTTGGGAGAATGATTTGTGTTCTCATTTTTATTTAGATGTTTTTATTTTTTATTAGTTCCATGCAATCGAGTAATTACTATCAAAGTGTTTATTTTATCAACTCAGGTATTTTACTTCGAAATAAGTCATCTCGTCAAGGTAAAAGAAAGAGCCAGGCGCGTGTAGTCGTTTCGACGCCTGCGCCGCGACCTAAACAAATGCATTCTATTCAACTACAAAGGCTCGGAGAAGAGTGGTATGCATTCAATTTTATGCATAGTGAATTAATGAAAAGCTACTGGTAAAGAGAAATACTTGTGGCGAGAAATCTCGATGTAATCAGCGAAAACTTATCGAGCGCGGTCGATTCGACGCCGCGCGACCGCTTGAAGGTTAAGTGAATTGCCAATCCTTGATTGACAGTTCTTATTGATTGTCACTTCATGTTCCTCCACCTAAATTTCCACAGTGTGGTGTTTGCAGAATATACCGACTGATGTCACCGGTATGCATATAAGTAGAGTCCACCAACTCAGTTTTGAATGTTCTGATTGGTCTTTAAAGTCCCGTATTAGACTTTGTCTACAAAATCAACCAATTGAGTTTGAAACAACCTCTGATTGGTTGTTAAACTCTCATAGTGGATTTTGCACAAAACTTGCAATTCCGAAGGTGGAATTTCGGACCCGGTCGACCATAGGCGCTGGGAGGGCGTGCAAGGCGGTGCATTTGCGCCCTGGCTTTCAATGATTGAAAATTGGACATACAAAAAAGACAAGCGGAATGGTAGTGAAAGAGAATATATAGCAAATCCGAGGCGAACTAGGTACTTAAAGAAAGAAAAAGAAAGAAAGAAAACTGTTTTTTTGGGACTCGCACAAGACACATAAAAGTAAAGTAAAACTAACCGTCATAAAAATGTATTTACACAGTTAGCAATATTCTAAAATTAATATGTGTGTGTCCCTTGGCTCGGCCTTGCACCTGTCTTCTTTAGTTCTAGGTATCTATGAGTGACTGGGTAAGAGAAAACCTGTTATTCAATGCGGGGTTTTGAAGACGCATCCCCCCCTGAAAATAATCCTGCCGCCCATGCGGTCGACGCAGCCCTGTTTCGCTGGGCTCTTATTTCTGGATAGTTTAAAAAAAAATTAAGAATTTTGTAGACAAAGACTACTATGGGAGTCTAACGACCAATTTAGAAGCCGCGTTCAAAACTCAGTTGGTGGACTCTGCTAAGGTATATGCTACCGGTACAGTTTCATAGGAGACTCCAGACAGGTTATAATAGCGTTTGAAACCGATGAAACTACGTTATTCTAAATTATGAAACAAGTAAGCAACTCTGTAAACCTACACTCCTAACTTAAAGAATAATGCATAAAATATCTACGCTACTCATTTCTGTTATAAACAATGCACGGCTTTAAAATAAAACATACCTAAGTTCCTCTGAAGAGACTAAAATTAATTTTGTCGACTACGAACAGATACAATCAAGGCCGAATTCGCGATGTTTGCTGAAATTATGTGGAGCTTAGTCATCTTGCGTGCCTTGCAAGATTATCACTAATTCAGATTGATTATTTTTATAATGCTCATGTGTGCTGCAAAATATCGCATAGATATCACGTATTTTTGAGTTTTAATGCGGAAATAACTCTCGTTTCACTGTTTGTTACTCTTTCACGTCTTAACGGCTGAACGGATGCAAATTCTCTTCGAGTTTTGTCAAGATTCTCTGTAGACATCTAGGAATTTAAGAGATGAGCCTCGAATCCCCAAAACATAATTCGTTGATGTGATTGTAGCCTAAACAGTCCGTCCTACTGCTACAAAGTCCGCTTTCGGTCACAATTGTGCGCTACTAAGGTATGTCACTGGATTATTTTTTGTTAAATTTACAAAACCTAGGGAGCGGCCAAGACGCATTTAAAAACTTATAAATCTCATAAATTGACGATGTTGTCAGTCTTTTAAAAACAGAGAAAACACTAATTGAGTATGACGTCACTCACAACGTCCGCTATATTGAATAGAAGCCATTCAGTACAAACGCCTATTTGTGTGACATGGATAGCAGAATACCTTCAACAACACCAAATTTATTTATTTTTTCACCAATCATACTTTTCAGGGTTCCGTACCCGAAGGGTAACCAACGGAACCCTATTACTAAGCCTCCGCTGTCCGTCCGTCCGTCCGTCCGCCCGTCCGTCTGTCTCTCAGCGGGCTGTATCTCAAGAACCGTAATAGATAGACAGTTGAAATTTTCACAGATTGTGTATTTTATTGCCGCTATAACAACAAATAATAAAAACTAAGGTTTATAGTACGGAACCCTTCGTGTGCGAGTCCGACTCGCACTTGGTAGGTTTTTTTAAATAACATCTAACATTCATGTAGATTTTTATCGTAGTCAAATAAGTACCCTTTTCTCTCCGATTCTTTAGAGAACCGTCCAGTTATCATCCACCTACGGATTAGAAATAAAAATCTTCATAGAAACCCCTTCTGTTTTTCTAGATTTCCAAGTGTAACGTCAAACGGCGGCGCCGAATCGGGAACAGAAGAAGATGAAGAGATGGCAGCGGAGGAGGACGAATCTGAAGGGGAGGACGACTTGCCACTAGAAATGGTCGATGATGCTGGACGCAGCAACAAAGTATGTATAGCATTCATCATGTTTCCAGGAATTCTTTCTTTCTATTCGATAAGAAGCGTCAATGTCAAGTATTTTTGACGTAAAAGTTTCGAATTTACTACGCTAGATGGCAGTCTACGCCGTGCACCTCCCTATACGGTGCAACTAGACTGCAGTCGATCCACGTCGGCCTCCGTTTTAAAATACAAAATGTGACATCTCAGAATGACATCTCATAATAATGATCATATAACTCGATGTTGTTGGACGACTGCAGTCAGAGGGCTAATTCTACAAAATTTTTAAGCAGCGTTCGCATTCACACGTCAGTTGTAATCTGCCAAAAATGTATGTAAACTGAGGCTTTTTGACAGATTGCGACTGAGTTGCCTAAAAAAGTTTTTGTAGTATTGACCCTCTGGTTGCAAACTCAACGTGTGTTTGGTCCTTTCCCCAGAGTTAAGGGTCAGCTTTCATTATAATAGGACATATCTGAATACCAGAATTTGATATGGAGCGACTCCACAACCCATTTTCTAAGTTAAACCCCTTGGTTAGACCGTAATGCAGGAAGACCAGATTCTGAAGCTTAGAAGTTGACTGGATGGGTTTTAAACTTTAACCGTTAATGGGTAATGCGTTCACCACGAACAAATCAAAGTCCACGTACTTGATGATCAATACATTTTCAAAGAAGACTTTCATACTTTTTAACCGACTTCTTCAAAAAGGAGGAGGTTCTATGTTCGGCTGTATGTTTTTTTTAATTAGTTTTTTTATGTATGTTCACCGATTTCTCCGCCAATTGTGGACTGATTTAAAAAATTCTTTCTTTATTCGAAAGCCTATACTCCTGCTGTGGTCCTTTTGTCACCAAGTCAGAATTTGATGATGGTATCCCATGAAAATCAAGGGAAACCCTCAAATTTTATAGGCACACACAATGTTTTTCATGACATTTCTAACGCAATTTGTGCCTGGTAATCATCATCTCATGTTGCTGAGCTGATGATGGAAGGCAAAAGTCAGGATCTGATGATGGGATCCCATGAAAAATGTTTGTTCAGCGATATTTTCGCCAATTGTTAACCGATTTGGATGATTCTTTTTTTTGTTTGGAAGAGTATTTTCCCGGACTGGTCCCATTTTTATTTGGTGAAGATCTGATGACGAACTTCGGAGGTAGGCAACGGAACTCTTCAATCAATGATAGATAGCAAATGGAAAAAAATACCAAAAACACCAACTTCCGAAATTGAAGTTATTTTATACTTTGTGGTGTTTTGTTTTGGAAGTCGGTTTTATTTTTTTGTAAAAAGTATTTTTTTTTTTTCTTACAATAGGTACAAACTTTGCATTTCGTATCGTCTTCCACACACAACGAATGTACTGTTAGTTTACTTCAAGTGTCGTAAGAAGCGATAAAGGCTTTTTGTCCGATACCCATCTCTATGGACAACAGCTTTACCAAATGACAGGATATTGTAATCATAATCACCACTCAGCCGGTAGACATTTTTAAAAGCAATAAAACAATTATCGGTCAATGCCAGATGGAAATGTATAGCGTCAGGCATCTAACATAGAATGCCTTTGTTGCGCTTTAAAAAACCATAGCCATGTTTTTTTTTTAAGAATGTGATGTGATGACGGAAATTCTTTTAGAAGTAATGTCAAAACGAACAATGGCGTCTGTCTTCTATTATTATCGTTGGATGCAAATAGTATGAAGTTTTATTTGAGCTTGAGCTCCTTGTTACTTTGTCCGAGGTTTAGTTATGCTACTAATCAACATGGCTATTTTTTAGTTTGGCTCCAGTGAAATTGCTTAATGGAACTCATCAACCTAATACCAGGTTCTAAGAAATGACCGCTGATTATGACAACCTGTATCGATTTACGACCGTTTTCAATAACTTATCTAAAGTTTAAAGAAAGATATCCTCGATAAGCAATAAGATTCTATCTATCCGGAGTCTGCGTATCACAATCGCGGATAAGTGCTTCTGATTCTTCTCAAATGTTTGACTAACAGAAGCCATAGCATAGCTTTTTCCCTCTCTCTTATCCAAGCTTTTTGAATCGTTTCGTTATTTGCTAATCGCTAAATAATGTCACGCTCAAAATGTTAGTTTCTCCATCAGGCGTGATTGTGTGTGGTCAAGAGCAAGACTCCTAAAAAAAAAAATACTATGGTTTTGATTTACTGCTGAGTTCTTTTGAGTTAATTCTGAGTAACTTTGAGTTACGTCTGAGTAACTTCATATGACCAATTTGAGAGATTTGTCAAATAAATAACACAAAGAGTACGATCGACACACTTTGAAATAGGTCATTGCAACCAAATTTACAATTTCTATTAGTAAATTGCGGTTGTACTACGTATACTAAATTTAATGTGAATGTGACTGCTCAAGTTCAACTAACTTGCGTTTTGAATGGAAATACTGTTTTATTATTTGGTTGCTATTCACCTGCGTTACGTTATGGAAATCTGTGTGTCAATGTCGTATTATTTAAGTCATAAATATATCTTGCTATTTGAATATGCAAGCGCCGCTCATCAATATGCAAACGCATATTTCTGTAATATGTAATCCTTATAACATACTCATTTTCTATTCATTCCTTTATACTTAAATATTAATTTTTGTTTTGTTTTGTCTTGCATAGGCATGTGTTCTTTAAAGGAAAAGTGCGTTGGAACAAAACGAGTAATAATGCTCATTATGCCCCTATTCTATAAAATTATCTTTATTTAAACACAAGAAAAACTCTTTTCACATTTTCCTGTAAGCATAGAATTATGAAGAAAATTGAAAAATAATACTCTCTCTAGCTCACATATGCTACAAGTTCAGTTTTATTAAATCGACCACAACAATATTAATATTTAATTTTAAAATAGTTTCCTCCGTATTATGCACACGGTCAAAATCATGAACTCTATGCCAGCTTCTGCTTTCCCTACCAGGCTTTCATCAAAGCAAGAATTGCCAAGCATCTTATGCACACACTCGTTCCATCGTAAACTCTTCCACTCTACCATCAGGTATCAATAATTACGACATTTCATGTCTGCTAACATTGCCCATGAATTAAACCATTCCTTTGTAGTCAATCAGACTCGCAAACTCAGTTATGACATTATTCCTTTCTCTATTTTTCCAGGACGACATGGAAACAGAACACTTAGCGACATTGGAGCGGCTCCGACAGAACCAGCGGGCAGACTACCTGTCCGGCAGCGTGTCGGGCAGTCTGCAGGCTACCGACAGACTCATGAAGGAGCTGCGGGACATATACCGCTCTTGCTCCTTCAAAAACAATATGTATTCTATTGGTGAGTGTTCTATTACACAAGTGTGCTTTTTTAATATTAATAGGCGGCCACTATCTCACCTGATGGTAAGCGATGAGGTGGTCGAATATAATAATAAAATGATTTATTTCTCACCACAATATAGGTACATTAGAGAGTGGTATCAATACAAAATACGTAACAGCTACAATATACTGTGGGAGACTGGTGCCTAAACTAGACTTCACTCATGTATTAAAGACTCCCAGGTTGTAGCTATCAGGAAACAGACTGGCAGGGAATTCCTTTCCTTAGCTGTACGCACTATGAACGTGTTCCCATAACGTTTAGTGCGTGTGGGTGTGAAGTGTTTTAGACAGCTTACACACGTTTTACAAACGCGCGCTCACGGCGCTGCGTTGTAGATGACCAAAAACCTGTCTGCTTCTGAATTTCGTTTTGCGTCATCTGCATATCGTCGGCGCGTTAAAAAAACGCCGTGTGTAAAGGCTGTTAAACTCATGAAGGAGTTGCAATATTTAAGACAAAATTATCTTTATACAAGATTAGAAACCCGCCCGTTTCGCACGGATTATACATGTTTATAAAACACCCAAATATATTAGAATTTATTTAATAGAGAACAGCATCAATATTCTTTTCGGTAGAAGAACACGGCCTCTCACACGACAAACGACTTGAAGTTGTTGATGTATAATCACTTAAGAGACTAGTCTTATCTCTTGAGTTATCCATGTAGCTGTAATGTGGATTCTCATCTACTTGCAGATTTCTCTGAATGTGTCAATTTTGTTCAGCGCCATTCTGACAATATCAACCTGCACCCTAACTGTGTAACATAAAATCGCTAATTTATTCACGAAAACGTAAAACACAGAAAAAATACGGTTGCAATGACAAATGAAAGAGTGCTGTTTAAAAACTGCTATTGTAAAAAAGCCTTACTGAAAAATTTGTAACCAAATCAAATGTATTAACATTGACAATGTGTGTCGCAGTGCCAAACTAGGCGAATAAGCGTAGGTTCACAATAGTTCAACTGTGTATACTTTGACCTCGCGACCTTCAGCAGTCATACAATCATAGGCTATTGACGCTGAACTCTATTGTAATATTTGTTGTTGAATTCAAATATGAGTTATTTTATTTTAATCTATACTAATAAATAAAGCTGAAGGTTTGTTTGTTTACTTGAACGCGCTAATCTCAGGAATTACTGGTCCAATTTGAATAATTCTTTCAGTGTTAGATAGCCCATTTATCGAGGAAGGCTATAGGCTATATATCATCACGCTAAAATCAAAAGGGAGCGGAGCAGGAGCAGACGAAGTTGCGCGGGTCAACTAGTTTAGTAATACGCCCAGTCTGGTATACAATTTCAATCCCAGTATATGATAAAATGTTACATTCGGAAAATTTAAATCTTGAAAACTTAGCTTTTAAGTTTAGCTTGACAAGTTAAATCGAGTCAACTGGCTCGATTCAGAGACCAGTGTTATTCAACAACTAACGTCATGTGTGTCACAAAATCTGCAGTCACTTCTAGCTTAAGAATAAGAATTATTTATTGCGTAACTGTGTACAATAAGATCTTATAATATAGCATAACAGTTTTAGAATCAACACTCTACTACTTAAATATTTTTTTCCAAAAAACATAGACTTACTATGCTAACGCCCAGCGACACAGTCACTAATCTCTTGACCGCATTTCCAGTAGGGTAACCGATCCTTTTGCGCTTCGTCGATCATGTAACCGCAGTCATCCTATCATATAATTTAGGAGCATCGTACCATATCGTAGTGTTAACGTTTCATCGTACCATATCGAAGTGTCGCCACATGACATGGGCCGGTCCTGTGCGTCTCGCATCCAAAAGATTCTCGTGGCCGTCACCAGGTCATCGGTGCGCCTAGTGGGAGTAGACATGGGCAAAATGTATTACTAAAAAGAAAAGATTAAAATGTATCTTTCGATCACTGGGATATGTATCACTCTTTTGTATCTTCATATCCTTACTAGTTGACCCGCGCAACTTCGTTTGCATAACAATTTTCATTACTGCTCCGCTCCTATTGGTCTTAGCGTGATGATATATAGCCTATAGCCTTTCTCGATAAATGGGCTATCTAAAACTGAAATAATTTTTCTAATCTGACCGGTAGCTCCTGAGATTAGCGCGTTCAAGTAAACAAACAAATAAACAAACAAACTCTTTAGCTTTATATATTATCAGCTTTATAGCTTAGCCGCTTCGCTCAACTCAATCCACTTTATCAATGAGAGCGATAGATAATGTTAAAGCGCGACAGAACATTTCACATACGGCAGTGCGAAAGAGACTTGAATTTGAACTTGGAGGTCTAAAAGAACGAGTGCATAGATATGCGCTAGCTAATACGGTTGCGAGACAGATAGAAAAAGACGTCGTGAGTTGAATGAGTTATAAAGATACACTGATACATTCGGATATGAACGGATACAAAGAGTGACACAGTTGATGGAAACGGGTTGATTCATATATTTTTTATCTATCTCTCCTGAACGACCCATCACTATGGGTGGCATTCCAACGCTCCGTCTTCCTTTACGCTCATCTCGCCTACAAAACAATACTAATACATCGAAATTTCTATTCCAGAGTTAGTAAACGATTCCCTGTACGAGTGGAACATCAGGCTGCGCTCCGTGGACCCGGACAGTCCACTGCACAACGACCTGCTGGTCCTCAAAGAGAAGGAGGGCAAGGACTCGATACTACTCAATATTATGTTCAAAGAGACGTACCCTTTCGAGCCGCCCTTCGTTAGGGTCGTGTACCCTATCATATCAGGTAAGAAAAACTTATTTCCAACAGACTACCGACCCGAGCCGCCCTTGCTTTGCACAGGTGCAAATTAAATACAAGCCTTCCTCGCTCTTTTACCGTTCTTTCATCATCGTCTGGCTTTTTTTTTTTTTTTTTTTTTTTTTTTTTTTTGCGCTGGGAAAAAATGCATTACGCATACCCTCCCGTCGGGGGAACGGGAGGGGTATGTGGGACTCCCCGGGCTGACCCGGTATACCCACTAAAATAATCCAGCGGCATTCCCGCTTCGTCCGAGTGGAAGAGGACTGGGAGATCGGCGCAGCCTTAGCGTCCAGTCCTCCTCCGACGACAACCCGCCTAAAGCGGCGGGCCCCTCAAGTCCTCCCCGTTCAGGGGGAGGGCTGGGAATGACCGGCGGAGGTGGTGTGGAGTGCAATGCGGGCGGAGGCGCCCCCGCGCCTATCGCCCGCCCATCACCACCATGAGGAGGGAGAAGACGGCGTCTTCTCCGACCTCTTCTCCGCCTACGGAGCGGCGCAGCGAGAGGGTCGTCCTCCCGCGCGCGCTCCGCCGCCTCCTTTTGCGAGATGACATCCTCGCAAAAAGAGGCGACAGCTGCCCAGGACCCCTCACTCTCCAGCATGGCATTGACCACGCCGGGAAGCGAGAGGTCCTGTCCGATCTCCGCTGTTAGACTGCGGCGCGGCTCAGACCAAGCCGGGCACACCTCGAGGGTGTGCTGAGCCGTGTCCTCTGCCGCGCCGCAGTCATGGCACGCCGGGGTCTCCTCCCTCCCGATCCGGTGCAGGTGCTTGCCGAAACAGCCGTGGCCTGACAACACCTGCACCAGACGGAATGAGAGGAACCCGTGGGAGCGCTCGAGCCAGTCTCAGCGCGTCCAATGTACGGCGGCCAAAGGTGGCGGAGGCGAGGTCCTCTGTCCAATGGACGATGATGGCGTCCCTCGCCTCCCGCCGCACGGCCTCCCGCTCCTCCGCGACGGGGCGCTCCCCGAGGGCCTTTCGCCGCGCCGTCCACTCGTACACTCTGGCGAGCACCCACGCCTCCAACTCCCAAGGAGGGGTGCCCGCCAGAGCGCACGCCGCCGAAAAGCCCACCGAGCGGTAGGCCCTCGCCACCCGCAGTGATCATCGTCTGCCTAGCCTTTTCCCAACTATATTAGGGTCGGCTTCCAGTCAAACCGGATTTAGCTGAATACCAGTATTTTACGCGGAGCGACTGCCTACCAGACCACCACAACCCATTACTGTACTTCATGGTAAGACTGGAGTCAGATTAACTGGCTTCTGATTATCCGTAACGACTGCCAAAGATCTACAAGTGACAGCCGGGACCAACGGCTTAACGTGCTTTCCGAGGCACGGAGGAAACTCGTTATGTTAAGACGGTCACCCATGGCTTGGCAAGCGTTGCTTAACCTTGAAGATCGCCCCTGCGGCTGTTATTATAGTCAGCTCTTTGTGCAAATCGTGTATTCAGTGTCGTAATTGAGGAGGAAGCGGACGAACATACAACGACTTTATTTTTTACTATTTAGAGATTCATCATCAAATGGGATTGCTAAAAAAATCTTTAAAACTGAACTTGACAAATAGGAGCGAGTTCTGTCTCTAGTATTTATTAACTATTAGGTATCTTGAAATTTTATGAAACCAGGGTGGTACGATATGTTTGACAAACAATGAAATGCTTCGACTTTTTATTGTTTCTTCTTCTATTTATAGCGAGACTGTGGTCCTACTACGGCGATAATTTTAGGCTAATATTATCTGGAGAAAGCCAATAGCATTTCTCGTTTATTGCTCCTTCTATTACTGTGAACCGTGTCAAAATCCCTTGCTTATAAGTAAACAGACAAACTGCGACTGTTTTACACTACATGAGCTTTGAGTACTCATCATCACACGCGGTCTGCACTCTAGCACATTAATTTATTTTGAGTCGTCATCTGCCTAGGCTATTCAGCCAGCTCAGCTCCCAGCCAAACAGGATTCAGCTGAATGCCAGTATTTTACGTGGAGCGGCTGCCTACCAGACCTCCACAACCCATTAACTGGGGAACACGGTACTTCTTGAACTGACTGGAGTCAGATTTACTGGCTTCTGACAATCCGGAACGACTGCCAAAGATCTGCAAATGAAAGCCGGGACCAACGGCTTAACGTGCTTTCCGAGGCACGGAGGAAACTCGGTATGTTAAGATGGTCACCCATCCACACACACAAACTTGGTTAGCGTTGCTTAACCTAAAGATCGACCCGTGCGGCTGCTATTATTTAGCCTCGAGCTCCTCATTCATTTATTAGGGTTCCGTACCTAAAGGGTAACCAACGGAACCCTATTACTTAGCCTCCGTTGTTCGTCCGTTCGTCGCTCCGTCCGTCTGTCTGTCTGTCAGAAATTTTTACTGATTGTGTATTTCTATTGCCGCTATAACAAAAAATAATAAAAATTAAGGTTTATGGTACGGAACTCTTCATGCACGAGTCCGACTCGCACTTGGCCTGTTTTTAGAGTATGAATCATTGATGTAATAACTCGTTTCCAGGAGGCTACGTGCTGGTGGGCGGCGCCATCTGCATGGAGCTGCTGACGAAGCAGGGCTGGTCGTCCGCCTACACCGTGGAGGCCGTCATCATGCAGATCGCCGCCACGCTGGTGAAGGGCAAGGCGCGCATCCAGTTCGGAGCCACGAAGGTCGTGTCGCAGTCGCAGTACTCGCTCGCGCGCGCGCAGCAGAGCTTCAAGTGCCTCGTGCAGATACACGAGAAGAATGGTGAGATTTACTTGTTTTTATATTGGCCATAGCTTTTGTTCACGACTTCGTACGCGCATATGTCGTGTTCCCGTTCCCGTAGGAATTTTGGGAAATCTGACAAATTTCAGTTTTCTACGATCAAGCATTTGGCTTTGCGTTGTCTTTCAGTCAATCTGTCAGTATAAACGGATCAATTTTAGATGTTAGGATAAAGATTCAAGATCCCAGCTTCATTCCAACCCACCTGTGGAATGAAGGGGCAAATTGGGGTCTTGAATCTACTAAAATCACCCGTATGGCGCGACGACGCTATTGGGTTTTCCGGTTTACAAATGAAACCGACGATCGCATTTTCACGCGATGGTGACTGCATGGTAGATATCTTCCTTGGCAAGAAGTGGCACAGAACGGGAACAGTGAAAGGAATGGAGGGGCACCTTTGTCCAGCAGTGGGACAGTTCAGGCTAGATATAATTATAATAGATTGCTAATTTGCTATCAACATGTTACCAATTTCCGCTTGATGTACAGGGTGTTCCAGAAGAGCAGTGCAGTTCTGCAGAGTTCAACATCCTTATATTTGACCACGCACTTTTTTCTGGAACACCCTGTTTAATGATAACTGTTCTTATTATAGATGCATTCAATTTGCCAAAAAAATAATCACAATTTTCTAATTTGTTTCTGCATTCAAAAGTTAATTCGCAATAACCATGATCGGTTTGATATGGCATTGATTATTCCGCGCAAAAACTGTCTCATACGAACCGACTTTGAGCTTTGAACTTATATGGGTACTTGTTACAAAAATTACTTCAGGAGTACCGAATTATTGTGATTTGTAATAGTTTAACCACATGATGATGTATTGTTTATTATAGCAATTTCCTGGTATTAGTAATGGTGTATCGTCATGGTGTCCTTGTTAGTATCAACAATATTCTTGCAAAATTTAAATCTGTTCTTTGGGCTACTATTGGTAAATTTCGTTATCTGAGTTTCCTTCGGCTTGGTCATAGAAGCCGGTTGAAACTATCAGAACCATACCTAGGACGTAGCAAGAGTTAGGGTTGCTATACACATAGGGGCGGGCACATGCGAAATGATGCCGAACGTAATCTGTTAGTTGCTACGGGTCGGCTTATTCGTTTTACAAATATTCCCGAAACGAATAATGTCTCCAACCGAATGAACTTCCCGATTGGCATAAGCCCGATTGAACCGAACATCAAGTGCAGTAATTGCTTCGGGTCGGTTTTGTTATTCGGCTAATACAGCCGAACGGACAATTCGCGCTTATGTGTGTAGCATCCCAGGAACCTTTTTCAGAGAGAAAGCGCGAAATTCGCTCTCGAATGCGCTACGCTCTTCACAGGATGAGAATCAAGGCTTGCCTCCTGTCATCGTCAATATTTAAAAAAAAACAAGGTGACGTCAGTATTTCCAAGCCGATTGTCACTGGTAAAAAATGACGAAACAAATTCGGATGCCTTGTTCTCTTTACTTTCAAATTGCAACCAATTGTTTAATTCTATGACATCATTACGAATATAAATCGTTGCTCTTAAAATCCTAAGAAATGCATTTTATTTTCCATTATAAGTGTGTATGTACAGATAGACTGCATTTATTGCAATCGCAGCTTTAAGTTGTGGCCCAGTTGTCGAATGAAGGTTTTCAGGAAAATATCCTCCACTAGTTTGCATAAAATAGGCGAAAAAGTTGAAAAATTTCATTGAAAAAGTCACTTTGACGTTGACAATTGTTAAGTTGACGCGGACGTCATCAACTTAACAATTGACAGAAAACAAGAGATTTGATAGATATTTGGGACTGACAACTCAGTGCTGCCACCTGGTGCTCGACATTTCAGAAAAGCCTCATTCAGCAGATAAAGTGCAGTCCGTCTGTACACAGCACGCCAGCCACTAACGCTTGGTGTACATTGCAGGATGGTTCACACCGCCGAAGGAGGACGGCTAATGCAGGCCGCCTCCCGCCGTTACATTTAAGACTAAACGTGCAACATTGACAGTAACGCCCAAACAAACAAACAACCACTCCAAATTTAACAAGTGACTATGAGTTTGCGTGAAACTTTGCATTATGATTCCATTATGATGTTCGTTTATTATTGAAACGCAATTATGTATGTGTTAAGTATGACTGAGGGACTACGTCGATGTCTTCGAGTATTCTACGTGTACTTTAATCGTTAAGTGCTAATTAATGTTCTTACGATGTGCGGGCGTTCGCGAGAGACTATACAAGACTTATAGGAAATGTTTAACTGTGTAACGTTTTTGTAATCATTAATTTTCTCAAAAAAGTTATCCATATGGTAGCCTTAGACGTTACTGGAGTGTAAAGTTGAAAAAAAATTCTTTGCATTTCTTTTTAGTTATTGAAATAAAAAAACCTCTGTGATTCTTACCTGTTTTTTGTTTTTGGAATCCCTGCTTTAGACCTTGTAATATAAATAGCTGGTTTATTTAAAATATTATAAATTAAATGATACAAAATATACAATTTATCTTGTAACAAGTTTTTGATATTTATTACCATCATTTAGATGTGCACTAACATTATAACCTCGCTTGTATTATTTTTGCTGAGATCTCGAAATTACATCCTGAATTTATTTTTCCATTTATTTTTCAATCATATAAAAACCATGAGATGTCTTCCTAGTTTCGCGATAATATGTACAAAACTGGTCTTTGTTCCTCAAGAGCTTATAGTTTGGAAGCTTTAGACATCTGCTGAAATTTCGTGTTCTCCATCAAAGCCTTTAGTCCATCTGAGTGCTCCTTGCCACCGGAAATGTTGATTTTCTTACAGTAATCTGTTTTATTCATGTTATCGTACCATTTTGTTAGTTTGGGGAATCTGAAAAATAAATAGTCAGTCAATACATTGATTGATGATTTTCATGAACTGGCAGATTTTACTACTAAGTGAGAGAGTTTTGTTATTTGGGTACTCCTACGATCTACAACCGCTTCAACAAACGCTTGCTCCAATCAGAAGTTGAATTTGACAAAGTTGCTTCAGAAAATGTCCGTCTACAAATATAAAAATATCATCTTTCATACCACATCCACACTGTTGGGCAGTGGCATCTTTTATAGTACCAATCTCCACACTTCTGGGCCAGTCCTAGGGTGCGTTTCCACCAGAAATGTTAGAGGATGCGTAGCGAGAAATGTATTTGTTAAGAACCAATAGAATGGCTTGCGCTGAACGAGGTTAGGTAAATGAAGCGATTCTATTGGTTCTTCACAAACACATCCCTCGTTACACATCCTCGCACAACTCTAGTGGAAACACAGCCTTCAAGGTCAAAATTCGACCCGATTTAAAATCAACAAAAAAAAACTAATACAGATCTACAAACCTCTTTTCATCAATATGAACCAATCCAACCAAAGTTGCCATAGTGGACACTATACTCAAGTCTGCAATAGTTAAAACATCGCCAGCCATATACAAATTCTCTGATAAATAGTCTTCCAGCGTAGAATACGCATCGACAATGTTCCTGATCATAGTTTTGGACATCTCCGACAGTCTTCCTACGTAGGTTGGTGCCTACAAACATAGAAAGGATGCTGTAATTACCAAAATGATAAGTTGGTTTCGTTTCAACGCGAGTCTATTTTTTCAACATCTCATCGTGTCTCATAGGTGGAGCAGTGGATAGCTAGACTTGTTTGTTTATTGATAAGAAACTCAACAGCTTTTTTTACAACGATTAAGATATGGTAACAATTTCATATGGGGTTAACAAACAGGTTGTCGCTGAAAACCAGCGCTGTGGCTCTGTCTCGCACACGAGTCCCAGCATTATGCTGAGCGATGGCCGTTTTGCGCGAATATGACGCATATCTTCCCAATTTTTATAATTAAGTGTTATTTAATTTCTATTTTTTTTTTGGTATGCGTCATGCTTGGCGCAAATAAACGCTTTTTCTTTCTTTCTTTATTTCTTCATTTTTCCAAACAACAACACACACCTGTTTTTATTTTCTGGCAACAATGGTGTCATAATTTTGTGTGTTTTTGTTAATCTGTGGCAAGAGATTAGCAACATTGTTGGTAAAATCGGCCATGATGTGTGTGCATCGCATTTCGACAATTTTTATGTAAATTATCATCAAGAATACATCTTTGGAATTTTGCAAAAGTCTATTCATTTAACCGAACTCGCTATCATTATTTAAGCTACGAAGGAGAGGGCGGAACTAACCACACGTTTGGGCCCTTGTAGTCCGGGCCCCGTATCTTTGATACCTACGGCTGATATGGCGGTAGCTACGCCACTGAGGTGAAGTGATCATGAAGTGAACTATCAAACAAGTGGAATGATCCATCTTGTTTTTGTGAATTGACAGGTCACTTCATCGAAGCTTATACGTTGAGGGTTACAGAATCGCAATGTTGTACAAGAATTACTGCCTCGTTGGTCTCGCAGTCGTAAGAGAATAGAGTTCTGGGTTCTTATTCCGAGATCGGGCATGTTATTGGGTGGCCTTAGGAAAATTTCAGTGGGAGTTTGGAAGTAGACAGTGTGTGACCCCGTGCCTCGCAGTACCTACTTCAAGCCGTTGTTCCTGCGCCTGATCCCTTCGTGTTTTGCTCCCCAAACAGAGCGTACTTGTTGCGCTATCTCCCACATCGATGAATAGTCTCTGCAGACTGGCCTCGATATACCTCTAAATGGTATACTGTATAGGACTAAACAAGAATAAAGCATGCATGTCTTAGGCTGCCTATCCACTGGAGCGGAGAGGGGAGGTGGAAAAATATTAACCGATGGAATTGCATAAAATTTCAGTGAAGGACGTGGAGCGGGTAAGTATTTTATGGATGTGCTATACACTACTCTCTGGGCTTTAGCTAGTGGGTAAGGTAAGAATAGGGCTATGGTATATTTATTTACTTATTCAAGAATAAATTGTCATCGTTTTCCCATGGGCGCAGGCATGGGCGCCGGCAGGACCATTTTCAGGGGGGACATCTTCAAAACCCCGCCTCGAATAGGATAGAAATTCTTTTGCCCAGAACAAGAAGAACTGTGCCCTCTGTTCCGCTACCCGGCTAGGCAAGTTATTCATCATCTGCCTAGCTTTTTCCCAACTATATTGGGGTCG
This sequence comes from Lacanobia oleracea, assembly GCA_950371165.1. Lineage (NCBI taxonomy): Eukaryota > Metazoa > Arthropoda > Insecta > Lepidoptera > Noctuidae > Lacanobia > Lacanobia oleracea. The sequence goes on along the minus strand of OX493405.1, from coordinate 16,168,955 downwards.
GCTTCCAGTCAAACTGGATTTTAGCTGAATACCAGTGTTTTACATGGAGCGGCTGCCTACCAGATCTCCACAACCCATTAACAGGGTAACACTGTACTTCTTGGCAAGACTCGAGTCAGATTTAATGGCTTCTGACAATCCGTAACGACTGCCAAAGATCTTCAATAATTGACAGCCGGGACCAACGGCTTAACATGCTTTCCGAGGCACGGAGGAAACTCGGTATGTTACTATGGTCACTCATCCACTGACCAACCTTGGCAAGCGTTGCTTAACCTTGAAGATCGATCTGCGCGGCTATTATTATTTAGCCACGAGCTCGTCCGGCTAGGCAAGTAATTAAACCCATGTAATTTGCCTAGCTGTTAAATTTTGCCCGGCATTTTTAGCCGGGGTGTCACTTAGTTCACTGATAAAATTGCGACGTTCAATAAAAAGGGTAGGCTGCCACTAAACGGCTGATAAATCTAGTTGGCTGCGAAATTAATATATACTAGTTTAAAAATATCCTTACCATAACGGCTCTCAGTCTTTCAAATAAAACTCCGCAATCGAAAAATAATCTCTGATTTATAGTGGCACGCTTTCTGCTATCAGCTGGGTACAATTGTGAATGTTCTGGTTTGCTATACTTCTCCAAAAGGTAGATCATTATTGCGTGGCTGGAAAAACGAAACAGTCCTGTATGATTATTTTATTTTATTGGTTATTTAGGAGTGGGCTAGCTGTTGACCTCGATTACGCGCGATGGTAAGTGATGGATGAGGTCTATGATGGAGCGAGTTTCCCAGAAGATGCCTGTTCATTCTTGCTTAGAAGGCAGACGGGTTATAAATGTGGAACACAGACGCTGGCAGAGTTGTCTGTGCGCATAGTAAATGTAGAGGAGAAGCGCTGAGTACGACTAGGTACTCGGGATATCGACCAAGTGCGGATGGTGTTCTGCAGTAGGTACCTACGTCTGGTATTTCGGTAGGTTGTAGGTAAAAGGGCGATGGTGGGATACCTGATCCCACCATCGCCCCCAGTGGATCATTTTTGGTGCCCAATGATTTCATTTGTTTTTGTTTATAAATGTAGTGATTATTGGACTATTAAGAAGTCACTTAGTTACTTTTGGTTACCTGTAATCTATACTAATATATAAAGCTGTAGAGTTTGTTTGTTTACTTGAACGTGCTAATCTCAGTAACTACTGGTCCGATTTGAAAAATTCTTTCAGTGTTAGATAGCCCGTTTATCGAGGCTATAGGCTATATATCGTCACGCTAAGATCAATAGGAGCGGAGCAGTAATGAAAATTGTGACGCAGACGAAGTTGCGCGGGTCAAAAAATATAAATTCGTTACGAAAAATTGGAGTGTAAGTAAAACAATTGCAGAACAGTAGGTCTAAAAAGGTCACTAGTAGAATCATATTAGGATCATAATTTTAATCAACATATTCATTTTCATCTTTATTGCTATCAAAGCATTAGGTTCAAGGTTGATAGGGAAAATTTGATAGTTTTGGGTAGCGGGTAGGATGTGTTGGCTGATTCTACTAAAGTGGCCTTTTTAGACCCGCAAGAAGTCGTTTGTTTCAAGCAATAAAAATGCCGTTTTACCTGTCAGCCAGCCAGAAATCACCTTCGTCTAACAAAGGTATGGTCCTCATTGGATTTTTCTGAAAGCAAATGATTTTTTAGAGGTAGGTACTTAAGTTGCTAAATTGGACCAACTACGAAAAAAAAATCTTTCTTTCTTTCTTTCTCTTGAATCTTACTACACCAATGAGGAAGATTTGGAATGTTTTTTCTACAACACATGTAGGTACAATCGTTTGATGGATCCCCCCTTCCTGCACCTATATTAAAGCTAGAGACAAACTGTTCCCACGTACGCAACGTATGCAACGCATTATGATATCTGGACTCTTGATTTTATGTGAAAAACCATGCAGTAGAAACACTTATCGTACCTATGCAACGCAACACGATACGATACAAAAGCGTTGCACACGTTGCGAACGTAGGACCAATGTGTCTCTCGCTTTACTTGTGGCAAAAAAGGCCAATGCACATGGGACAAGTCATGCATACCTACCTACTAATAATTGGAATCCTAATCATTAGCTACAGAACTACACAAAGCACACTTGACTACTCACCTTTTTAATTTCCGGTGCGTCTTGTTCTCTTAACACAGGGTTCAAATTCCTCTGCTCGATATGTTTTAGCCCTAAAATGTCGATGAGCATCATCACAGCTCTAGCAGGAGGACTGCCATTCATTTTGTAGAGTATTGTCGGCATTTTTGTACCTGTTGGTTTTAAAAATGTTGTCCTCCATTAATTTTAAAGTACTAGGTACCTATTGCAAAAAAAAACCTATAGGTATAAACCCACCTACCTACCTATTCCTATTGAAAATTTACTTACTTACTTAAAGAGAGCCAATGTCGACTAAGTATTCTTCCAATCTCTAAAGTAAATTGGAAAAGCAACTAAACATATCATCATCATCTGCCTAGCCTTCTCCCAACTATATTGGGGTCGGCTTCCAGTCAAACCGGATTTAGCTGAATACCAGTGTTTTACGAGGAGTGGCTGCCTACCAGACCTCCACAACCCACTAACTGGGTAACACGGTACTACATGGTAAGACTGGAGTCAGATTTACTGGCTTCTGACTATCCATAACGACTGCCAAAGATCTACAAATGACAGCCGGGACCAACGGCTTAGTGCTTTCCGAGGCGGAGGAAACTCGGTATGTTAAGATGGTCACCCATCCACAGACTAACCTTGGCAAGCGTTGCTTAACCTTGAAGATCGACCCGTGCGGCTGTTATTATCTAGCCACGAGCTCCTCAACTAAATATATAATAATAAAAGCAACTAAACATATAATATTTCAAAATTGCTTCAAACAGGACAGCAGTCGGCAACTGTTGACACATAAAAAAAATTCGATTGATACCTACAGCTGTTGAGCTATATCCTCTTTCATTATATATATTAATCTCTTTCCGTCAGTTCCTTTATATCTTCGGGTCAGTTTCTAGAAGGAAATTATCGCCAAATAATGTGACAAGTTGACAAACGCGCGTGAGCGTCATTGGTTGAGCGAATTTTCAACAAACAATCAATCGCTTCACATTTCTTGTACTTGCTTGCCTTTTATCGAGGCAGCGATAATATCATTCGAGTAACCGGGCTCTACTGGAACATCACTAAACACAGCATAAGTTTGCTAAAGAAGTTATGTTGTTTTTGAGTTCGGAATAGCTTGTGTTCATTGAAACATCCACAGGAGCTGTTTACCTACCAACTAATCTCAGGAGCAACAGCACAAACAACAACAACTAGCAAGCAACAACACAACAACTTACAAGCTTTGCTAACCAAGTATACCTATTAGGCACCTACTTATTTATCGTAAAAAAGGACTCGGTTTACACCGAGTCCTTTTTTACGATAAATTGCAGACTTCGTAAGATTGTATTAAATCGTTATTAGATAATGATTTCTCGATATATTATGAAAAATCGTTTTGTAGGTATGTCACCGGAAAGTTGCAAACGCCGTGAGATTGTAAAATATCACGTGAAATTGGGAACTATTTATTTCTCAATAAGACACGGATATGAAACTATTGAATTTGGGTGGGATATATCCAGCACATCAGGCTATCCAAAACTGTAAAATTTTCACAGTCAACTTTGAACCTAATTCTTAAACAATAAAATTGTAAATCTATTAAACAAATTTGACAGCTTGTTGTAGCTTGATGTGCTGGCGTCTGTACCTGTCTATACAAAACGATGTAGGTATTCATAATCTAATAAAGATTACTACATCTTACAGTATGCAATTTTCCGGTGGCATTGTACAATAAATCCCACCAAAATTCAATAGGTAGTTTATTACGAATAGAAGCCTATTACAAAACAAAAAAAAAGTATTTTACAATTTAACGCGATAAATTACAATTCTACGACGTTTGCAATTTTCCGTAGACATAACCTTTCCATCATAATAACAATTACTACCTAATTATATATATACATAGAAATAAGCGCGTAGGTAGGTAGGTATACCACCTACTTTATATGTTCTAAACGATCCGTTGAAAGTTCAAGAACTGTCTCTACTTGCTTATTTATATATTTGTATCACTTTAAGTATTTAATTGACCTTTGTGACTAAGAACGCGAAGAATCTTATTCACAACTGCAAGATAATAGCAACTGTAAAAAGATAATTATTATCTTTTTTATTATTTTTATAGGATTAGACTTTAGACGTTTCTGATAAACATAACCTAAAAACAACGATATTTTAGGTTTCTATGGTAGGAAATAAAGATGAAAGGGGTACTTAGAACAAAATATCGCTAAGCAAAAGGTCGCCTACTATGGATAGCACAACTGGTATGACTACAGCTGTATGATAAGCACCGTTATTTGATATTTAGTACCTACCTAAAAGAATAAAGAACAAGATAACTTGTTATTTATATTTTTTAATAAAAAAGTAATACTTATCTAGTTAACCTAACGCTTACCTTGATTCAAAGTTACAGCCAAAACAAACAATATAATTTTAGAAAACTTCACTTCGGTCACTTTTTCATTAGCATCACAAAATCACAAACACTGATTGGGGTCGTTGTCATACACGTCCAGCTGATAGCTTAGTTGTTGCCAGGCACTTCTCATAGATGGCAGCACTGTCGCCATTAACAGGGAGGCCGATAAGATAAGTATGTAGATATGGATAAACTGATGCAGGGGGTCTTGTATCGCGAATTGCTTGTTAGCTGATGGATGACTGACAAGATTGAGCGCAGCGGGTTCGAACATTTTAGCACCTCGTGTCGAATGGGATAAGTTTTCTTGTTCAATATTCATACGAAATGATAGGCATAGTCAAATCAGCTTTAAAACTAACGAAGAAGTGTTCAAGAACGAGCGATGCGAGTCCTAAAATCATATCTGTGACAGGAAAACTGAAAAATCGTAGGACTGCGCCCTTACTATGCGCCGGGATTTTTTTCAACAATTTTATTGCACCTCGGGTAAAGACAGCTCACACTGGGCTTGAACTTAAACAGCAACCTTGCTGCATTGCATCAATAATTTGCAAAGAACTTTGTTGCCAAGGTTTTTTCATTCGACGAGTTAATCTTATGCAAAATAAGTAGGTAGATAGGTACCAAGATATGATATTGGTAAAATATTTTTGTTTATGCTATCCAAGTAATTTTGTTTATTCCAATGTTATCTAAACAAACTTTGACCTAAGCGTTGCGTATGTTATTTATCACATCCCGATAACTCTGAATTTCACGTCATTGTCCCACATGTTTAGGTACTTGGAGACAGTGCAGCTGGTCTATTCTGTAAGTAACCATTTCGATATCGGGCTTCACCAGAGTGACACACCTCACAAAGTGAGCTTTATTGCACACAACATAAAGGTCTTACGTATGACGTAATTTGATTCTGACCTCGGGAAAATGTTACAGAATAGGGGTACACACGAGACAGGAAAATGTTACAGAATAGGGGTACAGTAGTGCCAGCGAGGGGCCTGCAGCCAAATGGCAAAAAACGGAACCCTTATGGATTCGTCATGTCTATCTGTCTGTCTGTCCGTCCGTCCGTATGTCACAGCCACTTTTCTCCGAAACTAAGAATTATATTGTTGAAAATTGGTGAGTAGTATGTATTCTGTGAACCGTATTGAGATTTTCACACAAAAAGAGAAAAACAATAAATTTTTGGGGTTATTGTTTTTTCTCTTTATCTGTGAAATACACTCAAAAATTTCTTTTCATCAAACCCACACTATGGGTTTGATGAAAAGAATGGTACGTATCTATAGATAGGTCTTCAAAAATGATATTGAGGTTTCTAATGTAATTTTTGTCTAAATTGCATAGTTTGCGCGAGAGACACTTCCAAACTGGTAAAACGTGACCCCCCCGTGTAACTTCTAAAATAAGAGAATGATAAAACTAAAAAAAATACATGATGTACATTACCATGCAAACTTTCACCGAAAATTGGTTTGAACTCTTGTTCAAAAACTACTTACTAGATCTTTCTAGTAAGTAGTTTTTTTTAATACGTCATAAATCTGAAACCGCAATTTACCTTTCATTCAATCTCAAATATAAAAAAAACCGGCCAAGTGCGAGTCGGACTCGCACACGAAAGGTTACGTAACATAAACCTTAATTTTTATTATTTGTTGTTATAGCGGCAATACAAATTCACAATCTGTGAAAATTTTAACTCACTACCTATTACGGTTCTTGAGATACAGCCCGCTGACAGACAGACGGACGGACGGACGGACAGCGGAGGCTTAGTAATAGGGTTCCGTTGGATACCCTTTGGGTACGGAACCCTAAAAATTAAGTACAGAACCCTTCGTGTGCGAGTCCGACTCGCACTTAGCCGGTTTTTGATTTTGCCTACATTGTCCATAGGAATAGAACTATAGACCGGTTTGAGACTGTATGGTAGCATGAAATAAAAGAACACGATAGTGAATTCTATTTTTTTGCGAAGAACCTTACGATATGGTAGGTAACGTTTCCACGAGAAGTCTCGACATAATTATCGCGTTCGTGATTGACTGTCTATCTACTGGCCTTACGAATTAACGACCAAGTTCGGTCTGTAGACGATCGGTAACTATATCGAGACTTCCCGCCTTGGTAAAAGTAAAATATTTTTCCAATGATTTGCAAAAAAACACTATATTTCTGTTAAAAAAGGTGGCAACCATACAAATACCCATCCAGTAACTGCTCCATTGCGTTGATCTCGTGTTTCGATTCCCAAGTCGGGCAAAAATTTTCAGTGACTTTTTCCATGACGAATTTCTTAGTAGAGCCTGGAGTTCGCTCCGTTACCCTCCGCTAAGATATAACAGTCATCTTCTTGTGTGGGCAGTAAGGTCTAATGGCCCCACACACTCTAGTTTCAGAGTTTCTAAACCGCCTCAAGGTCATAAGTTATTTTCCAGTTTGGCTAGGACATTGCATGCTTGAATCACCTGATTGTCTGATAAAAAAGTTGATTCCGTGCTTCGGAAGGCACGTATAAGCCGGTGGTCGTCAAATAAACCATGTCAGAGATGTAACAGTGACCAAAACTCGGTAGGGAGGATTATATTTACGACAAGTATCTGCCTACCTAAACCAATCGTTTGACCCTAATAGTGGATACCTAGTTACTATTCACGCGATGTTTTGCTCAACAGTAATCTAATAATGAGATTACGCGTCAGGAGTAAGAGTAACTCATGTTTTTCATTACGTTATGTTATTCAACGTTCTGCCTATCTACACTTGACCTTTGTTAACATTGCCATTGGTCATTCCCCTCTACATCTTTCAAAAATATACGTTTCAAAATTTTACTAATGGCTGCTTCTAAAAACCTAGGCAGGGGTTAGTCACGCAGTATATGTACCAAATGCTACAGCCTATATTGGTCCCGCGCTTTGGGGGTTCCGTCCGAGCTTGGTCGTACAATAAACAATAGAGATTACTATCTCTATTGTTTATTGTACAACTAACTACTAACTATAACTAACTTATCTGTGACGCAGTGCAAATCAAGCTCGCTCTTACATTCTCCGTTCTCTTATGCATAAGTCGATACATAGGTACCTACCTATCTGCTAAACTTTCAGACCCTAGAGCAGTGGTTCTGAACCTTTAAGTCACAATGGATAATTTCACAAAATTTCTATGCTGCCATGGACTACCAACCTTTTGGAGGTTATGATGCAATAAATGTAAATCAATACAAAAATCTGGTCTACAATAAAACACTGCACAGGTAAATATTTCCCCGATAAAAATATTACCTATTTAAAGCGGTTTTGTGGCTGCTCACTATGTATTAATTTCTTTTGACTGCTTACTATGTATTAATTTCTGAATCTATAATTCGGTGCAGCTCAAAGCCAAATGCATTGACATCCAATCGATTTCGGTGATTGTTTTTAAATAATCAATAGTGCTTAAATATGGAATTTAAGTATGGCTTCGCGGACCACTTCGGTTGCTACCAGGACCAAGAGTGGTCCGCGGACCACCGGTTAAGAACCACTGCCCTAGAGCAAACCATGCTCTTCCAACCAAACTACCCACGCCCCCGTTGGAAGAGTAACATTTGTGGGCTGGAAGAGTTTTACCTAAATCCGGCTCTGCCACCGGGATTTTAATTAGAAAGGAATTAATAGACAGGAGCCTACATTTGGTAATTTGTCGACATGGATAGCCAACCGTAAAATGAGGGTAGAACCCTTCACGTTAAGTTAGTGAGAAGGTAAAACTATGTAGGGGTTTATTCAATTAGTTACAAGACCATTTGGGCTATGTTCTATAAAAAGTCCCTGACGAAAATTAGGAGAAGTGATTTGAGTATTACTACCTGTAAAATATTATTTTCGTACCTACTTACGAAAATAATTGACGAAACGACTTGATTTCATAAGTTACGACCAAATTAACCGCTTCTTATATATTCAAAGTTCGTGTTTACTCAAAAACAACGTGTGGGTTTGAAATATTCCGGTTTCCGAGGGAACACTGGTTACCGAGCAAAAAAGTAAGGAAACGAAAAGGCTTTTGAACTGTTATTAATTTTCTTACTTCGTAAATTATCTGTGGATAAGTTAGATGCCTACAGTAGCGTCAACAAAAACCGGTTAAGTGCGAGTCGGACTCGCACACGAAGGTTTCCGTACCATAAACCGAAAAAAAAAAAATGTTTTTTTGTATGGAAGCCCCTTTAATTTTTAATTTAACTTTTATTATTTGTTATTATACTCGTAAGTAGTGGCAATAGAAAACTGTGTAAATTTCCACTGTCTACCCATTTCGCTTGAGATACAGCCCGCAAACAGACAGACGGACACCGGAGGCTTAGTAATAGAGTTCCGTTGGTTACCCTTCGGGTACGTAACCCTAAAAAGGCTTACACGTGCCAGCTACTTAATCATGTTTGAAAGTGGTTATGTATGATTACCTATCCAAAATTATGATTACGTAAGGATTATTTTCTATTGCCTAAATTTATTCGGCCTTGGTTAACTGAAGAATCATGAAAATACACGGAATTTCTATTTCTCCTACTGAGGACTGACATCAAATTATAATATTCCATGAATCAAAAGAGGAGAGATGCTCTAAAACGGCTTAGTTTTTTTCTATGGTGGAGAGTCTTCTTTCTTGTGTATTTGAAGAAAATTAAGTAAATAAAACTGAACTCGAATATACCGAAGAAAATCTAATTTTATTCGCCTTTGATAAATAACATTAACTCGCTTATAAATAGTAGATTCTTAACAATGAGTGGGCAGGTTAAAGTGCAACCTTATCAACATTTGTTATGCTAAATAAAAAAAAGGTAATCAATAAACATATAAAGAACTAATAAGGTACGTTTGTAAACAGATATGAGACAGATTCGGCGTAATGAGTACGTCTTATTGCCTCAGCAAGCATCACAGATATGTCAATAGTTTGTATCTTTGGGCACATTTTCATATTAGTATCCTGAGGGATTGTATTTGTTACCACAATGCCCTCGAGGCATGAGTTATTAATCTTCTCGATAGCATTTCCTGCAAATACCCCATGAGTCAATATCGCGTACACTTTTGTAGCTCCGGCCTCACGTAATGCTTCAGCTCCTTTGACGATGGTATCACAAGTATCTGCTAAATCATCGACCATGATCGCTGTCCGGTTTTTGACGGTTCCGACAAGGACAGTCGAGTCCCCTTCGTTAGCTCTTTCCCTCTCCTTATGGATAATGGCGAAGTCAATATCCAGTCTATCAGCAATGGCAGTCATCCTTTTTACACCTCCAGCGTCAGGAGACACCATCACACTGCTCTTCCAGTCAGGAATATTCTCCTTGATCCATTTTGTGATAGCAGGCTCAGCATACAAGTTGTCCACGGGGATGTTGAAGAATCCTTGGATTTGTGAGGAGTGCAGGTCAATTGTGATGACGTGGTCTGCACCAGCTACTGATACGAGGTTTGCTAGTAGCTTAGCCGTGATTGGTGCTCTACTCTTGTCTTTCTTATCCTGCCTGGAGTACGGGAAGCAAGGAACCACTGCTGTTACGCGGGAAGCCGACGCAATTTTACACGCGTTGATCATGATGAACAGCTCCATTAGGTTGTCATTGATCTCTCCGCAGCCACTCTGAACAATGTACACATCCTCACCTCGGACCGACTCTCCGATTTCAACATTAGTTTCTTTGTTGCTGAACTTCTTTGTTGTAGCTCTTCCTAAATTGATGTTAAGTCTCGCAACAATTTTCTTCGCCATCTCTGGATGCGAGCTCCCAGTAAACACTTTAATGTTCGGCATTCTGGCACCAGGGTTATTGAAGCTTCTTTTACGGGTTTCTTCTTTCGGTTCTTGAAGATTATTCTCCGGTTTCATTAGTTTCGTGTCGTGAGTGAAGAAGACTTCCTTCACTGGCCGCGTTTCACCACAAAATAACTTGTTATTTGATATAAACGTAGATTTATCTCGGTTCACTAAGAGGTCAGTTCAATTATAATAATCTACGTCCCCCGCAATGGAAGTGTCCACGGTCTTATCCATGTTACTGTAAACACGCAAATATAAACACTGAGAGCCGTACTTGTTTATTGATTGAGCGTTGTATTACGTAAAAAGTACCGTCTATTACGAAAGCGCGTGTTACAATAAAGTACGAACACATAAGACTATTTAATTGTGTTAAGATAAGAGGGTCGTATAGTGATCTGCCACTAATTGCATCATTGCCGATAAAATAATTACCTACTCGCAATAACCTGTTTTGTGCGTTGGCATGGATACAAATAACAATCAATAGCGTTTTGTTTCAGTTGCCAAAAGATTTAAAGAATTTATTGTGTTGACGAATGTATCTAAATTAAATGGTGTGCCTATAGTAAATGGGTTCATTTATTTTGGAAACTAGGAGAAGTTTTAAAATCAGATTTGAGGGCGTGGTACGAGTCGAATAGCTTCATGATGACAATGCTAAGTTTGTAGTTCTAAGGAAAAGTTAAGTTTATCCTGAGCTGGATCAGGTTATTCTTAAAAATAAATAGATGTCGCTGTTACAAAGGACCCCTTTTATATTTATAAAAGGGAAGGGGGTTTCATATTTATGAAAGCGCAAAATTTCGGTTTACAAGTGTGATCTACCTGTTACCTACCTAAGGTTCTAGACAAAAATATTTAATGATACCAGCTGATTTAATAATTCGAGATAATTTCTTCTATCGCCACCAACTCAAGTGTAGATTTTAGCGTTGTATATTTTAAGTTGATTTTTAGGGTTCCATACCTAAAGGGTAAACAACGGAACCCTATTATTAAACCTCCGCTGTCCGTCCGTCCGTCCGTTCGTCTGTCTGTCAGAGGGCTGCATCTCAAGAACCGTCATAGGTAGACAGTTGAAATTTTCACAAATTGTATAAGTATTTCTTTATTTCTATTGCCGCAATAACAACAAATAATAAAATTAAGGTTTATGGTACGGAACCCTTCGTGTGCGAGACCGACTCGCACTTGGCCGGTTTTTAAGCGCACTAAATCCGCTGATAAACTTGAACATTCTCTTGGAACATAACATCGAGCATTCGCCGTTTTTGGAACGTATGGACACGTCCATCTCAACATTCCCATCTGCTACACGCAATCTTTTTTTATTCGTCTTTTTCACAGTTCAACATTCTGATCCATACAGTTCGACAGCCACAGACTTTTAGAATGTTTCAAAGCGATGTGCAAATAATACCTATCCGTTGCTTAGTACTCCGAGCACAACACTACATCATCATCATCATCATCTGCCTAGCCTTTTCCCAACTATATTGGGGTCGGCTTCCGGTCAAACCGGATTCAGCTGAATACCAGTGTTTTACGTGAAGCGGCTGCCTACCAGACCTCCACAACCCATTAACTGGGTAACACGGTACCTCTTGGCAAGACTGGAGTCAGATTTACTGGCTTCTGACAATCCGTAACGACTGCCAAAGATCTACAAATGACAGCCGGGACCAACGGCTTAACGTGCTTTCCGAGGCATGGAGGAAACTCGTTACGTTAAGATGGTCACCCATCCACAGACCAACCTCGGCAAGCGTTGCTTAACCTTGATGATTGACCCGTGCGGCTGTTATTATTTCGCCAAGAGCTCCTCGAACACAACACTACAATAGCGGTTTTATAAACAGTAGACGTCATATTTTGGTCTTTTCATTATTATTATCGGATATGGTTGATAAGTAATAACGAGAGGCTAGTATCAACTTTGATCACAAGGACAAAAACAGACGTACTATATTGTATTATTACACCACAAACTACTTCTCTTTATATTTTGAGTTATTTTAGTCCATTTAACCCTCGGTATGCCTGTTGGGTCTGTCAGTCCCGACCTTTAAAGTGACTATTTCTCGTACTAGTTGTGATAACGGTTGTATCTAAACTTACTTTCATCTGTACTAGGGGTATACAATAGGGGAAAAAATGAAGAAAACAAATCCACCATATCAACTAAATAAATTAAAAAATCGTAATAAAAGGTTATGCTTTTAACAAAAAACAGGCCTTTTTTACACTTAAGTATGTGAAAACAAAAGAAATCTCAACTAAAATTTAGAAAATATTAGACACAAGACAAAGACTATAGAATGCTATAATAATCAGTCCTTGTCACTCCCATCAACGGGTGTATGCAGAGGTGTAAGGTTACCTTAACCTCTGAATTTGACACCGGCGCTCAGGGCTTTTTGTGTTTTTTCACCATCCCAGCTGACTCCGGACTAAAGTAGTGGCTATAAGGCGTCGGTTGCTTGATAATGATCAGGTACTGAGAGTGGTGACGCAGAAACATAAAATTTTAATGAAATACAACGGTTTAAGTTGAAGGGTGGGTCTGACAGACCCTACCAGGCATGCCCAGGGTTAGAGGTCGTCTGATAAACCCGCCATTGTGCCACAAAAATGAAGATTTCTTGTGCAATTATGTAACTATTTTGGTCTACAATAAAGAATAAGTATTATACTGCCGTAATAAAATTGATTTCTACAATTATGTAACTATTTTGGTCTACTATAAAGAATGTTGGGTTGGCAGTCGCTCTTCGTAAAATACTGGTATTCCGCTGGATTCGGTTTGACTGGAAGCCGACCCCAATATAGTTGGGAAAAGGCTAGGCAGATGATGGTGATTTTCCACTATTTTGGTCTACGATAAAGAATATTCAACTGCACTGTCAACATGTTTAATAGGTTAATGAACTATCTTCGGTTTATCTAGTTTAAGGACATCGCTAGACAACCAGTCAGTCGTGGAACTATATTTAGTGTCTACACGTACAAGCAAAAAATAAACCTCTTTCCGAATGGTTTCTCCAAATACTTCGAATTTGGTTTCGTCTAACGAATCTAATCCGGAGTCCCATCGTGGGTGGAAACGGTTTATCGAAAAGGCAATTGGCTTGTGAACCAGTCATTCTATTTTCAGAGTCAGTCAAAACAAACGTCACGTAGGTAAAGCTATCCTATTACCTTGATATCTTTGATAGTTCAATGTACAGTCAATTAAAGGCACATCAGTAGTAACGTCAGATATAACAGTTCTGCAAAAAAAGCGGTGGTAAATTGTCCTGCACTGGCACCTCAGTCGCAATCGGTCTAATTTTCTTTTTTTTTATTTGAGATGGGTTTGCTCTTGAATCTAGTCTAGGTCAGAGATGACAGAGATAATGTCTACGATGGAACCTGTTCACTCTGACTTTAAAGAGATGAGGGTTGTTTGTACCGAAGCATTCGGAAACACAGACGCAGTCGAAATGCATGTCAAACTAGATGTTTTTAATAGTTTGCGACTTATATACGAATGCTAATGTTGCTTATGAATAACAATTACCAAGTAGAATTGACTCTGTGGTGTTTCTAAACGGAGGAGCTCGTGGCTAAAGAATAACAGCCGCACAGGTCGATCTTCAAGGTTAAGCAACGCTTGCCAAGGTGGGTCTGTGGATGGGTGACCTCTTAATATACCGAGTTTCCTCCGTCCCTCGGAAAGCACGTTAAGCTGTTGGTCCCGGCTGTCATTTGTAGAACTTTGGCAGTCTTACGGATTGTCAGAATCAGAAGGCAGTAAATGTGACTCCAGTCTTGCCAAGAAATACCGTGTTGTTACCCATTTAATGGATTAGAGGTGTGGTAGGGTAGGCGGCCGCTTCACGTAAAATACTGGTATTCAGCTGAATCCGGTTTGACTGGAAGCCAACCCCAATATGGTTGGGAAAAGGCTAGGCAGATGATGACTCTGTGTTTCTAAAAGAAAATATGTAAGTCGTTATTTTGAGGAAAGCTTGCTCCATCCTCCGCCACAACAACACTTTCCTGCCTTCGAATGTGATAGTGCACAAACGCCTATCTACACTAAAAACATATAAAGAGGAAAGATTTGTATCTATACTATTATATAAAGCTGAATAGTTTGTTTGTTTGTTTACTTGAACGCGCTAACCTCAGAAACTACTGGTCCGATTTGAAAAAGTCTTTCAGTGTAGATAGCCCATTTATCGAGGAAGGCTATAGGCTATATTTATATCATCACGCTAAGATCAATAGGAGCGGAGCAGTAATGAAAATTGTGACGCACACGAAGTTGCGCGAATCAACTAGTTTCTGTAAGTTTGTAATCAATAAACTTAAAAAACACTACATTAACCCTAAGTATTATAGTCTATATCTATTACTAGAAAAAATAAGGGATCCTTAAGAAAATTGCAACACGGAAGAAGTCGCGGGCGAAGTGCTATTCTATACTAATATATAAAGCTGAAGAGTTTCTTTGTTTGTTTGTTTGCTTGCTTGCTTGAACGCGCTAAAAATAATATAGCTGAAAATAATACTTTAAAATCCTTATGACATTCTTCCTCTATATTCGGATATCCGGGTACAAGCTCCAAGGAAAAGAAGCAAGCCCTGTCACAACAACACTACGTGCATTCTACGCCATCCTCTCCATCGTCATCCACATTGAACGTTGAAGCTACTGATCACGTTAATATATTACGCCTGCAACAGGAAATCCTAACCCTGCAACAGCAATTAAGGACTGCAGAAAAAGAAATTCTAACTCTTACAGAACGTATTACATTATTGATACAGAGTCAGAATACCTGCGAACTTTCCATTGAAGAACCGAAACGGAACACGGCTAGTGTTAAAACTCAAGCAGGCAAGCAAGTACAAAATCTGATTTCTGGGAAGAAAATACATATTTTCGGTACTCAACGTTGCGTTGGCTTAGCTGCCGCCTTATCACACTCAATATTAAATTCACAATATGAAAATTATCAACTCGTTGCTCAAACTAAACCAAACGCACCATGTAGCGAAGTAACATCCAACTGCAGAAATGTAAAATTAACAACAGACGATAAAGTTGTAATTTGTTTAGGTGAAAATGACCGTAGCATAAATATTATCTTGTCTCAATTGAAAAATATATTGGATATATTTAGTTGTAACACTATAATTGTATTAAATGTCGTAAAAAATGTATTCCTCAATGTCAATAAATTAAACAATTCTATAAGAAATGTATGTAGTAAGTATAAAAAATGTCACTTTGTAAAACAAATAAGCACCGAATTGTCTGATCTGTGTAAGTCAATTAATTTTGTTATAGATTGTAATGACTATAATGATAAATATTTGAACCCTACTGAAATTCGAAAGAGAATAGCAAGTGGCAAATCAAGTTTCAAATTGAGCATTGGTATACATGAAACAAAAAAAGGGACAATTCCCTACTACTTTAAGAAACAAAGTCGCATTGAAACTGTTAAGCATCCTAAAAGCAATAACTTTACGGAATCCAATACGAAGGTTAGGAAAGGAATTATACCGTACTATTTTCTGTTATAAATAAGAGCGACTCATTTTTTCGTACCTAAAGCCACCAACAAATCGCACTATTTTAAAATATTACATCAAAATATCGCCAGTGTTCTATCCAAACAAGAACTACTAGAACTAACCATTCAAGAACTAAAGGACGATAATAATGACCCAGATGTAATATGCCTATCTGAAACTTTTATAAAAAAAGGTTTGGACAATTATGTAAAAATAAATAATTATGTAATGGCTACTAACTTCTGTAGAGAACAACAAAGGGGTGGCACTTGTATATTAGTAAAAAAAGAGCTAAATTATAAAGATTTGTCAATAATTAAAAACTACGCCACTCAAAATACGTTTGAAGCCTGTGGAATAGAATTAATGTGTGGTAAATTAGTTATTATATGTGTTCATCACACTCCTAAATCTGATCCAACACAGTTTTTATTAAAATTACACAAACTTTTGCACGATTTAATAAATAAATACAAGTCTAAAGTTAATATAGTTATAGCTGGTGATTTGAATATAAATACACTAAAAAAAGGTAACATTACAAATCAGTTACAAGACTTATGCAATAATTATAATTTGAAAATGCTGATAAATGTTCCTACACGTAAATTGGCTTGTATTGATCATATTTTGAGCAATATTTCCAATGCTACTGCAACCGTACTACCGTTACATCTCTCAGATCATGATACAGTACAAATGCTTAGCTTTCCTTCTCAAAATGTATAACAAAAAGCATCAATACACTACGTTTATAAAAGAGATTACAACCTAGATAATATCCGAAAATTCCGGGAATGCTTACAAAGTCTTTGCTGGTCTGATATATATAAACACAGATTCAAATTCTGCCGTTAATGATTTTCATGATCTGTGGTGCCTTTTTTACAATCTCTGTTTTCCTAAGGTAAGAGTCAGGGTCAACAGTACCGCTAAAAACACGCAAAAGTGGATAAGTAAAGGTCTTAGACAAAGTTGCAAAACTAAGCGAAAATGACGCTATGAATTTTATAAAAACAAAAATAATTCTAATAAATTAATATATAAAAAATAATCCTATATGCTTAAAAAATGTATTTATAGCTCAAAAAAGAATGCGAACATAAAATATATAGAAACACAAGATAACAAATGTAAAGCCACTTGGACTGTCATCAAAAATGAAATAAATAAAAATACCACCCCTAAAGATAATATAGATGCAATAAAATTAAATGGTATTGTAGTTACAGACCCTGTAGAAATAGCTTCTACATTCAATAACTATTACGTGAATTTGACACAAACGTTACCGCAAGATCCAGCTGTTCAAAATTATAGGCAAAATAGATATGTCAACTCAATGTTTCTTAAACCAATGTCAGAAAACGAAGTGCGCCTTGAAATAATGACCCTGTCCAACACTAGATCAGAGGGCTATGACGAAATTAGTACTAAAATCATAAAACCTTGCTGTAATGAATTGACTAGTATTTTAACCCATTTAATAAACATGTCTTTTGCAGCAGGAACATTTCCCGATAGGTTTTTATCAATTTTAAAATTATCAATTATTAAGCCGTTATTTAAAAAAGGAGATAAAAGTGATATTAGTAATTACCGTCCAATTACATTGATACCTATTTTTCAAAAATTTATGAGAAATGTATGTATAAAAGGCTAATAGAATTTTGCAATAAATTCCAAATAATAAGTACTGAACAGTATGGATTTCAAAAAAAGAAATCCACATCATTAGCTATTTACTCTCTTAAGAAGGCAGTACTTTCAAATATTAATAATAATCATCTGACTACGGGACTTTTTTTTGATTTATCAAAAGCCTTCGATTTTGTGTCGCACAGCATATTGTTGGATAAACTAGAGACTATTGGGATTAGAGGACCTGCACTTGAATGGGTATCATCCTATTTAGGCAATAGACAGCAACGTGTCATTATTAGTAAAATTAACAGTAATAGAGATATGATACCATACTCATTAGAATATAAGCAAAATAAATGAGCGTTCCGCAAGGAAGCGTGCTTGGTCCAATATTGTTTCTTTTATATATTAATGACATCATAAAAATAACCAATCATAAATGCATGTTATTTGCCGACGATATATCAATCATAGTGACATCAGATAAAAAGAAAAACAAGACTGACCATGAGTTTGACATAAATAATACAATAGACCAATTACTGCTTTGGCTTGACATGAATAATTTAAAAATAAATTTAGATAAATCCGTTTACATTCAATTTAATCAATCAAATAATAATAAAAACAATATAAAACTTAATATTAATAAAATCGAAGAGGCAACCCATTCAAGGTTTTTAGGCGTAATAAAAGACAAAGATTTTAACTGGAAATAACATGTAGATAATGTAAGCACTCGAATCAATAAATTTGTATACGCACTGAAGCAAGTTAAAACCGTAACTAACATAAAAACTGCAATTATGTCATACTACGCCTATGTTGAGTCGCTACTGCGATAAATGGTCTCGTAATGTGGGGTAATGGTACCAATATGGATAGAGCATTTATCGCACAAAAAAAGTGCATCAGAGCAATAAGTGGTATTAAACCTAATGACTCATGTAGACCAATGTTCAAGAGGTTTGGTCTGCTACCTCTACCATGTCTGTATATATATGAGGTATGTATATTTGTAGTTATCAACAAAAAATTATTTAAATCTGCAAATGATGTAAATCCCAGAAACAGATGAGATCCTCATAAACTGGTATTAAGTGATTTGCCAAGACTTGCGAAAAACTGCCTTGCAATGTGCGTACGTATTTATAACAAAATACCAAGTCGCTTTAAAATATTGAACTCGAGAAAATTTAAGACAGAATTACACAAGTGGCTTATTGAATGTAATTTTTACAGTTTAAAAGATTTTATGGATGTGAGATGTTGATTCCTTTTGTCAAAATATAAATTTTTGCATGCTATGTTATATCTTAGCGAAACATGTTGAGCTACTGTAATAATATTAACATCAATGTATACCATGTTTTACGCAAATAAATGATTTACTTACTTACTTACTAATCTCAGGAACTACTGGTCCGATTTGAAAAATTCTTTCAGTATTAGATAGCCCATTTATCGAGGAAGGCTGTAGGCTATCATCACGCTAAGACCATTAGGAGCGGAGCAGACGAAGTTGCGCGGGTGAACTAGTCAATAATAAAATTAAAATAAGACGTACCGTGGACGTACGATTTACCGAGAAAAATGCCTAAACCATTATATCTTTGTACATGAAGCCTAAATAAAGAAATAAAGGAAATTGCCCTCAATGATACGGAAAAATCACGACGCATTTCTAAGAAGCCATATGAGTAACTCTAGCTGTTGACCGCGACC
The DNA here is from genome assembly GCA_950371165.1 of Lacanobia oleracea. Taxonomy (NCBI): domain Eukaryota; kingdom Metazoa; phylum Arthropoda; class Insecta; order Lepidoptera; family Noctuidae; genus Lacanobia; species Lacanobia oleracea. Next base: position 16,149,613 of record OX493405.1, on the reverse strand, counting down.
TTGCTCGCATATTAACCTCATTTGTGATAGTCCAGTTGCATGCCATGGCTAATTACTGATAAATTATCCGCGGAACAAAAAAAAAAACCGGGCAAGTGCGAGTCGGACTCGCCCACCGAGGGTTCCGTACAAATTTGTAGTTGCATAAGCATAATCAGCCTATAATGTTCCTACTGCTGAGACACAGGCCTCCTCTCGGTGAGATGGAGTGGGCCGTTATCCACCACGCGGGCCCAGTGTGGGTTGGTAGATGTCACATGTCTTCGAATTTTTGGTTCTAGGACATGCCGGTTTCCTCACGATGTTTTCCTTCACCGTTTTGAGAGCAAAATTTGTACAAATTACAAATTACGGTACAAATTTGTAGCTACAAATGACTTTTAATAAAGACTATTACTTTTTTCGTCGACGTTTCTTTTTTTTACGTTAACTTAAAAGTCTTTCACAGCTTCAAGGGGCTGTAGACTTGAGTATATATCTATATGATTTTAATTTCAACTCGATACGCCGAGATAAAGGGTCTTGACAAACAGACGGACGGACAACAAAGTGATCCTATAAGGGTTCCGTTTTTACCTTTTGAGATACAGAACCATAAAAATAAAACATATATAAATCAACTACAAAAAATAATATCAACTACATTTCCAATCCAATATGTTAAGATTAGACAACGAGCAAACATTTAAAATTTAATAGTGTAGATGACTAGTTTGCTTTTAACGATGTAAGGAGTAGCTCAGACTTTCTAGATTTAACTTTCACAGATAGATCAATTATTTTAGTAAGTAACTTTGTAAAATTTAATATAATTAACATTACGTAGTTTACTGAGATGAGATAATAATAATTAAAGTATTTGAGAATGCTAACAAACAAGTCTTATATTTGTGACAGGAACCATCATAATTTGATAAGATTAGATAAGATAAGATAAGATCATTTATTTGTCCAAAACATGAGTATACACACACATGGCATGCAAGATGTTACAATTAATGAATGAATCTAATTAATTGAACAATTATCACAATAATGAGTATGTATTAGAGTTACAACTCCATAGTTTAATCAACTTACGATAAATAATTATTTCAAGTAGAACTCTAAGTAATAATTGTTTTAGTTTTCATTATATATTTTAAGAAAAACAATTTTAATTTTGAAAAGAGGATCGTAGAAAACAAATAGTGTTTATTGTGCACGCGCAACTTATTTAAAGTGCCTAGTCATGCAACTGCTCTATTATTTTGGCAAAAATTGCTGGCACCTGATCCGGTAAACGTTTAATGATGTTGGATTTGCTGCATTACCGGATCAGGTAAACGTTTAATGATGCCGGATCGACTGGATAACCGGATCCCGTAAACGTTTAATGATGCCGGATCGACTGGATTACCGGATCCGTTTTTCCGGATTGCAATCTGCGTTGCATACGATAAGTGTGTTTCTATTGCACAGTTTTTCATACAAAATCAATAGTCCTGATATCATAATGCGTTGCATACGTTGCGTAGGTACGTGGGACCAGGGCCCCTAGTCTGCTAATTTTTATAAATTCGTCATTCCAACACGATGCCATTGTCATTTTGCTAAAAGTTCGTAATCTGCTAAATTCATAATGGTCCTTCACTGATCGTTCAGTAGCATGTCAGTGGTCTCGTAATGAAATTGTAGTGACAGTGTCGTATTGCCATTATTATAAAACCCGTTTGGAGAAATAATTTTCGAAAAACTGCTATTAAATTTGAACATTAATTTATGCCAGATTGCTATTGTATATAATTTTACATATTATTTATTAGTGTTCTATGAAATCTGAAGTAGTAACAAAGTCGTAAATAGCAAATACGTAATGAAACTCATTTATATTTTATCCGTTTTGCTGTCAAAGTCAAATGTGACATTAGTGACATTAGGTACTGTTTACTTTACTGACGTCGACGACTGTTTTTATTTATTTTGAAGCGACCGGTGTTTTGCAAAGAGCTAATTGAATTTTAACGTGAGCGTCATTAAAAAATCAAATAATTAATAGATTTGTTTATTGCTCTTTTTTACTTCTCAATAACGACATCATGAGACTGCATCAATTGCGGAATAGCAACGGAACGCTGCAATACAATAGGAAGGTGAATATTGGAAATGAATCATTCTTCCTATTGTACAGGAATATCAGATACTAACCCATATCTGATATTTCTATATCGTAAACATTTAACATTTTTGTACGTAATATTTAATGTAAACAAACTAAATGGTGTAATAGGTTCTGTTAAGTTTTCTTTTAATGGTTTTATTTTTAAAAATAATACCAGAATGTGCAACAAATTCAAATTCAAAACATCACCAATCCAGACTAAATCTGTATGGTCAATTACAACCTATTCTCTCTCTCAGAGGGGAGGCCAGCGTCCCTTCAATGGAAATGTAATATGGCCACTTATGTTTACCAAAAATAGCCACTCAGATGTTTATTTCCAAATGCTAGTGCTAGACCTAATAGTCGAATGAAAATTGTTTGTCTCAGATAAATGAAAATGACTTCATCTTCCAAGCTTGTTCTTGATGAAAGTAGACCAGATGGAAATGAACAGACACTAGGACATCGATGAGTGTTATTCAATGTGGATGTTGTCTTCTGAAAAAAGTTTGTCCTCATCAACTTTTACAGTACAGAACTGGTACAGTGCAAGAGTGTAATATAATGGATTCTGCCGTGCTTGGTTAGTTTACTAGTTTTATTCACGGGTTATGAAAAACATTATTTAGTTTAGTTTTGTTAACGAGGGCATAGAGAGTGTTATTTCATTATCTATCTATACTTATATATAAAGCTGAAGAGTTTGTTTGTTAACTTGAACGAGCTAATCTCAGGAACTACTGGTCTGATTTGAATTTATTCAGTGTTAGATAGCCCATTTATTGAGGTAGGCTGTAGGCTGTATATCATCACGCTAAGACCAACAGGAGCGGAGCAGTAATGAAAATTGTGACGCAGATGAAGTTGCGGGTCAACTAGTACTAATATTATAAAACTGAAGAGTTAGTTTGTTTACTTGAACGCGCTAATCTCAGGAACTTCTGGTCCGATTTTAAAAATTCTATCAGTGTTAGATAGCCCATTTATCGAGGAAGGCTATTGGCTATATTATCACGCTAAGACCAACAGGAGCGGAGCAGTAACGAAAATTGTGAGGCAACCGAATTTGCGCAGGTCAATTAGTATTTAATATTAGTCAAGCTCTTAACATCAACATTTCTCATTTGCAGGATTTCATTAATTCAGTCATTTTCAAAATGGGCACACACATACACAATGTCTCTGTGTAATGGCTTCCTGTAATGTGGATAAATTATTTTCAGGTGAGTGCTTCAAGTGTGCTTCTTTTGATGGGTGCGAGCAAATAGAGCATCCCGGTATTTCCATTCAGGCCCCTCACCATCTGGGGCATCTTCATCAGCTGTCAATGAGCGGAACAGTCAAGACATTCCTCATTTAGAAGAACCTACCTACACACATATTATGATAATCCTAACAAAGAAGATGATTAAAACGATTTACTTACTGCTATGTTTTATTTTTATTTTAATATAATACTATTTCTGATTACTGTACCTGATATAAGTTAGCACCCTATTAAATACAATATAAGCAAAAGCAAGCCAGAAGTGATGCACATGGCCCTTGTCTAAAAAATATAGTTTTCTGAAAACTTCAGCTTAAAGAAACTGAAAGCCTGAGCACTTTTATAAAAAATCATCATTATAGGATGCAAGCACTGCAGCATAGCTGCAAGTGCATTCTAGAGTATATAGTCTTAGATCTCTATAACGACGAATGTTTGATAATATTTAGTGTAGGAAACATAGCCACAAATATGCATTTTTCGTTTGAACGAGCTAATCTCTGGAATCAGTCAGATTTGAAAAAATATTTTTATATTGTTAGGCTATACGGGAACGGAAAAAATCAAGATATGCGCGTACAAAGTCGCGAGCTAAAGCTAGTAACTTATTTAAAAATAATAACCTAAAATATGGGCAAATATTATCTGATTTGGTCAGTGGGTCAAAATTGGGCTCGTGAAACCTTCCTAAATGCCCTAATTTATGGCGAAATCCAGCTCTGTAACGCCAGGCCCAAGTTTTTATGGAGTTACGGTTTCTCCTTTCGGCTCTCATTGAGTTTCTCGAAAACCACTGACACCTGGCGCTTGGCTACAGCAGCCGCACCAATGAAGGGCGAAGTTTGTCCAAAAAATATTGGATATAAAACGCCGGTAGAATGGCGCAGTGACTGGAAAAGCAATGACTACACAATTACGTTCTAATGGTAGGTCACTGATCGATGGAACTGTCAAAATTTTAGCAGATTACCGCATACGACTGTCATTATGTACGAGATTACCATTTTATGCCATTTCGTTCAGTGGAGTGTCAGTGATTGTTCATTGGAAAGTCATAATGACACTATTATGTTAGTAGATTACCAAACTTGTCAAAATCAACAATTATGAGATCAGTGATCGACCATTCTGACACTATTGTAATAGCAGACTTGGGGCCCAGGGCCCAAGTCTGCTATTTTTTATAAATTCGTCATTCCAACACGATCCCATTGTCATTTTGCTAAAAGTTCGTAATCTGCTAATTCATAATGGTCGATCATTAGTCGGTCAATGGTCTCGTAATAGAATCGTGGTAGAAAAACATTTTCGTATTGCCATTATTATAGAAAGCTTGGCTCCGCTACCGCTGAAAGAATATCTTTTGTCTAGAGCCTTACGTATCTATGACTACGACTACGACTTTATGTAACAGTTTAATATCAAACCAAAATATTACATTTATTATGTCCCAGTAACAAAATTACAGGTAACGCAAAGTAGGTTCAGCCTTGAATACTTGGAATTCTGTTGTAACAATACTTCATTAGACTCGACTGAAATCAGAACATTGCGGGGTTTCCTATTCACTATCCTACTTTGGTGTTTAGACCATAAAAGATATCTAAGAATATTTTTTCCTTTGAAATTATATTATAATATTCAAATTACTAAGTAGGATTCTAGATTTGTGCTTGGTTCACTGCAGTAAGCTAGACTCTATTACATATTACATAGAACTTATGTAAACATTATTATGTTTATGTATAGATTCTGCACAATTTTTTCTATCTACGAAAATACTATAAAGGTACTTTTACGCTTTTACCCGCGACTGTGTACGCGCACATATCTCAATTTTTCTCGTACCCGTAAAAGAAAACGAGAAATCCTCTCTTAGTGCTCCCCTACACTCCCCAAGGAACCTACAGTTCCCATCACGCAAGTTTGCCTCCGCAAAGTACGCCGCAATCGGCTGCGCAGGATGTCAATTTGACAACAAACAAACAACCGCGCATGCGCGGGTAGCTCGCGCATGCGCGGATTAGCGCAAGAACGCGGGTGTAATGGCATCTCACTCGCTCGTATACGTTCGATGCATAAGTGTGTCTCGCTTGCTCAACGTGGATGCGAAAAGTGTTACACGTTGTTAATTGATTTAATTATTTATTTTGGTTATTTCTTACAGTTTCATTTGTATGTGTTTTTTTGTGTTACGTTTGATATTTTATTGTCACTGGTAGTCTTTGTTACTTGTTTATAGTACAATACGTATAAACAAAAAAATATTTTAGGAACGTAACACTTTTTTACGCGGTTGCACCTGCGCGGACTTCACTCAAACCTAACTTCCGAGGGGCAAACCACGCTGACTCGAACTGTACATGCTAAATTTTAGCTTTCTACGATCAGTAGTTTCGGCTGTGCGTTGTCTGTCAGTCGCTCAGTAACGGATGAGTTGTATATGTAGTGATTTAGGTTAATAATATGAATCCTATTTAGTACGTCCGTTAGATTTCAAACAAATTTTGGATACGTAGTTTTTGCCACTTCAATGGGGGCTGGTGTCGTCACACGTGTTTTAAACGCACTTCATCGTCTTAATTATTTGTTTAACCCGTAAGGCACTGAACACGCAAGACAACACAAAAACAATACGATTTAGCCCCAATTGGGGCTTGCAATTGGTTCGAGAAAAAAGAAAAAAAAATCACGGCCAATAGGTACTTTTTGGAAATCTATATTTTGGTATTAGATTGGTTCAGGAATATATTATATAGGCAGAGGCAATGGTTTGCGTATAATATTTTATTCCCTGCCTGAGTCTGTGTTTCCTGATAGCTACAACCTGGGAGTCTTTAAGTCAAGGGTGAATAAAAGTTATTTCTAGGCAAGCGTGCTCCATCTTCGACCACATCATCGCTTACAATCAGGTGAGATGGTGGTCAAGCGCGTGTCTATTAATAGTAAAAAAAAAAGAAATATTTATTATAGGCAAACCTTTGCCTAAATCCTCGGGGAATACTATGTGTGTGTGAATACTAAAGTGAAAATTTCACTACGCCTCGTGTTTTCTCAATACACTTGCGGTTTTTATTCGGCTCCACTAGTCACTCCTTGGTTTATTTATTTATTTATTTATGTAACACTTTCAGCACGAATGTACATAGGCGGACTTAATGCCATAGGCATTGTTTTTTTTTGGTTCAATCAAATTTTATAAATTGTGAAGTAGTAAAGAGATTTTATTTATTTTATTTCAAGGGGGTAAGTAAATCCTTTGAACTCCAACCTAACTAATGCGGTCAGTGACTCACGCTTCTTTGGCGTACATTAATAGTTTATTTTCAAAAATTCAGTACCCAACTGAATTCGGTTTCCACGGCTTTTTGACTGCTTCAACGTATACATTGATTGAACGACTTGAAGATTCATTTAGATTACAAGCAAAAGTAGAAAATAATGTTTTATTTTTTATTAATAATAATATAATAATATTCCACACAACTATCACACAACGCCATCTAGTCCCAAGCTAAGCAGAGCTTGTGTTATGGGTACTAGACAACTGATAAACATACTTATATATTTCTAAATACATACATATTATAGATAAACTACACCCAGATACAGAACAAATGATCATGCTCATCACACAAACATTTGTCCTGGGTGGGAATCGAACCCACAACCTCTGGCATAGCAGTCAGGGTCACTAACCACTAGACCAACAGGCCAGTCAATTTAAAATTATTGGAATTTAAAATAACGAGAGATGATTAAATAATACTGACAGTGATACAATGCATCCGAAAGATTATAATGACTTGTTAAAGCACCAATTTTACAAAATATATTCTTTAAATAATTGTATCAATTAACATCAACAAACTTGAAAAATATTTCATCACTGTCTACGAGTTGACACAAATCTATTAATGAAGTCGTACTACTAATAAGTTTCTTTGTATCGTAGTTATTTTCCTTTTTGTCTAAACCATATATTACTACTTCTGTTACAGTGCTAGCCCATGTAGCAAAAGCCTCGTTGCAAAATACTCTAAAATCTAGTATTCCGTTCTTTTCAGCAGTAACTGCAATGTGTGTTGCATTGGCTTTGAATGTCAGAGTCACATTTTCATTCATGAATAGTTTGCCCTTAGCGTCACATGTTGTGATTGTATTTATAGGTGCTTCTGTTGTGCTTGTTATTTCTTCATCTTCATTAGTTTCGCCTGTTGTTTCTGTAGTGCTAATAGTTTCATCACCATTCGTTGTTTTCTTGCTTGTACTGGTATTTTCTGTATCAGCGAGTGTACTTTCTGTTGTAGAACTAGTGTTGTAACCTTCAGTGGTCATAGATTCTGTAGTACTAGTTACGTTAGTAGTTTCCGTGCAAATTGTAGTTTCACATTCCAGTGCTACGACAAGTGAGTATCCTGATCGATGTCGAGTTAGATCAGCTGTTAGTTGAGTGTTCTGTAAAAGAATGTTGTATAAGTCGAACATATAAAGAAATAAAAATGTCCCAAGGTCCTATGATTTCAGAAATAATAGTGACCTGATTATGATACAACGTAAGTGAAATTACGGTAATGGATATGATTGTAATTCTTATCTTTTTTGGGTCAGCGTATTGTAAATAGTTTGTGCTTAGCGTCACTTGTTCTAAATTAATGGTTTTGTTTAATAGATTTTTTCGTATTTCCATTAGAGAATAAAAACTTAAAACAATTCTTATTCGATAGTCTTCAGTAGACTATTTTTTTTCGTAAAGATAGAAACGGAGATAGAAAATTTCTTTCTAGTGAAAAAGAAGTCATTGATGCTTGTCGTAAATTACCTTCTGCATAATAATGATGGAACCAGCGCGCACCATTGTAAAGAAGTCAGCTTCAGTAGTAGTCATAGTTACAGCAAATCCTTCTTCTCCAATGATCTTCAAACCACCCCAGAATTCGTACCAAGTTCCAGGAGGCATCCAAAAGTGAACATGGGTTTGACTCGGTTCCAAATTAGGAACTATCACCAGATCATCCCCGACGGCGAATTGACTCGTCAAATCTGTTAGATTTTTAGACGTAGGAAATTGGTAGAACATTGGCCGCAGGAGGGGACCGTCTTGAAGTACTGTGTAGAAATATGGAAGTAGACTGAGCCGTCTATTCAGAGCTGTTGTCATTTGCAGTCTATCAGTACCAGCAAATGCTACAGGATCTCTTGGTATTCCTTTTGAATGTATTTTGATCATTGGCATGTAGGTTGCTGCCATGTACCATTTGGCGCATAGTCTGACTTGCGTAACATTACTGAATTCTTCTGTATCGCCACAAATAGGAGATGACCAGTACCAGTGACCAGAGACGCCTCCTAAACTCGCTTCTACGAGTTCTTTTCTTAGATTACTCCATAAAGTAGTTATGTTCTGTCGATTTATGGTGACGTTTCCATTCAGCCATTGACTGGTAGATAACGTTGGTACGGACCCTTTGATCTTTTCAAAAGCTTTGATAAATTCGTTGCCGTATTCGTTGTGTCTGATGAGATACTGTTCTCCTGGAAACTCTGTGTCGTTGGTTAGTCGTGAGTTTCTGGAATCAGGCCGCCGAGTGGGTCGAGTGGCATTCCATTTAGGAGTTACGTTGAATGCAGCTTCAAAATTCTGAAATCCAATGTTATATAATAAGAAGAAAGAAATGCACGTTTTTTGACTGAAACTGCTTTCTCTGTGACTGGGTCAATTTGTATTTTTTTTTTATATTTCTTGATAAATTTAGCACAATCTTGATGAAAGGTTTTACTTGTTTCCTTTTAAAATATATGTCTTAACTTACAATTTTTCCCCATCGATTTGGAAGTCAAATTCTATCATTATTCAGTCCTTTGACCTTCAAAAACACCCTGCTTTTAACACTGTTCCCTAAGTTAAAGTTCAAGTTACAGTTCTTTGCGATAGTAATTTATCATCGACTTTCTCATCAGTATGCGATGATTAATCAAGTAAGTATAACAATTAATGGTTGTTTTGAAGGTTTCCGACTTGTGATAAATTGATCTTTAATGATCATTTTTGTCCAAATAATACATGAAACGTTTCCGAGGAGCTCGTGGCTAGATAATAATAGCCACACGGGTCGATTTTCAAGGTTAAGCAACGCTTGCCAAGGTTCGTCTGTGGATGTGGGGTGACCGTCTTAACATACCGAGTTTACTCCGTGCCTCGGAAAGCACGTTAAGCCGTTGGTCCCGGCTGTCATTTGTAGACCTTTGGCAGTCGTTACGGATAGTCAGAAGCCAGTAAATCTGACTCCAGTCTGGCCATGAAGTATCGTGTTACCCAGTTAATGGGTTGTGGAGGTCTGGTAGGCAGCCGCTCCTCGTAAAATACTCAGTATTCAGCTAAATCCGGCTTGACTGGAAGCCGGATTTAGCTGAAGATGATGAATACATTAAACGTTTCCAGATTTGTTTTGTGTAGGTACTGTGGAATTACTGAAAGGAAACTCACAGCACGCAGGCTGGCAGAAAAATAGTTCCGACTGGTTTTGAACTCTAACGCAAGTCAAGCATCGATTGAAGAACCAGTGGCAGATTTGATTAAGGCGCTCTAATGTAAAGGCGTTTGATTTAATATAGATACATTAATGTAGTTACTTACCTCATCAAAATAAGGCAAATATTCATAAAACGAATCACGGTCCTTTTCAGATTCGTCCAAAGGCCAATTGTTTTCCAAAACCACAGCTTCAAAGTTTGTATTAAAAACCCATAGACTTTGCATGAATTTTTCGCTTGCCCATTTGTAACCAGGATAGATGACGTCATGCTTGTTAACTTTTCCTGTGTACAGGTGGTGTGCATCAGGATCTCGTAAATTGTAATGATCAAATTTTGCGTCATCAAAGCATCGTGGGACTGGCGTTGTCGGTGTTTGAGTTGAAGTACTGGTAGTAGGTGTAGAAGTAGTTCCAGCTACAGTAGTTGTTCCAGCTCCAGTAGTTGTTTCATCATCATTTTCATCACTTTCATCAACGACAGGTTTGTATTTTATCTGCGGAAGATAAACAGACAAATTATTTTTGGTTGTATGGTAGGTGATGGTTTTTTTATATTCTCGTAGGTCAACCTATGAGGTTTCGTCTGCAGAACCAGACTTAGCTATGGCGGTCTTAACAACAATTAAACATACTTATATTATTCAATTGATTAATGTCAATAGATGGCAAGATTAAAATAATATGGCAATATCAGTCCGTACATGAACCATGCAACAGTGGTTCACGTACTGACAGTCAAAGCGATCAGCTAAAGCGCTCAGGATACTGTTGCGGCTGCTCCGCACCCTATGCAATAGGGATGGCACCGCTTGCGCATGATTGCGTGGAAACAATCGACACGCGCCTTGGCAAACATCCCCGACGCGCTACAGAAGCGAGGCAGCTCCATAAGCATCCTGAACGCGTTGTTGCATTGGACACGTAGAGCGCTGTACTGTTTCTGCGTGTAATCCACCCACAGACTGCCAGTATAACAGGACGTACAAAATAAAAAAAGGGCCCTAAAAAGGGCTATTTTGACGGTCCTCGAACACCTATCATATTCGCACGAACAGACAGCGCCCTACGTTCCCTTTCAATGTCTGCATCGTCTTTCAGGTCAGCGGTTTAAATGCCCAATATAATTAAACGTGTCAACTGTTTTGAGTGGGCATCCGTTGAGCTTAATTGCTGGTAAGTAATCTGGACAGCCTCCCCTGGCCCGAAAGACCATGCACTCGCTCTTATTAAAGCCTCCAGGCAGGTCTACAAAAAACTTAAAACTAAGCGACTATCCGCTAAGCGCACTCTCTATTAGCTATGCACTTCGCTGGTAGGTGATGGACTCCAGCACAGAGCATTAAAATGTTGACAGCTTGGCGGTCGCTGCTGTTCAGGTGCACAATTAGGTATTGCTGAGACGAAGGTGACGCAGGTCCACATAGCGCAGAGCAGTGTAGATTTTGTAATGCATAAACGTACTAAGAGCCGCATACGTGCGACGCGTCGCCTATTTTTGCTTCGCCTGCCCTACTGTACAAAATCTGTACTGTAGTGCTATTCTGTAACAACATTTTCGTGTCTCGACAGTGGAATCCGAGCTGAGTATAAACGTAACACCTTTATGTTGTGTGCAATAAAGTTCACTTTGTGAGCTATCTCACTCAGGTGAAGCTCGATATCGAAATGGTTACTTACAGAATAGACTAGCTGTGCTGTGCTGCGTCACCTACATTTTAACATATGCTTAGCTTGATTGCTCTATGGGTTTCAGGCTGGCTTTTCTAAGGTCAGTTACATTCAGTTTCTTTGTTAATGACAACTTTGTTATGCAAAATGTTTAAATTCACTTAATTAATTGTTTGGACAAGTTTGATTTGGTACGCAATGAATAAAAAATCCAGATTTTATCTATATTTTCAGTCAAAGTTAGCACGATAATTTAATTCCAATACCAGAGTAGAGCTCACTATGGTAGGCGCTGGATAAACTGACAAAAAGTACATTGATCTTTCCCAAATATACATTCATAGATACACAATAAATTATGAACCGCTTTTCATTACTAGAGAACGTAAAGGATCACGGTAGAAGTCTATTCAGGACAGTTTTGTTTTTATTTCTGTTTTCTATATTAAGAAAGTCAATAAATGTATGTGGGTCAATGACTGTTACTGCATATTTTGCAAAGCGAAATAATGTGAAGGTTGGTCATATGGTCATACCAGATTGAGTGTGTAAATTGTATTTATCTAAATAGCTGCAGCAAGCTTTTATTTGTGTTAGTTTTCAATTTACAGTAAATCAGAATCACAAGGTCTAGACCGGAACAAATATTGGTCCCCATAGAGGACAGAAATCTCTGTGCCGGCGATTCTCCTAATCAAATAATTCAGTCTTCGATATAGTTTAAACCAATTTTTTTTAGAAACTAAGCCTTCAACTTTATTTAAGGTTTACATTAAATAACTTATTTAAACGAACTCTGTTAGGTAAGTCTAGCCTTCTTTTTACAGATTAAAAGCTGAAATTGGATCCTTGACGGCGATCAAATTAAAAAGGTGTAGGGATGGCTGAAATTAATATAAGAAGTGAAAGTTAGCACGATATCCGCAAGAGAACCAAGATTACCGACATAGCCCAAAGGATCGCGAAAGTGAAGTGGCAGTGGGCAGGGCACATTGCTTGCAGAACAGATGTTTGATGGGGCCGAAAAGTTCTGGAGTGGCAACCGCGTACCGGAAGACGCAACGTTGGGAGGCCTCCCACAAGGTGCACCGATGATCTGGTGAAGATCGCGGGTAGCCGATGGATGTGTGACGCGCAGGATCGGTCGTTGTGGCAATGCTTGGGGGTGGCCTATGTAAGCAGTGGACGTCTTTCGGCTGATATGATGATGAAGATGATGAATATAAGAAGTCAAAAAGCTTAAAAATATACTTTTAGACCTTTTTGAGATTTTTAGGGTTCCGTACCCAAAGGGTAACCCAACGGAACCCTATTACTAAGCCTCCGCTGTCCGTCCGTCCGTCCGTCTGTCTGCCAGCGGGCTGTGTCTCAAACACCGTAACAGGTAGACAGTTGGAATTTTCACAGATGTGTGAAATACATATCTGTGAAAATTCCAACTATGTCAACGAATAATAAAAATTAAGGTTTATGATACGGTTACTTATCACAAGTTCGAAAAACATTTGACCGAATTTCATTTCACCTAAAACTTTTCAACTATTTTCGTTTCGTTTTTTTTTACTTCATTGAAGTCACGTCTGTTACGTATTATCAATTTGATTTTTTCGTCACTCCAATGAAACTTTTTACCAAAGCTACACATAGCCGAATTATTTTTTTTTCGAAGTATTACGTTTCCGAACTTTTATTATGCCACTGTTATAACTTAAGTGGTGTAATGTTGGTGTGGTAGCGGTGGTGGTGGTGGTTATGGTTATCAAAAGTGGTTTTAAGTGGTCCCAGTTTGAAGCATGAAAGCAGGCATGCAGCGTGTAAACAGGCATGCAGCTTGTAAGCAGGCATGCAGCGTGCAAGCAGGCATGCGGCGCTGCGGGGTTTGGATGGCCCCACGCGAGCTTATCGTTGCAGATAGTTTCCGCTTCGGCGGGCCTTCAAAGCACCTGCTCCTCAGCTCGCGGGCCGCCCCACCCCTTCGCGCCTGCATGGGCTTAAATTACACTTTAGGGGTAGGTCAACCAAGACTACGTGAAGTCGGTTTTGCAGCGATTCGTTTCTGTTACTAAATTTTGTAGCACAACATATTGACTTTTAATGACACTATTTTAATTTAAAATTGAAAATGCTACCAAGTAACCGACTATATATTTGTGATAAATAATCCGTAAAATGATGTTTCGGTGTGGTGAAAATATGGCAACTAAATCATTTGGCAAATGAAAATAGTTCAAAAGAGGCTTCGGCCAATAGGTAAAAAGTTATAATGTAAATCGGCGAAATGTAGTTCAGTAAAATAATATGATGATACTCGTACTTCGATGATCTAAGAATATACCTAATAATGCATATAGCAAATAAGACGTCGATCAATAGTTTCAGTAAAATGAAATTCGATCAAAAAAAATCGGAATTGTGATCGTTTCCCTTATGATACGGAACCCTTCGTGTGCGAGTCCGACTTGCACTGGGTCGGATTTTTTATTTTTTTATTCCTATTCCATATTCTGGTCTACATCATCTTCAATACTTTGCTTAAGGACCTAGGGAGACTTATCACTAAGAGTTACTGTGACCCTAGAACGCAAAGGCGTTTGGAGGAACACGGGTAGGTTTTAGTCAGTAAGAGTCTGAGACTCCCTTGCGTTCCGAACAGAGCGGAAGGATTTAAAAAAAGTGAGAAATTATATGAATATTTTTGTAATAGAGAGAGTTTTTTAGATATATACAGATTGGTAAATTGATTGACTTAATAACATCACTCGAATTTTCGCCAACGCAAGTGAAAACTATAATGAATTGATTCGTGACTTTCTCTAAAGGAGCTAATTCTGTGGTGAATCAATTTTATACCTATTCTATGTATTCAAAACTGCTGGTTTTACCCTTATTGTTTTTTATTCTAGATGGGACTCTAGTTTAGGGCAGAGGTGACAGAGACAAACTCGGTGATGGTGTGAGCTTACCCAGAAGAAGCCAGTTCACTCTAACTTTAAAGAAATTAGGGTTGAACATGTTTGGAAACACGTTCGACGCAGGTAGGAATTCCTTTGCTGTGCGCATTATAAATGATTTGTACAATAGGTAAAGTTCTGGTGCCTTATCACACAACATTAAAAAAATTTTTTTTTGTGCTCCTGACGTCATCTAATCAGCCGAAAAACGTCCACTGGACATAGGCCTCCTCCAAGCGTCGTCACAACGACCGGTCCTGCGCGTCCCACATCCATCGGCTACCCGCGACCTTCACCAGGTCATCGGTCCACCTTGTGGTTGGCTTTCCAACGTTGCGTCTTCCAGTACGCGGTCGCCACTCCAGAACTTTTCGGCCCCATCGACCACCTGTTCTGCGAGCAAGGGCTCGCAAAACAACGCCAAACTAAAGTGGCAGTAGGCAGGGCTGTCCACTGCCACTTTAGTTTGGCGATCCTTCGGGCTATGTCAGTAACCTTAATTCTCTTGCGGATATCATAATTCCTGATTCGATCACGCAAGAAACTCCGAACACTGCCGTCTCCATTGCCCTTTGAGTGGCTTTAAGCCTTCTGATTTGGCCCATTGTGAGCGACCACGTTTCAGTTCCATATGTCATCACTGGCAACACGCACTGATCATAGACTTTCGTCTTGAGGCACTATGGTATGTGGGACGAGAAGAACGACGGGTATGTGTAGATTAACCTTAAAAGGCTCAAGTTAGATTTCTCTTTGAAATCCGAAGTGACAGGGCTACTTAAATTTTGAAAAGCCATTTCTTTTCCCTATATTATAGGGGCCGGCTTTCAGCCAAATCCGATTTAGATGAGTACCAGTATTTTACGTGGAGCAAATGCCTTTCTGACATTTACAATTCTGAGGGTCCAGTAATAGCGTAACACGATAACTTCATGGCAAGACTGGTGTTAGATTTGTTGGCTTCCGACTACCCGTGACGCTTGCCAATAGTCTACAAATGACAGCCGGGACCAACGGCTTAGCGTGCTTTCCGAGACACGGAGGTGTCTCGGTATGTTAAGATGGTCACCCATCCACAGACCGACCTTGGCACGCGTTGCTTAATTTTGAAGATCAACCCATGTGGCTGTTATTAGTAAGCCACGAGATCGTCCTCCTTATCGATGCGAGTAATAAAAAATATTATTCTTATCGAAAAACCCGACCCCAAAAATTACTATAAAGTTTCAAACAAGTACAAGTACATTTCAAGTAGTCTGATGCAGTTGATCGCGTAAAGAAAGAATAACAAGTAAAGAATAACAGCCGCACGGATCGATCTTCAAGATATGCTTGCAAAGGTTGGTCTGTGGATGGGTTACCATCTTAACATACCGAGTTTCCTCCGTGCCTCTGAAAACCCGTTAAGCCGTTGGTCTCTCAATAGTAATTCTTTAGCAGTCGTTACGGGTTGTCAGTAGCCAGTAAATCTGACTGCAGTCTTTCCAAGAACTAATGTGTTACCGCGTCAATGCGTTGTGGAGGTCTGGTAGGCAGTCGCTCCAAGTAAAATACACCAGTACCTGAACACCAGTTCAGCTGAATCCGGTTTGACTAGAATCTGACCCCAATATAGATTGGGGAAAGGCTAGGCAGATGATATTTCAGTCCTTTTTTTAATGTTTCAGAATGGATAGAACCATTAATACTTACGTAAGGCGACACATGAGGTATAAACTTCTTCCCAGCGTTCCTGATCAGCACCTCACCCTGGTTGACGAGATCGATCATAGTATCATTGCAGTCAGTTTCGAAGACCACTGGAACTGCTCCACAGTGACTCTCGTATGGCACCCTTGCAGTTGTCGCTGATGATATGAAGGTACGAAGTTCTTCCAGGGGGTTGTTCGTAGTTGCTTCTCTGAAATTCGAATGATTTTTTAATAAAATGCACATAAATCCGTTAATAGGAGCAAAAATATCTGGAGGATATATAATTTGTGAGAAATTGATGCAAAAAGGAGGTCACGACCATCAGCACTGACAAATACGACGCGAGGAGGAGGAGGGGGAGGAGGAGGAGGAGGAAATGAGTTAAAGAGCCATTAAACAAGCTGTAACAGAATTAACGTGAAACCTGGAAAGGGATAATAGAAGTCATCATTGTGAACAACTGGCGACAATGGGACAACAAGACGTCATGTTGTTTTAGCTGTGGAGCTATGTTAGACCATTTTTTTAAACGCTTCGTTTGGCCGATATAAAGAAGTAATTTAATAGGGAAGATGCAAATACAGAATTTATGAGAATGTTGTCAGTGAAATGATAAAAAAGTATAAAATAAAAGTCATTACAAAGTTTTTATTTCGATTTATATCGATTTTTAACAAAAATAATGAATTAAAGTAACGTGAAACGGAACGTATTTGAAAACAACAATCAGCGTTTAGTGACGTATCTGCTGTTATGCCAACGAAAAGGCAACCGTATGTCTTTGAGTTGGGACAGTTCTTGACCAGTGATAGACACGAGTGACGTCATCGACCGTTGTCGCGCGACGCTTTAATCTGTCGGTTTAAAAACGCAATTTTGGCAATAAATTAAAGCGTTTTAATTTATGTGGTGGTCTATTCTAGATGGACTTCTTTAAAATTAAAGCAAAAATGGAAATATTGCATGTTCCCTATTGTTTTGTTTTACTGAAAAAGGTGTTTATTCGTATACACCTGATATGTTTATCCCTGAGTAATGCATGTAGATAACTACACAATTAAATGGAGATTTTGAATAGTTGTAAAAATAAACATAGGTACTCTCGAAAAACATTACCGTCCATCTAACGCAATCGGCTAAAAAGGTGTCGTATGAAAGACTCAGCCGTCTGTTGTTACACTTTCTCTACAAACTCGGCAAACCCCACAATTCACCAAAATTCTTAAAATAAATTCAAATAAAATTGTAAGAAATCTTGAAGATAACTTTTCAAACCGTAAATTAGGTATTTAGATAAATTTCGTCACGTGCCTGAATCGAACACGTCTTTTAGATCGTTGAACTTTTCTCGCTTTGCAAAAACACAAATTAAGGACGTTTATGAAGAATTATTGTTGAACTTTGTGTAATCAAATTCCGTTACTTTCTTAATTGTGACTTTGTGAGCTACTTTTAATTGGGTTTCTTCGTTTAAAATTATCTTATGTTTGCCCATATTTAATAACAATGTATTCATCAATCATTCTTGTAAGTAATGAGAGCGGTAGGGTAATGCGAGGGATGGTTATTGAACGGAAAGTATGCACATTTGCGCAATCGTAAGCATTCGGCCTCTTCCGTCAACCATCGAGAAAGTTTCCCTGACGCGTACGAGCCGTTAGTGCCATGCGTTAAGTCACGAGGGACGGCTGAGTATTTTTTGCTACACGCTTATAAAAAACTGCCAATTGCTAGCGTCAAAGTAAGCATGAACTCATATTCCAATTTTATTATGTGTATGCTTATTACAAAAAAATATTATTATTATATTATTTTTAAAAATTGAGGTTAGCGGGTAATGGTAGCCTAGCAAGGCTCGGCACACACGGGACACAAGACACCAACCCAACTATATTGGGGTCGGCTTCTAGTAAAGCAAATAAATAAAAAAAAAAAAGTAGTAGTAGGCTTCTAGTAAATTTTACGAGAAGCGGCTGCCTACCAGACCTCCACAACCCATTAACTGGGTAACACGGTACACGGAGTCAGATTTACTGGCTTCTGACAATCCGTAACGACTGCCAAAGCTCTACAAATGACAGCCGGGACCAACGGCTTAACGTGCTTTCCGAGGCACGGAGGAAACTCGGTATGTTAAGATGGTCACCCATCCACAGACCAACCTAGGCAAGCGTTGCTTAACCTTGAAGATCGACCCGTGCGGCTGTTATTATCTAGCCACGAGCTCCTCCTTGAAATTTTTATAGATTGTGTATTTCTATTGCCGCTATAGCAACAAATAATAAAAATTAAGGTTTATGGTACGGAATCCCGGAATTGGAAGGATGCGCTTGAAAACGGTGGTCTGAGACTAAATGTGGCGAAGACTGAGTACATGTCCTGTGGCAGCACGGATGCAAACACCATTCGAATAGGTTCGGACCTGATCAGAAAGTCCGATACGTTCAGGTAGGTACCTTGAATCCGTGCTGCACGAGTCTGGCAACGTGGACGACGATGTCCAAGCACGTATAGGCGCAGCCTGGGCGAAGTGGCGCGAGGTAACGGGCGTTGTATGCGACCGCAAAATGCCTCCGAAGCTCAAGGGGCAGATATATAAATGCATCATACGGCCTGTCCTACTGTACGGGGGCGAGTGTTGGCCAGCACTAAGCAGACACACCCAGGAGCTTCGCGTCACGGAAATGAAGATGCTGAGGTGGATGAGTGGCGTAACGCGATCCGATCGCATACGCAACTCTTTCATCCGAGGTAGTCTTGGTGTCCGTGACGTGGGGGAAAAACTGCAAGAGTATCGTCTGCGATGGTATGGCCACATCATGCGCCGCTCTATAGAGTACGTTGGTCGGAGATGCATGAATATGGCTGTTCTTGGGGCTACGTCCCGTGGTCGCCCTCGCAAGCGCTGGCTGGACGTCGTCAAGTCCGACATGAGAGCCAATGGCCTGACTGAGAAGGATGTTCAAGATCGGGCAAAGTGGAGGATGCTAAGTAGGAAGGCCGACCCTGGCAATAACCGGGATTAACGCCAGGTGGAAGAATAACCTTGAAATATAAAAATAAATTAAATATCAAAAATATTTATTCTTGGCTCCTTTTTAGGGTTCCGTACCCGAAGGGTAACCAACTGAACCCTATTACTAAGCCTCCGCTGTCCGTCCGTCCGTCTGTCTGTCAGCGGGCTTTATCTCAAGAACCGTAATAGGTAGACAGTTGAAATTTTCACAGATTGTGTATTTCTATTGCCGCTATAGCAGCAAATAATAAAAATTAACGTTTATGGTACGGAACCCTTCATGCGCGAGTCCGAATCGCACTTGGCCGGTTTTTAATATTTTTTATTTAAAACTCTGTTTAAAAATAAAATGCAACTAAAAACAAATACGACAAATAAAACAATAAAACATTACTAAATCAATTGAGGATTAGGTTATTTGTTTAATATCTATGTTTTTGTGTAAAAAGTCACATCAAGATTGTTTACCTTTATTTAAACTACTTAAACCATTCATTCAGTAAAGTACAATTTGTTTCTCTCTTTCTCTTTCCCTCGCCAAATCTTCTCTTTTCAACATCAATGAAACATTTGAAAAACAACTCTCGGAACGAAAACCAAACTAACTTCGCAATAGTTCTTAGAAGTTCAGATTTATCAATCAATTGATGGATTGTGATTGAGTACTGCATCACTTCTAAGAATTTTAAGGAGTTGTTCGTGTTCCACAAGTTTGAATTTACTTTAAGGATCAGTCAATGAAACGGTCCGTGACGGAGATTTAAATACTAGGAAACTTATTTAAGTGAAGGCCATTTGTTTCTAAATAATTGTAGGAAAACTTAAAGGAAATTTCTAACTGAAGGAGTAATTATACTATACGAATTCGAAGATGGCACGGTTGGCGCAATGGTTGACAATTGACTGCTTGGCTGCGTGTCGTGGGTTCGATTCCCGCGCGGGTCAAATATTTTTATGGCCTAAAGATAGTTGTTCAGGGTCTGGCTGTTTATGTATTTGAATTTATATATTTGTATACACACCCACGATACAGGAGAAATTCCTAGTGTGGGGCAACGTTTTCTGACAAAAAAATACCGGGCAAGTGCGAGTCGGACTCGAGCACCGGGTTCCGAAAAAGGAGATGTTTCAAAATGGGCCAGGTCTATGTAACATCACCTCATAAAAAAGGGAAAAATCCATAGAATTCGGGAAAAATACATTTTATTCATTTAAATGTTAACTGTTGTGGTAGTTCATTGATGTTTATAAATTACTTTTATCGATTTTCAACATGGCGTCGCACCGATTTAGTTACAGATCATAGAAAGATAACTGTCAGCTGTCATAACAATGTCACTTCAGTCAGAAATATGTCGGAAATAAATGTCAAACGTCATTAATCAATCAAAATGACAGCTTACCGCCATGACGGGTTTTTGTTGTGTGTTGCAATTTCAAGTGTAATTTCTTGTGTTTTACCAGCAAACAAAGCCACTTTAAAGAAACTGGACAGTTGAAAACTGTTTTAATTGTATTTCTCTATTTTTAAGTATAGTGTACAAGGACATGGCCCAGACTCCATACATTTTGGAACATGTCCTTTGTAGCTACAAATTACTTTAAAGTAAAGACTATATTTTCTTTAGATTTGATTACAAATGTGTGGTTTTCAGAGTTTTCCCCATACTTGTAATATAAGAAGATAGATATTACTTGCCAAATTTTATAGTTCTAGGTCAACGGGAAATACCCTATGAATTTGATTCCCTTGAGAGTGTTGAAATATACGTTTTTTGCGGCATAAACGGACGTATCTTTGTTTTACGTTAATTAGAAGGTTGATCTAAGTAAATCTGTATATGGTTTTAATTTCGATCCGATGTCAACACGCGTTCCCGAGATAAAGAGTCTTGACAGACCGACGGACTGACAACAAATAAGGGTTAAATAAGGGTTCCATTTCTTCTTTTTGAGGTACGAAACCCTAGAAAATCAAGAATATCCGTAGAATTCTGATAATAAATGCAATAAAGTTCGCCATTCTTTTCTGGCAGGTTTCTATCCTAATAATATTTTGTGAAAGCCACGAATTCGGATAAAGTTTAGATCACGGGTAGATCATGAAATATAGGATATAACTACTCCTGCCGCTTTTATCGCAGTATAAGTGAAGCGCTGAGAGAAGCTATTTTGATATTGAAGTTAATAGATACTCACCTACAAACATGTGCCCCTAGCATCCAATACTCCAGACTTCTCTTCACTCCTATAGCGACCATGACATCCTTCATCACATCACTAGGTTTTGGACCCACAAACAAATGAAACTTCAACCCCAAAGTCGTTATACTGCGAAGGACCAGCTGATTATCCCCCCTTACAATGACTTCTGTAGGTGCCATTGATTCTATCAGCAACCCATGGTAAGACCCGTTCAGCTTAGCAAATATTAAGGGAATGGAATTCAATCCACCTTTATGACTGTACAACACCTTTACAGTACCCGGTTTCAAAGGTATTTCACCCAGACCATACATCGTTTCATTAGTGAGTTTGAATGATATCTCCCATATGTTATCAGCTGCAATTAACGGTCCCCTTGCTGTATTGAAAATGTTACCCTGCGTTGAGTTTACAATGATATTCAATTCTGTTATGTCTGGATGTCTTCTGTTGGGTTCTGTTATGCTGTACGAATAGTTTTTCTCAGCTAGTCTTCGGCCTTGAATATTGTTGTCGCGGTAAAATGTAAAGGCAAGGTGTGTTGCAGTTATTTCATCGACTGATAGTCTGATATTTCTATAGCTCTTCTCTTCTGCATACGGTATTGATAATAGTCTTGGATGCAGGTCGGTTTCCTCCGTCCATTCACCTCGGTATAAGTAGGAGAATCTCGAAGGGTATCTATGGAAACATAAGTCATTTTCATGGTCATAGCAACATTGTTCGTGGCATTTCTCGGGTGCTACTGCCTCTATGCCACAGGGGAGTCGGGCTTCCCTTGCTACGAGACAGGAACCGGTTGATAAGCCATCAGGTGGTGGCAACTCGAGGGTTGGTAAGAAAATGAATTTGTAGACTAAAAGTGGGCCTGCTATTGAAGCTATTATCAGTATGAGAATTATCCTTAAAGGTCTGTTAAGCAGAATCCTGTCGTACCATGTTATATCTGAAATAGAAGAAAATATTACGTTAGTCATCACTGTTTGCTGTATGATTTATTTTCAACAGAATATAATTATGATATTTTGGATAATTATTATTATTTATTTATTTGTAATGGGTTTGCTCTTGACTCTAGTCTATGTCAGAGATGACAGAGACAAAGTCTACGATGGAGCGAGCCTACCCAGAAGGAGCCTGTTCACTCTAACTTTGAAGAGATTAGGGTTGTATGCTTTCGGAAACACAGAAGCAGGCAGAGAGTTCCACTCCTTTGCTGTGCGCATTACAAAAGACGTTTGAAAACGCTTAGTGCGAATTGGTGGAATAGCCACAAGGTAGGGATGGTAAGATGCAGTGCGTCTGGATGTCCGATGGTAGAAGGGGGAGGAGGTCAAAATAATCAAAATAATAAATTTGTTTTTTTTTTTTTTTACTATTAATAGGCACACGCTTGACCACCATCTCACCTGATGGTAAGCGATGATGTGGTCGAAGATGGAGCACGCTTGCCTAGAAGTAACCTATTCACTCTTGACTTAAAGACTCCCAGGTTGTAGCCATCGGGAAACACAGACTCCGGCAGGGAATTCCACTCCTTAGCTGTACGCATTATGAATGTGTTCCCAAAACGTTTTGTGCGTGTGGGTGGGATGTCCACCATGTACCGGTGGCGCATCGCCGTTCGTCTTGTGGTCCGATGATGGAAAGGGCTTGGCGGAATTAAATTATGCAATTCCGTCGCACATTCCCCAAAATGCAACCGGTAAAAAACCGACAAGCTAGCAACTCGTCGTCGATGCTCAAGACTTTGGAGCTTCGTCGCGACGAGCCTCTCATTGCCAATCTCAATTGCCTCTTGGCTCGTTTCTCAATTGACTCAAGGGCATCAAGCTGGTATCTGGCAGATCCGTCCCAAAGATGAGAGCAGTATTCCATACACGATCGAACTTGCGCTTGATAGAGTTTGAGCAGCGGTTCCGGCGTGAAGTACCGTCTAACCTTTGCTAGGATCCCCAACTTTCTTGCAGCCACTTGAGCTTTTGCCTCTATGAAAGGGCCAAAATTGAGAGTAGATGTTAATGTAACCCCAAGAAGTTCAAGTTGGTCGGTTATCGGCACTGTTGCACCTCGGAAAGATGGAGCTGGTTACTTATGTACTAATTAATTTGATTATCCTGTTTGTTTCGAAGTGCGTATAAAAAGGGAGAACGCTTTGATTTTAGTATTCTCTGTTGCTTTAGTAGCCACAACCGCGCCTACCGAGCAAGAGCTCCTGGGTTCAATTCGGGCAAAGTGATGTAAAGTCTTTCATCAGTAATTTTTAGGGTTCCGTACCCAAAGAGTAACCAACGGACCCCTATTACTAAGTCTCCGCTGTCCGTCCGTCTGTCCGTCTGTTCATCCATCCGTCTGTCTGTCAGCGGGCTGTATCTCAAGAACCGTTATATGTATTTCTGACTAGAATTGCGCCCGGATTAGCTTTTCTCTTTCGTGTTTAGGTTGGCCCTTATTTCATTAAACAAATATAACTGGCGACATTTAGGTACATACACACATAGGTACACACACTACACACATACTATATGAGTATGTGTACTATATGAATGTAACTGGCGGGATATAATGTGTAGATACACCTCTGCCTTACTCTTCGGAGAGTTTAGACAAATTAATATGATTTTATTTATGAGGTATTTAAGCTTGTTACCAAAGCTTAAGCCGACTAAGGTACAGTTATTAAATCAGGAGTCTCAAGTTATTTTAAATATCTTGTAAGTGCGATTTATTTTGCATATAATGTTTTTAGTGTTTCTGAAGATAGTTGTTTGATTGTAATGAGTTTATATCGGACGAATGGCAGCTTGTGGAAAAACAGCTTTTTATCAAATGAATGGAGCTCAAAGTTCTGCTGTGTTTATTTATTTAGTTGCTCAATGTTTTGGCGGCGTTTTAGCTATGATACCATACATTTTAATTTTCTAAATTCACTAACACGCTGTGTTAGTAAATTTAGATTTAAATTCGTTTTCAAATAAATAAGGTTATTTCATTATTTTGGCTAGGTATTCGTTCCTGTAACCATGCGGCTATTAAAATTCTTAAACTTTATAAGTTATCAATTATATAATACCTCTAATAAAACTAATGTTCAATCACAATCACAATCATATAAAGGTAAAAAGCTCTTTAAACACAATTCTAGAAAGAGAGCAATTCGAAATAAGATAATTGAAATATCAGCTTTCCTATAGATACTTCGCACGCCTTATTAACTTTAAATGTATGTGAAAGCTTTTCCACGAATTCGATATTACTGCCAAATTGTAAGATCTTCATATTATTGAGAAATACGAAGGTGGATACCCAATCTACTTCATAAAAAATATTCTTTAAGATTCTTGCGTGAAGTGGCAATCCGATGCTCACTTTTGGAAGCCAATTTAATTTAGGGTTCATTTATTTATTTGAACTTTATGTACAAATAGTAGTACGGGCGGACTTAAGTAATAAGGCATTCTCTACCTGTCAATCATCTACCATCATCATCTGCCTAACCTTTTCCCAACTATATTGGGGTCGGCTTCCAGTCAAACCGGATTCAGCTGAATACCAGTGTTTTACGTGGAGCAGCTGCCTACCTGACCTCCACAACCCATTAACTGGGTAACACGGTACTTCTTGGCAAGAGTGGAGTCAGATTTACTGGTTTCTGGCAATCCGTAACGACTGCCAAAGATCTACAAATGACATCCAGGATCAACGGCTTAACGTGCTTTCCGAGGCACGGAGGAAACTCGGTATATTAAGATGGTCACCCATCCACAGACCAACCTTGGCAAGCGTTGCTTAACCTTAAAGATCGACCCGTGCGGCTGTTATTATTTAGCCACGAGCTCCTCCCAAAATTCCAATGTACTTAAGGTGAATGCTCCAGGGTAGCCCGCGAAAATCAAATATTTTTATGTTTTTTGCAATTTGCCGGTCAGTGTGAAGCTGTATGTTTCATCGTGACCTCAAGCTCTCGAGCAGCGAGTCATACAGCCAGCCAGTACCCACGGCTTCTACATATATCCTGACCACCAGCATGCAGCAGCCGCGCATTCCTGTTCAGCATCCTCAGCCTCTATCATCACCCCGACTCACTGGGGCATCGCATACAGTTCCGACTCACTATGAACTCTGCGACTACCGGTTCCGACTCACTGGAGCCAGCAACAGCACCACTCCGACTCACTGGAGCCTGCAGCATCATCCCGACTCACTGGGATCCCATCACCCCGACTCACTGGGGCATCGCATATAGTTCCGACTCACCGTGAACTCTGCGACATCCGGTTCCGACTCACTGGAGCCTGCAGCATCATCCCGACTCACTGGGATATCTCATCACCCCGACTCACTGGGGCATCGCATATAGTTCCGACTCACCGAGAACTCTGCGACTTCCGATTCCGACTCACTGGAATCAACCTTCAACTGGCTTGGCAAGCATCTCAAGATGCATGGACGACTCATCCACTATCGACCTCCAGTCTCCGGAGGGGAGTGATGTAGCGGCATCAAGACCGCCACAAGAAAAACCTACGAAGCAAATCTACATCGCAACAAAAAGCACCGCGACGCCATCTATCCGATTAGCAGCGAACTACAACGTTGAAATCCTGCATCGCGCAAGCAGAGTTTACCGTGCGATTTGAACATATACATCAGCCCGAATATCAACTATTGGGCAGTAGCCCGCCAGGCACAACAGCCGCCTGGTCGGAGGATCCTCCTTTTCAATGGGGGTATGCGGGACTTTACTCTCTGTACCGCTACCTCCTAAATCATGAACTATACCGTTCGCAAAAGGTATATTCTTATGTAGAAGATCGGACAAGAAACTCCACAGTTACTCTTTTCAAAAATAAGCTTTACAATATTTGCACATTATTTAATTGACTAAATTTGAAGACGATGCTATGTTATGTTGTTATAGCGGCAATAGAAATACATAATCTGTGAAAATTTGAACTGCCTACCTATTACGGTTCTTGAGATACAGCCTTCTGACAGACAGACGGACGCACGGATGGACAGCGGAGGCTTAGTAATAGGGCTGGTTACCCTTTGGGTACGGAACCCTAAAAACATATTACGTCGACCTCTAGAAACAATGTACGAGGCAATAAAATGGTAAGTAACTTACAGAGATTGGTTAAATTAGTCTGAACTTGTTCTTTAATCTGCTAAATCAGAGGCATTTTGCTTAACAAAATCACAGCTGTTTACATGTGGAATGTCACCTAATCGACCGATTAGACATTCGATAAGGCTCTCGACTCAGAAACCCTAAAATACTCGAATAGCCCCCCGTTTAACAACTCTCTCTGTATTCTGTCTGAATCGTAAATTCGTACTCGCAAAAAGGTTCTCTTTACGGTTTATGTAAATTACCGGATGTACATTAGACTCCAGTCTTTGATTCTGATGATTCATACGTGTTACTTAGTAGCTATCTATCTATATTCAATGTAGGTACATAGAATATAGGTAGATAGGTATATGAGTACGTTTATTTGATGCTATGAGAGTTTTGAACTTTGCAGAGTTAAATAAAAATTCATGAAAAGGTGTAATTTTAAAAGTGTTGATCGGAATGTTCAAATATATAATTTGAACTCTTACCTTACTTGAATTTTGATGCGTGTCGGTGTCTAAAAATGATTAAGTGCGAGTCGGATTCTCACACGAAGGGTTCCGTATCATAAACCAAAACAAGTTTTTTTTTTTTTTTAATTTCTATATAAATTTTTACACACTCTGTGAAAAAAATTACACCTTTGATATTTATAGAAACACAATTTTTAACTGTCTGCCTATTGTGGTTCTTAAGCCTGACAGATGGACGGACGGACAGCGGAGGCTTAGTAATAGGTTTCCGTTGGCCCTTTGGTTACGGAACCCTAAAAAATATTTATTACATGATGTCAATGCAGATCGGTTTTTTGGATATTTACGCTCCCCCTATGCTCTTCTAATAAAACATATTAAGCTTTGTTTTTTTTTTCAATGGCCAATGGCCTTTAGTGTTTCCATTATCAAAGATGCAAAGATGGAAGTAGAGTCGCAACGTGTTGGGTCACGGGCTGCCAGCAATCTAATATAGCGCTTTTGGGCAGCATTACAAACAGTTGGGATGCTCTTAAGCGAGCTATTTGGAACCGTCAGCCATGTCCCCAGACAGTGCCTAAGCTCAGAGAAGCCGCTATTCAAGAATAGTATAGGTTACCCCAAGAAATGCTGGATAATTTGATCCTCAGCATGCCCAGGAGGATCTCCGCATGTGTTCGAGCCAAGGGAGGAGTTATATTATTTTTAATATAAACCTTTCATTAATAAATTGTTGTTTAAGTTTGGTTGAACAGACTTCTTCTTTCTACCAAATTTCTGTTACAACTACAATCTGATTAATTACTCAATTATTGTTAATAAAAAGTAGTTTTATTTTTTAATTTCAAACAGAGTTTTTCTATTTAAAGAAAACACACAACAAAGATTTTTTCTTGATAAAGTTAAATTAAAAAAAATGTAACAGCCTTTTCCCAACTATTTTGGGGGCAACTATATTGGGGTCGGCTTCCAGTAAAACCGGATTCAGCTGAATACCAGTGTTTTATGTGGAGCGGCTGCCTATCAGACCACAACCCATTAACTGGGTAACACGGTACTTCTTGACTGGACAAGGCTGGAGTCAGATTTACTGGCTTCTGACAATCCGTAACGACTGCCAAAGATCTACAAATGACAGCCGGGACCAACGGCTTAACGTGCTTTCCGAGGCACGGAGGAAACTGTATGTTAAGATGGTCACCCATCCACAGACCAACCTTGGCAAGCGTTGCTTAACCTTGATGATTGACCCGTGCGGCTGTTATTATTTAGCCACGAGCTCCACAAAGTTAGGCAAGGATAAGCTAGTGATCGCAAACTTTTTTGATGTGTGTATGTTCCTTTGAGTTAATTGAATTTGAGATTATTGTTATGTGTTGCCGTCGCTACGTAACTTAAAAGAAGTTCTTTGTTTACAAAATTTATAGATTTTCGTGACGGGGACTACCGATAGTGTTTACTCGGAAAAAACTGGCCAAGTACGAGTCGGACTCGCGTGCAAAGGGTTCCGGAGTAATTTCATTTTTTAACAAGCTTTTTTAACACTACAGACTTCTTATAGCTTTTCCTGTAATCTTTAGGTATAGAATGATTATCTGCATTTTGTTTCAAAATTTTATGTTTCGTAGTTTCGGAGATAAGGGGGAGAATAGTCGATTTTGATTTAATTTCTTGAATAACTTCAAAATTATTTATTATAAAATTATGAAATAAATATAATTAAAGCCCTCATAGTAAACTCTTTAATTTGATATGTCACACAAAGCAGTTTGAAAATTTTCGGTTTTACAGTTTTTTTTTAATTTTCTAGTTTGACCCCCTATAGTGACCCCATACTCAAAATTTTGACTCCCAAATTGACCTACATACTCAAAATTTATTAATTTACGTAACGCGTCCGTATTTGGGTCACATAAATCCACATGTTTATTAAAATTTCAACAGAATTGGTCCAGTAGATCCGGAAAAAAACTGGCTATGACAGACGGGCAGACAGACACACACCTGAGTGATCCTATAATCCGAATCGATCCTGAGGGTTCGATTTTTCACGGATGTTTGGAACCCTAAAAAAAAAAAGAATCGATTAAAAGAAACCTCAGCTATGTGAGCTAGGCTTAAACTACATAGCTTAGCTCGTAGTGTGACACCGGGGGTAAACGTGTGTATGACATCCTTTTATTGTGGCGTAGAACATTCTACGAACGAAAGGTTGATGGCACTATAAACAAAGCGTTGGTCTATTTGTTTAACGAACGTTTTATTCGTCGGTTTCCTTTAGTAACGGCTGTTTTACACTTATTGGGCAATTAAGTTGGGTGTAGTATACGTTATTATAGGGCTTAAGGGCTTGACCTGCTAAATAAATGCTTACTGTAGTGAGTGTGTTGACCTAAGGCTGAATTCGCATTTCTTGTTTTTTTTTAAATTATTATTATTTTGTGCTAGATAATAGCAGCCGCACGGGTCGATCTTTAAGTTCAAGCAACGCTTGCCAAGGTTGATCCGTAGATGGGTAACCGTCTTATCACTCCGAGTTTCCTCCGAAAGCACGTTAAGCCGTTGGTCCCGGCTGTCATTTGTAGATCTTTGGCAGTCGTTAAGTATAGTCAGAAGCCAGTAAATCTGACTCCAGTCTTGCCATGAAGTACCGTGTTACCCAGTTAATGGGTTGTGGAGGTCTGGTAGGCAGCCGCTGCTCGTAAAATACTGGTATTCAGCTGAATCCGGTTTGACTGGAAACCGACCCCAATATAGTTGGGAAAGTGCTAGGCAGATGATCAAGTGACTCCTCCCGCTCTGGGCGGAGTAGAAGAGATTGTCTTACTCTTACTCATTAATAGCCATCCGTGTTCCTCCTAGTGCCGTTTGCATTTCAGGACCGCGGTGACTCTTTTGAAAAAATTCCAAACTGCAACTGGCAAGCAATAAATAGGCTGAGTCTGCAGAAATAAAACTGGTTAGAACATGGATTTAGTTCTGTTGGTTTAACTACGAGTTGTACTATAGCAACGGAAAGAAATTAAATATCTCCCATTTGGTATTCAGACGTAGTGCACGGATAAATCCTGCTTTTTGGGTTTGTAGCCAAATGGCAAAAAACGGAACCCTTAGGGATTTGTCAGGTCTGTCTGTCCGTCCGTATGTCACAGCTACTTTTCTCCGATACGATAAGAACTGTACTGTTGAAAATTGGTAAATAGATGTATTCTGTGAACCGCATTAAGATTTTCACATAAAAAGAGAAAAAAAACAATAAATTTTTGGGGTTTCCTATACATAGGACTGACACTGAAAAATAATTTAAATTTAATTGAATAGTTTGCGCGAGAGACACTTAAAAAGTGGTAAAATTTGTGAAACTTCTAAACTTCTAAAATAAGAGAATGATAAAATTAAAAAAAAAATATGTTGATATAGAGCTAGTAAGTTGTTTTTTTTTAATACATCATAAATCGGAAACCGCAATTTACCTTTCATTCAATCAACTCAAGAGAGAAAGAGAGTTCTCTGCGTTTTTTTTCATAATTGTCATTGTATATAATAAATAAATTTATTTATTTATTTAAAAAAAAATTTTTTTTTTGGTCTTTCAGTTGATAACAGAACACAATATCCACATGTTTTAATACAAATGATTTCCCGTACCGCTAAGTATTTCGAAACGAAGGATCTTCCTTTGTTTTCTCGTAAATCTGTCTGCGTTCATTAATTTGCGAGCATGTGAGCGTTAATCAGGGTTTACGGGGAACCGCGCTGTTTCCTTTATTAACGAGAATGCTGCCGGGGTTTTGATATAATACTGCTCCTGTGCATCGCTGCTTTTATTGGAAAAGTTTTAGTATTGCTTTTTGTCGTTTAACGATTACCTGCTTCTTGTTTAATTTTGGTGGCCCTAGTTTATAACTTGTGGCGTCGAGTAACTGATATTTTGTTAGATTCTACCCCTGCACGTGCAGGCGGGCACGCCCTTTATTTCTGGAGGCTTGCCTATTAAGTTTGGTTTACATTGTTTTTATGCTTGAGTTGTCTGCTTATGTTGGCGTAATCGAGTGTGCTAGCTTACAAGTGGCAAATGATTTAGTTTTTAGGTTGTATGTGTTTATTTATTTATTGTTTTTTTTTTTTTTTATTTATGTTATTTTCTTTGTAACAAAACTTTGCATTCTGTTGTATAAATGTGAGTTCTTCTATCCCAACAGACATATGGCGTGATGACGTGTTGCTGGGGAGTTTGTTGGCCATTTCTTCTCCACAGCTAAAAGATTAGGAAGTGGAAACGGGCGGGCGTTTTGGGGGACTGTCTATTTGTAAACGTTGACGTTCAAAAAGTGCTGGCACTTAGCCTAATTGAATAAACGGCTTTCGATTTTTGTCATATTTTCGAAGATTTTATATCGAAAACCGGTCAAGTGCGAGTCGAGCCACTGACACTGCAATATTCCGATTTCACCTATACTATTTTTGAGTCGTATACACTGAAGCGGAACGGAGATTTTATGCAATTACATTGGTTAATATTGACACAGCTCTGCTCCGCTCCTCTCCTCTCCGCTCCATTGGACAGTCAGCATAATGAATGTATGAAAGCGAATTACAATTTTTGATTGCGTTGATTGTCAGATTGTCATCACCATACCCTTTCAATAGGTTCCTACTTTCCTAGTAAGGCGCGTAGTAACGGGCAATAACTAAACTAGGTTTTATACTAGCTTGAATGGAACGAGCTTTCTTAATTACTCAACAGTAACCTTTCTAAAATCGCCTGCGGCCAGTCAATGGCCTCTATAAACAGATATTTAGCCACACACTCGTTGATGCCTTCCCCAATTCAACCCTTATAAATCTCGCAGCCCTTAATCCTCGCACAAGACAAACAGTTCATCAAGGTTAAAAGGGAGATTAAGCCATCCTTTTTATCGTTTTGGGAACGAAATCAGATATAAACGCCTAAACCCTCACGTATAACTTGGAAATCGGAGCGGACTTGTCCGATGTCTAGGATTCAAGATGAGAATGTCCGTCACGGATAAAAAGACAAATGTTTTGTTTAGGGTTCCGTACCACAAAAGGAAAAAAACGGAACCCTTATAGGATCACTTTGTTGTTCGTCCGTCCGTCCGTCCATCCGTCCGTCCGTTCGTCCATCCGTCCGTCCGTCCGTCCAGCCGTCCGTCTGTCTGTCAAGACCCTTTTTTTTTTTTTTTTTTACTATTGATAGGCACGCGTTTGACCACTATCTCACCTGATGGTAAGCGAGGATGTGGTCGAAGATGGAGCACGCTTGCCTAGAAATAACCTATTCACTCTTGATTTAAAGACTCCCACGTTGTAGCTATCAGGAAACACAGACTCCGGCAGGGAATTCCACTCCTTAGCTGTACGCACTATGAATGTGTTCCCAAAACGTTTTGTGCGTATGGGTGGGATGTCCACCATGTACCGGTGGCGCATCGCCGTTCGTCTTGTGGTCCGATGATGGAACGGGCTTGGCGGAATTAAATTATGCAATTCCGTCGCACATTCCCCAAAATGCAACCGGTAAAAAACCGACAGGCTAGCAACTCGTCGTCGATGTTCAAGACTTTGGAGCTTCGACGCGACGAGCCTCTCATTGCCGATGATCCTCTTGGCTCGTCTCTCAATTGACTCAAGGGCATCAAGCTGGTATCTGGCAGATCCATCCCAAAGATGAGAGCAGTATTCCATACACGATCGAACTTGCGCTTGATAGAGTTTGAGCAGCTGTTCCGGCGTGAAGTACCGTCTCACCTTAGCCAGAATCCCCAACTTCTTTGCAGCCACTTGAGCTTTTGCCTCTATGTAAGGGCCAAAATTGAGAGTAGATGTTAATGTAACCCCAAGAAGCTCAAGATGGTCGGTTATCGGCACGGTTTCACCGCGGAAAGATGGAGCTGGGCGGAATTGGCTCCTTTTGGCGGAAAAAAGACACGCTTGGGTCTTAGCAGCATTGAACTTGACCAGATTGGCATCGCCCCAATCAGAGACCGCCTGTAGGGACACGTTCAAGCGCTCAACCATTGCCTCCCGGAGAGACCGGATCTGCGACCCACCAGCTCGTGCGTCGGTCACGTATCTTTCAGCAACAGTGCTGTCGTCTGCATACCCAAAGGTACCGGGTTTAAGCAGATCATTAATATGCAGCAAGAACAGTGTTGCCGAAAGCACCGACCCCTGAGGAACCCCGGCATTAATATCCAGCAGTCCAGACGAGCAGCCATCTATGAGCACTCGGATAGACCGATCCCTCAGGAAATCTGCGATCCAATCACACAAACCGGCGGGCAGACCGAAGGAAGGAAGCTTACTAATAAGGCCATCGTGCCAGACCCTGTCGAAGGCCTTCGAGATGTCAAGGGAGACCGCCAGTGCCTCCCCGTGCTTCTCTATGGCCTCACTCCAGATGTGAATGGCATACGCTAGAAGATCCCCAGTTGACCGATTTCGGCGAAACCCGTATTGCCGGTCACTAAGGATATCATTCGCTTCTAGGTACGCCAGGAGCTTATGATTCAGCACGCGTTCCATAGTCTTACAGAGTATGGACGTTACCGAGATGGGTCTATAATTCGACGGGTCAGCTCGACTACCCTTCTTGGGCACGGGCTGCACGTTAGCTTGCTTCCAAGCCTTCGGCACTTTTCCAGTCTCAAACGAAAGGCGAAATAGGCGTGTCAAGATCGGAGACAGCTCAGGCGCACACGTCTTCAGAACAATTGCCGGTATCCCGTCGGAACCACTAGCCTTGTTCACGTCTAGGTTACGCAGTACCCTACGGACGTCCTTCTGATGAATGCGAATGTTCGACATACTCGACTCGCATTCACCAGGAGAGGCGGAGGGCGTCGCGCCACCAGGATCCAGACGTGAAGATTCCGCAAACAAAGAAGCAAACAAGTTCGCCTTCTCCTCAGCGGAGTGGGCCAGCGTCCCGTCGGGTCTCAGCAGTGGTGGTAGTGAGTTCCCTTTATCTCGGGAACGCGTGGAAGTATCGAGTTGAAATTAAAAACATTTGAAAGTATTAGGATTAATGCTATTGTTTAGTCACAGCGACGATTGGAATCTGTCAGGTTACGTACGAAAATGAATCTTTCTAAGGAAAATGTTCGTGCAATAATTTTCTACAACTTTAGAAAAGGCCTGACACGGCTTCAGTGTTTTGAAGAGCTAACATCTGTGTTCAGTGATGAAGCCCCATGTCTGCGGACTGTCGAACGCTGGTATTTAGAATTCCAGCGTGGACATACTAGTGTTAGTGACAAATCTCGCGAAGGACGCCCAAAATCCGCCTTCATTGAAGATACTCGTAACATCATTGCTGTGAGACAACTAATTCTCGAAGATCGTCATGTGACGATCGAGAGATAGAGGCTCTATTAGGCATCTCAGGGACCACCATTCAGAAGATTTTGCATGAAGCGCTTGGTGTGAGAATGCTAGTTTGCCGTTGGATACCGCATCTGCTTTCCGACGATCACAAGGCGGCCCGCGTCAGATGGTATAAGAAAACTCTGCAAAGGTTCAACAGAGGAGAGTCAAATCAGAAAGAAAGAATAGTATTTATTTAGCACATACATGAAACACGCACGGTACATAAAAATAAATAATGGTAGATAGGTAAGCCAAAAACTAAGTGTTGTCTCACGGCTGCACTAAAAAGGTTCATTTCAGCGATATGTCAGACAGCCTGAGACTGTCTGACGCTGGTTTTCTAATGAAACCTAAGGGTGAATGGCGGTTCATTCAATCCTATATAATAATATCATCAAAATAACGTACGTAAAAAAATAAACAGATATAATGAACATCGAGCAATTATACTAGAAATAAAGAAAAGTTAGGAAGATATTATAATAATGTGTATGATAGTGCTTGTGTGTACGTGTATTACTCATAAATAAATACCTTGTTTACCACCGTTGGAAAGAAAACGAAGTATTTGTTAACAATAACAAAAAACCTGTTTCTGTGATATTTATATCCGGGCAGGGTGTCACACAATTGCGACGGCACATGGGCGACGCGAACAACACAGCCGGACACAACAGAAATCACGTCTACGACATCATCAATGGTGATCTATGCCTACGATCCTGATTCCAGACAACAATCTACAATCTGGGTCTTTCAAGACGAGCCAAAGCCGACTAAAGTTGTTCGTTCTCGAAGCACTTCAAAGAAGATGGTGGCCACGTTCGTTGGAAAAACCGGCCATGTTGCGACTATTGTACTTAAAGATCGTAGAACGGTTAACGTAGGGTGATATATTACAGTTTGTTTACCACAAGTCATCGCCACTTCGAAAATTTAACTCAAAGCGACGCATCATCCTGCACCACGACAACGCAAGCTCACACAGCGCTCGTCAAACGATTGAGTATTTGAAGCAGGAAAAATTAGTAAATGATAGAAATTCTTGAGCATCCTCCATACAGTCCTGACCTAAGCCCTAAATATGATATATATTAGGTCTTTACCTATGAAATTGCCGTTCTGCAGTACTGGCCATTTCAAATCAAAATAATTTTTGTTTGGATAAGAATTCTAATTTCAAATTAATTTAATTTTAAAAACATGTTTTTTTTTTCCAAAAGTAGTCATTTGTTTATTGATTAGTGTTACATTTTCATCGCATTTCAATCTTTTTCGTCATCATGGATACGTTAAAAATTCGAGTAATTATGGAATATGAATACCGTCGTGGCAGCAACGCGGCACAAGCGGCACGCAACATCAACGACGTTTACGGAGCTAACACTACAAACCAACGCACCACCTGTTATTGGTTTGCTCGCTTCCGTTCTGGAACATTCGACCTGAAAAATGAACCTCGCGGTCGTCCGAAGACTTTGGTCGACAATGACGAATTAAAGGCGATTGTGGAAGCTGATGATACACAATCTACGGCTGAATTAGCAGCAGCTTTCGACGTAAGCGTCAAAACAATATTGGTCCATTTGCGTCAAATTGGCAAGGTAAAAAAGCTTGACAAATGGGTGCCCCACGAACTCAATGATCGCCAGCGCGAAGTACGCGTCGAGACGTGCCTTGCACTGCTCAACAGACACACAAATGAAGGAATTTTGAACCGCATTGTTACCTGCGATGAAAAATGGATTCTGTTTGATAACCGCAAGCGCTCAGCAAGTTGGTTGGATCCTGGTTCAGCACCTAAACAATGCCCTAAACGAAAACTTACCCCTAGAAAAGTGATGGTCACTGTTTGGTGGTCTAGCGCCGGTGTGATTCATCACAGCTTCTTACCAAACGGGTTGAGCATTACTGCAGATGTGTACTGTGAAGAACTGAACACAATGATGGAGAAGCTGGCACATCTCCAACCAGCACTGGTCAATCGCTCGTCTCCGCTGCTCCTGAACGACAACGCGCGACCTCATACTGTACAGCAGACGGTCTCCAAGTTGCAAGAACTGGGGTTGGAAGCTCTCCGTCATCCGCCCTACTCACCAGACCTTGCGCCTACAGACTACTACTTTTTCCAGAATTTTGATAACTTCTTGGCGGGAAAAAAATTCAATACCCGAGAGGCAGTACAAAATGCCTTTGAAGAATTTGTTGCCTCCCGTCCAGCTGATTTCTTTAAGAAGGGCATCAATAAACTGCCACTGCGTTGGCAAAGATGCATTGATTGCATGGGTGATTACTTCGATTAATTTTTAATATTTAATTTATGTGTAGACCAAGGAGTCTTTCCGGATATAATGAAATATAGTAAGGTTATACCACTATTTAAATCGGGCGACAGCAAAGACAC
Organism: Lacanobia oleracea; assembly: GCA_950371165.1. Taxonomy (NCBI): domain Eukaryota; kingdom Metazoa; phylum Arthropoda; class Insecta; order Lepidoptera; family Noctuidae; genus Lacanobia; species Lacanobia oleracea. The sequence continues at coordinate 16,112,744 of OX493405.1, read as the reverse complement.
CAATAATTATAGACCTGTATCTGTTTTGCCGGTTTTTAGCAAAGTGTTTGAAAAAGTAATGCTCAATCAGATGCTCAATCATTTTAACATCAATAAAATTTTACACGATCAACAGTATGGTTTTACCAGGGGTCGTTGTACGACTGACGCTGGTGCCACGTTGTTAAAACACATATACTCAGCGTGGGAAGAGGCACAAGATGCCATAGGAATCTTTTGTGACCTCTCCAAGGCATTTGATTGTGTAAATCACGAAACCTTGCTCCTAAAGCTAGGACATTACGGACTAGGTAAACTTGCACTCAGTCTAATAAAATCTTACTTAAATGATAGACAGCAGCAAGTTCAAATAAATGGTGTCAATTCACGGGGTTTAAAAGTCAAAATGGGGGTACCACAAGGCTCTATTTTGGGTCCTTTCCTCTTTCTAGTATATATTAATGATCTACCCCATCTTTTAAAAAATCAACCTCATATGGTATTATTTGCTGACGATACGTCCTTAATTTTTAAGATAGATAGACGTTCCATAAATCTTGACGACGTAAATAACGCCCTACAGCAGGTCCAAAATTGGTTTACTGCTAATAATTTAGTATTAAATGGGAAAAAAACTAAATGCATCAGATTTGCCTTACCGAACGTTAAAAGAAATGATTGCGTCATAGTATTGAACAAGGAGAAACTTGAATTCGTCGAAAACACGGTTTTCCTGGGGATTACGCTTGACTCAAGGCTACAATGGGGTCCTCATTTAACATCTCTTGCGGGACGGCTAAGTTCAGCAGCATACGCTGTCAGAAAAATCCGTCAATTTACCGATATAGATACCGCGAGGCTGGTCTATTTTAGTTACTTTCATAGTATCATGTCTTACGGTATCTTATTATGGGGACGTGCTGCAGACATCGAGTCTATATTTATCCTGCAGAAAAGAGCCATCAGAGCCATTTACAATCTCCGTCGGCGTGATTCCCTAAGAGAACTGTTTAAGGATATCAACATCATGACGGTACCTTGTCAATACATTTACGAAAATATTATGTATGTTCGGAAAAATCTTCATCTCTTTAGCAAGATTAGTGACAGGCATAATTTTAACACTAGAAATAGGAACAAATTAGATCAACCCCGATTCAGATTGGCCAAAGTACACACTTCTTTTATGGGGTACTGTATTAAATTTTATAATAAAATACCAGTTGATATTCTCGAACTGAATGAGAGAAAATTTAAAGCATGCATAAAACGCACACTATGTAGACAAGCGTATTATAAACTGGAAGATTATATCCTCGATAAAAACGCTTGGCTAAATGCTGGTCCTGCTCCACAGTCACAGCTGCTTAAGTCCACTTTTTAGGTTTCTATGTTTTTATATTTGGAAGAGATGCTCGCTCCTTTTAGAGGTTCTTACATTATTTCGTTTATTTATTCTTATATACATACAAATTATATTATTATATTAATTACTTATTTATTCTTTTTGATGTAAGATCTTAATCGTTCTCTTTATTAATTTATTTTTCATTATTTGGTCAAAGACAACCATAGTTTTGTGTAAAGTAGAAGCATATTTTTCAAATTTTGTAAATGTGAGTACCATGAAACCATTTACATTTTATGTGAGTAGTTATAGTTTTACTTGTTGGACATGAACGAGCATGGTGGTTGAGAGCATGTCATGCTCACTCAAATGTCTCGCTGATGGCGGCGCGTGGGTTTGATCATTCGGTTCCCTTCGAAATGGTTGAGCTGAAGGGTGCCGATACACGCGTCATGTTCGTGAACAGGCGCCGTCGGTTGAGACTGGTCATCTCTTAACTGCCATTGGCTTATTTTAATCTTTATATTTAAAATTCTTATAATAAGCCCTTTTTTTTTCCTTTGCATTGTCCTCACATGCAGAAGCAACAAGTATATGTAACTTGAAATTTTGTAAAACCAGAACATGATTTAAAAGAGTGTCCGTGGAGTTTCTTGCACGTTCTTCTCCATAGAGATCTACGCTTTGGAACGTGCAAATAGCTTCCATGTTTTTGACTGACCGACCTTGACGTTTCAAAAGTGCCTGTGAATGGTTTATTTGAAATAAAATGCTTTGAATTGAATTGAATTGAATTGAATAATACAAATAAAAAATACATGAAAAAAAATCATACAAAACGGCAATTTCATAGGTAAAGACTTATTATGAGATTTCTTTACATTTCCTAAAATTAAGAAAAGTCTTCGTGGTCAAAGGTTCCAGTCCGGTGAAAAGCAGTCGACGCTTTCAAGTCAGCCATTTTGAACACCGCCACTTAAGAGTGGAATTAATGTTGTAATAACTGGTTTGAGCGAATGGAAACGTGGTAAATACTTTGAAATACAATAAAAAGTACTATAAGGTTCTAGTTGTATTTTTTTCTTCAAACGACAAAACTTAAAAGGCATTCCTCGTATAATATAAGTATAGGGATACATTTTTAATTAAATCATAAAAAAGTCTTATACTTACAAATTTGTATGGATAAGACAGTTTTCAAAAAAAACTGTACAAGTGCGAGTCGCACTCGCACTCTCATGGGCGAGTGCGACTCGCACTTGTACAGTTTTTTTTTTATATCCAGGATAGTATAAATGGTCACTGCTTTTAGCTCTTTCAGTTCAGTTACTTTAGTTTGATACAGGCTGGGAATGGGATTTTGGAAGTCATCTGTTTAAATAAAATGCTTTCAGAGAAATGCGGAAAATTCCCGAATTTGCTGTTGCGGAATTTGTTCAAAGTGGCGGAATTTGTTCAAAAGAGTGGCCCTGGAAAGCAAAGGGCATTTGGAGGAACACGTATGGGTTTTAGTCAGTAAGAGTTTGTCACTCCCTTCCGCTCCGCCCAGAGCGGAAGGGAGTCATTTGATGATTTCCCATTCTTAAAAAAAATGGATTTTTGCAACGCATTTCTTTTCGTAGGCTTTTCTATATGAGTGTTTTACATTAAACTCTGTTAGGCCCTATGGGACTGTGGCCACGTGCGAGTTCTATTGGCAAGTAGCAGGAAATACTTCGCCTTAATAATAATAACAGTACCACGGTCATCGGTGTTGAGGCTGTATATCCTGCGGAAGTGTGGGGGTGCCGATAGTCGTGAGGGCCAATGGTATAATTGCCAAGAGCCTCGACCAACATCTCAAGAGGCTCTCGTTGGACAGCTGGATCAAGGGCTTGATCCATAAAGCAGTACTCCTAGACACGGCGCGCATCGTTAGGAGACCCCTCTCTCAAGAGCCCTGACCACCGGTAGCTTGGACCCTGTTCACGATACCGGTGGGCTACTATTTTTTATATTTTTAAATGTTTTTTGTATTTTTATAGAAATATTTAAAAATGTAAATAATATGTATATATATGAATAAATGGAATAACCATAGTAATAATCTTTATTAGACGAGAAAGAAATACACATGTTTACACAATATTTTAACAAACTTCTATTGTAAAAAAAACACTGGGAAAAAGTCGCTTACCCGACTTCAACTTCGAATTAGCAATATATTACGAGGCTGTACTAAACTTGATATAATCAGTTAGCTTTTTTCATACCAATTTCAATAACATAGGGTTTGTGGAGCTACGGTGCTTAATTTCTGAGATATCGTAGTTTTAGTGAACGCGGCAAAATCGCGCAATTTCGGCCGGGCGCACCTAACACTTGTCCTCAGTGGCGCCACAAGGCGTAAGCGCAGGAGAGGATAACATATTTGTGTCTATTTTTAGCATCTGCTACCAAACTAGGTTTATAGCCTGTGTTTCAGTACGCAGCGGCTCAAGCCCTCAAACTAAATACGCAAGTATGAGCTCACGAACAAAAATAAACATTAATATTGGTTAACTGAATAGTTTAGTAATCTTACACCTGGTTGAGATAAATAAATGTGTTGCTACTTGTCAGAGACCTTGTAAATATGAAATCAGCCCACAAAAGCTTGATGTTACAACATTAGGTTTATTGGTACAGTCAAACGCAAATCAGTGTTAACATTTGCACTAGAAGGCGGACTTTCTTTTGTAAAAATGTTACCGTGATGTAAGGTTGACTGTACCTAGTCGACACAAAAGTTACGTTTACTCCCTGTGTGACATAGACAAATAGTAGACTTGTCCAGAGGGCTAGATAGCTAGGTGTTGCTCACATTCCGTAACTCAGAAAATAACTAATGCCTGGGGCTCTGTGATCGCTAAGACTACCTAAAGTACTGTCTCTCCTTTGTCTCTTTAGAATCCATCCAAAAGTTGTCTTGAAAAGATCGCTTTTAGCGATAAGGCCGCCCATTGTGTCACCCTATGTACTTTTTCTCATCTATCTTTTCTGTAGCTTATATGGTGTACATAATAAAGAGTATTCTATTCTATTCCTGCTCTATGATCAGAACCTCAAATTCGTAGAATCCCTCAGAATGCGGGCCAAACTATTTGAAGTAAGAATTTGTATGAACGATCGTGGAAACGAAAATGCATACGAAATTCTTCCTACCCCTCGTTGCGTTTCGTCAAATCCTATTTTTTTATCCTTCAGTGCACTATAGTCTGTTCAAACGTGAAGTAAGCTACACAAGATACATTCTTATTTTAAAGATTTGGTATTAGTTTTTCAAGAAATCCTTCCGCAAATGGTAAATAACAAAAACCGGTCAAGTGCTTGTCGGACTCTCACACGATGGTTTTCGTACCAAAAATCGAAAAAAAAATACGCTTCTTGTATGGGAGTTCCCTTTTATTTTTAATTTAATTTAATTTTCATTATTTGTTGTTATAGCGGCACTAGAAATACACACTCTGTGAAATATCAACTGTCCTATTAGCGTTCCTGAGTTACAGCCCGCTGACAGACGGACGGATAGACGGACAGCGGAAGCTTAGTAATAGGGTTCCGTTGGTTACCCTTTGGGTATGGAACCCTAAATAGGAACACATATATGATGCGACTTTGTCTGTCGGTTTGTTCGTTACAGCTGCTTATGGACCTACTTACTTACTTCAGAGGGTGTACTACAAAGTGCCAATGCCATGATGATTCCGTTGTAAGAAAGGGATAGTGCTATGCGATCAGTCGATCAGTATGGCTCCGTCTCTCTCTCACACCTAAATCAGGGTAATTTTAAGACGTCACAGTATGGCCCGAAGTAGTTTCTGTATTTACTTGAAAGTATGTGTTTATAGTTTTTTGTTTTATCGTTATGATATCGACAAATGTCGATGCTAACAAATTGAATGTAGCACTTTACGAAAAGAGAATAGTTTATAGAGAGAAGGATGTATTCAATGTTCTTATCAAAGTGCTAGCACGTGTGAATGCCAATCGAATATCTAATGTAGCGAAATGTTCAGGTGTTCCTGCGATGCTAGGGTTGCCACCTCTACGAGGTTTTGTCTCTATAGGGTAACTACGCGGCCACTACGAGGTAACTACGCGGCGTTTACTAGGTAATTACGTGGTATCTACTCGTCTTTATGTAGTCGCTACTGAACTACGTGAACATAGTAGTTACGCAGCCACATGAAGATACCTAATCGACATCTACGTGGTAAATACGCGGCCTCTGTGAGGTGCATATATGCGGACTCTACGAGCAAACTACGTGGCGTCTACGCGGTTACTACGTGGCCTCTACAATATAATATAGCGTTTGTGAGGTAACCCTATGTGCTACTGTCAATAGTAGTGCCATTCATCATGGAAGCTATTATTGTGTAATGGATCGGTAATTTCCAGATTATGGCGGGAACATAGTGTCATTTATTCTGGTCGTGTTTCTTTTATTGTTGAACCCTTTTCGGAAAAGATGAAATATTTATATTTATTCGTCATAAAGAAGATTTTTTTGGTTGTACCGAATAGGCTTCAAAACTATTAAACCGATTTGAACCATTTTTAGGGTTCCGTACCCAAAGGTTATCTAACGGAACCCTATTACTAAGCCTCCACTGTCCGTCCGTCCGTCCCTCCGTCTGTCTGTCAGCGGGCTGTATCTCAAGAACCGTAGTAGGTAGACACTTGAAATTTTCACAGATTATGTATTTCTATTGCCGCTATTAATAATAAAAATCAAATTAAATTAAAAATAATTAAGGTTTATGGTACGGAACCCTTCGTGTGCGAGTCTGACTCGGCACTTGGCCGGTTTTTTTCACCAATAGAAAGCTAAATATCAGGAAGTAACATGGGCGATGGCGTTGTTACTAGATATCCCTGCTTTTGTTTCAAAATTATTATTGTTTACATTTATCCATTATGTATTTATTTGTATCAATGTTTAAATTAGTACACCTTAAAGTACCTACAGTACTGTCTTTCCTATTTCTCTTTAAAAACCATCCAAAGGTTGTCTTGAAAAAATCGCTTTTAACGATAAGGCCACCTATTGTGTCCCTCATGTTTATATCTGTTCTAAAACTTATATGGTGTACATAATAAAGAGTATCTTTTCTATTCTATCATTTGTTTTCAAAAAATAAAAAATTATTGATCCTAAAGCATATTGCTGAGCGGACGTAGTCGCGGGCGAAGTGCTAGTACCTAACTAATATTTATTATAATTGCGAAAGTGAGTTTGCTACCACTTTACGTCTTAACGGCTGAACGTACTTGGATGCCTCCTGGCATAAAGATAGACCATGATCTGAAATAGGAGATAATTTTCGATTTTCACGCGAGCGCCAAAGATGGTAAAAGCTAGCAATTGTATAGTTTTAGCATACACGCTAGTTGCATGATGTGTATGATAACAGTAGATGACTTCGAATGCGCATATCCAGTTTTTTGCCGTACCCGTAGGAATTACGGGATATCCATTTTTAGTGCTCCCCTACACTCCCCAAGGAAAACCCTTGCCAATCTACGACCAGTAGTTTCGGCTGTGCGTTGTCTGTCAGTCACTCAATCAGTTAGTAACGGAAGAATTTTATATATATTGATGATACTCGTATTTATTGAGGAATCTTGCCAAGGTTGGTCTGTGGATGGGTGATCATCTTAACGTACCGAGTATCCTCCTTGCTACGGAAAGCACGATAAGCCGTTGGTCCGGCTGTCATTTGTAGATCTTTGGCAGTCGTTACGGATAGTCAGAAGCCAGTAAATCTGACTCCAGTCTTGCCATGAACTACCGTATTACCTAGAAAATGGGTTGTGGAGGTCTGGTAGGCAGCCGCTCCACGTAAAATACGGTTTGACCGGTTTGATTGGAAGCAACCCCAATATAGTTGGGAAAAGGCTAGGCAGATAATGATGATGATGATGATTGATGATATTGAACATAACCTTCATTTATGTATGTGGTAAGGTAACTATGTATACTTGACGGTTATACAAGTTTAACTAAGTGTTTATGGCCACCTATTAATAACGTAGTGGCAGGAGAAATTACTGGAATTCAGAATGTTAACTTGCGTGGCTAAAGAATAACAGCCGCATGGGTTGAACTGCAAAGTTAAGCTACACTTGTCGACGTCGCATCGAGGAAACGATACGTAAATAGCATTCGTTTGATCCCTTGCGGCATCGTTATTGCTTAACCTTTAGTTATATAATTAACTAGTTTACCCGCGCAATTTGCGTTGGAGTACGAGTACGCTAATTCAGAGGACCTAGCACGAATATTTTGACGTATAGTAATGTTAACGTAAGCAAGTGAGGAGCTCGAAGGGGCGATCTACAAGGTTAAGCAACGCTTGCCAATGTTGGTCTGTGGATGGGTGACCAACTTTACAGACCGAGTTCCCTCCGTGCCTCGGCAAGCACGTTAAACCGTTGGTCCCTGCTATCATTTGAAGATCTTTAGGTAGTCATTACGAATAGTCAGAAGCCAGTAAATCTGACTCCAGTCTTTCCATGAAGTACCGTGTTACCCAGATAATGGGTTGGGAGGTCTGGTAGACAGCCGCTCCACGTAAAATACTGATATTCAGCTAAATCCGGTTTGACTGGAAGGGAAGCCGATCCCAATGTAGTTGGGAAAAGGCTAGGCTAGGTGATGAGTAACGTTAACGTAAGTGAATTTTGAATGTGAAAATCTACAATCCCATAGTATTTTGGTATAATTTTATGGGACAAACACAATTTGTATCATTCTTAAATATGAATAAAGTATCTAATTCAAATAAACATTATGTGCGTAACGAGTATTATAGCTATGGTAAAATTTTACGTTACGTTACTATACTTACTTGAAAAATAATCATGCTAGGCCCTCGGCTACATCCATAAGGACTGGAAGCCGATCCTAACATAGTTTGGACTTGCTGACAAAAAAAAAACTGGCCAAGTGCGAGTCAGACTCGCACACGAAGGGTTCCGTACCATAAACCTTATTTTTTATTATTTTGCTGACAGTCAGACGGGCGGACGGACGGACGGGCGGACAGCGGAGGCTGAGTAATAGGGTTCCGTTGGTAACCTTTTGGGTACGGAGCCCTAAAAACTATCTTATTTTAGGGAATATGCATAAGATTTTTGTAGTGAAAACTTCTTTAGCGGCGTTGTGCAAATTTTTTGTGAAGGGTAAAAAATGTTAAACACGCGCGTGACCTGATCAAAAATTCGTAAGACGAAGGGAGAGAAGCACGTATTCAAGTTTTCACTTCTGCCGGCACTCCCGGAGTGCAACACGTTGTTTTTTTTTTTTTAAAATTAAATACTTATTAGCTGTAGTAAACAATCATAAAACCATTTTTTAAATACCTTCATAAGCGATGAATTTATAAAGCTACAAATATTACAATTAGAAAGAGAAGTCTAATATGAACTTTGCCGTTGAAGTCCATGACGCTTAAACAGCTGCCATATAAAACAGCGTTTTCGCGAGAGGGACAGATTTATTTTGTCCAAAATAATTATGTCTCGTTTGTTTTTCGAGCTAATTTGATTCTATTTTAGTGCACAAGTATTATAAAAGTGTTTAGTATTATATTTTTGTATATTTAGATGATAAATATTTTTTTCATGCATTTTGTTATATTTATGTTCAAAAACAAAAAAGTTTATTGTAAACATTAAAAATGCTTTATGTTTTCCTTGTTTTCGTAAAATTCGCCAATTTAAGTTGGGAAACCGCTGCAAGTCTTTTGACAAATTAAAATGAAGTCAGGCTTCAACTTCCTACTTAAAAATTTCCCTTTGTTTACCGTTATTTCATTTCATAGTTTGTATATGACAGGTAATAGGTATTTCCGTCGAAGCCTTTGGCAGCATCTGTCTTATAATATGGCATCTCTGTATTGTAAATAAGCATTTGCGTTTCTGGTTAGTTGGTGTCACTGTTATTGTACTATTAGGACAGACGCTTCTGCAACGTTACATACTTTTCGTGGTTATATAGGTCCGCCGAATGAAAATTCGAGAAAGGAGTTATCGTCTTATATGTCGTGGTAATTTATCAAGTCAGCACAGAGATTCTTAAGCATTTGTGTCGCAGGTAAGTTGGCATCTTTGCCATTGTACTATTAGGTTTGCAGCGGCATCAATGGCGCCGCAAGAAAAACGAACAAAACGAAATTTGTACGTCAACAAAAATAATTGTAACGTCATCTGACGTCAGCGAACTACTGACGAAATCCTGCAAGCGATTTCAGAGTTCTACGTGCGATTTGAACATAAATACGACAGTCGAAATATCAACTATCGGGCCGTTGCCCATCGGACGCAACAGCCGTCCGGTCGGAGGATCCTCCCGTTTCAATGGAGGTTTGCACTTTCAGGACTTTACTCTCTGTTCCGCATATGTCATAGGTTCTTGTGATTGTTTAAGTACAACAGTATCTACACTAGTTAGTTGGCGCGTCTTCACTCCCGTAGCCCACAGAAAAAGTACATTCAGCAACAATACACTCAGTGATAGTTGTAGTTTTTATCAGAAAAAGTGTTTTCTTAATCGTATTGGTAGTAATAGTTTCGGCAGACAGAATTACTGCTTGTTTTATCAACATTACATTTTTCCAAAAATCCTGTCCTTGATGCTACATCAAGGACAGGATTTTTGCAAAAATCAACTCCATTAAAGAAAAAAAACAGGTTCCCATACATTTTGCCCATTTTTGCAAAACTTATAAGGACTGAAAACATGACTTTAAAAGAAATTGGACGGTAATAAAAAAAATTAACAATTCACAGTAGCTCATCGTGCAAATATTAAAAAAAGAATGATATACTCGCTATCGATATGTACTTAGCCTAAAGCGTTCCACTAGACCCGTCGATTCGTCGTACCGCAAAAAATAAATCTAAACTAATATATACAACTGAAGAGTTTGTTTGTTTGTTTGCTTGAATGTGCTAATCTCAAGAACTACTGGTCCGATTTGAAAAATTATTTCAGTGTTAGATAGCCCATTTATCGAGGAAGGCAGGCTATATATCAGGGGGTCGCTACATATCATCACGCTAAGACCAACAGGAGCGGAGCAGTAATGAAATTTGTGCCTTATAAAAATGATGGAGGACAGATATATATTATTGCAATTACTTCTAATGTACGTTTCCAGGAAAAAAGCACAAAGAAAAATATAGAACAAAGTTAATATAATTATTTTATATTGCGTCCATTTTGAGGCAGTTTGCAGCAAAATTGAAACGTTTCTTGTTCCAACGTTTTTTGTAATAATAAAAACTCAAAGAATCTACCTACACAGTTTCGCAGTTTCCAGTATTCATTTTCAGATGAAAACTGTCTTTCAGATGAAAACTTAGGAAACATAGAATCTGGCAGCAAATTCCACTCCTTAGCTGTACCTACGCTCAATGGGTTTAAGTCAGCCTTTCCCAAAGTGGGCGATAATGCCACCTTGTAGGCGCTGCATGGGCGTTGTGTAGAGGCTTGGGGGGTGATTTGTAATTTCATTTAGCTAGGAGGCCTCTTAGACACCGACTGCATGAGCTTTCGACTCTCAACTACAACTGGTGAACATCAACTAATATTAGTTAAGAGATTGCTTAAACTCGGTTCGATATTTCTGTCCGCGTAGTTCATATATCTGTCCTGTTTTATTGAATATATAAAATAAAAATCATGTCAATCGGTCGCTCCGTTTCGAAATGAAAGTAGACACAAACAAACAAATAAAAAGGCAACAGACACACTTTCACATTTTAATAGTTATTAGTACTCCCAGATAGGTAATTATCGTAGATAGTAGACCGCGGGCAATAATGTTTTAACTATTTTTTGTTAAATAACCCGAATTGTGCATTCCTGTATCAATCGGCTGGTTCATATAATACTTGTTCTTACTTGTTGAGTACGACTGAGCGTCGCCGTCGAATGAGATAAACGAGTTTATGCATGTTTGTTTTATTCCCGTCGGTGCGTGCTGCTTAGGCAATCCTATTTAAACAACGTAATATTTATTTTATTTTCATTTGCGGTTATAGATAATAGATAAGCAGTACCTACTTAAGTTCAACACTAACTTACGTATTTCTCAAAAACAAAACAATGTCGGAAGTAAAAAAGAAAAGACGGCAATACTGTGTGGAATATATTAAATTCGGACTCATTGAAAATCCCACAAACCCATCGTCGCCTTTGTGCCTTCTATGTCTAAAACATTTTCGAATGAAGTAATGAAGCCTTCAAGACTGCAAGATCATTTGAATAAAATGCATCCAGATAAGAAAGACAAGAATGTAGGTAGCATATTTTCAAGACCTAGGGAAGAAACATGATACTCAGCCAAATGTAGCAAAACTATTTTCGGCGGCTGCTAAGCAAGATGACGACGGACTTCGAGCTTCGTACAATATCTCTTCGTTAATTGCTCAAAAAGGAAAACCACATAACATCGGAGAAGAGTTAATTTTGCCAGCAATAAAAGAAGTAATAACTACTGTGCTTCATAAACCGGAGGTAGATATTATCCGACAAAATCCTTTGAGTAATAATTCTGTGCAAAGACGAATTGATGAAATGGCTGAAAACATTGAAGGATCATTGTGCGATCACCTGAGGATACGTCAATTCTCAATTCAGTTCGATGAGTCCACTTTATCAAGTAATGAAGCATTGTTGCTCTCTTACGTGAGGTTTATTAAAGATGAGAAAATATGTGAAGAACTATTGTTTGCTAAAAATTTAGAGACCGATACAAAAGGCGAAACCATATTCAATATGTTGGAAAGAAAGAATGGAAATAAGAATGGATGGGTTGGATGAAAAAGAGATTCTCTTGAAAAATATTATATCAGTTGCTACGGATGGCGCTCCGGCTATGACAGGGTGCCATAAAGAGTTCCCTACGTGTATTCGAAAGTTGTTAATTCGATTTTTATTATATCGAACACGGTATGACGTAACCCTCATTACGGTTTTGGCTTTTGAGGGTATCAGGCGATTGGCTAGCAACCGGTCACTGATATTGTCTACGTTATCTTTGGCCCATGCCACAGCTAAACGTGTTGAATTAGTACCTGTCTTCCTCATTTTAGGAAAAAAGACGTGAAGATATGTATGGTATTTATAATGTATTTCCTTTACGTCTATAATGCAAAATAAGATTATTAATAAAATGTCACGGAAAACAGTAGGCGTTTCGAACCGACATACTGCCGAACTAATGAGCAATCGCTGTAGGGTGTTTCGCGCAAACGTTACATCGCACTAATAAAGCATCGATGTAATAAAACATCGTACAACTGAATTATCGACATACCGTGTTCGATATAATAAAAATCGAATTAACAACTTTCGAATACACGTAGGGAACCCGCCATAAAGGCTTGGTAGGGTACTTAAAAAAAAAACCAGATGTCCTTGCTGTACATTGCGTTATTCATAGACACCATTTGGTTGCTAGAAACTTAAGTTAACGACTATTTCAATCACTGCAATATGTCAACAAAGTAGTCAATAAAATCCGCAACAGCTCTTTGAATGATAGATTATTTCATCAGCTTTGTTACTAATGACGAATATTTTAACCTTTTGTTGTTTCATACTGAAGTTTGTTGGCTATCAAGAAGCACTTGCCTGACTCGATTTTACAACCTGTTTAACTCTGTGATAAAGTTCTTGGAAACTAAAGATACAGAATTGCACAACCAGCTCATTACATCAAAGAATGATATAGCTTAAATGACAGCCCTGTATAAATTGTTCAACGACAAGATTCTCCAACTGCAAGGCGATGAACTAAATTTAATTAAAACAAAAAAAGTCGTTGCTGCTTTCGCAGCCAAACTGCTTCTATACAAAAAGGATATGGGCAGACGTGAGTTTCACAATTTTCCGAATTTATCAGTATCCTGCAGTAACGACGATTTGTTTGCCTACTGCCAACATTTGGAAAACCTCCACATTGACTTCACCGAACGATACCAGGACATTTTGAACTTCGAAATACCAGACTGGGTGTTGGATTCGTTTTCAAATGTCAACACAGCAATGTCACCTCAACTGGAAGAAGAACTCATAGAATTGACAACAAACGAGGAAATAAAAATCTATTTCAAAAATGGTTACCAAGAATTTTGGCTACAAAAACCGATCCCACAATTGTACCCTGGATTGTGGTCAATCGTTTAACGATTCTTGATAGCATTCCCATCATCATATTTGTGTGAACTTGGATTTAGTGCTGTAGCAACACTGCTTACTAAAAAGAGAAATCGTTTGCATGTTACCGAACGTGGCGACTTGCGACTGTTCTTGAGTAAATTGGAACCTGATATCAAGAAACTTATTAAATAGCAACAAATTCATCGTTCAAATTCGTTTTTATATAAGAATCGATTATATTTGTTTTATTTAAAGATACTCTGTTTGAATACTATATAGTTGCGTTTCAATAATTATTCTCATTGGCAGGTGTAGCCCGTAAGAGTTAACTTGAGACCTGAGCGCCGTTGTGTATTACCTACTGCGCTCAGGTTTCAAATTAACTCTTGCGTTATAGAAAAAGTTTCGTTTAGAATTAATGTTTAATGTCCGCTAATATTATAGCTCACAATAATTGATTAATTTAATTTGAAGTTATAGTTGCTTTTAAGTAGGTAAAAACGGGGGCGCTAAAAAATAATTTATTCTCAAAGTGGGCAGTAGACAAAGTAAGTTTGGGAACCCCTGGTTTAAGTGGTTTCCGAGGAACGAGGTTGTCACACACCTGATTTTCAGATTCTGAGCTGCAACGAAGGAAATGCTCATGGAAAAATAACCAATAACACTTTTTGCTTGACATGGGAATCGATCTTAGGATCACTCGCTCGGAAGGTGTGCTGGCGACCACGAGACCAGCAGTAAAAGTAGAGGCTGATTAATTGTAATAGTAAAAAGAAACCGCCCAAGTGCGAATCGGACTCTCACCGAAAAAAACACGTACGTAGGTAGATACTATAAACCGAAAAATACACGTTTCTGATATGTGAGCCCCTTTCATTTTTAATTTAATTTTTATTCCTTGTTGTTATAGCATCAATAGAAATACACACTCTGTGAAAATTTCAACTGTGTACCTATTACGGTTCTTGAGATACAGTCCGCTGACAGGCAGACGGACGGACAGCAGAGGCTTAATAACATAGTTAGTTATCCCTTGGGTACGGATCCCTAAAAACCGAAGTCAAAGAATTCAATTTTGCCTGGAATCTTAGATAGTTGTTCGGTATCGGAAGGCGTTATATAAAAGTAACACAGTGAACAATTTATCTTTCAAGCTTTTGATCTAAAACTGAAGAATATACTACATAGATTAATTGAATACGATATTTTCATCACTAGGATGACCTTAGGTCACACCGTACCATTACATACACTCCATGTAATGGTACGGTGTGACCTAAGGTCATAGCACACAAATCAACTCTGAAAGGCATCGTATCCGTATAGCCTTTCGCCTTTGCCGTCAATCAGGCGACCTTAAGATGTTTGCGCCAGGGTAGCCCGCGCAATTCAAATATTCTTACGTTTTTTGCAATTTGCAAATCAGTATTAGGTTTTATGTTGATTAAAGTATGATTCGCGGGCATAAGACTTATGTATTTATAGAATTATAACCATTATAGTTACGCCATGTCCGTGTGTCTGTCCGCGGTTCATTTCAGAGACGCCTTGCAAAATATCATAATATATTAATCACGCCGATAAAAAAGTAAAACAAAATCTTGAAAAAAAAATGTGTGCGAAAACCATTTTTCCATGAAAGGATCTGTTTGTAAAATCTTAAACTATGCAAATTTTTGCTGTGCCGTGCCGTGCGTGGCCCGACACGCATTTGGCCGTTTCGTTATTTCTTGTATATCGATCGAATACATTTTTTGATTCGACTTTCTTCACCCCAATATTAGTCATCGTTCTTTGGTTGGTTTATTTCTGTAATTCTGCATCTTGTATTCCACACATTCCAAAATTTGATTTCTTTAAATCATTTTCAACAAACTTATGTGTAGTATCTCTGTCCAATTTAACATTAAAAAAAAAAACACTACGTAATTTCGAACAAAACGTCGCTTTTTTAAGTAGGTACGTAAGGTGTCATAATGTCACTTTCACACCAGTGTTGCTTTTTGTAATCGTTTTATATGGGATAAGCCCCGCCCACCAACTTGACAGAAAAAAATTGTCAAATATCTAATTTATTTGTTTAGTCGTTAACTAAAATTTTAACTTGGAACTTGCCACTAAATTGTATGTTTACGTGTATTAAGTCACTTCAATTAGGGTTAAATTTAATTATCTACTTAATAGCTTAACACGTGTAAACCAGGCATCTAATACGTTTAAATCAGCATGAGTTGTTAACTAAATTTTAAGTTACAACTTATTACTAAATTGTTCGTTTACATGTATTAAGTCACTTAAAATTAAGTTAAAATTTAGTTATCTACTTAACAACTTAATACGTGCAAATCAGGCATTACGGCAACAGTAGTGTGAGACAGAGTTAGCACGGAGAGATGTAAGCGCGGGGACGACGAGCCGTAAGCGCGGTTACTGCAAGTTGACCACGCACCACATCGCATGCCCAACGGCATGCGATGTGGTGCTCGGGACAAGCTCAACAGCTTGTCCCGAGGCGAGGCGATTACGTTACGATTCCGATTATTGCGCGTTGCAGTAGTAGCGACTTAAGGAGTTTCATACAAAGATGACTACACGGCTCAAGTTGATACAGTGACGATTCCTTTCGGAGTTGATATGTGTGCTGTCTCCTTTATTCGTAACGCTAGTACGTAGGTATGCCTCGGATACGAGGAAAAACCGTTTATCTCTCTGACAACAGAATTCATTAAGTTGTTTTTTTTTTTGAGGTGAGAATACCTTACGCGCTTTTCAATTTAGAAGCTCTTGAATAAATATGAACAGTCGATCTTTAATGTTAAGCAATACAATTAAATACCAAGTACTTTATTTTACTTTAAATACGGCATTATAAATGGTGTAAAATGAATACACAGAGAACACAGACACACAAAAGACACAGAAGACAGAAGGCGGAAGGTACAGAAGACTTAGCACGAATATTTTTGACGTCTGGTAAGGCAACGTAAAATTTTACTACAGCTAAAATATTCGTTTCGCGCATAATATTTATTTGAATCAGATTTGAATGCTACTTTTGTGTATGTCGCTTTGTGTAAATTATTTCATCACCACTGCTCTCAAAACGGTGAAGGAAAACATCGTGAGGAAACCGGCATGTCCTAGAACCTAAAATTCGAAGACATGTGACATCTACCAACCCGCACCGGGCCCGCGTGGTGGATTACGACCCACTCCCTCTCACCGAGAGGAGGCCTGTGTCCCAGCAGTGGCAACATTATAGGCTGATTATGCTTATGCATAAAATTAAACCAAAATAATAGTATTTCGTGTTTTTTATACTCAAAATTTACTGACGTTAACGTTACTGTACTCGCTGTACTCGTACTTACGTCAAAATATTTGTGCTACACCCTCAGTACACATAGGTACATCTTAGAAGGTACTGTTATAAATGCGAAACTTTAGATGGATGTTTGTTACTCAATCTCGACAGAACGGCTGAACGGAGTTGGATTAAATTTGGCACAGAAAAAGATCGTAGTCTGTAATACCTTTTTTTATTTTTATTTGTAATGGGTTAGCTCTTGACTCTATAGTCTATGTCAAAGATGACAGAGACAAAGTCTACGATGGAGCGAGCCTACCCAGAAGGAGCCTGTTCACTCTAACTTTGAAGAGATACCACAGAAGCTATGGCTTTTTATCCCGGTAGTATTTTCCCTTGGAAAAATTACCGATATTTGTGCGGGTGGAGCTGCTAGTAAAAGCTAGTGAATAATGAAAAAGGTACTTACTTTTCACATTATCAACAGCAAAAGGTATGTCGTCTTCATCTATATTTTCTTGATAACCATTCACGTGTGGTAGCATGGCTCATATCAGCTGCACCTGGGACAAAACGACTTTTTGATTATAAGCCTGAATAAATCACACAAATATAAACTTTAAGTTCACGTAAATAAGCTTGTTTTGGAATAACGAGAGTTTTAAAACATAATACATTTTAATATATTATGCAATAAACTTGTGTTTGCGCTAACACAGATTGTATAAATATAATATTAACGTGCTTAAAGTTTGACTGAGTTTATTTTTGTGCAGTTCAATAAAAATGTGCTCCGTTTTCCTGAACACATAAATCTTTTTTTTTTAATATAATGTTACTTCTTTCAGAAAGAAGATAAGTATTTATAAAAATTCTAACGAATAAACTTCGATAAATACACCATTCTTAATACCACTTCAGATAATTTAGACAAGATCTAACATAACAAACTTTATTAAAAAAAACCGGCCAAGTGCGAGTCGGATTCGCGTGGAAAAACGGTTATAATTTTTGTATCAACTTTAACATTTTGACATCTTATATAGGTATTTTCCTGTAATCTTTAGGTAAAGAACAATTATTAAAAATTTTATGCTGGGTAGGTTCGGCGATAAAATTGGCTGTGACAGACGGACTGGCAGACAGTCAGACATACATACACCCGAATGATCATAGAAGGGTTCCGCTTTTTACAGATATTCGGAACCCTAAAAATGCACATATCAACGTAAATAAATTCATTCACACAAACCTAACTTCAAGAGAATATTCAAACTAAATTAAGGCTTAACTTCTCAGCCGGAAACTAAGTTATTCCACACCAGTAACGTGACTAGGTACTTCTAAGGCTAAGCCAAGCCAGGCTAAGCTATAGGCATAATTTGTAATTCCAGGAAAGCAGGATTGGTAGCAGCTGGAACATGCATAATGTAAGACTTAGATGGAAACGCACTCGACCGAAGTGGTCAATATGCATAGAGCTTAGTACGTAGATCTTATGTAAGGACTGCATAGGAAAATTGTTTCATCTAGATGTCTTGTAGCTAAACAAAACAGAATAAAAACTGTGTTATTAAAGTAAACCCCTGGAGGGTTCCAGGGGTAGTCACGTAAAAATCCTCCAACGACCTTTTTTTGGAGGGAATCTTTCAAAAGGCGCCTGGACTTTTGGCGAGGACCAGGCTAAGACCAGGGCTTCGCATAATTGTTGCTTTTGACAAGTTTGGTAATCTACAAATATAAAAATGT
This sequence comes from Lacanobia oleracea, assembly GCA_950371165.1. Lineage (NCBI taxonomy): Eukaryota > Metazoa > Arthropoda > Insecta > Lepidoptera > Noctuidae > Lacanobia > Lacanobia oleracea. The sequence continues at coordinate 16,094,165 of OX493405.1, read as the reverse complement.
CATTGTGACTTTCCAATGGTCAACCACTGACACTCCATTGAAAGAAATGGCGTAGAATGGTAATCTCGTACATATTGACAAATAAAAATATGTAAAAATATATACAAAAGTATCTGGCATAACTTAATGATCAAATTTAGTAGTAGTTCTTCGAAAATCATGTATATTAACGGGTTTTATAATAACGGCAATACGAAAATGTCTAACTATATAAGTACCACGATTTTAGTACGAGAATCGCGTGCAAAGGGTTTCGAACGAATTTCGTTTTTTTTAATATGTTATTTTAACACTATAGAATTCTTATACATTTTCCTGTAATCTATAGAGTAACGATATATTACCTCAATTTTTTTCCAAAATTTTAGGCTCGGTAGTTTCGAAGATGAGGGGTGGTCATTTTTGGTCTAATTTCTTGAATAACTTCGAAACGTTTCATTTTAAAATTATAAATAAAAAAAAAAAAAATCGTCACAGTAAGTCCTTTCATTTGATATGTCACACGTTACTGTTCAAAAAACTTTTTTTTTTAATTTTCTAGTTTGACCACCAGAAGTGACCCCATACTAAAATTTTTATAATATACGTAACGCTTCCGTATTTTGGTCACAAAAGTCCATATGTGCACCAAATTTCAATAGAATCGGTCCAGTGGATCCGGAGAAAACTGGCTGTGACAGACTGACAGACAGGCAGACACCCGAGTGAACCTGTAAGGGTTCCGTTTTTTGTTCAGAACCGTAAAAATACAACCAAATTAAGAACTTCCTCCTTTTTTGAAGTCGTAAAATATTATTTTTGTTTTCGAGTCGATTGAACCATAAACATGTTGTGCCCAGTAGATGGCCACGCGCATCACTAGAATTCATAAGGTCCTCAATGGTGCAGGTGAAAGTCGTATAATAATAGTGAGACTTCAACTCAAAAGTCCGAAATATGAGATGGTATTGACATGAGCTAAAGAAATGTCACGCTTTCATTTCATACTTTCTTTCTTTTCTACATTACTTGTTACTGATAGAACATCGCTTTGACAACAGCCTCACGGTAAAAATTGATGTAGACCACGTGACGTGGAGGCTCAAAAGGTTAAAGCTAGAGACAAACTGGTCCCACGTACGCAACGTATGCAACGCATTATGATATCTGTACTATTGATTTTGTAAGAAGAACTGCAATAGAAACACACTTATCGTATGCAACGCAAGATACGATCCGATACAAAAGCGTTGCACACGTTGCGTACGTAGGACCAGTGTGTCTCTCGCTTAAAAGTTACATTACCTATATACCTCTGGATGGCTTGAAAATATTATTATAATCTTCAAAGAAGTGGAACTACATTCTTGAGACACCACAAACCACAATAACGAGGTGTTTCACAGGGAGGATTGATTTGCACCGAAACGAAGGGTACTTAACTATTCCACGACTTTGTGGAACCTCCCAGAGTATGAGAGTCACGTCATTTTGACATTGATAGTCGCTGATATGATATTGCGACTTGAATGTTGCTAGTACGACAGTTAGCTGTTGACGTTAGCTTATGTAAAAAAATGTAAAAAAGTTTTTATTCTGAAAATAAACAGTTTGTTCAAAACAAAGAAAAACAATGACAGCTACAAAAGTTAATAACTATGCTATGTGCATGTGTTTATATTTATACTACTAGTTGACCCGCGCAATTTCGTTTGCGTCACAATTTTCGTTACTGCTCCGCTCCTATTGGTCTTAGCGTGATGATAGCCTATAGCCTTCCTCGATAAATGGGCTATCTAACATTGAAAGAATTTTTCAAATCGGACCAGTAGTTCCTGAGATTAGCGCGTTCAAGTAAACAAACAAACAAACAAACAAACACTTCAGCTTTATATATTAGTATAGATATAGATATGAAAATATGATATAGATGTAGATGTAGATGTAGATGTAGATGTAGATGTGCACAATAACAACATCATGAGAAAACAACAGGTAGACAAATACGTTTCCTTCAGAAAACGTTTTCCGAAGGAAACGTATTTGTCTACCTGTTGTGCTTGCTTTTTTTGCTCAGCTTCACAGCTTAGCTCACCGGCGTTGGTTGTGTAGCTTGCCTGTCGGTCTTCTATAGACTGTACTTTGAAGAGTGTGCGCAAGAACTCCACGACTTGATCCCACCATCGCCCTTTTACTACCGAAACACCATCTAACATCCGTACTTGGTCGATATACTGTCTAGTCGAACCCAGCGCTTCTCTTCCACATTTATTACCCGCAAAGCTAAGGTGTAGAACTCTCTGTTGGCGTCTGTATTCCCGTCCACATATAACCCGTCTGCCTTCAAAGCAAGAGTGACCAGGCATCTTCTGGGCACGCTCGCTCCATCACAGATCTCATCTATCGCTTTTCATCAGGCGTGATTGTGGTCAAGAGAAAGCCCATTACCAAATAAAACATAACCTCTTACTTTAATTATGATAAATTATTACATCTACAGAAACAAGAACTGGATAGAATATGAATTTGATGAAAATTATGTATCTGGATTTTTAGGCCTGTATCAATCTGGGTTTCAATTGATTAAAACATATTGGATAACCTAAAGAGATCAAGGGCCAAAGTAAATAAATACATGAGTACGAATCCAAGCTCTGAATTAAATAACATAATATTTTCAAAGGAATTTGTAAGTATGAGAGATGAGATTTACATTATACATTTATCCTTGAAGGAGATGGAGAAAAAATATGGGTTTCGGTGTTAATCGTAATCCCTTGCTTTGATAATATGAGTTGAATTATCCGTATTTTTTTGGTTGAATTATTTGTTCGGCAAACATGAACATGTCGACACGAGGGCGCCTTCTAGTGGATTCACACGATACATACTTTTTAACCGACTTCTTCAAAAAGGAGGAGGTTCTATGTTCGACTGTGTGTATGTTTTATTTTTTTTGTGTGTAGGTATGTTCACCGATTTCTCCGCCAATTGTGGACCGATTTAAAAAAAAACTTGTTTTTTCGAAAGCCTATACTTTTAAAGTGGTCCCATTGTCACCAAGTCAGAATCTGAATATCGAGGGAAACCCTCAAATTTTATAGGCACACACAATGTTTTTCATAATATTTCTAACGCAACTCAGATATTTGTGCCTGGTAATCATCATCTCATGATGCTGAGATGATGATGGAAGGTATATGTCAGGATCTGATGATGGGATCCCATGAAAAATATTTTTTCAGCGATATTTTCGCCACTTGTTAACCGATTTGGATGATTTTATTTTGTTTGGAAGAGTATTTTCCCGGATTAGGATGGGACCCCATTTTAATTTGGTGAAGATCTGGTGACGAACTTCGGAGGTAGGCAACGGAACTCTTCAATAAATGATAGCAAATGGATCGGGATTTCTGAAATCGCATGTCTGTTGATTGTTTACACCAGTTCATAACATAACATCACGGCCGGTACGTAGTGTTTGTGGTACCACTAAAAAATGAAAAATAAAAATCTTTTTTACAAAAAAATATCTTAGTGTCAAAAAACGAAATAACCAAAAACACCGAATTCCGAAACTAAAGTTATTTTATATTTAGTAGTTTTTTTTCTTGGAAGTCGGTTGTTTTTTTTTTTGTAAAAAAGTTTTTGTTTGTACAGACTTTGAACTCTGAATAAAATAATCTATCGCACCGACATTTCTCTGCATTGTCCCGCGTGAACTACAGAAATTTTAGCAACGGAGCATGTTCCCGGGATGAAAAGTATCCTACGTCTTAATGCTGGACAAGTTTCATCCAAATCCGTTCAGCCGTTTGACGTCGAGAGGTAACAAACAGACAGACATAGTTACTTCCGCATTTATCATAAAAGTATGAGAACGGAACGCAACGAAAATAAAATAAACTAAACGACAGAGAGTGGAAGTGTGCAAAAGAGACGGGAGAGAGTGGTAGATAAATAAGTTAGTTTTAGTAAATTAAAAAATAATTTCTCATTTATTTTTTAATTTACTAAATTAACTTATTATTATTAATTGCAACGATCCGTGTGTTTTTGTGGAAACCTGTCAGCTTGTTCTGCAAAATTTGAAATGTTCTTGCTACAATGCTAGTTATGGGAATTGAAATGCCACGGGTGTCTGTGAGTTCACAGGCAGCTCTCAAACGCAGCGATGTTGCTTTCAGGCAAAAATAGTTACGTGTGTTTGTGGTACTTCTACGAGAGTGCTACCACTCAGTGCTACATGTTTGTGTAGTACTTTGTGTGGTTAGGTTATGCGCACACTATAGTCCAAACAGTGCTACATTGGTACGATTCTGTTAGGTGAAGTGAACTTTCAATCGATGCTAATTTATAATAAATTAATTTGTTTTATTTAATCCCTTATTTCAGGCATCTAGGGCCCATACAATAACATACATAAACTGACAGACAACGCACAGCCGAAGCTACTGGTCGTAGTAAGCTGAAATTTGCCATGTACGTTCCTTGGGGAGTATAGGGGAGCACAAGAGATTATTTCACGAAATTCCGACGGGACCGGGAACAAAGATATGCGCGTACGGAGTCGCGGTCGAAAGCAAGTACCTATCAAATAAAATGTAATGACAGTTCCGTTCAAGCTCACTCCACCCAAGTTACCATGTTGAGATGTTTACAGAATAGACTGGCTGTTTTGGTCATTTTAGTTAGGAGTTTAGAAGGTGTAACCCTATTTTTTTATTTTTTTTTAAGTATGGGAAATCATCAAATGACTCCTCCCGCGTTGGGTGAAGCAAAACGGAGTGTCAGACTCTTACTGACTAAAACCCATCCGTGTTCCTCCTAGTGCCCTTTGCGTTCCAGGGCGGGTGCCTCTTTAGAATAGATTCCTCAGCCCCAGCAGTAGAAGGTGTTACCTTACCAGCTGAAACAATAGGAAGTGGTGAGGGGCGGGCGTTTTGAGGGCCTGCCTTTATATAAAACTTTGACATTCAAAAAGTGCTAGTTTACTAATAACGTTTTATTTGATTAAATGCCAATGTTTAAATTGAGTTGTTAGGGTTACGATGGTATCAAACCCTATTTTAATGCTAAACTTTTGAGGCTGAAGTACAATTTGGCAAATACTCCACTTAATACTTCTAGTCTAGAAAAGTGGTGTAACTTTTTTAATGATCTTTATTATTATTATTTAACAGTTTGGTTGTGTGTTGGTTTTTGAATGTTTTGTTGCCATTCGCAACCCTTTAATTGTTTTTTTATAGACCGACTAGTTGACGCGCGCGACTTCGTTTGCTCAGCTCCTATTGGGCTTAGCGTGATGATATATAGCCTATAGCCTTCCTCGATAAACGGGCTATCTAACACTGAAAGAATTTTTCAAAATCGGAGTAGAGTTCCTGAGATTAACGCGTTCAAGCAAACAAACAAACTCTTCAGCTTTATATATTAGTAAGTATAGAGATAGATTACTGAAAAGAGTCTTGTTACTTGTGTCTGCGCATAGCCTTACTTGCTTAGATAATACGTCGGTACAAACAAATAAAAGAACTTGAATGCGGAAAATAAATAAAAGTTTACACGTGTAGTTCTGAAATAGGAAAGAGTGATAATTGGAATTTCCAGTCAGTTTGCAACAATGGGACTTTACCAATCCTTACTCATATTATTATAAATGCGAAAGTGAGTTTGTTTGCTTTTATGGGTTCTGTACCCCAAGGGTAACCAATGGGACCCTATTACTGAGCCTCCGCTGTCCGTCTGTCCATCTGTCTGGCAGCAGACTGTATCACAAGCACGCATAAGCCGGTGTTCCCGGCCGCCAAATGGCGATGGCGGTCGTCAAATAAACCATGTCAGAGGCCCTTGAGGCGGTCTAGAAACTTTGACACTAGGGTGTGGGGTCGTTAGACCTTACTGCCCACACGATAAAAAGAAGATCTCAAGAACCGTAATAGGTAGAAAGTTGAAATTTTCACAGACTGTGTACGCCTATTGCCGCTATAACCCATGTTAGGAACCCTACGAGTGCGAGTCCGACTCGCACTTGGCCGGTTTTTTTTACGCTTTCGCACCGTAATCAGTGAACCGATTTTGAATTATTGTGTTTCAAAGACCCTGAAGAGGGATAAAGGGGTTTTCTGCGAAAATCTTACTTGAAAGTGAGCGAATATTATAAAGAGGTAAAATTGTTTGCTATAAATTTGTAAACTGTTAAATTAAATATGTACTTATTTTGCGCTTGTATAGTAAGTTATTTTATCATAAAATTATAGGCCTACGGCTAGCCGTCAATTCTTTTCTTCTTCTAAAATACGGATTGGGGAGTCTCTATACACCGTGTTCTTCACTTTATTCATAAACTTTAGCAATCACTTTGATAGCTTTAACAGATCAAAGCCAATTAAGAAAGTAGTACTTACAACCGATTTCCAAAAACAAAACACTCATCTGCCTAGCCTTTTCCCAACTACATTGGGGTCGGCGTCCAGTCAAACCGGATTCAGCTCAATGTTTTTTTAGTGTTTACACCAGTTCTCAACAAAACATTGCGCCGGTACGCTGTGTGTTAATGGGTACGAAGGTACCACTAAAAAGTGAAAAATAAAAAACTCTTTTTGCACAAAATACAGCCGACTTCCAAAAACAAAACACTACAAGGTATAAAGTAACTTCGGAAGAAAGAAAAGAACTTTCATTTCGGAAGTCGGTGTTTTTGCTTATTTTTTCGTTTTTTGACACCGACAAAACATGCGATTTCAGCAATCCCGATCCCTTTGCTATCATTTCTTGAAGAGTTCCGTTGCTTCCCTCCGAAGTTCTTCGTCATATCTTCACCAAATTAAAACGAGACCAGTCCAAACAAAAAAAGAATCATCCAAATCGGCTGACAATCGGCGAAAATATGGCTGAATAAACATTTTTCATGGGATCTCATCATCAGATCCTAATTTTTACCTCCTTTTATCATCAGCTCAGCAACATGAGATGATGATTACCAGGCACAAATATCTGAATTGCGTTAGAAAGTTTATGAAAACCATTGTATGTGCCTATAAAATTTGAGAGTTGCCCTCGATTTTCATGGGATCCCATCATCAGATTCTGACATGGTTACAATGGGACCAAACGGAAAACACTAAGACCCTTTCAGATAAAATAATAATTTTTAAAATCTGTTCATAAATGACGGAGTTATGAGGTAACAAACATAAAAAAAAATACAACCGAATTGAGAACCTTCTCCCTTTTTTGAAGTCGGTTAAAAAGGCTTTGCACAAAGTTCATTGTAATTTCATTTAATTGAGCTTTGCAGTAAGAAAGGGTCTTAGTGCAATTAAAAAGAACAAAATCTCAAATGCTAGGTATTTAAATTTCATTTGATTTTCGTTGCCAATTTGGACAAAGAGGTAGAGGTTTACGTCAAGATATTTAGTTTGTATGAAAATTAAAAAAAAAAGAATTTATTAATGTGTACAAAATGAAAAATGCTTATTTACATGTTCTGAAATCCAGTCAAAGTTTGTGTATATCGTCTGGAACACGGTGTAGGTATGTGCCTTTAACTTATCAAACCGCTTAAAAATTGGTTTGTCATGTTCAGTAAGTACAAATACAATTACGAAAATTCTTTCTTCTACTGAATGCACTACACGGACTCCGATGCAGTCCTTTTTTCCCGAGTTCTATCTTGCTCCCTTTTTACAAGGAATGCAGCCGCGGGGAAAAACAAGTCTGTGATAATAATTCCTGTAGTTATCCCTGCGGTAAATGAGATTAAGATTAGAAGATAAATTGAGGCGAGTAGAAGTTTATTTCTATCTTTTGTTGAATAATAACTTAATCCGCTTTAGTTTTTGAAGTAGCAAATCGTTTTTCATTTTATTACAGACATTTTCTGTTATAAAAGATCTACAATTATACCTTTTACAAATAAACGAGTCTTTAAGTCATGAAGATTCCAGAATTTATTCTAATTTCATTTAGTAAAAAATAATTGACTAAAATTGCTGTAAAATTATTAAGCAGAGAATTGAAAATAACGGAGCATACAAATGTAAACAAATTATACTTGAAACCATGTCAATGTTAGCTTATTGTTCAGTGATAAAAAGAAAAGACAATGTGTTTTTAAGTATAGCATAAGTTTAGAAATCTTGTTGAATATAATAATCTATTCAATAAGATTTGACGACATTAAGACATTCACCTTTAATAGCTCTTTGATCAAACTTTTGTTTTTGTTCTTATAGCAAAAGTGCCTGTAAATGGATTGTTTTTTTTTTTAGTTTGATTTGACAGGTGGGACTAAGAAATGTTCCGACGATATGAGGTTTTACCATAAAAACTTATGAATAGCTTATGTAGCTATTACGGATTGTCAGAAGCCAGTAAATCTGACTCCAGTCTTGGCAAGATGTACCGGGTTACCCAGTTAATGGGTTGTGGAGGTCTGGTAGGCAGCCGCTCCACGTAAAAAAACACTGGTATTCAGCTGAATCCGGTTTGACTGGAAGCCGACCCCAATGTAGTTGGGAAAAGGCTTATGTAGCTATTCATAAGTTTTTATGATAAGACCGTAGATAAGAAAGTAGATTTTAGAAAAACAAAATAGAAACGTTTTCACAATAATGATTACGTGCTAAATAATGTGTATCTCATGTGGGTAGAAAACGAATTACCACAGTATAACTGAATTCAGTATTTCAATCGAGTGTTTTATCACCTTTGATAATTTATTGACGTCCTCTAGACGTATCAACAACCACGTAGGGTTATTTATGTCCTCCTATTATTTTTAAAGGAATGCCTTAGGTCGGCTTCCATAACAATTAAAAGCTTTTGACTTTTGACTTTCTGACTGGCATGTGTGATGGAAATGCTTAAGGTTTGTATTCATGCCAACGACCTTGTACATACAAACGAAGCTGACTACGCCTCTACGCGCCACTCCGTTACCCCAATTTTGTTTTTTATAAAAAAAATATAAAGTAACAAAACCAAATTATTTTCGTTTGTATTGAAGAGCAGTACATATTTTTTTATACTTTTGATAAAAAAATTAAGGAGTAAAATGGTTTCATCTCAACGATTTGGAGGTGATTAGGTGTTTTTTTTTCTTATTACGTGATAGCGATAGACAAACTATGGCTAAACTAAATTACGAATCATATCATGTAGATTATTGACTATTTTTTTTCAGATGTAATTTCTCCGTTGATGCCGACGAAAAACTGCTTCATCTGCAGGCTATTTTAAGCAAGCGAGAGAGCAGCCTTAATTTCTTTGTACTGTAAGGGCGTTTGTGCACTCACTCGTATTTCATTCGAAATCGTGATTATTTGTACCTACTTATGTATAAATTCAGATTCAAGTGGATCATGTTCTTGAAAATTACGAGCAAAAATAAAATAATCGTTCTGAGACTGAAAAATATTTTACACATTCGAAAATTTAGCCCGCCTCGATAAGTTACAATTTTTTTTGCAGTAATCGGCGGCAAGCTGGGGGAGAACACCAGTGCTTCGAGTCTAAAAAGGCCACTTTAGCAGAATCATAATATTAACCACACAACATTCTGTCAATTTTCATCTTTATCGCTAACGCATTAGGTTCAAGGTTGATTGGGAAAATTTGACAGTGACGAGTAGCGTGACGTGCTTTCTGATTCTGCTAAAGCGGCCTTTTGAGGAGCTTGTGGCTAGACAATAACAGCCGCACGGGTCGATCTTCAATGTTAAGCAACACTTGCCAAGGTTAGGCTGTGGATGGGTGACCATATTAACATAGCGAGTTTCCTCCGAGCCTCGGAAAGCACGTTAAGCCGTTGGTCCAGGCTATCATTTGTAGATCTTTGGCAGTCGTTACGGATAGTCAGAAGCCAGTAAATCTGACTCCAGTCTTGCCATGAAGTACCGTGTTACCCAGTTACTGGGTTGTGGAGGTCTGGTAGGCAGCCGCTCCGCGTAAAATACTGGTATTTAGCTAAATCCGGTTTGACTGGAAGCCGACCCCAATATAGTTGGGAAAAGGCTAGGCAGATGATAATATTAACCACACAAAAATCTGTCAAATTTCATTTTCATCTTTATGACTAACGCATTAGGTTCAAGGTTGATTGGGAAAATTTGACTGTGACGAGTAGCGTGATTTGCTTTCTGATTCTGCCAAAGTGGCCTTTTAGACCCACAGGTCTCAAGAAAATACGGCATGTTGTTAGACCTCATGGATGCTCCGCACCTACTATTTACCTTTTTTTGGGGTGTTTGAGACCCAAGCATTTTGATTAATCTTTTTTTTTTTTACCACTATCTCACCTGTTGGTAAGCGATGATGTGGTCGAAGATGTAGCACGCTTGCCTAGAAGTAACCTATACACTCTTGACTTAAAGACTCCCAGGTTGTAGCTATCAGGAAACACAGACTCCGGCAGAGAATTCCACTCCTTGGCTGTACGCACTGTGAAAGTGTTCCCAAAACGAACACATTCATAGTTTCCCTGTATCTTATCATCAAACTGCCCTGTCAGTAGTTAGTGGCTGGTGGGATAGACTCGCTGTGTTACTTTTAGTTGCGGCATATATTTCTCTAGGTTACTTTTTGTCGATGTCGCTACAGTAGATATAATAAATAGCTAGCTGAACTACGTACCGCCTCATAATCAATAATCTCCATTTCCCTTTTTCTTTTTATGGTTCCGAACATTCGTAAGAAACAAAAACCCTGATAGGATCGCTCGGGCGTCTGTCTATCTGGCTGGCTGTCTATCGTCTATCATAGCCAATTTTCTCCAAATCAACTGGACCAATTCTGTTGAAAGGTTCACATGTAAACTTCTGTGACCGAAACACGGACGTGTTACGTAAATAAATAAATTTTGATTATGGGGTGGTTACTTTTGGGGGACAAAATAGAAAATTACAAAAAAATATAGATATATATATGGTACTGTAATTAACTCAACCTTGTCTTAAACATCTTCTAATATATAAATATCTCATGAAACAGTGTTTGTTATCGAATACCTCCTAAACGGCTTGATCAATTTTTAAGAAGTTTTATGTGCGGATATGGTAATTCTGAGAATAGGTCGTAGGCTATTTAAAAAACGAATGGATATATAAACCAACGCTTTTTAATTTAATATAAAACGTCGTTTGCTGGATAAGCTAGATATTATACAGATTTCTTTTCCTTATTAGTCGCAGACTCGTGTGTTAGTTTTTAATTATAAACACGTTAATATCAATCGGATTGGTGTTCAAATACGCCGCTGCATATCGCGTTGAGATAATATTCTAGAATCACATTTTGATAATGGTTGTATTTCGCAGCGTTTGCGGGTTTCACGTTGTTCAACTGTTTTGAGGTAAACTGAGGTCATTATTCTTCTTATCATAAAAAGTAATACGGGATTGTCAGAAGTCAGTAAATTTGACTCCAGTCTTGCCAAGAAATACCGTGTTACCCATTTAATGGGTTGTGGAGGTCTGGTAGGCAGCCGCTTCACGTAAAACACTGGTATTCATCTGAATCCGGTTTGACTGGAAGCCGACTCCAATATAGTTGGGAACAGACTAGGCAGATGATGATTATAAAAAGTTAGTATATTTAAGTTAGTATATTTAATTAACAACTGTAATGTCTTTTAAGTCCAATTTGGTTTGATGACACGGTTGGTGGTTGTGCAATTGACTGCTGCGCTGCGTGTCGCGGGTTCGATTCCGGCACGGAACAAATATTTGTATGGCCTACAGATAGTTGTTCCGGCTCTGGCTGTTTGTGTATGTGAGTTTGAATGTTTGTGGACGTACCCAGAATAAATTCCTAGTGAGGGGCAAGGTTTAAAAAAAAATAGCATTGCCACGACCTAACCTTTTGACACGAATGGCCAAAACGGTTTTGCATTTAGGTATGTAACTATTTGACCCGCGCAACTTCGTCTGTTAAAACTCACTTGCGTTAACGTTACTATGTGTCAAACTATTCGTGCTAGGCCTACAGGTACGAATGGTGAAATACTGTTTTGATTTATGTTAACATAATATTTATATTGACTCACATAATTCCTCAGTCCTTGAAATAAGTAATCAGATATGTATTCGGCACATTAAAGCGAATTGTTACGTCCCTACTTATAGGTATTTCCCCGAACTTGGTGTCATGACGAACTTGCTGCTTGCAAAACAATTCATCAGTAATTAAACATAATTTATTAAAATTGTGTGTCGGGTTTTCTCTAAACTACAATATAACAATGGACTCATTTCATAAATTGTTTTTTTTTCATTGATTCTGCGCTCTTATTGGTCGTAGCGTGATGTTATTAGCCTATAACCTTCCTCTATAAATGGGCTATCCTAGACTAACATATTTTTATTCGACCCAGTAGTTCCTGAGATTAGCGCGTTCAACCAATCAAAAAAATTCTTCATTTTTATAATATTGGTAAAGATACTCGTATCATTGGGACGAGCTTGTATTGTGACGTTTGCATTCTGGGCACTATCACAATCTGTGAAAAACATCCCTGAATTTCACACGACGCCGAAATGTTGTTATGACTATTTTTTTTTTTGAGTGCGACAACTGGCCGGCCTTCTTGTTATACAGGGTTATTTGTAAAACACCAGCAACCGAAATATCGAGAAAAAAAAAAAAAAAATCGGGGTTTTTTCAAAGTAAATGTTGCTTATAATCATGTGTACTTTTACTGCCTAAGAGGTTGCTGGTGTTTTACAAATAACCCTGTATACTATAGCTTTTATAAATCTCTCTTCACTTCAAGATAACTGCAGTACTTAAATGCAATTTTATCACTCACATTCAGCATCTCACTTTAGTTTTACCTTGTTTTCACGTCAAATAAAAAGCAGACACTTTACGACACATAGAAAGATTACTTTCACTTACTTTGTCTTGAAAATCCGTACAGAAGGGCAACAATTCACTTTAGAACACACTGTTTTAATTCATAATTATAAATAATTTAAAAGTAGAAACAATGCAATCACACACGTTCTTTGTTCTATAATGTGTTATCTCTGACGAATACTGATTATCATAATTACTGATTGGATAGTACGATAGAACTGTTACTGATAACACGGATCCCTATTTAAAAGGAAGTCGATTAGATATTAAGTTGATATTGTAGTTATATTTTGAATATTGATAGTGATTTGTTTTGAATCAATGATGTCATTGTGTACATTTTTGGGCGATTACTAATTGGTGCTACTGCACAATGTTTTTTAATAATTAGGAAAAAAATACATATGCATTAGTAGCGTGGTAATTAATCACACTGCAATTATTTTATTTATTTAATAAATTATAATTTATTTAGTTAACATAACCCGGCCGAAGGTCAATCACAGTAGTTAAATACATGAGGAGCTCGTGACTAAATAATAACAGCCGCACGGGTCGATCTTGAAGGTTAAGCAACGCTTGCCAAGATTGATCTGAGGATGGGTGACTGTCTTAACATAACGAGTTTCCTTCTTGCCTCGGAAAGCACGTTGAGAGGCGGCAGTTCCAAGAGCACCGAAAAATGCCAATTTTTTCGTCGCAGAGATCTCCGTAATGGTAATACATTTTTAAGCGGAAAAAAGCAGTTAAAGTAAAGCATTTTTTTAGATTTTATACAAACAAGGTCCAAAACATTGAAAAAAAGACTTCACAAGAGACACAATAACTAAAATTTTTCCGTGCCTCTGAAAACACGCCGTTAAGCCGTTGATCCCGGCTGTCATTTGTAGGTCTTTGGCAGTCGTTACGGATAGTCAGAAGCCAGTAAATCTCCAGTCTTGCCAAGATGTACCGTGTTACCCAGTCAATGGGTTGTGGAGGTCTGGTAGGCAGTAGAAAAGGCTAGGCAGATGATGATGACTAATTGGTGCTACAGCACAATGTTTTTTTTAAATTAGGCAAGCAAATACATATGCTTTAATAGCGTGGTAATTAATCACACTACAATTATTTTATTTATTTATTTATTAAATTATAATTTTCTTTAGTTAACATAACCCGGGCGAAAATCAATCACAGTAGTTAAATACATGTTTGATACAAAATATGAATAGAAATGACTTATACTATAACTTACAATAGTGCAGTTACATATTCGTCTCACAATATTACAGATATATATACGAGTACTTACAAGATCAGGTTTGGCAACCATGAGAGCGGAAAGTGCGCGAGGGATAAGTGATTGGACTGGAAGTTCTGCATGTGATTGCGTCGCTGCAGCGCTGGTTGCGCCAAATGTATAAATGTGTAACTGCCCGCACCGCCCGCCGCGCCTTTGATCGAGTTTGTGTCCGCGGCCTAAGTGTTGGCGTTGGACTCTATTGAACTGTATAGCGTAGGTGGAGCTTTGCTCCTACATTTAGTCAGCTCTTTCTAATGTTTACCTTAAAACAAAAAAAAGCTGACGTTTGCGACGGAAATAACACAGAATGGCGATACTTAGACGGTGGAATTTGCTAAAAATCATAACTAAATTCGTCTCTTTCCTCATAGAAATAGGAGTCACAAATAAAGCATTTTTTTTGGTTTTAAAGTGAATTAAGCATCCTGTACAAAATCAGCCAAACCGTCTAACAAATTGAGCAATTCCCTTTATAATATAAAGTACATAATGGGACTGATAGATACTGGAAACTTCCCTAAATGAAGCCCATTTGAAGATGGTCGGACGTTCCAACATCGATACCGCAGCATAATATCTATGACCGCAGCTAAAACACAGTTCCGGAATTCCGTATCCATCAGTACACGCAATAACAACTAAGGACCCTCACTAATGATCTTATTCATCTCTTGATTGTGTTTAAGGTTGCCAGGTCTTCAAACCGAAAAGCCGGATAGACCAGCCCATTTGCCAAATTGCCTCCACCCTTATTTTTAAGTTTTATATAACACGTCGATTTATTTAAAATAAAACAAGGCTTTATGTCATTTACCATAAAAAGTACCTTACATTCTAATGAAACAATAATAAAATTGAATGTCAGTATTCTTTGTTTTTCATCATCGTCATATCAGTCAATTTCCGTCCACTACTGAACGTAAGCCTCCCCCAAAGAACGCCAATCATCCGCTGCCAGCCACCTTCTTTAAAACATCGATCCATCGTGCCGCAGGTCGTCCCACACTACGTTTGCCCATACGTGGTTTCCAATCTAACACATGTCTGCTCCATCGACCGTCTGTCCGTTTGCAGACATGGCCGGCCCACTTCCACTTCAGCATGCTGATTCTGCGCGCAATGCCGGTGACTGTAGTTCTCTGGCGAATGACTTCGTTGCGAATTCTATCCACCAGAGAAATCCCGAGCATTGCTCTCTCCATTGCATGCTGAGCAAACTTGAATTTGTGGACCAGGCCTATGGTGAGTTTTTGGGCTCCAAAAGTCATTACGGGTAGGACGCACTGGTCTTAAAGGATTGTCTTTATTTTTAATCAGTTTAGTTTATTAGTAGATAGGGAGGCGAGAAATAAACGCGTCACGACAAATTTGAAAAAAAAACATGGTCAAATTCAAATATCGTAACAAAGGTTTGACAGTCCGGACACTGTCTAATTTGGCCGGACACGCAACTAAAAAGCCTGAAGGTGCCCGGTTTTATCCGGAAGCCTGGTAATACTAATTGTGTTAATGACGCAATAATCATGTGGTGAACGCATTCTAAATTAAGGCAATCACTCTGCCTAGCCTTTTCCCAACTAAGTTGTGGTCGGCTTTCAGTCTAATCGATGTATCTGAATACCAGTATTTTTCATTTTTTACATTATTGTTGAACATTACACTATTTTGTTTATACTCGCCAAACTTATTAGTTTGATGGCGAGAAGCATGTTAATATACACATTTACTATGAAAAAACCAACCTTAAAACTACCCAATATGCATTATTTTGCTCATGGATTAGTCACACCGGCACGAATCGCGGACGAGCCGCGGACATTGGACACTGACAGACTGCGAGTACCTACACATGGCCAGACACTAAGCCATACATCCCCAGCACAGGCCAACCTCGCATCTCATAGGACTTCCGTACAATGAGAGGCCAGCCCATACAGAAAACGCATAGCACCATATTACGCAGCCGCGCGCACACATTATATCTGGGGCCGGTGTCCGCGCCCGCAACCCGCCCGCACCGGTTCGACCAAACCGAGTCACAGATTACCTACTTATTAATGAATGTTATTTATGCGGTGTGAGCTTGTTCCTCAGCAAAGGCAGAATCGTCGTTATCGAGAAGCAAAATTCTTAATTTTGATTTTAACATACTACTCTGTCAAGAAAGTACCGGGAAAAGATCAATAATACACAAAATGTCTGTTATTCATCCAAATTTATTTTATCACCTTCAAAGTATGCTCCTTTAGAAACGATACACTTGCGCCAACGAATAATCCATTCATCAAAACATTTTTTAAACGCTGCTTCCGGAATTGAGTTCAGTTCTCGCCGCGAATTCTCCTATATGTCTTCTATCGATTGAAAACGGGTGCCACGAAGTGGTAATTTAAGTTTAGGAAAAAGAAAAAAGTCAGCAGGAGCCATATCTGGTGAATATGGTGGTTGCTGGATGGTATTTGTTGAGTGTTTGGTTAAAAATTCGTTCACAATGATAGCCTTGTGCGAAGGCGCATTGTCGTGGTGCAAAATCCAAGAATTTTCTTTCCACAAATCTGGCCTTTTTCGTCGAATTTGCTCTCTTAAACGCCGCATAACGCTCAAATAATATTCTTTATTTACCGTTAGACCTTCCGGTAAGAATTCAGAGTGCACAACACCGCGATAGTCAAAGAAAACAGTCAACATGACTTTGACTTTTGATCGACTTTGGCGTGGTTTTTTGGTTTCGTTCAGTTGGAAGGCGCCACTTCGAAGCTTGTTGACTAGTTTGCATGTCAAACTCGTAAACCCACGTCTCGTCACCAGTAACAATGCGTTTCATGAATGTTGGGTCCGAACTGACTCGTTCTAGCATGTCCTCAGCGACTTTCATGCGATTGAGTTTTTGGAGAAAATTCAGATCTTTTGGGACTAGCCGAGCAGCAACATGTTTCATACCCAAATGATTAGTTAAAATGGTACGGATCGACTCGTGAGATACAGAAAGTTCGGCGGCTATCTCTCTCAGAGTTGAATGGGGATTTTCAGTCACTATTTCCTTCACTTTTGCGATGTTAACTTCAGTTGCAGACGTTGACGGCCTACCAGAGCGAGGCAAATCTTCCATCACATCTCGACCGCTTTTGAACGCTTTGAACCACTCATAAGCACGAGTTTTTGATAAAGTCGATTCACCGTAAGCCTTCTGTAACATTTTCTGTGACTCCGAACACGAAATTCCATTGGCGATGCAAAATTTAAGACAAACTCTTTGTTCGATATTTTTGTCCATTATGAAATTCGCAATACACACTATATATGATATTACTAAAACCAGCACTGTGTTTATGTTTGTGTTTGTGTTTGTGTTTGTGTGTGTGTTTGTGTGTGTGTTTGTTTGTGTGTGTGTGTTTGTGTTTTTGTGTTTTTGTGTGTGTGTGTGTGTGTTATGCAACTCAAACTCCGCGCCAAAATGGAAAACAGTTGTGCCAATCTAACAACTACAGAAAAACAAAAATTTGAATTTGGAACCATAAACAAATCATCCATTCCCGATACTTTTTTGACTGAATGTACCTTTACTTAACTTAGGGCTGTGTCTTAACATATCTATTTTATTAAATACTTTTGACACAAAATACTTTGAAGTTCTTTCTCCATATTAATTTGTTATTTTCGGTCGACCTGGTCTTTTCTCTCTTACACTACTTGTATTAAACTTATTTTTAACAGGTACTTTATACTCATCACTTAAATAGCGTTTTAGGTTTATCAAATAATCGACCGTCTTATCTATCGCTAGGATTTTACATCATCATCTGCCTAGCCTTTTCCCAACTATATTGGGGTCGGCTTCCAGTCAAACCGGATTCAGCTGAATACCAGTGTTTTACGTGAAGCGGCTGCCTACCAGATTTCCACAACCCATTAACTGGGTAACACGGTACTTCTTGGCAAGACTGGAGTCAGATTTACTGATTTGTCAATCCGTAACGACTGCCAAAGATCCAGGAAATGACAGCCGGGACCAACAGCTTAACGTGCTTTCCGAGGCATGGAGGAAACTCGGTATGATAAGATGGTCACCCATCCACAGACCAACCTTGGCAAGCGTTGCTTAACCTTGATGATTGACCCGTGTTGGCTATTATTATTTAGCCACGAGCAGTAGAATTTTACAAATGGTAAATAATATTTCATATTCTTTGTTACATTTTTTCTTAACTTTATTGCTAACTAGAAACTTGATTATTCTTATCTGGGCCCCAAGTCTGCTATTACAATAGTGTCAGAATGGTCGATCACTGATCTCTGAATTGTTGATTTTGACAAGTTTGGTAATCTACTAACATAATAGTGTCATTATGGCTTTCCAATGATCAATCACTGACACTCCACTGAACGAAATGGCATAAAATGGTAATCTCGTACATAATGACAAATGAATGACAGACGTATGCGGTAATCTGCTAAAATTTTGACAGTTGCATCGATCAGTGACCTACCATTAGAACGTAATTGTGTAGTCATTGCTTTTCCAGTCACTGCGCCCAGGACCACTGACATGTCACTGACCGATCAGTGAAGGACCATTATGAATTTAGCAGATTACGAACTTTTAGCAAAATGACAATGGCATCGTGTTGGAATGACGAATTTATAAAAATTAGCAGACTAGGGGCCCTGTAATGTTTTTATGTCTTGCAAGTACGTTTTAAATGTTCGCTCATATACAATAATGAAAACATGGAGCGACTGCCTGTGTGCGGGTCTAAAAAGGCCAATTTAGCAGTATCATATCAGGATCGTACTTATTAATCATACAGCAATCTGTCAAATTTCATTTTCATCTTTATCGCTAGAGCATTAGGTTCAAGGTTGATTGGAAATTTTTTACAGTTTTGGGTACCTTGATGTGCTGGCTGATTCTGCTAAAGTGGCCTTTTAAGACCCGCCGACCTCCACAACCCAGTTAATGGGTGACACGATACTACTGCAACTACAACAACCCATTACGTCCCACTGCTGGGCTCGGGTCTCTCCTGAATAAGCAGGATATACCCAACTGATACCACGTTGGCTAGACGGGTTGGTACAGGGTTTTATTTCAAGTTTTCCTTCTCTTTCACTGGTTGTATAGTGAACACATACGGACCTGAGGTGGCGGCGCGTAGTGTTCCTGTGCGCCCCTCTTTGACGTCGCAGGGGGAGTCAAACACCTCACTCCCCCCGCTGACCCGAGGTGGCCCCGGCACCAGTCCGGGATCACGGAAAGCCAATTAAGTTCTCGCGATCCCCGGCGTTGGTGAGAGTCCATCTCTCACACCGGGGTGGTTTTAGTCAGTAAGAGTCTGACAGACCCCTTCGCCCGCCCCAGGGCGAAGGACATCCATGAGAATTTCTCCCCGTTAAAAAAAAGGGGTTTTATTTCAAGTTTTCTTTCTCTTTCACTAGTTGTATAGTTCATGTTTCCCTATTCGCCTCTTACGAAATTCTGAGATGAAAAGGAGTGGTGACATATTGTGTTCTTACTCCGTCACCACACGGAATACACGATACTACATGACAATTAAGACTTGTGACAGATTTTGTGGCTTGTGACTACCCGTAACGAATGTCAAAGGTGTTCAAATGACCGCTGCGGCTGCCTACCAGACCTCCACAACCCATTAACTGAGTAACACGGTACTTCTTGGCAAGACTGGAGTCAGATTTACTGGCTTCTGACAATACGTAACGACTGCCAAAGATCTAGGAAATGACCGCCAGGACCAATGGCTTAACGTGCTTTCCGTTGCACAGAGGAAATTCGGTATGTAGTAGATAGGTCGCCTAACCACGGACCGACTTAAGCAAGGGTAGCTTAACCTCGAAGTTCGACTCGTGTGGTTGTTATTATATTAGCCACGAGGACCTCCACGCCATCTGTTGATTGAAATATGACGCAATAATCATTCAATTCAACAATTGTTTGCTTAACTTCGTTTTGCAGGATTGTAAATAAAGTGGTTCAGTAAATAACCTGAAGTTTGCAAAGCGTTCAAGTGTCGTTCGGTGGTAGGGAGTGAGTGCCACTTGTCCTAAATGGGGTGGCAGTCATTATTTCAAGTGGGTAGATAGAAGTGTCCTTTTGTCTGCTAATAACATCGTAACAAGAAGAAACAAAGTGTATTTGAGAGATGTGAGTGACATACAAGATAATAACCAGTATTCATTTTACACCATGTTTTTACCGACGAAAAAACGGAGAAGGTTCTCAAGTTATTTTTTTTTTATGTTTTTTTTTAGGGTTCCGTACCCGAAGGGTAACCAACGGAACCCTTTTACTAAGCCTCCGGTGTCCGTCCATCCGTCCGTCCATCTGTCTGTCAGCGGGCTGTGTCTCAAGAACCATAATAGGTAGAGAGCTGAAATTTTTCTCAGATTGTGTATTTCTATTGCCGCTATAACAACAAATAATAAAAATTAAGGTGTATGGCACGGAACCCTTCTTGTGCGAGTCCAACTCTCACTTGAATATAATAGAATACTCTTTATTATGTACACCCGGCAGCACCCGGCCCCACTTAGCCGGTTTTTATGTATGAACACGCATGACTTTTTACAACGTAGTCCGATTTTGATAATTGTTTCTTTTATTGGAAAGGGTATACGCCGAAGTTGATCCCGTATAAAGGAAAAAAACACCAACCCTAATAACTTTATAGAAAGAACAACATTAACGAATGACATTTAATCGACAGCCATACTACGAATACTACCTATTACATACCTAATTTACATATTCTTCGATCCCATTAATCATACAATAGCTCAGGGAATATCCACCCAATTGTTTCGAGAGTAAACAGAGAACCATCTTTTAACAAATAGATGGCGTTGCTTCGTTACTAAATATTTAATTCCTCAATTCCAGCCGAGTGAGGTCCGTAGTTTGTATGGCGTTGTTTACGTAAGGGCAAAGATTACTATACGCAGTCGTATACATAGCATCAAGCTTATTTTCTTGGAACAGATCGGCTGAGTTCCACCTCTTCCATCTGAACATCTAAACTTATGCTACGAGTAAATATAGCTTTATAAAACTAGTGGATCCGTGAAACTTCGTTTGCGTCACATATTGTAACATTTTTCATTGATACTCCCCTCCTGTTGGTCGTACCGTGATGCTATATAGCTTAGCCTTCCTCGATAATTAAATCGATTGGGCTATTCAATACCAAAATAATTTCTCAATTCGAATCAGTAGTTCCTGAGATTAGTGCCTTCAACCATACAAACTTTTCAAGTTTATAGCAGTACTAGCTTTTGATAGTACTGCTATAAACTTGAAAAACACGGGGATATGCGCGAACGAAGTCGCAGGTTTTTACCCGAGACTTCGTTCGCGCATATCCCGTTTTTTCCCGTTCCCATACAGCCTTCCTCATGAATGTGGCTATCAGACGCAAAAATATTTTTTAAAATCCTGGCAGTTCGCATTCCAACAAGCTGTTCAGATTTATTATATTACTATAGATTACGTATATATATTCCCTTAAGGTATCACACTTGGTACGTAAATCCACATATTGTTAGTGATGTTGAAGTTTCATGAACCTAACAGTAAAGGGCGAGTTTATTGCCACAAATCCTAACTTCGGGCTATTTCTAAGAAATTCAGAACAATCTAATAACTCTCCGACCCGAATAGACGCCAGGCCCTCAAATCCGTCGCCACGTCAACCGGCCGGTGACTTGCTATTGGTCGACTGATGCGCCGTCATGGCAGATTGACACACGTATAATACACACTACACAGATATTTTAATATTATTTCTATCTGTATAGTTTTTATATTACTGTATTTTTTACATTTTATTTATTTGATACACAGACAACACACACAACAACAATACACCAATAGTTTATACTGTAATTAAATATTTTGATTATTGTATTTACCTTCGCCCGTGTGTCACTGCGGGATGCCAACTAAAATCAGCGCTGGGTGTGTGGTCTGACACCCAGCAAATTCTGTGATTATTACCTTTCGGTATGGGCACGCTCAGCACAATTATTGTTTACCTACTATTATTTCTGTTCACTTTGTCTTTTGAGTTTGTGTCTGTGCTGTTATTCAGCACGTTTTCTATTTTATTAATGCTAGGACAGCGAGCGTTGGGCGGCTCGCCGTCTGTCAACCCCCGACAAACCCCGTCACTACCAAGGAGCCTTCATGCCAAATGTCATCTTTCTACGACCAGGGCCCCTAGTCTGCTAATTTTTATAAATTCGTCATTCCAACACGATGCCATTGTCATTTTGCTAAAAGTTCGTAATCTGCTAAATTCATAATGGTCCTTCACTGATCGTTCAGTAGCATGTCAGTGGTCTCGTAATGAAATTGTAGTGGAATGACAGTGTCGTATTGCCATTATTATAAAACCCGTTTGGAGAAATAATTTTCGAAAAACTGCTATTAAATTTGAACATTAATTTATGCCAGATTGCTATTGTATATAATTTTACATATTATTTATTAGTGTTCTATGAAATCTGAAGTAGTAACAAAGTCGTAAATAGCAAATACGTAATGAAACTCATTTATATTTTATCCGTTTGCTGTCAAAGTCAAATGTGACATTAGTGACATTAGGTACTGTTTACTTTACTGACGTCGACGACTGTTTTTATTTGTTTTGAAGCGACCGGTGTTTTGCAAAGAGCTAATTGAATTTTAACGTGAGCGTCATTAAAAAATCAAATAATTAATAGATTTGTTTATTGCTCTTTTTTACTTCTCAATAACGACATCATGAGACTGTGCATCAATTGCGGAATAGCAACGGAACGCTGCAATACAATAGGAAGGTGAATATTGGAAATGAATCATTCTTCCTATTGTACAGGAATGTGGTTTAGTATCTGATATTTCTATATCGTAAACATTTAACATTTTTGTACGTAATATTTAATGTAAACAAACTAAATGGTGTAATAGGTTCTGTTAAGTTTTCTTTTAATGGTTTTATTTTTAAAAATAATACCAGAATGTGCAACAAATTCAAATTCAAAACATCACCAATCCAGACTAAATCTGTATGGTCAATTACAACCTATTCTCTCTCTCAGAGGGGAGGCCAGCGTCCCTTCAATGGAAATGTAATATGGCCACTTATGTTTACCAAAAATAGCCACTCAGATGTTTATTTCTAAATACTAGTGCTAGACCTAATAGTCGAATGAAAATTGTTTGTTTCAGATAAATGAAAATGACTTCATCTTCCAAGCTTGCTCTTGATGAAAGTAGACCAGATGGAAATGAACAGACACTAGGACACCGATGAGTGCACCCAACTAACATTTTGGTGTCAGTTACAGGCTTTTTTATGACTTTAAGTAATATAACAGGGTTATAATTATCTCAGGTATTACTAAAGACGATATAGAGGAGTTAACAAACAAGTTTTAGCCCCAATCGCAGCACTATAGCGTTAATGGATGATGTAATACAGCTTTGAGAGTTATAATGGCGCTAGTAGCAGCAAGTATACTTAATACGTTATAGCTTTAACCTTTCTGTGACACCCAAGTCTTTATAAAAGTGTTCGCCGACACCTCTTAACACTTATTGTTGTATAGTTATTGCAATGAACTCTTTTATACCACTTAAGGTGCTATATTGACTATTATTGCAGTCATAAGCTATAAAATAGAGTTTATCGAGAGTTTAGTAACACGAGAAACTAAAGGTGTCAAACAACTCCTCTATCTAGGTTTAACCTGTAATAAAGGGTTTAACTAAAGCTTATTGTGTTAGGCAGTCCTCTTTTACAGACGTTCTACAGGTATTGGTGTCAAACAACGCAAGTATGGGTCGTTATTAACACTAACCTCACTTTTGTAAAGTTCGCCATTGTTTTGGTAACCTAACAATTAATATTATTTCGAGTTATTCAACATTTGACTACAATAAACAAAATTTCTTACATTATTTGAAGCATTCCATGAATGCCACTTAATTTTACATACCACTGCTCAAGAAGCAGGAATGAATAGTAATGTTTAGCTTGAGGTACCTATTTTGTTATCATAATTTTTCTTTTAAATCTTTAATAAATCCTAGGCGCGTTAAAATTGAGATGAGAAACATGGTATACATTTACTGTGAAATCATAAGTGCAGTCATTTTTCACTTCACATACTTAAATAACATAATATTCCATAATATTATTCTGCTGTGTTGAATAATGGATAACATAACACTTCCATTACGAACAGATTTAATTTTAGTAAGGTTACAAGCTTTTTTATCTTGACGTGCGCTTTTTACCACCTGTAGTGCTCACTATCGCGGTAATACCGGTTAAAGTAGTAGCTGACGATGAATAAGCGCTCTTGTGGAGCTTTAAGATCTTTTTGACACCTTACTATAGGATTTATAGCACCTGTAGCGTTTACCAACTCTATTTTACAACGGTAATACAGATTAAAGTAGTAGCTGACGATGAATAAGCGCTCTTGTGCAGCTTTAATATCTTTGTGACACCGTACTATAGGTTTTCTATAACTTTTACCTGTAAAACTGTGGGCCTCTTTCGTGGTTATAAGTGAGTTAGAGCATGCTCTAACTCAGTTGCACAGGTATGCGTTAACACTTTTATACTCAAATGGAACTGATATACGAGTCTTATATAGGTTTTTTTAACGCTTTGGTGCTAGTTGATTCAATGTGGATGTTGTCTTCTGAAAAAAGTTTGTCCTCAACAACTTATACAGTACAGAACTGGTACAGTGCAAGAGTGTAATATAATGGATTCTGCCGTGCTTGGTTAGTTTACTAGTTTTATTCACGGGTTATAAAAAACATTATTTAGTTTAGTTTTGTTAACAAGGGCATAGAGAGTGTTATTTTAATTATCTATCTATACTTATATATAAAGCTGAAGAGTTTGTTTGTTTGTTAACTTGAACGAGCTAATCTCAGGAACTACTGGTCTGATTTGAAAAATTTTTTCAGTGTTAGATAGCCCATTTATTGAGGTAGGCTGTAGGCTGTATATCATCACGCTTAGACCATCAGGAGCGGAGCAGTAATGAAAATTGTGACGCAGATGAAGTTGCGGGTCAACTAGTACTAATATTATAAAGCTGAAGAGTTAGTTTGTTTACTTGAACGCGCTAATCTCAGGAACTACTGGTCCGATTTTAAAAATTCTATCAGTGTTAGATAGCCCATTTATCGAGGAAGGCTATTGGCTATATTATCACGCTAATACCAACAGGAGCGGAGCAGTAACAAAAATTGTGAGGCAAACGAAGTTGCGCAGGTCAATTAGTATTTAATATTAGTCATGCTCTTAACATCAACATTTCTCATTTGCAGGATTTCATTAATTCAGTCATTTTCAAAATGGGCACACACATACACAATGTCTCTGTGTAATGGCTTCCTGTAATGTGGATAAATTATTTTCAGGTGGGTGCTTCAAGTGTGCTTCTTTTGATGGGTGCGAGCAAATAGAGCATCCCGGTATTTCCATTCAGGCCCCTCACCATCTGGGGCATCTTCATCAGCTGTCAATGAGCGGAACAGTCAAGACATTCCTCATTTAGAAGAACCTACCTACACACATATTATGATAATCCTAATGAAGAAGATGATTAAAACGATTTTCTTACTGCTATGTTTTATTTTTATTTTAATATAATACTATTTCTTATTACTGTACCTGATATAAGTTAGCACGCCCTATTAAATACAATATAAGCAAAAGCAAGCCAGAAGTGATGCACATGGCCCTTGTCTAAAAAATATAGTTTTCTGAAAACTTCAGCTTAAAGAAACTGAAAGCCTGAGCTTTTTTATAAAAAATCATCGTTATAGGATGCAAGCACTGCAGCATAGCTGCAAGTGCATTCTAGAGTATATAGTCTTAGATCTCTATAACGACGAATGTTTGATAATATTTAGTGTAGGAAACATAGCCACAAATATGCATTTTTCGTTTGAACGAGCTAATCTCTGGAATCAGTCAGATTTGAAAAAATATTTTTATATTGTTAGGCAATACGGGAACGGAAAAAATCGAGATATGCGCGTACAAAGTCGCGAGCTAAAGCTAGAAACTTATTTAAAAATAATAACCTAAAATATGGGCAAATATTATCTGATTTGGTCAGTGGGTCAAAATTGGGCTCGTGAAACCTTCCTAAATGCTCTAATTTATGGCGAAATCCAGCTCTGTAACGCCAGGCCCAAGTTTTTATAGAGTTACGGTTTCTCCTTTCGGCTCTCATTGAGTTTCTCGAAAACCACTGACACCTGGCGCTTGGCTACAGCAGCCGCACCAATGAAGGGCGAAGTTTGTCCAAAAAATATTGGATATAAAACACCGGTAGAATGGCGCAGTGACTGGAAAAGCAATGACTACACAATTACGTTCTAATGGTAGGTCACTGATCGATGGAACTGTCAAAATTTTAGCAGATTACCGCATACGACTGTCATTATGTACGAGATTACCATTTTATGCCATTTCGTTCAGTGGAGTGTCAGTGATTCTTCATTGGAAAGTCATAATGACACTATTATGTTAGTAGATTACCAAACTTGTCAAAATCAACAATTATGAGATCAGTGATCGACCATTCTGGCACTATTGTAATAGCAGACTTGGGGCCCAGTACTTTCGGTGTTAACTATCAGTCACTCAGTCATCTAGTAACGGAAAAGTTTTATATTACTACCCGCGACTCCCCAAGGAACCTTTTGCATAATTTCAGCTTTCTGCGACCAGTAGCTTTGGCTGTGGGTTATCTGTCTGTCACTCAACTATTTAATAACGGAAAAGTTTTATATATATTTCATTTGAACAAAAATATCAACCACGGTTTATATGTATTATGCAACTTCACGCTTTTATTCCTAGAAATGATAAAAATGAGTAGTTCACACAATAGTGCTCTTAAGGTCATTCATATTTTTAGGCACTGCTCCACAGCTACCCACGTCTATGCTACGCAGGTGCCTATCTAGTTTCTCTTTACATGTAGGCGGGAATTCGCGAGATCTTTCCGCCCACGCTGCTCATGGATGGGTGGCTAGCAATCAAATGAACCACTCAGCGAGGCTGACACTGAATCTGTTTTACGCTCTGCTTCTCAAGAACCGGACGTTACATATGTATGTGTTATAATAAAACTATGCTCAAGGTTTGCGTTAAGTTTTATAGTTTACTAACTTTTGCCCGCGGATTTGAACGTATTAATTATGATTTTCGCAAAAAACACACAAATCCTCAAGAAAAATTGAATTGTCCATCAAAATTGTCAGTTGGTTAAAATAGTATATCACGTCTTTGAAGAAAATGTTCACCCACAAACACAGAAGCATCTTTTGACTCTAGTCTAGGTCAGAGATGACAGAGACAAAGCCTGCGAAGCTTTTCAAATATAACCACATTATTTTCTAAAAATTAATTTGAGTCATCGTGGTAAAAAGATTAGTCAGCTAGACTCTGCGTAACGGAATAATGTGGTACAATTATTTCCTAGAAATGAGTTTGAGTCATCGTGGTAAAAATAGTCAGCTAGACTCTGTGTTACCGAGTGCTAGCTGTCCACGGTGCGCAGGGCGTTGGATGAAGACGATTTTAGCGCTGCTCGAGGAGGGTTCTTTCATGCACCCCACCTAATCAAAATATAATTCGAGAAAAGCGACACGAAAAGAAGACCTAAAAATGTAGGCAGATAAATATTACACCCACGTTTTATGCATAACCCCGCTATGCACAAAACTTTTTGGGGATACATTCATTATTGTGCACTGCAGGACATAGGCCTCACCCAAGCGTCGCCATAACGACCGGCCCTGCACGTCTCGCATCCATTGGCTCCCCCTGGCTTGGTACCCCTTGTGAGACGCCCTCCAACGTTGCGTCTTCCGGTACGCAGTCGCCACTCCAGAACTTTTTGGCCCCATCGACCATCTGTTCTGTGAGCTATGTGTACTGCTCACTGCCACTTTAGTTTGGCGATCCTTCGGGCTATGTCGGTAACCTTGGTTCTCTTGCAGATATCATAATTACTGATTGGGTCAAGCAAGGAAACTTCAAGCATTGCCTGCTCTATTGCTCTTTGAGTGACTGAAAGCCTTCTGATGAGTCCCAATGTGAGCGACAACGTTTCAGTTCCATAAGTCATCACTGGCAACACGCACTGGTCACCGTCTTGAAGCACTGGTATGTGGGACGAGAAGATACCACGCAACTTTCCGAACGCTGCCCAGCCGAATCGGATTTGACGGTAGACCTCTTTCTTGAAGTTAGCCCTACCTAACTAGACCGTTTATTCCAGGTAGACGTAATTGTCTACTACTTCGAGTGTAGAGTCTCCGGTCTTGATGGAAGTGGTTGCTACATGGGTATTTACCATGAACTTGGTTTTGTCCATGTTCATTTTAAGATCCACTCTTTCGGAAGCTCTGTTTAGCTCATCGAGCATTATACTGAGGTCCTCCGTAGTCTCAGCCATAACGCCTATATCGTCGGCAAATCGATAAGATTGGTGATGTACTCGCCACTGGCATTAATGCCTAGCTTTCTCTAGTCCAAAACCTTGAATAATCCTCCATTGCGGCCGTGAGCAGTTTCGGAAAAATTACGTGTCTTTGTCTCACACCCCGCTGCAGGAGGATAGTTCTCAAGGTCTGATCCTGAAGTCGGACTGACATGGTGGCGTTTGTGTACAAACATTTCAGCACCTCAATGTACCGATACTCGTAATCAATCTGGCACCGTCAGAGAGACTGCTGCACAGCCCAAGTTTGGATCGAATCAAAGGCTTTCTCGTTGTTCGCAAACGCTAAGCAGAGGGGCGATTATACTCTTCGGTTTTCTGTATAACCCGCCGCAGCGTAGGTATGTGGTACACGGTGCTGAAGCCTTTTTGGAATCTGGTTTTTTCGGCTGGAAGTCGTCAAAAATGGGTAAATGCACAGATCACAACGATAGCTAACGAAGGACTGCACGGAGGGCGGTGAGTAAGAGGGCGAGCGCAACGAAACCTTGTTCTACCTGTCTAATGTGCGAAAGAGACAGCGTATACATGCCTCTGAACATTGGCTTATCCGTGCACCATATTGTATGGTATCGAAATTATTTTTATGCCTATAGAAGATGAAATAAAATATTTTAAAGTCAAAGTCAAAAGTCAAAAACGTTTATTTCAATTAGGCCATTAAACGGCACTTTTGAACGTCATCATTACATTTAAAATAACATAGTGACTCTACTGTCCATTCGGAAGGGTAGATTCTTATGGAAAAGAACGGACAAGAAACTCCATAGTTACCTACTCTTTTCAAATCAATGTTTTACAAGTGCTGTGGTATACAAAACTTTTGTTAATATATGTGAGGACCATGAACCTAGAACCGTTTATTTTTTGTATCTTTTAAACTATCCTGAACATTTTTCGTCATCGATTTTTAATTAAATAATTACTAACAATGAAAGATTATATTATTCCCCTTAGTTTAAAACTCTTTCGGTTAACGTCCGCCACTTTTCGCAATGCGGTTCATATATGCCCAATGACCTTTTCTACCCTACTTTTGAGATATAACCTTTTTTAATTTTTACTTATAAAGGACCCATTAATGAATTTATAACTGAGGCCATGGACTACGGTGAGCAGATTGATGTTATTAATATGGACTATAGAAAGGCTTTTGACCATATAGATCATAGCACCCTCTTGTCTAAGTTAAAAGGCATCAGAATCCGTGCGATCTATTCAGATGGTTTTCGTCTTACCTTGTGAATAGGTCCCAAGCAGTAGTTCTCAACTGTCTGTACTGTACATGTCAAGCTGGATACCTATACCTAGTGGAGTCCAGCAGGGTTCATTGCTCGCCCCACTGCTTTTCATAATCTATATCAACGACATTGACTCTTGCTTGACTTCATCCAAACTATTGTGTTTTGCAGACGACATGAAAATGTATGTCAAAGCATCGTCGCAAATTTATGTAACGGCACTCCAACATGATCTGTGCCGTCTGGAGGACTACTGTCAAAGGAACAAGCTAGATCTGAATCCCGCTAAATGCTCGGTTGTAACGTATTATCGGAAGGGCTCAATCATTGCCGGATCGTATACCTATAAGGATGGGAAATCATCAAATGACTCCTCCCGCTCTGGGTGAAGCAGGAGGGAGTGTCAGACTCTTACTGACTGAAACCCATCCATGTTCCTCCTAGTGCCCTTTGCGTTCCAGGGCTACAGTAACTCTTTCGAACAGGTTCCGCAGCCCCAGGATCATACGAGTATACCCTAGGTCATCAAATTCTACCTAGATCAAACTCCATTCGTGATCTGGGGGGTTCATCACCAAGCTCAGTTTCGAAGTACATATAGATGAAATAGTCGCTAAGGAATCTAAATCATTGGGATTCATAATGCGACTATCCAAATGCTTCTCTCTAGCCAAAACTTTAAAGATCCTATACTGTACCTAAGTTAGAAGCCATTTGCCATACCTAAGTTAGAAGCCATACCACAAATATATTAGCCGAATTGAAAGCATCCAAAAAATATTTATAAGATATATATGCTACCACCAGAAAATTCCGTATAGCTCAGAATCTCTGCAAAAAATATCATATTCTTCCTCTAGCCAACCGCCGCAAGATTTTTGACTATGCTCTGCTTTTGAAAATCTTTAACAATCACATTAACTGCTCCGATATTTTGTCAAAATTCTATTTCAACACTCCCAGGAAGTCTAAACGATATAAGCCACCTTTACGTGTGCCACTTGCCTCAACAAACTATAGGCAGAACTCATACATTGTGCGTGCAAGCAGAAATTTAAACAAGCTTTGTCAGCAGCACAATTTGGATCCCTTCACAACAAGTGTTTCCTCAGCCAGGAGGTGCTTAAGCCGAAACTTTTTCATACAAGTGGTTAAACATTGATAGTTTAGTTATAGTGATCGTTGTGTAGTGCGAGCAACTTTATATTTATTATTAATATATTACTGAATAACTTTATGTGAATGTCCATAGAAATTACTTACTTTTTCTGTTTTTTATAAGTGAGGACTTATAAAACAGTCTTATTTACTGAACTTGACCTGTTTGTTTCAGCTGTAAGTCATCCATGATGCTTAAATAAATAAATTACATGATTGCAGAGTGAGTAGTTTAAGCAATGCCTTATGCTCACTGAGTTCTATAATCGCATTTATGTGGTGCAAACTACTATTTTGGCTTAACCTCAAACTAATCTCGGACGTCCGTTGCTCCCTTTCAAGATGTCTCATACTAATACTTTTATACGTCATATTGCATTCTATACAAAGATAACGCGACGTGCATGGAAAGCTAATGAAGTTTCATACTAGACGATTACGTCATAACATACTATGTTTTCTATGTTTAGTTGATTAAGTAAAAGTCAATGACCTAAAGCCTACCTTAATAAATAGTACCAGCTACGCTGACGATATGGCGTTACTGGCACCGATGGCAGGTGCCGTGAATGAAGTGCTGTCTCACACGGGCTTTTCTGTAATGTAAATAAGTGCGAATACATTGTCTTTAAGGCCGGCGGTGAATGCCCAGATACTATACCTAACAAATTTTTTTTGTTTTACTATTGATAGGCACGCGTTTGACCACTATCTCACCTGATGGTAAGCGAGGATGTGGTCGAAGATGGAGCACGCTTGCCTAGAAATAACCTATTCACTCTTGATTTAAAGACTCCCAGGTTGTAGCTATCAGGAAACACAAGACTCCGGCAGGGAATTCCACTCCTTAGCTGTACGCATTATGAATGTGTTCCCAAAACGTTTTGTGCGTATGGGTGGGATGTCCACCATGTACCGGTGGCGCAATGCCGTTCGTCTTGTAGTCCGATGATGGAATGGGCTTGGCGGAATTAAATTATGCAATTCCGTCGCACATTCCCCAAAATGCAACCGGTAAAAAACCGACAGGCTAGCAACTCGTCGTCGATGTTCAAGACTTTGGAGCTTCGACGCGACGAGCCTCTCATTGCCGATGATCCTCTTGGCTCGTTTCTCAATTGACTCAAGGGCATCAAGCTGGTATCTGGCAGATCCATCCCAAAGATGAGAGCAGTATTCCATACACGATCGAACTTGCGCTTGATAGAGTTTGAGCAGCTGTTCCGGCGTGAAGTACCGTCTCACCTTAGATAGAATCCCCAACTTTTTTGCAGCCACTTGAGCTTTTGCCTCTATGTAAGGGCCAAATTTGAGAGTAAATGTTAATGTAACCCCAAGAAGCTCAAAATGGTCGGTTATCGGCACGGTTTCACCGCGGAAAGATGGAGCTGGGCGGAATTGGCTCCTTTTGGCAGAAAATAGATACGCTACCCTAACATTATCCTAAACGGCTTGAACGTCAAAAGAGTGAAAAAGTGCAAAAATCTAGGGTATTTTCTCACTGACGACCTTAAGGACAATGTTGATATTGACAGGGAGCGTAGGGCATTGGCGGCCCGAGGTAACATGTTGGCCCGAAGATTCGCTGGGTGTAGCAACCAAGTGAAAGTCACACTTTTTAAGGCATATTGCCAGTGCTTCTACACGGGTAATCTTTGGGTCAATTATACCAAAAGATCGCTGGATGACCTACGCGTGCAGTATAATAACATTTTTAGGATGCTGCTGGGACTGCCACGATGGTGCAGCGCTTCTGATATGTTTGCGCAAAACCGAACCGACGGCTTCCACGCCGTCATTCGCAAAAAAAACCGCGTCGCTGTTGTCAAGGTTGCGGGCGAGTGACAACAGCATACTAAAAGCTGTGGCGGAGAGTATCGACTCTCTGATTATTAAAAGTTTGTGAGAAGGACAATCACTCAACATTAGTTTAGGGATGTCCTTTTCACGTTACTATTTATTCTATTCTGTCTTCTTGTCTGTTTTATATTAGCTACTAACACTAGTAATAGGTTATAATATTGTTTACTAACACGCTGGATCATTGTGGTCCGAAAATAAAGAATTATTGTATTATATTATTATTAAAGATATATTTTCTTACAAAACTTTTTTTAAACAGTTACCAAGTGCCTAGGTAATTAATAATTATTTTTTACTCAAGGCTCTTTTTAAGTTCCTAAGTCAAGTCGCACCTCAAGTAAGTCAGTGGCCAATGTAAATTATTTGTAACTTTTATCTTTTTCAACAAGCACTTGGCAATAATTTAATTTAATTTCGAAGACCGTTTTTTATTTCTTCAGGCTCTTTTATATTACCTATAAATTTGGTAAGTCACATTAATGAAATTATTTTAATTTTTTGTCGGTTTTTACAGGTTTTCACTCTTGTATTTCTTTCGGATTTGAACTCAATTAGTTTAGGTCTTAGGGCGAATTTCACCAACGAAACTGATCGCGATCAGCATATAAACCACGTTTACGAGCTGTCAGTGTCCTTATTTTCGCTATGGAATATTGACACTGACAACTCTTGAACGCAGTTCAGATGTACTGATCGCAATCAGTTTAAATTGGTGGAATGGCTCTTAGTGTGGTACTTTACAGTTGCCATGGAGACAGCTGGCCATGAAAGGACTCCATGAAAAGACTGTTAATTTATTTGTCAGTGTGACTTGCAGCGTGGTTTTCAGGCTAGATTATGCGTTAATAATCATTGACACTCTTTAGTTTACCATACAAATGAGGAGCTCGTGGCTAGATAACAACAGCCGCACGGGTCGATCTTCAAGGTTAAGCAACGCTTGCCTAAGTTGGTTTGTGGATGTGTGACCATCTTAACATACCGAGTTTCCTCCGTGCCTCGGAAAGCACGTTAAGCTGTTGGTCCCGGCTGTAATTTGTGGATCTTTGACAGTCGTTACGGATTGTCAGAAGCCAGTAAATCTGACTACAGTGTCTTGACGACACGGTTGGCGCAGTGATTGAGTGATCGGCTGCTGCGCTGCGTGTCGCAGGTTCGATTCCCGCACGGAACAAATATTTGCATGGCCTACAGATAGTTGTTTCGGGTCTGGCTGTTTGTGTATGTGAGTTTGTATGTTTGCGAACGCACCCACGATACAGGAGAAATTCCTAGTTTGGGGCAACGTTTCATTTAACAGTAACAGTTAACAGTGTTGCCATTAAGTACCATGTTACCCACTTAATGGTTTGTGGAGGTCTGATAGGCAGCCGCTCCACGTAAAATACTGGTATTGAGCTAAATCCGGCTTGACTGGAAGCCGACCCCAATATAGTTGGGAAAAGACTATGCAGATGATGAGTGTACCATACAAAAGAACGCGTGCGTCGCGTGCGTAGTTTTATTTAATTTAATTTTTTTGGTATGCGTTATGCTTGGCGCAAATAAACGCTTTTTCTTTCTTTCTTTTCTTTCTATGCTCGCTTTCTATCAGGATTAATAATTACGCTTTCATGCCTATGCAATAGGGCAAAAAACACCTAAAGAGTATCAGAAATATTAATGCGCTACCTCACCTGGGAACCTTGCTGACGTAACGAAGCAACTCTTCAAAACGATTGAAACCATAAATATTAAAATTACACATTGCTCCATTAAAAAAGTTTTTATTTATACCAAGACACTTTTTGCCACGTTGTGCCCCAGTATTCAAAGTTGCCTTTTACCACAAGTGACCAACATTATAATTATGTTTTCCGAATTTACCGCCAACACGGAATTCAGAGAAACCAGTAGCTACCAATATACCTATATTGGCATATACCTGGGAGTCTTTAAATCAAGAGTGAATAGGTTATTTCTAGGCAAGCGTGCTCCATCTTCGACCACATCCTCGCTTACCATCAGGTGAGATAGTGGTCAAACGCGTGCCTAAAAATAGTAAAAAAAAAAAAAAAACAAATTATCGTTCCCATAAATGTCACCTCAGCCGACAAAAATTGGCAGATGGGCAGAAATAATTTCATATTTATTCGGCGTCATGATACATCATGGATACAACCGACCAAATATAGTATTAAGCATAGATTAATAATTGTCAAAGTAATTGTGCGTTGCGGAATAATGCTGTGGCTTTCCTCATTATATTACTCACAGTGTTTTACGTCACCACAGATAAGTATAATTTCAACGAAACTGCTGACCAAAACACAACGTATTTGAAAAAGTGTGTCAGCTAAGAACCCCTTTTTTTGGCAAGTTTGGAATCGTAGGTACCCGAATGATGTTAATGTAAATTACAAAGGACTTAATGAGTAGCGAAATAAGACTAAGTTTATTTGTGAATTGATACATAGTGATCATTTATGTAACTTCAATTCAGTTTGTTTGGACATTGGTGCTCAAATTATGAAGAACCTGTGTCTTGGGGACTTACACCTCTGCCTTACCCTTGGGAATCCATGCGTGATGTGTGTTTTTGTATCATATGCGTTCATAAACGGAGGTTTCATCATTATTTTCCTTGGTTGCGTGTTTTTAAATTCACGCGTAATGGCTTACTTGAAAATCTTATTACGCAGAAATCTTGTTAACTTTTTGACCGCCAGAGCGTTAACGTATTGGCGCGCGGCGACCCTCCCACGCCAAGCAAACGTTCAGCGCAAATGTCTAAAAAGAAAAATACGGATTCCGTCATGTTATTGAACACCAATTAATCATTGCTTTTCGTTCCATATTTTTTTTGATAAAATATTACTCGTAACGTAATACCAGAAAACTTAATTTACTTAATAAATTTATTTTGTACTTATAAGTGTTGCTTGCTTGTCGACTATAGCCAACGGTGGCGCTCGAAAGGTTAAGTATTCTGTTAAAATCTTTAGCATATATTTAACTAACACTTCGCCCGCGTCTTCGTCTGCGCCGATTTAGCACGTTAAAAATTCAATACGTTGGAAATTCATTCATTAACCCCCTTAATGGATGAATTTCCGAAAACCCTTTCAGTGCTCATCTACCTACATCATAAAAGGAAGTCTTGTCCATAATTTCATGTTCCTTGTCCAAGTAAATTCGGCTGTACGTTGACAAATCATTCGGTCAGTTTCCATTTTATATTTCACCAGCTATTTGCTCGCGACTTTTTTGTAAAAATAGGCTTGTAAATGTATTCATAATCATTATCATCATGTCAGCTGAAAGACGTCCACTGTTGGACATAGGCCTCCCCCAAATGTCGCTACAACTTCCGGTCCTGTGGGTCTCGCATCTTTCGGCTACCCAGGACACACCTCTGCCTTTGCCTTTTGGGGGCCGAGTCACCCGCGTCCGTAGGAGAATACCCAATGTAAGACCCTACACGTGGTCCCCGGGTGGTGCTAATCAGGTGACACTAACTGGTGGTAGGCTTCGGCCGATGGCTTGTGACCACCCACTGGGCAAAGACGTACCGCCAAGCGGCTTAGCTGTGTTCCGGTACGATGCTCAGTGTAGCCAATTCAGAGGAGTTGGGTCGAAATAGTTGTTTCAATGCAGGCAGACCAGCCAGGCTAGCCCTGGCATGGGCGTATCGGGAGACTAGTCTTGGAGGGTAGCGGGATCCGAGGCACGGTGCACCGCTGGCCGACCGCAGATAGTTGGGGGCCCAAGTAGTGTGCTAGCCACACATGAAAGGCTGCCCCGCCATCTGACGAAAAATCCCGGAATGCACCATCGTGCTGGTTGGTGACCAGATGAAAGGGCCCGATGGACATTCCCGGGGGGGCTCGGGCGTCCCCGCAGTCTCCATACTAGTCCCCCAAAGATGTCGTCCTGTCAGGGCGTGCCTGAAGGTTAGCAGCTTGGAACCTCATTTCACTTCCTTCTCCTCAACCTCCATCACTCAAGTTAATTAATGAACAGGAATAAAAAGAGAAAAGCTGTTCAGCGGCAGCACGTCCTTTCGCATAAAGTGCACCTCTCTAATATACGAGGTCTGCACTCAAATCTCGCCGCAGTCCATCACCATCTTGAGACCGAGAAACCAGCGCTCTTGTTCCTGTCGGAGAAGCAGATCGGATGTCCGTCGGACGTGTCATACCTGTCTTACTCTGGGTTTGCCCTGGAGCACCACTTTAGACCCCGCGCAGGCGTATGCATGTACGCCCGGGACGACATCTGCTATCGGCGTCTCCGCTACCTTGAAGACTCCAGGTTCTCAACGCTGTGGGCTATGGTGGACACAGGTCTAGACAAAATTGTCTACGCATGCGTCTACCGTTCGCACAGCGGTGATTTGGAGACAACTGGGCTTACACAGCACCTGAGTGAGGCGGCGGATGCGGCTCAGCAGCGGTACCCTTCTGCCCAATTGGTGTTACTGGGGGACTTCAATGCCCACCATCAGGAGTGGCTCTTCCCATACCAGTGCACAGACCATGCTGGACGAGAGACGCGAAAGCTAGCGCTTGCGTTAAATCTTACC
The DNA here is from genome assembly GCA_950371165.1 of Lacanobia oleracea. Classification (NCBI taxonomy): domain Eukaryota; kingdom Metazoa; phylum Arthropoda; class Insecta; order Lepidoptera; family Noctuidae; genus Lacanobia; species Lacanobia oleracea. The sequence continues at coordinate 16,056,673 of OX493405.1, read as the reverse complement.
CAGCTGGTCCAGAGGGCAACGAGGGTGCCGGATGTTGATTCGCACACTGCCAATTGCTTGGACCTTCTGCTGACAACAGATCCAGACCGCTATTCGGTGTCGATTTCATCACCACTGGGTAGTTCCGACCACTGTCTGGTGAAGTCTGTGTCTGTCTACTCTCCGCCCGATCCTAGCCCAAGAGGCACCCGGCGGGTATGGCGATACAAGTCAGCAGATTGGGATGGCATGCGATCTTTCTTCGCATGTTACCCTTGGCAGCCTACTTGCTTTTCTTCCACTGATGCTACGTCGTGCGCGGACGCTGTGACGGATGTGTTGCGGAGGGGAATGGAGTACTACATTCCGTTCTCTAACATAGCAATATCTGGCGAAGCTCGTCCTTGGTTTGGTGCCGAGTGCAATCGCGCCGATGCGCTTAAGCACGCGGCGTACCTAGCATGGGTCGACGCTCGTACGCGCAAAGCAAATGACGTGAGTCAGAAGAAGAGAGCCTTCAACAGGGCTGCTAAGTCCTGCAAGAAGGTGTTGCGGAGGGCTCGGTTTGACCACATTAGCCGAATAGGGAACAAACTTGCTTCATACCCTACAGGTAGTAAGGCTTTTTGGTCCCTGGCTAAGTCGGTCGAATCGAACTTCTGCCGCCCCTCACTACCACCACTGCTGAGACCCGACGGGACGCTGGCCCACTCCGCTGAGGAGAAAGCGAACTTGTTTGCTTCTTTGTTTGCGGAATCTTCACGTCTGGATCCTGGTGGCGTGACGCCCTCCGCCTCTCCTGGTGAATGCGAGTCGAGTATGTCGAACATTCGCATTCATCAGAAGGACGTCCGTAGGGTACTGCGTAACCTAGACGTGAACAAGGCTAGTGGCCCCGACGGGATACCGGCAATTGTTCTGAAGACTTGTGCGCCTGAGTTGTCTCCGATCTTGACACGCCTATTTCGCCTTTCGTTTGAGACTGGAAAAGTGCCGAAGGCTTGGAAGCAAGCTAACGTGCAGCCCGTGCCCAAGAAGGGTAGTCGAGCTGACCCGTCGAATTGTAGACCCATCTCGGTAACGTCCATACTCTGTAAGACTATGGAACGCGTGCTGAATCATAAGCTCCTGGCGTACCTAGAAGCGAATGATATCCTTAGTGACCGGCAATACGGGTTTCGCCGAAATCGGTCTACTGGGGATCTTCTAGCGTATGCCATTCACATCTGGAGTGAGGCCATAGAGAAGCACGGGGAGGCACTGGCGGTCTCCCTTGACATCTCGAAGGCCTTCGACAGGGTCTGGCACGATGGCCTTATTAGTAAGCTTCCTTCCTTCGGTCTGCCCGCCGGTTTGTGTGATTGGATCGCAGATTTCCTGAGGGATCGGTCTATCCGAGTGGTCATAGATGGCTGCTCGTCTGGACTGCTGGATATTAATGCCGGGGTTCCTCAGGGGTCGGTGCTTTCGGCAACACTGTTCTTGCTGCATATTAATGATCTGCTTAAACCGGTACCTTTGGGTATGCAGACGATAGCACTGTTGCTGAAAGATACGTGTCCGACGCACGAGCTGGTGGGTCGCAGATCCGGTCTCTCCGGGAGGCAATGGTTGAGCGCTTGAACGTGTCCCTACAGGCGGTCTCTGATTGGGGCGATGCCAATCTGGTCAAGTTCAATGCTGCTAAGACCCAAGCGTGTCTATTTTCCGCCAAAAGGAGCCAATTCCGCCCAGCTCCATCTTTCCGCGGTGAAACCGTGCCGATAACCGACCATCTTGAGCTTCTTGGGGTTACATTAACATCTACTCTCAATTTTGGCCCTTACATAGAGGCAAAAGCTCAAGTGGCTGCAAAGAAGTTGGGGATTCTGGCTAAGGTGAGACGGTACTTCACGCCGGAACAGCTGCTCAAACTCTATCAAGCGCAAGTTCGATCGTGTATGGAATACTGTTCTCATCTTTAGGATGGATCTGCCAGATACCAGCTTGATGCCCTTGAGTCAATTGAGAAACGAGCCAAGAGGATCATCGGCAATGAGAGGCTCGTCGCGTCGAAGCTCCAAAGTCTTGAACATCGACGACGAGTTGCTAGCCTGTCGGTTTTTTACCGGTTGCATTTTGGGGAATGTGCGACGGAATTGCATAATTTAATTCCGCCAAGCCCGTTCCATCATCGGACCACAAGACGAACGGCGATGCGCCACCGGTACATGGTGGACATCCCACCCATACGCACAAAACGTTTTGGGAACACATTCATAGTGCGTACAGCTAAGGAGTGGAATTCCCTGCCGGAGTCTGTGTTTCCTGATAGCTACAACCTGGGAGTCTTTAAATCAAGAGTGAATAGGTTATTTCTAGGCAAGCGTGCTCCATCTTCGACCACATCCTCGCTTACCATCAGGTGAGATAGTGGTCAAACGCGTGCCTATCAATAGTAAAAAAAAAAAAAAACCATCACCAGGTCATCGGGCCACCTCGGAAGCCTTCCAACGTTGCGGTTTCCGGCACGCGGTCGCCACTCCAGAACTTTTTGGCGAGCAATGTGCCTTGCCTACTTCGGGCTATATTGGTAACCTCGGTTCTCTTGCGGATATCATCATTCCTGTTTCGATCACGCAAGGAAACTCCGAGCATTGCCCTCTCCATTGCCCTTCGAGTGACTTTAAGCCTTCTGATGAGGCCCATTGTGAGCGAGTTTAGATATTATTACTAAGGGTTCTTAGAAACAATATAGTTTTCGTTATCAATACAATACGAGGTTTTTCATTGTTAAGAGTAATCTGTTATTTTAATTGAAACGAAGAATATTTCATTCATATTTTTAATATATTGTTACTCAAATATTCAAACTCTAACTCTCATACAATGTTTAAAAAGACTATAGGTTGAATTTCATACAGCACCTGTGACAGTCACGTTCGGTAATCGAATGTTACTAGGTCTAGAGCCTCAGCAGGTGTAAAACAACCATTTTAGTAGAATCAACCAGCACATCGAGATATCCTAAACTGTAAATGTTTCCCAATCAACCTTGAACCTAACGCTTTAGCGATAAAGATGAAAATGAAATTAGACTGATTGTTGTGGGTATGAATAATCATCATCATCATCTGCCTAGCCTTTTCCCAACTATATTGGGGTCGGCTACCAGTCAAGCCGGATTCAGCTGAATACCAGTATTTTACGTGAAGCGGCCGCCTGCCAGATCTCCACTACCCATTAAATGGGTAACAACACGGTATTTCTTGGCAAGACTGGAGTCAGATTGACTGGCTTCTGACAATCCGTAAGGACTGCCAAAGTTCTACAAATGACAGCCGGGACCAATCCGAGGCGCGGAGGAAACTCGGTATGATAAGATGGTCACCCATCCACAGACCAACCTTGGCAAGCGTTGCTTAACCTTGAAGATCGACCTGTGCGGCTGTTATTCTTTAGCCACGAGCTCCTCTTGTGAATATGATTAATATTATGATATAAATATGATTCTATTAAAGTGGCCTTTTTATACCCACAGGTCACCTTGGACTCTCTCTCATTGTATTAGAAAAGAAAAAGAAAGAAAGAAAAAAAATATTTAGGACTCGCACAAGACACATAAAATAAAATAAAACAAACCGTCATAAAAATATGTTTACACAAATTAATATGTGCGAGGCCAAAAAGGTCCGCACACAACTATAGTCATTGGCAACTATAGTCTTTTTTTTAATCCCGGAGACTAAATTGACAAGTGCAAATGGCAAACTGACATAAATAACAATAGCATTTAAATCAGTCTTGACATTTGCGTATCTGCGGCTTCCTTTACGTAAACTTTGTATTAAGCGAGAGACACACAGGTCCTACGTATGCAACGTATGCAACGCTTTTGTACCGTATCGTATGTTGCGTTGCATACGATAAGTGTGTCTCTATAGCATAGATTTTTATACAAAATCAATAGTCCAGATATCATAAAGCGTTGCATACGTTGCGTACAAGGGACCAGTATGTCTCTAGCCTTATGTGGGTACTCAAAAGGTTACATAAAATCAATGTTTAATAATAAATAATTCTGTTGTCCTTATTCCCTTATAACACAGCTTATAACGATTAGATCAATATTAAGGTTAACATTATCATTTACAAAGATAATTAGCAGTCCTGGCAAAAGTTGCTTTGCCGTATAAATAAAATATAGCCTACAACCAGCCCTACCAAAGATACACAAAATATTTCATAAAAATCAGTCAAGCCGATTCGGAGGAGTTCGATAAAAAACACTGTGACACGAGATTTTTATTTAATTAAATATCATAGTCAAATTTCACTATAGTCAGATATCATCAAACGATAAAAAAGATATTTACAAAACTCTTCTCTCGCAAACGTCAGTAATATTTACTAGGTTTGGTTCCGTTTTGGTTGAAGCGATGTATGTTACTTGAGAGTTATCTCCTCGTGCATTCCATCGAACTGCTCTTATTGCTTATTCAACAGCCTTCAGGTACTCGTACAAGATCTTATATTTCCTCATAGAATTGTTGTTCTAGTTGTTCGATCTCCCGATCGCAGTCTTTTCTATACAGCATGTTCAGGTAGAATGGCTCGGCAATCTGAAAAATATAATTCATGATTCAAAGATTGCTTTTAGCAATAAGGCCGTCCCTTGTACCACCCTGTTTTATTTGTGAATATTTTGTTGCCATTGCACGGATAAAATTCAGTCTCATGGATGACAAATTTCATATAGCGCCATTTGAAAATTTTCTACTATATTAACACGTTTAAATTGAACGATGTCGTTTGGTGATTGCAGTCGCCGGGGACGGTATAGGCAAGAAGTTTTGTGGTGATAACACTCCCCGTGGACGCTTCAGTGTAAAGAGTTTTTTATTCTATTCGTATGAATTCTGTTCGTTGCTGTGTATTGATGTGGTGTTTGTGTAGTGGCAGTGGATAGGGCACATTGCTCGCAGAACAAATGGTTGATGGGGCCGAAAAGTTCTGGCGTGGCGATCGCGTACTCAAAAGCGCAAAGTTGGAAAGCCTCCCACAAGGTGGACCGACGACCCGGTGAGAGTCGCTGGTAGGTGATGGATGTGAGACGCACAGAACCGGTTGTTGTGGTGACACTTGGGGGAGGCCTATGTCCAGTAGTGGACATCTTTCGGCTTATACATTTGATGATGATGATGATAAAATAAAGAAACGTTAACTGACTAATAATATGCATTTCGGTATCTACGGTAATCGACCTAAACCAAAAATGAATGCATGATTATCACAGATGTAATAAATAGTAAAAAATAGGCCCTTCCTGTTCCGTTTATTTTCACCAGAAACACAACATTTTTAATAAACTGAATGAGACACTTTAATATCCAAATGAAGAACGTCTATTAGACTCTTTTTGATTTAAACCGCAAGGTGTTCTGCAAATACTTCTGGCCGGAGGGCGCTCGAATGCTTGCGCATTTTGTCAAGGTAAGCAAGGAATTAGCTCTTTACGGCTATGAGACCACAGGCCACCTGTCGAGAAGTGCGCACAGAACTCGGCGTCCCTCTCGCCGTGTCGTTTTGGATCTGGGCTCTCCTAAGTCTGCTACCAACAGGCCACACCCTGTGGTGGCCGGTGCGTCAGCTACAGATACAATTTTGTTTGCGTAAATCAACCGGAACACTACCGGAAGCTAGAGATATTTCTTAAGGATATTAGGAACACATTAGTACTTCAGATGTAGTGTTTCGTCCACCAGAACTAAACATCATACCCGTCTCTTAATAATATATAATCTACTCTACTAGCTTTTGCCCACGGTATCTCAAGCCTTAAGGTGGTTGCGCCAGGGTAGCCCGCGACCCCGGCGTGCCATGACTCCCGGCGTGTCATAACTGCGGCGCGGCGGAGGACACGGCTCAACACACCCTCGAGGTGTGCCCGGCACCCCATGTCGTACGGCGTTCCGCAGGGCTCGGTCTTGGGCCCACCCCTGTGGAACATCGGTTACGACTGGGTACTGATGGGCGAGCTCCCGCCGGGAGTAGACCTGACGTGTTACGCTGACGACACGCTGGTCACTGCCCGGGGGTGCTCGTACAGGGAGGCAGCGTTGCTGGCGCCGGCCACGGTCTCACAAGTAGTGAACCGCATACGGCGCCTTGGCCTTTAGGTAGCCCTCAACAAGTCGGAGGCCATAGCCTTTCATGGCCCCCGGCGGGCGCCGCCAGCGGAATCGCACATAGTTGTTTGGGGGGGGGGGGGCGTATTGCTGTCGAGTCCACCATGAAGTACTTGAGATTGGTGCTCGACAGCCGGTGGGATTTCGGCCCCCATTTCCGGCGGCTGGCGCCCAAGTGGTTGGGTGCGGCTGGGGCGCTGTCAACACTGCTTCCCAATCTGGGGGACCCGAGCACCGCATGCAGGCGGTTGTACGTGGAGATCGTGCGATCTTGTATGGGGCCCCGATCTGGGCGTCTGACCTGACGGCCGGCACCATCACTGTGCTGCGGAAACCACAGAAGGTGATGGCCGTCAGAGTCATCAGGGGCTATCACACGATCTCCTACGAGGCGGCTTGCGTATTGGCCGGATCTCCGCCCTGGGACCTGGAGGCAAAAGTTCTCGCGTCACTGCACCGGTGGCGTGAGGACGCGCGGGCGCGCGGCGAGCGACTGATGCAGCGGCACATTAAGCTGCGTCAGTAGCAGCTGCGCGAGGTTCTAGAGGCGGAATGGCGGAACAGGCTCTCACGCCCTTCCACCGGCCTCGTCACTATCGAGGCCATCCGGTCAGTACTCGACCTGTGGCTCGGGAGTAGGCACGGTTCCTTGACATTTCTTGTGACGCAGGTCCTCTCGGGGCAGGGAGCCGGACGTTCGGTGTCACCACTGCGTCGGCTGTCGGGAGGACACAGCGCGGCATACGCTGGCAGAGTGTGCCGCTTGGGAGGAGCCACGCCGTGCCCTCATCTCTGTGGTAGGCAGTGATCTCTCGCTGTCGGCCGTAGTTCGTGCTATGGTCGACGGCGAGGAGTCCTGGGACGCGGTGGTCTCCTTCTGCGAAACAGTTATCGCAAAGGGAGAGGTAGATCTCGACCTCTCTCCCAGCCCGCAGCAGGTACACCGGGCGTCGGAGGAGGGCATACGCTGCCCTCTTCCGGACCCCCTAACTGGGTCCAGGTTCGGCGGACTTTGGGATGTCCGTCGCCCCCCCATTGACTGGCCTGTTGGTCTAGTGGTTAGTGACCCTGACTGCTATGCCAGAGGTTGTGGGTTCGATTCCCACCCAGGACAAATGTTTGTGTGATGAGCATGATCATTTGTTCTGTGTCTGGGTGTAGTTTATCTATAATATGTATGTATTTAGAAATATATAAGTATGTTTATCAGTTGTCTAGTACCCATAACACAAGCTCTGCTTAGCTTGGGACTAGATGGCGTTGTGTGATAGTTGTGTGGAATATTATTATTATTTCCTTTATTCATCATTTTCGCTTATTTCTAAATTTTTAAATATTTTTATACAATATATACATAAAAAAAAACATTTAAAAATATAAAAATAGTAGCCCACCGATATCGGGAACAGGGTCCAAGCTACCGGTGGTCAGGGCTCCAGAGAAAGGAACCTCCTGACAATGCGAGCCGTGTCCAGAAGTACCGCTTTCTGAATCAAGCCCTTGATCCAGCTGCCCAACGAGAGCCTCCTAAGGTGTTGGTCGAGGCTCGTGGCTATTAAGCCATTGGCCGACACTACTATCGGTACAATGATTGCGGAGTCCACTTCCCACATGTCGACAACCTCGCGAGCCAAGTCAATATACTTGATTTGTTTGTCTTTCTCGGCTTTCACGAGGTTCTCGTCATGCGGGACGGTTATGTCTACAATCATTGCACGCCTCACAATTCGGTCCACCACCACTATATCAGGCTTATTGGCAACAATAGTCCTGTCAGTGATGATGGACCGATCCCAGTACAATGTGATATTGCCATTATCGAGAACTGGGTCGGGCGCATACCTATAGTATGGCACCTCCGACTCCACAAGAGAGTATTTCAGAGCAAGTTGCTGATGGATAATCCTGGCTACAAGGTTGTGCCTATGCAAGTATTCTCCGTTAGCTAGACGTGAACAACCAGAGATAATGTGGCGAATTGATTCTCCCGGACGGTGACATGCCCGACATATGTCGACCGTGCCGTCTTTCACAATAAATCTCCGGTAGTTATTCGTCATGATAACTTGGTCCATAATTGCACAAACAAAACCTTCGGTTTCTCCAAAGAGATCACCGAAACGCAGCCAGGCTACGGACGCTAGTTGGTCTACGTCGGGCCCATGTAGGGCCCGGAAAAAGCGTCCGTGAAGCTCCTTACTCTGCCATACCGCCCTGCGATCGTTAGTGTCAAGCACCGCAGGTTTGCGCCAGTTCTCATTTGCCAAGGAGAGCGGGGTGAGTCCCTTGTCCACCGCCACTACATCTCGATGCATACCCACGTCGACAGCTAGGAAATATTCCCTAAGACTGCATATCTCGCGATTGTGGAGAGTCTTAGCATTTAAAAAGCCTCGACCTCCACACTTTCGCGGGATATACAGTCTCATTACCGACGATCGTGGGTGATGCATTCGATATGCAGTAAGCAGTGTGCGGACCCGCCTATCCAGGGCGTCAAGTTCCGTTTGAGTCCATTTGAGTACGCCGAAAGAGTACATCAATACCGGCATGACCCAACCGTTGAAGGCGCGCACCTTATTTCCGCCTGATAGAAGGCTATTAAATACCTTCTTCAGGCGGCCAAAGAAGCGCTCCTTTAACGATTGCTTCATGTCAGTAACATTGATACCTAACGCTTCCGACATACCCAAATACTTGTAAGTTTCAGTTGGAGAGAGGGGTCTCAGGTTTATGGAATCCGAGAGTTGAGTTCCCACGGATTCCATAATCTCTCCACGCTTTACATGCATGACCGCACATTTGTCCACACCAAACTCCATCCTGATGGCGTTACTGAATGTTTCAGTTACCTTCAGTAGCTCCATCAGTTGCAGATTAGTGGGGGCAAAGAGTTTCAGATCATCCATGTAAAGGAGGTGAGATATAACCTGACCACCTCTCTTCAACCGATAGCCTAGCCCTGAATTCTCCAGCAGTGTGCTAAGAGGATTCAAGGCTAGACAAAACCAAAGTGGACTCAAACTATCGCCCTGAAATATACCCCGCTCGATCCTTACCGGTTCGCTATTCCTTTGGATATTTCGACATCCTGGATAGCAAAGGACTGTCCTCCATTGCCCCATACATGACATCAGGAAGGTGCGTAGCGTTGCATCAACTTTATACAATTCTAGCACCCTCATGAGCCATGTATGAGGCACCGAGTCATAGGCCTTCTTATAGTCTATCCAGCATGTCGACAGATCCTTTCGGGAACGCCGAACCTGTTGGCTAATGGCCATATCAATAAGGAGTAGCTCCTTAGTACCGCGGGACCCATTCCTACATCCATTTTGAGAGGCAGACATGATGTTGTTGTTGTTAATATGATTATTAATCTTTGCCCTCAAAATGGATGTAAGAACTTTATAGACCGTCGGTAAACACGTGATCGGTCTATAATTTTTAGGTTCCGCAGTACTACCTGATTTATGGAGCAGGTGGGTTATTCCTGTAGTTAAGAACTGGGGTAGCGACCCAGACTCTAAGGCAGACTGGAATTGAGATGCCAAGCAAGCGTGCGATCTCGTAAACCATTTAATCCAGAAATTGTTATTATTATTATTATTATTATTATTATTATTCATTCGGACCCGAGATGGCGGCGCGTGGAGTTCCCGTGCGCCCCTTTGACGTCGCGGGGGGAGTCAAACACCTCACTCCCCCCGCTGACCCGAAGTGGCCCGCAGAGGCGGGCCGGCACCAGCCCGGGATTGCGGCTGTCGCATTAGTTCTCGCGATATCCGGTTGGCGAGAGATGGAGCACCGGGGTGGTTTTACTCAGTAAGAGTCTGACAGACACCTCCGCCCGCCCCAGGGTGGAGGATATCCATGAGGATTTCCCCCCGTTACAAAAAAAAGGGTAGCCCGCGAAATTCAAATATTTTTATGTTTTTTGCAATTTGCCGGTCAGTATGAAACAGTGTGTTGAACAAAATACGATTCGCGGCAGTAACGCGTAGTCATCCCTCTAAGTTCATGAAGCCCTATAGAATGGTTATTTCATGGAAAAGTCATTTTATAGGGCTTCATGAACTTATAGGGCTATATTGATGATTAAAATAGTTATTAACCATTTTAAATAATTCTTTAGATAAATACGCATTACGGCCGCTAATCGTATTTTGTTCAACATACTTAGCTAGTTATCTTTGTATCGAAATTCGTCAAAATCGGTCCAGTGATTTACGTTTAAAACGTAATTAACAAACAGAAAAACTAACTTTCGTACCTATTTATTATTTAGAATACAAAAAACTTACATCATTCGTTGATAATCCGGGTTCGATTTGTGAACTCATTGATATTTCCGGTGTATCTGGTGAACTGTTTTTGGTTTTACAGCATTTCATAATTATTGCCAAAACTAGTAAGATCAGCAACGTAAAACAAATTATTTCAATTAAAATAAATAAAACAATTATAATAATTTTTTCCTCAGATCTCAGACTTAGAACATAATTAAAGAATTCAACAACGCCCAAAATAATTTCCATGTTAAAATTAATCATTGTAAACGTATTAATTGAACACAGTAAAGTACCTTATTATTTTTAATATAATGTAACAAGTACGTCTAACAGATTTTAGAAGTTAAACTGAAATTGACCAAAGTTGACCCAAACCCTCGATTTTACCCGATTTCCTCGTAGTTGAATGACTCGTAATTGACACCACAGTGAATGCTAAACGAGCGCTAGCGATATTATAACACTGTTAAGTGAATTAGTTCTCTGTCTGTTGACACGGATATTAATAGGGAACATGCGATATTTATATTTTTGCTTTCATTTTAAAGAACTCCGTTTAGAATAGACCGCCACATAAATAAAAAATGAAAACGCTTTGATTGCTAAAATTGCGTTTTTAAACATACTGTTTTAATTTTCGCGCCAAAACGGACGATGACGTCACTCATGTCAGTCACTGGTCAAAAACTGTCATAATTCAAAGTCATAGAGCAAGATCCCAGTGCTTCCAGAACTTACTTATTTTCTCAGTAACAAAATGTGTGGAATAGAATAGTGTTAGTATGTAGGTACTTTGAACATTCGCTTACCTGCTAGTTTGTAAGTATCATCATCAGATGCTAGCAATAAAACGACTAGATCATTTTCACGATTTTCACAAAATAATATTCTTAAATAATTTGTAATTTAGTAAAAATTTAAAGACTAATTAGTCATTGTAATAGTGTAAGATCTGATCGCTCTCTCCACTGAGAATTGAGATCCTATTCACAAGTATCTTTTGGACATAGTTTATTTACTAAGTATAAAAGAAAACTGCAAAACTACCTCCTATAGACTTATGAAATATGTCACACCTACTTACATCACAAAAAAAAATTGTCCATTGGATAGAGCTAGCAGATACTTATTATTGCGTACGTTGAAATTACACTGGCACTACTCTATTTAAATATTTTGATACTGCGAAATAAGTAACGTCTGGGAGCCCTGGGATCTTGGACTATAAACTAACACGAGTGACGTCACCAGACACTGATTGATGTATAAAAACACGTTTCGTTCCACGTTACTGTAAATTTGTAATTATTGTTAAAAATCAATATTAACTGGAATAAAAACGTTGCACTGGCCCTTTTCTTATGCTTTTTTTACATTTTAGTCACAAAATATTGATAAACATTAAATCTGCATCTTCCCTATTGTTATTTTGCTCGTAAGCCGACCCCAGGTTGTTGGGAAAAGGCTAAGAATCATCTTCCTAGCCTTTTCCCAGTCGTTGAGTATTGTTGCATTACATACCCAATATGACACTAATGTCCAATCAATAATATTAATTCAGTCATCGAGCAGACATGTTTTCCAAATAAATTATTAAAGTTCCTTTAAAATCCTTCACTTTCTTTCTTCTTCTGTCTTCTACCTCCATATATAATATGCTTTCTTTGCCCTGACTGATGAATCAACGAACAACCTAAACCGCCGGTTGTAGAACGTTTATATGCGTTCGTCCCCTAAGGGAATGAAAGTTTGTATAATAAATCTTATTTAAATGACCTTGAAACGTGGTAAAAATACTGGCTAAAGTAAATAACAAAGATTGTCATTTTCATTTTTCATTACTTTAAAACACGCTTGGTGCTAAAGTTTGTATGGAAGAATCGTATGCCTTGGGGCAATGTACGTGAAACTAAGTACTGGCCGAAGCAGATTACAGATGTTGTCATTTTGTTTTCACAACTACCCCCAAAAGACGATTTATACCGGGTCAAAGTTTGAATGGAAGATGTTTCATTCTTTCAGTTAAAAAAAAACATACAATTTTGCAAACGACTGGTCCTAAATTACCCTAGTTCGACAAAATCATCGCCCAAGCTAAACTCATGGACTTAGAGAGCTTCTTATATTATGAAAAGCGAAAAGGGGATGCAAAGTTTGTATTTTTGTTCAGGTTCAGGTTTACTTTAACCTGATCTAAATGCTTTTTATTAAAATAGTAATAGTAATAGTAATTTTATAAATCTAACACCTTTTTCGATATTTTCTTTAAAGCCTAAAAAGGGGCGGGAAACTGTGATGCAGACCATATCCAGGACATCGGATACTTTTTACCACGGGATTTGTTCCTTGGCGACAATATTCAAAATTTACGCAAGCGAAGTCGCTAGCAGGAGCTAGTCAATAATAAAGGTAACCGAGTGTAGCTTTATAGCAAGGCCAAAAACATCTTGTGCTGGATTTTGACCTTTATTGTTCGACAGTATGTGTATAAAACTAACCTAAACTTAACATTAGGAACAGGTACATGCGCCACAAAAACATTAGTTTGGTTTTCCTTATATAATAATTCAAAGTATGTACCTACCTATAATCTATATAGGTATTCGTATTACTCATTGTATCAATACTCAAACAGTTGATTATTATGAGGTTCATCATTTCAGCTGAAAGACGTCCACTACTAGACTGCCACCCCCAAGTTTGGTTTTGCCGTAATCGTCACGCTTGGCAGGCGGGTTGGCGATCGCAATATGTGGTGTTGAGATTTGCAGAGTACGCTGCTGCCCATTCTCTGGCGAGTCCCTTAGTCGCCTCTTACGACACCCACGGGAAGTGATGGGATGGGATTATTCTTTTACGACACCCTATAGCACCGGCTGACACCATACGGTTATATATGAGGTTGTCTTCCAAGTAATTTCCAATCCTCTTTTTTTAGCTGTCATGGCGACAGAGTCACTTGCAGGGGAGAAACTGCCTTTAATAAACATGGAATATAAAATAAGAAAGTCTGTAATTTTTTCAATGGAAAATCTAACAATAAGCCGGATTTTTTTTCGTCAAAATTGATGATCTTAATGAAAAAAAAATCCTTAATAATTCGTGACTTTTAGGTTACCTCGAAATATACAAAATATTTATGTTTTCGAAAAAAAATGCATAGTAGACATTTATTGGATTACTATTTTCACCGGAACGCTGTGAATGATTTGGTTTTCGAGAGCCTGCGACTTTGTTTGCGTCAATGGCGTCATACTCGTAAAGCAGCACAAATATCAATGCGATTTTATTTTGTCGGATTTAAATTATTTTTCTAACATCTCCTTCCAAAATCTGCCACCTGCTAGCGAAAGGCTCGCCAAAAGCAATACACCCATTTCCGATGTTAGCCGGAAGAAACAGACAGAAATACATTCAGACTGACAAGCATTTTACAAGTATTTTTTTTTTTTTGGTGTAAGCAACCATATATGCGTTTAATAAAAATCTGTTAGTATCTCATTACAAACAGACAGTTTATTCTATTTATTTAAATAAATGACCTCGATCTATCTAATGAAAAGCGATGGTTGACTTCAAACTTAATTTAAAAAGTTGCCTGCCAGTATTTTTTTATTTGCTCACACGTAGGTACTGCTGTGTGGATGTATCCTCATAGATACACGTACAAGGAATGTCTCATTCTAACTTTTAAGTAATTAAGGTTCTGTACCCGACTATTACTAAGCCTCTGCCGTCCGTCCCTCTGTCCGTCCGTAGGTCTGTCTGAAAGCGGGCTGTATCTCGGGAACCATTATAGGTTGGCTGTTGAAATTTTCACAGAGTGTGGATTTCTATTGCTATCCCAAATAACATTTTGGTGTCAGTTACAGGCTTTTTTATGACTTTAAGTAATATAACAGGGCTATAATTATCTCAGTTATAACTAAAGATGATATAGAGGAGTTAACAAACAAGATTTAGCCCCAATCGCTGCACTAAAGCTTTAATGGACGACGTAATACAGCTTTGAGAGTTATAATGGTGCTAGTAGCAGCAAGTACTCCTAATACATTATAGCTATAACCTTTCTGTGACACCCAAGTCTTTATAAAAGTGTTCGCCGGCTCCTTTTATCACTTATTGTTGTATAGTTATTGCAATGAACTGTTTTATACCACTTAAGTTGATATATTCACTATTATTGCAGACATAGGCTATAAAATAGAGTTTGTCGAGAGTTTAGTAACACGAGAAACTAAAGGTGTCAAATAACTCGCCTATCTAGGTTTAACTTGTAATAAAGGGTTTAACTAAAGCTTATTGTGTTAGGCAGTAAACCTTTAAAGACGTTTTAAAGGTATTGGTGTTAAAAAACGCAAGTATGGGTCGTTTTTAACACCAACCTCACTTTTGTAAAAATCGCCATTGTTTTGGTAACCTTACAATTAATATTATTTCGAGTTATTCAACATTTGACTACAATATACAAAATTTCTTACATTATTTGAAGCGTTCTATGACTGCCACTTAATTTTAAATACCTTTGCTCAGGAAGCAGGAATGAATAATAATGTTTAGCTTGCGGTACCTATTTTATTATCATAACTTTTCTTTTAAATCTTAAATAAATCCTAGGCGCGTTAAAATTAAGTTGAGAAACATGGTATACATTTACTGTAAAATCATAAGGGCAGTCATTTTTCACTTCACATAACACTTCCACTACGAACAGATTAAATTTAATTTTAGTAAGGTAACAGGCTTTTTCAATCTTGACGTGCGCTTTTTTTACCACCTGTAGTGCTCACCAACGCGGTATTACAACGGTGATACCGGTTAAAGTAGTAGCTGACGATGAATAAACGCTCTTGTGCAGCTTTAATATCTTTGTGACACCGTGCTATAGGCTTTCTATAACTTTTACCTGTAAAACTGTGGGCCTCTTTCGTGGTTATAAGTGAGTTAGAACATGCTCAGTTGCACAGGTATGCGTTAGCACTTTTATACTCAAATGGAACTGACATACGACCCTTATATAGGTTTTTTAACGCTTTAGTGTTAGTTGGGATAGTAACAAATCATTCAAATTATTATTATATTAGAAATCAATAGATCGGTTATAGTACGGAACCCTTTGTGTGAGAATCCGACTCGCACTTGGCCGGCTTTAATTTTGCTGCCCGTTTGTTGGACAGCGGGCTATTATCTCTCGCGAACCGTGGTAGATACTAGAAAGTAGGTAACATAGTCGGCCATGGTTTATCTCTAAATACTAGAGACTACTGAAGCTGCACAACTTTATTATGGCATGTTTAATTAGGCTGGTATTATTCACGCATTAAACAAGAAAATTGGGAAAATTTTCGAAAGCTAAATTGAGGAATAATTGTTCTTTTTCACCTAGAAGCGTATTATTTCTTGAAAACTTATCAGATGATTGAAATATCAGGACTCGGTTACATGTTTATGTATGCCACGGTGTATAAATAGGTCGTTGACCCGTTTCATCCCACATGTGATACCTCCGGAGATGAGTATGTAATATTAAGAGGTTGGTAACGAAAACAGAATATTAAAGACTTCGATGACATAAATTGGGATGTCGTTAATAACCTAAATTCAAAGTTGCGAAATATTCTGTATGTGATGAGCATTGGAATTAATTTTGATTTATTAGTGATTCTGTTACGTGCTTGGGTTAATATAATTTGACGGATTATGAGTTTGGAGTGTTAAAGGTTCTCTTTAGGTTTAGTGAGTGATAGACCTACGAACTTATAGTAAGCAGTATGAATTATAGTAAGTAGCTAGAACGAATTTTAAAATCGCAAGCTTACTCGGCTCGACTCGGTGACACACGTGAAAGCATGCTCATTACTCTGGTACCAGGGGGACCGCGATGTAGTCAATGGTGCAAACTTTTTCTTATTCAGGAATAATATTTTGTTGTCCCCATTGTACCATCCCTTCCTTGTTGCTATTCCACCAATTCGCACTAAGCGTTTCCAAACGTCTTTTATAATTCGCACAGCAAAGGAGTGGAACTCGCTACCTGCGTCTGTGTTTGCAAACGCCTACAACCATAATCTCTTCAAAGTTAGAGTGAACGGGCTCCTTCTGGGTAAGCTCGCTCCATCGTAGACTTTGTCTCTTTCATCTCTGACCCAGACTAGAGTCAAGAACAAACCCATAACAAATAAAAAAAAAGTTGTAGCTAGACAGGATACTTGTATGAGAGAAGTAAAGAAAAGAATTCTGTGAATTATTAGTGTGAATATTTTTGCAACATAGTAACACTTGACGTGTCACAAAACAAAGTAAATAGTTCGCGGCTTGCGGCTCGCGGCCCTGACAGACGTGCGAGCCGAGGCGAGCTACGAGCAAAATCTCAAACCTGTTGGATCGCCAACAAACTTACTCGGCGGTTTTTATGTACCTACGCGTGCTTACGGTGACACACGAGCGATAAAGCTCGTCAAGCCACACCAGACCGTGTAATATTATGTAAAAGTTCTTTCGGGGAATACACCCCGAAAGAACAGGCAGAGGTGTAGCAAAAGTAAATTTCGACGACACGGTTGGCGCAGTGGTTGAGCGAGTGCTTCTGCGCTGCGTGTCGCGGTTTCGATTCCCGCACGGAACAAATAATTGTATGGCCTACAGATAGTTGTTCCGGGTCTGGATGCTTGTGTATGTGAGTTTGTATGTTTGTGAACGTACCCACGATACAGAACAAATTCCTAGTGTGGGGCAACGTTTAAAAAAAATATAGATAGAGGTGACCGAGTAGCGTCCATTGTGTTGTCGGCCGGTGCCGTATGGTGCCGAAAAGAATAATACCAACCCATCACTTACCGTGGGTGTCGTAAGAGGCGACTAAGGGGTGTCCCTTAGTCGCCTCTTACGACTCCAACGGGAGAACAGAGCGTTTCACAGAGACCGCAACACCATACACTGCGCTCGCCAACCCGCCTGCCAAGCGTGGCGATTATAGCATAATCAGCCTATAATGTTCCCACTGTTGGGACACAGGCCTCCTCTAGGTGAGATAGAGTGGGCCGTAATCCACCACGCGGGCCCAGTGCGGGACGTCTTTCGGCTCCAAAAATCCGCAATCTTAAACACCTGCAGAATAGTCAGAAAGTTCATGTAAATCGAAGAAAATGAAATCTCTCCTCATAACATTAATTCCTCATCCACGCTACATTGACTTGACTTGGCCCGTTAATGTAGTTTAAAACTAGTCTAGAGCTATGAAAAACTACACGTTTTCCCAAAATAATAATAATAATTTATTTGCATTAAAGTTTTACATTTTATACAATACATGTTTGTACATTGAATTCCAGGTAAATTAGGTATACAATTGTGAGGTGACACCAGCACATTTGCTGAGTTGACAAGACAACTTGTGTTAAAGGTGCTGGGCCCGCCCCTTAAGAGGCACATTAATTAGGCTATGAGTTGGTAGGCAGACAAATAAATTATTTAGAAAAGGAAACAATAATACAAAAAGATATCCTATGAGTGAAGTAGCGCAATGTGTATGTGTGTGTTCGTGTGAGGGTATGTGTGTGGTCTGTGTGAGGTGTGGGTGTGTGAGAGAAAGCGTAATATTTTTCTTTTTATGTTTTTGGGTAAAAGTTGTGATGAGCGATTGTTTTAGGATAGTATTAGACGGGAGTTATTTAAGTCATCAATAAGTGTTCTGTACTGTTGTAGTTAAGAGTTAGTAGCCAATTATTCAGTGACAATTTAGGTAGTGAGTAGAAGTTTATTTTTTTGTTGAGTTTATTGTAGAGATGAGGACCTTGGAAACAGGGAAATCTTCTTGTAAAAGAGTATTGGCCACGGAAGTGTTGGCATACCTTGTCTTTGCGTCTCGTGGTGATTATTTCATAGGAGGTTTTTTTTTTTTGATTTTTTTCATAGTGCTGATATAGAACTGTGATAAGCACAAATAATTGTCTGACTGTAAGGACTTCACAGGTCCTATAAAGTTCTTCAGTTGGGAAAAGTATAGACCGAAAGATCTAACTTTTAGCACGGCTCTCTAAGCTCGTTCTAGCTTTAATAGTACTGTTTTGGGGGCACCACCCCATGCGCAAATGTAGTACGTTAAAAGGGACTGACAAAGAGCAAAATATGTACACTTAATAATTTGGGCTTCTACGATGTGGCGGAGAGTTTTAAATACAAAAATCAGCTTTCTGATTCTATTTGTGAGTGAGTCTATATGTGATGAAAAGTTCAGGCTATCGTCAAGAATCACTCCGAGATATTGAATAGTTCGACAACGTTCTAATTTAGGGCAGGCACATGTCAAATTGCCAGGCAGTAAACATGAGTGTGCTACTAAGTCGTACGAATCAGACGGTTGAGTAGAGTTACGTAAGCTGCACGTAAGAATTTTAGTTTTATCTATGTTGATTGTGAGAATGTGTGTGTTGAGCCATTTTAGAACACAATTAAGTCCTTTTTGAGCTGTGTCGAAGGCATCGTTCCAAGTGTCGCCAGAGAATGTAAGGACGGTGTCGTCAGCGAACGCTATGATTTTTCCATTTTCCAATTTCAGATTGCAGAGTTGGTTTACGTAAATAAAAAATAAGGTTGGGCCAAGCACACTGCCTTGGGGGACGCCAAATGTCACTGGTAGTTCTCTACTGAGGTAATTGTGTATCTTTACAGCCATTAAGCCTCCATTTCCGTTGACGCCCAATGGCACACACGTGTGCCAACGACAACTGACAGGTTAAATATGTCCAGGTTCTTCTTACGAATAAATACCCTGTACCACATTTGGCCAGTGATGTTAAGTTAGGGGGTGAGCCTACTGGATGCAACCGGCCATAAATCCAGACTGCAGGCTGCTACTGAGATATTATTAAACTGCAAAACTCAATTACACTTTGTCCGACCAGAGAATCGAATTCACTCTCGTGACCTCGTTTCTTTCTTTCTTTATTTTTACGATTGGGTAGCTAATATGATGAAAAATAACGTAGAGTATTAAAGAAGTTAGGTAATAGAGCACCTTTTTGAGAAATTTAACGATAATTGTAAAACATAGAACAGATACGTTTTTTGTTTTTTTTTTGGGTATAATTTAGACGGTCACCAAAAATAATATTTTTAAGACTCTAAGCCTAGGCACCAAAATGGACCAACGGTCACCAAATTCTATCCAACTCAACTGTGATTGCCATAAAATGTAGGCTTGGGGTTACAAACTGGATAAATAATAATAATAATAATAATCTGTGGCTCGGCTGTCAAGGCAAGTGACATAAGAAATTTTTCATCCCGTATTTTTATCGATTTTAATTTAAAAAACCAAAGAAACAATGCATTTCATACCGAAAAAATCAAGAAAAAAAAATAGAACCACACAAAAATAAAAAATCTAAGTAAATGAACAAAAACTGGACAGTATGGAAATAAAATGTTAACAAGACGCCGAGCACGACTACAAGCCGCACCAACACCATCTTCGGGTTCGTCGCTGAGCTCCGCCTCGCAGCCGCCGGGACCTGCGCCAGCCGCGAGTCCAGAGATTCCGGTAGCTGCAGTTGCGTCGAGCTCGAGCGACGACACCACCACCTGCGCGTCGGCGCGGGCGAGGCCGACCACCGGCCAGCTTAGGACCTCGAGGCCCACCGGTCTCTGACAGGGTCCCCGCTATCGGTGGAAGTGTGCAGCGTATAAAATGGACTCAAACCATAAATGAGAATGTAATACGCTCATACTTTGGGGCTACAGAGGGGGGAACTAACCTGACTGCGTACCGTGGTCGGATGCTCTCTCTGTTTCAGGTACTTGAACCAGCTGTCAGCGTATCGGCCCAACGACTGTCGGATCAGGTGCGCGTCATCCAGCGTAACCGTATGTTGGATGATAGTGTGCTTGATCGCCTCCGCACTGAAATGTGTAGCCATGTCATTGCTCCTCCGTCGCAGACTGTGGCACCAGCATCGTCAACCCAATTGCCCAGCCACGCTGACGAGGAGAGTAATGACAGGGTTACAAACGTAAGTACCCAGTGCAATAACGAATTAAGGAGTGCTTTGGAGTGTGCTATTCGGGAATACCGCTACATGCCGCCTGAACTTAGACCACGCTTACCTCGTTTGCCCATGCATAACAAGAACAGGGCGCTGGTGGCTGCTCTGGATTCGCAGTTGTCAAGCCATTTTGATAACTGTGATAACCTCACCGATGCACATTCGATCATGTACTGCGCGGCTGTAGCGGCATGCCGTGTAGCTCATGTCAAAATAAAAATAACCAATGACAGAGCTACACGACCAAAACCAGCCGTACCAGCTTGGCAGTGCAGGATCGAGCGTCGTATTGGTGAGGCCAGAGCGCTAATCGGCAAACTGATCTGCTTCAGGGAGGGCAACACACGCCCTCGAGTGATGCGCTTTGTGAGACGGGCGTTTTCGGGGACTGATGTCAATCCCCGAGATTATATATCTCGTGTCACAGAGCGCATCGACTTCCTGAAGCAGAAGGTGTATGCATGGGCAAGCCGTATTCGTAGGTACAGGCGGCGAGTGGAGCGATACACCCAGAATCGCACATTCCGAAGTAATGAGAGGTGGGTATATAGGGATTGGGAGCGACCGGACCAAGGTGTGACTGACACGCGCTTGCCGGATGATGATGCTATGTGTTCATTCTGGCGCAGCATCTGGTCGGTTCCTGTCAGTCATACTGAGGGTGACTGGACTCGGGAGGTCGAGCGTGTGTGCGATCCGATACAAGAAATGGGGGCAATTACCATCAGCCCCCAAGATGTAGCTTGTGCAGTCCGTCCGTTACCTAACTGGAAATCTCCAGGGCCGGACGGGCTGCACAATTTCTGGATTAAATGGTTTACGAGATCGCACGCTTGTTTGGCGTCTCAATTCCAGTCTGCCTTAGAGTCTGGGTCGCTACCCCAGTTCTTAACTACAGGAATAACCCACCTGCTCCATAAATCAGGTAGTACTGCGGAACCTAAAAATTATAGACCGATCACGTGTTTACCGACGGTCTATAAAGTTCTTACATCCATTTTGAGGGCAAAGATTAATAGTCACATTAACAACAACAACATCATGTCTGCCTCTCAAAATGGATGTAGGAATGGGTCCCGCGGTACTAAGGAGCTACTCCTTATTGATATGGCCAATAGCCAACAGGTTCGGCGTTCCCGAAAGGATCTGTCGACATGCTGGATAGACTATAAGAAGGCCTATGACTCGGTGCCTCATACATGGCTCATGAGGGTGCTAGAATTGTATAAAGTTGATGCAACGCTACGCACCTTCCTGATGTCATGTATGGGGCAATGGAGGACAGTCCTTTGCTATCCAGGATGTCGAAATATCCAAAGGAATAGCGAACCGGTAAGGATCGAGCGGGGTATATTTCAGGGCGATAGTTTGAGTCCACTTTGGTTTTGTCTAGCCTTGAATCCTCTTAGCACACTGCTGGAGAATTCAGGGCTAGGCTATCGGTTGAAGAGAGGTGGTCAGGTTATATCTCACCTCCTTTACATGGATGATCTGAAACTCTTTGCCCCCACTAATCTGCAACTGATGGAGCTACTGAAGGTAACTGAAACATTCAGTAACGCCATCAGGATGGAGTTTGGTGTGGACAAATGTGCGGTCATGCATGTAAAGCGTGGAGAGATTATGGAATCCGTGGGAACTCAACTCTCGGATTCCATAAACCTGAGATCCCTCTCTCCAACTGAAACTTACAAGTATTTGGGTATGTCGGAAGCGTTAGGTATCAATGTTACTGACATGAAGCAATCGTTAAAGGAGCGCTTCTTTGGCCGCCTGAAGAAGGTATTTAATAGCCTTCTATCAGGCGGAAATAAGGTGCGCGCCTTCAACGGTTGGGTCATGCCGGTATTGATGTACTCTTTCGGCGTACTCAAATGGACTCAAACGGAACTTGACGCCCTGGATAGGCGGGTCCGCACACTGCTTACTGCATATCGAATGCATCACCCACGATCGTCGGTAATGAGACTGTATATCCCGCGAAAGTGTGGAGGTCGAGGCTTTTTAAATGCTAAGACTCTCCACAATTGCGAGATATGCAGTCTTAGGGAATATTTCCTAGCTGTCGACGTGGGTATGCATCGAGATGTAGTGGCGGTGGACAAGGGACTCACCCCGCTCTCCTTGGCAAATGAGAACTGGCGCAAACCTGCGGTGCTTGACACTAACGATCGCAGGGCGGTATGGCAGAGTAAGGAGCTTCACGGACGCTTTTTCCGGGCCCTACATGGGCCCGACGTAGACCAACTAGCGTCCGTAGCCTGGCTGCGTTTCGGTGATCTCTTTGGAGAAACCGAAGGTTTTGTTTGTGCAATTATGGACCAAGTTATCATGACGAATAACTACCGGAGATTTATTGTGAAAGACGGCACGGTCGACATATGTCGGGCATGTCATCGTCCGGGAGAATCAATTCGCCACATTATCTCTGGTTGTTCACGTCTAGCTAATGGAGAATACTTGCATAGGCACAACCTTGTAGCCAGGATTATCCATCAGCAACTTGCTCTGAAATACTCTCTTGTGGAGTCGGAGGTGCCATACTATAGGTATGCGCCCGACCCAGTTCTCGATAATGGCAATATCACATTGTACTGGGATCGGTCCATCATCACTGACAGGACTATTGTTGCCAATAAGCCTGATATAGTGGTGGTGGACCGAATTGTGAGGCGTGCAATGATTGTAGACATAACCGTCCCGCATGACGAGAACCTCGTGAAAGCCGAGAAAGACAAACAAATCAAGTATATTGACTTGGCTCGCGAGGTTGTCGACATGTGGGAAGTGGACTCCGCAATCATTGTACCGATAGTAGTGTCGGCCAATGGCTTAATAGCCACGAGCCTCGACCAACACCTTAGGAGGCTCTCGTTGGGCAGCTGGATCAAGGGCTTGATTCAGAAAGCGGTACTTCTGGACACGGCTCGCATTGTCAGGAGGTTCCTTTCTCTGGAGCCCTGACCACCGGTAGCTTGGACCCTGTTCCCGATATCGGTGGGCTACTATTTTTATATTTTTAAATGTTTTTTTTATGTATATATTGTGTAAAAATATTTAAAAATTTAGAAATAAGCGAAAATGATGAATAAAGGAAATAATAATAATAAATAATAAAAAATTTATTTGTGACAAGAAACTTACAGATAACTACAAAATTAAAAGTAGTATAGAACTTGTAGTAAAAATTTCAAATTACATAAAAAATGGACGGTTTGGTAGAAGAGAACTAGTCAGGTGTTCCAGAAAAAGATCTGTACGCAGAAAGATGAGCCCTGCCTCTTAAACTTGGGAAACCCTGTATCTTAAGAGACAGTGAGCAGCTATTATAACAAAATAAAAGTTAAGATGTGTGTCGGTCTACCATCGATGATAAATTGTAAAAAAGAAATAAATAAATGTATATCTATATAACTAACTATTAGTATAGCAGAGTTTAGACCAAGAAAGAAGAAAAGGTGGAGCAACCCAAATGTGTATGTGTGTGTGTGCGTGTGTGTGTGTGTGTGTGTGTGTGTGTATGTGTGTGTTTGTGTGTGTGTGCGTGTGTGTGTATGTGTATGTGTGTGTGTTTGAAGTGTGGGTGAGATTTTGAGTGTGCAGCGAATAAAAAGTTAATAAGTTATTAAGCAATGAATGTAAGCAATGATTCGGTTTGTGAATAATCCTGTTGTAGTAGCCATTCTGTCACTTTAGTTTTAGCTGTGTGTTTATTGAGGTCGCGAATATTAATGACTTGGTGAGTTTTTTTGTAAATGTGAGCACTGAGTGTGTTGAATTGATGTCTGGCGAACGAGGTTTTCTGCTGTGTGCCTGGAGGGACATTGGTACGTTTCCCTGGATCGGACGGGGGGACAAAAGCGTGTCTCCTAAGCACTGAGCGAAGCACATAGGGCTGACGGACTGAGAGAACCTTAAATTCCGCGTACAGTTGGGCAGTAGGGTAGCGGTAAGGCTTATGCAGCATTACCTTTAATATAGCTCTCTGTGCTCGCTCCACCCTGATAAGACTGGCCTTTGCTGCGCCACCCCATACAGGGATAAAATACCCTATCACTGATTGACACAGAGCGTAGAAGACCATTTTAAGAGTATCGACGTCGGCCGAGTCTCTGAGCGACTTAAAGACGTGTATAAGTCTCATAGTCCTGGAGGTCACGGCATCAGCCTGCAGATTCCATCGTAACCCTGCATCTATTTGTACACCTAGATATTTGACGCTCTCGGTTCTCGAAATCGTTGAACACTGACACGGAGATGCCAGGTGGGAACAGGTATGAGCTATCAACGAGAAGGCTTGGTCAGATGCAGTGTTATGGCGAATGGAGAATGGTATAAAAGAAGTTTTGTCAAAGTTGAGGGTTAACAAATTAAGATGAAGCCATTTTGTGACCTTCATAAGTGCAACCTCTGCGCTATTCCTAACACTGTCCCACGTTAAACCATCGACTATAATCGCGGTATCGTCGGCACCCGCAAATATCTTGGCGTTAGGGAGGGGCATCCTGCACAATTCATTTACATAGATTTGGAATAAAATGGGACCCAGGATGCTTCCCTGAGGGACACCATGAGAGACCAATTCCTCATCACTAAGAAAATGATCTATTTTCGTCATTTGCGTACGATTCGATAGGTAGTCTTTAAAGATTTTTAGGGCTATTCCTCTTACGCCGAGCAATTCCAATTTATCAATGAGCAGGGGAACAGAAACTGTGTCGAAAGCCTTTGAAAGGTCCAGGAATATTCCTAGACATTTGGTCTTACTGTCAAGATTTTTAGTAACCACTTGTGTCAAGGCGAGCACTGCATCTTCGGTCGAAACATCAGTGCGAAAACCATACTGGTTTTCGGAGATTATTTTAAACTTGTCCAAGAAACTTTTCAGACGGCTCGCAAGTATCCTTTCAAGTACCTTGGAGAGGGCTGTCAAAATCGAGATGGGTCTGTAGTTGTTTACACAGCTTCTGTTCCCTGCTTTGTGGATTGGATGTATAATTGCTCTTTTAAGTGCCTCAGGAAAAACACCCTTATGAAGACATGCATTGAAGATAAACGTCAAAGGCGGAATTAGTGTTTGACGGCATAGTTTTAATAGGAGGGGTGAAATACCATCCCAACCTATGGCGCAGTCGTTGCGTAATTGTAAGATAAGGGATTCGACTTCAGTTTCATCAACCTCCAGTAGCGCTAAAGAGTTGGCAGGGGCTAGCGGTGGGATGTCACTCGTGATCGGAACTTGACTGTTTAACACATTTGAGATGTGACCATGTGAGGTAATGTTGGCTGCCAAACTCTTCCCCACATTAGTGAAGAATTTGCACACTTCATTAATGGAGGATTTGGGATCATCTGATTTTGCAAGAGTTCAACTGGGCTGGTTTTTAATTTACTTGTGTTACTTATTTTCTTTATTGTTTTCCAAAGGGCTTTAGGGTTATTTTTTGCTTTTTCAAGTTCATTTTTATCGTAAGCAGTCTTTAATTTATGTAATATTTCATTGCAAAAATTACGATAGCGCTTATACGTAGTTTTTAGTATCAGATTCTCAGGATCCTTGTTTGATTTAGCGTGAAGCTTGTCCCGATTTGAGATACACCTCAGTAGCCCGGGGGTAATCCAGGCCTTTATAGTTCTTTTTTTCCTCGGGATTCTAGTTTTAATTGTGTGTTTGCTAATAAGAGATGTTAATATTGAAATGAAAGCGTTCATGGATGTGTTTGGATCGTCAGATTTATAGAGGAAGGAAAAATCAATTTTTTCTAGTTCTGACCTAATTTCATCGTAGTTTATGGAAGTAGAGAAGTGACCTGCTGTGCGTTTAGGAATTGTGTTTGTGATACTGAGTAGAATTGGTTTATGATCTGTAATATGAGAGTCTAGAACTAGTGTGGTGGCGGGTAGGTTGGTTTTTACGAAAGCATGGTCTATGCAATTATCGAGCCTGGTAGGAAGCAAGTGTGTTGGGAGGAGTCCATGCGATATATTGAGCAAAAGATAGTCAACGCTTCGGTCACTTCGACTATTCGGCTTTATGTCAATATTTATTTTAATTTATTTAATAAAATAGGTTAGGTTAGGTTAGGTTAGAATTGTGACCAACCGCGCGCGAGCCGAGCGAGCGAAGCGAGCGGTGCCGCGGCAGCGGCCGGCGAGCGCTACTTCTCGAATATTATTTGGTGACCATTTATCTGTTTTGGTAACCGTTTAGAACTTTTTTGGTAGTAAAATAGGTACTTTTTTGGGCGGTGTTTAAACACAAGCCTTTTTTTTTTACTTATAATAGGCACGCGCTTGACCACCATCTCACCTGATGGTAAGCGATGATGTGGTCGACGTACCAAAAAAACAATTTTATTTTGAATTGATAGTCGTTTTCTTTCCACTATTTACATTTTGTAAGGACTTATTACTTCCGAACATTATTGTTTACACTGAGGTCGTCACAGTTGTAAACAATTAAAAAAAAAACATTTTAAAAACACAACGTTTTTCGTCGATAGACTTAAGCGTAGTTTCCCTCATTTTCATATTATTACTAGTTGATCCGCACCACTTCGTCTGCTCTGGTGCGTCTGCTGTGATGATATACATATAACCTATAGCCTTCGTCAATAAACGGGCTATCTATCACTGAAAGATTTTTTTAAATCAGACAATCAACCAAACAAACAAACTCTTCAACTTTATTTACTCGTATTAGTATAGATTTGCATATTATAAACACTCACACTGTATTCTGTTTACTAATATCTCTGTTTACCATTTCTGGGAAGGGAGGCGTAGTGTTATGTCGCTCTACAACACAACAAAATACAATAGTATTTGAGTTAGAGGTTTGTACTGAAATAATAACGAAGTTATTTTGTTTCTAGTAAAGCTTATGACCAAGAAGCTAGGGTTTCTGCCCCATCTATCTAAACTCTAAACTAGAGCAGTGGTGGCCCGGTGGTAGTGGCTGCGACTTACGAGTTGTAAGGTCATAGGTTCGAACCCAGGCAGGCGCTTTACTTTGTGCAAATTATTTCATCACCACTACTCTCAAAACGGTGAAGGAAAACATCGTGAGGAAACCGGCATGTCCTAAAACCTAAAATTCGAAGACATGTGACATCTACCAACCCGCACTGGGCCCGCGTGGTGGATTACGGCCCACTCTATCTCACCTAGAGGAGGCCTGTGTCCCAACAGTGGAAACATTATAGGCTGATTATGCTATCTAAACTGATATTTCAAGAGGTAAGATTGTTTGTTATTTGTTAGATTCCAAACATTGCGTCTTGTTTTATTGCGTAAGTTTTTTACTGATTTCTGTCGCTGATGATAGGTTAACTTTTCATCAGTGAGTTATTACTCAGTTCCTGCGAGACAGGTAATAGGTAACTGATTAGTGACTGACAGAAAACGCATAGCTGAAACTGCTGGTTGTAGAAAGCTGAAATTTGGCATGTAGGTTCCTTTGTATCCTCTTTGTTCTCCCCTACACTCCGTAGAGAGAGACAAAGAGGATTTCTCGAAATTCCTATAGAAACGGGAAAAACGAGATATGCGCGAACGAAGTCGCATACATGAAGAGTACCTTAAGTATCGTTTTTGGCATAGGTGTCTTTTTCAGGAAAGGTGATATAGCGCGGGTTCTGCGGATAAAGAATTTAAAACGAATGAACGTCTTTATGAACGAAAAAAAAATGACTAATCCGGTCAAGTACCTAATGGAAAATGATTTAACGAAGTTCTAGCAAGCGTGTACTCGTTAAGTTTTAAAACAATGCTCAAATAATACTATTTTATCCCGAGTACTTTTTGGTCATAATCTTCTATATTCAACTAGATACTCTCTTTGGCTCAAGACTAGTTTTTAAATGTGTCTGTAAGAAAGCCCTCGAGCAAGAGCGAAAATGAGAAAAAAAAACTAGGTATAAACAAATAACAAAATTATTTATGAAAACAACAGTAAATAAATAAATCTGATTTAGTGTCCAGAAATAGTTGTTTATTAAGGGTTTTTTTCGTAGAAGTTCTGAAAAAGTTTCAAAACAAACAAGTTTTGTATTTTAGTGTCAATGATCTTTCAAAAAGACTTTTAATGAACTAAAGTAAACTACCAGAATACCGTGGGGTATTCTGTGTTAAGGGCTTGATTTGTAGTGGACTGTTTATTAAAAGAGATTGCTTTAAATATTATTCACTGAGCACTTTCATAATACACAACGAAAAGTTAGTTGGCAAGAGAGACCAAACAGGAAATGACATTGACATTATAATTATTTTAACACAGACTAAAATTAACTTTGTGTTGCCATCAACAATCTGTCCAAACAGCAATCTCTATTTGTTTGTTCAGCACGTTTCTACAATCACAAGCATACCTATGTGGCAACTAGCATCTGAATCAACTTGGTTTGCGTAGGCTTCCATGGATCAGAATAAAAAGTATTCCATAATTATGTAGATTCAAGTTGTTAACTACGTGGGTGGCAATTTTCATAAAAATCCGTTCAGTACTTTTAGAGTGAAAGGTTGGTCCCGGCTGTCATTTGTAGATCCTTGGCAGTCCTTACGGATAGTCAGAAGCCAGTTAATCTGAATCCAGTCTTACCATGAAGTACCATGTTACCCAGTTAATGGGTTGTGAAGGTCTGGTAGGCAGGTGCTCCTCGTAAAATACTGGTATTCAGCTAAATCCGGTTTGACTGGAAGCCGGCCCCAATGTAGTTGGGAAAAGGCTAGGCAGATGATGACTTTTAGAGTGAAAGAGTTTCAAACATCTTTCCGTCCATCCAGTCTCGCAGTTTTCTTGCAAGTTCTTCGCCATAGGATGTGCAACGTGCAACTGCTGCGCTGGGGAGTGTGTCTTGCTGCAGAATGACTTGCTGATCTTATCGCTAGCGCGGCAGAATTTGCTTCATCTATTTGACTGACAGACCTTAGTAAGTATAATTACCAATGACTTTGTAGCGGCATCAATGCCGCCACAAGAAAAAACCGACGGAGCAAATCAACACTGCAGCAAAAAGAACCGCAACGCCATCTGTCCAACTAGCAGCGAAGTAAAATCCTGCATCGCGCAAGCAAATTTTACCGTGCGATTTGAACGTGATCAGCTCGAATATTAACTATCGGGCAGTAGCCCGCCAGGCACAACAGCCGCCTGGTTGGAGGATCCTCCCTTTTCAATATGGGGTATACGGGACTTTACTCTATGTACCGCATACCTCCAAAATTTATATACTCGTAAAGAAAAACGTACTAATAATTTATTTAGAGGCCTAAATAAATACTTACTAAGGTCTGTCAGTCAAATAGATGAAGCAAATTGTGCCTCGCTAGCGATAAGATCAGCAAGTCATTCTGTAGCAAAGCACAATCCCCAGCGCGGCAGTTGCACGTTGCACAACCTATGGCGAAGAACTTGCAAGAAAACTGCGAGACTGGATGGATGGAAAGATGTTTGAAACTCTTTCACTCTAAAAGTCAGACCTGTTTATGCGATATTCGCCAGCCATTTCGTTTTATTTTATATTTGGGAAAATTATCTTCTAGATTAAAATACCAGTTAGATGAGTCAGCAATAAACAGTATGTCAGGATCGAAGTATTTGGCGTTCTGTTATTTCTGCCTAACTCCTAAGATGTGCAGATTGTTTTTAGGTCCATTAATGAAATTTGCCCATAAGTGCAAACAATCAATGTAATGTTTACATGACTTAAAATATTCAGGCGTACTTAGTCTAAAAGACTAAAAGCCCAGCAAACCTCGGTCATATGTGACATGGGATAATTTATTGCTATTGTCATTGATTTACTGTATCGGTAAACAGCTGAATATATTTTACTATAGTTTACTTGGTTTTTTTGCAGTTTCGTTCTTGGGGTATAATCGTACAGGAAAAACATCTCTAAATTCCTACAATTCCAGCAACACATCTTACTAAGCCAAGTTTTCATATTCCTACCCTTGTTCAATGTTACTGGCGATCAGCGAATAACGTGATTTTCCCCTCTGTCGTGTCAACAGTCGCATCGTGCTGTCATAATAAGCAAAATAATAACAGAAAAAGAAAACAGTTTCACCTCGCTCCGATATTGCATAAAAGAAGGAAAACCCAAAAAAGAAACTTAGGTAACTATAACAACGAGTTACAAAATCACTTGCTTCCAGATCAATCGTTCAAAAAATCTTTTATCAATCAGTGTCTCGGAGCTACGAGATTCATTGATAGAATTTCTGTCTATGTCTACGACATCCGCGCGAAGCTACGTCACAACGCGCTACGACGCTACGCCGGCTACACGCCTCGTAGCGGCGACTGCTACGAGCTTTCGTAGACTTCCGACGCGGACAAGTAAAGTTTCGTTCCGAATTTCGGACGGTCTTAGTGATTAAAAATTGTTATAGGATTCATTCATAAAATAATATTTCGACTAATATTTGAAGTGTTGTGGTGTGTTTGGTGTGCTAAGTTTAACTAGAAAAATAATCCATGTTTTAAGTATTTAAATTAAGTTAATGGTGTTTGTTAAATTAATAAAAAACTTATATAAACAGTTAAATTAATATTATAGATGTGTTATTTAATAAGATACATATTAATTAAAAGTGGTAAAAGTAAGTAAAGTGAAGTGTCCATAATCTTAAAGTATAGAAACCTTTGGCCCGATAAAAAACAAAAAATAATTGAGTGCATATGAGTAGATTACAATTTCATATAATTGGCACATTTATTTGATAGAAGTGTTACTAGTGTGTAATATAACTTCAAAGCTTAAAGTGTTGTTAGCAAAGATGTTAACTTTCAAAAGTTATCTTCAAAAAACTTTTATAGCAGAATAATACTGATTCAAAAATGTGTATCGTATCAAAACAATAATACCACAAACCAAAAATGTCATAACAACTCAAAAATGTTCCAAGACACTCCCCCGGATGTAGAAATCGATTGCAATCAACAATTCTGGGATTACTTCAATATGGAGGGTACTTCGATAGTCAATGTGACAGAAGTGGTCGACACCACGATCCCTGCGCCCGAGCAGGGCTTCGTGGTGGGGGTATACAGCGCGCTATTGGCTGCCGGGGCAGTCGGCAACGTGGGCGTGTTCGCGTCTCTCGTGCGCTCGCGCAGACGAAAGTCGCGCGTCAATCTGCTGATGACGCATCTGGTGGTCGCTGATATGATTGTGCTGTTCATTGTTATACCGCTGGAGGTATGTACTTAGTTTTGTTTTAAACATACAATTGATGAGCCCGTGTGAAACTCGATTAGCTACCCCTAACTTATTAATTAATTAATTGAAGTTGAAATTACGTCGAACTCAATTTTTTACTCGAACATAGGGAATTCAGAAATCTTCCCTTACAGCACCGAAGTGACGTCCAAATGGCTGCAGTAAATGAACATTAAGCGGCATACCCAATCTTCTTTATCTCGATAATTGATCAGCATTCTTTCAGTGTTCATTCATTAAAAAAAAACCCGTTCCCTGTTTAAGATGATTGTACAAAACAATATTGGTTTTTCTGGAAGTTCCCATGTTCACTAGTAATTTGACCCCCTGGAATATTGCCAAAGTCACCCTTCATAATACCCATGGAGTTGATATTTGATGCGTCATACGTCGTTTGCGGTTTGAGTGGTGATCTTACGTACTTTGCACTCTACGTTATGTTTTATGCATTTTGCTAGAGACTGCCTCAACACTCGTCTTAGTGGAAGATTTCAAACGTTCTCGATCGCACTAAAGTGAACGTTCACTTATGTCAATTTGAATAGAACAAAATAGATTGTCCGATACCGTCACCAGACGATGCTTATCCAGCCGTTCGATTCTGTAAATATCTTACCGAGAAAACTTGGGTTAGGTAAGCTTGAAGTGAAATGTTATTCCACCTTGATTTGATGGATTGATAGCTCTTTATGTTCACTCCGCCTGGGTGTTCCTGGTCACGTTAAAATTTACACAGAATACCATTATAGTTTTAATATAAAATGTGTGTTAAGGGTACTGAATATTGACGAAAACGAACGTCTCGAAAATGCTACGAAGTCTTGTTATCAACAAAATATCTAGAAAACCATTGTACAGTGACAAAGATGTCGTTGGCTCACTGTTACAAGGTTTTATGAAACATTTTTAGTACTTAATGAGTTAAGTATGCTAAAAATAGATTTAAAACTCATTGTAGTTTATAACTTAGTTCTAAAATAAATATCAATATACTTAAATATATAAAATTCTCCCGTTACCGACTGATTGAGTGACTGACAGACAACGTACAGCCGAAATTATTGGATCAAACAAACTCTTCAGCTTTATATATTCAACACAAACAAAACAAACAAACTCTTCAGCTTTATATATTAGTATAGATTACTCTACAGAGTTAATAGTACACAAATATTTGCCTGATATAATTCCCACATTATTTTGTCATTCACCAACCAAGTAAAATACTTCCGGATAAAATTGAAAAACCCTAATAACACTTTATCCGACACGGACATCGAACCATTAACCCCACGCTCGGCAGTCACACTTCAACAACTAGTCCAACAAGGTAATAACGGGTTCAAATAATAATAATTAATCTTAAGTATGATTACAGCGAACGCTCGCGACTTAAGTGTTGTTCTGTGTTTGTAGTTACTAACAAATGTCAGTTGCAAGACTAACATAACAAAACACTTAAGTAAATTGTGTAGTGATCTTGTGTCCTAACGGAGATTAAATACTAGGGCGACATGACGCTATAGAGCCGTTGTGTTGTGAAAAGGATGGGGTACTTATATTGTATGGAAGCGATGAGTGATATTCGATATTGAATGGTGTGCTCGGCTTGCGTCACGTCTCTAGTGAGTTCTAACGCTTTCGTATTTTGTATATTTTCGTAACTCTACCATACATGTGACGTCACATCTAAACAAACCAATAAGAGCCTAGTTTCTTGTAGACTTGTGCTCTGATTGGTCGCCGTTTTATTTCAGTTCACAATTTCTCGGAATGAATTCGAGAAATGATAAACTATCAAATTTTGATGCGTAAAAAAGCATTCCAAATGTTCAGTTGACAATTTTACGAAAGTTTACAATCTCTCAAGTTATTTTATAATCTTAAGAAGTTTGCCATTTTCCGGTGGCATATAAATTATCACCATACCTACTTGATTACATAAGTGTAGGAGAATCTTCTTTAAGAGGGTGTTAAATTTAATTTTAAAACCGCCCGCTAGTCTCGTAGCCGCAAGGGCTACTTCCAAGCTTAGAGCCCTAGGTTCGAATCTCAGGTCAGCCAAAACCTGTATTTAGGTTTCCCCATTTTATAGGTATCCGAACATTTTTTAATGGGAGCTGGCTCCCGCCAACGTTACCCTTTAGGGCACTAAACCAGCATTTTTTGTTTGTTTAAGTGTCCTCTACTTATTTATGTGACAAAAATTTAAATAGCGGGGGTGGGCGGGGATG
Organism: Lacanobia oleracea; assembly: GCA_950371165.1. Taxonomy (NCBI): domain Eukaryota; kingdom Metazoa; phylum Arthropoda; class Insecta; order Lepidoptera; family Noctuidae; genus Lacanobia; species Lacanobia oleracea. Next base: position 16,022,730 of record OX493405.1, on the reverse strand, counting down.
CCTCAAAGGTTCTATTCCCTTTCTCCTGTTAGCTGCCTGCGCGTTCAAGGTATCTTTAAGAGCTTTACATTTTTATTGTTTTGGGTTCGCCTCGAAGTTGCGAAAGAGGTACTTAATCGTTCTTGCTTAAACTGAAATAACCTTTTCAGTACAGTTCACGTCTTTCTACTTTGTTTGTATTTTCTAAGTAGTCCAAATCCTTTTAAGAGTCTAATTGAATAAAGATTTGAACCGTGGAAAATTCTTACGCGCACAACTACATAGGTAGCAATATTTCACTCCAATAAAAGAAAAAAATGTAATTTGTTACTTTCTTCTGTTCAGTTTTAGGGATCCGTACTCAAGGAGTAACCGACGGAACATTATTACTAAGCCTCCGCCGTCCGTCCGTCTGTCTGTCAGCGGGCTGTATCTTAAGAACCGTAATAGGTAGACAGTTGAAAGAGTCAGTATTTCTATTTTCGCCATTATTTAAATTAAATTATTTATTTATTATTTATTCGACTTGCGCTTAGCTGGTATTATACTCTTCTGAGAAAAGTTATCTGATTTTTAGATACCGGCTCCTAGTATTAGAATACCGACTCATAACAGTGACCAAAGAGTTTCATCGAAAAAAAAACAGACTCAACCCAAAGATTAAAGTTTTAATTCACACACATTTCACAATCATAATTAACCTACCTAAATAAAAAGCAAGATTTAAAATAACACAGTTTATCTTCATTTTCTTGTCGAACAAAAACTCTATCTGTGATTTCAGCTTCGATAGCAAAAGAAATAAATTAATCAAGTGTCTTTGTTCGCCGATCTACAATGTTTCTTCGTTAGAAGTGTATTTCATGATCAATTTAACAAGAGAGCAGACCTTCTATCCCTCTTAGGGCGAGTTCTTTCATTCTTAGTTAACTCAAATAATGGTTAAAATTGTGATAAAAAAGGTAAATATGCATTTTTCGATCAATTGTCAGTTATAACTTAATATTTATTTATTTAATTATTGATGGAGCTAATAATTGATCACATTGTAATTTATATTGAATATAATCACAACTCAGGACCCCAATATACAGGTTCTACCTAGTTTAGGGCTCACCGTCCACAAAATCCTGAAACCAAATACTTTGTTACAATAGAATAATTATGCAATGGAGGAGCTCGTGGCTAAATAATAACAGCCGCACGGATCGATCTTGAAGGTCTTAACATAACGAGTTTCCTCCGTGCCTCGGAAAGCACGTTAAGCCGTGGGTCCCAGCTGTCATTTGTACATCTTTGGCAGTCGTTACGGATTGTCAGAAGCCAGTAAATCTGACTCCAGTCTTGCCAAGATGTACCGTGTTACCCAGTTGGTCTGGTAGGCAGCCGCTCCACGTAAAATACTGGTATTCAGCTGAATCCGGTTTGACTGGAAGCCGACCTCAATATAGTTGGGAAAAGGCTAGGCAGATAAGAATAATTATGCAATAGTGCTAAAGGCAATTATCAACAATCATAGGTTAAGCATAATCAGTCTATAATGTTCCCACTGCTGGGACACAGGCCTCCACGCGGTGAGAGGGAGTGGGCCGTAATCCACCACGCGGGCCCAGTGTGGGTTGATAGATATTACATGTCTTAGAATTTTTGGTTCAACGATCAATATATAACGAGACTAATTGCACACGAGTAGATAAAATTAGAAAGGAAAAGCTAAAAATACAATTAAATTTTAAAACAATCCACATCGCTGTCAATGGCAAAAGTGCCCAGAACACTGGCAGCATTGCCGCGTTGAATCGCAATGCTGATTCTTTGTCCGAAGAAAAGTCCAGCCCTCTGGTCACGTGAACAGTCGACAAGTTGTTTACTGATATCCCGAAAGACTCGATGCGCACTTGGACCCCATGGCCCTAATGTTTCAACCCCATGTTATTTTATTTTGTAAAAACTTCTACTGTAGGTACCATCTTTGTGTAACTGTTTAGAAATATATAACTATATATATAATTCTTCTGCCGACTGATTGAGTGACTGATAGACAACATACAGTCGAAACTACTGGTCGTAATAAGCTGGCATGTAGTTTCCTTGGGAGTGTAGGGGAGCATTAAGGATTTCCCCAAATTTGGGGAAATCTACGGGAACGGGAAAAATTGAGATATGCGCGTACGAAGTCGCGGGCGAAAGCTAGTGTAACCATAAACGAATAAAATTATTCTTCTCAAAAAACGCGCATTAACGTTTAGGTTCCATTTTAACCATTTCGTTAATGTGTTTCCGATAATTATTTAGCTTAAAACTATTTACTGGAGTTTCTTGCACGTTCTTCTCCATAGACATCTACGCTTTGGAACGGCTTCATATCTTTGACTGACCGACCTTGAAATAAAAACTCGGATTTTTTGTTTTTTATTTTATTTTGATGTACCCAGTGTCACTCTCACGACTAAGACAAATCTATTGACACCACTCACATAAAAATACAGCAAGCCGTTTAAGCTCTAGGGCGTGCCAAAGAAATATACATACATACACTCGAAAAACATAACCCTCTTTCTTTCGCAGTCGGGTGAAAACGCTTGTAAATGGTTTAATTGAAACGAATGCTTTGAGTTTTGACTGAATAAGTAATAAATAATTGAAAGAAAAATGCATGTAACGAATTTTTATCACAATTTTAACCATCGGTTGAGCTAACTACGAATCAAAAAACTCGCCCTTAGAGTATATGTGATAGTTATGTTAGCTTCAAGAGTCAATATATCATTGGACTTATCCTGAAGTTAGTGTAAGACAAATGAACAGATCATGAGTGTGAAATCTATTATTAGTTGGCGAATGATGGTATTGCTTGTATTTCTTTCTGAAGAAATACTTGCATTATATTCTTTACTATACAGAGTTATTTGTGAAACACCAGCAACCTCTTAGGCAGTGAAAGTACACATGATTATAAGCAACTTTTACTTTGAGAAAACTCCGAAATCTCGAGAAAAATATCAGCTGTTTCATACATTTTCATTGGGTAAATATTGCATTTTGTATGAAACAGCTGATATTTTTCTCGAGATTTTGTAGTTTCCGCCGCATGCCGCGCAGGCGAAAGCAAGGCCGAAAATTTTTATAAGACGTGAAAAAAATGTAAGAAGACAAGAAAAATCGACCTAAGGGTGTAAAAGAAGCAAGACACTTTAATGGAAAAACAAGGTATATTTTTTCTGAGGTAATTTTCTGAAAACGTGTGAGTACGTGCAACATTTACCCTCAAATACATAGTAGATGTGGGTGAAAAAAGCTGTCTATTACAAAAAACCGGCCAATTGCGAGTCGGACTCTCACACGAAGGGTTCCGTACAATAAACCTTAATTTTTATTATTTGTTGCTATAGCGGCAATAGAAATACATAATCTGTAAAAATTACAACTGTCTACCTATTACGGTTCTTGAGATAAAGCCCGCTGACAGACAGACGGACAGACGGACGGACGGATAGCGGAGGCTTAATAATAGGGTTCCGTTGGTTACCCTTTGGGTACGGGACCCTAAAAAGTTATCCTAGGTAATAATAATAAATATTTCGAGAATTTTAGAGCCAAATTGTTTTACTATTTTCGGCAATAAGTAGGCGTTACCACTTAGGATAAGGGATTTTAAAACAATACTGAGCTAAAAGTTGATAAATATTAATGCTGTGGAGAAAATGAGGATGTACTTAAGGACTGTCTAGTGTCTGTAGCACTTAGTTTACCTTCCTATTTAATTCCGTACACGAGACTCAAAAGGATCAATTTTGTTCCTTTTTAAGGGTTCCGTACCCAAAGCGTAACCAACGGAACCCTATTACTAAGCCTCATCTGTCCGTCCGTCCGTCCGTCCGGCTGTTTCTCAAGAACCGTAGACAGCTGAAATTTTCAGTGTGTAGTTTTTAATGCCGCTATGACGAAAGATGATAAAAATGAAATTAAATACAAATTAAAGGGGGCTCCCATACAAGAAACGTGTTTGTATAGGTTTATGCTACGGAACCCTTTGTGTGAGAGTCCGAAAAACACTTGACCGGTTTTGACACTCAGGTAAATTTTTACCCGACTGCAAAAAAGGAGTGTCATGCTTTTATACTTATAACATTGACTTCGTTCATTTTGCAATACTTACGTACAAATACATTTAGAAAACACGATTTTCTATTTACTTTGCCATATTTTGGACTGCATCTACAGCAGAATTTCAATTGAAAAGATCAAAGATCTCGTGATATTGCGTTACAGTGACTTATTGAAAAATATGTTGTATTGATTCAGTTTATTATTTTCTGATTTGAAACCTTGTCAATAAACATTTCAATTTCTAGTAAATTATAGTTATATTGCCAACAAACTAAGTTACCAGAACTTCGCATATATAACTTGCTGACGACCACATGTTAAAGTTTTCAAGTTGAGGGTCAAGTACACAGAGGCGAACTCTTGTATTACGTGACTTGACTATAAACCTTGTCACACTGACTTGCTAGTTTGATTCTGCTTGAGAACTCGTGGCTTGTACACGCACGATACAGGGGAAAAGTATCACGCCTGTTCCTAGATAGGGTAGGCAGGGATAGGAACCCACTATTTGCTTATTAAATTTTTTAAATTATGACTATTTAACAACAAAATACTCTTTAAGATTGTATGTGGCGATTCAGCTATTTGACATTGTTTGGATTAGGTTAGTTTGCATTTAGAGTAATATCTTTTTTTACTCTTTATGCCTTTGTGCTTCTAAAGACCCTTAAAAATCAATCAAAACAATATGTTTCGCTATCCTAAATTCCAAATTATATTCATTGTTAGATTTCGGGTTTTCGTCTTCCAAGAATAAGGATACAATTTGCCCTTTTGAAGCCTTTGATCTATTAAAGACAATATTAGTTACATAGATCCGAATTACATATAGTAATTTAAACAGAGATTATAAAACAGGAGTTGCTTCTGACAATTTGATCACAGTACTAAGACCGAGCTTACACCAAAACCGAGAGTCTAATCTTACCCTCCTATAATTTTCTCAGGTACAGTTACGGTACAAATAGTTTTGGACCTTAAGGTCTGTTTTTCGTTGCCATTCGAGATAGAATCTGTTTGACATATAACATCAAAACCGGATATACACAATATATCAAAACCGGAGGGCAATTTTTTTTATTTTTAAGAAGCGTTCGCTTTAGCATCGCAGTTGCAAACGGTCAAAATTATTTCCAATACCTACCAACTTTTATATTTTACTAACTGACTTGAATTTGAACCCTAACATTAACCATTAATGTACTTATTTGATTTATCACTACATAATATAAAACAAAGTCGCTTTTCGCGTCTATATGTCCCTATGTATGTTTAGATCCTTAAAACTACGCAACGGGTTTTGATGCAGGTTTTTTAATGGATAGAATGGTTCTCGAGAAAGGTTTTAATATATGGGTTTTGTGTAAATTGGCTGATATATGAAGATTATTACTGTAGACGTCGGAAAAACATGTTAAAAAAAATTCTTTACATCGCGTGCGCTGCGAAAACTATTGATGATAGAACAAATCTGTACTACAGTTTTAGATAAAACATCAATATCTAAGAAAAAATCCGCGATAGCATATGTCTATCTTTTATGGTTGACTCACAATAACCATTTTAAGATATTCAAATTTGAAATAAAATACTGCTTCATTTGCAGAGATGTTTTTACACATATAGTACAAACCTTTATCTTAATAAATATGTTAGTCATCTTGCGTGTTTAATTTAGAGCATAATTGCCGTTCACACTTTATAATTTGAATAAATGTTTTAGGAGATATCTCAAACTTAAAGTAAGTCGCGCAACCACATAATTATAACGGAGGTAGAGATGTCCCGAACTGGTAGACATCTGAGAGCAGACGTCGCTGGCGATTGTCTATTTCACTTTTTATTTCAGGTGAACCATAATATTATTGACTCTGCTAATGAGATGTTCACTTTGTTAGTTTGGGCTAAGTAAAAATTTTGCACCCGGGGCGAGTCGCTAGTTTTTCATAAAATGCAGTACATTAAAAATGTTACATTTTGATGATCGACTGTTGAAACATTTATTTCGTGCCGCTGATGTTATTCATTATTTTTTGATAGATGTATCACCAATGAGTTTTGTGGTATCAGAAATATAATACCTTACCTTACCTTACCTTATTATCTGACCTTTATTTATTTTACCCATTTTTAGATTGGGAAGGTTTATTTTTGGAGCGTTATTTTTTTTTTCTACGTATCTGTATTATTTGTTCTCACTTAAAGATACTGAAAACTCGTGGCTCGTGGCGAGGAGCTCGTGACTAAATAATAACAGCCGCACGGGTCGATCTTCAAGGTTAAGCAACGCTTGCCAAGGTTGGTCTGTGGATGGGTGACCATCTTAACATACCGAGTTTCCTCCGTGCCTCGGAAAGCACGTTAAGCTGTTGGTCCCGGCTGTCATTTGTAGATCTTTGGCAGTCGTTACGGATTGTCAGAAGCCAGTCAATCTGACTCCAGTCTTGCTTTGAAGTACCGTGTTATCCAGTATAATGGGTTGTGGAGGTCTGGTAGGCAGCCGCTCTACGTAAAATACTGGTATTCAGCTGAATCCGGTTTAACTGGAAGCCGACCCCAATGTAGTTGGGAAAAGGCTAGGCAGATGATGATGATGACTTAAAAGAGACTGAAAACTGGTGAATATACGAGTATAAACGATTCGACTGTACTCACATAACCACAGACATGAACTTGTATTGTTGTAAAGGTATCCTTTACTACCTACAAGGGACACATTACGTTTCAATAAACTTCTACCCGTAATGTACGCAAGGCGCATGTAACGGGCCGTAACAGGTAAGGGAAACATGTTGGGATGTCTGAAAGTACATTATATCGTAAAATAAGTTTCGCTTTATTCCATACTAGTTGACCCGCGCAACTTCGTCTGCGACACAATTTTCATTACTGTTCCGCTCCTATTAGTCTTAGCGTAAACTAGTTGACCCGCGCAACTTCGTCTGCTCCGCTACTATTGGTCTTAGCGGAATGATATATAGCCTATAGCCTTCCTCAATAAATAGGCTATCTAACACTAAAATAATTTTTCAAATCGGACCAATAGTTCCTGAGATTAGCCTATATAGCTATAGGTATATGTATCATCACGCTAAGATCGTCCGGAGCGGAGCAGTAATGAAAAATGTAACGCAGACGAAGTTGCGCGGGACACCTAGTTTATAAATAAAAGCGCGTAGGAATCATAACTGAACGCACTTAGCCGAACATCGAAGATACAACAGCGATTTATACAAAGTGTAACCGAATAAACGCTTGAGGGGGTCATTTTACTCATCATAATGATGAACAAACCCGAAATCACGATAAAAAATCAGCTGTACAGTACATTTTGTCGAGTTTCGCGCACATAAATATGAGGCAGACGATTTTTTTTCACGATTTCAGTGTTGGTCCCATAATGGATGTTGTTCAAATTGATGCGTATTACCCTTTCAGAGGTTTTCGTTTTTTTTTTTTATTTGTAATGGGTTTGCTCTTGACTCTAGTCTATGTCAGAGATGACAGAGACAAAGTTTACGATGGAGCGAGCTTACCCAGGTTTTGCGATTATTCTGTTACATGTTGTATAATATGTATAAGGTGGTGTACAGGTGCTTTCTGGTAATGAAAGTGTGACTGTTTTATTGTTCTAGCAATCGCTCGCACGACTGCTTAGTTCTGGGGGGTTTAATATCCGGATAAAAGTGATATTGAGTTCGGGAAATTCTCGGTAGCAGCCCGGAATCTAGCTTTGAACACAAAATACCTCACTGGTTTCAATATATCTACTTCCATTTTTAACCGACTTCTTCAAAATGGAGGAGGTTCTATGTTCGGCTGTATTTATTGTTTTTTTTATGTTCATCGATTTCTCCGCCAATTGCGGACCGATTTAAAAAAAAAAATTTATTCGAAAGCCTATACTCTGGAGGTGGTCCCATTGTCACCAAGTCAGAATCTGATGAAGGAATCCCATAAAAATCGAGGGAAACCCTCAAATTTTATAGGCACACACAATGTTTTTCATGACATTTCTAAAGCGATTCAGATATTTGTGCCTGGTAATCAACATTTCATGTTGCTGAGCTGATGATGGAAGGTTTATACCTTCAATGTCAGGATCTGATGATGGGATCCCATGAAAAATGTTTGTTCAGCGATATTTTCGCCAATTGTTAACTGATTTGGATGATTCTTTTCATAAGTTTATTTCCATGTAACTTATTTATCATTTCGATTACCCTGATATTACAGAATACGTAGGTAATGTATAAATGAAAATTTGATCAAAGATATTCCCGTGAATTCTAGTTCCAGAGTTTGAATAATGAATTATTGAAATTCAATTTGTCTTCTCCAGGTACAATAAACTAGTCGAATTTCCCATTTACCTATTATTTATTAGAAGGCTTATTAGTTTAAAACGAATGGGCGATACGTAAGCTTCAGAGGCCTGCTGATCAACTAGTCTGAATTACTGAGAAGACAAATGATGAATTAACGTGTAAATTAAAGCCTAGGTATTTTAACATTATTGGAATTAAACACTAGGCAACAAATAGAGGCCCTACGGACGACGAGCATTAGGTGGCTCGCCGTCTGAACAGAACCAGGCCCGGGTCGACGGCGCGCTGTGTTCCACGCGCGCCTTAAAGAGCTGTCAGCATAGAAGACGTGGCCCCCTAGGGACAGTGCCTGCTGGGGCTGCGGGCTTTGTTCGAAAGAGGCACCGTACCCTGGAACGCAAAGGGCACTAGGAGGAACACAGATGGGTTTTAGTCAGTAAGAGTCTAACATTCCTTTCTGCATCACCCAAAGCGGGAGGAGTCATTTGATGATTTTCCATCCTTAAAAAAAGGCCATAAATACAGGGTGCCATTTTAGTCGCCATACAACGGCAGCCCACTTTGTCTATCCAATGACAACAACACATTCATTAAAAACAAATAAAATGAGCATTTGAATTATTAATGAAAAGAAAATGTTATTAATTATCATGACGCGTGACAAGTTTGAAAAACGAGTGTTTCTTTAGCGAGCGAAGTCCGAGTGTTGTGTTCAACGGACGGCGACATTCATTTGATACGTAAACATTATGAACAGCATGTTTCATAATTCTTATGCATTATTTATTTTACCAATTACATAATTAATTGTTAACAAATAATACGGCGCGAGTTTATTGCGGGTAAATTAAGCCGCTTTTGTATGGACACTACAACGGCACCGGAAAAAGGCCTTTTGATCGTTGGAGCGCTTTTGTTTCTGCGCCCACCACAATTTCGAGATAATACTATACAATGCGTTAATAATAATAAGTTGCAAATTTTTGTTTTGTAACATACTTTTTTTGTTTAAAATTGTATACTTGCCTCGAATTCTGAATTCAAATATAGCTAGACCACACTGAATTTGCTCGGCTTGTCTTTCATGTCATTCTCAGTTCAAAATGCAGTCAAAATGTTTACAAACATCGTTTAAGGGTTTTTTTTTTCTGGGACGATCCCGCCACACATTCCAAACCACTGCAACTCCTGAAAACGAGATTCAACAGTGGCGATCACCAGAAAAACGCCGAGCCAATAAAGCCCGACGAGTTCCGGAGAAACGATTCAACTGTCTAGGATCGAGCAACGAAGTTAATCAGAAAAGTACAGCGGTAGAGTGGGAAAAAATATGTATAACTTCCACATCCCTCCCTATCAAGCAGGAACAGAATAGAGCTAAGCCAAAAGGCACAAACGGACATATACAATATAAATCGGTAAAGCCCAGTTGCTAAGCACCACGGATTATACATATATTACCACTAAAACTCCGCTGTCTATCCATCCGTCCGCCGGTTCATCCTTCTGTCTGCCTGTTAGCGGGCTGTATCTCAAGAACCATAGTAGGTAATCAGTTGAAATTATTACAGAGTGTGTATTTTTATTGCCGTATATAACTGTGTTGTTATACAACAAATATAAATAAATAATAAACAAATTTAATGAAATTTAGATAAATAATTTTTAATTAAATTTATTTCTCCCATATATACGTGCTTGTAACGTACCTATATATGGGAGATATTAATTTAATTAAAATTTGTAACAAAACCATTCGTGTAAGAGTCCGACTCGTACTTGGCAGATTTTTTTAATAGAACAATGAAACTACGGATCCAATTTGGGATGATATTTCTCGAAAAACTACTTTTTCATATTGAGTGGGCAGGATAAGGTCTAACGACCCCACGCACCCTAAAGTCAGAGTTTATAAACAGTAAAATTACTGAGATGATTAATAATAGAGAAGTTTACCAGATCAGGAAAAAATAATTGGGATATGGATAAAAACAACGAAGTACATTCGTATCGTCACAGTGCTAATTTTTTGCTCACTATTTATTTACGTAAACTGTTCAATTATATTCGTGTATTAGTTTAAACTGGGTAACACGGTACTTCTTGGCAAGACTGGAGTCAGATTTACTGGCTTCTGACAATCCGTAACGACTGCCAAAGATCTACAAATGACAGCCGGGACCAACGGCTTAACGTGCTTTCCGAGGCACGGAGAAAACTCGTTACGTTAAAATGGTCACCCATCCACAGACCAACCTCGGCAAGCGTTGCTTAACCATAATGACTGACCCGTGCGGCTGTTATTATTTAGCCACGAGCTCCTCTAAAATAGAATAGAATACTCTTTATTATATGTACTGTGTAAGTTACAGATAAGACTTTAAATCTATTGAAAACATTACAAAGGGTTACGTAATTTGAGTATGTATTATAGTATTTTATTGTATGTCTAATTTATATTTATTTTTCTTTGCATTAATTTAAATATGAAACGCGTTTCTGATTTTTTAATCCAAATTGCACGTACCACTGTTATTCTCTACATCACCCAAAAGTTGACTGGTAGAAAATACCTAAGGCATTAAGTCCGCCTCTGTAAATGAAGTATTAAATAAATAAGTTAACTATTTTGTTTAGGAAACTGGAATAGTTACAAAAAAAACTCGTTTCACTGTCAGAATAAACTGAGACGACAATCTTCAGGTCATGTCTGACCTTATGTTTTTACCCGACTACGGCAAAGCCAAAAGGAAGGGTTGATTTTAGCAGTTTATGTATGTATATGCGTATGTTCCACTCTAGCGCCTTTTTTTTAAGGATGGGAAATCATCAAATGACTCCTTCCGCTCTGGGCGGAGCGGAAGGGAGTGTCAGACTCTTACTGACTAAAACCCATCCGTGCTCCTCCTGATGCCCTTTGCGTTCCAGGGCCGCGGCGACTCTTTCGAAGGGGTTCCGCACCCCGGCAGGCACTGGTCCACTCTAGCGCCTGAACCACTGAACTGATTTAGATGAATAAGGTATCAATAGATTCGTAAAAGCTTTGCCGGTGACATAGGCTATATAAATTTTTACATTTTAACTAAAAGTGATCTGAAAAGTACGAAACGAGAAAATATCTCCACACCTCTAAAACAATAAAAGCATGCGACCACGGCTTTACTTTGACCATTTTTGTACCTGTCTTGATTAATTTCTGAAATATTTTCTTGACTTGACTTTTCAGACCAATTTAATTTTTTTTTGTAGTCGGGTTACAGTTTTTGAAACTCAACTTTGTATGTGAAAAAGCCTTATTTTGTGATACAACTGTTAATGAGACGAGCACAAAAGCTTTGTAATTAAAACCACTTTAATGAGGCTACGGTCTGACTTTTACATCATGAAAAAGTTAAAATCCGAATTAAATATACAGCTAACAATATTACCTTGTTTAATGTCTAGGTATTTTTAAGCATAGTTTTGTATAGGATTTCTTTTTAATTTGCCACCGGTTTTCTCACATATTTTTGTGAGTCGCGTCTTGCAAGTCTATGAGGTCAGGGCCACTTTTCAACAACAATTCTTTACTTGATGAAGTTGTTCCCGGCTGTCATCAAAAGATCTAAGGCGTTTGTTACGAGGAGTCAAAAGAAGTCTTAATGACCAGAAGCGGGTCCGGTTGAGGTGGAGCAAAGCAGTATGTCTAATATTGGTATTCAGCTGCATTCCGTTAGAATGAAAGCCAACCTCAACATACATAAGATTACTTTTAGCGATAAGGCCGCCCATTGTGTCACCCTTTGTAATGTTCTCTTCAACTATCTTTTCTGTAACTGTATTCTATTCTATGCTATACTTGCAATGAGAACCTCTGGCCAAAAAGGCCAAGCTGATGATGATGTCCACGTTGCTGATTGGTTATTATTTCCACTACTCCATGGTGTTTTCCTACGTAGTTACATATCAGGGTATTCTTGTAGTTGGGCGTTTAAGGGCGCTTAATGATTTCCAAGAACTAAAAGGGCCAACCTGCAGTAGGCGAACTTAGGGCTTAGTCGTTATTCGATCAGTCAGGCCCAATGGGCGCGCAGTTCTGTCATGCGAGCGTTAATGGGGGATGTGCCGATAAATTGCACTAGGTAATGAGGCTCCCGCTGGATTCCAGTTGAGGTTGCGAGAGACACAGCGCGTTCAGACTCATGGTAATAGTAGGAACTGTGGAAGTTTTAGTCGGAAGGAGTCCGACATAATCTTCGATCTCCCCAGACGGGAGGAAACACAAAAAAGATATGCTTATCAATTCACTCAGCGTGAATATAGACAAAACGGCTCATTTTTAACCAACTTCTTCTAAAAGGAGTAGGTTCTGTGTTTGGCTGTATATATTTTTATTATTTTATGTATGTTCACCGATTTCTCCGCCAACTGTGGACCGATTTTAAAAATTCTTTTTTATTCGAAAGCCTATACTCTTGCAGTGGTCCATTGTAATCAAGTCAGAATCTGATGATAGGTGCCCATGAAAATCGAGGAAAACCCTCAAATTTTATTGGCAATTCAGATTTGTGCCTGATAATCATCATCTCATGTTGCTGAGCTGATGATGGAAGGTATAAGTCAGGATCTGATGATGATGGGATCCCATGAATAATGTTTGTTCAGCGATATTTTCGCCAATTTTTAACCGATTTGGATGATTATTTTTTTTGTTTGGAAGAGTATTTTCCTGGACTGGTCCTATTTTAATTTGGTGAAGATCTGATGAAGATCTTTGGAGGTAGGCAACGGAACTCTTCAATCAATGGTAGCAAATGGATCGGGTTTTCTGAAATCACATGTCTGTTGATTGTTTACACCAGTTCATAACATAACATTACGTACGCTGTACATGTTTACAAAAAAAAATTGACTTTGTCAAAATACCCGACCGCTAAAAACGACTACAAAGTTTATTTTTCATTTTGATATACCCAGTGTCACTCTCACAGTAAATACGAATCTAACTACACCTCTCAAGCTAAAATCCATCGAGCCGTTTAGGCTCTAGGGCGTGCCAAAGAAATATACTTAAGTACATACATACATACTGGACTGCTGGATATTAATGCCGGGGTTCCTCAGGGGTCGGTGCTTTCGGCAACACTGTTCTTGCTGCATATTAATGATCTGCTTAAACCCGGTACCTTTGGGTATGCAGACGACAGCACTGTTGCTGAGAGATACGTGTCCGACGCACGAGCTGGTGGGTCGCAGATCCGGTCTCTCCGGGAGGCAATAGTTGAGTGCTTGAACGTGTCCTAACAGGCGGTCTCTGAATGGGGCGATGCCAATCTGGTCAAGTTCAATGCTGCTAAGACCCAAGCGTGTCTATTTTCCGCCAAAAGGAGCCAATTCCGCCCAGCTCCATCTTTCCGCAGTGAAACCGTGCCGATAACCGACCATCTTGAGCGTCTTCGGGTTAAATTAACATCTACTCTCAATATTGGCCCTTACACAGAGGCAAAAGCTCAAGTGACTGCAAAGAAGTTGGGGATTCTGGCTAAGGTGAGACGGTACTTCACGCCGGAACAGCTGCTCAAACTCTATCAAGCGCAAGTTCGGTCGTGTATGGAATACTGCTCTCATCTTTGGGATGGATCTGCCAGATACCAGCTTGATGCCCTTGAGTCAATTGAGAAACGAGCCCAGAGGATCATCGGCAATGAGTGGCTCGTCACGTTGAAGCTCCAAAGTCTTGAACATCGACGAAGAGTTTGCTAGCCTGTCGGTTTTCTACCGGTTGCATTTTGGGGAATGTGCGTCGGAATTGCATAATTTAATTCCGCCAAGCCCGTTCCATCATCGGACCACAAGACGAACGGCGATGCGCCACCGGTACATGGTGGACTTCCCACCCATACGCACAAAACGTTTTGGGAACACATTCATAGTGCGTACAGCTAAGGAGTGGAACTCCCTGCCGGAGTCTGTGTTTCCTGACAGCTACAACCTGGGAGTCTTTAAATCAAGAGTGAATAGGTTATTTCTAGGCAAGCGTGCTCCATCTTCGACCACATCCTCGCTTACCATCAGGTGAGATAGTGGTCAAACGCGTGCCTATCAATAGTAAAAAAAAAAAACACCAATAACAAAACTCTCCTTTCGCAGTCGGGCAAAAAAATAAAACTTTTATTTTTACCTATGTGGGTTTCATGACAATAAATTTACGAGGATTATACAACGTTGATACGACAGAGGGGCTTTCCTTTAAACTGCCTATACTAGGTACCATTTTCAAGCTCTGTACCAAAAATAAATTAATTAGGAGCAGTAGTTTAGTCGCAAATGATTTTTAAAGTTTTTGCACCGTTTGAACACGATGTATCTTTTCTAACAGCTGATTATCGTCTAAGCATAGGTCATGCACCTTACAACGATAAATCTACGATGCGTTGTTGCCGCTCTGACGCATGTCGAAGGACATTCACTAAAAATTGGCAATGCAAACAAGGAAGCAATCAATACACACACACTTGCACTTTCACTACGAAAGCGACTAACATAAAGCGAGCGAAAGAAATAGAGATAGGTCAGTTTGTTGCATCCTTGTTTTTTGCGATCGGTAAGTCCCTCAGTGCGCCGACGCTTGTTTTTCGGAACGTACGGTTTGTGAAATTCGCGCGCAAACAATTGTAATTTTATTTTGTTATTGTGAGAGGACACGTAACTGGGGATTATTATTATTTAGTATTAGTATCTCCGGACCTCACTCCCATGGATTTCTTTTTGTGGGGTTACATTAAGGGTGAAGTGTATGCCTCAGAGGTAAATACAATTGATGAGTTAAAAAATAGGATTATTTTAGCATTTCACAAATTAAAGTGCTTAGCGACGGACAGTGATCTAATTAGAAAAATAAATAACAATATTCTCCGTCGGTATAATTTGTGCATCAATGTGAATGGAGGACACATCAAAAATTTAAAAATTTAGTGTGTTTGTTTTTGTGCGCGTACTTCGAAACGTTACCTAACATAAAAGCCAGTGCGAGCGGAGGCCTAAGTCGCCGGCCGCCACCCCGGCCCGGCCCCCACCGAGCACACGAGATACCGCACACCGCGCTCCAAGGCGCGCGCGACGTTGCCGCTTTGTTACCTAGCGGTATCTAAGGTCAGTGTCTTTTTTTTACAAAGGGTGGTTGCGTTTTATTCGGATTTGCAAGCTATTTAGTTTGTTTGAAAAAAATATTTTCTCATTTATGGCGCTTTTTGTTTTTGTACCGTATCGAATTAATACTGAACACGTATAGTATACGTAGTTTAATTTAATGCCCCTCTGTCGTATCAACTCTGTATATGTATTTAGAATCTATTTATCTCACAAACATTTGTCAATATTGTGTTAATATCAAAGCACGTGTTGGTATAAACAGACTACATAATTCAGCATACACAACGAGACGTGAGCTTTGTGTTTCAGTGGGTGCCGAACATGTGAAACATCTACTGAAATACAGAGAGTAGGTGCTCCACAAGGCTGCACGGCAATATTCTCCCTTTGGTGCGCTCAAGACTTATGTTGCAATCCTGTACGGTTTATATAGCATTTACAGATGTCTACTCACAGAAACGCAAAGCTAAATGTCTAGCTGTGTTAGCTATATGCTAATAATATAATACTGAACGAATTTATTTATTAAAACTTTACACAATAAAGAAAATTGGAGCAAAAACTATAATCTCAGGAACTACTAGTCCAATTTGAAAAATTATTTCAGTGTTAGATAGCTCATTTATCGAGAAAGTCTATAAGCTATATAACATCACGTTAAGACCAATAGGAGCAGAGCAGAAAAAGTTGCACGGGGCGACTAGTTGGTTAAATGGGCAAAGCTTCGCTCCACTCTTCTCCTTTCCGCTCCAGTGGACAGTCAGACTAACTGACTTTTTAAGTCATACAAGTTCATAGTATGTGTTCCAAATACTAACTGAATGGGTTCAGTAAAGTAGCAAATTGGCTGTGACAGATGGACAGGCTGATAGGCTCACGAGTGATTCTATAAAAGTTCCGATTTGCTTTCGGATATACTGAGCTCCAAAAAATAGCCTTAGAAATTTTCTGTCAGTCGTTTTTAGTTCTAGTAGGTAATTTTTGTCACTACGGCAATAAACATTTTACAACAACGTACTTTTCAGGGTTCCGCACTCAAAGGGTAACCAACGGAACCCTATTACTAAGCCTCCACTGTCCGTCCGTCTGTCTGTGTCAGCTGACTGTATCTCGAGAACCGTAATAAGTAGACAGTTGAAATTTTCACAGATTGTGCATTTCTATTACCGCTATGACAACAAATAATAAAAATTGAGGTTTATGGTACGGAATTCTTCGTGTGCGAGTCTGTCTCTCACTTGGCCGGTTTTTAATAGCTCTTTTTCATTGTTCGATGGGACGGCCATCCGAAAAATCTGGAAGGATATCTTGACGTGTTCTGCAACTTTCTTTATCAGTATTGCCAATTAGAAAACACGTATGGAAAAACTCTACATTCATTTGCCGGACCTATGTTTGGGTGGGAAATCATCTAATGACCCCTTCCGAACTGGGCGGAGTAGAAGGAAGTGTCAGACTCTTACTGTCTAAAACCCACCTCTGTTCCTGCAAATGCCTTTTGCGTTCCAGAGCCGCGGTGGTTTTTTCGTACTAATTCCGCAACGCCAGTTATGGTCTGTCGAAGCAATTGCAACCCTACATTATTGTGACTAAAACCGGTATTATCTTTCGTATTATTCACAGGGGCTTCCTGTGGTTTTTGCTACTGACAACTTCATTATGCTTATTTCATGATTTATTTAATTTCTGTTTGTTTGTGTTTTGATTTGTGTATATGTGTGTGTAACTTTTGATGTGGTTATGGACTTCGGTCTGAATTAAAGTTTATTATTATTATATTATTAATTCAATGACAGACCAAACTAGATGGCCTAAACGCTGATTGCATTTCGGCTTTCTATTTATTAGATGACGTACATTAGTTTGGTATTCGATTTTAGTCGCCTGGTTAACTGAGATTGTACTTATACAGAGTTGATACGACAGAGGGGCATTAAATTAAACTACGTATACTATACGTGTTCAGTATTAATTCGATACGGTACAAAAACAAAAAGCGCCATAAATGAGAAATTTTTTTTTTCAAACAAACTAAATAGCTTGCAAATCCGAATAAAACGCAACCACCCTTTGTAAAAAAATGACACTGACCTTAGATACCGCTAGGTAACAAAGCGGCAACGTCGCGCGCGCGCCGGAGCGCGGTGTACGGTATCTCGTGTGCTCGGTGGGGGCCGGGCCGGGGTGGCGGCCGGCGACTTAGGCCTCCGCTCGCACTGGCTTTTATGTTAGGTAACGTTTCGAAGTACGCGCACAAAAACAAACACTAAATTTTTAAATTTTCGATGTGTCCTCCATTCACATTGATGCACAAATTATAGCGACGGAGAATATTGTTATTTATTTTTCTAATTAGATCACTGTCCGTCGCTAAGCACTTTAATTTGTGAAATGCTAAAATAATCCTATTTTTTAACTCATCAATTGTATTTACCTCTGAGGCATACACTTCACCCTTAATGTAACCCCACAAAAAGAAATTCATGGGAGTGAGGTCCGGAGATACTAATACTAAATAATAATAATCCCAAGTTACGTGTCCTATCACCATAAAAAACAGTCAATCACAAAAAAAAAACACTATTACTAAATAATAATAATCCCAAGTTACGTGTCCTCTCACAATAACAAAATAAAATTACATTTGTTTGCGCGCGAATTCCACAAAACGTACGTTCCGAAAAACAAGCGTCGGCGCACTGAGGGAGGGACTTACCGATTAACGATCGCAAAAAACAAGGATGCAACAAACTGACCTATCTCTATTTCTTTCGCTCGCTTTATGTTAGTCGCTTTCGTTGTGAAAGTGCAAGTGTGTGTGTATTGATTGCTTCCTTGTTTGCATTGCCAATATTTAGTGAATGTCCTTCGACATGCGTCAGAGCGGCAACAACGCATCGTAGATTTATCGTTGTAAGGTGCATGACCTATGCTTAGACGATATTCAGCTGTTAGAAAAGATACATCGTGTTCAAACCGTGCAAAAACTTTAAAAATCATTTGCGACTAAACTACTGCTCCTAATTAATTTATTTTTGGTACAGAGCTTGAAAATGGTACCTAGTATAGGCAGTTTAAAGGAAAGCCCCTTTGTCGTATCAACGTTGTATATGGCACATTTCGGTTCCCTATCTATTTGCATACAGTTTTAAGACCTAATATAACTTGGCATACTTTTGTTTCTTCTTATTATATTTCCGCATAACATTCGAAAGCATAAATGTATTAACGCATAATGATATTAAAACATATTTTTATAGGCATAACAAATAAGCATAATTAATGAACTCCTATAATTTTAAACAGTAATATACAGTTTTGTACAATATTGTAGGTAGTTTACATTGTAGGTAGAATAAATTATTTTATTCTTATTTTTCAACAAAAATACATATACCATGCATGCATCAACCATGCAGCATGCAAACATGTAAACAAGCATACACCATGCATGCAGCACGCATGCAGCATGCAAGCAAGCATGCAGCAAGCATGTAACATGTAGCAGGCATAGTTTCTGTCACTCAAAAAACAAGCATACACCATGCATGCAGCAAGCATGCAGCATGCAAGCAGCATGCAGCATACAAACAAGCATACGGCATGCAAGCAAGCATGCAGCAAACATACAGTGAGCATGAAGCATGCAAGCACGAAATGCAGCAGGCATGGTTTCTGTCACGGCTCCGGCGCTGCGGGGCTCCGGCGGCCCCACGCGAGCTTATCGTCGCAGATGTGTTTTGTGCCAGCCTCAGCCGCGGCGGCGGGCGTTAAATACACCTGCTCCTCAGCTTGCGGGCCGCCTCGCCCCTACAGGCACAGGCCTACGCGGGCTTAGATTACACTCTAGGAGTAGGGCAGACAAGACTACGTGGAGTCGGTTTCTCAGCGATTCGTTTCTGTCACTAACTTTAATAGCACAACATATTGACAATACTTTAATTTTAATTCAAGTTTAAAAATGGAATTGTTTCCGTTATTTCTAAAAATTGTATGCCTAAATGCTATTATGCTAATAGTCTTTATGCCTAGTAATATTATGCGAATTAAATTTATGCCAAAACAAATTAGCCTTCAAGATAATTATGTCAACATAAACTATATGCGAAAAAAAAATATTGCAAAATATTGTTATGGAAAAAAAAATATACCAAAATTGTTATGCCAAAGTATATTTAAAAAAACAACATTATGTGAAAAGAAGAAATCCCGCATATTACATCAGTGGCACATTTTAGCCAAAAAAATCGGCAAAGTTAGAGTCGGACGCTAAGGATTACCAACGAATCATTTTTTTTTACCTTTTATTTTGAATCCTATACTTCTTATAGCTTTTTGCGTGTGATTCATAAGTTAATATCTACGATCGGTATTTTATCAAAACACACGGCGCGGTTCGAAAAACGTTTCATTTTTAGTTTTTCTTCCAGAAGCTATGCTTAAAATGTATTTATTTAAGTTACGGGTTACAAAAGTTAATTTTTGTGTAATAAATTTCAACCAAATCGGTCCAGTAGATTCGGATCAAATTGGCTGTGACAGACGGACAGACAGACAGACACACGAAAGATCTTGGGTACCGTTTTTCATACGGACGGTCGTAACCGTAGTAGTTATGATCGTACCTATAAAATATCTTGATAAGATTTACAAAATTCACGTTAAAATTTTTAAAATTTTAAATTAAAAATTAAAAATCAATTTTAAGACGATATAAATGGCCTCTTTAAACACTGTAAACTCTTACCAGTTCATACACAAGTTAATTTTTAATTATTAAAAGAACAATTTTTCAATTTATCTTTAAGGCACAAAATCGATCACCTGTACGCACGCGGGCTTTTCTGAGAATAGGCTTCGTATATAGCGCACCACCAATACGTATGGCAAGCGAACTACTGGTTATAATTATTGTACCGAGACTTATTGACAGTCTACCCTACCCTTTGGTCTACCCTCAGAAATAAATAATTGTATAACAGTTAACAAAATCAAATTTAAGCTTAAATAATATTATTTAAGTATTATTCAGCGTTTTTATATATATTATTAATATATTATATTTATTATAGATATATTATTAGTGGTTTTTGGTTGCTATTTGAAACAAATAATTCTGTATTGTGTTTTGTTTATGACTGCAAAACATCATTTGGATCAATGCCAAAAAATTAGTCATTTTCTTAGAGACAAAAACAGCCAGTCAAAATCAGAATCAAATATGTAGCTGTTTTTGGTAACATAGGTACCTCCGGTTGGAATTTTTTTTTGTGAGATATCCATAATAATCAAAACTTACATTTATAAAAATGAATATGGACGTTGACCCTCAAATTAGAGACTTGTGCCAGATGTAACAATAATGGGTAGTGATTTAATGTCTGCTACGAGGCGTACAAATAAAACCATTTTATTTTGTCACGCAAGTAACAGATTCGAGTATTAGAAATTCAATAAAATCACAATTTTAACTACTAAGTACCTGTGCTACTACGACAAGCGGGATCTCTCGTATTATGGTGTTTTACATATCATGTCTCCGACACCTCTCAGATTGCAGCTAACCAGTTCAGCAAATTCTGCCCGATCCCCTCTCACAAATAGCCGTTTCTTCTAGGCAGGCGTGCTACATCTTCAACCACATCATCGCTTACCAACAGGTGAGATACTGGTCAAACGGGAGCCTATCAATAGTAAAACAAAAAGCCGTGCAATGTACTTACGTATTTAGAATTGTACGAAGCTTAGTCTAATTCATACTTACTCATGTGTACACTCCATTCAAGGTAATGACACAGAATACGCGAATGCGAGAGGGCGATAACAATAACATTTGAGGCCAATTACTATTACATACTTACGTACAAAATGTTCAAATAGCGCGTTGTATGTAGGACGATATTATACGAGTATATTCAAGGAAACAAGCATTTAACTATGTCATACGACATTTCCTTTTGACGATTATGTTCTGTTAAGAAAGACCAGCACAATATAAGTTACGGAAAAGATAGATGAGGAAAATATTACATAGAGTGACACAATGGGCGGCCTTATAGCTAAAAGCGTTCTTTTCAAGACTGCCTTGAATGGCTTTTTAACCGACTTCAGTAAATAATTTAAAACTTCTAAGTTAACATAAAAGGAAGATACGACTGTTTATGCCGCAAAAAACGAATATTTCGACACTCTCAATAGAATCAAAATTCATAGGGTATTTCCCGTTGACCTAGAACTATGAAATTTTGCAATTAATACCGTCTTATACTACAAGTATAGGGAACAGTGTGAAAACTACCTATATATTTGTAATTAAATCATAAAAAATAGTCTTTATTTTAAGTCATTTGTAGCTACAAATTTGTACGGAACCCTCGGTGGGCGAGTTTGACTCGCACTTAGCCGGTTTTTTTTTATTATATTAAATGCTGCACAAAATATGGTAGGAGGCACATTAATTATTAGCGTAATTACACATTTCTCATTGTCAATGTGTTATTGCTAGGCAGAATCCTTTTCAAAATCCTTGCAGATTTTTTTATTGACATCTCAAACTTGGCCTTGTGGTAGGCATCTAGGTCGTCTCGCAATTGCGAAAAGTGAAAATGGCCAGACATTAAGAGACGAGCAAAATCTATTTATGCTTGATGAAATTTCGAGGCATGCTAAAATCAACCGGCCGAGTGAGGGTCGGACTCGCACACGAAGGGTTCCGTACCACAAACCTTAATATTTATAATTTATTGTTATAGGTAGCGGCAATAAAAATACACAATCTGTGAAAATTTCAACTGTCTATCTGACGGACAGCAGAGGCTTAGTAATAGGGTTCCATTGGACACCCTTTGGGTACGGAGCCCAGAGCTGAGAAAATCCACAAACATGTAACCAAAAAAAAGATAATTGAGTTCACTTTGAAATGATTTCGTAATCACATGAAATTCGTAGAATACCATAGCACAGAGAATAAAGAGTATGTGATTATATTGAACTACACAATTTCGAATCAGTACTAAGGGCAAATTTCACCAACGAAACTGATCGCGATCACAAACCACGTTTACGAGCTTTCAGTGTCGTTACTTTCTGTGGAATATTCAGACTGACAGCTCTTGAACGCAGTTCTGGGGGTTAAAAGGCCAGTTTAGCAGATTCAGAAAGCACATCACGCTTCCCGTCACTGTCAAATTTTCCGAATCAACCTTGAACCTAATGCTTTAGCGAAAAAGATGAAAATGAAATTTGACAGACTGTTGTGTTATTCTTCTTATCGTGTGGGCAGTAAGGTCTAACGACCCCACACACCCTAGTTTCAGAGTTTCTAAACCGCCTCAAGTTGGTTTATTTGACGACCGCCATGTGGCGGCCGGGACCACCGGCTTATACGTGCCTTCCGAAGCACGGAATCATCTTTTTATCAGACAATCAGGTGATTTAAGCCTGCAATGTCCTAGCCAAACTGGAAACAACTTTACAAAGTATGCTTCCTGTGGGAATCGAACCCACGACCACCGGGTCACAAGGCAAACGTCTAAACCACTCGACCACGGAGGTTAGTAGTTATGTGATTAATATTATGATTATAATATGACTAGTTGACCCGCGCAACTTCGTCTGCGTCACAGTTTTCATTACTGCTCCGCTCTTATTGGTCTTATCGTGATGATATATAGCCTATAGCCTTCCTCGATAAATGGGCTATCTAACACTGAAATATTTTTTTACAAACAAACTTTTCAGCTTTATATATTAGTATAGATTCTGCTGAAGTAGCATTTTTAGACCCGCTGATGCCTACTGATCACGATCAGTTTGTATTGGTGAAAATGGCCCTTAGTCTTAACTGCAGCTTAGTCCAATGGTGGTCTGAAGTGCTGGGCTTCATTCAGACCGTTATGTTTTATGTATTATTTATTTGACCTCCCATTAGCAACTAGCTTGAAGGTGAATGTTACGGGTTGCTCATTGCCATTTTCCCGCGAGATGGCGCTGAAGTCAACATTTTCAGTTTTATTTTTCTTCGAGTGTAATTGGAACAATATTAAGTCGCAGAAATAATGGTGCGACTATCGGATATTCCACTTTATCGAAATTAGTCAAAATACGGCATAAAAACCAATATCTAACTCGCTTATAGTACCGTTTACACACACATATACATGATTGAAAGTAAGTATGATTTAAAGTATGGCGCACCATTAAATTTCTTTATTAAAATTTAATTTTTTTATTAATTCATCGCTGATGAAGGTATTTAAAAAATAATTTCATGATCGTTTACTAGAGCTAATAAGTATTTCATTATTCAATTCCCTATTTAACATAAAGTTTAAATAAATAAACTTCCATTATCAACATTCAGAATTTAAAAAAATGCCTTTCTATTCTGTAACTAGAAAAAAAGTGCTAAATGAATTAAAACACAGACAACCTAAATTAACTTTGTTTATCACTTTATCTATCCTCTGTGTTGCCACAATACAACTTATTTGATCGCATTAAACATTTGGATCGTGTTGTTACCGTAACACAATATAACAGTTCACAATATCTAGTAATGAATCTCTTTTTTGTCCCTCAAAGTTGACGCGGGTTCGCGTTGTGAATGTAAAAGCTAGATTGAAATTCGCGTCACCAGTATTTGTTAAACGACCTTCAGAGTCGCGTTTTCAATTGTTTTTCCTCGTAAATTTTCTCAGGATTTTTACTAGCTGATCCGGCAAACGTGGTTTTATGAATAAAAATAGCCCCTAAATATAAAACAACCTATCAAACCCACCTAACTACCTTACCTACCAAACTTACCCCCCCCCTTTCCACTAGGTAAGGAAGGGTGGCTTGGGCAAATCTTTGTGTGTATTTACCGAATGGTTAATTACACACAAAAATAGAAGAAAGCTTACGTTTTGTCGACAGAAATACAATTGAGACAGTAAAAATTTGACGTTCTTGTAACTAAAAGTAAGGCCGCGGACACGAAATCAGCGGGCAAAGAGCGGCACGGCGTGGCGGCGACGCATGCACTTACATTATGCATTTGAACGCGCCGCTGCAGCGTTGGTCGCGTTAATTTGTTGAAGCGTCATATTTGAACTGTCTCAATTATCTTTCTGTCGAAAATACGTAAGCTAGAAGTTTTACGTTCGATTTTTAGGTATTGTAGGATTTTTTCATAACGGTCTCCGAATATGTCATCAGCTTGCTCTTGAGGGTGAGCTGATTAAAGGGGAAATCTAAAAACAAACTAGCTCGGAAACCCACTGTTAGTGTAGTGAAGCAGAGGGAAAGATCTGATTTTTCAATAGTCGGATAAATTTTAACTGAGGAATAAATATGGCAGTTTAACAGCTTTTGTACAGACAATATGTCAATCTGTTATGTTTAATCTACCGTGACAAGTTACCAGTATAAATGTATAATTAAATTATAAATTTTTGTCTTATAATATATTCTGGAAGCGAGGTTAGGAGTACAGGCAAAATATATGTAAGAACACGAGCCGTAAAATTTAGATTGCAGTGAGATCTCGAGAACGAATCCCTCATGCATGAAACGAATTTTCAGCAAGTCAGGCATAATCAGAGTGTAGGAGGATCGGTACGTACGTCAATTTGCTGTTATATTACGACCTATCATAGCAGGAAAAGCCTGTTTATTGCGAGCTCAACTTATACTGGAAAGTGGAATTGTAGGAAACTGTAGCTTAATTAATCGCCGTGTGTATTGAAATTGTTTTTTTTAATTTCACAAAGAAATCTAAAATCTTTTGTCATTTCTATTTCGCAAAGAAATCAAATATCTTTTTTTTAAATTTCGAGGTAACGAGATTTCTTTTGAATCATTTTATTTATGTCCTGCTCTCTCAAAAGGATGATTTATTGCGTCTAACAAATAGGATCTATTTTAAATCCCGTAATAAAAATCCAATCTCGCTCTCGATTTAATCCGATTGGATGTGACCTGGGAAATATACACCTCAAGGCGAGACATACTTTATTAGTTGGACTAAAAAGTAGGTCACAAGGGCTTTTAGGGAAATTATGACTTAGATCAAGGCATTTTGCAAACTGAATGGGAAATCGAAGGTCTTTTTCAATACGGTAAGGAAAGGGGTATTTACACGGGGTCGAATATATTGGGTATTCAGTTTTGCCAGCAACATCGCTCGCGTGTAAATCAGAAATTGGAAATTGTAAAGCAGCATTGAACTTGACCAGATTGGATGGACATACAGAGTCAGTCTGTAAGAACAAGTTCAAGTGCTCAAGCATAGCTTCTTGGGAAAACCGATCCACCAGCTCGTGCGTTGGACAAATTTCTCTCAGCAACAGTGCTGTTGTCGGCATACACAAAGGTACCGGGTTCGAGCAGATCATTAATATGCAGCAACAACAATGTTACCGAGAGCACGGACCCCTAAGTAACCTCAGTTTTAATATCCAGCAGTCCTCAGAAAATCTGTAATCCATTCACCCATCCAGCGGGTAGACCGGAAGCGTATTGTCGGTTCGGTCACTAAGGAAGGATATGGTTAGCTTTAGGTATGCCAGGAGCTTACAATTCAGCACATGTTGACATGGGTTTATACTTCTTGGGCACGGACTGCACGTTCATTACTGGGTTTATGATTTTCGTTTCGTTCCCACTTAGTAAATTTTGGAACTAGATGAATGTAAAACAAGTGATCCTAGATTTTGAAATTGTCACAGTCAAAAATTTTGGTTAGAAAAACAATTCTGATAATTAATAGCTGCTTCTCTATGTACCTACATCTTTTGTGATAGACACATTAAAACTAATTTTTTATTATGCACCTCAAATTTGTCTTCGCTCCCAAGAAGGTACAACTAAAATGATTGAAACGGCTTGCTGTCAAAGATAAGAAACCGATTTTGAAACAGCTGATCTGAGCCCATTAACACAGCCCAGATGCATAAGGACCATCTAATTACATAGAAAATACAATCTAATGAAGTAAATTAGTGATATGTGAACGATCGGGATAAAGAAGGGAGGGGAAGAACTCGTAAGGGATTGATCAATTGTCCACATGTCCTTGAGTAAATCACTCATAAAATCAGATATTTTTCTCAAGACTTCAAGGGGAGGCAAGCTTTAGTCGGCTCTAATTGAAATATAGGTCACCGTAATTCGTAGGCAAACTAAGTCTAATAAAACTGTGAAAGCATTATATGACCATGGGCTTTCCAAGTCAGCAAACAGATTCGAAGGCCGAAGGACGAATGAGGAAAGATATAAAAATATGGGACGTCGTGTGCCAAGCAATAATCGTCTTATAAATTTTGAAGTTTGTTTGTATATCTGGCTTGTTATATCTTCTAATATTTGAAGAGACGAAAGGGCCATTTTCTTTATTATTTTGTTTTCCTTATATGATTAACTAGCGACTTGCCCCGGCTTTTCACGGGTGTAAATTATATATACGACGTGTAACAGAATAAACACAATATCTCTTAAGGAGTCATTTTACTATCATTATGAACATTCTTTACTATAGGACCAATTCCGAAATCGTGAAAAAAAAGCAGCAGTTGGTCTGTGAATGGGTGACCATCTTAACCGAGTTTCCTCCGTGCCTCGGAAAGCACGTTAAGACGTTGGTCCCGGCTGTCATTTGTAGATCTTTGGCAGTCGTTTCAGAAGTCAGAAGCCAGTAAATCTGACTCCAGTCTTGCCAAGATGTACCGTGTTACCCAGTTAATGGGTTGTGGAGGTCTGGTAGGCAGCCACTCCTAGTAAAATACAGGTATTCAGCTAAATCCGGTTTGACTGGAAGCCGACCCCAATATAGTTGGGAAAAGGCTAGGCAGATGATGTTAGATAGCCCATTTATTGAGGATGGCTATATGCTATTATTATATCATCACTCTGAGACCAATAGGAGCGGAGCAGACGAATTTACGCGGGTCAACTAGTATTACATATAACTTTAACACAACTGGCTAAAAGTGGGCAGAGATGTAAAACACCCCTGCTGAGATTTAAAACCATTACATTAAATCAAGTAATTTTGCAGGCTCTCGAAGATAGGCAGCGACAAGACAATGCGACCACGATACGATTCTACATAACTGTTGAATACAACATGGCTGCTTTACATTTCCTAGAAAATAAAATAAAAAAGAAATAAAATACAGACGTGATAGGTATTATTTTATATGAAACTAGCGGACGTCACGCGGGAAACTGCGTAACGTCCGCTAGTTAAAACCAATTAGCTGGTGAAAACCAGCGTAGTTCCCACTCCCGTGGGATTACAGAGATGAAATATAGCCTATTTTACTCCTTGATAACGTAGCTATCCATTGCTGAAAGAATTTTTCAAATCGGTCCAGTAGTTTTTAAGTTTATTCGTTACATACAAAAATATAAATCTTTCCTCTTTATAATATTGGTATAGATATTAGATAATGATTAATTTATCAATTTTAATACAGTCCATTTTCCGTAAGGTCCCACTGCGCGCGGTCTAGCGGTCAGAGTACCGAGTTCAGCGTTCCGCGTTCGCTGTAATGTAATCTATGCGGTGGCTTAAAATCCTACAAAGTGAACGCGAGTTCTGTCGGAGTTCAGTTTTTTGCAAAACTGGACGAGATCGAAAAGTTTATTGAAGTATTGAGAGACAAAACATGTTTTCTTTGATTTGCGAGACATTTGGTTGAGAGTGACATTTGCTTTTCAGTAAAAAGAGCGTGTGACGTGTTATCAATGCTAAAGATTAGTAAACTTCAGAGTTCTAGATCGTTTCTTGTGTGCATGTGCGAACGCGGAACCCAGAACTCGACCGAAAACGCAAACCGCCTTGGCAGTATGTTCAGCCCCTCAGTGTGTCATTACGTCACAGTATTTAGATAGTATATATTTTTTAAATTTTTACTGTGTCCGCTAAGCCAGGTTTGCCTGTGAAGCTTTGAAGCTTGTACTAAAAAACGTCTAAACGAAATATGTGGGACGCGAACACGAGGCACATTCTAATTAGAGGAAAGCCTAGAAAAAATGAATCATAGAAACCAGACTTTTTCGCCAATTAGTAGCTTTTAATCGCAGTGGGTTGGTATTAAAAAAATCTTCTCTTTGCCAGATTACTATACAGGTTGTCCAAAGTCTTGGGAGGAGTCTTGGGAGAACCTGTATAAACAAGTCACTGGCTACTTGACCCGAATGAAACAGAACTTTATCATCTAAAATCTATATATCTACGCAATGACCCGTTGAATTTCGTACCTAAAATTGATTAGATTTGATTTTTTTCCTGAACTACAAAATATATATTTTTATTTCTTGCATATTTTGCCCATAATATTGTTAGTAGAACGGCTCAAAAACCATGTTACATTCAAGTAATGTTATTTAGTATTGAAGCGAACAAAACAAAACCAATTTTGTAATAAGTCGATCCGTTTTCGAGTTTTTAGGGTTCCGTACCCAAAGGGTAACCAACGCAACCCTATTAGTAAGCCTCCGCTGTCCATCCGTCCATCCGTCCGTCCGTCTGTCTGTCAGAGGACTGTATCTCAAGAACCGTAACAGCTAGACGGCTCACAGATTGTGTATTTCTAATTCCGCTATAATAAAAAATAATAAAAAGTGAGGTTTATGGTACGGAACCTTTTGTGTGCGAGTCCGACTCGCACTTGGCCGTTTTTAGGGTTCCGTACCCAAAGAGTATCCAACGGAATCCTATTACTAAGCCTCCGCAGTCCCTCCGTCCGTCCGTCTGTCTGTCAGTGGGCTGTATCTCAAGAACTGTAATAGGTAGACAGTTTAAATTTTCAGATTGTGTATATCTATTGCCGCTATAACAACAAATAATAAAAACCACGGTTTATGGTACGGAACCCTTCGTGTGCGAGTTCGACTCGCACTTGGCCCGTTTTTTGCGAGACTAACGCACGGCCATTGATTCTATACTCTATATACTAATATATAAAACTAAAGAGTTTGTTTGCTTGAACGCGCTAATCTCAAGAACTACTGGTTCGATATGAAAAATTATTTTAGTGCTAGATAGTCCATTTGTCGAGGAAGTCTATAGGCTATATATCATCACGCTAACAGCAATAAGAGCGGAGCAGTCATAAAAATTGTGACGCAGGCGAAGTCGCGCGGGTCAACTAGTTTTATATACGATTATAGAAGATAAATCTAAATATCTTGGTTTTTTTATATTTGAAAAGGGTAGGTACCTAACCTCTGGAAGTACTGAACCGATTATGATGAAAATGTTTTCACTGAAAAAACGTACCTACACCATCGCTGAATGTACTCGTAATAAGCTACTTTTCATCCCAGAAAAAAGACTCCGGGTTTGTAGCCCGGGGAAAAAAGCTTGTTCCTTCATAAACAATGTATATCTATATCTATACTTGTGTTTGTTTGGTTGAACGTGTAATCTTTAGACCTTCAGGTCCGAATTGAAAAAATCTTTCTATACCACCACGCTACGACCAATAGGAGCAGAGTATAAATGAAAAATATAACGCAGACGAAGTTACGCGGGACAGCAAGTTTGTTCTATGTGTAGAGTTTGAGACTAAATAAGCCGCAAGAGTCAAACTTAAAGGTTGAGCTAGAGCGAGGTGAGTCCATGGATAGGTGACCGTTTTTTACACGCCACGACTCCTCCGTGCTTCAGCAAGAAGTTTTATGCCATTAGTCTCTGCTGTTATTTGTAGATCTTTGACAGTCAGAATCTGAGTCTTGTGAACGGGTATCGTGTTATTCAGTTGAGGTGGTCAGAAACGCGGACAACGTATCTGACTAATTTCCATGTTAAATACTAGGATTCAGCTGCATCCGGTAAGACTAAGAGCTCATACACACGAGCGGCGTGTTGCCAACGGCGGTAGCCGTCGACGTATAGCGACACTTGCAGTTGTAGTGTGACGTGTCCGCCATTTTGTCAGTTGTCTGCGATTAGTTCAAGAGTGCGCATGCTACGGAAATTTGTAAAATGCGTTCTAGTGATGAAATTGATGTTGAACTGCTAATTGTGGCAGTAAAGAAATGCTTGTATATGGATTGTAAATTGTTCAAGAGTGCGCATGCTACGGAAATTTGTAAAATGCGTTCTAGTGATGAAATTGATGTTGAATTGCTAATTGTGGCAGTAAAGAAATGCTTGTATATGGAATTGTAAATTGAAAGAATACAGTAACAATAAAAAACAGAGCATGGATGGCGGTATGTGAAGAAGTTGTCAGCGATTTTAATAATAAATCCACAAATGAAAAAACGTGTACCTACCCATAATGATCGTGTTTTTATTCTTCGTTTTTGTTGGCGTCGCCGAAGTAGAAGCAATAACAGTGTTTCTTATTCGGAATCCATTTTGCAACTGACTCCTATGTGAGCTGACGACGGCTGCCGCTGATCTTCAAAGTTGGAATGTCGACGGCAGCCGTTGACGCGTCGACGGCTGCAGTTACCTCTGCCGTTGGCAACATGCCGCTCAAGTGTTATGAGCTCTAAGCCGACACCAACAGAATTGGGAAAAGGCTGAGATTGATTGGCTCTCAACTGTGTGACACTATTTTTCGTCAAAACTTTTTTTTTCCATTTATGTCGTATTTGAGGGTCGAACAGACATGTGTCACGCGACAACGTCGTAACGACGCGACCTGTTTGATAATGGCTGTTCTACGAATAAACATCTGTAAAATATTTACCATTTGAACAAGGTTTGTTGCCTGTCTGCGGAACCTTTTACCTGCTATGAAAGTTATCATTTTTAGGGTTCTGTACCAAAGGGTAACCAACGGAACCCTATTAGGGCCAATTTTACAGTACATCTGCGAGTCTAAAAAGGGCCATTTTAGCAGAATCAGACAGCACATCGCTCTACCCGTCACTGTAAAATTGTATCAAACAATCTTGAACTTAATGCGTCGGTGATAAAGATGAAAATTAAATTTTTAGTCATTAATATTATGATTCTACTAAAGTGGCTTTTAAGACCCACCGAACTGCGTTCAAGAGCTTTCAGAGTCAATATTCAACAGAAAATAACGACAATGACAGCTCGTAAACGTAGTTTGTTTGATGGCGATCAGCAGATCGCGAAAACCATAATAGGTGAACATTGAATAAAATGGTTAATAAAAAAAAGTTGAATAAAATATTTAATAATAATTAAAAAAACAAAGTTGCAGACAGGTTTCATAGAGTTTGGCTGTATCTCATGAACCGCAATAGGTGAACAGTTGGAATTTTCATATTGTGTATTTCTATTTTCGCTATAAAAGCAAATGATAAAAATTAACGAGGGCTCCCAAACAAGAAACGTGTTTTTTTCGGTTCATGGTACGGAACCCTTCGTGTGAGAGTCCGACTCGTACTTGGCCGGTTTTTTTATGAACAAAGGATGACAAATTGTTAAATTTTAACTCAAAAGGCAGTGGGCAGGACACGTTCCTACCTATCAGCGGGACGGTGGTTAAACTAAATATTGATGTAGTCGACATTTTTAGTGGGAAGGCACCGTAGCGTAGGAGGACTGACTTCAAGAAAAGTTGTTTTCATACCTGAATAAACGTATTTACTCATAATGTAATTAATTAATTAATTGTGTGTAATTTCAACCACATAATTTCAGGTAAGTAGGAAGGAATTGAAGATGACTTATTTGTAACATCTGAGTGAGTAG
This sequence comes from Lacanobia oleracea, assembly GCA_950371165.1. Classification (NCBI taxonomy): domain Eukaryota; kingdom Metazoa; phylum Arthropoda; class Insecta; order Lepidoptera; family Noctuidae; genus Lacanobia; species Lacanobia oleracea. The sequence goes on along the minus strand of OX493405.1, from coordinate 15,990,516 downwards.
GTGCTATCGTTCTGATCCGATTTAGTTTTTTTTAACCGACTTCCAAAAAAGGAGGAGGTTCTCAATTCGGCGGGTATGTTTTTTTTAATGTCATCATCATCTGCCTAGCCTTTTTCCAACTATATTGCGGTCGGCTTCCAGTCAAACCGGGTTTAGCTGAATACCAGTATTTTACGCGGAGCGGCTGCCTACCAGACCTCTACAACCCATTAACTGTGTAACACGGCACTTCAAGGCAAGACTGGAGTCAGATTAACTGGCTTCTGAGATCTACAAATTACAGCCGGGACCAACGGCTTAACGTACTTTCCGAGGCACGGAGGAAACTTGGTATGTTAAGATGGTCACCCATTCACAGACCAACCTTGGCAAGTGTTACTTAACCTTGAAGATCGACCCGTGCGGCTGTTATTATCTAGCCACGAGCTCCTCCAGAAGTATTCGTTAGTATCAGAAATAATTGACATATAATATAATATAATTAAATATAATGAGATATGATGATATATTTGAGATATAATGAAATCGTTGACATAGACTCTAATTAACAGTATTAATTAACTCAAAAAACAGGACTGTTCATACCAGGGCCGTAGAATAGATATGTAGGTGCAGAAGGTCGGATCTATACATCGATCGAAAAACCGACTTCCAAAAACAAAACACTACTTTCAAAGTATAAAATAACTTTAATTTCGGAAATCGGTGTTTTCGGTATATTTTTTGGTTTTTTGACACCAACTTCCGAAATCAAAGTTATTTTATACTTTGTAGTGTTTTGTTTTTGGAAGTCGGTTTTATTTAAATTAAAAAAAAAACCACAAACAGCGTACCAGCGTGTTGTTATGTTATGAACTGGGACCACATCATAGGCTTTCGAATAAAACAAGTTTTTTTTTTTAAATTGGTCCAAAATTGGTGGAGAAATCGGTGAACATACATTAAAAAAAAACATACAGCTGAACATAGAACCTCTTCCTTTTTGAAGAAGTCGGTTAAAAACGCATGCACACGTAGATAGACACGCTTCTCGTATAGCGTAGCACTCGCTACTCTCATTTATTTGAGATCACCCGGCCCCCGCGTTGGCCCTTACAACGAATAATAAGAATATAAGTTTAAGTAAAGAAAATCCATAAGTACGTTGTCTTTTCTTGTATAGAATAGAATAGAATAGAATATAAAAACATTTATTCAGCACAGACACAAACGCACAGCGACAAAGAAAAACAAAGTAATAGTTAGCAGGTACACATTGAGCTGAGCGTGCCCATGCCGCATGTGCATGTATGGAGTTGACTTTCTTTTAGACACCTGTTTTGGAGCTATGTCATGAAAAACTTCCATTTTAAAACGAACTGACATCTTTTAATTACTCCATTATGAAATGAATGCGAGTAAAAAGGCTTTTTTGTCGATATATTACAATTACATTTTATTTTCGTTGTTTTTCTTTTCAACAATATTTTAATTTAATTGCCTGAACCAGGTTGGGAGTACAAGGGCATTAGGAGGAACACGGATGGGTTTCAGTCAGCAAGAGTCTGACGCTCCCTCCTGCTCCGCGCAGAGCGGATGAAGGCATTTGATGATTTCCCATCTTTTAAAAAAACCCTACTAGGAAAACATGTTATTGAGGGTTTCAAAAGAAAATGAAAAGTTTTAATAGCAACAGAGCAGTGGTAACGGAGTTGACTTACGTGCGTTTACCCAAAGTCAATATGAAGACCATCTATCCAACCATAATGGAGTCGTATCGTGGATTATGGGCAACGACCTCTCAAATGGTTCAAGTGGATTATGCTTATGCAGCCTGAGACCTGTGACCAGCATGCAAATGATCGAATAAGCTAATCCATACCCTACTCTGGGAATAATAATATGATGTTTAATCTATACTAATATCGTTTTGTTTAATTTTTTTGTGCTTAATAGGCTCAGAAACTACTGAACCGATTTTAATAATTTGTTCATCAATAGAAAACAAAACTATCAGGAAATAACATGGGCTGTTATTTATTAAAAAAAAAAAATAGAGATCCTTAAAAAATTGCAGCGCGGATGAAATGCTATTTTATAATATTAATTTCCATTTTGTAGACAAAAATCGCATTCCGAAGGGAAGTATGGGAAAAGGCTATACTTATCACGAGAAACTAAGCTGATTCTTATCGTGTCGGCAGTAAGGTCTAAACGACCCCACACACCCTACTTTCAGAGTTTCTAAACCGCCTCAAGGGCCTCTGACACGGTTTATTTAACGACAGCCATTTGGCGGCCGGGACCACCGGCTTATACGCGCCTTCCGAAGCACGGAATCATCTTTTTATCAGGCAATCAGTATATCAACGATGATAACAATACATAAATGGTGTTCTATAAGATCATCAGCCTATTCAGCAATAAATTATTTTTATATTATTATTATTTTTTTATTTGTAATGGGTTTGCTCTTGACTCTAGTCTAGGTCAGAGATGACAGAGACAAAGTCTACGATCGAGCGAGCTTACCCAGAAGGAGCCTGTTCACTCTAACTTTTAAGAGATAAGGGTTGTAAGCTTATTGCAGGCATATTGTTACGGGGTGAATGTTCATGTTCGTTTTTTCTTAGTCCTGTCTGTAACTTCCTGTCTGTCTTTTATGTATATGTGTTTTATGTTTTCTGTGTTGTATTTTATGTGTTTTATGTATTCTTTGAGTATATGAGTCTCCGTTACTCGAAATAAATAAAATATAATTTAATTTTAATTTAATTTTGGAAATACAGACGCAGGCAGAGAGTAGGTATTCTATTTATTGAACTAACGCCATAAACACTTGCTTTTTTATTTATCGTCTACATTAAATAAATTGAAAATACCATCAAAACTGTTAATGGCTTGCTGAGTGTCACTGACAGGTCATTTTCAGCAACATTATTTACGTCTTAGAAATTTTATTAATGATCCTGAGAGTATTTGCAAGCGTTGTATGTGAAAGATTATAAACACAATTGTATATACTCAAAGAAAAATGCACTCTCTAGAGTAAAGTATTCTTAGCTGATGAAATTTTTATAGAGAAAAGGCAAAGGCATTTATTTGCTTGAAGCTTTAATAACTTCGCATATTATTCCGTTATGAATATTAAACATAGTTTTTTTTCCTATTAGGTACGCATTTATTAAAGGCAGCCTCATTATTTTCTTGTTTGTACTTCATTTTTCCGTTACTCTCATCTAGCTGAAAACACATAATATAACTATGTACTAGCTTTTGCAAGCTCGCGCATATCCTCTTTTTTTCCTGTTCCCGTATGAATTTCGGGAAATCCCCCCCTGCACTCTCCAAGGTACCTACAAGCCAAATTTTACTTTTCTACGGCCAGTCTCTCAGTCATTCGGTAACGGAACAGTTTTAACCTGTAACAAAAAAACACATAACCTTTTATGGGGTCATTGTACTCATCACGGCAATTGCGAAAAACAGTCGACTCCATACATTTGCATGCGCTGTTTTTTTAGATTTATAATTACGCTGGATAATATAATAGTGCACAAGTATATCTCCTCATGGCAATTCCTCGTGCGTTTATGGAGGAAAGTATGTGTGTGTACAGAGCTGTGATATTTGCATTTTTGCTGTCACTTCTCGATCGGACGGAAAGCTGTCATGGCCGGGGTAAATAAGGCACATTGACGTTTTATTAATAGCTTTCGCCACGCTACTGCTGATAGAATATCTTTTGTCTTAGCTCTTTATGGGGTTATCAATATTTTATAAGGGAGACTAGGCAATAAGTTCCTCTGCCTAATTTAATCGATACTTCTAAAATCATTTGTCCTGACTGCTTAAAGTCTGGACAGCGGAGGATTATAAGTTTATTTCATAATCTTTCATTCCAATTTTAAGAGGAAATGCTGGCGGCGAGACTTTGTATGTAAAAAAAGTCATAATCGAGGTTTGGCTTCCAATATTCGACTGATTTAATAGACATTTCACTACTATATACACACTAGAATAAGAAGGATATATACTGTGTCCCTATGTTTTCTTTTTTGATGATTTATTAACCGTATAAGGGCTAGAACTCTCGTTGTCAACAGAGCCCTAGTATACAAATTTGGCAACAATTAATCAAAAAAAGAAAACATAAGGACACAGTATATATCCTTCTTGTTCAGTTTGTGAAATATCTCTTAAATTGGTCCAATATTGGAGGAGAATACAGTCGAGAGCCAAACCTCGAATTATGACTTTTTACATACAAAGTGTCGCCGCCAGCATTTCCTCTTAAGGTGAGGAAATGGCCCTCCCATTTCCGCACCTTAATGTTGAAATTGTATGAAAGTTTTTGAATTTTGATTCGGTTCCCACTAATAGAAAGAGCGACAAACGATATTTATTAGTATATATGAAAGATCAAAGTAAGTTTGCATGTCTCTATGTTAAGTTTGCTTAGTAAACAAGTAAGCTTACTAATTGGTGGTTGCGATGGTACGTTGATGATAACCGCGGTTTAATTTCGTGTCTTCTTGCGGTAGACCTTCACGCAAAATTAGTGATTAATTAGTGTCAATTGAGCCATAGTTAATAACCTGTTAATATTGGAGTAAAAGGTGATCAAGGGCAAAGATAGTAGATTGATTTGTTTGGTTAAGTTACCTTGTCTTGATCAAGCCGTGGAACCGTTTAAAATGGAAGCCAACCCCAACATCCACTTTGGGTTCCCACAAGCATTGCAGGTAAAATAAATCCTAATGACGGCTCAAAACACTCTTCGAGTCATTGCTCAGTACCAAATTCATATAACAGCGGGGCTCGGAGGAAAGGAGGATACTATGTAACGGAAAGCGAACTTTATAGACGTCGGTAAGCAAAAATCAGCCAAAAATACCTTTGCCCAGGTACCCCTTCAAGGAATAAACTATATATTATTTAGCTTTACAAGCAATGCTTAATTAGTTTGCCTGTGGAGTTTACCTAATCTAATTTAACCCAGCACAAGACAATTGGTTGTGATAGACAAACACAAGTAACCTTATAAGGCTCCGTTTCCGTTTTAACATAAGAACATTTCATTTATTTCGCAAATAAATTAAATTTCAAAATAGATCAATAAAACACAACACGACACAATACAAAAACATTGTGAATATACGTCGCCATCATCACTTATTCACAAAATCACGACATCTGTAGGAAAATCCAATTCTTTGCTAAAGTGATACTTGTCGGGGAAGGAAAATGGTGCGAGATATTGACATGACGTGAAAAATGTACGTTTCCTAACAAAAATAGGAAGAAGAGAGGGAACCAAACTTACTACGGGTTCATGTTTACATTGCTGGTTCCGAACGTAGGGAGATATTTATTAGTTTGTGTATCAAAACTTCCTACTATGCTTTTATCGGTAAAGGTAATGTTACAAAGCGAGCACGCGAACAAAGAGTCTCTTGTTGCTCGTTTTGAGTGCTCCACCCGCTGTCGGTTTTTGGCGAATCCCTTTGAGTGTTAAGCATTTCAGTCAATACGCTGCGACAAACCAGACATCTTGACTGAGAATGTTTTTCGAATCTGGACCACGGCTGGGCAAGGAATCGAAACGAGCATGTTGCACGGATTGTAGGACAACGCGGCGGCGTAACGTAACATGCTCGCTGCGAATGTTACATTACAGCCTTTAACACCTTAAGAGCACTGTAATTTTGGAATGCAGTTCAATATCGAGACAGCATCACTGACAGCCTAAAAAATACTTTTGATGAAAAGGGGTAAAATTTCAAAGACTTCCTAAAGGAATAAAAGCCAATAAAACTGTTCGAACTGGGAATCGGACCCCAGAACTCTACGCTAACAAGCACATAAGAGTTTTTGCACTTCAAAAATTGCATAACGATATTTTCGTCTTGACCTCATGCTTGAACAAACATTCTTGTTCTTTCGTAGGACAGCAGCAAATGCATTTGCCTTAGCTGCTTATCAAAAATCACAGCATTCTTGTTCTACTAAGTTAAGGAATTTTACACGGAACATGCATACGAAATTTTAAACCTATTAATTTCGTATGCATGCTTCTACTTCTTTTGTTCCTTGTTATTTAAACCACTGTGCCGAACAGAAGTGGCCGTTGGAAAGGCACATCCCTCGCAGAACAGATTTTGATGGGGCGGTCGCCACTACAGAAATTTTTGGCCCTGTCGACTATTTGTTCTGCGAGGAATGTGCCCTGCCCACTTGGCGGTCTTTCGGGCTATGTCGGTAACCTTGGTTCTCTTGTGGATATCATCATTCCTGATTTCATAACGCAAGGAAACTGTAACTGGAATAAGGTGATGACGTAACTGAAACAAATCAATTAACCTGTCGAGCTTTTTCGGGGTCGTCTTCCAATTTAACCGAATAAAGCCGAGTACCAGTATTTTATAATCGAGGGTGGGCGCTGATACCTATAATTACAAGATATTATCTTAGCTTAGGTATTAGTACGTACAAGGTTTAATACAATATACTTTTATTTATTTTTCTTGAGGAGCTCGTGGCTAAAGAATAACAGCCGCACAGATCGATCTTTAAGGTTGGCCTGTGGATGGGTGACCATCTTAACATACAGAGTTTCCTCCGTGCCTCGGAAAGCACGTTAAGCCGTTGGTCCCGGCTGTCATTTGTAGAACTTTGCCAGTCGTTACGGATTGTCAGAAGCCAGTAAATCTGACTCCAGTCTTGCCAAGAAGTACCGTGTTACCCATTTCATGGGTTGTGGAGGTCTGGTAGGTAGCCGCTTCATGTAAAATACTGGTATTCAGCTGAATCCGGTTTGACTGGAAGCCGACCCCAGTATAATTGGGAAAAAGGCTAGGCAGATCTTAGCTTAGGTATTGGCTGCAACTCAAACATACAACTTTACTTACCTGGAGCCTTATTTTTCTTGTAATTATTATGTATTTTACCTGAAGGTGCAAATAAACTATTTTATTTTATTTATTCACTTTATTTATAAGAAGCGACTACCTCTCTGACTCGACCTAGTAACTGTTTAACTCAATATCCCGTGGAAAGATTGGTGTCTGATTTCTTAACTTCTGACTACCCCTTTTTTGTTAAAGATGGTAAATCATCAAATGACTCCTCCCGCTCTGGGTGAAGCAGAAGGGAGAGTCAAACTCTTACTGACTAAAACCCATTGGTGTTCCTTCTAATGTTCTTTGCGTTCTAGGGCCGCAGTGACTCTTTGGAACAAATTCCGCAACCCTGTCAGGCTTTGGCTCTAGCAGGCTCCGTCCACTATGCTGACATCTCTTTGAGGCGCGTTGACCTGGTTCAAGTTCTTTAAATTCTTATCTGACGGCCGGCGGGCCACCCAACGCTCGCCGGTCACAGGGGAGCTACTCTGTAAGCCCGAAGTCCGTAGTTTCGAAGTTCCGAAGGGCTTAGTTGCGGGCGAATTCCACTCCGTATCACCTACGGACTTACGATTTGTCGCAAACCCGAACTAAGAATGAATGACAAAACGATTTCACTCTCAAAGAGTTCGATTTCTTCGTTGTCAGTAATTCTTCGTGGTTAAGTGATACGGAGTAGAATACGCCCGCTACTAAGCCCAAAACTACGGACTTCGGGCTTAGATAATAGGCTCGTTCTGATCTGCGAATGACAACCGTGTCCAATCGTTTAACGTATGTTCCGAGGCACGGAGGAATCCGGTCCACCCATTCACCTGAAGCTGAAGATTAAAAACAAAATCCATTGTTTGTATTCTAGTGTTTACTTTCTATAGATAAATATATAAGTGTAAATTATCAATTGTTTTCTAACACCTGTTGAGTAGGTGTTTATTGTTTAAGAACAATGGGTCAATGTAAATTAGGATCACGATATAATGAACGTGGGCGAACAATGGTCACGGTATTGTGCATGAAATGCCAGCTTATATGTCTTTATAGAAATAGGACATGATTCCATGCGCATAATGATGTGAATTTATTACAGGATAATCGGACATATCGGCTTAAAATAAATTCTGTCAAATTATGGATTGTTTGAAAAAGCATAGTTTAAAAGCTGATCTAGTGCGAATCGTACTCGCATTCAAAGGATTTCAAACGGTTCATAGATTATTTAGGTTCCGTACCCAAAGGATAACCAATGGAATCCTATTACTAAGCCTCCGCTGTCCGTCCGTCCGTCCGTCTGTAAGAGGGCTGTATCTCATGAAGCGTAATAGGTACGCGGTTTAAATTTTTACAGAATGTGTATTTCTGTTGCCGCTTACAAATAATACAATTGAATAACAATTAAAAACAAAAGAGGGTGGTTTTTTCGGCTTATGGTACGGAATTCTTCGTGTGAGAGTCCGACTCGCACTTGGCTTGGTTTTTTGAACATGTTATTTACACACTTTTAATATATTTTCCTATGAATTAGTAAAAAACTGTTTACTGTATTGTTGTCAAAACTATTGGCTCAGCAGTTTTGGATAAATACTTAAATTTTCTAATTTTCTCTTAAGTTCCTTGTAATAAGGAGCCATCCTTTTGACACAAACCGAGAAATTCAAGTCTGAAGAAAAACTCTTAATCCTTTTGCCGACCTGGGAAACGACCCCTGAACCTCAAAGCAGCAGAGTGCGATACCAGTAAGCTTACAAGGCAATCTTCCTCCTTTACCTTTCATTCCTAACACAATAACGCTTCTGCAACAAAGAAAGAAAGAACTGCACAGTCGACTGATCGATTTAATATTAGATTATACTTCGTTCAGAGGTTCACAACAAGGCTTTAATCCTCCCATTATAGGTCGGTGTTAACAGTAATTGCACTTTCGGTACGGATTTGGGGTAGTAGAATATTTTTGAAATCTTTTCTTTGTTCGGTTTGTGCTATGCGAACTATTTTTGTCGGTACATGGAGATTTTTTGTAATGTGAAAAGGAAAAATCGTTCTGCAATTTCTTGGAAATACGCTGGTACCTTAATAACGTGGAATATTTTTTTAAAAGATCTATTGATTAAAAAAATATTCCACGTGCCCTATTGGGCATCAGGTGGGTATCTTTATGATCATTGATAAAAAATGCCGTTCCTAGATTTATGTTTTTAATACTACAAAATAAAATCACCTTTTTTTTTTTTAAGGATGGGAAATCATCAAATGACTCCTCCCGCTCTGGGTGAAGCAAGAGGAAGTGTCAGACTCTTACTGACTAAAACCCATCCGTGTTCCTCCTGGTGCCCTTTGCGTTCTAAGGCTACGGCACCTCTTTCGAACAGATTCCGCAGCCCCAGCAGGCACCTGCCCTAGCGGGCCCCGTCTTCCACGCTGACATCTCTTTGAGGCGCGCTGGAATCGCAGCGCGCCGCCGACCCGGGCCTAGTTCTGATCAGACGGCGAGCCACCCACTGCTCGCCGTCCGCAGGCCCGCGCAAAATAAAATCACCTAGGAACTGCATTTTTAAAACATTGTCTAACATTATTACACACTACAATTTATTGTGCTCCTTTTGTAATTTGTTATGGTGGCCATTAAATAGTAGTTAATTTATTTAGTCTAGACTTTTCGATTTTTTATTCATGACAGCCTCAAATGAATTAGATTTTGGCAATTTTTTTTTATTGTGTTGGCGTCGTTTCTTCGTCATAATCTTATCTATACTAATATATAAAGCTAAAGAGTTTGTTTGTTTGTTTGCTTGAACGCGCTAATCTCAGGAACTACTGGTCAGATTTGAAAAATTCTTTCAGTGTCGGATAACCTATTTATCGAGGAAGGCTATAGGCTACATCACCACGCTAAGCCCAATAAGAGCGGAGCAGTAATGAAAATTGTGACGCAGACGAATTTGCGCGGGTCAACTAGTACTAATATATAAAGCTGAAAAGTTTGTTTGATTGTTTGCTTGAACGCGCTAATCTGAGGAACTTCTAGTCAAATTTGAAAAAATCTTTCAGTGTCGGATAACCCATTTATCGAGAAAGGCTATAGGCTATATATCATCACGCTAAGACCAATAAGAGCGGAGTAGTAATGAAAATTGTGAAGCAGGCGAAGGTGCATGGGTCAACATTTATCAAAATAATGAAACAAATCACTTTTGTCACTTAATAGTGACAAAAGTGATTTGTTATCGCAAAGTTTACACCTCAGAGTGCTTCTAACTACAAAAATAAACGTTTGAAGTAACATTTAACGATTCATAAATAACAAATAGTTTAGTTTGAATGAAAAGTTAAGTCATTAATAAACTAGGTGTCAGGTTAGAGAAACTTTAAGCTTAAAGCAGATTAATTTTCGGTTTTAAGTTCTCTCATTAAAGTATTTCATTAACTAAGTGCTTCTTTGTGAAATGAGTTCAACAAGATTTTTTAGTAAATTAAATTCATAATAGTGTACCATATATTGTATGAGTTAGTATTAATTTTTATTAATATTTAAATGAAAGCAAAGCACTAGCATGGGCAGAGTTAATGGTTAATTAACTTATAGTTTAGTTTTAATTTTGTTGTTTATGATCTTAATTTTAAAGTTAAACAAGTTATTAAAGCATTTTTAGGGCTCCGTACACAAATGGTAACCAACAGAATCCTATTACTAAGGCTCCGCTGTCCGTCCGTCCGTCCGTCTGTCTGTCAGCGGGCTGTATCTCAAGAACCGTAATAGTAGACAGTTCAAATTTTCACAAATGGTGTATTTCTATTGCCGCTTTAACAACAAAAAATGAAAAATAAGATTTACGGTACGGAACCCTTCGTGTGAGAGTCCGACTTTTTGGCCGGTTTTTTTTGTTCGCTCAAGCCTGTTGAAACACGATGAATAGGGTCTATGATGGAACAAGTTGGTCCAGAAGAAGCCGGTTCACCCTTGAAGGCATAGAATTAAAGTTAGCTTGTTATTTGATTACCATACAACCTAACACTCAAAGTATTTTTTTTTTAATATAGGCCTCTTAATACGTCGTTCTAATACCATAATAATTATCTACGCTGTGAGATAGAAGAGAGACGGTGCTATGCAGGACAAATAGCAAAAATTATTCCTTTTTTACAACGGTTTCATGGTGGTAATGAATCGTCATAGGAAGGGGGCCATGTTGAAATATTCTTAACAAGTAGCTACATTTTTCATAAAGCTTATCGCCTTTTTTTTTTAAATAAATAAATAAGCATAATTTGACATATTTTTAGATCATCGAAGTATCATATGTCATAGGTATTATTTTACCAAACTATATATTGCCGATTTACATAATAACTTTTTGCAATCGACTAAAGCTTCTTTTTTTAACTTCTTTTCATTTGCTAAATAATTTATGTGCCATATTTTCCCCACACTGACACAACATTTTATGGAATATTATTTATTCGCAAATATAGCCGGTTACTTGATTTTCAAAATTAAATTAAAATAATGGCATAAAAAGTCAATATGTTGTGCTACAAAATTTAGTGACAGAAACGAAACGCTGCAAAACGAACTTCGCGCAGTCTTATCTGCCCTACCTCTAGAGTGTAATTTAAGCTGGAGTAGCCGCAAGCCAAAGTTGCAGTGGGGCCGAGTGGCTCGAGTGGGGCCGCCCAAACCCCGCAGCGCCGGAGCCGTGGCAGAAACAATGATTGCTGCATGTTACATGCCTGCATGCAAGTTGCATGCTTGTTTGTACGCTGTATACTTGTTTGTATGCTGCTATATGCCTGCTTGCACGCTGCATGCCTGCTAGCATGCTGCATGCTTGAAGCAAGCATACTTCTTACTGGGACCACTTAAAACCACTTTTGTTAACAACCACCACCACACCACCATTACACCACTTATAACAGTGGTATAACGATGGTTCGGAAACATAATACTTCGAACAAATGTTATTGCGGCGAAGTGTAACTTCGGTAAAAAGTTTTACGACCAAATGAAACTTCGGAGTAACGAAAAAATCGAATGGATAATAAGTCGACTGATACTGTTGCAGACGTGACTTCGATGAAGTAAAAAAAGAAACGAAACGATACTAAAAGTTTTAGGTGAAATTAAATTTTGTCAAATATTTTTCGAGAGATTTCTTTGTAAGAATCCAAAATATACAATATGTAACAGAATGGACGCGATACCGCAATTAACTCTATTGTCATGTTCTCTTGAAAGGGAACTTGACTTGTATAGTCACCATGACCTTCGACTCCAAAAATAGTAAATTAATTTTTCGTCTTCTTGTTTCAGTAGGTATAAATAACGCTTTATATTTTCTTTAGCTGAACCACGCAAATTCGTCACTCCGCTCCTGTTGGTTGGAACGTAATGTTATACAGCCTATAGCTTTCCTCGATAAATGGGCTATCCAACACTACAATATTTTTTCAATTCGAACCAGCAGTTCCTGAGATTAGCGCCTTCAACCAACCAAACAAACAAACGGTTCAGCTTTGTAATATAAGTAATAATAGTGGATAAATTAACTGGCAATAATTTTAATTTCGAATGACGTGATTACGTACACTTTGACAAACGTAGGTTTAATTAGAAATTGCTAATTGATAGCAACTCTGGGACATTGTTATTAGGTAAAGGCCTAATTTTAGAAAATCATTTATTTGTGTTAATTTTTAGCCTTGACATTAGACAAGTATTTAAAAGTGTGTCGAGGTCTTTTCTAAACTCCAGACATTAAAAATATAGCAAGAGAACCAGTTAAATGCGAGTTGGACTCGCGCGCAAAGGGTTCTCTGTACGAAATATGTTTTTTTTGCAAGATACTTTAATCAAAAACTTCTTTTACGTTTTCTACTTCATGACGAAACTCTTCGAGAAAGGGTTGTTAGTGCCACTTTTCTTTTGACTCGTCTTGGCGGGGGCATAGCCGTGCGCGCAAATACCGGAATTAAACAGGTATTTCCAGATAGGTTTTACAGCATCAGCAGCAGTACCAGTACTTCCGCACGTTCAACCAAACAAACAAATAAACTACCCATCATTTTATTTTAGTATCGAAAAGAGTGCAAAAATACTGTTTCGATAGGAACTTTCTTTCTTAATAAACCTAACGATAATATTGTAAGTGAGATTAAAACGTACAACGACAGCTTTTAATCCTATCCAAAGCACAAGTCCGATCCTGCATGGAATATTGCAGCCACCTTTGGGATGGCTGAGCTAAATACCAGCTTGCTGCACTCTACTCGGTGAGAACGCAGAGCTGAGAGGCTCATTGGTGACGAAAACTGGTGAATGCCAAGCTACATAGCATGGCTCATCGCTGCTAGGTTGCCTGCTTGACGGTCTTCCACAGATTGTACTTCGGTGAGTGTGCCCAAGAACTCCACAACCTCATCCCACCGGCCCCCTTCTGCCATCGGGCATCCAGACGCACTGCATCTTACCATCCCTACCTTGTTGCTATGCCATCAATTTGCACTAAGTGTCTCCGGACGTCTTTTATAATGCGCACAGCAAAGGAGTAGAACTCTCTGCCTGCGTCTTTGTTTCCAAACGAATCAACAGGTTCCTTTTGGGGAAGCTTCATCGTAGACTTTTCTCTGTCATCTCTGACCTAGATTAGAGTCAAGAGCAAACCCATTACAAATTAAAAAAAGACTACCTAATTCTCAATAACACGACTACTATCTGCATTAGCACTAGCTTTAGCCAATCACGATTTGATTACTCGTATTGTAAGTATTTGCATATTATTAATTTATATTCGATTTCGAATACAATTTGCATAATGAATGATGATAAGTTACTAATTTAATACTGCTGATTAAATGTCAACAGTATTCGAATGATCCGGTGATTATTATTATTGTTGTGAACCTATTAAGTTGACATAGGTTTATTCAGGCCTTTTACACTAACCAGAATTATTTTTAAACTCCGAGTTATTAGCTAAACCATTATGTATGAAATATTTTTCACTAGTAGTCCCTGCGAATTTCGTACCGCGTCTGTTGTAGTTTACTCATGTATGAGAAAATTATTTATGTAAATTCTTTAATTTTTCCAATTTTTAAGTAGTTATTCTGCTATTCAGGGAAAAGCCAAATCCAACAAATCAAAGATATTCAAAATCAGTTCAGCCGATTTTGAGTTATAAGTAGTGTAACTAATCCGACTTTGTTCTATATAATTATACAGCGTGTAATAGAATATACGCAAAAAGTGGGCCTAATGCTGACTCCCATTCTAAGCATTTGTCTGTCTTTTGAGGCTTCCAAAGAGAGACAACGGTTTTCCCTTATTTGCTTCGCTCGTGGATGTCTCTGTGTATTATCGCTTGTGTGTTTTTTGCCACTCGTCACTCAATCTCTCACCATCTGGTTCATATAGATCATAGAACATTCATTAATAGAGCCTCCAGCCGTTGTTTTTAGTTTCATACCTAATAGGTATCGTGATTTTGTCTTCTGCTTCTTAGAGCAAATATTCCGCAAAAAATATTATATTCTATGTCAGAATTTCTATAAAAAAAAAACTCTCGGTCAACAGACAGGTTTAAGACGGTCCCATTTGTCTAAAGTACTTATTATGCGTAATATGATAATATAGTAAATGCGAAAACATAAATTTCATAAAGCTGTGGTAATCTTATAGCACTTTTATGGTAAAGTGAGCATTTTATTGCTATATTTCATATAATAGCATCCTTAATGTTACGACTACATATCTACGTTTTATCGCTTTCTCCAGTGAAGATTCATTATTCTTGACAATTTCAGGAAATTGGTCGTCTTATTCAAAATTTTGAGAAGAGAGAGAAACGCAGGAATTCCTTGTTAAAATAATAAAATATGTATAAAGTTATCTGTCAGATAAGTTAACCAAAATTTATCCAGACGAAAAGGAGCGGGCCAATAATCTTACTTTAATCTTCTGTGGACGCTACGGATTAAATAAGCTACGCAGTCGCTACGAAGTTCGTAGCGGTCAGAGCCACTGTCTAGCTACACTGCTACACCGTAGCAATGTAGCTAGACAGCTCTAGGCAATGTCGGACTACACGTTTTCTAATTCGAAGTTGTAACGTTCCAAATATCAAGAAAGATTGTTCTGTAACGTCGTACACACTAGGCACACTTTCGTGTAACTTATACACAACTAATAGCAACAATCGCTAAGTGGTGTTTATAATAGTTTATATCGAAGAAAGGTTATATAGTTTAGGGCGAAGTTGAGGTAAATAACTCAATTTATCTCAACTTCGTCCTAAACTATTTGACCATAAAACATAATCATGTATTTTATCAAAAGATTAGCTTTCAAGAGTTAGAACAACATACAGGTAAAAAGTTATTCTAGGTTACTGTGGTATTTTTTTAATTTTAACTTGATGTTGCCCGCGACTTCGTTCGGAAAGTAAAATGTTGTCGCTAGATAAGATCTGATGTATACGAACAACCAATATCTAGCATTGCTTAACTCCTCTTAGATTTAAGAATTTAGAAGAGGATTATGCAAGGCACTGGCTGTTTTACATCTTCTATTCCAAATGCTGACCAGCCTTAGTAATTCGTCGTAATGAGAAACGTTTAAATGATAGCGCTTCTCTACGCATGATGTTAAAGAAAGATGCTAGGGTTGTTAACAAGTTGCGGAATTTGTTCGAAAGAGTCATCACGGCTCTGCAACGTAAAGTAAGGAATACGAATGGCTTTTAGTCAGTAAGAGTCTGATACTCCCTTCTGCTCCGCCTAGAGAGAGAGGACTCATTTGATGATTTCCAATCCTTAAAATATAATAAGAAAGAGTTGTTAACGTGCGATAGAACTACAAAAAGTTGGTCATAGCCAACCAACCAGAAGAGAAGTCTACCCCTGCAACGGAGAGATTAGAGTAGAGTAAAGACTCTTCTATCCGCGCCATGTTAAACTCCCATCCTCAGTCAGTCCTGGCTAAGTTAGCCAGCCTAGCTCCGCCCAAATGCACAGATTCCTGCGACCTCACCGTTCCGAGAATTTGTTTACATCGGGCAACCTCGTCATTACTTTATGGATGACGTGGCAACTGATTCCTCGGTTCAAAGTAACCTTTACAAATTGGGCTGTCTACAGCGCCTATGTTGAAAAGATGTTTTTTTGGGGGAAATTATGGGAAAGGGGGAGTGGATTACCATCTCGGAATCTCTCCTCGTGAGTTCGTCTGGGTCGTCATTGCCTAGGGATCTACAGTTTCCTTTGATCTACTAGACAGTGAAGCCCGCTATAAATAATTTCTAACCATGTGCTGGTCATGACGTTTCATAGGCTCACTCGGAATTGAACAGTTTTAAAACAAAATAGAGAGAAAACAGTTTGTTGGATGTATGTGATTTTACAAAGATTTGTAGAAAATAATTACCTAAATAGAAATCACATAAAACTTAATCGGAAGATGTGTATCATTTTATATCATGGCAGTTTTCCTTATATTTTCCAGAAACATATGTCAATATTAAGCGTATGGTTGATGCTTGGTAGGTAGGTTCCCCGTACACATGGCAGAAGAAATGAATTTATGCTGCGAAGCAACGGGATAGCACTGGCTATCTTCTAAAATAACCGAACAATCTTCTTAAAACTACTTGATGATTGATCAAATTGATTTACAGGGTTACCCAAAGTTGTTATCACAAACGGAACCCTATTACTAAGCCTCCGCTGTACGTCCGTTTGTCCGTCCATCCGTCCATCCGTCCATCCGTCCATCCGTCTATCCGTCTATCCGTCCATCCGTCCGTCCGTCCATCCTTCCGTCCGTCTGTCTATCAGAGGGCTGTATCTCAAGA
This sequence comes from Lacanobia oleracea, assembly GCA_950371165.1. NCBI lineage: Eukaryota > Metazoa > Arthropoda > Insecta > Lepidoptera > Noctuidae > Lacanobia > Lacanobia oleracea. The sequence continues at coordinate 15,973,793 of OX493405.1, read as the reverse complement.
ACCGTAATACTCGTAGGTGGACAGTTAAATTTTTTACAGATTATATATTTTTATTGCCGCTAAAACAACAAATAATAAAAATGAGGTTAATGGTACGAAACACTTCGTATGCGAGTCCAACTCGCACTTGGCCGGTTTTTATTTATTCCAAACCAGGAACGCCAATCGTAACAATTATCGATTCGAATCGTAACAATTATTCGAAACTTAATTTTATGTTTATAAAACACAAAAATCCAATTTAGCGAAGTAAATGCAATTCCTTCGATTCCTCTACGATTACTTCACTAACTACTCGTGGGTGATATTACGTGACCGCTGGCTCCAAGCCCGTATAGGCCCAGTATTGGGCAACTTTAGCAAAGCTTAGCAAATATAGGCGAGCGGCGAGCACCTGTTGACTAATATTCTAATCATAATACCGCAATTCAAAAAATGAGATCAAATGCCAGCCGCACGGGAGGATCTTCAAGGTTCAGTAACGCTTGCTAAGATTGGTCTGTGGATGGGTGACCATCTTAACATACCGAGTTTCCTCCGTGCCTCGGAAAGCACGTTAAGCCGTTGGTCCCGGCTGTCATTTGTAGATCTTTGGCAGTCATTACAGATAGTCAGAAGCCAGTTAATCTGATTCCAGTCTTGCAATGAAGTACCGTGTTACCCAGTTAATGGGTTGTGGAGGTCTGGTAGGCAGTCGCTCCTCGTAAAATACTGGTATTCAGCTAAATCCGGTTTGACTGGAAGCCAACCCCAATATAGTAGGGAAAAGGCTAGGCAGATGATTGGGGTCGGCTTCCAGTCAAGCCAGATTCAGCTGAAAACCAGTGTTTTACGTGGAGCGGCTGCCTACCAGACCTCCACAACCCATTAATTGGGTAACACGGTACTTCTTGGCAAGACTAAACAAACAATCAAACTCTTCAGCTTTATATATTAGTATAGATAAATATATGTTTTATGAGTTAAAATCCATTCCGTATAGTGACGGAGTAAGAATACAATATGTTACTACTACTTTTTATCCCAGGATTTCGTAAGAGGCGAATAGGGAAATATTCACCAGTGAAAGAGAAGGAAAACTTGAAATAAAACCATGTACCAAGCCGTCGTCTTATTAAAGAGAGACCCGAGCCCAGCAGTGGGACGTAATGGGTTGCTGTATTTGTTGTAGTCGAGTTAAAGTGTTTGTGGATACCAAATGTTTGATCATCATTTTTTTTTTTTTTACTATATATAGGCACGCGTTTGACCACTATCTCACCTGATGAAAAAAAAAAAAAAAAAAATTGCATTCATTCAATGAAAATATTACTACTCACCGAGTAATTTTGAGAAACGTGGGAGTGTAAAATTGCAGACTGACACTGAAAACAACAGCGTTATTAATTAATACGTATACATGCCTAATTTACAACATACTTGTAGTCACATAAGTAAGAGAATTTATATTATTAACCGACTTCAAAAAAAGGAGGAGGTTCTCAATTCGGATGTATATGTTGTTTGTTTTTTAATGTTAGTTACCACATTACTCCGTTATTTATTAAATTTAAAAAAATCTTATTTTATCTGAAAGGGTTTGGTCCCATTGTCACCAAGTCAGGATCTGATGATGGGAACCCATGAAAATCAAATTTTGTAGCTATATATATTATGTTTGTTCAGCGATATTTTCTCCAATTGACAGCCGATTTGGATGATTCTTCTTTTGTTTGGAAGAGTATTGTACTGGAATGGTCCCATTTCAATTTGGTGAAGATCTGACGAAGAACTTCGGAAATAGGCAACGAACTCTTCAATAAATGATGGCAAATGGATCGGGATTGCTGAAAACGCACGTCTTTGTATTTTATTGTTTACACCAGTTCTTAACAAAACATCACGCCGGTACGCTGTTAATGGGTACGCAGGTAGACTAGCACTAAAAATTGAAAAATTAAAACTGTTTTCACAAAAAAATACAACCGATTTCCAAAAACAAAACACTACATAGTATAAAATAACTTCGGAAGAAAGAAAATAATTTTAATTTCGGAAGACGTGTCAAAAAACGAAAAAATAACCAAAAACACTGACTTCCGAAATTAAAGTTCTTTTCTTTCTTCCGAAGTTATTTTTTTCCTTATCTATTCACTTCACACACAACCAAAAATGCAATTTATATGTATACCAATATACATTTCATTTTGAGATATGTAAATACTTGACTTTTTAATACGCAGCGCCTTTCTTATTTGTTATTTTCTCATTTTAGTGTTATATGTGTAAATAAATAAATAAAAAATATTGTTATAATATTTTTGGGAGTGTCTTGAACCAATAATGATAATCCCAATCGGAATGTCAAAGACGGTCTAATATTGATTGCATATGGTCGAGCTTTATTTATATTCATTGCAATACAATTTTTATTTCAACGGTTCATTTTCACTATTTACTGTTCGTGTTGCCCGTAACAAGCAAAACTTGACCTTTATAAACGCAGCATAAGGTTTGAATTGTAATGATTGATGGAAAATCCAATAACTTTGCTGTCGCTGAATTTTTTATACGCCATTTTTTATCAAATGAAAAGCGACTTCGAATCCCAGAATAACATTGGTTTTTGTATGAAGGTTTATTCCTATTTTAGTTCATAAAAGAAACTAAATACAGCAGGTTGGAGGCCAAGAGTTAAACTTAGCCTAGATCACATAGTTGTGATAATATTTCGTACTTCTATGTTATTAAGTTCGTTATAAAATGATGAAATCAATATAAATAATATAAAATTCTTCCGTGACTGATTGACTGAGTGACTGATAGACAATGCACAGCCGAAACTACTGGCTGTTTGGTATGTAGCACCTTGGGGCGTGTAGGGGACCACTAAGGAGGATTTCCCGAAATTCCTACGTACAAAGTCGCGGGAAAAGCTAGTCAATTATATTAATTTAGACTGGAAGCCGAACCCATCATAGATGGAAAATGGCTAGGTAGATTTATTGGTCTGCAAACGGTTTTAAGCTTTTATACCATTCATAAAGATTTCAACTCCCTTGAACTTGGGACATTTCTTTAAATATCTTAGATAAGATCTCTGCAAACTCTAAAGAAGAGAATTTATGGATAATTTAGGACTTAATAAAATTAAAAGGAAACTTTCTAAAAAAAGCCTAATAAAATTCTTCTGTGTAAGGAGATATCTTTTTCCGCCTACGACTGGAAACGTGATCGCGATTAAGATTGTCATGATATTTTTTTATTAAGGAAAGAAATTTAAATGGGTTAATTGTAGAATTCTCGGCACTGTCTTTTGTTATGAACGGAGAGCCCAGTGCCCCATCACCTTATGTGATTTTCTCACTAACAAAATATGTGGGATAGAGTTGTGTTTGTATGTAACTTGTAACCAAAATGTGACATTTTATTTTACAGATGTATGAAACGTATTTCAATAGTGAAAGAGGTAGTTTTGTACTGTAAGTTTTTTAGTGGTAGAGATAGAAAGAAAGGTATTGGAAGAAGAAACCGTGCTGTGCCAACTTTGAGTAACCAAAAGGGATAAGGTCAGCATAATGATATTTATAGCTCTCATATTGATGACTATGAAAAGCTAATAAATTTATCTATATTTGAATTCGAAAAAATTCTGACGAGCTCATAGCTAAATAATAACAGCCGCACGGGTCTATCTTCAAGGTTAAGCAACGCTTGACAAAGTTGGTCTGTGGATGGGTGACCATCTTAACATACCGAGTATCCTCTGTGCCTCGGATAGCACGTTAAGCCGTTGATCCCGGCTGTCATTTGTAGATGTTTGGCAGTCATTACGGATAGTCTGAAACCAGTAAATCTGACTCCAGTCTTGCCATGAAGTAGGTACCGTGTTACACAGTTGATGGGTTGTGGAGGTCTGGTAGGCAGCCGCTCCTCGTAAAATACTGGTATTCAGCTAAATCCGGCTTGACTGGAAGCCGACCCCAATATATTTGGGAAAAAGCTAGGCAGATGATGATGAATTCGAAAAATTAGTAACATTGTGGAAAAAAGAATTCGATTTTAAACAAGATAAAGTTCCAAATTCCTCCATGCTTTAGAGTATTTTATAATGGTAATTTAAAAGTCACTTTAAAATACTTAAAATCTCTTAACGAAACGATATTGGGGCAAATTAAATTAAGAACGTGATTTGGACTGATTTACCTACGTAGAAACTAAAAATGCTAGAACATTTTCCAGTTTCTGGGAATGCTAACTTTACTAAATACTAGAAATAGATGAATTTTGGGAGTTATCATACACTATTTTTATTATCTTTTCGTGTGCAAAATGCCTAATTTACAGCGTTCTTTTAAAATAAAATGGAGAAGGTAGATGATAGAATGGAGGGCTATTTTTAATGTATAGTATACACGTTGTCATTTTTCAAAAGCAACCCCCTAATGTACCCGACATAAACTACCTCTAGGCGCGATTACTTTTTTAATTAATTCATTAAGATAATACATAAAATAAAAATAAATAATGATATGAAACACCCTGTTAATAATGTTTACTTATCAAATCAATATCACCATTCTATTCCTTGCCGTCCTTGGAATACAAGGTTCGGACTGCACTCGCTCCTTGATGTTTCAAACTACGTCATGCGTCATAATAATGAAAAATATTTTAAATTAGTTGAACCACGCAACTTCGTTTGCGTCACAATTTTCCTTATTGCTCCGCTCCTATTGGTAGCCTTCCTCAATAAATGGGCTACCTAAAACTGAAAAAAAATTCAAATCGGACCAGTACTTCCTGAGATTATCGCGTTCAAGCAAACAAACCAACAAACTCTCATATTAATATTGACAATTCATTTTCATAAATTTAGTTTTTTGTTTAATCAATGTTTAGTAGTCATAGGATCTATGACGTGGGCTGCCATTACTCATAAGACGGCTAAAATGGTACCATCATAGTTTAGGGCAAAGGGATAGGGAGAGGAAGGCCAAAGAAAAGTTGGATGGATTGTGTGAGGAGCGACATGAAAGAAGGAGTTAGTCATAGAGTGACGATAGGACAGAATGGAAGAATAAAACGTGTTGCGCCGACCCCAAGTAACATGGGATAAGGGCAGGAAGATGATGATGAGTTTAGGGTAAAGAAAAAGTTAATTGAAAAATAGTTACACTGTATGGACAGGTAACTATTTTTCAATTAACTCACATCTATGTAGTGTTTTCCTCAAAGGACTGCTTCAGACTTTAGACTTAACGGTTCTCATATCATTTTTTTTATTTGTAATGGGTTTCCTCTTGACTCTAGTCTATGTCAGAGATGACAGAGACAAAGTCTACGATAGAGCGAGCTTACCAGTACATTAATTGTATGGGCTTTAATATAGAGAATTTGACTTTTTTTTTTGGTGTCTCTTATCGCAGAAGTCAGTTAGAAAACACCGGGCACTTTAAATTTAAAAACGCCAACAAAAAAGTATAAATAAAAGTGTTATTCATAAACAGTTTACTAAATAAATTATACTTTATCACAGTCGACCCTTTTGGGGAACGTGTTACGTGATCATATAGAGGTCTGCCTTTAATTTGAATTTTGGGGTATCACAGTAACAGGTGTTCTCACTTGAAATAGGGGTTACTGGAATGTTACGAATCTTTGGACTCAATGGAGCGGACTTATCGAATCTTGAGCTCGAGTGGTCACAAGCGATATTGTAATTTAGTTCAAATCTGGTGCTATACAGGGTGCAGGTCTTAGAAAAATCACTCAAAACAAACACCTTAAAACCCCATTGTAGGTAGGTACTCGTACATCTATTAAAATTAATTCATGTTTTATGATTTGCTTATTTACACTTTACGTACAAATTGTACATAGGCGGACGTAATGTAGCATGGCATTCTCTACCAGGCAACCTTTGGGTTTTAGCGAGTTTTCGCAGAGATATAAAAGTACCTCTGCCAATACTTTCGGGGGATAAAGCGTGATGTCATGTAAAAAACAATCCAGGACAACAGTGTCAATTATTATCTGCGATGTTTAGTATTTTTTTTATATGGGTGCAATTCCAGGAAAGGTTTTCCGAAATGAAAACTCGCATTTATTACGCGAATGTCTATTTAGACATTCGCGTAATAAATGCGAGTTTATGACCGACTTTGCCAATTCAAAAGAGCTTGAAAATGGTTTAATCGAATCTTTTTAAGCAATACTTTAAAAGATTCGATTAATCCATTTTCAAGCTCTTTTGAATTGGCAAAGTCGGTCGGTAAAAAGATGAAGCTATTTGCACGTTCGAAAGCGTAGATCTCGAAGAACTTGCAAGAAACACCACGAACATCCTTTAAAATATAGAGTTGCAGAGTTTCTTTCGCGCTTATCTCAGGAACTACTGGTTCGATTTAAAAAAACATTCAGTGTTAGATAGTCCATTTATTTACGAAGGCTATAGGTTATATATCATCACGCTTAGACCAATAGGAGCGGAGCTGTAATGAAAACTGTGTCGCAGACGAAGTTGCGTGGGTGAACTAGTACATATTCATATACATATGTGAGAACGATGAAAATGACGTGAAGGCCAAAAACGTCCGGAGTAAAAAAATCCAGACAATTAAACAAAGAATTCAAAGAAATAATTTAAAATAAACCGTAGCAGCTGAGAAGAAATTAATGCATTATGTGTGAAAATAACATCAATTACAAAAATGGATTTGAATAAAATTCATCTTGAATAGATACAAGAGTACCGATGTGTGGGTGAAAATAATTTCAAAGTGGCACAGATTATATAATATGTCATGATTTCATGAATTGCGTTCCCCCTCAAGGTTAATATTAAGATTTAGACCTTTTAATTATTGCATCACACCCAGACATTTAATCACTTCGTGAAGGTTATTATAATCACCCTGTATATGACGTTTATGTCTCAGGCGCCCCACGCCTTAGTAATTAGAAACATGAATTCAATTCCTAAGCCTGGTGCCGATAATATTAGGTAATATTCTAAAGCGTGTACAAAATAGGTTTTGATTGGAAGCCAATTGATTTAATAAGGTAGCTGTTTTACTCAGCCGTCAGTTGGTGGATAAGAGCCTTTAGACAAAATGTCATTCTATCAGCTTCGTACGCGTATATCCCATTATTTCCCATTCCAGTATACTCTATAGAATAAAAAGAAGAATGTGGCTATCATATACAAAAATAATTTTCTAAATCCAAGTAGTTCCAGAGATTAGCGCGTTCAAACAAACAAACTCTTTAGCTTTATTATATAAGTAAAAATAACAAGAAAAAATAAAGAAATAATATTAATCTTATATAATAATAATAATAATTAACAATAATTACCTTATATTATTTGATAATAATTAAGGGGTAGGTACCTGTTCATTCTAGCGGAGCGAGGCAGCGGAGCGGAGAAACGGAGAAATATTAAAAAGTTATAGTTGTAATGGATAGACATCCTTATGCATAATCACAGCACATTTCAATAGCGTCTAAGAATAACATTCCTATACATTCATAACGCTCACGCTGATATAATGATTTTCGTCTGATCTTGAGGATTAAAAAATATATTTATGTAAGTTATAAATGTGGAATATTTTTATGATGCGTACAGCTAAGGAGCGGAATTTAGCTGCTGGAGTCTGTATTTCCTCAGCAACTGAAACTTGGTGCTCTTTATGGTGGTAGCGCCAGAGTAGCCCGAAAAATTCAAATTTTCTTAATTTTTTTGCAATTTGCAAGTTAGTATTAGGATTAAAGTATGATTCGCGGGCGTAAGAATTATATATATTTTCAGAATTATAACCATTAAAATCAGTAAGTTATTTTACTGATTTTATAAATAGAAAATATATTGAGGAGCTCGTGGCTAAATAATAACAGCCGCACGGGTCGATCTTTAAGGTTAAGCTACGCTTGCCAAGGTTGGTCTGTGGATGGGTGACCATCTTAACATACCGAGTTTCCTCCGTGCCTCGGAAAGCACGTTAAGCCGTTGGTCCCGGCTGTCAATTTTACATCTTTGGCAGTCGTTACGGATTGTCAGAAGCCAGTAAATCTGACTCCAGTCTTGCCAAGAAGTACCGTGTTACCCAGTTAATGGGTTGTAGAGGTCTGGCAGGCAGCCGCTCCACGTAAAACACTGGTATTCAGCTGAATCCGGTTTGACTGGAAGCCGACCCCAATATAGTTAGGAAAAGGCTAGGCAGATGATGAATTCTGAAAATATATTACCTTAAGTCGGTATAATCCTAAAATTGCGCCAGACAGAACAGACGGACGGACAGACTGACAGACGGACGTATAAACAAACAGACGCACGGATAGTGGAGGCTCAGTAATACACTCCCGTTGAATCGACGAATAAGACACGTTTTTTAATTTAACTAGCATACTTATAATACATTAAAAAATATGTCCTTTATTTCAGACAAGGTCCATAGCAAAGTTTTCACATTATATTATTAAAAATGTTTTTTTTTTTAAATTGGTTTAAAAAAAAAAAAAAATTACCAGTTTTTTTCTTTTGTTACGTAAACCAACATTAACGAAGATACGCTTTTTAAGTTCTCAATATAGATACGACGCTTTTTAAGTTCTCAATATGTAACGCCGTGGTATAATTTTTGGAGCGTTCTGAAGTCACGAGCCCCTTACTCCCGAGTTTTGATGCGTTTTATCTTTGTAAATATTCATTGATTTACAAAAATTAAATATATATGGCCATTATTTTTCAGTACACTGACGGACTAAATATATTTGCAATTTATTGATGGTGGAAACTAGCCTATTATCCTGACTGTTTTCGGTGAGATTATCAAAGAATACCATTACAAAAAACAGGTGCTCGTGGCTAGATAATAACAGCCGCACGGGTCAATCTTCGAGGTTAAGCAACGCTTGCCAAGGTTGGTCTGTGGATGGGTGTCCATCTTAACATACCGAGTATCCTCCGTGCCTTGGAAAGCACGTTAAGCCGTTGGTCCCGGCTGTCATTTGTATATCTTTGGCAGTCGTTATGGATAGTCAGAAGCCAGTAATATGACTCCAGTCTTGCCATGAAGTACCGTGTTACCCAGTTAATGGGTTGTGGAGGTGTGGTAGGCAGCCGCTCCGTGTAAAATACTGGTATTCAGCTAAAATCCGGTTTGACTGGAAGCCGACCCCAATATAGTTTGGAAAAGGCTAGGCAGATGATGACCACTACAAAAATTGTATCCCACAATAGCACACAAGAAAGGGTTTATTACGTAAGTAAGCCCGTTGACACGAAATTTTATGGATATTCCGGTTCGCGGGAATGATGCCGTTTATTTACTTTCAGTACCATTAAAGAGATTGTTTTACCTTCCTGTTGCTCGGAAGACTCATTAATTACATAATTTCATAATAGCGTTGCGGTATCGCCTTGAGATCCATTGAGTATGATAATGGCCTAAGTTACTAGTTGGTAATAAACCATACATATAATGTACTTTGTTATATTGATAACCTACTAACATACTCGTAGCTTTTAAGTATTTTTTGTTACTAACACTATGGATAATAGTTTTCTGATAGTAAAAATTTTTAGGGTTTCGAACAAAAAACGGAACCCTTATAGGATCACTCGGGTGTCTGTCTGTCTGTCTGTTCGTCTGTCACATCCAGTTTTCTTCGGATCCACTGGACCGATTCTGTTGAAATTTGGTACACATGTGGAATTCTATGACCCAAACACGGAAAATTTACGTAAGTTATAATTTTTTTAGTATGGGGGTCACTTTTGGGGGTCAAACTAGAAAATAAAAAAAAAAAGGATTTTTGGACAATATCGTGTGACAAATCAAATTGAAGGGCTTACTTTGAGGGTTTTAATTATATATTTTTTCATAATTTTTAAAAAATGGTTTTGAATTTATTCAAGAAATTAGACGAAAAATTACCCCTCATCTCCGAAACTATTGAGCCTAAAATTTTGAAAAAAAAAATGGAGATAATAGATCTTTACCTATAAATTACAGGAAAATCTATAAGAATTATAATAGTGTTAAGTTAACATGTTAAATAAAATAAATTCGTTCGGAACCCTTTGACTCGCACTTGGCCAGTTTTTTTTTATTTTAGTGTATCTAAATACCATGTCAAGATATAGTAGTGCATACATTTTAGTGAATGCAGTTTATATGGGCGACAATATTGTAGCCCGATGACCTGGTGAGGGTCGCGGGTAGCCGATCGATGCGAGACGCACAGGACCGGTTGTTGTGGCGACACGAGCGGGGAGGCCTATGTCCAGCACCACTGCTGTCGTCTTCACGTCTTTCGTCTGATAATTATCATGATTGTAGCCTGAATGAATAGTCTGTAGGAACGCTGACACAGTGATTCTGTATTCGCAATCACGTGCAGTGCCCCGCGAACCCTCAGATCGCCCAGTACCATCGCGACACATAGACGCGCATATTAATACCAACTAAGTACTTCCACGAAATATGTTATGAGTGAATAAACATCAATTAAATAAATCTTCCGCATCTGATTTCTCTCCGTATACACAGTTTATTTCACTCCACACTGATAAATCACGTCGGGGTCACCAATTTTGTATGATGCGTGTATTTGTTGAGGTAATATCCGAGACAAGACCTTGGAATGCAGTCAGTTTCAGATAAAAAAATTCACTATTTTTGTTAAAAATTAGCTCTTTTCTTAATAGTCCTGTAACCTCCTCGCTTGAAAGTACGAGTAGTGAATTTGGTCAAACGCGGTAGTTCTGAATTTTACAGACTTGTTTATGATGTTGGCCCAACGAATAATCCAAGTTTGTGACTTCGAGCGCCGAACGCAACTTTGTCAAAAATCGAAAATTCGCGAAAATTTCTTTTTTTTTTCAGATTTTGGCGATTATAATAACCCCAAAGACTAGTTTTTAATAATAACTCTGATGTATAAACTTACTGGACTATTGGTTTGCCATGTGTCTACTATTACTTCCCAGAATTTGATATTTATTAGTGACACTATCGTTTGGTGTAATAAGACAGGGTGCGTGTTTCTTTCTCAAGATCAACCGGTTTCACTCCTGGCTAGGAACAACTATTTTTCAAAAATCCGATGCGGTTTTAGTTTTCATCAAAATCGGGCTCGAGACTCCTCTCAGTGTCAGTTCACTTTAAAAATAAAACCGTATACCATAACCATATACCATATGTGTATTATGTTTGGTATAAAATATATTAATATTGACACGTGTAAAAAGAGCATAAAGTACAGTTTTTTAGTGTTAAATATTTCCTTAAACAATAAATAGTATGAGATGTTCAAACATCCCACCAGATTTGAAGTTGTCTGTTTAGTTGTTTCATACCAAGTCAATAAAATTAAACATTAATCTCACAAAAACCAGACAGTTAAACAAATATTTTAGGCTTTCAAGTTATATGGGGATGCATAAAATAAGTGTAGTTATTACTTTATACGATCTCGGCTCACATCTGATCTTTCAACCTTTAGCCACAGAAAAAGTAGATACCGAAGTTTGACTCTACCGAAGTTTGACTAACCAGAACAAATTTCCGTGCTTTTAAGCGATTTTGCCATACCTATTACTGGAATCAAAAGTAGCTCACTATCTCACATAATCTGTGGTGCTTGGCAACTGGTCTTAACCCAGTTGTATTTGTCCCTTGCTGCCTATTGGTCTAGCTCTATTTTGTCTCCTGCTTGATACGGAGGGAAGTGAAAATTATATATTTTTTTCCTACTCCTCCGCTGTACTTTCTTTCTTCTGATTAATTTCGTTGCAGGATCCAAGACAGTTGAATCCTTTTTCCGAGACTCATCGGGCTTCATTGGCTTGACGTTTTTTTGGTGGTCACCACTGATGGTTCTGGCTATCAGGAGTTACAGTGGTTGGGAATGTGTGGCGGGCTTGTCCAAAAAAATAAAGTTTATAATAATATAATATAGTTAATTGCAAATGCTGCCGCCGTCACATTGTAAAATATCGCGTTAAATTGTAAAAAAATATTTCTTACACACGGATATAATGAAAAAATATATTGATAAATCTATACTAATTTTATAAAGTCGAAAGATATTTTAGTTTGTTTTTTTTTTTTGTAACGAATGGGCTCCGAAACTACTGAACTGATTTTAACCATTTTTTCCCCAATAGAAAGCTTAATCAGGAAGTAATATGGGTTTATAATTAATTTTCTAAAAAAATAGAGATCCTTAAGAAATTTTCAGCGCGGTCAAAGTCATGGTTGAAGTGCTATTTATTTAATATAGATTTATTTATTTAAACTTCATGTAAAATAGTAGTACATAGGCGGACTTAATGCAACGAGGCATTTATCACAATCTTACGGAGTCTGCAATTTTTCCCGTGAAAACTCAATAGGTCACATAGGTACAAGTACACTCACGAGTCACAATAATTTTATCTTGGCATTGCCGAAATGAAAAAATACGTTGAAATACCGATATTCTGCGGCTCTGCGGACGTCGAGCTGGATTTGTATATACGAGTATTATGTGTTAGCTTTGCGTGGGAAGTGAATGTAGTAAGACGTATATCTATCTGCTGTTTAAAACGTTTAATTTTTTAATGCTTTAGGTGGTGAAAGATGGGTCGGTCGTCTTTTAAAATAGGTTAACAAAAAGTTTTTGTAAAAATCTTTTTGTATTTTTTACTTTTTAGTGGCACACCACATCTAACAACACCACTAGAAAGTCGCAGGAAAGCGAAATACGCACTTTCGTTAACTTGGTAAACGAATTCCAGCTATTTTGATTAAAAAGTCAAACTGCTAAACCGATTTTGATGAAATTTAAATGGGACTAATCGAAAAGTATATCTTTCATATGAAGGAAGATTTGACAAATCGGTTCATAAATGACGGAGTTATGAGGTAACACACTGTTCAGACACCACCTTAACAGAACTACACCGCCTTAACGACTGGTTCTGCCACCCGCACCACAGCAATTTTCGTTCATAAAAAAAACACAATGAATTGAGAAATTCACGTCGGTTAACAAATAAATTTAAGTAAGTAATATGCTTTTTAGATCGAATCCATCCTTCTGTCCTCCTCTATTTTGCGTGATATCTTTTATGGCGCAGAACGTAATTACTCAACTTCCTTCGCTTTGAAGGCTGGGTAAATGTTGTTGTACGTCGGAAGTAGTATCGGCGACAGTGTCTGAGTATAATCGAAACATCCTCCTTGCTGTCGTTTCTGAGAAATCTTTATTGAGCTTCAGGTCTAAGTTCTTGTTTGTGGTGCAACTGTTGTCTGTAGAAGACTGACAGCAATTTCCGAGGTTCCTGAAAAAGTAATTTTTATAGAAAGTGATTTTTATCTTAGATCGTAGCTTGCAAGTAATAGATCATACTATTCTCCCAAAGGAAAAGTTCTTTAGTAAAGGATCGTGTTCCGCTTCAAACAGAACTTTTACATGCAAAGATACGGATATTGAAACTTTCTATATTAGCGCAAGGCGGTGCAAACATATGATGCGGGCCGGAACAATTACGTAGTTTAAGCTCGTAGAATAATTTCTATGATCAATGCTTGTTGTATCGTTGAGTGGGATTTTAGCTGGGAATCGCGAAAACCAATGAGCTACTAAGCCGACCAATAGTTCTCATTCGGCATTGAAGTAATACTGATCCTTTACATTCTCTAGTAATGAGAAATGGTTTATAATTTAGTTTCGGAATAATTTAATTTAGTTGATATAGGGAAAGGTAAAATGCAAGTTTACTGGCGTCTACCATAATGTGGATGTATGTATGACCTTTGTGTGGTGTAAGGGTCACGCGGTCAGCTTTCACCCACTTCTCCAGTAGTTCGTACACGAAGATTTTCTCGCTACTTGATACTGTAAGTATGTTAAAACTAACCTATATTCTATCACAAGGTCACTTGCAACTTGCTTGGGGGAAACCTGGGAAAAATGGATTTGTTTAGGAAAATTGTTAATGGTATCAAAATCTGATAATTATTGAATAGAAGAAGTTGGCCTTATAATTTGCAGTAGGCACTATGAGAACTTGAGAATATCCAAAGATTTTTGTTTTGCGTTATTTTGGTTAGGATAACATTGGAAAATTAAAACAAAACAAAAAAAAAAGTAATGCAATCACAGCAGCTACAAAAATTATGACTTGAGAAAGTTGCTTATACAGGGTTATTTGTAAAACACCAGAAACCTCTTAGGCAGTGAAAGTACACATGATTATAAGCAACTTTTACTTTGGGAAAACTCCGAAATCTCGAAAAAAATATCAACTGTTTCATACAAAATGCAATATTTAGTCAATGAAAATGTATGGAACAGCTGATATTTTTCTCGAGCTTTCGGAGTTTTCCCAAAGTAAAAGTCGCTTATAATCATGAGTACTTTCACTGCCTAAGAGGTTTCTGGTGTTTTACAAATAACCCTGTATTTAATTATTAGGCTCACCAACAATTGTTAACACCAAAAATAGTACAAAAATACTAAACTTAAAAAAGGTTTAGTGCCACAATTTCATACAGGTAAGCACCACAAAATAATGTGCTTAACTTAACAAAAGAGATAAAAATATTCTAAGTAATACAATGAATACTTAAAAATCAAAACAAAACACAACAGGCCAGTCACATCACATTGATTTTTTTTTTCTCGTTGTCACCGATATCTTTCATAGATTTTAGAAAAAACCGGTTATTCTTCTTACCCACACCATGTTTTCCGGGTTTCCCCTACGTGATTTACAACAATTCGACACGTTTTTCGATTTGTCGTCTGATACGCCAGACTTGCAAGAAAGGTTGAATACCGGTACGAGATGTCGAGCACCTAATGCATAATACGACTTACTTTGCGGTATACGTGCAAAAGATGCAGTTTGTGATATTCCACAACGATTTTTTTAACTAAAATATTTATTTTGAGCCTTGCTGCGAGTATTGAAATGGCCTGACAGGACCTGTTGATGTGATGATACTTTGAAGACTGTCCAGCTGTGGACGACTCTCGGCTGAAATGGTGATAAGGTACGGATAGGTAAAGTGTCATAATCAATTCGGGGTAAAAACGCGTATAAAAACAAAATTCGGGGTAAAGTTTCATAAAAAAGAGGGCTTAGTGCGAGTTTTTTAATGCTCTTTCGTGTTAACGTAAACGTACGATTTATGTCAAATTGTATTGTATTGTTCCTTCCAGCTTTTGCAAAAAAAAAAAACTGGCCAAGTGCGGGTCGGACTCGCGTGCAAAGGGTTCCGAAATCATTTTTTACGTGTTATTTAAACACTATAGAATTCTTATAGATTTCCTGTAATCTATAGGTAAAGATCTATTATCTTCATTTTTTTCAAAAAAATTAGGCTCATTAGTTTCGGAGATAAGTGGGTAATGGTATTTCTTTTTCAAATTTCTTGAATAACTTCAAAAATCTTGATTTTAAAATAAAAATAAAATATAATTTAAACCCTCACAGTAAGTCCTTTTATTTAGGAGCTCGTGGCTAAATAATAACAGCCACACGGGTCGACATTCAAGGTTAAGCAACGCTTGCCAAGGTTGGTCTGTGGATGGGTGACCATCTTAACATAGCGAGTTTCCTCCGTGCCTCGGAAAGCACGTTAAGCCGTTGGTCCCGGCTGTCATTTGTAGATATTTGGCAGTCGTTACGGATAGTCAGAAGCCAGTAAATCTGACTCCAGTTTTGCCATGAAGTACCGTGTTACCCAGTTACTGGGTTGTGGAGGTCTGGTAGGCAGCCGCTCCACGTAAAATACTGGTATTCAGCTAAATCCGGTTTGACTGGAAGCCGACCCCAATATAGTTAGGAAAAGGCTAGGCAGACGATGATGAGTAAGTCCTTTTATTTGATGTCACACAATATTGTTCAAAAAACTTTTTTTTAATTCTCTAGTTTGACCCCCAAAAATCACCCCATACTAAAAATTTAATAATTTACGTAATGTTGTTGTGATAGCTGCCAGACCGGACTGTCCCTTTCAGGGCCACCGGGTGGGGACAGTCATAGGTTTATTTAAATAAATAAATATTATAAAAACTAACAATACTAACCAACTTAAGTAAGCCCCATTGTTATTAACATCAATACTAACTAAATGTATGGACTTTATAGTCTGAAATAAAGTTTTATTTAATTTAATTAATTAAATTTTCCGTGTTTGGGTCACAGAAATCCATATGTGTACCAAAGAACAATGCCCAAAAATGTATGGACACCGTCCCCACCCTTGTAGCACTTTAAAACCTATGTTAACCGAAGGGCCCTGGTCATTTTATTGTATGACAGCGAAACAGAAATGTGCATCCGAAAAAAGTTATATCGACATGAAGAAACCGGAATCAGTCACAATAATAATTATGTTTCCGATCACGATGCTTTTCTTTTTACTGTGGGATGGTTTCGTTCGGAGTTTTCAAACAACTCTTTAGAACTAAATGCTGACTCCCGCTCGGGAACAACTCACGGAGCAGAAAAAAGTTCATAAATAATTCTGCTGAATATTGGTTTTGTGAGGTTACCATTGACGTTTTTTTTAGGAGTTTTCAAATAAAATACCTTATTAATTACAAATAAAACCTTTATTCGGTGTTTTCAGTATCTATTACAATATTGTCCCAGGCACTGGCTGGCCCAACGAAATTCTCTAAACGCCTTCCAATCCCAAAGTACCAAACGATGCTGACGACATGCGCGCAGGCACCAACTGTCCTCATACCCGTCAAACATGAGCAGTAATATGCCTGAATAGCGTTTATTCCCTGTGCGTTATTCAGTATTAAATACGTATAATAGGTCGCATTAGACCTATGTCTTGATAAAATTCGACCCCTTAGAAGAGTGCAATCTTCCGTGTCTATACCGTATTGATTCATAATTGGGCTTGGAGTTGCACAAACCTCTATGTTATAGACGCCGCCACGTAAATGTTCGCTGACATAGGAAGCTGCCAGTTTTAGATGATTTGTCCCCAAGCTAAACAAAATAATATCTTCGTTTGACAATTCAGGGAACGGCATATTTATGGACTCGTCAGTCAATGTCCTGAACGCAACCCGCTGCCTGTTAACATTTTCTGCAACAACGTACGAGTAGTTGCCCAAGTCATTGTTGATATGAATTCTGTGACTGATTCGTTCTACGAACTCTGTGGCGTAGACACTATCATGAAAAGGCTCCCTGAAGGTGTTGAGAAGCGCTCCAGCAATCCGGAAGTCAGTGAAGAAGTGAGGAAGTGATTTATTGAATACCACGTTCCTGAACATTTTAAAGTCGCGTTTAAATCTCCCGTTTATCGCCTCAATGACCCAGCGGACAATTGTTATTAGACGCGATTTATTCGCTTGTTCATTCGTGAGCTGCGTTGCGTTTCTGTCTTTTGTAGGTGGCATGTGAGGCTCATAGCCACATTCTTCGATTGCAGGAATTGAGTCTCTGAAGCCTCTTTCTAATATAAACGTATCATTCTCGTGGAGCATGTAATGAATCGGAGAATAAATGTTATTCATTATATCCTTCATAATCTGAGCGTCTGATGTCCTAGCAGAGTAGGGTCCTAGAATATCTATTATATACCCGTCTGGGCACACTAAAAGGAATGGCTTCAATAAGTTTTTGAATTTGTGCAGGCTGTATGTTATTTTCTGGAACAGGAAATTCTTACTTTTCTGTATATAAATGTATGTTCCGTCGAATAATATGATGGCTTTTGAATCTCCATATAATGCTCTCGCAATAGTAGTGCTGTGACTTATTATTTCATCTCGGCCGATGTGGTCGTATCCTAGATGAAGTGCCACAAAATCTCTCGTTAAGCACTCTCGGGCTGTATTCAGGTAACGTCCCACTGTTGTCCTGCTGACGATTAAGTGGCATGCTATTCTGACATCTGGTTCAGCTGACCTTATTGTCATAAGATAGCATGCCAGCACAGTTTTTGGCTGTCTTGTGTGCTAGTTTAAAGATGGTGTGTCATTTAAAACAATAGCAAACTGCTCGTGGGTTAGCTCTGTTCTAAAATATAGTTCTTCAGGAGAAATGCTGTCTATATTTTCAAAATCCAAGGCTTTTTTGTTATTATATGCATTTCTTAAAACGTCCATCATGTCCTTTAACTGGTCTGGTGAAAATGTCGTATCTGCAGAATCATATAATAGGTTCCATTTATTGGTCTGCATATGATTTGTACAAACCCTTGCACTGGTAGGGACATATAAGCTGTGCTCGATCAGTGAATGTATTTTTAAGAATAGTGGTATTCTATGCAGATCTCTTGATTTGCACATCCATGAAACGCACAGTGAAGAGACGTATTTGCTAACCTTTTGTAGGTTGGGACTGTAATTAACTGCTCGTCAACTGCTTGTTCATCGGCTTGCTCGTCACGTTGTTCCTCGTTTTCTCCACCTTCATTTCTCATTTGGTGTCGATGTGCTGCCACCCAACAGCGGTAACACATGTACTGCAAGTCGTTATGGGCCGCCTGAAAGATAACATTATTACTGCAGTAAAGAAAAAAATATATATCGCAATAGCTTACTAATGAGAGCGCCCTACTCATATTTCTTAATATCGCTGTGATAGCTATCTATCATTTTTAATGGGCCAAGTGATAGCATTTAGAAATAAACTAAAATCGTCGTACACACTTAAGACATAAGCCATATTATTTAATACAAATACTGATTGATCAATGAAACGAGCTACAAACTATTTATTTCTTTAAAAATAGTTATTTACTAACCTCTTGTACATTCATTCGCTCCAGTACGTACTCGGAGAATCCTGGATGGTTTTCCATGTATTCATGTGTTAGAATGCGTCGATTTCGATCTCGGAATACAGACCGTAAACACGTAACACATTGATGCATTCGTTGATGTTCCATATTGCCAAAACAATTAAATAAATCCAAACCACAGGCACACAAAATCCGTTATTAAGTCCGTAGTCGCTTAAAACAAACCAATTCAACTTAGTCCAACCGTTGGCACAAAATCAAATCCAGTAAGAAGTCCAAAGTAGAAGGATAAAACTAGCAATCAAAAGTGGGAGACAAATACGCGTACGCTCAAGTAAGTTCCGAAAGGTATTTAGGAACAATTACAATAACCAATAAAACCGGCAGCGGTAGACAGGCAAGCGATAAGGGAACAAAGACATACTTCCCTTCTCCCCGCCCTGCCACCACCTCCTGCTCTGCGTCGTGTGGCGCTGCGCGTGCGGCTCTTATTATAACCATTCTATACTGCTCTCAAAAACTTACCAAAATGTAATTATATTGTAGTAGGTATGGTTACATCATGTCGAAAAAGTATAATAAACGGCAAAATAAATTGTTACTGATTCCGTTTTGTTCATGTCGATATAACTTTTTTCGGATGCACATTTCAGTTTCGCCGTCGTACAATAAAATGATAAGATGGTTATGGCCCTTCGATTAGGTTTTAAAGTGCTACAAGGGTGGGGACGTTTTGAACATTGTTCTTTAAACATTATCGGTCCATTGAATCCGGAGAAAACTGGCTGTGACAGACGGACAGACAGACAAACAGATAGACGCGCGAGTGATCCTATAAGGGTTCCGTCTTTTGTTCGGAACCCTAAAATAGAACTCCGACAGAACGCGCCTACACTTTGACCGTCGCGGTCTGACAGCTTTTAAGTGTGTAAGATTATTAGCCATCGCATAGATTACAGTGGACTCGGAACTCTGACCGCTAGACCGCGTGCAGTCCCGGGTCGGTAGCGCGCTGTGTTCCACGCGCGCCTCAAGAAGCTGTCAGCAAGGGAGACGGGGCCCGCTAGGGCCAGTGCCTGCCGGGGTGCGGAATCCGTTCGAAAGAGACGCCGCAGCCCTGGAACGCAAAGGGCATTGGGAGGAACACGGATGGGTTTTAGTCAGTAAGAGTCTGACACTCCCTTCCGTCTCGCCCAGAGCGGAAGGAGACATTTGACGATTTCACATCCATAAAAAAAAAAAACCGCGTGCAGTGGTGTCGGCGCCTAAGGCCATAGTTTGCAGTATGTCTACTACTTGGTCTCGGGCCTCTTCTCTGTGAGAGATCGGGAATTGACTATAATGAGACCGCCTCGCGGATTGGTTTGGACTTGATATTCAATTATATATTACGAGTAGTATCTAGTTTAGTAGCTCAGACCAACAAAAAAAGATAGACGGCGCGCCGCGAACATCAAAAGTGAAGCCACCTTTTTATCTATGTGTGTATCGAAGGGTTGCCATTTGTTAAATTTTTTCCCTATAATTTGGGGATATTTGTGTGGGCCTACCCAACTAGTATAATATTGTACGTATTAGATATTGTTGAGTATGGTATTGTACCTCAATTGTTTCGAAGGCTTCTATTAAAAAAAAGGCCTTTCTAAAACCTTTTTAGGATATCCGCTTTTGGTCACACGGCGAAGTCCACGATTGGTTGTGTAGAGGTTGTTATTATCAAAATGATCGGAACAAACCACGCTGGTTTTCGATGGCAACCATTCTGGATCATTCCGACTATTTCTTATAGCTACTATCCATTTATTTTTTATTTCATTATTACTTGGAAACCTAAAATATTAAAAACATAAAAACGAAAATAGGAATATAACTGGAAGTAAGAAATCATATTTATATAATATATTAATCGAATGGGGAAATTTTAAATCGTATTATGGCAACCCTCACACTTTATGTCACTGCTTTTGTTTGTTGAGGTTTTTTGTTCCAAGTAATCTAAAATTCATAGTTTATTAATAGAAAAACAATGTTATTTCAAGTACTTACAAGTGAAAAGTGATTCCGTGAGTCTTTTTATGTGATTTGCTGTTGTTTTTGCAACTTTTCACTACAAAGGAAGGCATAATTCTATTTTTTAAATCTAAGTTTACTTGACAACAACTCGTGACGTACTAAGAGCGATGAGCATGGTTTTAGTGTAGGTGTGTGCGTGAGCGTGTATGTTTACTTGCAGGAGCACGGTTTTATGGCTTCACTTTTGATGTTCGCGGCGCGCCGTCTTTCTTTTTTTGTTGGTCTGAGTTTAGTAGCGACTTTATTGGCTAAGCTTAGATCTTTGTCAGAACGTCTTTTTGTAGGGTTTCGTACCCAAACGGTAACCAACGGAACCTTATTACTAAGCCTTCGCTGTCCGTCCGTCCGCCTGTCTGACAGCGGGCTGTATCTCAAGAACCGTAATAGGTAGACAGTTGAAATTTAGAAAATTCAGATTGTGTATTTCTATTGCCGCTACAACAACAAGTATTAAAAATAAAGGTTTATGGTACGCAACCCTTCGTGTGCGAGTCCGACTCGTAGTTGGCCGGTTTTTTCTTTAATTACATGAAAAATTACTTTTGAAATTTATTTTTCTTTACATCGGTATTCCCTTCGAAGTCCAAACTAAAAAAAAAATAATCTACTTAAAAGGTAAACACAGCATTAATAGCAATATTTATGTTTATTGAATTGGGATCACATTTCAAGCACACACGAATTTACGTTAACGCTTCTACGTGTTGTTCAAAAACTCCAATTTTGCGTTTTCATTTTACAAATTGGATTTTACAGCCGTTATTAGCACAAGGTGAGCAATAATTATAATACCTACATATGTTTGAAGATATATTCCATTGGAGTATGTGATCAATTATGAAGTAATTGTGTAAAAAATATAATTTTACAATACTAAAAAATTATCAAATTTAGAATAATCTGTTTTAACGAATATTTTTTTTTCCTAAATATCTAATCACCAAATTTCCAATTTGCTAAATTCGTTTCACGGATTCTCTTATGTAGAATAGAATAGAATAGTTTATTGTTAGGAAATTACATTCGAGTGTGTTGATTCCTGGAACTCACACTAGGATTCCCTGTGTCGTGTGTTCCAGGCTCCTTCGTTCCGTTTACATTTGTTGTTTTATATGTTATTGGTATAAATATATTCAAATTCAAATTAAAAGCATTTTATTTCAAATAAACCATTCACAGGCACTTTTGAAACGTCAAGGTCGGTCAGTCAAAAACATGGAAGCTATTTGCACGTTCCAACGCGTAGATCTCTATGGAGAAGAACGTGCAAGAAACTCCACGGACACTCTTTTGACATGTTCTGTTTTACAAAATTCCAAGTTACATATACCTGTTGCTTCTGCATGTGAGGACAATGCAAAGGAAAAAAAAAGGGCTTATTATAAGAATTTAAAATATAAAGATTAAATATAGTTAAATATAATTATGTTACAATAAACTTATTAATTTGAACTAATCTACTCGTAATCTTTTACAATACACAAAAAAGAAAAACTAATACACAAAGAAACCAAGTACTTATAGGTATGCATGTATGGTGTGTTTGTTAGTGTTTGCATGGGTGTATACATTAAGATAGTTGTGTTGGTTTTGAGAGTTGTACCTGAGGATGTATATAAATATATAGATGTTTGTGATATAGAGTAATAAATATATAAACAGAGGTATTTATCAGTTAGTACCTAACAAAACGTTTATGTGTTTGACCTTCTTGTATGCTCATACTCCCAAACAAATATTATACAAGTAAATGTCTGATGTTTGTATGATTGCTATACATACATTCAGTCAAAAAAGTATCGGGAATGGATGATTTGTTTATGGTTCCAAATTCAAATTTTTGTTTTTTTGTAGTTGTTAGATTGGCACAACTGTTTTCCATTTTGGCGCGGAGTTTGAGTTGCATCTGTTATTTATATTAAATACAGTGCTGGTTTTAGTAATATCATATATAGTGTGTATTGCGAATTTCATAATGGACAAAAATATCGAACAAAGAGTTTGTCTTAAATTTTGCATCGCCAATGGAATTTCGTGTTCGGAGTCACTGAAAATGTTACAGAAGGCTTACGGTGAATCGACTTTATCAAAAACTCGTGCTTATGAGTGGTTCAAAGCGTTCAAAAGCGGTCGAGATGTGATGGAAGATTTGCCTCGCTCTGGTAGGCCGTCAACGTCTGCAACTGAAG
Source organism: Lacanobia oleracea (assembly GCA_950371165.1). NCBI lineage: Eukaryota > Metazoa > Arthropoda > Insecta > Lepidoptera > Noctuidae > Lacanobia > Lacanobia oleracea. The sequence continues at coordinate 15,950,773 of OX493405.1, read as the reverse complement.
TTACATCGCAAAAGTGAAGGAAATAGTGACTGAAAATCCCCATTCAACTCTGAGAGAGATAGCCGCCGAACTTTCTGTATCTCACGAGTCGATCCATACCATTTTAACTAATCATTTGGGTATGAAACATGTTGCTACTCGGCTAGTCCCAAAAGATCTGAATTTTCTCCAAAAACTCAATCGCATGAAAGTCGCTGAGGACATGCTAGAACGAGTCAGTTCGGACCCAACATTCATGAAACGCATTGTTACTAGTGACGAGACGTGGGTTTACGAGTTTGACATGCAAACTAGTCAACAAGCTTCGGAGTGGCGCCTTCCAACTGAACCGTTTTCAATCGATAGAAGACATAAAGGAGAATTCGCGGCGAGAACTCAACTCAATTCCGGAAGCAGCGTTTAAAAAATGTTTTGATCAATGGATTATTCGTTGGCGCAAGTGTATCGTTTCTAAAGGAGCATACTTTGAAGGTGATAAAATAAATTTGGATGAATAACAGACATTTTGTGTATTATTGATCTTTTCCCGGTACTTTCTTGACAGAGTAGTATAACCAATCACGCTTCAACGTCCGACTGAACACATATAGAACACTTGATTTACTGGACATAATATCCTTTTTAGATAGGGTAGAGGGTTTCCACAGCAACAGGAATTTGGCTCGATAATAACGCTTGCCAAGGTTGTTCTGTGGATGGGTGACCATCTTAACATACCGAATTTCCTCCGTGCCTTAGAAAGCGCTAACGGATAGTCAGACGCCAGTAAATCTGACTCCAATCTTGCCATGAAGTACCTTGTTACCCAGTTAATAGGTTGTGGAGGTCTGGTAAGCAGCCGCTCCATGTAAAATACTGGTATTCAGCTAAACCGGGCTTGACTGCAAAAAGACCCCAATACAGTTGGGAAAAGGCTAGGCAGATGAGAGGGGTTCCACAGGAGTCTCTTCTAGGTATTGATCTTCAGGCTTACTTCAGATTTGGAACAGGTGTAGAATATATTTAATGAGGTTTCCTGAAATGACGAGCACCAGATGGCAGCACTGAGGCGTCAGATCCACGTTCCTGCTGAAATGCTAATTTTTTTTAGACATTCTGCTAAATTGACATCAACGTCATGTTAACGTCAAAGTAACTTTCAAGTTTTTCAAGGTTGAGGAACTCTCGCTTATGTAGCGCCAACTAGTAGCGTTTTTCCTCATTGAAACACACGTCCCGGCCGGAATGGGACATATTTCATTCCCGTTAGATATTTTTCTTTACCGCGGGCGAAGTCGCTGGCAAAAACTAGTAAACGTTATAAAATACCGACCCTTTTTAGGTATCTGTAGCCAAATGGCAAAAAAGGAACCCTTATGGATTCGTCATGTCTGTCTGTCTGTCCGTCCGTATGTCACAGCCACTTTTCTCCGAGACTATAAGAACTATACTGTTGAAAATTGGTAAGAAGATGTATTCTGTGAAGCGCATTAAGATTTTTACACAAAAAGAGAAAAAAAACAATAAATTTTTGGGGTTCCCCATACGTAGAACTGAAACTCAGATTTTTTTTTCCATCAAACCCATACTTGTGGGGAATCTATGGATAGATCTTCAAAAATGGTATTGAGGTTTGTCATATAATTTTTTTCTTATATCAGTTTGCGCGAGAGACACTTCCAAAGTGGTATAATGTACCGTACCTTCTAAAATAAGAGAATGATAAAACTAAAAAAAATATATGATGTATATTACCATGCAAAGTTCCACCGAAAATTGATTTGAACGAGATCTAGTAAGTAGTTTCTTTTAACACGTCATAAATCGTAAACCGCAATTAACCTTTCATTCAATCAAATCAAATATAAAAAAATTAGGTTTATGGTACCGAACCTTACGTGTACGACTCCGACTCGCACTTGGCCGGTTATTTTTTCTGAAGAGGTTTTACCTAAGTGCAGGCTTAATATTTTTATTTTACGATACTTAAGAGAGGCTCAGTAATACTGTTGTTAGAATAAAAAACAAATAAAATAATAATATGAGAGTGTATTTTATAGGTGTAGTAAAACACGTGTATTTATTACGATGTTTAAAAATGTACTGAAAGTGTATCTTATTATAATATGTACATTCACTTTGAAGATTGGGTTTCAGAACATCACTACATTTTCGTAAAAAAATCGTTTTATATTTTTTTTATTTAGTGCTCTTCTGCACGTAGGTACAGTCGATCGGACGTCAGAATATGGTAACACTTTGTCACAGAACCGGCCTAGAATTTGAAGGGAATGAGATACCATCTTAAATTGGTTTTGATACCATTGTAAAATAAACTTTAAGAATAAGAAAGAAAAAAGAATAATTCGTCACGGAACTGAAATTCATACCAATGTTTTATGAGATAGAATATTCTTAATGATAGTAGGACAAAAAAACGATATGATTAAAAAAACATTGTAATTAATAGGTACCTACTGCTCTTGCTTAAGGCTTCACAAACATAAGATAAAGAAAATATATGCAGTTTAATAATTTTTTTAACAATCTTTTCCTTTTGCGTATATTGCTCTCAACAACCAACATTACCATTGATACGCACATTATCCGTACATCATAAAATCCGCCATCTTTGGGAGTCCGCCATATTGGATTTAGAATTATGTCATTGAGCTATCTGTGCATTGTCGTCCAAACCAACTCATCACAATGTGGGTTGACCTTTAGACGAAGAATGTTGAGGTCTATACATTAAAAATCTGTTCAATCTGCCAACAATGATCGATTATTCGAAGTTTAGTATTTCCCTACATAATGAGGTCAGAAGTTTTTCGGTAAAATATTAATAAGGGTTGGTAGTAAGTCAATAAACACGGTGAAGTATTCTCATCAAACTTTGTTATACGGTTAGCGAATTTTGACATGTGGGCTCAATGCGGTTTTAGAAGTAACCATCTTGTTTTTACCCAGCTGGCGCGGAACCCAAAAGAACTCGCTTCTTACTCCCTTTTTTAGGGTTCCGTACACGAAGGGTAACCAACGGAAACCTATTACTAAGCCTCCGCTGTCCGTCGGTCCGTCCGTCCGTCCGTCCGTCCGTCCGTCTGTCTGTCAGCGGGCTGTATCTCAAGAACCGTAGGTAGAGAGTTGAAATTTTCTCAGATTGTGTATTTCTATTGCCGCTATAACAAAAAATAATAAAAAACTAAGATTTATGGTACGGAACACTAAGTGTGCGAGTCCGACTCGCATTTTTTCGGTACTTATATTCGTTACGCTGTTCACTTATAAGTCCTGAATGTATCAATCGATTTCAATAAATTAAAAGAAAAAATTAATCACAAAAAAAATATTCATGTAAAGTAACGCCAAGATGAGTTTGACCGTTTTTCCCGTTCCCGTAAGAATTTCGGGAAATCCTTTCTTATTGCTCTCTTACACTCCAACACAAATCTTATTGGTGATGTTCTTCAGAAAAAAACAGGTGATCAGTCAACAATGTTTGTGTGGTGTGTTAAAGTTAACGAACACGTCTAAAAACTTGCACTAAGGCATGCGGTTATAATGAACGAAAGCGTATCAAAACGAATAGGTATGTAGCGATAGCGCCGTTTTGTAGTTTCTGCTTACCGTTCGGGATAAAGGCGAGAGTTTATTTATGCATTATGCATGATAAATACCAAATAAAAGCTTCAATATATTCAACCTTTTGTACACTGTCGCATAACAATCAAGCGGTTGAAGCATCTCATTATGAATTAATCAATATTGCATTTCGGGGTCTGTAATTTTGTGATTGCTGTTGTAACGTTGTGTTTTCTCGATTTTCATTAAGTTTTTGAATGAAAGCAAAGGAAATTTTAATTTAGGAAAACCCCTTTCTCAATTATTTAGGGCTTTCCCTAACTTTCTAACCTATTGCGGAATGTGAAATGCTATAAAAGTCTGTGGCTTCTCCGAGTTTTAGTTTGTTTTTTTTTTTTTTAGATTTGAGCCCGATTTCATTGAATGTCCTATTTGCTGTTGAGAGGTCATTTTTTTTTATTTGTAATGGGTTTCCTCTTGACTCTAGTCTATGTCAGAGATGACAGAGACAGAGTCTACGATGGAGCGAGCTTACCCAGAAGGAGCCTGTTCAATTAGGGAATTTTTCGAGAGATTTTGGTTGTTTTAACGAGTCTCGAATGCATGGAATATTTGTGTTAAAGCATGATCTACTAAGATGTGCTCGATTCATATTCCTCATTTTTTAGGCTTATTTATCACAAACTTAGTTCAATTAATTTACTTTTTGTTGGAGCCGTAATACTACGCATAACAATCGCGTCGCACGCCCGAAATGGCAAGGTTTCGCCATGTGGGGATGTGTGTTATTGCAACTACTGTTCTCAAGCGATTACCTTTTATTACTGACTGAAGAGTACAAGTGTGTTATATATTATAGAAGACACATGTATGGATAGGGTCTAGACATTAGTATATGTATATAGGTACTATAGGTCTACTTACAACACCTCAGGTATGAAATTATATCAGTAATTAATAAAGTTAATATATACATATATATATGATATAACATATAATGACTTTATTAATTACTAGCACTTAGCCCGCGACTTCGTTCTCGCGGGTTTAGTTAGTCCTCCACAAACTTCATCTCCCCGTGTAAATTAATTATTAATAGACTAAACGTTCGAAGACGGCAGTTCGCGCAAACTGCAACATTTTAGCATATTATTTAAAGCAATATAAAAAACATTCAAACAATAAAATACCTAAGTAATGCCACTCCAAAATAGGAAAGACACACATAAATCGGTCAATAATTTATAAAAATAGACCAAACTTACTTAGAGTATTATTTTACCCATCATAACTTTAAACGAAAGGTCCGATTAGAATAATTTAAAGTGTAATTTACTTATACATAACCAACCTTAATTATTAAACAATTTAAGTAGATAAGGATTAATATCATGATACTAAAATCAACACTATTCCATTTCACCCGGGTTTTGATTGAATAGTTTGAACAAAAAGGGGTCATTGTGACTTATCACACAGAACGACGTATAAGAAAGACGGTCATTTTAACTGACACGCCAGAAAAAATGCATCAGCTAAAGAATAGCCAAAGAAGAAGGCAAAGAAGAATGACGACATTGTAAAGAAGGGAAAGAGGAAAATCAACGATAGTAAAGGTAATGTAAAGGCAAGGGGCAAGGAAAGGGAAAATCTCAAGAAAAAACTAAACGAAGAGTATTACAAAAAAGCGAGAGTGATAGTGACAAGGATTTGCGGGTTTAAAAAGGCCACTTTAGAGTAGAATCTGCCAGCACATCAAGCAGATCAATAATTATTGATCGAAGCTGAACCTAATGCATTAGCAATAAAGATGAAAATGAAATTTGACAGATTGTTGTATTATTAATATTATGATCATGATGTTATTTATTATTTATTTATTTCATCATAAAGAGCTATCATTACAGGTTTTTTTTAACCTAATGCGATAGTCTACGTACTAGTAACTACGTACGTACGTATTTTAACTTAATACCTAATACATTTTGCACGCAGTTATGCTATACAATAAATTATTATTACTCTAATCTACAGTAAAACACAAAATAAACAATAGTCTCTTTGCGAATTCACTCAAAGGGCATATGTAAATGTCTACTTCGACATGGAGTCTATTATTGACCCGGATAGCTCGGCAAATAAAGTGGCCTTTTTCGACCCGCAACAATGGTATTGCATTATTTGTTGTGATTCATGTTACATTCTGTTCCAAGAGAACAGTGGATAAAATGTAGCATTGCGTAAAGTTTAATTAGGCATCTAGTAAGATTAATAAGCTAATAGATTTCTCTTTCATTTTGCCAATACAGAAAAAGTTTATCTGGAAGTAACCAGTAATGCTTTTTTGTTGATTTTGTTTATTTTAGAGTATTGCATGAACATACAATAAATACAACTATAAAAATAAACCTATGAGTATGTATAAAAATTACTTATATTTTATTAATATAATCCAAGCGGAAAAATTTTCCCCACACGTGGAACAACTCGCCCCAAAGTGTGGCTGAATGTTCCCCTCCGCTTGGCAAAGAATTGCCGGTAAAAAAAGAAACTATTGAGAAACTGGCAGAAATGACTATGCTATTACAAAGACCCAATAATAGATAAATAATAAGTTCCAATATTAAAAATGTAACCTTTCATTTTCATCACGAAATTTCATGTTATTTGAAAATCGGAAATTTCAGCCTCGGTCTCCCTTACTAATAAATATCAAATATATAATTGGAAAGGAGAGATAATGTTCCCATGTGACATTTTTCGACTAGCGTGATAGTCGAAAATTATGCGAAATTGTGCAAATTGGGCGAAGTCGCTGGCAGAAGCTAGTAGGACATAAACTTTTCATACCGGGAGTTAGTTCCCTTTCAAGATAATTTTCTATTTTTTTAACTATAATAAAGTGATAATGATTTAGAAATTGAAGATAAAAAAAACAAAAGGCAAAGCAAACACAAAAGGAAGCTTACAAAGAACAAAAGGTCACATTCTACATTGTAATCCTATCTACGTAATTATCATACATCCTTGTAGGTCATAATGGCGTAAGCTGAGCCACAATTAATGTCAGAACACGCTTGCAGAAACCACGTATAATTAAAGGTTTCATTTGTACTTAATGTTTTAAGGGTAAAAATATCTATATCTCATCGCTTTATTTCTTTTACCATTGAAGGATACTGGTAAATTTATGTGGAACTCACTGGTTTTTATATTCTTTGAAAGGGCTATATAACCATTATGGCATAGTCCCCCGCGTCGCCTCCATTTTGATTTTTATTAAAAGTTGCGGCGCACGAGCTAACATGCATATAAGGGTAGAAGACACTTCAACAAACCAAAAATGTTAAGAACATGGCGCCCTAAATAATAATAATATTTCGGACCAAAATCCATATAGTGGTTGTAAAACATACAAAAATAACTTATTGCCTAGTGGTACTAAAAATTAACCTCCGCACAAACTGCTGTACAATCGAAGAGCCGAAGCTCTCGGCTACAGTTTTCAGGATGCTGTTTTGACTGTCCCTCACTCTCCTCAGTAGCGACGCAGTTTTTTGCATATAATTGCAAAGAAGCCGTCGGTACGGGCTTGCGCAAACATTTCCGACGCGCTAAAGTAACGAGGTAGCCTCAACCACATTCTGAAAGCATTGTTATATTGAACCTGCAGGATAACCAGCGATCTCTTAGCATAATTGACCCATAGACTGCCCGTGTAAAAACTTTGGCAATAAGCCTTGAAAAGTGTTACTTTTATTTGAACTGTACAACGCGCAAGTCTACGGGACCACATATTGCTACGGACCGCTACAGCTCTGCGTTCCCTCTCAATGTCTACATTGTCCCTGAGGTCAGCAGCAAGACAGTGCCCTATGTATTTAAAAGTTGACGCTCTATTAATTGGTGACCCGTTCACCAGCAACTCAGGTCCTTCTCCACGGCGTTTGCCGCTGACCTCAAAGACCACGTATTCACATTTCTTAACATTATATTTTAATCCATGTGCGGCAGCGTAGGCCTCACACGTCTTAAGCATCTCTCTGATTGCTCCCGCCGACGGACCCAGCAGCACCATGTCATCTGTATAGCTGATGTTGTTAAATCTAACCCCATCAACACTGCATCTGACACGCAAGCTGCTGAGTGCGACTATCAGGTCATCCACATATAGGGTAAAGAGCCTGGAAGACGTCAGACCACATTGTCTCACCCCGCACTCCAACCTATACGGCTCAGAAACTGTATCATCCCATTTCACCCGATTGACTTGGTTACCATACCAATACGGGAATAGCCCACTTATTTCCGCGGGTCTCCCATCTTTCTCCAGAGCACATCGTATGAGACAAAATCGAACGCTTTGGAGAGATCAAGGAAACAGACGCACACCGGCGTACCGCGATCTTTATAGTATACTTTAGGTCTCAAGCATATTCACTTGAGATCTAAAGTGTCGATGCACCGTGTAAAGAGTTTTCCAAGGTGCGTCATTACGGGCTGATCTACTTCCGTCCGCTCAATCACGCACCGTGGAATGCTGGCTGATCAACTCGGCAACACAGTACAGTAGCGTCGACTCCGGGTTCACTGATACAAGAACAGGAATACTATGACTAAGTCCAATTTATTTTTTTCGTCAGAATAATATAAGGTGTACTGTGCTGCTTCTGTTAGTAATTTCCATTTTGTTAGCACACTGAGATTCAGCTCGAGTTTGTGTATTCTTAAATTGTCAACATGAAAATCGTCGTTAGGAGTGTGTGTTACTTGCGCAATTAAGTTTCGGGATTGTACTGAATCTGAATTATTACATCCATTAAGTTACATAAGAATCAGCATCTGTAGGCCACATAATACGGTAATTGAATTCCAAGTAACTGCGGAATACAAAACGTTTTTGTGCGTTACTTATACGTACGGGGTTTCTGAAACGAAATTATAGACGCGTCAGGAAATAAACGTGCCTAAGTCAAGTGTGACGCGTCAAAACTAAAAATTTAACGCCGGACTATTCTTGGCTTGTCTGTACAAAAGCGCATCGTTAATCATTTATAGAATTTCAAACGTCCGAATGAAAAGACAGAACCCCAATTGAATCGCTCGTGTCTCTCAGTATGTCCGTCGGTCACAGCCAATTTACTCCTAATCTGCTGGACCGATTCAGTTGCAACTTTAAAACAGATAAAAGTTAATATTTATAGATTAGTTTTTTTTTATTTTATAAAGGGATTGTAAAGTTTACAGAATTTGCATTTACATATTTGTAGGCTCACTAACAATTTACAATAAATATGGATATAGTACTGTTCTCCTAGCTAGGATAAAATTTAGTCTGTGTTTAAAAAGAAAAAGCTTCAAAAAGGAACTATAGTTTTTAAATAACATGTTAAAAAATGATTCGTGCGGTACCGCTAACGCGAGAGCTCGATTAGCCCTTGGCACGTTTTTCTAAGGAAATTGTTCAACACCTTTAGAATCTAGATTCAAATTTAAAAATAGGTTCTTATAGATATATTTACTGTGTGAGTAACAGAGACACATACATTTTATACTCGATAGCTGGCTGTTCACACAGCTGGCCTGCGAAAACTCTCTTATACCACTAGTTTTTCACTCGCTCAGCGCTGCTTGCTCGGCGGTCAGACGTCAGAAATCACGCCGAGAGACCAACCGGTCATTTCAACTTAAAGTACGAGTGGTCACACAAGAGCACTAGCCTATAGCCGTGCGATAAAACTATCGCTTCTGAACCCTCGCTTCTCGCTGCTCGCCAAATCGCATCTAGTTTCTAGCTTCACTCGGTTCTCACTACCCGTCGGCGGTGAGACAAGTGCCTTGACGATTTTCTGTTGTTATTTATTGAACCGAAACTCACGACCACCCGCACTTGACACCTCATTAATATTGCGATACAGATTTTACCAGGAGCTGGGTGTAAGTTTGATGTAAATTATATTATTATTTCGGTTTCGTAATAATAGATGGAATGGGATGATTATGCTTCATTGTATTATAAAGTTTGTAACAGATTTACAAGTCGTAGCAACGGTATTATGACCGATAAAGTATTATTACAATATTATTATTTTATTGCGTAACATAACGTCATGCTTGTAACACTCATTCATCACATGTGGGATTTAGATCCAAATTTATGTTTACGGAGACGTACTGCAGCGTATCATCCGCACTCGATCGAGTAGAAGCGCTGAGTACGACTAGTCGGGATACTAGTTGTACTCAGCCGCGCTTCTCCAAATTTATGATGCGCACAGCTAAAGTATGGAACTCTCTGCCAGTACTCTGCTACAGAAATTTTCAAATGGAAATACTCAACATTATCTGATATGAGTTTACTACCCAATATCCATCGCTTAGCACATTTGCTAACGATCACAAGAACAATGAGGCACTTTTTATATATGACATAAAACGATATAGAACGAGGTTCTCAATTCGGTGGGTATTTTTAGGGTTCGGAAAAAACGGATCACTTTGTTGTCCGTCGGTCTGTCTGTCAAGAATTTTTATCTCAGGAACGCGTGGAGGTATCGAGTGGAATTGAAACCATATAGTTAGGTCTACGGTCCCTTGAAGCTGTGAAAAAATCATTTTTATAAGTTAACATAAAATAAAGATATGGCCGTTTATGCCGCAAAAAAAAACAAATATTTCGACACTCTCATGGGAACCAAAATTCATTGGGTATTTTCCGTTGACCTAGAACTATGAAATTTGACAAGTAACACCGTCTTATACTACAAGTATAGGAAAAAGTCTAAAAACTATACATTTGTGATTAAGTCATGAAAAATAGAGCCTTTATTTAAAGTACTTAATCAATCATCGAGCTTAATAAACCATGATTGAATTCAAAATATAGATACTTAAAAAATAGGTGTTATCCCGAGTAACATTTAAAGTTTATTTCATCAAAATCAACCCTAAAAATCAAAATATATTGAATTGTTAAGTTTAAGAAGAAACTTCCTGATGCATTCCAATAAGTCAGAGCGCCATCTATTGAGAAAAAAATAAAATGCACGAAAGCATGAAACTTACACCATTACAATTTTTTATGGTTTTAACACGTTCCCAAATAATATTATTTAATTAATATATCTTATCGTTATTAATCGTAACTTACGTTCTTTAACGTCTTCCGCTGCCAAATACTTTGTCATGTCAGTTTACGAAATGGTCGATAGATGGCGCTGCCCTGATGACGCGTTTTTCTGAATCATGGTGTTCATATGTTCCATTGGAAAACGACGCTCACACAATTTGTAACAGCGCAGCGTTGTAGGGCTTGCTTGAATGAAAAGTATCTGCTATGGTCCAAAACCGTTAAATCTCTATTTTTTTCTGGTTCTTAGCTCGGAAAAAACTGCGAGACTTGATTCCTGAACTATTTATAATACATATTTACAAATTTGTACGGAACCCTCGGTGCGCGAGTCCGACTCGCTCTTGACCGGTTTTTTTATGTAAAGGAATCTCTGGAATATGTACATGATCAATCAGTGTAACTATGTTTGTTTGTCTTTGTGTGACTATACCACCCTTGTCCCTATAAACATAAGATTTATTTTAAAACAGTAAGAATGTATTTATTTGTGTACAATAAAGCATATTATACTTTATTTTATTGAGTTAGGTACATTATCCGCACCCAAGTTACACAGAATACAATATTAGAAACCGTTTTGATATTCATAATTTTGTCTTTTTATTCAACACTTGTCAGATCAAGCGATAATAATATAAAAAAGTGAAAAACATGAAAAAAAAAATATCAAAGATAGAAATTAGACCAAATCGCTGCATAAAACCTTCGAATAACTAATTTATAGGCGCAGATTCACCGAATAATTTTCCTTGAAAATCTTTGTTAAACCCCTTCGTGTTTTTACCCAAAGGAACAGAACTGAAATATCTTAACAGCTCGTTTTGCTGGCTCAAGTGGTTGATAAAATTGTTCTAGATTTAGGTCGACGGTACAAGTTATTAAGAAATTTTCTAGAACATACTTAGTAAAGGCTTGTTATCAGAGGGGTAATATTTTGCTAAATTTTAGGGTGCCGAACATACGTAAAAAACGGAACCCTTATAGAATCACTCGGGTGTCTGTCTGTCGGTCTGTGCGTCTGTCACAGGCAGTTTTCTCGGGATCTACTCGACCGATTCTGTTGAAATTTAGTACACTTATGGACTTCTTAGACCTAAAACACGAACATGTTATTACCAAAGATTACAGGAAAACCTATGGGAAGTCTGCAGTGTTAAAATAACATGTTAAAAAACTAAAAATTCGCACTTGGCCATTTTATTAATCAACGTTCGCATTCGCATCTCAGTCACAGAATGTCTAAAACACCTAAATTTTTTTACATTTTTGACTGATATGCGAATGCGAAGTTGCTTAATAAAATGTAATTGGCCTTCAGGTGTCGAGTTTAGTAGCTAAGTTATTATTGTGTTTTTGTACAGAGAAAGTTTGTTAATTTATTAGAAACTTCTAATAAATTTGCTCTAGATTTTGTTTTAAGCATCGCTTTCGCTCGTTCAGAGAGGTTTCTAAATATATTTAAAAAAATATTTATTATTTATAATTGTATTTTAAATCTTATTTATTTGCTGTACACCTACCACAGTGTATTTCTTTTAAACCCAAAGGTTGACTGGTAGAGAATGCCCCGTTGCATTAAGTCCACTATTGTACATGAAGTTTTTAATAAATAAATAAATATTTCAGACAAAAAAGTAACAGAATTTTGCTTATAACTAATCTTAATGATTTAAAAAACATTAAAAAAGAAGAAACTACATACCACAATACCCCTGCACAGTAGGGTCACCGGTCCCGCAACACATGGTGTTTAGTAAACCTACTGAGCAGAACAGTATTGTTTCTCTCGCCAATCATCGTCAGGACAATATTCGGGTTATTTAAGTATGTCTTCCTCACTTGGTATTGTTCGTCAAGTTGATGAGCCCCTTAGTAATCCTAAATTCAGCTAGATGATAACTAATAAATGCCTGCACTGTCTGTACGGGTCCACTTGAATCTGAGTGGTGCTTTCCTCAATAGACCACCACAGACATTTACCTACCGTGTAACTACCAAGAGACCGCATAACCACCACGTAGAGACCACTCTTTTTGCCAGCAACTCCTCTTCTTACTTATTTGAATCATCTGCTTAGCCTTTTCCCAACTATATTGGGGTCGGCTTCCAGTCAAACCGGATTCGGCTGAATACCAGTATTTTACGTGGAGCGGCTGCCTACCAGACCTCCACAACTCACTAACTGGGTAACACGGTACTTCTTGGCAAGACTGGAGTCAGATTTACTGGCTTCTGACTATCCGTAATGACTGCCAAAGATCTACAAATGACAGCTTAACGTGCTTTCCGAGGCACGGAGGAAACTCGGTATATTTAGATGGTTACCCATCCACAGACCAACCTTGGCAAGCGTTGCTTAACCTTAAAGATCAACCCGTGCGGCTGTTATTATTTAGCCACGAGCTCCTCATTCTCTTTTTACTTATTTAAAATAATCTTAAAAAGAACGAATTAAGTATTAACAAACCTAGCGTATGTTTTACATTTAAAAAATGATTGACTTTACTACGTATAACTATGAATTTTCGTGTCAAAAGACATCCAACACACGTTCGGGTACAAGAGGTCCTTTGAAGCTTATGTTCGGGTATGGGTCAAACATAATGGGCTTTCGCGCTCATAATTTGGTCCTTAATGAAATATCTCGCTTGGCCCGGACGGGGATTGTCTAATAGCCGCGTTATGGTACGAGCAAGGTTTGTCTGTTTTTGATAAGAGAGATGGAATAATGAGAAAATATTGCTTAGTTGCGACGAGCTCGTGGCTAAAGAATAACAGCGTCACGGGTCGATCTTCAAGGTTAAGTAACGCTTGCCAAGGTTGGTCTGTAGATGGGTGACTATCTAACATACGGAATTTCACTTGTGCCTCGGAAAGCACGTTAAACCGTTGGTCCCGCTGTCATTTATAGATCTTTGGCAATCAGCAGCTAGAAAATCAGACACCAATATTGCCAAGAAACACTGTGTTGCCCGGTTACTGGGTTGTAGAGGTCTGGTAGGCGGCCGCTTCACATAAAATACTGGGATTCAGCTGAATCCGGTTCGACTGGAAACCGACCCTAGTATAGTTGGGAAAAGGCTAAGCAGATGATGAGTGCTAGGTTTTTAAAGACGTCATAATTTCAGTTGAGAGACGTCCACTGCTCGACATAGTCCTTCCCTAAGCGTCGCCGCATCAACCACTTCTGAACGTCTCGCATGCATCCCAGACTCCCGTGGTTACCTATCGAATTAAGAATTTGCAATTGAATCGGGTTTGACATGAAAACCTTTTAATCTTTGGTGTTAAAGTATGGGTTTTTTTCCCTCCAAATTCTTAATTCAAGAACCTTGTGTGAGTTTTTAGCTTCAAATTAAATATGTATAATGCTATCAAACACTATCTTATATCAAATCAAAGCAATCAAATCAGTGTTCAAAAGCAAGTATTTTGGTACCTACACAAGATTCAAGACGGTCCTATTATTTCCATTCTCCATCGAAGGAATATCAGTCAATAGTAAGACAGCCAAAAGATGCCAACTGAATAAATGATTGGAAATACCGAGGCATCACTGTTTGTCGGTGTCTTTTTATCATTCATTGGTCGCATATTAATATTACGGTCTTAGTAATCCATACAAATATTAGACACGTCAAAGTAACTCTATCTGTCGGTTTCTTTTTGACCCCTCTACATCTTGACAGCAGAACGGATTTGGATGTAACTCGGCACGGGATGCTTTTATGCTGAGAGTGTGTTGCGTGCCCGCTGGTAAGTCAAAAATTACCCCAATTTTCGAGTTACCAGCGGGCGTAGCTGCTTACAGAAGCTTGTAACCAAATCTACACTAATATTACAAAGAGGAAAGATTTATTCGTTTGTTTGAATTAAATAGGCTCCAAAACTACTGGACCGATTTCAAAATTCTTTTACCATTAGAATCCTACATTATCCCTGATGAACATAGGCTATAGAATATTTTCAGAAAATATTGGGATCTGTATGAAAACTTCGATAATGTAACCCAAGGTGTGAAAAAAATACCAAAAAAATCCTTATATCGCGTACGCTGCAGAAACTATTGACAATAGAGCAAAGTACAGTAGTACAGTTTTATAGAGGGCATCAATATCCACAAAGTCCCCCCCCTATGACCCCTACGTATGACCACGTAATGTTTTCTTCATCTCTCTTTTCTGTAACTTGTACAGTTTACATAATTAAGAAAAAGTCAAAGTCAAAGTCAAAACGTTTATTCCAATTAGGTCATTAAACGGCACTTTTGAACGTCTTTTACATTTCAAATATATAAAAATTCTGAAGTGACTCTACTGTCCATTCGGAAAGGTAGATTCTTATGGAGAAGAAACTCCATAGTTACTCTTTTCAAATAAATCTTCTAGAATATTTGGTAAGTATACAAAATTTTGTAATATGTGAGGACCATGGACCTAGGGTATGCAGAGGTAGACTTATCAATTTTCTAAATTATTAGGTACATGATACTCACACATTTACAAATATTGGAATCGCTAATTAACAGTGTGTGAGTTAGCAGAAAAATACTAACACAAAAAGAAACAAGAACATTTATAAAGTTAATACATAAAGCAACCAGTTTGATTTTGTCCACAACATTGACTGTCCTATGGGAGCAGGACCAGCATGCTTCCAGGCTTTCTTATCCTGAATGTAATCTTCTAAGTTGTAATAAGCTTGCTTAGTATTATATTATATCCTATTCTATGACATAGAAACTTACCAATATATGTGTATTTTATTGGTAATATATATTTCGTTTCTTCATTAACTTGTATTCATCATCATCATCATCTGCCTAGCCTTTTCCCAACTATATTGGGGTCGGCTTCCAGTCAAACCGGATTCAGCTGAATACCAGTGTTTTACGAGGAGCTGCTGCCTACCAGACCTCCACAACCCATTAACTGGGTAACACGGTACCTACTACTTGGCAAGACTGGAGTCAGATTTACTGGCTTCTGACAATCCGTAACGACTGCCAAAGATCTACTAATGACAGCCGGGACCAACGGCTTAACGTGCTTTCCGAGGCACGGAGGAAACTCGCTATGTTAAGATGGTCACCCATCCACAGACCAACCTTGGCAAGCGTTGCTTAACCTTAAAGATCGACCCATTATTCATTAACTTGTATTATATATGTTATTTCTTTGTAAATTTCTTTTTCCGAAAAATATTCTATTTTATATTTTACTAGCTGACCCGCGCGGCTTCGCTCCCGTCATCTGGCTACTCTACTTACCCTACCTACCCTACCTACCCTACCTACCCTACCTACCCTACCTACCCTACCTACCCTACCTACCCTACCTACCCTACCTACCCTACCTACCCTACCTACCCTACCTACCCTACCTACCCTACCTACCCTACCTACCCTACCTACCCTACCTACCCTACCTACCCTACCTACCCTACCTACCCTACCTACCCTACCTACCCTACCTACCCTACCTACCCTACCTACCCTACCTACCCTACCTACCCTACCTACCCTACCTACCCTACCTACCCTACCTACCCTACCTACCCTACCTACCCTACCTACCCTACCTACCCTACCTACCCTACCTACCCTACCTACCCTACCTACCCTACCTACCCTACCTACCCTACCTACCCTACCTACCCTACCTACCCTACCTACCCTACCTACCCTACCTACCCTACCTACCCTACCTACCCTACCTACCCTACCTACCCTACCTACCCTACCTACCCTACCTACCCTACCTACCCTACCTACCCTACCTACCCTACCTACCCTACCTACCCTACCTACCCTACCTACCCTACCTACCCTACCTACCCTACCTACCCTACCTACCCTACCTACCCTACCTACCCTACCTACCCTACCTACCCTACCTACCCTACCTACCCTACCTACCCTACCTACCCTACCTACCCTACCTACCCTACCTACCCTACCTACCCTACCTACCCTACCTACCCTACCTACCCTACCTACCCTACCTACCCTACCTACCCTACCTACCCTACCAACCCTACCTACCTACTATTTTTTCTAATATTTCAATACTTATTATGCTATTCCGGATAAAGACTAATCCAAAAACACTAAAATCATGAAAATCGGTCCAGCCGTTCTTGAGTTATAAGTGTTCGAACAAACCCGACTTTCTTTTATATATATAGATATAGATAGAGATTTATTTGCTGTAGGGAGGTGTCTACCACAGTGTGTTTCTTTTTAACCCAAAGGTTGACTGAATGCCCGGTTGCATTAAGTCCGCCTATGTACCACCATTGTACATGAAGTTTAAATAAATAAATAAATAAAACTTGGTGGCAAAATCTTGTTACTAACATTCACTAGTGTTAGGTTTACTCACATAGATTTTTGGTATGAGCAGTTTTACGTCGTCTTTATCGGACCCTAAGATTCTAGCAGCCGACTTAGAAGATTTTTATTTTATTCTCACGTTCCTCGGATTGCTGGGGTCAGCAAATAAATGCTAGAGTTCGTGTAAAACTTGCTGAATTTACATTTTGTTAGACTGGGTCTGATTCTGAAGTTAGGTCCGTAAATAAGGTCGCCAATAGCGTATTTGAAGTATCAAATGTATACATGAAGGAATGCTTATTTGAAAGAAATATATTATTGTAATAGTGCGAATTGATTTTTTTTTAAACGTTGCCCCCACTAAGAATGTCTCCTGTATTGTGGGTGTTATCTGTAGGCCAAACAATTTTTTTTCAGCATCCATCCGCTGACAGCTACATTCTTAAATCATGGATCCATCGTACCGTAGGGCGTCCCGCACTATATTTGCACATACGCGGTTCTACTCTTTGTTACACATGTCTGCTTTATCGTCCATCTATCCGTCAAAAGAAATGATCGGCCCAACTTCCACTTCAACATGCCGATTTTACGCGCAACTTTAGTTCTCTGGTTCTTTGGTTCATTACTTCGTTGCGAATCCTATCCACCAGACAAACCCCGAGCATTGCTCTCTCCATTGCACGCTGAGCCACCTTGAATTTGTGGACCAGGCCCATGGTGAGCCACAATCTTGGAGCTGTTACATAATGATTTTTTCTATTTCAATGAATGAAATCTGGTCTGTTGATTGTGTTCGACTTTGTTCACCTAAAATAGACTCATACAATAAAGATCACTAAAATGTTTTCTTCATTTTTTGTCACCCAAAAATGTATATTATTATAGTAACGAAAGGCGGCAAATACTTTTTATTAGATAGAGCTTTCTCGGGTAATTCTTACTAGTTTTATAGCGAAAGTACGCTCTACGGCTTCGGAATAGGGTATTTTACTAAAAAAATCTAATTAGTCCGTCTGATAGATTTTACAATATTGGACACGTATTTTTTCTTTTTTCACGTAAACAAAAAATTAAGAAGATACAGCAAGTTAAAGACACGCGTGACGTCATCCGGCTTGGTAAATTTGGTACATTTTTACCAAGTCAGATGACGTCAACTAGGTGTATTCTCTTTATTTTTTGTTTACGTGAAAAAAGAAAAAATACGATAATAATATTATACTTATTTTTTTTATTCGAAGAGTATTTCCCGAGAATAAAAAACGGGATCACCGTTTATTTATTTTAAACAATTTTATTTTGTTTACAGATTGGTTGGCGAACAACAAACGCGTGGCTGGCAGGCAACCTTGCCTGCAAATTCTTCTTAGTCCTAAGGGCTTTCGGGCTGTACCTGTCATCTAATGTTCTGGTCTGCATATCACTCGACAGGTAATGATGATCCGTTTATTCATTTGCTTTCTACCATAACCTTCAAAAACTTTGTTTCATTGCGTATTGACAGTTCATTCGTATCATACATTTGTGCAATATACAGGCAATTAGTATGATTCCGCCGTTTGTTGTTCATCAGTTTAAAAACGTTTGCATCATACCGTATGGTTGTCAGTATGCAGTATGGTGTCGGCCGGTGCCGTAAAAGAATAATACCGTCCCATCACTTCCCGTGGGTGTCGTAAGAGGCGACTAAGAGACTCACCAGAGAATGGGCAGCAGCGTTCTCTGTAAAACACAACACCATACACTGCGATCGTTAACCCGCCTGCCAAGCGTGGCGATTATGGCAACCCGCCCCCCCCCGTTTTGGGGGAGGCCTATGTCCAGTAGTGGACGTCTTTCGGCTGTTATGATGATGATGATGCAGTTATACAATATGCCGAACGCAAAATGATAACTCGTTCAATTGTTATAATTTCGACGTTGGATATAGTTTTAGGGTGACCATGACAAAACACAGTTTAGACAAATAAGACTTTATTTCAGTAATCAAGTACACCTACTAATGTATGTGCTTTGGTTATCTTAAAGTACTTTGTTAAAAAAAAATAATGAACAAAAAAATCTGAAAATAAATCGAAATCGCGAAATAAAAATTCTGCTGTCCATTACATTTTGTCGAGTTATCCAAACATATATGAATGGAGACGTCGATTTTTCATTCGCGATTTCAGTGATGATGCCATAGTAAAAATTGTCCAAAATGTGGATTACCTACAACGACCGTACTGGTAGTTCCAGAGATTAGCTCGTTCAAACAAACAAACTCTTCAGCTTTAGTATATTAGTAAAATGTACTGAACATTTTGTCGAGTTATCCGAAGATAAATGTACCTATGGGGGCGACGATTATTTTTCCTGATTTCAGTCTTCTTCTTCATATCGTGTTGGCAGTAAGGTCTAACGACTCCACACACCCTAGTGTCAGAGTTTCTAAACCGTTTAATTGACGACCGCCGTTTGGCGGCCGAGACCACCAGCTTATACGTGCCTTCCGAAGCACGGAATCATCTTTTTATCAGACAATCAGGTGATTCAAGCCTGCAATGTTTTAGCCAAACTGGAAAACAACAGTTACAAAGTATGCTCTTCCCGTAGGAATCGGACCCTCGACCTCCGGGTCAAAAGGCAAACGCTTAAACCACTCGACCACGGAGGCGATTTCAGTGATGATCCTGTATTAAAATATGTTAATAATGATGAGTCCAATGATCCCTTTTCAAGTAGGTATTGCGGTTTTTTTGTTTTGTTTTTTTTTTGTTTGTGGAGCTCGTGGCTAGATAATAACAGCCACACGGGTCGATCTTCAAGGTTAAGCAACGCTTGCCAAGGTTGGTCTGTAGATGGGTGACCATTTTATATATCCATATCGAGTTTCCTCCGTGCCTCGGAAAGCACGTTAAGCCGTTGGTCCCGGCTGTCATTTGTAGATCTTTGGCAGTCGTTAAGATAGTCAAAAGCCAGTAAATCTGACTCCAGTCTTGCTATGAAGTACCGTGTTACCCAGTTAATGGGTTGATGGGTTGGGTTGGGTCTAGTAGGCAGCTGCTTCTCGTAAAATACTGGCATTCAGCTAAATCCGGCTTGACTGGAAGCCGACCCCAATATTGTTGGGAAAAGGTTAAACAGATGATGATTACGGTTATTTTGTTATACATTGTACGAGTAAATACATTATATCACGAAGATTTTCTTGGTATAACTCTTCAGGCACGTGTATTTCTATTAGAAATAAAATTCTGTACTTACACTTGACAGAATTTTATTAAATAAAATTCTGTAAGTTAAATTAGAAATCAAATTCCGCGAACATCCGCTTTGTTACACCTGCCAATAACAAGATTGTCGAGTAAAATATTTTGTGTTTTATATCAAGGTAGAAAAATAGTAATTTATCAAGAAATTCCTGGTTGCAGAAAGCAAATATTTCCTGGAGAAATTCTCAGGAGCAGCAATAACTTTTCTGATTCGCTTCCAAGTTGTTGCCAATTAACTTGATAAGGAAGAAGCGCTAATTAAGTAAGCGAAAACGGAATTTAGTTTAAAAAATAAACTTTATTTGTACCCAGTTACAGAAAGACAATCATCATCTGCCTAGCCTTTTTCCCAACTATATTGGGGTCGGCTTCCAGTCAAACCGGATTTAGCTGAATACCAGTATTTTACGCGGAGCGGCTACCTACCAGACCTCCACAACCCATTAACTGGGTAACACTGTACTTCATGGCAAGACTGGATTCAGATTAACTGGCTTCTGATTATCAGTAACGACTGTCAAAGATCTACAAATGACAGCCGGGACCAACGGCTTAACGTGATTTCTGAGGCACGGAGGAAACTCGTTATGTTAAGATGGTCACCCATCCACAGACCAACCTTGGCAAGCGTTGCTTAACCTTAAAGATCGACCCGTGCGGCTGATATTGTTTAGCCACTAGCTCCTCAAGTAATTAACTTAATTCAATAATAATAATTGATCTTATATTATGCTAATCTTATTGCTAACCTATCATCTCTGCTTATGACGCGTGTCCTAGCACATGCTGACTGATGATTCTTGTCATTTTAAAACAATATAGTTGTTAGCTGATGAAGCTAATATTGGGGGTTTGGGATTCTGTAACTCCTTTCTCCCTAAGAGATAAATTATCCGAAGGTTTCGGTGATTTCTGCAAAACCGTTGAAACGGACGTCGGCTGCTTTCCATAGATGTGGATACGTGACAGACTGACTACAGAGATTCTACCGGCTGCGCCAAATAAGTAAGCGACATCGGAAGCCGATGAAGCTAATGTTGGAGGTTTGGGGTACCTTAACTCGCTCGTGTATTTTACATAACATAAAATCACGCTGGGACTAGTTTCCTATGAGTACACCCATCTCCTCTAGTTATGTTTAAATTCCTATAATAAGGGGAGAGCGTATTGTCATCAACCAGCAATCTAAACTCCAGACTACTACTAAGGGCCCGGGTCGACGGCGCGCTGTGTTCCACGCGCGCCTCAAAGAGCTGTCAGCATGGGAGACGGGGCCCGCTAGGGCCAGTGCCTGCCGGGGTGCGGAATCCGTTCGAAAGAGACGCCACGGCCCTGGAACGCAAAGGGCATTAGAAGAAACACGAATGGGTTTTAGTCAGTAAGAGTCTGACACTCCTTTCCGCTCCGCCCAGAGCGGGAGTCATTTGATGATTTCCCATCCTTAAAAAAAAGACTGCTACTGAGAAATTCACTTATTTTATTTTATTATTTACATTTTGCATGCATACTCTGCTCCTATTGGTTGTATTATGATGTTAAATTACTTAAAGCTTTCCTCGATAAATGGGCTATCCAAACTAAAATAATTTTTCAATTCGAACCAGGGGTTCTAAGATAAACGCGTTCAACCAAACAAACAAAGTCTTCAGCTTTATAATATAATATCATGATACAGATATGTAGATACTTAAAAATATTAAAAAAGAAGAAAATAATAACTTCATCAGTATGTTTACTGTTGCATTCGCAGGAGTATGAAGTATTATTTACTCTATTAGATACGTGCTGTTTCCCAGTACTCAAGCTTAAAGAATTGTTAAACTGCACGTTGGAAGAATAAAATGTAGGTATTATTGCTAATAGGAAAGCTGCTTTATAAATCAACTTGTTTTAAAATTTATTTTCTTGAGTGGCTCCAGTTTCTATTATAAATAGCTGACCCGGCAAACGTTGTTTTGCCATATAAATAAACACAAAAATTTCATAAAAATCGATCAAGCCATTTTGCCTCCAAAATGGCTTGATCGATTTTTATGAGTTCGACAACAAACACTGTGAGATTTTAATACATTAGAAGATTAGAAAAAGATATATAGCTGTTGCACGCGACTTCGTTTGCGTGTATGTCGTATAATAAAATGATGTCGCCAGGTAAGATATCATCATATCAGCCGAAAGACCTCCACTGCTAGACATAGGCCTCCCCCAAGCGTTGCCACAACGACCGGTTCTACGCGTCTCGCATCCATCGGCTACCCGCGACCTTCACCAGGTCATCGATCCACCTTGTGGGAGGCCTTCCAACGGTGCATTTTCCGATACGCGGTCGCCACTCCAGAACTTTTCGGCCCCAACGACCATCTGTTCTGCGAGTAATGTGCCCTGCCCACTGCCACTTTAGTTTGGCGATCTTTCGGGCTATGTAAGTAACCTTGGTTCTCTACGAATATCATCATTCCTGATGAACGAAACTCCAAGCATTACCCTTTCCATTACCCTTTGGAGTGATTTTAAGCCTTCTGATGAGGCCCACTGTGAGCGACCAGCAACCATTGTGACATAAAATATACGAACAGTCCACTTCTAGCATTGCTTGACCCCTTTAGAATGCAAGGCATTGGCTGTATCACCTCTTCTATTCAAAACACCGACCAACCTTAGTATTTTTTGTAAAGAGAAACGTTTTAATGATAACGCTTTTCTATACACGATGTTGAAGAAAGTTGCTAGGGTTGTTAACACGCGATAGAGCTACATAAAGTTGAAATGAGAAACTCTATCCAGACGAAAAGATTACCCCCGCAACGGAGAGAGTACAGTTGAGATTTCGTTATCCGCACTTAGACTCCCATTCGCGCCGTTATGCTTAGGAGTCCTGGCAATGTTAGCCAACCAAGCTACGCATATAGGTTTCGCTGAGCGTCATCATCGTTCCGAGGATTTTTGCACGTCGGGTAGCAAGGCCTCGTTTCCAAAATGAAGTCAGCGACTGATTTCTCGGTATCGAAGCAACCTCTGTACATGGCGGGCTTTATATGGCGACTATCATCATCAAAAGATGATGCCAGCCAATTGCCATCTACTGTTAAATGTAAGCCTCCCAAAAAGCGCCAACCATCCCGGTCTTGTGTCACCTTTTTTAAATCATCGATCCATCATGCCGCAGTGCCTATGTTAAAAAGATATTTTTTCAGGGGGGGATTGACCCGGAATTGTAACTATTATTATTCGGAGGGTATTTCTACTTGGGTTGAGAAGTCACTTAGTCGCATGTATAGCCTTAACATTGCCATTTTTGTATAACTTTTGCCCTGAGCTGTTGCTTCACTGGGAATTGAACAGTTTTTGGCCATGCCGGAAGAATCAGCCGCAATTTTATTTGGCTATTATGACAGTTTGTTGGATACGTGTGCCTTTCAAACGAAATTTTTAGAAATTACCTATTTAAATAGAAATTATAAAATTTAATCAATGGTATCTATCATTCTCTTCCTTTGCGTTTTTATGGAAGTAATTTCCTTATTTTTCCCAAAAACATTTGTCGATATTATACGTATTAATGGTCTGCTTGGTCGGTGGGCCCCCGTTCACAGAAGTAATGAATTAATGCTAAAGCAACGGAAAAACACAGGCTATATTCTAAAATGACCTAACCATCTCTTGAATGTGGTGTTTGCCATCGTCAATTTTTTACCAAATTCGTAAAATAATGCGCATTTGAATGGCCTTCTTAAATCATTTTCGCATTTTTCTTCTTCTCCGTCGTTTCTTCACTGCTGAGGATCGCGACCACACACGACGCGTATCCATGTGGTTTTCTGCTGCGTGGACCACTCTGTGCATGCTACCTTTAACTGCCTTCTTTATGGCGTCGGGCCATAAAAAGGTATGCTGATATTATTTTGCGCTATATGAATGGTGCCATTCTTCAAACTACAAAGTTAAGAAACTGCTTGATCAAGTTAATTCTCAATTTATTTCGAATGAGGAACGCGAATCGAAACGGTTTAATTTTTAGAACTCAGTTAGACATCCGATTAACCAATCTAATTCAACTCTTTTTGCGACTCCTCTATCATGGGACTTTGCCAACTGCTCGCGGGTGGTATGACGTAACCCCTGGCTCGTAAAGATTATTTTTTTAGCAACTCAAGTTAAACTTAGCAAATGTAAGCGCACGCCTGTTGACGATCCAAACAATGAGATCAAATGCATAACGCCATTCTATGGATTCTGAAGTTGAATTGTCTTAATATTATTTCGGAGTCTGTTTTATTTTTATTAATAGGAATTGGTTCAAAACGATATTTTAAAGGTACCTATTAAAAGAATCACTTTTTTTAAACGTTTTAAACCTACCACTAATAACTAAAAAATATGTTTTGATGTAATTCTCATGCTGTGTTGAGTATTATTTGGGTCAATAGATGGCATTACGGGTATCTGCATTACGTAATGTTGGTTTCATGTACATTGCCGCAATTCTTATCCGGTTGATCTGTATAAGTTATCTACATTGGTTTTGCAATTATCTACTTTTAAACGTGATGCTTTCTGTTAGTTATCCTTTAACATCCTGATCATTATATTTTGGCATAGATGAATGCTAAAAAACTAAATACAATAATAACATGTTACTTATGTATAAAAATATATGAAAAAATTAAAAAAGAAAGTAAATGAATAATTTAAAAACATACAAAATGAATAATTTAAAAACATACAAAATTCACAAATAATCATGATTGTTTGGACTCGAACTCACACCAAGTCTTTTGGAAGGCAGTCTTTAAACCTATGGTCTATAAGTACTGCTGACAAATCATTGAAACAGCTGATGTTATTTATGTCATGGGTTTTCGCTGCTCAGCTCCTTGAAAGTATAGCGTGATGATTAATATTCCTAAGGTTAGACGCATAAGTATCTGCAATATTGTAATATGTTGTGACTTCTTACAACAATTTCTCACTAAACTCTTTGGAAAAGATGTGGATTATAAACTTAAATGTTATTTCAAGTTCACAAAAACCCATTTTATTATGTTTTTTTACAAAATTATGGTGTCAAAATACAGTTCAAAAGAAAAAAGAAATACAAAAATAATAGCTGTTGCTGGCCTGGGACCGAACCATGTGCCATTCGTTTAAAATGACATTTTTGAATATTGCTCATCCTCCAAAGCACATAGCGTGATAATATATAGCCTAAAACCTTCTCGTGACCAGCCGTTCAGGCGTGATGCGATGACCAAGGGAAATAGGGAGTCATTTTTATATATATAATATACTAGCTGACCCGGCAAACGTTGTTTTGCCATATAAATAAACACAAAAATTTCATACAAATCGGTCAAGCCATTTCGGAGGAATTCGATAACAAAATCTGTAATCCGAGATTTTAATACATTAGATGATTAGAAAAAGATAGATAGCTGTTGCACGCGACTTCGTTTGCGTGTATGTCGTTTAGTAAAATGATTTCGCTAAGTAAGATCGTTAAGATAAGATATCATCATATCAGCCGAAAGACCTCCACTGCTAGACATAGGCCTCCCCCAAGCGTTGCCACAACGACCGGTTCTGTGCGTCTCGCATCCATCGGCTACCCGCGACTTTCACCAGTCATCGGTCTACCTTGTGGGAGGCCTTCCAACGGTGCGTCTTCCGATACGCGGTCGCCACTCCAGAACTTTTCAGCCCCAACGACCATCTGTTCTGCGAGCAATGTGCCCTGCCCACTGCCACTTTAGTTTGGCGATCCTTCGGGCTATGTAAGTAACCTTGATTCTCTACTAATATCATCATTCCTGTTTCGATCACGCAAGAAAACTCCAAGCATTACCCTCTCCATTGCCCTTTAAGTGACTTTAAGCCTTCTGATGAGGCCCATTGTAACATAAGATATACGAACAGTCAACTTCTATTATTGTTCGGAGGGTATTTCTACTTGGGTTGAGAAGTCGCTTAGTTAGTCGCATGTATAGTCTTAACATTGCCATTTTTGACTGTCTGTAATTTGTAGCCCGTGATCATTTGTTGTCTTGAAGTTCAGTTGATCTCTGGAAAATTCATGTACGAATCAGTAAGAAAGGTAAGAGAAGAAGTGGGTACAGGTCCAGCAGTACCGTTTTGGTAATTCTCTTCGCGAGTTCGTCTGGGACGTCATTGCTTGGGGATCTACAGTTTCCCATGATCCACGCAGGAGGGTGAAGCCCGCAACGGATAATTTTTGCCCTGATCTATTGCTTCACTGAGAATTGAACCGTTTTAAGCCATGCCGGAGCAATCAGCAGCAATATTATTTCGGATACTATGACAGTTTGTCAGATACGTGTGACTTTAAACCGAGTGCCTTTGCAAAGTGTTTTAGAAATTACGTATTTAAATAGAAATCATAAAATTTAATCGGATGGTGTCTTTCAATTTCTTCCTTTGCGTTTTCATGGAAATAATTTCCTTATTTTTCCCAAAAACATTTGTCAATATTATACGTATGATAGTTTGCTTGGTCGGTGGGCTCTCCATTCACAGAAGTAATGAATTAATGCTGAAGCGACGGAACAACACAGGCTATCTTCTAAAATAACCTAACCATTTCTTGATTGTGGTGTATGCCATCGTCAGTTTTTAAGAAAATTCGTAAAATAATGCGCGTTTGAGTGGCCTTCTTATATCATGTTCGCATTTTTCTTCTTCTCCGTCGTTTCTTCAATGCTGAGGATCACGACCACACGAAGCGTATCCATGCGGCCTTTTGCTGCGTGGACCACTCTGTGCGTGCTACCTTTAACAGCCTTCTTTATGGGGTCGGGCCATAAAAGGTCATATGTTTGCTTATTTGATCTTTAGTATAGGGAACGTGCAAGTCGTGGACTATGCCATCTAGTGTCGCATATTCGAAGATTTAAGGGTCAGAATACTTGACATTAACGCTTCTGTGCTGCCACCTGTGGTTCCTGCGCGGTCAGTTTAGGGGAACGTGCGCGAAGAAGACTGTGCCATCTAGCGTAGCTATTTTGAATTTTTTACTTGAAACATACTTGACATTGACATTTCTGTGCTGCCATCTATAGTTTCTGCACGCTCCCTATGCTGATATTATTTTGCGCTATATGAATGGTGCTATTCTTCAAAATACAAAGTTAAGAAACTACTTGATCAATTTAATTCTCTATTTATTTCAAATGAGGAACGCAAACGGAAACGATTTAAGTTTTTAGAACTCAGTTAGACATCCGATTATCCAATCTAATTCAACTCTTTTCGCGACTCCTCTATCATGGGACTTTGCCAGCTGCTTGCGGGTGGTATGACGTGACCCCTGGCTCGTAAAGATTATTTTTTTAGCAACTCAAGTTAAGCTTAGCAAATGTAAGCGCACGTCTGTTGACGATCCAAAAAATGAGATCAAATGCATAACGCCATCTATGGAATCTGAAGATGAACTGTCTAAATATTAGGTAGGAATTCATTTAGAACGATATTTTTAAGGTATTAAAAGAATCCCTTTTTTTCAGACGTCACAAAATTACCACTAATAACTAAAAAGTATGTTTGATGTAAGTTTCATGCTGTCTTGAAGTCAATAGATAGCATTATGCGTATCTGCATTATGTAATGTTGATTTCATGTAAATTACCTCAACTTCTATCCGGTTTATGTGTAAAAGTTATCTACAATGGTTCTGTACTTTGAACGTGATGCGTTCTGTTAATTATCATTTAACATGTGGGCCATTATATTTTGGCATAGATAAATGCGAAAAAAAAACACAAAATACAATAATAACATGTTATCAATGTATAAAAATATTAGTAAAAATAAAAAGGAAAGGAAATTAATCATTTAAAAAATGTACTTAATTCAAAAATATAATAGGAGAGGAGCTCGTGGCTAGATAATAACAGCCGCACGGGTCGATCTCCAAGGCTAAGCAACGCTTGCCAAGGTTTTCTGTGGATGGGTGACTATCTTAACATACCGAGTTTCCTCCGTGCCTCGGAAAGCACGTTAAGCCGTTGGTCCCGGCTGTCATTTGTAGATCTTTGGCAGTCGTAACGGATTGTCAGAAGCCAGTTAATCTGACTCCAGTCTTTCCATGAAGTACCGTGTTACCCAGTTAAGGTGAGTCAATCAGTATAAAGCCGTTTTTCGTTTTAACGTATCTTGTTAGATTCCTGGAACAGGAATGTGAAATTGTGGTATATGTTTTTTGACTATATGATCTAGTATTCAACTGAAGGAATACACGATACGAAGACATTTTCTCGATAGAAAAAAAATACAAAGTTCGAAATATCTTTTTACTTTTTTTAGCTACAAGAAGCAACGCTTTAGATTGGTCCTATGAAAATTGCTTTAAAATAGATTAAATAACATTATCGAGGTTTCAACTGAACAGATTTTAATTTAATAATACTTTTATGTTATCAAATCCAAAAATTCTTCAGATGCTCCTTAGAGGTCATGAAGACACGACCTGCGTCACTTTTTTTCAAATCGGAGCTGTCAGATTGTCGTAATTTAAATATTTTTTCAACGGTAAATGGTACAGGTTTAGCAGTTTAAAATTAAATTTAGTATTATAAAAGTGTCTGAACCTTTTGAAAGTATATTTTTATGACCTTGAACAATATACCTACAACGTAACATTTTTCTATCCGCGCCAACTTTTGAATTATGTATAAAATTGGTATGAAATAAAAGATCAAAATAAAATAAAGTACAACGTCGTTGGTAGTTCTTACCGGAAGGCAACAATGGACGCGTTTTTCAGGAAATTAATAGCTACGGCTTGAAGAAAATAGCGACTCCAAAGTCATCTCCTTCATTTGTATACACGTAAAGGATCCTCTAAAGTTTTCATATCACAAAGCAATATTGGGTAAACATTTTATTTTCTATATTGGAGTGTCTGTTTTTACAACGTTAATTTCACATTTTATCTCAAGACACACGCTAAAATAAATGTTTTCATTTTAGGATTTATATACGTCAAACATCAATGTGTCAAGAATTTTATAACATGTCAAAGGTTACAAGCCTAGAAATGAAAAGGAGTCGAGTTTGAATTATGTTAAGTAAATACTAGCTTTTTCCCCCGACTTGTCTGCGTGGGTTTCAGAAGTTCCAGAAATAAATGAAAAATATGTAATCCTACTAATATTATGAATCTAAATCAATATTATGTGGTAATAGTAGTTAGCCCCAATTTTACTTCATCAGGATTCCTTCCTCCTGATATTTGGTAAGTCTTTACCCCTCATTATTCCAGTCCAGTTCTCGGCAAAATGCATACTTTGCTTTAACCTCTAGCGGCCGGAGTGGAACCATCAGTTCCACCCGACGCCACTGATTTAAAACTTTATTTTTTATGTTCTTATGGTTTATTTTCGTTTCAATCAGTGTCGTCAGGTGGAGCCAATGGCTCCACTCCGGCCGCTAGATACAAATTACAAAATACTATCTCGCAAGTACTTAAAATACGAAATATAAAATATTTTTAAGTAATCTATTTGAAATGTAAAATAAAAAAATACAGTATTTCAGCTATTTTTATTTTGAATTTTTATTTTAAAAACAGAGAAAAAGTAGATTAATCACTAAAACCAGAGTTTCCTTTCATAACACTAGATTTTTACATGATACTTGACATTGACAATTTGACGTACAGTAACAGGTGCAATGTTCGACATATTTAGCGGTCGCCAATGTACAAGTTGATTGACAATGCTGTCTTTCAAAGCTTTAAGTTCACTTTATCGCATTTTTAACTTCTCATTAGATCTATCTATATAATATATAGATAGATCTAATGAGAAGTTAAAAATGCAATGACTATATTATAGTCTACAAAACAGTATGTCACTCAAGTGTTGATAGCCTTTTCATAACGTCGGCGAAGAAAATATACATTTTTTTTTTCTATTGATAGGCATACGTTTGACCACTATCTCACCTGATGGTAACCGATGATGCGGTCGAAGATGGAACAAGTTTGCCTAGAAAGTAACGATTCACTCTTGACTTAAAGACTCTCAGGTTGTAGCTATCAGGAAACAGACTTTGGCAAGTAATTCCACTCCTTAGCTGTACGCACTTTGAATGCATTCCCAAATCGTTTTGCTCGTGTGGGTGGGATGTCCACCATGTGCCGGTGGCGCATCGCCGTACGTGTTGTGGTCCGATGATGGAACGGGCTTGGTGCAATTAAATTATGCAATTCAGTCGCACACTCCCCAAGATGCAACCGACTTTGGAGCTTCGACTCGATGAGCCTATCATTGCCGATGATCCTCTTGGCTCGTTTCTCAATTGACTCAAGGGCATCCAGCTGGTATCTGACAAATCCATTCCAAAGATGAGACTCGTGAGTTCGATCGTGTATGGAGTAGCAGTACTCCACTTGAACTTGTGCTTGATAGAGTTTGAGCCGCTGTTTCGGCGTGAAGTACCGTCTCACCTTTGCTAGGATTCCAACTTTCTGGCAGCCACTTGAGCTTTTACCTCTATGAAAGGGCCAAAATTGAGGGTAGATGTTAACGTAACCCAAGAAGCTCAAGTTGGTTGGTTATCGGCACGGTTACACCTCGGAAAGATGAAGCTGGGTGGAATTGTGAGATGTGATGGAGTGGGAGCGACCGAATCATCGAACCACGAGCTCGTGTGTCGGACACGTATCTCTCAGCAACAGTGCTGTTGTCTGCATACTCTAAGGTACCGGGTTTTAGCAGATCATTAATATGCAATACGACCAATGTTGCCGAGAGCACCGACCCCTGAGGAACTCCTGCATTAATATTTAGCAGTCCGGACGAGCAGCCACCTATGAACACTCAGATAGACCGATCCCTCAGGAAATCTGCAATACAATCAGACAATCCGGTGGGTACACCAAAGGAAGGAAGATCACCTCGAGATATCAAGGGATACTGCTAGTATCTCCCCGTGCTTATCGATGGCTTCACTCCAAATGTGAATGGCATACGCTAAAATATCCTCAGTTGACCAATTTAGGTGGAACCCGTATTGTCGGTCACTAAGGACATTACGCATATAATAACGGCGGTGTACCGCGTATAATAGCAGCGGCACTCATGTAAAACTCCATCGGAATTTTACTGAAAAGGTCGTTGCATCAGATTTAGGTTCTTGGGTATTGGTTATCTATGTATTTAACTAACGTCATATGATAAAGAGTTAAAATATATTTATAGAAACAATTTTTTTCACTGAAAAATAACGATCTCCGAAAAATGCACGGTTTCTGGGAAAGAGTGTAAGTGTTCATTCGTTTCCATAACATAGTTAAATTATGATAAGCTGTTTTTTTACAACTGATCTACTCCATAGCTTCCGAGTGCTAAAAATTCTCTAGTGCTATCTCTATCGCACAATTGTGGCCATATGCTTAAAAAATCTACTGAATAAGTAGTTTTCAAAATAATTTGGGGACATACAAAACATGACATAATTTACTAACTGAAAAAAAAAAATTAAAATAAATAATTATTTGTCTGCGTTCAATATTTTACTTTATTCTATATCTAATCACTGTTTATAAGAGTGCTGCTTTGTGTTAATATTTTGACAGCAGAAACTTATGAAGTTTGTGTGCGAGCAACACTGAATCAATGGGCGGTTTGAATTAATTTGATGCTTTGGCGCTAGGTTCGATATTTCGAACTTTGCACGTGGAAGCATGCGGGGTCCGCGTCGGGCGCGCGGCGCCCCTCGGCGCTTTCGAGCTAGATACCATAAATTTCAAATATACGCCCTTAATGGGTTGTGGAGGTCTGGTAGGCAGCCGCTCCACGTAAAACACTGGTATTCAGCTGAATCTGGTTTGACTGGAAGCCGACCCCAATATAGTTGGGAAAAGGCTAGGCAGATGATGATGATGACTTAATTCAAAAATAATCATAACTGTTTGGGTTCGAACCCACGCCAAGTCGTTAGAGAGGCAGTCTCTAAACCGATGATCTATGTGTACTGTTGACAAATGATTGAAATAGCCGATCCTATTTATGTCATGGTTTTTCGCTGCTCAGCTCCTTGAAAGTATAGCGTGATGATAAACATTGCTAAGGTTAGACGCATAAGTATCTGCAAAGTTGTATTAAGTTGTGATTTTTATAACAATTCCCCACTAAACTGTATGGCAAAATGTGAAATATAAATTTAAATGTTATTTTAAGTGCAAAAAAACCCATTTTATAATTTTTTTGACAATACTTAGGTGTAAAAATATAGTTCAAAAGATAAAATAAATACAAAAATAATAGCTGTTACTGGCCAGGAATCGAATAGAGGAGCTCGTGGCTAGGTAATAACAGCCGCACGGGTCGATCTTCAAGGTTAAGCAACGCTTGCCAAGGTTGGTCTGTGGATGGGTGACCATCTTAACATAGCGAGTTTCCTCCGTGCCTCGGAAAGCACGTTAAGCCGTTGGTCCCGGCTGTCATTTGTAGATCTTTGGCAGTCGTTACGGATAGTCAGAAGCCAGTTAATCTGACTCCAGTCTTGCCATGAAGTACCGTGTTACCCAGTTACTGGGTTGTGGAGGTCTGGTAGGCAGCCGCTCCGCGTAAAATACTGGTATTCAGCTAATCCGGTTTGACTGGAAGCCGACCCCAATATAGTTGGGAAAAGGCTAGGCAGAGGAGGACTGGCCAGGAATCGAATCGTTAAAACGGACATTTTTGAATATTGCTCATCCTCCAAAGCACATAACGTGATAATATATAGCCTTCACCTTTAGCACCTTCTCGTGACCAGAACGCACACAACAAAAAAATAATTATCGAAATCGGTCCAGCCGTTCAAGCGTGATGCGATGACCAAGGGAAATAAGGATTCATTTTTATATATATAGATAGATAGATTACCTACTCGTCTCTTTGTTAATCGACGAGACCAAGAAGATAATCAGTTAATAACGTCACGTATGGTACACACATGTACTAACCAAAAAATAAACGCACATTCAAATCCTTGCTCCAACAAATACAGTTTAGACATCATAAAAATACCTATAACTTTGCATAAATTTTTAGTTCAGCTTTTTCCCGCGACTATCCTCTTTGTTCCCGTTCCCATATAAATTTCAGTAAATCCTATCTAAGTGCTTCCTTACACTCCCCAAGGAACCTACATGCCACATTTCGCTTTCTACGACCAGTAGTTTTGGCTGTGCGTTGTCTTTCAGTCACTCATCAGTATCGAAAAATTTTTGTATAATAGGGTATCAAAGAAGTTCTCACTTAACGATAGTGATTACGGAAATGGTATCTGTCTAGTCTTCACCTATTTTTTATTTAGTCATCGTAACATTAAGATAAACCGGCCGTATGGTGTCGGTCGGTGCCATATGGTGCTGTAAAAGAATAATACCATCACATCACTTTCCGTGGGTGTCATACCTAAGAGGCGACTTAGGG
Source organism: Lacanobia oleracea (assembly GCA_950371165.1). Classification (NCBI taxonomy): domain Eukaryota; kingdom Metazoa; phylum Arthropoda; class Insecta; order Lepidoptera; family Noctuidae; genus Lacanobia; species Lacanobia oleracea. The sequence continues at coordinate 15,917,047 of OX493405.1, read as the reverse complement.
ACTCGCCAGAGAATGGGCAGCAGCGTTCTCTGCAAAACTCAACACCTTACACTGCGATCGCTAACACGCCTGCCAAGCGTGGCGATTATATCAAACCCATCCCATCTTGGGGGAGGCATAGGCCAGTAGTGGGCGTCTTTCGGCTGAAATGATGATGATTGTTCGCGACGAAGCACTTAGTAATGTATGACTCGCACAGAAAAGCCCATGTACTTAATACTTAGGAGCTTATGTATTCTCATAGTCATAGTTTAGAGGCTATGTAATTAATTAAAAACATATATTTTTGTCGTTTTTCCCCGGACACATAAAAGATGTTCTGGGGAAAACTTATTTTCGCTAAACTAAATAGATAGGTAGGGCTACACATTTCCCCTACACATTCCTGGTAACCCCCAAAAGGTATGGTTTTGATGGTTGATAAAAATCAACGGTAACGAAGGTACACAGGTAATGAACATTTCACACATACCTACACAGGACAGTTACTCAAAGATAATAGGGTGGATAGCAAAAACCACCATTTACAGACACCTTCAGTTACTAAACATACAGAAAATCTTGGTATATAGGCTTTAAATAATAGGCACTGGAAACCTGGCACTGAGCCCTATCCAGATTTGTACACATCTTTATGGTCAGGCAAGGCATAAAGCCGCAAAATAGGAAAATTTAAAATCACAGATTTTTATCCCCTTCCGGGTTCCTGACCTATAGTACCTCCACCCTTAGAGGGGTGGCCTCCAAAGTTGTGTATCTGGATAGAGGGATGATGCACCTACCCTAATACAGATAGTTTGATAGCCCCTAGGGGACAGTTTTTCGGGAAATAAACCCTTAATAGTAGGCAAGTTCACACTTGTAAACAGTTTCGACAGTTAAATACAACAAGCCCACTAGTGGGCAGGGTTGAAGGGTTGGTTTCCACCCCATTCGACGGGGAATTTTGGGGGATTTACAGAGAGGTGCATCAACCCCTATCCAGACCTAGAATAGACCTAGATATAACCAGGAATGTAATGGAACCGTAGTTAAAATTAACAGTTAAAATAAACTAAAACAGTTAGTGGTTTTTGGGCCTCGTTACAGTAAAGTAAGCTCGTATCTTAGTAAATAGACGAAAAATATCAATTCGTAGTCACCGGCAGAAGAAATATAGAATTTATAACTAGAATCAAAGTACTCGCGAATTTTCCCTTAAACCATTAGCTGCAGTGTTGTCAAATTCCTGCATATTATTTAACCCTGGTAAGCATTCATCCCTCACCCCAATCTACCCCGAAGACAGCAAGTAATTGGCAAAATAGAAGAACGTTGTACGTGTGGTACGGGGAACCTCAGATCCCGGTACAGGACGTCAGCGCGGCTGGACGCAGTCGGGTGGTCACAGTTCACATCGGAGGAGTAGAAGAAGGATAGACCTACTCCATCACACCCCCGTTCCAGTCGATCACGCCCGTCCGGTACAATGATAAACATAAATATATAAAAATAAAAACACATACCTATGCAGTTGGTACTCCAAAGTTTAGATTCATTTTCTCCTCAGGAGTCGGACTGTACCTTCGGTAGACCATAGCCGGCCTCGCTTGGGGCGAATATTAATTAGAGTGAAGACGCACACACTGCGTGGCTTGCAATATGTAGATATGTCAGACAGGCTTCAAAGGGATTATGAGAGGTTGGGTGGGCGCTTCCTTCCTGCGTCAATCAATTGTTATTACATTCTAGTAATCTAGATAGATTACGGTGTGTAGGTAAACTTTGATTTATTTAAATGGTTTTGAATATATGCCGCTTTCATAAATCTGAAGTAAATTCATCGAGAACAATTCACTTCGCAATCTAACTTTACCATCCTTTATTATTCTGAACTGAACCAAGTAAAATATCAGAGACAACTCGCTAATTTTCAGCTGTAACGTTCGGTTATCATAATATATAAATATATATATTGCAGATAATTGTGAGACCTTACTTACCTACTTTTAAGTAAAAGATACACCTATGTGCTAGGAAAAAAATATGTTTAGGAGGGCTTTGCAATGACAAATGGTAAAAATAGTATAAGAAAAGGAAAAATTATACAAAAAAAGGAAAATCTCAAATTAAACACGATAACACTTGAAATTAAATAAAAAAAAACAGAGAAAATAAAAGAAAAAAACAGATAAATAACCTAAAATGATGTGTGTGACACCACTGACCATACACCCATAAACGCAAATGTTCCTGATTTTTTAGTTTTTTGACGATTTTACTGTTACAAATTCAGTAAATCCCCTACAAAGGTCGGGTACATTACTCTTTTCTAAGCGAAATCTGTGCGACAGCGTTTTGTCAACGCGAACATCAATCACGCCGCGTGAATTGAACCACTGAAATAGAAAAAAACGGCTTTGGGATGCTATATTTGGCTTCGACTTTTGACGCCCATTTTTAGGGTAGGTCATGTTTATCTTTGTATGTAAGCCTAGATTATTCTTTCAAAATGAAAAGTCAAAAAAATCAGAAAGCAAAAAATAAATGAGAATTGATAATCCTTCTAATATGGCTTGTGTTTAAACACCGCCCAAAAAAGTACCTATTTTACTACCAAAAAAGTTCTAAACGGTTACCAAAACAGATAAATGGTCACCAAATAATATTCGAGAAGTAGCGCTCGCCGGCCGCTGCCGCGGCACCGCTCGCTTCGCTCGCTCGGCTCGCGCGCGGTTTGTCACAATTCTAACCTAACCTAACCTATTTTATCCAGCTTGTAACCCCAAGCCTACATTTTATGGCAATCACAGTTGAGTTGGATAGAATTTGGTGACCATTGATCCATTTTGGTGCCTAGGCTTAGAGTCTTTATTACCCTTCTAATATTATATAAATGTGAATGTCTGTGTGTTTGTTAACCAATCACGCATGTTTGATGTGTGAGCCGGATGGTTCTGTATAAAATTGGCATAGGATTAAGGTTGATCCACCTAATAAGGTGTCTTGTGAACGGGAAATGTCCGGATAGTGGTCCGTCACAACGTGGTCTGCCACGTCCAGAACATGGCCCGGACTCGGACGTGAGTGATCAATTCCATATAAAATGTATGCGCCGATATTTTTAGGGTTCCGTACCCAAAAGGTAACAAACGGAACCCTGTTACTAAGCCTCCGCTGTCTGTCTGTCTGGCTGTATCTCAAGAACAGTGATTGGTAGACACCTGAAATGATCACAGATTGTGTATTTATATTGCCGCTATAACAACAAATAATAAAAATTAAGGTTTATGGTATTTTTATAGTAACCATTTCGGTAAGGAACCCTAAATCCGAGCAAGTGCGAGTCGGATTCGCACACGAAGGGTTTAGTACCATAAACCTTAATTTGTATTATTTGTTGTTATAGCGCCAATAGAAATACCTATACAATATGTGAAAATTTCAACTGTCTTCCTATTAGGTACCGTTCTTGAAATACAGCCCGCTGACAGATAGACAGCCGGACGGTCGGATGGACGGACAGCGGAGGTTTAGTGATAGGTTTCCATTGGTTACCTTTTGGGTACGAAACCCTAAAAAAGTTATCAAGCTTGTCAACTAAAGTTCCATTATTGGCTTATGTTCAGTCTGGATAGTTTTATAACGAACGACTATTTAACTAATATAAAAGGGTTACCTATCTCAAGATATAGTTTTCATGGATTCTGTACGTATTAACTTTAAACGCCTGAATGCTTCGAGTGTCATCATCATCTGCCTAGCCTTTTCCCAACTAGATTGGGGTCGGCTTCTAGTCAAACCGGATTCAGCTGAATACCAGTCTTTTACGTGGTGCGGCTGCCTACCAGACCTCCACAACCCATTAACTGGGTAACACGGTACATCTTGGCAAGACTGGAGTCAGATTTACTGGCTTCTGACAATCCGTAACGACTGCCAAAGATCTACAAATGACAGCCGGGACCAACGGCTTAACGTGCTTTGCGAGGCTCGGAGGAAACTCGGTATGTTAAGATGGTCACCCATCCACAGACCAACCTTGGCAAGCGTTGCTTAACCTTAAAGATCAACCCGTGCGGCTGTTATTATTTAGCCACGAGCTCCTCGAACGACTATTGAACTAATATAAAAGGGGTACCTAACTCAAGATATGGTTTTAAAGGTTTCTGTACTTACCTATTTACTTTAAACGCCTGAATGCTTCGAGTGTATTGACCCCAAAACTCAAGAATAAACAAACTATTGTAATGTCAGAGTAACTGAGTGATTGGCTTCTAAGTTACCTCGTTGAATGTATTCCGATCAACAAGGTCAAATTAAAACCAAGTGAAATATATCTTTTTTGGAGCCGCCTTTCAGTCTAACTGGATACATATGAATCATCATCATCAAATCAGCTGAAAGACGTCCACTGCTGGACATTGGCCTCCCCAAAAAGTCGCCACAACAACCGGTCCTGTACTTCTCGCATCCATCAACTACCAGCGACCCTCACCAGGTCATCGGTCCACCTTATGGTGGGCCTTTCAACGGAGCGTCTTCCGGTACGCAGTCACCACTCCAGAACTTTTCGGCCCGGTCGACCATCTGTTCTGCGAGCAATGTGCCCAGCCCACTGCTCCTTCAGTTTGGCAATATTTCGGGTCCTACATCTGAATACGAGTATTTTATATAGACTGACTGCCTAATCCAGTAGCTGGAAACTACAATAGCCCGAGGCAAGACTGGTAACGACGTCAAGGAGGTTCCAATGACAGCCGGGGCCAACGACTTCACGACACCGATCTAGGAACCGACATTTGCAAGCGTAGCTTAACCTCGAAGTTCAAACCGGAACTGTTATTATTTAGCCATAAAAAAGAAAGATATTCCTGCGAAAAAGGATTGAATTTTACTATGAAAGTTAATAGTCAATTTGATTTTTTTTTATTGCTACTTTCAAGGAAACTTCAAAAAACGCTTGGGTTTCCAGAAAGACCATGTTGTGTTTTTCAATTTTAATTATCCCAGAACTCGTCACTAAACATATTCCTGAAATAACTGATTTCTTCTTCTTTTGCTATGCAATTTCCATTTTCATTTGGGGTCGGCCCTCCTCGTTTTAAGGCGCCAAGACAGTTGAAACAACAGTTTTATTAATTTAAATTGCTTTTTCACAATAAAGCTAATAATTTAACAAAGCATAAAACATTTAAATGATATAACTTAGAGTTTGTAAAACCATGAATCTATCGCGTTACAATGATTTTGAATGGGAAATACAACTTAATTTCTAAAACATAACAGAGTTACAAATCACGGTAGTGGTTACGGCGGCACGAGGACAAATTTATTGACCCGAACATTTTGCTATTGAATTCATTTGATATTTTTATTTATTTGTGATGATAAATGGTTTATTGAAATGTTATTGAAATTTTAGATTTTGACTGTTATCAAACTAACTTTGGGAACTAGGTGTTCAGCAGTATCTAAAATTCGATACTAATATTATGAAGCTGAAGATTTTGTTTGTTTGGTTGAACGCGCTAATCTCAGGAACTACTGTTGGAATTAAAAAAACAAAAATAAGCGTTGGACAGCCCATTTATCGAACAGAATAGCATCACGCTACGACCAACAGGAGCAGAGCTTTAATGAAAAACAAGCCATAGGTGAGGAACTCGTGGCTCGATGGTAACAGCCGCACGGGTCGATATTCAGGGTAAAGCAACGCTTGCCAAGGTTGGTCTGTGGATGGGTGACCATCTTAACATACCGATTTTCCTCCGTGCCTCGGAAAGCACGTCAAGCCGTTGGTCCCGGCTGTCATTTGTAGATCTTTGGCAGTCGTTACGGATAGTCAGAAGACATTAAATCTGACTTCAGTCTTGCCATGAAGTAACGTGTTACCCAGTCAATGGGTTGTGGAGGTCTGGTAGGCAGCCGCTCCATGTAAAATACAGGTATTCAGGCAAATCCTGCTAGACTGGAAGCCGACCCCAATATAATTGGGAAAAGGCTAGGCAGATGATGAAGCCACAGATGAATTTCAGCTAGTTATTATAATGTGTCGTCGGCACTGAGACTGTAAAATTAAAAGTAGCTGGCAATGCCGTTTTCAGTTCACTGAACATAAGTGCCTCGCGGTTCTGTCCATAAATAAGATACGACGTTTTATAGTCAAACGCTAGAAGACGTTATTCATCAATGCTCTACTAGTTCATTCACATTTCATCCCCTTTTGATCTGTAAAGTATTTTTAACTTTGTCTTTTGGGAGATCTTAAAGGTTTTCAGATTACTATTGATGAACTCTATAAAATATTAATATAAAATCACGCATGTTTTCCCTGAGGGGTTGGCCAGAGGATTTCAAAACTCGTACACGTTGAGTGAAAGTTTAGTTTGGATCCCATTTTATACAGCTTCTGTCAGGGTCTTCGCACTCATGAAAATCATAAATATTCCAAGGGAACCCCTCGGGATAAAAAATATACAATAACAGTATGTATTTATATCCAAATTCTGACATGGTCTATTCGAGTTCTAAGTTTCATGCAAATTCGTTCAGCCGTTAAGAGATAACAAACAGGCAGAGAAACATTAACTTTCGCACTTACAATGTTAAACTACGAATAGACTGTATACATGCTATGTATGGGTTTAATATAAAACGTTCAAAGGATCACGTTTAATCAATCTGGAGTAACCCTTTAGAGTAATCCTCTGAATTAAGTATTCCGGGATAGAACCTTTTTATTTAGATTTTCCAAAATCGTGGTAAACGATAAAACGGTAGAAAACACTAAAACAAACAAAAACATAATAAAACATGGTGCCCTAAAGTGTCACGTTGCCGAGATATTTGTAGTGACAATCGAGGGTTATCTTAAAATTGACTTAATTAAGTGCTTATTCCATAGAAAAATGTTTTGAGCTCTTATAGGCGTTAAGAAATTCCTAATGGAAAAGCCCAATAACATTCTTTGCACGGCCTCGAACTCGAACCCACACGCTCAGCCGCGCTTACGACCATGAAGCCAACGATACCAAGTTAGTTTTCATGTTAAAGTGTTGCTAGATATAGGAGTCAAGGCAGCCACGTACAACACAAATGTATCTAATAAAATATTCGTATTTGTCACTATATGGATTTCACAAAGGAAAATAATAAGACAAAATACATTCAGGAAACATGGCCAATTCAATTACAATATTGACTCAGAAGCGATAGACAGGAGATATGTAGTCGTATATTGTGTTGTGTATTGTGTTTTGTGTTTACATAGCGTACAAGACTTGATATTGTTTGGCTTACATCACAAAAACAGCAAGAGTCTGCAATTTTTGGGTTCCGTACACGAAGGGTAATCAACGGAACTCTATCGCAAGCCTCTGTTTGTCCATCTGTCAGTCAAGGAGGTTTCTCATGAGCTGTATCACTATATGGTACATAAAAAATATTTTTATATAAATTATAGTTGACCCGCGCAACTTCGTTTGCGTCACAATTTTCGTTACTGCTCCGCTCCTATTGGTCTTAACGTGAATATATATATATATATATAATTTTCGTTACTGCTCCGCTCCTATTGGTCTTAACGTGAATATATATATATATAGGCCTATAGCCTTCCTCGATAAATGGGCTATCTAACACTGAAATAATTTTTCAAATCGGTCCAGTAGTCCCTGAGATTAGCGCGTTCAAGCAAATGAACAAACAAACTCTTCAGGTTTATATATTAGTACTAGCTGACCCGCGCGGCTTCGCTCCCGTCAACTGGCTACCCTACCTACCCTACCTACCCTACCTACCCTACCTACCCTACCTACCCTACCTACCCCACCTACCCCACCTACCCTACCTACCCTACCTACCCTACCTACCCTACCTACCCTACCTACCCTACCTACCCTACCTACCCTACCTACCCTACCTACCCTACCTACCCTACCTACCCTACCTACCCTACCTACCCTACCTACCCTACCTACCCTACCTACCCTACCTACCCTACCTACCCTACCTACCCTACCTACCCTATCTACCCTACCTACCCTACCTACCCTACCTACCCTACCTACCCTACCTACCCTACCCGCTGTCAAATAATAACAGACAAATAATTAGCAATAAATTAAAATTGCGACTATAATTTGAGATTTAAACTATCCTATCTCTCAAGTTGGATCGAACTGCACATGGTGTGCGAATTTTATTATAATCGGTTAAGTGGTTTAGGAGTCCATTGAGGACAAACATTGTGACACGAGATTTATATATATTAAGATAAGACATATATATGTCCCTTGCCCTAACACATAAAATGTTCAATACCATTTCGAATTTGCTTTAATGTTTTTGCCACATATGTTCGACGGTCAGGGTTGGGTCTATATGAGATATTGTTTCCTACAAAAAATACCAATTTCATATTATCATTTTTGTCGACCGCTTCAACGCCCTTTTATGAAAGCCCCAAAACATGGCTGACTTTCCAGATGTCGTTTCCAAGTTTTTTTAATAACCAAAAAACTTATGAAGATTGTTAATCTGTGCTTGATATAATAAACGTAAACCCGCTGATACACTTGAGCATTCAGTGTAATGATAATTCTAGCGAATGTTCTTTTTTTAAAATAAACCGAAGCGTTCTAGCGAGCGTACTAGCGTGCATTTTAGTGAATGACAATATATTTGTTTCGAGCTTTTTGCCGAGCCGAGCCAAAACTTTTTTTTTTTCTAGATTTGTTTTTTTCCCGACTCTAGTCTAGGTCAAACAACGTTGACAAAATTGACAATTTTGTTTTACATCTCCTTGAAGAAAGCATTTTTCGATGAGCAGTTCGCTAGAATGACAGTGAAAATGTTTGTAGCAATGTTTGGCTGTGCTCAGCTTTGTTCGTTATTTAGTCAGAAATTTTTTAAAACGGCGAGTAACAAGTGAATGCATCAGTCTATTAAGACCTTAAGAAAAAGTTTTCGATGCGAAATAATAGGCAATTAATAAGTTACAAAGTCATTGTCCTGTCCTTACCTCAATTTCTTTGGGGTCATTTCAGCGTGTCTTTTTCTTCCACAATTATTTTTGTCAGTCAGATTGGAGGTTTCATGAAGGGATAAGACTTAATATGCTGTAAACTTAAATACACCTTAATTACCTACTATAGTGATGTTCAGGGGATAGCCGTGGTCGTACACCACAAAACCTAAAAAAAACAATACATTCTAAAAGTAGTTAATGATCATAAGCTTCAGGGCTACGTGGTATATGGCCTCACGACTGTTTTCTGAAGAGAAAATTGTAGAGGGCAAAATTGACTGAAAATGTTCTAAACATTTCTATGCGCTAAACCTTCAATATCATAAAACACAAGATAATATGAGCTTTTTAGAAAAACAAAACAGTTTTATACAAGTTTACTTTTTATTACATTTTTTACTGATGTTGACCCTGTTTTCATGTCAACTGATTTAGACTGCCTGTCCATTGTCGCAAAGCAAGGTAGCGGAGAAACGGAGTAATTTAACCAATCGAATTGCTTTAAATCTCCGCACCATGCGAGTCACTAAGATTTTGTACAATTCCATTGGATTTTATTTCTCCATTTCTCCGCTCCGCTGCCCCACTCCGTTGTACTCTTAATAGACAGGCACGCTTACACACCACTTTTCAGTCAGTCTGAGACTTAAAAACCGTTGAATTTAAAACCGGTTGATCCGTATTTTTAGTCATCATAAGGTTCGATTTTTTAAAATAAATGTAGCTGTAATATTGTTCAGCTATACAACTTCTAACCAAACTACGCCATCGAAGCAGTTAGTTATTTTATACTGGCTGACCCGTGCCCTCTTCGATGGGCGGTATTTTTCGGGTTAACACTTACAAATAACGTGGCTTTCTATTGGTAAAATAATTTTCAAAATCGGTTCAGTAGATCCAGAGATACCCCTATAACCTCACAAATTCACAAACTTTACCTCTTTATAATAAAAGTATATAAGAATAGATAATTATAACAAGAAACCTGCCAAGTGCGAGTTGGACTCTTTCACAAAGGATTCCGTACCATAAACCGAAAAGTACAAGTTTCTTGTATGGTAGCCCTCGGTAATTTTCATTTAGTTAAATTTTTATTATATGTTGTTGTAGCGGAAATAGAAATACACACTGAGAAAATTTCAATTTTCTACATTACGGTTCTTGAGACACATCCCAGTTGCAGACAGACTGTTAGACGGACGGACGAACGGATGGATGGTCGGACAGCGGAGGCTTGGTAAAAGGGTCCCGTTCGGTCCTTTGGGTACGGCACCCTATAAAACTAACAAGATTTTAGGTATCTTTAAAATAATAACCTCTATTTTTCTTAGCAAAAGGTCACGTTCAATTGTTTAATGTTTCTATTATGAAAGCACAAAAGTGTTTTCTCAGCGAAATCATAAAGTACTCTAGTTACATTCTGTCGAGACTATGGCTTTAGTAATTACTTTCTTACTTGGCGTTTGATGTTGACCATAGTATACGTTGAAGCTTAACAACTCCTTTGGAGAAAGCCTTTTGTGCTCTGTTGCCGTGGAGACGATATTGGTTTAAGGATCAAGTCCTGGGAAGTAATAATATATGGCAAACTAAAGGAAAATCTTATCTGTTTAAAAAGGGGGGCTCCCTTTTTGAACAGATTAGTTTAAAATTTCTGACAAAAGCTGCCTATCTAAGCCGTAACTGGTATTTTTTTTAAATCCTACGATGCAGTTTCAGATTCTCGGGCCTGATGTTGATGAAAACTAAAACTTCATCATTGATTTTTGACAATGAGTTGATACTTTTTAGGGTAACCAACGGAACCCTATTACTAAGCCTCCGCTGTCCGTCCGTCCGTCCGTCTGTCTGTCAGCGGGCTGTATCTCATGAACCGTAATAGGTAGAGAGCAGAAATTTTCACAGATTGTGTATTTCTATTGCCACTATTACAACAAATAATAGAAATTAAGATTCATGGTACGAAACCCTTCAGTAGTGCTGTTCTGTAACAACATTTTCGTGTCTCGACAACAGAATCCGAGGTGAGTATAAACATGAGACCTTTATGTTGTGTGTAATAAAGTTCACTTTGTGAGCTATCTCACTTAGGTGAAGCTCGATATCGAAATGGTTACTAACAAAATAGACTAGCTGGTGCGAGTCCGACTCGCACTTGGCCGGTTTTTTTTTTCATGATTTATTTCTAGATATTACCATGAGCGAACAAACTTTTTTTTTCAAGATAACACTTTAAAACAAAGTCCGTTAATAGTAACGAAGACCAAATAAGGAAAACATTTGAATTAAGAGTACGAAGTTTATGAAGAAAAAAATAAAATGTTATTCCTTGACGTAATTTTGTGATGGTAACTGTTTAGCAAAATTACAAGTTAACGGCCCATGAACAGACTCGAAACTCTGTGACTTCGTTTGTAAGAATGATATTATTAACAGAAGATTTAACGTTGGTAAGTCAGAATAACATTAAGGATTTAACGTTGGTAAGCCAGAATATCATTAAGACTAGAAGGATGAGAAACACCAAGTCATTGTTGAAGTCATTAAAGTTTATAGGATCTTTGCTGCCTCTAATGACAGCGATATTTTTCGCTTCAAGCTAAATTCTGCACAAAAAGGGCTTTGGTTTTAATCGTACTAATATTGTGAAACTCATGGTGACAGGCAACGTAGATGGCAGACGGTCTAGAGGTCGCAGCCCTATTAGATGGTCCGATCCTGTGGTCCGATCAGATTCGTTCAACGCTCAACACCAAGCAACATGATGCGCTCCATAACGCCAAGGACAGGCACTGATGGAGAGACATTGTACAGTGGAAATTGACCACTTGTCGAGGGATTCACGACCCTCAGCAATGAGGAATACGATGCAAGGAGGAAGAGGGAATATTGTAAATGTAAAATTGGTATGTTTGTATTTCAATCATGTAAAAAGTTCTAAACGAATATGTATGACATTTAGGACACAGATAATTTACATTCCAGAATAACACATAGGGTACTTTTTATCCCGGTAAATGACTTTCTGGAATCTGGAGAAAGCGGAAGCGGAAGTACAGATATTGGCTTAAAACCAGAGCATTAAAACTTAACTAACTTACAGGAGATCATGACCTCGAAAAAGTAAGGAGTGGTAAATGACTTTCTGGAATCTGGAGAAAGCGGAAGCGGAAGTACAGATATTGGCTTAAAACCAGAGCATTAAAACTTAACTAACTTACAGGAGATCATGACCTCGAAAAAGTAAGGAGTGGTAAAGACTCCTAAACTCCAGGGAGACGAGAATCATGAATCAGTACGATCTTATCGTGTGGGTAGTAATGTCTAACCCACACCCCCTAGTGTCAGAGTTTCTAAACCACCTCAAAGGCCACTGGTTTATATGAATCACCTGATTAATATAAGCCGGTGGTCCCGGCCGCCAGATGGCGGACGTTAAATAAACCCTATCAGAGCATGGTTTATTTAACAACCGCCATCTGGCGGCCGCGGCCGGGACCACCGACTTATACGTGCCTTCCGAAGCACGGATTAATTTTTTGTATCAGACAATCAGGTGATTCAAGCCTGCAATGTCATAGCCAAACTGGAAAAAACTTTACAAAGTATGCTTCCCGTGGGAATCGAACCCACAACCACCGAGTCACAAGGCATACACCTAAACCACTCGACCAAGGAAGCAGTTAACGGCAGTTATCAGTACGATAACAGTTTTAATTTCTCTCTAAATTCAATCCTGAAGTCCATGGAGACGAGATCGCGGGCACAAGCTCGTTACAAAACTTTTTGTCTATTGAAAAAGGTGACTAAGTTAGTCTATTACTGTCTTAATTTATCTTCATCGTCTTGGTTTTGAAAACAAATTTTGCCTCATGACGTCTATTACATGTTGAATTCGAAATCCTATTGCAGACACGCTAATATAATCTTCTTGGAACATTCTGGATATTTGTTATTTGCTGCGTAAATAGAAGATACAGATTTACCTTATGTTTTTCTAGGTAGGTGTCTCATAAATGGGCCCACATAAAATTGTGGTCGACTTAGGGGCTCACATAATAAACGAATGTCTAGACACACAATCTTATCCTTTTTGCGTGTTTTTATAGCAATTTTAGATACAGCAAAAGTAATAACAACAGGTTTTGGACCAGCTAGTTGACCTATAAACAAATTAACACAAATTGATTCAATAATCCCGTATCGAAAGCGTAAAAACGTGTATCGATGACATGGTGAAGCTGTAGGAATCAGCTGGATGCGAGACCCGCAGAACCCTTCGACATGGCTACTCTTGAGGTTTAAGGTTCAGCAATGAACGTCTTTCGGCTGAATTGATGATGATGATGAATCCAAAAACAACTAATCATATGTAAATTAGTAGATTAAATTAAATATTCCGGGGGTTATGCCCCCTTACCACTAAAACCATTCGATACCTTAATAAATCTATCTATACTTAATACGAGAGTTTGTTTGTATGTTAGGTTGAACGCGCTAAACTAAAGACTTTTTTTTCTCTCTCTCGATAGTCCTTGGTAAGACTGGTAACAGGTTTTCTGACTGTTCGTAACGACTGTCAAAGATGTACAAATGACAGCCGGGAACTATGTCTGAACGTTGTTTTCGAGGCACGGAGACTCGGTATGAAACGGATGGTCACCCAAATACGAGTCCACCTCGGCTAGCGATAGCTTAACCTCGAAGTTCGTCCCTTTTTTTTAAGGATGGGAAATCATCAAATGACTCCTCCCGCTCTGGGTGAAGCAAGAGGGAGTGTCAGACTCTTACTGACTAAAACCCATCCGTGTTCCTCCTGGTGCCCTTTGCGTTCCAAGGCTACGGTACCTCTTTCGAACAGATTTTGCAGCCCCAGCAGGCACCTGCCTTAGCGGGCCCCGTCTTCTACGCTGACATCTCTTTGAGGCGCGCTGGGATCACAGCGCACCGCCGACCCGGGCCTAGTTCTGATCAGACGGCAAGCCACCCACTGCTCGCCGTCCGCAGGCCCGCGTAATCTGAAGACCTACTGATTCGAATTAAAAAAGTATTTTAGTGATAAATAGCTCATTTATGGAGGAACTAAACTATCGCTTTCCTCAATAAATGGATTATCCTGCTAGCTATATATCATCAGGCTACTACTACCTTAAGAAGCGGAGTATTAATGAAAAATCTGACGCAGAGTGATAATAATAATTTCTACTGTCATAAAGTACAAAATTATAGCTACCGTCCATTACATAAATAATATGCTAAACTAGTAGTTCATAATTATGCAGTTCGAAAATTAAAAAACAAACTACGCGATGACAATAAGAATATTTGTGTCTTAGTGTGTCTGTGTAGCTTTTAAGATTATAACCATGTGGAATACTTGTGACATAACTTGGATTTGCATAATGTGCTATATTCTATATTGCACATTATGCTTGAAGAATTGTGTGTGCTGAATATATTGCAGCAAAGTGCTTCTAGGTTGTCAACATAGTTTTGCAACAGATGCTACCACACAATGATATTTAATACATGTATAGACTTTTCTAGAACTACCAGATTAGATTTTTCTTTGGTACAGTTCGCACCACAGTTCTTTACCGCTCGGAAGTTACCTTTTAGTGAAAACCGCGTAGGTGCAATCGCGTAAAAAAGTGTAACGTTCCTAGAATATTTTTTTGTTTATAGTAACAATAAAAATATCAAAAAGTAACACAGCAAACGGATAAAATTTCCATTATAGCCCGCTACTTTGGAAGTTCGTATTTTTTTTGTAGATAGTACTCACAAATAGAAAGCTTTTTACAAAGTTTCAAGATTCGGGGAGTCACAATTTACGAGATAAAATTCATTAAAGTTTCAATAAAAATTGGAAAATAGTGCGCCATTTGCAAATTTTTAGGTTAGATAAATTGTCATGGTAGACGTCAAAGTTGACCATTTACGTTCCGTTGACGTTAGAAGTATTTTTATTAATTTAAATGTCATGTTTTTTTCTTAAATATAATTTTATTTTTACATATTCACAAACTTTTGGTGTGTACTAAATGTGCACAATAGTTGTTGTTGTATTATGCAATTACATTGGACTTTTTTACACAAAAAACTACGATTTTTTTTTTACACTATGTGGAACGGAACGTGAAGCGACGCCATGCTATCTCTCAGCTGTCAATAACAAAAAAATCATAAATAAAATCCCCAATAAATCTCCACTGACTACTACTACTGCTAATAGGAGAACTTGGACGCAAGAGCGAGCGAAGCGAGCTCTGGACTTGGGAGCACCCCGACTCGGACAAGTTAGGTTAGAAGGGGATGGCGGGGTCGAGTGAGCGAGCGAAGCGAGCGAATAGACCCCGCCATCCCCTTCGTGGTTATTTTTTTTTAAACCACTCAGAAGTAGGAGCCCCGCAAAGCGGGGCTCCGTCGACTGGGCCTCGCGTGACTGCAATGTTGAGCGGCTGTAACACGTTTTGAGGTTAGGTTACTATAATAATTTTTTCTCAAGAACATCGCCTTTACATCGCCTTTACGCGTCGCCTTTACATGGGAGTGGTGCTAGGGCACAGGGGGCACCTCCTCACTCCCTCCTTCTGCTAAATGATACTCAGTTTTACCTAATTTTCTAACTCAAATTCTATTCTAACCTCAAAACTTTAACCATGGATATCTCCATAACCATGGGGCTCCGGGGGGTGGGGGTTGTGCAGGGGGCAAACCTCCCTCTCCCCCCTCCCCCTCCCACCCCCCCGCGTCCCTTAAATCAGCGGGCTATAATGGAAATTTTAACCCAGCAAACACATACACAACAAGAACACAAATCAAACAGTAAAAATAACCAAAATAAATCATTAAAAACAATAACAGCATGTAACACTTTTCGCATCAAGAATCGTATTGCATTGAGCAAGCGGGACACACTTATACGCCGAATATACACGAGCGAATAGACGCCATTACATGCGCCATCTTGGTCCACGCGCATGCGCAGTTCTATGTTTTTTGCCAAATTGACATCCTGCGCAATGAATTGCGGTGTACTTCGGAGAGGAAAACTTGCGTGACGGGAGCTATAGGCGCCAATAAGTGTGCAATAACGTTAATTGAGCCACAAACGTTTATTGACTTAAAAAAAAAACAGAAATGAAGACATAAAGCTTTCCTGAATCCACTTCAATCCTTTACGTTCTCTAGTAATGATTAAAAATGGTCCATAACATAACATATTGTTCGGGTATCTACAAAGGGTTATTAGGAAAAGGTCAATGACCTTTATTGCCAGTTTGTCTGGCGCCCATCATAGTATTTGGGTTATATTCTAGGTTATGTCATGCCAACGGGAATGACCCTCCGTAAATGATAAACTGTTACTGTCAATTTGTTTAAGTGGAGGAAACGACATTCAATACAGAAGATGTCGCTTATTTATTTAAGTGTAATAATATTTACTCAACTATTCTGATGATATTTCTCAGACATGCACACAATTATTACACAAATTCACAGGCATGTAGATACAGGAACGCGCAATAACACACGTCATTCTTCTTCTCGTCTTTTTGGTCGGGCGTTAAAAATAAGTAGACATAAATAAAAGTGATATATTGTACCGATATGAATGTGCCACGGAGCGTCATTTGATCAAATTTCGTTTGGTGGGAATATTCGATAAGATACCGTGAAATGTGCCTTGTTATCTTAAAGACTCCAGGTCGCCTGACTCAAACGAGATTTAAGGGCCAATATATTTTATTGTGAACGTAAGTAAGTTGTATAATACTATCATAATTATGAATTAAATAGCAGCGAAATTGATCGTGTAATAACTTTTATTGAAACAGTAATTCACGATTTCACAAGTGACTAGGAATACTCTATTAAATGTTTTTATAGTGAGTCAAAACCTTGTGACAATTTGAAAGTATTCAAAAAGTCATTTTGGAAGCTGTCAGTTACGAAGTCACAGTAGTTAGAATTGTTCTTGAAATCCATGAAAATATTTTGTCTTCTTAATTGTCACAGTGGAAGGACAGTTTGAGTTTTGAGTGAAATTGTTTTGATGGCCAAGTAGTGACAATAGGGAGTATGCATGAAAAAAAGTCACGCGACTATATTTTCAAAATTTAATTTGGAAGATATCAGAAGAGCTTGTAGCTACAAAACAGAACCCGAACGGGCCAGATGGGGCCCGGTAGTCTAGACCAGAGATGTTACGGAGCTTCGACTCCGATTCCGATATGTCGGAACTTCCGATTGATCTTAAACCTCCAGTTCAGACTTCGGTTCCGATACTTTTAAATCGTAGGTTAAATCGGATTTTTATTAAATACTAGCTGACCCGGCAAACGTTGTTTTGCCATATAAATAAACACAAAAATTTCATAAAAATCGGTCAAGCCATTTCGGAGGAGTTCGATAACAAATACTACTCGCATCCCGAATTCTATGGTATTGCTCCCACCAAACGAACCAGAAATTGAATCCCTTATCATAAATCTTAAAAATGACTCTGCAATGGGCTGGGACTCTATTTCGAACAGGTTTCTAAAAATGTCAAAACACATTATCGTCCCACACTTTACCACGATCGTTAGGCTATGTATTGAACAGGGCGTTTTTCCTAGTGCTTTTAAAAGGGCGCTCATCACTCCTGTCTACAAGAGTGGAGCTCGAGACAGCGTAACAAATTACAGACCAATATCTGTGTTGCCAGCGCTCTCTAAATTACTAGAAAGAGTATTGAACAACCAACTCATAAAATTCCTAGAGCAAAATAACATATTATCTGACTCCCAATTCGGCTTTAGGGTAGGTAAAAGTACTGATGGAGCCGTTACCTCGTTAGTAGATTATATTACAGCTTGCCTAGATAAAAAACAAAAGTGTATCGGAGTCTTTATTGATCTAGCCAAAGCTTTTGATACTGTTTCGATCTCTGCTCTTGTGGACAAGCTGGAAAGGTGTGGAATAAGGGGAACTGTGCTTAAAATCTACAAGGACTTTCTTACTGGCCGTCTGCAAAGGGTTAAAGTTGGTAGTGCTATTAGTTCGGATGTCGCAGTCATCTACGGAATTCCACAGGGTAGCATCCTAGGCCCCAGCCTCTTCCTAATTTATATAAACGATCTATGTCAATTGACACTGAATAAAGGCAAAATATTTACCTATGCAGATGACACAGCTTTGGTGTTTCAGGGAGAGACTTGGGATGAAGTCCAACAAAATGCGGAGATAGGGCTCCATAAAGTCAGCTTGTGGCTGAGGTATAACTTGTTAACGCTTAACATTTCGAAAACCTCATTTGTCCAGTTCACTAACGCTCGCATAAAACAGCCCAATGTGGCTGTCCGGATACACACATGCAAATCACCTTTTACTCAACAGTGCTCGTGTACAACTCTCATCAAATCTAAGACGGTCAGATACCTTGGAGTTCTCTTAGACGAGAAAATATCCTGGCAACCACATATCGAGATGGTTTCGTCACGAGTCAGGAAACTTACATGGGTGTTTAAAAATTTGAGGCAAGTCGCTGACAGCAATCTTCTCCGTACAGTATATTATGCATTGGCTCAATCGGTTATTGGTTACTGTATTGGGGTTTGGGGAGGGGCATGTAAAACGTACCTCTTACGCCTGGAAAGAGCGCAACGGTCCTTGCTAAAAACAATGACATTCAAACCATACAGATTTCCCACGAAGACATTGTACGAGTTGTGCCGGGTTTTCACAGTAAGACAACTGTTTATTTTTCAGATAATTACAAAAAAACACATATCTACCCCATATGACCCAGGTAAAATTCGAAATAAGCGAACAACTCCAAACGTAATTGAATCTGCTAAATGTCGCTCGGCTTTTGCAAGACGCCAAAACACTTTTCTTTCTGTATATTTATACAACAAAATTAATCGAATTTTAAATATATATCCGCTATCACTACACGAATGCAAAACTAAAGTAAAGAACTGGCTCTTTTCTCTTGGTTATGAGGATGTTGAGAAAATAATAAATAATTAATCTAATTTTACAAATGAACATATTTATAGAATATACATACACCTACTCATACACAAACAAGAATAGGTACACACGCACACGTACACAACTCCGATATACACACACACACACACACACACACACACACATACATACACACACAGCACGATATAATAGAAATTAAATGTAATTTAGGTAATGGATAATAATTGTATGAATTCAATGATATATTTTTGTTCCACTCCATGTTTCAATTCATTATTTATTTATTCTTAATTTTTTATTTTTATTTCAATTGTATTTCTTGCATGTTTGTCTATTTCTGTGTTGACATTACTATCTAAGCCAAATAAAGCGGGAGAGGGCGCTGGCTCCTGACATACAGGTACACCTAGTTTAGGAGTCAGAGGCTTCAAACAAGTTTTTTGTATCCTATTATGTCAATAAAGAAATATTATTATTATTATTTGAGTTTAAGTTAAGTGTTTTCGTGGTTTCATGTTAAGCCTTTCTTTTTAATCTTTTAGAAAAAAAGTCACGCGACTATATTTTCAAAATTTAATTTGGAAGATATCAGAAGAGCTTGTAGCTACAAAACAGAACCCGAACGGGCCAGATGGGGCCCGGTAGTCTAGACCAGAGATGTTACGGAGCTTCGACTCCGATTCCGATATGTCGGAACTTCCGATTGATCTTAAACCTCCAGTTCAGACTTCGGTTCCGATACTTTTAAATCGGAGGTTAAATCGGATTTTTATTAAATACTAACCACGCCGTGTGTGTGTGTGGCCGTGTGGGCCATTAACTGGCCCACACGGTACTTTTTGGCAAGTAGTGTCAAATTTGATGGCTTCTGACAATCCGTAACGACTCTTAAAGATCTACAAATGACAGCCGAGACCAACGGCTTAGCAATCGGATTATTTCTATCTAATTACCAAACTGTACTTAACTAATTTGAGTAGCGTTTTCAAGGCCAGTGTATTATAGTTGTAAGTTTAAAAAAGGTATTATAACAGAGTTCGTTACAAACTTTCATTTATTTTTTACGAAACCCTTTCAAAACAAGCTTGATGCTTGATTAAAACTGAAAGGCAATACTAGATTTCAAACATTTAAATCAAAGGACTTTATTATCCATAGTTATTAAATAAAACTAAGAATATTATGTAAAAACGGAAAGAAAAATAAATGCGTACTGGCAGTTTATTAAAATAAGATAAATGGCGGAGTTCTCCAAGTGAAATTTAAAAAAGCGGTCCAAATAAATATGCCTTAGCGAACTGGGCTAAATTGGAGCCAGAAGGTCATTTGTAATGGAGTCTCTGTATTAAGGGTTGTCAACCGCAGAGAAACGGTAATTGACTTCCAGTCTAAATGTACCTTGAAGGATTACAAGGGTTATTTATTAGACGATCAATCAATTGCTAAAGCCTTACGCTGGCCTACGTTGGTCCAGATTCCAGGCGGTTGAATTTATTCGAAAATATAATGTCTAGCTTTTGGCCGCGACTTCGTACGCGAATATCCCGTTTTTCCCATTCCCGTAGTAATTTCGGGAAATCCTGTCAGTCACTCAGTCACTCAGTTATTGAATCAGTCAGTAACGGAAGAATTTTATATATATTGATTCTCTTTGTGCTCCCCTACACTCCCCAAGGAATCTATGTATATGCCAAATTTCAGCTCTCTAATCAGTTTCGGCTATGCGTTGTCTGTCAGTCAGTCACTCAATAATGAAAAAATTTGATGTTATAAGATGGTTCTTTCTTGTTCCCGTAATAATAATAACCTTAATTCCTACTCCCCTATTGCGTGAAGGAAGGCTACGTGCCAAATTTAAGCTTGCTACGACTAGAGAATATCTTCTGACGTATAGTATTACTAAAATCTGTCTGCGTCTGTGTTTCCAAAAGCTTACAATCCTAACCTCTTCAAAGTTAGAGTAAACAGGCTCCTTCTGGGTAGGCTCGCTCCATCGTAGTCTTTGTCTCTGTCATCTCTGACAAAGACTAGAGTGAAGAGCAAACCCTTCAATGATAATAAAAAAAATACTCGGGTCCGCACATAACACATTTATTTGAATTGTATACTACGAATACATTCATATTTTTGTATGACGCAAATTGTGTATGTCGTCAAAAATTAACCCTAAATACTATGGGGTTGTAGTTTTTTATACGCATAATTCACTTACGTTAACTTTACTATACGTAAAAACGTTGGTGCTAGGCCCTCAGTAGCTTGGGTTTGCGTTGCCTGTAAGTCAGTCACCAATAACGGAACAGTTTTGTACATAATTATATTGATATTGATTAGCCGCTCGTGAGAAAAGCTCGTGGGTCGATATTTAAGGTTAAGCAACGCTTAACAAGGTTAGTCTGTGGATGGGTGACCATCTTAACATACCGAGTTTCCTCCGTGCCTCGGAAACCACGTTAAGCCGTTGGTTTCGGCTGTCATAAGTAGATCTTTGGCAGTGGTTACGGATTGTCAGAAGCCAGTAAATCTGACTCCAGTCTTGCCAAGCTGTACCGTGTTACCCAGTTAATGGGTTGTGGAGGTCTGGTAGGCAGCCGCTCCACGTAAAACACTGGTAAACACCGACCCCAATGTAGTTGGGAAAAGGCTAGACAGATAATGATGATGATGATGAAAGAACACTTGCTGAGGTCGGGCCATCGA
Organism: Lacanobia oleracea; assembly: GCA_950371165.1. Taxonomy (NCBI): domain Eukaryota; kingdom Metazoa; phylum Arthropoda; class Insecta; order Lepidoptera; family Noctuidae; genus Lacanobia; species Lacanobia oleracea. The sequence goes on along the minus strand of OX493405.1, from coordinate 15,895,353 downwards.
CTTATCGAGCCTGCTCTGTACCACGGAAAGAGCGTTAAGCCAACGTCGTTTCCTGATCTTTGATAAAAAAAATGGTGGGTTGACAGCTTTTTATAGAAAACTAGTGGCTCGCCACGGCTTTGCCCGGATGTATTTTTGTTTAAACAAACCTCGCCCTTACATTTCTCTTTTTTTTTTTTTTTCTTTATTTATTTAGGGACATTTAAAATCGCAAAGCGTATGTCAGTCCCACTTACATTTCTTTTCGAGTCGATGGTGACCCTTAAATATTTTGTGCCCAGTGGGTGACCATATTCACAGCGGCATCAGTGGCATTCATCAGGTCCTCAATGGTGCAGGTGTAAGGGCCCTTAGTACATTCCAACATGTGGGCCATATTTTGAATGGGGGCTCCGCACTCACACTTAGTTTCAAGCGGACCAATGAAACCCCATTTCGCCAAGTTATATTTGCAGCGACCTACTTGGGTGCGCAAACGATTGTGCGCTCTCCATATTGGCCACTGCAATTCACGTCCAGGCGGCAGGTGTTCCTGAGGTTTCAAGAAATCAGGTGGTCTTGGCCCTTACAATTATGGACATACGTTCACAATTACATAGGACGGTGTGCGGAATGGGTCGGTGACATTTTTTTGACGCGGAACATTATTTACAGGGTAATAATTCAAATGCATTATTAATTTTGATTGTACCTTTTTAAGGATAGGAAATCATCAAATGACCTCCCGCTCTGGGTAAAGCAGAAGGGAGTGTCAGACTCTTACTGACTAAAACCTATTCGTGTTCCTCCTAATGCCCTTTGCGTTCCAGGGCTGCGGTGACTCTTTCGAACAAAGTCCGCAACCTTGGCAGGTCTTGGTGCTAGCGGGCCCCATATCTATGCTAACAGCCCTCTGAGGCGCGCGTGGAACACAGCGCGATGCCTCAACCGCAGCTAGGTTCCGATCAGACGGCGAGCCAGATTATGTCGGGTACATTAAGTGGGCCGCGTTTGTAAGATGGCTAAAATGGAACCGTGTATATGTCGTAGTCGGACTGTATAAATCACCGTATTACATTATGGCTAGCCGTTTCCGAAAACAGGGCCGTAGTAGGAATATAGGTGTCTGTAATGTAATAGAGAGGGTCATTATCCGCCTCTTTGGCAAATTTGTAAAGATGCGGTTTAAAGTGACCTAACAAAGTTATTACAAAGTAGGTACCTACCTTTTTTAAACATTAAAATTGATTTTTAATTAAACAATCTTATACATAAAGTACATGGTTACCCTACATTATGGAATAAGTACAATGAGGCTAAACGTGAGCCGCCATATTGTAGAACGTCTCGCAATGACAATCGCAATTTATTGCGGCGGGTTAAAGATTAGACGGACGGACGGCCGTGTTTTAACACGACCCTGTTTTTGGAAACGGCTAGCCGTAATGTAATACGGCGATTTGTACAATCCGATATATAGACAAACAAAACATGTATTGATATATTTTTTTGATAAAAATGTATTAAGTTTAGAATGGGATCTTTTCATGTTACTCGTAGGTAATGTAAATTTATTAAAAAGCGAGCTTGTTTGGTTTATGTTTATGTGAAATGAAATGACGAGATCTGAAAAACAATTTTTATTTATTTAATTTAAAGATAAACCTGCCTGAGCAATTTGTTAAATTATGCCATTTATACTGAACTCGTTGAGTTCAAACTCAACGAGTTTCTAATAAATGTGTACCTACTTATACAGATTGGTTACGGCTCAGTGCCATCGTCCCTTTTTTTTAAGGATGGGAAATCATCAAATGACTCCTTCTATTCTGGTTGAAGCAGAAGGGAGTATCAGACTCTTACTGATTAAAACCCGTCCTTGTTCTTCCTAATGCCACGGTGACTCTTTCGAACAAAGTCCGCAGCCCCAGCAGCCACTGGCCCTACCGGGCCCCGTCTAGACTAGGGATGTTACGGAGGTGGTTTTATCGGAAGTCGAAATCGGGGTCGGAGTTTTTAAATTTGGCAATTCAGAATTGGAGTCGGAGTCGGAATCGGAGTCAGACATGGTGACATAAGAAAGATCTATAAATAAAATAGTACAAAACATTAATCAGTCAGCCTCATTAATTTTAATAAAAAAATAATAAACCTATATGGTATAGATGTCACATTCAAAAATTACCACATTTTCATAACAGTTAGCTAATTATATCAAATTATTTGACTCCATAAGTAGCTAATTATCTTTATATATAAAAATGAATCCCATGCCATTTGTGTTTATTTTATCTTTTGAACTGTATTTTTACACCATAATTTTGTAAAAAAACATAATAAAATGGGTTTTTGCGCACTTAAAGTAACATTAATTTAAGTTTATAATACACATTTTTTCCAAACACTTTAGTGAGAAATTGATAAAAGAAGTCACAACATATTACAATATTACAGATACTTATGCGTCTAACCTTAGCAATGTTAATCATCACGCTATGCTTTCAAGGAGCAGTGCAGCGACAAACCATGACGTAAAAAGGATCGGCTATTTCAATCTTTTTCAACAGTACTCATAGACCATCCGGATTAGAGACTGCCTTTCAAAAGACTTGGTGTCGGTTCGAAACCAGTCATGGTTATTTTTGTATTTTGTACATATATTGAAATCATTAATTTTCTTATTTAATTTTACTAATATTTTTATTCATTGATGACATCTTATTATCGTATTTAGTATTTTTTAGCATTCATCTATGCCAAAATATAATATCCGGGATGTTAAAGGATAATTAACAGAACGCATCACGTTCAAAAGTACAAAACCAATGTAGATAACTTTTACACATAAACCGGATAGGAATTGTGGCAATGTACATGAAACCAACATTACGTAATGCAGATATCCGTAAAGCCATCTATTGACCCAAGTAGTACTCAACACAAGATGAGAATTACATCAAAACATGTTTTTTTGTTATTATTGGTACTTCTACAACGTCATAAAAAAGTGTTTTTTTTTTAATACCTTTAAAATATCGTTCAGAATGAATTCCTATTAATAAAAATAAAACAAACTCCGAAATAATATTAAGACAGTTTAACTTCAGGTTCCATCGATGGCGTTATGCATTTGATCTCATTTTTTGAATCGTCAACAGGCGTGCGCTTACATTTGCTAAGCTTAACTTGAGTTGCTTAAAGATGAATCTTTACGGGCCAGCAGTCACGTCATAACACCTGCAAGCAGCCGGCGAAGTCCCATGGTAGAGGAGTCGCGAAAAGAGTTGAATTAGACTGGTTAAACGGATGTTTAACTGTGTTCTATAAACGCGTTCCTGATTCGAAGAATTAACATACATTAAGGAACTACTTGCTGAATAAAATTGAGAATTAACTTGATTCAGCAAGTAGTTTTTTAACTTTGTAGTTTGAAGAATAGCACCATTCATATAGCGCCAAATAATATCAGCATACTAAATCCATACAGCATAATAGATCAAAACGGCCATATGTTATCAACCAGCCTTAACAGCCTTCTTTATGTTTAATGTAGTTCTAGAATTGCGGGTCATTGCCCCCTGAAAAAATATCTTTCAATATAGGCACTGCGGCACATTGGATCGATGATTTTAAAAAGGTGGCTGGCAGTAGATGGACGCGGACTGCACAAGACCGGGATGGTTGGTGCTTTTTGGGAAGCTTACATTCAACAGTGTTCGGCAATTGGCTGAAATGATGATGATAGTCGCCATCGTCGTAATGTACACAGGTTGCTTCTATACCAAGAAATCAGTCTCCGACTTCATTCTGGAAATGAGGCCTTTGCTACCCGACGTGCAAAAATCCTCGGAACGATGAGGACGCTCAGCGAAACCTATATGCGTAGCTTCGATGGCTAATCTTGCCAGGACTCCTAAGCACAACGGCGCGAATGGGAGTCTAAGTGCGGATAACAGAATCACAACTGTACTCTCTCCGTTGCGAGGGTGGTCTTTCCTTCTGGATAGAGTTTCCCATTTCAACTTTATGTAGCTCTATCGCGTATTAACAACCCTAGCAACTTTCTTCAACATCGTGTATAGAAAAGCGTTATCATTAAAACGTTTCTCATTACGAAAAATTACTAAGGTTGGTCGTCGTTTTGAATAGAAGAGGTGATACAGCCAATGCCTTGCATTCTAAAGGGGTCAAGCAATGCTAGAAGTGGACTGTTCGTATATCTTATCTCACAATGGTTGCTGGTCGCTCATATTGGGCCTCATCAGAAGCTTAAAGTCACTCAAAGGGCAATGGAGAGGGCAATGCTTGGAGTTTCCTTGCGTGATCGAATCAAAAATGAAGATATTCGTAGAGAACCAAGGTTACCGACATAGCCCGAAGGATCACCAAACTAAAGCGGCAGTGGGCAAGGCATATTGTTCGCAGAACAGATGGGGCCGAAAACTTCTGGAGTGACAACCGCGTACCGGAAGACGCAACGTTGAAAAGCCTCCCACAAGGTGGACCGATGAAGATCGCGGGTAGCCGATGGATGCGAGACGCACAGAACCGGTCGTTGTGGCGACGCTTGGGGGAGGCCTACGTTCAGCATTAGAGGCTTTCGGCTGATACGATGATATCTTATCTTAGCGATCTATACGACATAAACAACAAACGAAGTCGCGTGCAACAGCTATCGATCTTTTTCTAATCTTCTAATGTATAAAAATCTCGAATCACAGTATTTGTTATCGAACTCCTCCGAAATGGCTTGACCGATTTTTATGAAATTTTTGTGTTTATTTATATGGCAAAACAACGTTTGCCGGGTCGTTGTAGAGGTGGTCTGGTAGGCAGCCGCTCGGGAACCGATCACTATTCTGAAATTTTTTGGTCGAATTTAATTTTACCGAAAACTATTGACCGCCGTCTTATTTTCTATTTGCATTATTTTACATATTTTTAGATCATCGAAATATCGTGTGTCATAGGTATTATTTTACTGAACTACATTTTGCTGATTTACATAATAAGTTTTTGCTATTGGCCGAAGCCTCTTTTGAACATTTTTTTTTTAATTTGTTTACCATATTTTCACCACACCGAAACAACATTTTACGGAATATTTATCACAAATGTACAGCCGGTTACTTGTCAGTATTTTCAATTAAAATAGTGTAATTATAGTCAATATGTCGTGCTACAAAATTTTGTGACAGAAACGTATCGCTGCAAAACCGACTTCACGCAGTCTTGTCTGCCCTACCCCTAGAGTGTAATTTAAGCCCGCGCAGGGGTGGAGGGGAGGGGTGGCCCGCGAGCTGAAAAGCTGCTCATTCACATTGATACGCGGGCGCTGTGGCGGGCGCGGTCAAGAAATACCAAACATATGGCGTAATATCCGAGTGTTTACGTACAAAACGCACGTGCGGTCTAAGTAGCGGGCAAGCTAGCGACAGGCACGCGTGGCTTGCTCGCGGCAATATTAAAAGTGTGAGATGTTTGTGTGAGTTCAAATCAACCTAGCGGCGGACCGCGCAGTGTTCTCGCGACGTTAGGTAAGTTCAACCAGTTTGAACTTATCGCTAGAAACATTAGCACGTTTTCATCATGTCACACTCGCGCAAACGCCTGGAGGCCAGTGTGAACACGAGCTCACCACGTCTACCACACCCGCACCCGCCGCCGCGCCCGCATTTTCCTGCGTGAAGAAGCACTCAGCCGCGGCGGCGCGGCGGTGCATGCCTGCTTGCATGTAACATGCTTGTTTGCATGTTGCCACATGCCTGCTTGCAAGCTGCATGCTTGTTTGCATGCTGCCACATGCCAGCTTGCACGCAACATGTCAGCTTGCACGCTGCATGCCTGCTTGCATGCTGCATGCCCGATTGCACGCTGCATGCCAGCTTGCACACTGTATGCCTGCTTGCACACTGCATGCCTGCTTGCAAGCTTCTAACTGGGACCACTTTTGTTAACCATCACCACCACCACCACCACTACCACACCACCATTACACCACATAAATTAAAACAGTGGCATAATTAAATTTCGGAAACAAATACCTCGAACAAATGTTATTTCGGCTAAGTGTAACTTAGCCGAAATAAATTAGCTAAAAATTTTTCGACCAAATGAAACGGCAGAGTGACGAAAAAAATAGAATTGATAATAGATCAATTGATACAAGGGCAGACGTGACTTCGATGAAGTAAAAAAAAACGAAGACAATAGTTGAAAAGTTTTAGGTGAAAATCGGTCAAATGTTTTTCGAACCACGTTAAATAGTAGCAATCAGCTGAATCCAGTTCGACTGGAAAGCCAACACTAATTTGGTTGGGAAAGGGCTAGGCAGATGATGAATTAGATATAAATAGCTTAATAGCAACACAAAACGAAGTGTGAAATTAATCACTACGGACATCTTAGCCCCGCAAGACATGCAACTGCGTAAACAAGTACAAAAAAGTTTTTTTTTAACAAAATTAAATAGGTGAGGCCGCTATTTTTTTACCTGAGGCTTTAGTGCGAGTTTTTAACATTTTCGATCGGGCCTTAGTGCAACGGTTTCAATCGAATTAGCGTAAACGCCAATTTGTATTGAAACTATAAGCGCCATCTGGAAACCACCGTTTAACAGAAAACTATTTATTTCCATTAAATTTGACCCTTTGATAAGCGAACGTTTACGTTACTCGATTGAGTACGATAAAAAACTCGCACTAAACCTTTATTTATTTATTCACAAAATCCACAGCTCTTTAACAATTTTACTTAAAATAAACAAACTGATCTTTCGACCTTTTGATACAAAACAATGGAATTTACCTTTGACAACACCAGTGAAGAAAAAACTTAAAGAGGCAAACAGGTAATTCTATATCCTCAATTTTCTTCCCTTGATAGACAATAATATTGAAGATGGTTAGATTTGTCGGATTTATTTTTACCTAACGACAAGAGCCAAAAGATTGGTGGAATTTTTTGGACTTATAAATAAACGGATTCCACCCACTTATCACACCTAGTATTCGATTTTCAATATTATTACGATAATGAATCTTGAGTATGTTTCGAGGAGCTCGTGGCTAGATCATAACAGTCGCATAAGTCGATCTTCAAGGTTAAGCAACGCTTGCCAAGGTTGGTCTGTGGATGGGTAACCATCTTAAGATAGCAAGTTTCCTCCGTGCCTCGGAAAGCACGTTAAGCCGTTGGTCCCGGCTGTCATTTGTAGATCTTTGGCAGTCGTTACGGATAGTCAGAAGCCAGTAAATCTGACTCCAGTCTTGCCATGAAGTACCGTGTTACCCAGTTACTGGGTTGTGGAGGTCTGGTAGGCAGCCGCTCCGCGTAAAATACTGGTATTCAGCTAAATCCGGTTTGACTGGAAGCCGACCCCAATATAGTTGGGAAAAGGCTAGGCAGATGATGATGATGAATCTTGAGTATATTTCGAGATTTTAATAAAAATGCTAAATCCGTTTTAAAAACTTGGTAAACTTTAATCTTTGTTAGTAAAATTATATTACTAGCTGACCTAGCAAGTTTTGTTTTGCTATATAAATAAAAACTTTTTTTACAAAAAAAATAACCGACTTCAAAAAACAACTTCAACTTAAATTTCGGATATCGGTGGTTTTTGATAAAATATTTCGTTTTATGACACCGACTTCCGAAATTAAAGTTATTTGATACTTAGTTTTTGAAGTCTTATGTATTTTTTATGTAAAAAGATTTTTATTTTTCACTTTTTAATGGTACCTGCGGCTGCGTCCCACTAAAAAATTTAACCACAAACACAGTGAACCGGCATGATGTTATTATTTCAGAAATACCGATCCATTTGCAGTCATTTATTGAACCGTTTCGTTGCCTACCTCCAAAGTTCTTCATCAGATCTTCACCAAATTGAAATAGGACCTGTCCGAGAAAATACTGTTCTAAACAAAAAATTTAATCATCCAAATCGGTTAACAGTTGGCGAAAATATCGCTGAACAAATACTTTCATGGGATACCATCATCAAATCCTGACTTATACCTTCCATCACCAGCTTAGCAACATGAAATGATAATTAACAGGCACAAATATCTCAATTGCGTTAGAAAGTTTACAATAATAATAATAATAAATCCGCAAGGCAGTTTTGTGGCAAACTGTTGGGCACTGGCGACCCCACGGACCTGATCTCCAGGGAGAATTTTTGTTCCTCATTTCCGGCTTGCCTTTATTGGCTGGCCGGGGTGAAAACTGACGAGGAACAGAGCTCCCACCACTTTCTTGCCTTAATCGGCCGGTCTGAGTGGAGATTCGCAAGAGCAAACGTGTTTGGGAGAAGGATGTATAATCCAGTAAGGTGCTGGTAGGGATCTTGACCGTACTTCCGGGATTGTCCTGATAGCCGTGGTATACCTCTCCACTCCTTTAACACCTCAGGATATGTTGCCCCCTTGGCGCTACGTTACTTTGTGCTGGCGACCCTTTTCCGGGGGCCCATTTATTGAGTGTGCAAGTCACCCCCTGCCATTTTAAAGCCGTTTTAATTGTCAATGGTCAGGCAGGGGCCAATAGTTCTTCCATTGTAAACGATTATTAGTCCACTAAACCAGCCAAACCCATAGCGTTTCATCTTTTGTTTCCATATTCTGCAATAGTCCTGCTCCAACGGGGATTGTTCTTGGGTATACTTTCACAGTGCATACAGGGATAATCGTCGGTTGGTGTCCCATTCCATTTCAAATGTCTAAAGAGGCCTCTGCGAGTTGGCTTCGGCCCCTCGTACGCCTACCAAAGGACCGGGTCTCTAGGAAGAGGGTCCCGAGAAAGTAAAAAACATAATAATAATAACAGCTTCAGCCCAACGATTATCGGATCAGGTGCGAGTTATCCAGCGTAACCGTATGTTGGATGACGCCGTACTTGATAGACTGCGTCTGGAATCACGGAGCCGCCGCGTCTCACCTACTTCGCCACCGGCTGCGGTGCAAATACAACCCAGTGCAAGTGTTTCACCGCGACCCAACTACGTCGGTGAAGATGATGATGACGGGACCACATCCGTGAGTACCCAATGCAATGAGCGATTGAGGAGCGCTTTGGAGGATGCCTTCCGAGAGTATCGCTCTACACCGCCTGGGCTTAGACCTCGTCTACCTCGTTTGCCCATGCATAATAAAAATAGGGCGCTGGTGTGTGCTCTAGATTTGCAGCTAACAAGTTATTTTGACAGCAGCGAAGACCGTGCCGATACCCACTCGATCTTGTACTGTGCGGCTGCAGCAGCATGTCGTGTAGCTCATGTCAAATTTCCTAGTAGTGACAGAGTTACACGACCAGCTGTACCAGCTTGGCAGTGCAGGATCGAGCGTCGTATCGGTGAGGCTAGAGCACTCATCGGCACAGAGCACAGAGCGTATCGACTTCCTGAAGCAGAAAGTCTACCGTATACGTCGGTACAAGCGGCGAGTGGAGCGATACACTCAGAATTGCACATTCCAAAGCAATGAGAGGTGGGTTTATAGGGCTTGGGAGCGACCAGACCAAGGTGTGACTGATACGCGCCTACCGGATGATGATGCCATGTGTTCATTCTGGCGCAGCATCTGGTCGGTGCCTGTCAGTCATACCGAGGGCGATTGGACTCGGGAGGTCGAGCGCGCGTGCGATCCGATACCAGAAATGGGGGCAATTAACATCAATCCCCAAGACGTAGCTCATGCAGTCCGTCCGTTGCCTAACTGGAAATCTCCGGGACCGGACGGGCTGCACAACTTTTGGATTAAATGGTTCAAAAGATCGCACGCTCGCTTGGCATCTCAATTCCAGTCTGCGTTAGAGTCAGGGTCGCTGCCCCAGTTCCTAACTACAGGAATAACCCACCTGCTCCATAACTCAGGTAGTACCGCGGAGCCTAAAAATTATAGACCGATCACGTGTTTACCGACGGTCTATAAAGTTCTTACATCCATTTTGAGAGGAAAGATTAACCATCATATTGATAATAATTCAATAATGTCTTCTTTTCAGATGCGATGTAGGAACGGGTCCCGCGATACTAAGGAGCTGCTCCTCATCGACATAGCCATTAGCCAACAGGTTCGACGTTCCCGAAGAGATCTGTCGACATGCTGGATAGATTATAAGAAGGCCTATGACTCGGTGCCACATACGTGGCTCATGAGGGTGCTGGAGCTGTACAAAGTTGATGCAGTTTTACGCACCTTCCTGATGTCGTGTATGGGGCAGTGGAGGACGGTTTTTCACTATCCAGGGTGTCGACAGACCCAGGCAAACAGCGAACCGATAAGGAACGAGCGTGGCATATTTCAGGGTGACAGTCTGAGTCCACTGTGGTTTTGTCTGGCCCTCAACCCTCTCAGTACATTGTTGGAGGGTTCGGGCCTAGGCTACCGGTTGAGAAGAGGTGGTCAGGTCATATCGCACCTCCTTTACATGGATGACTTGAAACTCTTTTCTCCTAACAACTTGCAACTGATGAAGCTACTGAAGGTAACAGAAACCTTCAGTGGCGCCATCAGTATGAAATTTGGTTTGGACAAATGTGCGGTCATGCATGTAAAACGAGGGGAGATTATAGAATCCGTGGGAACACAACCCTCGGATTCCAAAGACCTTAGGTCCCTCTCCTCAACCGAAACTTAGAAGTATTTGGGTATGTCGGAAGCGTTAGGCATCAGTGCTACTGACATGAAACAATCGCTGAAGGAGCGCTTCTTTGGCCGCCTGAACAAAGTACTTAGTTTAACAGTCTTTTATCAGGCGAAAACAAGGTGCGTGCCTTCAACGGTTGGGTCATGCCGGTTTTGATGTATTCCTTCGGCATACTCAAATGGACTCAGACGGAACTTGACGCCCTGGATAGGAGGGTACGTTCACTGCTTACCGCAAATCGGATGCATCACCCACGGTCATCGGTAATGAGGCTGTATATCCCGCGGTAGTGCGGGGGTCGTGGCTTCTTAAATGCTAAGACCCTACACAACCGCGAGGTATGCAGCCTTAGGGAATACTTCCTAGAGGCCGACGTGGGTATGCATCGAGATGTGGTAGCGGTAGACAAAGGCCTTACCGCGCTCTCCTTGGCTAACGAGAACTGGCGCAAACCTGTGGTATTAGATACTAACAGGGAAAGCAGGGAGGTACGGCAGAGCAAGGAGCTTCACGGACGCTTTTATCGGGTCCTACATGGGCCCGATGTAGACTTCTTAGCGTCCGTAGCCTGGCTTCGTTTTGGTGACCTCTTCGGAAAACCGAAGGTTTTGTCTGTGCAATTATGGACGAAGTTATGATGACTAATAACTACCGGAAATACATTGTGAAGGACGGTACGGTTGACATATGTCGGGCATGTCACTAGCCCGGGAAATCCATCCGCCACATTATTTCCGGCTGTTCTAGTCTGGCTAACGGAGACTATTTGCACAGGCACAAGCTTGTAGCCAGGATTATCCACCAGCAACTTGCTCTTAAATACAAACTTGTGGAATCGGAAGTACCGTACAATAGATATGTGCCCGACCCAGTTCTCGAAAGTGGTAGTTGCACATTGTATTGGGATCGGTCTATCATCACTGACAGGACTATTGTTGCCAATAAGCCTGATATAGTGGTGATAGACCGACTAGAGCGTCGCGCAATGATTGTTGATATAGCAGTCTCTCATGACGAGAACCTCGTGAAGTCAGAGAAAGATAAACAAACGAAGTATCTTGACTGGGCTCGCGAGGTTGTCGACATGTGGGATGTGAACACAGCAGTCATTGTGCCGATAGTCGTGACGGCCAATGGCATTATTGCCAAGAGCCTCGACCAACATCTCAAGAGGCTCTCGTTGGGCAGCTGGATCAAGGGCTTGATCCAGAAAGGAGTACTCCTGGACACGGCGCGCATCGTTAGGAGGTTCCTCTCTCAGGAGCCCTGACCACCGGTAGCTTGGACCCTGTTCCCGATACCGGTGGGCTACTATTTTTTATATTTTTAAATGTTTTTTGTATTTTTATAGAAATATTTAAAAATGTAAATAATATGTATATCATTATATACATATGGGGTCGGCTTCCAGTCAAACCAGATTCAGCTGAATACCAGTGTTTTACGTGGAGCGGCTGCCTACCAGACCTCTACAACCCATTAACTGGGTAACACGGTACTTCTTGGCAAGACTGGAGTCAGATTTACTGGCTTCTGACAACCTGTAACGACTGCCAAAGATCTACAAATGACAGCCGGGACCAACGGCTTAACGTGCTTTCCGAGGCACGGAGGAAACTCGTTATGTTAAGATGGTCACCCATCCACAGACCAACCTTGGCAAGCGTTGCTTAACCTTAAAGATCGACCCGTGCGGCTGTTATTATTTAGCCACGAGCTAAATAATATGTATATATATATGAATAAATGGAATAATAATAACATTTATTTCGGACCAGATTATCCATATGTTGTTAGCAAAAGTCTTAACCCTAATGTTATTACAAAATAACAAACACAATTGAAACGACTGACACCTATGTGTGCAGTCGTATCCAGTGAGCCAACATGGGGCTGTCCCACTTATCACACAATGCACTCAGGATGCTGTGGGAGCTAGCACGTACTCTACTGAGAACAGAAGCGCACCTTTTCCGTATAACGGCATGAAAACAATCAACCTTGGCCTCGGTGAACATCCCAGAAGCGCTACAAAAACGTGGTAGACCCAACAGCATCCTGAATACATTGTTGTACTGGACACGCAAGGCATTGTATGCCCTCAGCGTATACCTGACCCACAGACTGCACGTGTAAAAAGTCTGGCAGTATGCTCTGAAAAGGGTTATATTGATTTGTGTCGTACAACGTGCAAATCTGCGAATCAGCATATTACCTCGGACAGCCATCGCCCTGCGTTCCCTTTCTATATCCAGGTCATCATTCAGATCATGAGTGAGCCAGTGACCCAGGTACTTAAATTTTGTTACTCTGGACAACGGAGTATTATTAATAGTCACATCTGGCACGTTAGTGTAACATTTGGTGCCTGCCTTGAATACCAACAATTCACATTTTTTCGCATTGTACCTGAGTCCCTGAGAGACGGCATAGTCTTCACACAACCTAACAAGACGTCTGAGTGCGCTTATTGATGGACTCAGCAGCACCATGTCGTCAGCGTAACTTATATTGTTAATGCAAACTCCGTCAATGTGACAGCCTATACGGGTGCGGCTGAGTTCAACAATGAGATGATTAATGTAAAGGTTAAAGAGACGAGGTGAGGTAATACCCCCCTGTCTCACCCCACACTTCAACCCATACACATCAGACAGAGTTCCACCCCACCTGACATAGTTCGTCTGATTCTTGTACCAAAACTTCAATAAAGAAATAACAGCACAGTCAACATTGCTTTCATTTCGCAGCTTTTCCCACAAGATATCGTATGACACTAGGTCAAAAGCCCTCGATAAGTCCATAAAACATGCATTGACTGGTGTTTTCCTATCAGCATAATACTGAACAGTCTGCTTAAGACACATGATGGCAGTCTCCGTCGATAGTCCGGGTCTGAAACCGAATTGGGCATCATGAAGATTTATACGACTCGCCATATGTGTATCAAGCAAACAGTCCAGCACTTTAGCTGTCACAGTTGCCAAGGAAATAGGCCTATAGTTTGCGGGGTCTGTGACATCGCCCGTTCTGTTCTTTACTATTGGCACGACTATAGACTTCATAAGTTTATCTGGCAAGTACGAGTGGCTTATGCATAATGAATAAAATATTGCCAACACCCTCGGTAAATGAACCCCCGCGTATCGCAAGTGTTCGACGCTGAGGTGGTCATGTCCCGGAGACTTACCTCCATCCATCTTTTTAATGACATCGGCTATCTCTTTGGCCAAAAAACTTAAACACGGAGAACTTACCTCAGCGCCAATCACCGATGAAGACACGGGCGTAATCGGTCCAGACAAGGGATCAACTTGGAACTGATTCACAAACAAATTTGAAATGGCTTGAGGATCACAAATTCCTGCCACACTCACCGGCAGACTCGGCTTGTAGTTCAGTTTACCAGTGCTCTTCCAGAACTTTCCGAAATCTTTGGATTTGCGCTGCTCAGCCATTATGTCTAGTTTTATTTGTTCTTGATTATTGCGACACCACTTTAATTTGGCTTTAAAATATTACGTGTAATTCGCATATTCTCACAAATAAATCCTGAAGTTGGATTTCCACATAAATGCCACATCTGAAGAGCAAGCCGAGCCTGAGAGTGAACACTTCTCACATGCCTATTCCAACCGGTTAAAGGTTTATAATATTTTTGCCTGACCCGAGTAGCGGTTTGCTCTGCAAATGTTGAAAGTATATCAATGATTTTTGTGTACATTTTGTCTAAAACTACTCTGTGAGTTACATCGCCACACACTTTATCCGCACAATCAATACACTCTGAGGGGAAATCTATTTCACATAAACCTGAATTACACAATTTTTCATACATCTTAATCTGTTCCAAGTCTCGGTCGCCCCATATAACCTTACTATTTAATACTTTACGTAGAGGAATAATAGACTCCACTACACTCAGGTTACATTCTAATTGAATTGGAAAGTGATCGGACCAATAAGTGCCGTACAATACTTCTACACTAGATATAGTTTGACGCGCGGCCTCAGTAACTACGCAATGGTCAAGCCAGCGCTTGCACCTGTGCGCATCACTCACATATGTATACGAGTCGCGAGGTAGTAGCTCACTATCCGCGCAGGTCCAACATTGTTCCTCACAAAACTTTAACAATTCGTAGTGAAACTGTTCATTGGTATGCGCATTATAGTCACCCAACATAAACACATATTGAATATCACTATTTTCTATAATAGCGTTCAGTAAACTCAGCTAAATTATCAGCACAGCAAGTAGGCATATATACCGAAAAAACAAGTAACCTATTGTTTGATTGTTCTATCTGTATTGCAGTAAGACGAGCACTACTACACTTTACAACCGTCACAGATGAGAATAAACTTTTCCTCCAGAGGAGTGCCACTCCTCCGTAGGGCCTACCTCGCAGTATCCCGGCCGAAGTATCCACCGCAGAAGTCCCAGTGTAAGCAAAATGATCATGCACAATGCCTAGAAACTCCAAGTCGTGGGGCAGTAACCATGTTTCTTGTAATGCTATGTTACACACAGCCGCCTAATACAGTCAATCGACGTTTTTTTCAGATTTGCAATTGAAGCTGGTCATTTTCACCGCTTTATCCATTGTTACTGGTCTTTGTATTAATTTTCTGTGTCTCCACTTTGCCTCTGAAGTTTCCTCTAAAATGAATGAATCACCAAGTTAGAATCTGATGATGGGATCGCATGAAAATTGAGGGAAACCCTCAAATTTTATAAGCCCACACGGTTTTTCATAAACTTTCTAACGCAATTCATATATTTGTATCTGGTAATCATCATCTCATATTGCTGAGCTGATGATGGAAGGTATAAGTCAGGATCTGATGATGGGATCCCATGAAAAATGTTTGTTCTGCTATATTTTCGCCAATTGTTAACTGATTTGGATGATTCGTTTTTTGTTTGGAAGAGTATTTTCTCGGACTGGAAGAACTTCGGAGGTAGGCAACGGAACTCTTCAATAAATGATAGCAGGTGGATCGGGAGATCTGAAATCGCATGTCTGTTGATTGTTTACACCAGTTCATAACATAACATCACGCCGGCACGCTGTGTTTGTGGTTTCACTTTTTAGTGGTACCTGCGTTCCACTAAAAAGTGAAAAAGAAAAAAAAAACTTTTTAACTAAAAAATAAAACCGACTTCCAAAAACAAAACACTACAAAGTAAAAAATAACTTTAATTTCGGAAGTCGGTGTTCAAAAACGAAAAAAATCAAAAACTTTTTGATGAGGTGGTTTGTGTTCTACAAATAACCCTGTATATAAAAAGATTACTAGGTTGTTTTTCCTCATACATCGTCGACAAACATCACGTATGAACATACTGGAGAGTTGTACCCAATGTGCAATGATCTTCAGCAAAGAGTTAAAACTAGCGCACACAATATAGGGCTTGATTTCTGTCTGACGATGTCATGGAAACCATCGACGTGTGCTTATGCGAACGTACCTGATGCACTGCAGAACATCCTGAAAAGGAGTTATATATAGGACCTGTAAAAAAAAAAAGAAGAACTGTTACTTTTGTCAGAAAAGACGTTCAATATCCAAGGAGTAATAATTTTAATTAAGAACTGAATACAACCAAAATTCCTAGCGACTATATCCTAGTAATAGGGCAGCAACATCAACATCCTGAACCCGTTATTATGTATATTAGACCCGTAAGACGCGATTGTTGGTCCTCCAGCCTAGATCGCTTCTAGCGATAAGGCCACCCATT
Organism: Lacanobia oleracea; assembly: GCA_950371165.1. NCBI lineage: Eukaryota > Metazoa > Arthropoda > Insecta > Lepidoptera > Noctuidae > Lacanobia > Lacanobia oleracea. The sequence goes on along the minus strand of OX493405.1, from coordinate 15,878,972 downwards.
GTGTCACCTTTTTACTGTTTCTTTATCTATATTCTCTGCGAAATATAGTGTTCTTTATTCTGCATGTATATCAACACGGTCGTGGCTGTAAAAAATTTTTTTTACTCCTACCAGTTTAATAATCTAGACTCTAAATAACTAATGAAACTGCGGGGTCCCAAACATTTTGAACGAACTTCAGTCTCCTCTGTAAATACAAACGAAGTTTAATAAGGGTTAAAAAAAAAAATGTAGAACGCAAAAGTAAACAAAAATAAAACGATATTCTGCCAGACATGTCACAGGGGAAAACTGAATGAAATACGCGAGAGTTGAAATGCTCTTCCAACTATGCGAGCAGAAAACAGTGGGTCTTTTAGTAGAAGTGACAGGGCATTTTTCTGATTTTCATTGTTGGAGTGTCGATTGAATGGCAGTATTTCATTTTACTTCTGCATTTTTTCTATATCACTATGCTTTATCATCATCTGCCTAGCCTTTTCCCAACTTTATTGGGGTCGGCTTCCAGTCAAACCGGATTCAGCTGAATACCAGTGTTTTACGTGGAGCGGCTGCCTACCAGACCTCCACAACCCAAACTGGGTAACACGGTACTTCTTGGCAAGACTGGAGTCAGATTTACTGGCTTCTGACAATCCGTAACGACTGCCAAAGATCTACAAATGACAGCCGGGACCAACGGCTTAACGTGCTTTCCGAGGCACGGAGGAAACTCGGTATGTCAAGATGGTCACCCATCCACAGACCAACCTTGGCAAGCGTTGCTTAACCTTTAAGATCGACCCGTGCGGCTGTTATTATTTAGCCACGAGCTCCTCACTATGCTTTATATCTACGCATAACTTCTCGATTTCTTAGCTCTCTATCACAAAAAAAAACTATTTTACAAATTAATATACTGATTTCCAAATGAAAATCACTTAGTATAAAATATTTTATATTCGCAAGGTGTTTTTTTTTTCGTATTTTTTTTTGTTTTAAACGTAAGCAATTAAATATCTTTTTATTTTATTTTTATTTGTTATGGGTTTGCTCTTGACTCTGATGACAGAGATAAAGTCTACGATGGAGCGACCTTACCCAGAAGGAGCCTGTTCACTCTAACTTTGAAGAGTAATTAGGGTTGTAAGCGTTTGGAAACATAGACGCAGGCAGAGAGTTCCACTCCTTTGCTGTGCGCATTATAAAAGACGTTTGAAAACGCTTAGTGCGAATTGGTGGAATAGCTACAAGTTAGGGATGGCAAGATGCAGTGCGTCTGGATGTCCGATGGTAGAAGGGGGCCGGTGGGATGAGGTCGTGCAGTTCTTGGGCACACTCACCGAAGTACAATCTTTAGAAGACCGAGAAGCAGGCAACCTAACGGCGATGAGCCAAGCTATGTAGCTTGGCATCCACCAGTTTTACGTCACCGATAAGCATCTTAGCTCTGCGTTCTACCGAGTCAAGCGCGGCAAGCTGATACTTAGCTGAGCCATCCCAAACGTGGCTTCAATACTCCATGCAGGAGCGGACTTGTGCTTTGTAAAGGGTTAAAAGCTGTCCAGTCCTGAAGTATCGCTTCACCCTATTTAGGATCTATGAGATATATTATATTAGATATTTGAATCTATAGGAGGTTTATCTTCTTTGTTTTGAGATTGACGTAAACCTAGCAGTATATCACTTTACTAACAGTACCTCATAGCAATAAATATAAAGACCAACAGTTTTGGCCATTATTTTGTTTTTCAACCCTATATCTAATTGGACGGTTTGGAGAGTTATAACCACGCATTTTTTCTCCTAATGCAAGCCTCACACGTTATACGTCTAAAGGTTGGTTGCGGTAAACAGCGTGTTTTGACAATTTGGAAGTTTGCAAAAAATAAACTGGAATGCCTTAAGATAAAACATTTATTTCAAACACCAAAAAGAAAATTGAGTATGGGGGTCAAACTAGAAAATTTCAAAAAAACGTTTTACAAACGATTTCGTGTGACATATCAAATGAAAGGGAATGTGCGGATTTTAATAATATTTTTTTTTATTAATTTTGTAATAAACTGTTGTTGAAGTTATTCAAAAATGCACTGTATTCCCCCCTTATCTCCGAAACTACTGAAACTGAAATCTTAAAAATAATGCAAATTATAGTTCTATAACTAAAAATTACGGGAAAACCTATAAGAAGTCCATTGTATTAAAATAACATATAACAAAAATGAAAAATCAAAAAATTGGTCCATACCCTTTGCACGCGAGTCCGACTCGCACTTGGCCAGTTTTTTACTATTATTTTGAAGTGACCAATATGAGCGTAGCATGTCTGGGCGTAGCATGTGGGCTTGCTAAAAGAGAATAGCAAGCAACGCCTTTGTGTATCCGTGCCGTGCACGGGCTTGACCGTTCTATAGTTTTTTTTTTTTTTTCCATTTACTGGGTGAATAAACAGTTTTTTATCATATCCAATTCTCAATTTTGCGATGAATATATATGTTAAAATATTCCCATAACTTTTTAATAAAGATGAGGTCTTAGAAGTCTCGCAGCCAAAAACAAACAAAATCTCAGATTCCATATTTGAACAGTTTTAGGAAATCAATCAATTAATAGCCTATAAAGACTTGTCTGTGTTTACATTTGCTGAATAATTGATATCTAGGTAAAAGTAGAAAGTAAATAATTCGAAATTCGAGTACATAGGCACCAAATTCAAAATAAATGAGACTACTAAGAAATAGTAATTAGTGAAATGGCGTAAGAATTACGTACCTAATTTAAATGTTCAGTTCTTTCAGCTCATTTGGCTAAAAATATTAGTGTTCGCTAGAATTTAACATGATACTGTTTCTTGACGTGATAACGGCTGCACGCACAAAAATGTGTCACGGTCTCGTTCCGCACGTTCAATTGTTTTCTTATGGCGTTATCACGTAAAATTATCGACCGTAAACCGACTTTATATACTACCAATTTATTTGATTGTAAATAAGGCTGTTTATGTTTTCGCGACTACAAGTAGTTACCTACTTGATTTTTTCAAGCTCGTGCTTGACGACAATCTCACACTCTGATCTTCTCAACACGTGTGCTCTTAACTTAAGTTACTGACTTGAAAGGGAGTTCCACTCCTGAGCTGTACCCATAGGGACAATACGGGGATGTGTAAACCCCCGTGAACCCCTGTCGAGGAGCTCGTGGCTAGATAATAAGAGCCGCACGGGTCGATCCTCAAGTTGAAGCAACGCTTGCCGAGGTTGGTCTGTGGATGGGTGACCATCTTAACATACCGAGTTTCCTCCGTGCCTCGGAAAGCACGTTAAGCCGTTGGTCACGGCTGTTATTTGTAGATCTTTGGCAGTCGTTACGGATAGTCAGTAAATCTGACTCCAGTCTTGCCATGAAGTACCGTGTTACCCAGTTAATGGGTTGTGGAGGTCTGGTAGGCTGCCGCTCCTCGTAAAATACTGGTATTCAGCTGAATCCGGCTTGACTGGAAGCCGACCCCAATTTATTTGGGAACAGGCTAGGCAGATGATGATGATCCCCGTAAACCCTGTTGTCCGATAATGGAACGGGCTGACGGAATTAGAATGCAAAAAGGGTATAGAGTCCCGCTTGATTTGTTTGTAAAGTCTTGACATTGCCGTCTGTAGTAAAGGCCGCCGTCTTTAGCAGATTTCTTGAAGCTGTTTGTATTCAGAATTCTAGAGAATTAACAAATTTTGGAACAACAGACTCTATGTAATACATTACAGAATTTAAATTCCACTGCAACCCATACTTTTATTTATATCGTCGTTTGTAAAATTGGTCACCGAAAAGTGAACGTAAAATACACAACGTTAAAGTTGATTATTAAGCTTATAGGATGGTCAAATTGCTGAGGAATCTGTTCGAAAGAGGTACCGTAGCCCTGGAACGCAAAGGGCACTAGGAAGAACACGGATGGGTTTTAGTCAGTAAGAGTCTGACACTTCCTCTTGCTTCACCCAGAGCGGGAGCAGTCATTTGATGATTTCCGACCCTTAAAAAAAATAATGGTCAAATTTTCTATCTATACTAATATATAAAGCTGAAGAGTTTATTTGTTTACTTGAACGCGCTAATCTCAGGAACTACTAGTCCGATTTGAAAAAATATTACAGTGTCAGATAGCCCATTTATCGTGGAAGGGTATAGGCATATATCATCACGCTAAGGCCAATTGGAGCGGAGCAGTAATGAAAATTGGGGGGTGTATGGGGTCCGTTGCCATCTTAAAGACCCAAGCCAACCTCACCTGCTAGCGGTGCACCCTGCTGTCCAACGGACGAGGCTCTGGCGAACCTGGTTTCCCTCTTGTAGGGTTGTGGGGGTCAGACGGCTGCCCCACGTAAAACCAACTTCAGTCATATATGTATGGAGAGAAACAAGTTAGGTAAGGGTACTCGGTCTAGGGCGTCGCCGCATAACGACGCGCAGGCACATCGCCCTAAACCTGCGATAAGTGGGCTAGGGCTACCGTGTCAAGTACGGGCACGGCTAAAGAGGATAGTACCCAAGAAGAAGTTCCGCTTTGCCACCTGGAACATTGGCTCCCTAACCGGACGTTGCCAAGAACTCGCAGACGTACTTGCGAAGCGTCGGGTCCAGTGCGCCTTCCTTCAGGAGACGCGCTGGAAGGGAAATAAGTCACGTGACATCGGGCAGGGGTACCGGCTAGTGTACACCGGATCACCAGCGGGTAGGAGCGGAGTGGCCGTGGTGCTGTCTAAGGACCTTCAGGATGGACTCCTTGAAGTAGACCGATGCAGCGACCGGTTGATGCGAGTTAGGGTGCTGTTCGAAGGGTCGGTAACGAACCTAATCAGCGCCTATGCTCCTCAGACTGGTTGCTGTGAGTCTGAAAAGGAGGCCTTCTGGGATGAGTTCGAGGACGTATTACGCGCTATCCCGAATTCCGAAGGTGTTTTGGTTGGGGGGGATCTCAACGGTCACGTAGGTCAGTTTGCTGGAGAGTATGGACGTGTTCACGGTGGTTTTGGTTATGGCCAGCTAAACGCAGAGGGAGTCAATATACTTAGCACCTGCGCTGTGTCTGACCTAGCCATCGCGAACACATTCTTTCAGAAGAAGCCCCAGCATCTTATTACGTACCGTAGTGGTGCCTACTCAACCCAAATAGATTACCTGCTGGTGCGACGGTGCCACATTGGCAAGGTTACCAACTGCAAAGTCATCCCAGGCGAAAGCCTAACGGCTCAACACCGCCTCCTTGTCCTGGACTTTGCGGTTGTACCGAAGAAGAGAGTGACCGAGAAACGCAAACCCCGCACTAAGTGGTGGTTGCTTGATGGTCCTAGGCAGTCGGACTTCATCGCGGAGGTCGAGCATCTCACGATCAGTGCTCCGCATGAGTCCGCTCAAGAGATCTGGAGTAGGATCCATTCAGCAATCACCGGTGCGGGTAAGCGCGTCCTTGGCACTTCTCGTGGTGGCCGCACCATAGGAAAGGAGACGTGGTGGTGGGATGACGGGGTGCAGGAGGCGACTCGGAAGAAGAAGGTTTTATTTAAACAGTGGCAAGGGTCCAACTCTCCGGATGACAGGGAGGCATATGGAGCGGCTAAGCGCGCTTGCAAAAAAGCTGTAGCCAGAGCCCGCAGCAAAAGTCTGGCGCCCTTATACGACAAGCTGGAAACTGCGGAGGGGCAAAAGCTTATTTTTAAGCTGGCGCGTGGCCGGGAGAAAGCTACACGGGACATTAGCAAATGTCTTTGTGTAAGGGACGCCCAGGGTAAGCTGCTCTACGATGCCCCCTCTGTTAAGGAGAGATGGTGTACATACTTCGCGGAGCTGTCTAACAAACAGCATCCCCATAACCTTCCTCCGGAACTGCCTCCTAACCTTGGGCTTATTTCCCCTATTTCCCCCGACGAAACCCGCATTGCTCTTCGCCACATGAAGAACCGGAAAGCGGTCGGGCCTGACAATGTGCCAATTGAAGTGTGGAAGGCGATGGGCCCACATGGTGTGGACCTTCTGACGGATCTTTTTAACCGCATCCTGATCACCAAGGAAATGCCGAACCAGTGGCGATTTAGCCTGATTATCCCTGTTTACAAAGGCAAAGGTAGCGTACAGGATTGTGGTAGCTACCGCGGTATCAAGATCATGTGCCACACCATGAAGCTCTTCGAGCGCATCATTGACACACGGCTCCGTAGCGAGTGTACTGTCTCTGAGTGTCAATATGGCTTCCGGGCGGGTAACAGCACCATGGACGCAGTGTTCGCCTTACGGAATCTGGCTGAGGCTTACAGAGAGAGAAGGAGAGCTTTGCATATGGCCTTTTTAGACCTGCAGAAGGCCTTCGACTGTATACCTCGGCAGTCCATCTGGTGGGCACTGCGCTTCAAGGGCGTTCCCGAGGCCTATATTGACATTATCAGAGACATGTACCGCGATTCCGTGTCCTCTGTCCAGACCGCTGTCGGCGAATCGAATGGCTTCCCAATATATGTTGGCGTTCACCTAGGCTCGGCTCTTAGCCCGTTCTTGTTTAACGTAGTGCTCGATGTAGTTACGGCAAACATCCAAGATCAGCCTCCATGGCTAATGATGTATGCCGATGACATCGCCCTCGTTAATCAGAACAAAGCCCATCTTGAGCGCAAAGTCAACATTTGGAAGGACACGCTTGAAAACGGTGGTCTGAGACTAAATGTGGCGAAGACTGAGTACATGTCCTGTGGCAGCACGGATACAAACACCATCCGAATAGGTTCGGACCTGATCAGAAAGTCCGATACGCTCAGGTACCTTGGATCCGTGCTGCACGAGTCTGGCAGCGTGGACGACGATGTCCAAGCACGTATTGGCGCGGCTTGGGCGAAGTGGCGCGAGGTGACGGGCGTTGTATGCGACCGCAAAATGCCTCCGAAGCTCAAGGGGCAGATATATAAATGCATCATTCGGCCTGTCCTACTGTACGGGGGCGAGTGTTGGCCAGCACTAAGCAGACACACCCAGGAGCTTCGCGTCACGGAGATGAAGATGCTGAGATGGATGAGTGGCGTAACGCGATCCGATCGCATACGCAACTCTTACATCCGAGGTAGTCTTGGTGTCCGTGACGTGGGGGAAAAACTGCAAGAGTGTCGTCTGCGTTGGTATGGCCACATCATGCGCCGCCCTATGGAGTACGTTGGTCGGAGATGCATGAATATGGCTGTTCTTGGGGCTAGGCCCCGTGGTCGCCCTCGCAAGCGCTGGCTGGACGTCGTCAAGTCCGACATGAGAGCCAATGGCCTGACTGAGAAGGATGTTGAGGTTCGGGCAAAGTGGAGGAAGCTAAGTAGGAAGGCGGACCCTGGCAATAGCCGGGATTAACGCCAGGTGGAAGAAGAGTAATGAAAATTGTGACACAGACGAAGTTGTGCGGGTCAACTAGTCTTCTTATAAATTTCAGTAAGGAATGAATCAAAAACTCTTCCTATGATCGTTGCCACATTATTCAAGACCTTGACGCAACCCTACGACCATTTATTGCCAACCACTTTTTTATTCATATCCATATAAATAAGAATCTTTCCTCCCTTTTCATATGATGAATGAATATCCATCTCGAAACGAAGCCCTTACAAGCGAGGCAAAAGCAAGTTTTTAACAACATTCATGATTTATCCGCCCATTCGCGAAAGAATAATATGATTTACGGCAAGGATAAATATTTTTATATTACTCTTAAATATTTGGGAAGTGGGAAATACGAAAAAGAAGACAGTGTTTTTGAGTGTTCAAAAATGTAGGACCGGCCGTTGTGGCAACGCTTGGAGGAGGCCTATGTCCAGCAGTGGACGTCTTTTGGCTGGTATGATGATGATGAAAGAATGTAGTTATGTTTCTTCAATGTTCTGTGATTTCTTCGCTGAATAATGTTGCTGCTGAGTTGAAATTTTGAGTTCGATCACTATGGCTAACAATGATATTTGTGTTTTGAAGTTAGAAAAGTCACCCAGAATGTATAAAAATCTATAGAATTACCCAAAATAAACATGGCGAGACTCCCACCAATAGTTAGAACGGCGCAAGCAGTAAATCCTAGTTTAGATCTGATAAATTCTATCTTTTTCACAGAAAAATATACATATCCCAGAATTTATACGTCACTGGTAGCCAAAAACCCAAAGAGCTAACAACCAGCTTCACTATTATGTTACCCAGTAGCTCAGAATAGGTCCCAACACAAAATATTTGGTAAAAGGTTAAGCAGATGTAATAAGCTTAATAACTTCACCTTCTAATTCCGTCTAGTATCCATCATCTTCCTGCCCTTATTCCATGATGTCCCTCTCCCCCTTCATTCATGCACATATTATATTTATAACTGTAATTCATCATCACATGCATAGCCTTTTCCCAAATATTTTGGGGTCGGCTTCCAGTCGAACCGGATTTAGCTGAATACCCAGTATTTTACGTTATATTATATTAAAAACCGTAATAACGTCTTATAAAATAACATTACATTCGTCGATATGGGAAACTGTTCCATAAAACTGCTCAAGAGAAAGTGGCATTGTATTAGCGATGGCGATTGTCGAACTATCGAAATATAAGGGACTAGTTTTTAGCCCGCGACGTGGTATGCGCATATCTCGTTTTTTCCCGTTTCTCGTAGGAAAATCCTTTTTTTTCCTCCATTAAGGAGTGTAGTGAAGCTACATGCCCAGTTATCTACTACCAGTAGTTTCGGCAGTGCGTTGTCTGTCAGTCACTTACTCAGAAACGGAAGAATTTTAAAATATTGATTTCTCACGTGAAATTCCGATAGCATTTGTCAATAATCCTATACATTTTTGACAATTATTGCCTTTGCTAGAATGTCGCTTTTCTAGAGCCTAAGTGTCGTTTATGCATCCCTAGCGTGAAGTAAACTATATGAATTTTAACTTGAAAGTTGTAATACGTTTATGAGTAAGTAAGGGTTTTAGTGTTCCCAGTAGCTCCATCCGCTTGTAAAGTTTTTAATTTCCGGTACAAAATTTCTCCTACGTTGTTTAACTTAACGCCCTTTCCCAGTTCTAGGTGTCACATAAGGTTTACGATAATTGTTCAACTGTTGTTTTGTTTTGGTGGCAGAGAAATCCTTACTAATATTATAAATGCGAAAGTAACTCTGTCTGTCGCGATTTCACGCCAAAACTTCTGAACCGATGTAAATGAAATTTGGTACAAAGATAGTCTAGAGCCTCAGAAAGGACATAAGCTACTTTTTATCCCGGGACTATGTTCCCTAGAGACGACGCGGGCGAAGCCGCGTGCAGAAGCTAGTAGTACATAAAGCAAATACCAGGTGGCTTTGAAAGTAGGTGATATTTTTTTCTTAGTAGGTACTACGTTACCGTGAGGAGCTCGTGGGTAAACAATAACAGCCGCACGGGTCGATCTTAAAGGTTAAGCAACGCTTGCCAAGGTTGGTCCGTGAATGGGTGACCATCTTAACATACCGAGTTTCCTCCGTGCCTCGGAAAGCACGTTAAGCCGTTGGTCCCGGCTGTCATTTGTAGGTCTTTGGCAGTCGTTACGGATTTTCAGAAGCCAGTAAATCTGACTCCAGTCTTGCCAAAAAATACCGTGTTACCCAATTAATGGGTTGTGGAGGTCTGGTAGGCAGCCGCTCCTCGTAAAATACTGATATTCAGCTGAAACTGGTTTGATGGAAGCCGACCCCAATGTAGTTGGGAAAAGGCTAGGCGGATGATGAGGTACTACGTTACCGTATGGACAGATTTATGCAGTTATTATTTTTTTCGTAAAAGAACCGAATATACTGTTTTTTGCTTTTCATTTCTTAATGTGAATGCAAATATGGATCTTAATATGGTGTGCAATCTTTATTATTATTATATTAATAATAAATGGTGCCATTTTAGTCGTATTACAAAGGCGACCCACTTAATGAACGCGACCTAAACTACCTCCAGCCGCGATTTAAAAAACTGGTACACGGCTCTCGCTACTGGACGGTTTTAACTACGTCTTTCGTCATGATTTATTATTTTAATTTTTAGGGTTCCATACACATAAGGTAACCAATGGAACCCTATTACTAAGCCTCCGCTGTCCGTCCGTCCGTCCGTCCGGCCGTCCGTCTGTCTGTCAGCGGGCTGTGTCTCAAGAACCGTAATAGGTAGACAGCTGAAATTTTCACAGATTATGTATTTCTTTTGCCGCTATATCAACAAATAATATAAAGTAAGGTTCATGGTACGTAACCTTCTTGTGAGAGTCCGACAGCAGGCAAGTTTTTATTTTTAAGGAATGTGTAGTAGGTACTGGATAGATGAAGTGTACGACTAAAATGGCCCTGTGTATGTTAAGTCATGTCTAAACCTGCAATAAGCTTTTATGCAAGTTGCGTTACATTGCGGGCTACCGAGGTAAAATGTGATCAATCGCGCGATCGTGCCCCGCAATATTATCATCATCATCTGCCAAGCCTTTTCCCAACTATATTGGGGTCGGCTTCCAGTCAAACCGGATTTAGCTAGAATACCAGTATTTTACGTGTAGCAGCTGCCTATCAGACCACCACAACCCATTAACAGGGTAACACGGTACTTCTTGGCAAGACTGCAGTCAGATTTACTGGCTTCTGACAATCCGTAACGACTGCCAAAGATCTTCCAATTGACAGCCAGGAATAACGGCTTAACGTGCTTTCCAAGGCACGGAGGAAACTCGGTATGTTCAGATGGTCACCCATCCACAGACCAACCTTGGCAAGCGTTGCTTAACCTTGAAGATCGACCCGTGCTACCGGCTGCTATTATTTCGCCACGAGCTCCTCATTTTGCCCCGCAATGTACTTAAACTTAATTGCGAGTTGCTTGCAAGTAGAACTGCTTCCTTATAAGGAGTTACAGCTTTTATGGATTGGAAATCATCAAATGACTCCTTCCTCTCTGGGTGAAGCAGAAGGGAGTGTCAGACTCTTACTGACTAAAACCCATCCGTGTTTTTCCTAATGCCCTCTGCGTTCCAGGACCGCGGTGACTGTTTCGAACAAATTCCGCATTCTGGCTTAGGCAACTTTTACTTGATAGTCGATTGACACAATATTAAATTACTAAAAATCAGCACTTTCTCGATTTCAACAGCCCACACAACGGTCACATCTCAATAATTGACGTTTCTCATGATACAACAAAATAATCTTCTCAAGAATTCAGAACAAGACCTAAGTTCATCGTATTTCATATTGTCTTCTTACTAAAATTGTCTACGAAAAGTCAATTATCATGTGAGTAGGTAATATAATACTGCGTAGGTGACCGAACCTATATCAAAGGATAATTTAGTTATACAATATGAGTTAGTCTGAAATCCTATATCGTTCTTCATAAGTTTTTATAGTAGTGTTGAATTTAGATTACCATTAACTAGGCTGACTTTGCATTGGAGTGGAGAGGGGTGGAGCGTTCTGTTTCTTTTCGTGTCCTTTAAAGCAAACTTTGTTCGGCCAGTATGTGGCCACTTGAACCGCTCGGTCATTAGTCACGTTCATGTTTTGAATGATGCAGTTAGTTGGACATCAAGGGCAAGAATGTAGGTGGGGTATATCCTCGAACATTGTAGAGTAATGAAATTGGAGCGGATACAACAATTCTACATATTTTTAACCGACTTCTTCAAAAAGGAGGAGGTTCTATATTCGGCTGTATGTATCTTTTTTTTATGTATTTTCACCGACTTCTCCGTCAATTCTGGACCGATTTAAAAAAAAAAAATTTTTTTCGAAAGCCTATACTCCTTAGGTGGTCCCATTGACACCAAGTCAGAATCTGATAACGAAGCACATACAGTGTTTTTCATAAACTTTCTAACGCAATTCAGATATTTGTGCCTGGTAATAATCATTTTATGTTGCTGAGCTGATGATGGAAGGTATAAGTCAAGATCTGATGATGTGATCCCATGAAAAATTTTTGTTCAGCGATATTTTCGCCAATTGTTAACCGATTTGGATGATTCTCTTTTTGTTTAGAAGAGTATTTTCTCGGACTGGTCCAATTTATAAGTTAATTTGGTGAAGATTCGGTGAGGAACTTCGGAGGTAGGCAACGGAACTCTTCAATAAATGATAGCAAATGGATCGGGATTTCTGTAATCGCATGTCTGTTGATTGTTTACACCAACACATAACATAATATCACGCCGGCACGCTGTGCTTGTGGTTTCATTTTTTAGTGGTACCTGCGTACCACTAAAAAGTGAAAAGTTATTAGTTGTTTCGTTTTTGAACACCGACTTCCGAAATTAAAGTTATTTTTCACTTTGTAGTGTTTTGTTTTTGGAAGTCGGTTTTATTTTTTTGTTAAAAAGTTTTTTATTTTTCACTTTTTGTTTTGGTTTTTGTTTTGTCTCTGCTCTGCTCAGCTTCAGTGCAAATCATACATAGACTGTCTCCTACGTGTCTTGGAAAACACGTTTAGCGTTGAGCCCGGCTGTCATTTGTATTATAGGGTTATTTGTAAAACACTTATAACCTTTTAGAGAGTAAAAAATACACATGATAATAAAAAAAAAACTTTGATCTTGAGACCAACTTAAAAAAATATTAGCTGTTTCAAACAAGATGCAATATTTAGCTGATGAAAATGTATGAAATAGCCGATTTTCTTTCGAGTTTTCAAAGTTGGTCTCAAAAGTAAAAGTTATTTGTAATCATTTATACTTTAACTCCCAAAAAGGTTATTAGTGTATTACATAAAAATAACTCTGTATATTAAACAGTTGTCATATTATAAGGATTCGCACACGAAGGGTTCCGTACCATAAACCTTAGCTTTATAAAGTATTTGTTTTTATAGTGGCCATAGATTTACACAATGTGTGAAAATTTCAACTGTCTACCTATTACGGTTCTTGAGATACAGCCCGTGACAGACAGACGGACGGACGAACGGACGGACAGCGGATGCTTAGTAATAGGATATAGGATACCCTTTGGGTACGGAACCCTTATAAGATTATAAACTTTGACGATTCCAAACCCAAGCTTGTACTTTTACCTAGACTTAGGGTAGGTTCTTATATCTTTAGTACATTATACATGTATTTGCTATCGACACTCTAAAATATAGGTCCATAAGAGTAGGTTTTTCTTTCCTAATGTACGTCCATTTATTTCATTTAAAAAAGTTATTTATCCATTGCATTTACCTTATTATATTTTTACCTGTCCAATGAACATTTTCTTTTAGGCAAAGGCTAAACTACTTAATCAGTCAGAAACTCATTTAACCTGTGATCTGGTCGCAATAGCCGTTGCGACACTACAACAATTAAATAATTTATTGTAAAAAAATTGGCGGCCGCCATGTTTTTTTGTCGATGGATATTAAAAAAAAAAAAAGAATTTCAAACTGCGTGATTTGGTATTTCATGTGGGATGCCATTAAGCGTCAATTTCAGTTAATTCTCAATAGCACACACGTGTGCCGACGACAAACCACAGAATAAAATAAAATAATGCTTTTGTTTAACTACCCGCATTTACTTGAATGTCTAGTCTTATAAATAAAACAAAGACTATTACAAAATCTAACTGGTTGCTTTATGTATTAACTTTTTAGATGTTCAGTTTCTTTTTGTGTTTGTAACTTTGTATGTTTCTGCTAAATCACACACTGTTAATTTGGGATTTCAATATTTGTAAATGTGTGAGTATTGTTTTTGCCTCTGCATAACCCTCAGGTGCATAGTCCTCACATTTAACTAAATTTTTGTACACCAAATATTGCAAAAGATTTTTTTGAAAAGAGTAACTATTATGGAGTTTCTTGTCTATTTTTCTCCATTTTCACCTTTCCGAATAGATAGTAGAGTCACTTAAGTATTTTTATATTATTTGAAATGTGAATGACGTTCAAAAGTGCCTTTTAATGGCCTAATTGGAATAAACGTTTTGATTTTGACTTTGATTAAATTCTAGACGCCGACGACAGACTCCGAACTAACTTAATATAAAATAATTTCCGGGCGAATTTCTAGACAAATAATGGGCCTTTCCGGACTTTTATCCTTGAGTTCCTTGAAATATGACAAAGGTTCTTTTTCGAGAGGATTTTACTCAGCATTTTTTTATATTTACTGAGATCACTGGTTTTCCTGCCACCTTCTACATTCTCAACATTAATATAAAGGAAAGAAATCTAGTTGAGCGTGTTCTTCCAAAATGGTGGCAAAATAAATCTTACGTTTCTATACAAAATCGAAGCCTTTCATGTAGCTTTTTAGGGTTCCGTACCCGAAGGGTAACCAACGGAACCCTATTATTAAACCTCCACTGTCCGTCAGTCCGTCCGTCCGTCCATCCATCCGTCCGTCTGTCTGTCAGTGGACTGTATCTCAAGGACCGAAATATGTAGACAGTTGAAATTTTCACAGATTGTGTAATTCTATTGCCGCTATAACAATAAATAATAAAAATTAAATTAAATACATTAAAAATTATAGATTAAACACAAAAAGTAGTTTTTTTCGGTTCATGGTACGACACCCTTCGTCTACTAGTCCGACTCGCACTTCTACAATCAATATATGCCTTTAATTTATTACGGTCGATTCATCCTGCTAGGGTATTTCGTCAATATATTCTCATTTACTGTTTATTTCTGGATTTTATTCAATACCTGAACCAGATGGCTCATTATACGAATGCTCACACGAAATGTGTGGGTTTACTAGGAAAATTCAATACTATTAAACGAGTACCGAGCTCGCTTTGAATTACGTTTTATGTGAAATATATGTGTTATCTTCTCATTTTCTATACGAGCAGATTGGTATTAAAACTAAAAGGAATGTAGGTTGCTAATAACAGTTCGCATATAAAAGACAAAACGGAGACTAAAAGTTATGTTTTATCAGCGACAAAGGTTGTCAAAAATCTGTATGAAAGATGATGATCTGATGTGTTTTTTTTACTGTCGATAGGCACGCGTTTGACCACTATCTCACCTGTTGGTAAGCGATGATGTGGTCGAAGATGTAGCACGCCTGCCTAGAAGTAACCTATTCACTGTTGACTTAAAGACTCCCAGGTGGTTGCTATCAGGAAACACAGACTTCAACAGGGGATTCCACTCCTTAGCTGTACGCACTATGAATGCGTTTCCAAAACGGTTTTGTGCATGTGGGTGGGATGTCCACCATGTACCGGTGGCGCATTGCCGTTCGTCTTGTGTTCCGATGATCGAACGGAAATCCGATCCATACTTATCAATGTTTTTAAACTTTTCCGTTAGTAAGTGATAGAGTGAGTTACAGATAACGCACAGCCGAAATTACTGGTCATGTAGGGGAGCACTAACACACACAAAGGATTTTCCGAAATGGAAAAACGAAGCAGAAAACAGGATACGCGCATGCGAAGCTGCGGGCAAAAGCTAGTTGAGGATAAGAGCAAAATAATGATGTGTAGGTAGTAGTGTCAAAATATAATTTTGTAGAAGTCCATTGTCAAAACCATTTCATTGTTATAATTTTTATATCGGTATTATTTTTTGGTGTGCGCTATAAATATTTGTCTTTCTCTTTCTCTCCACAATTCCACCCCACGCACAGACGACTAATAACGTAAATGGCCTCTTTCCAACAATACAAATCACCAAGTTTTTGCGGTGATATATCTAACGACTACGTAGTATCGTTTATTACCAAGGCTTGCTGCTGAACAGAAAAATGCCAATTAAATAAAATAAAATACCAAGAGAGGATTTTTAAGATAATCTTTTAAGCTTATCATATTTGATAAATTCTCGTGGAGCTCGTGGCTAAAGATTACTAGCCGCATGTATAGATATTTAAGGTTAAGCAATGCTTGCCAAGGTTGGTCTATGGATGGGTCACCATACCGAGTTTCCTCCGTGCCTTGGAAAACCAGTTAAGCCGTTGGTCCCGGCTGTCATTTGTAGATATTTGGCAGTCGTTACGGAATGTCAGAAGCCAGTAAAATCTGACACCAGTCTTGCCAAGAACTGCCGTATTATGGGTAATACGGCAGTTCTTGGCTGAGGAGCTCGTGGCGAAATAATAACAGCCGCACGGGTCGATCTTTAAGGTTAAGCAACGCTATCCAAGGTTGGGCTGTAGATCCTGTGCCCGTCGGCGGTCGACAGGTCCGACGCCTGTTACCGCTGCGGCTAGGAGGGCCACAAAGCTGCCTCATGCACGGTCGCCAAGCCACACTGCGTAATGTGTGCCGCCAGTGGCCGCCCGGCAGGCCACGTGATGAGGGGGAGGTTGTGCAATCCTCCCCCTAAGAGGGATAAAGCGCAGGTGCCGGTCGGGCCTGCTGCTAGCACTGCCGTTCCCGAGGTAGGAACGGCGGTGGCTGCGGAGGAAGGGGGTGCGATGTCCGATTGATGGCCGGAATCGAACATCGCATCCTCCAGGCGAACATCAACCACTGCCGGGCTGCACAGGATCTCCTGATGCAGACCATGGCTGAGTGGTTGCTGGACTTGGCGGTGGTCGCCGAGCCTTACTCGTTCCCTGGCCATTGGCTGGGCGACCGAGACGGCCTGGTGGCGTTGGTGTCGCAGTCTTCCACAGACTCCCCTCTCCTCTCGCTCTTAGAGAGGGGTCCGGGATACGTGGCCGCCGCGTGGGGGGATGTGGCCCTGGTTGGGGTCTATTTCTCCCCAAACCGCCCTCTCTCGAACTTTGAGGATTTCCTGGAGATCCTCACTGCAGCCGTAGGGAGGGCGGCGCCGCGCCAGGTCATGGTTTTAGGCGACCTGAACGCCAAGTCGGTGGCCTGGGGCAACCGAGCCACCTCCTGCAACGTCCGGGGTCGCGCCGTCGAGTTTTGGGCGGCGTCATGCGGGGTGTCCCTCCTCAACAGGGGCCCCCCTGTTGAGGAGGGACACCCATTGTGAACTGGCGGGTGGAGTTGGTGGAGACCTTGTCGGACCACTGTTATGTGCGGTTCGACATCTCCACCCAGAGCCCGCGTGGTGAGATTGCCCGCTCTGGCAGGTCTCCCTTCCCACGGTGGGCTTTCACTCGTCTGGACCGGGAGGCAGCCAAGCCTTCCTCCAAGACTGGCTGTCGCCCCTTGTTGAGGCCCTGGACGTTGACGCCGCAGCGGTCCAGCTGAGAGGATCCCTGACCAAGGTGTGCAACTCCAGCATGCCTCGGTCTCGCCGTCCGCCTCCCCACCGAGCAGTATATTGGTGGTCAGAGGAGCTGGCGGGCCTCCGGGCCACCTGCGTGGTGGCCAGAAGGGCTTACACAAGGAACCGACGGCGTAGCGCCCGTAGCCAAGCAGACGAGGACCACCTCTACGACTCTTACCGAGAAGCGAAGGCGGTCCTCAAGTCGGCTATGGGTGCTGCCAAGGACGCGGCGAGGGCCGAGATGCTGGAGGGTCTCGACAGGGATCCGTATGGGAGACCATACAAGGCGGCGCGAAACCATTTGCGGCCCCATGGTCCCCCACTTACGGAGACCTTCGAGCCAGCGTTGCTGGATGGGGTGGTCCGGTCTCTGTTTCCGCGCAGGACCGACTTCGCCCCACCAGCAATGGACCCTCCGCAGTCGGCGCCCCCACCGGAGGAGGAGATACCTCCGGTGACGGAGGAGGAATTTCGCGCGGGGGTTCTTAGCCTCCGCGCGAAGAAGACGGCTCCTGGGCCGGACGGCGTCCCCGCACGGGTGGTGGCTATAGCTGCCGCTCAAATGGAGGACAGGTTTCGGGAACTCTTCAGCGCGTGCTTTACGGCTGGAAGGTTCCCGAAACTGTGGAAGGAGGGGCAGCTATGCCTCCTCCGAAAGGAGGGACGCCCGGCGGATTCCCCCTCGGCATACCGGCCCATCGTTCTGCTCAATGAGGTCGAATTGTTCGAGGGGATCATCGCTGGCCGGCTCAGGAGCCATTTGCGGGGTGTACGGCCGAACCTGTCGGACGCCCAGTTCGGTTTCCGACAGGGTTGGTCCACAATCGACGCGCTGGCCCTTCTCAAGGGCCAGGTGAAAGGGGCGGTGGAGGCGGGGAACGGAGTGTTAGCGGTGTCATTCGACATCGCCAACGCCTTCAACTCCGTTCCCCACTCCACCATATTGGAGACACTCCTACCGGAGTTCCTAGCACTCCGGTAGGATACCGATATCCGTGATACCTCACGGAGTGCCCAAATCTGGGGGGGCCGAACGCATGGTGCCGGCGTTTATATGCGGGCATACTGCGGAGCATGGCCCTGTACGGGGCCCCCATCTGGTCGGACTCCCTCCAAAGGAGGGAGAATGCGACCGTGATGCGCAGGCCTCAAAGGGCCATTGCACTGCGGGTGGCGAGGGCCTACCGCTCGGTGGGCTTTTCGGTGGCGTGCGCTCTGGCGGAGGGGTGCCCCCCTTCTTGGGAGTTGGAGGCGTGGGTGCTCGCCAGAGTGTACGAGTGGACGGCGCGGCGAAGGGCCCTCGGGGAGCACCCCGTCGTGGAGGAGCGGGAGGCCGTGCGGCGGGAGGCGAGGGACGCTATCGTCGTCCATTGGACGGAGGACCTCGCCACCGCCACCTTTGGCCGCCGAACCCTGGACGCGCTTGGTCCGGTCCTGCAAGACTGGCTCGAGCGCTCCCACGGTTTCCTCTCATTCCGTCTGGTGCAGGTGTTGTCAGGCCACGGCTGTTTCGGCAAGCACCTGCACCGGATCGGGAGGGAGGAGACCCCGGCGTACCACGACTGCGGTGCGGCGGAGGACACGGCTCAGCACACCCTCGAGGTGTGCCCGGCTTGGTCTGAGCCGCGCCGCAGTCTAACTGCGGAGATCGGACAGGACCTCTCACTTCCCGGCGTGGTCAACGCCATGCTGGAGAGTGAGAGGTCCTGGGCAGCTGTCGCCTCTTTTTGCGAGGATGTCATCTCGCAAAAGAAGGCGGCGGAGCGCGCGCGGGAGGACGACCCTCTTGCTGCGCCGCTCCGAAGGCGAAGATAAGGTCGGAGAAGACGTCGTCTTCTCCCTCCTCATGGTGGTGATGGGCGGGCGATAGGCGCGGGGGCGCCTCCGCCCGCATTGCACACCACACCACCTTCGCTGGTCATTCCCAGCCCTCCCCCTTAACGGGGAGGACGTGAGGGGCCCCCCGTTTTAGGCGGGTTGTCGTCGGTGGAGGACCGGACGCCAAGGCTGCGCCGATCTCCCAGTCCTCTTCCACTCGGACGATGCGGGAATGCCGCTGGGTTATTTTAGTGGGTATAACGGGTCAGCCCGGGGAGTCCCACATACCCCTCCCATTCCCCCGATGGGCGGGTATGCGTAATGCATTTTTTCCCAGCGCAAAAAAAAAGGTTGGGCTGTAGATGGGTGACCATCTTAACATAACGAGTTTCCTCCGTGCCTTGGAAAGCACGTTAAGCCGTTGGTCCCGGCTGTCATTTGGTAGATCTTTGGCAGTCGTTACGGGTTGTCGGAAGCCAGTAAATCTGACTCCAGTCTTGCCAAGAAGTACCGTGTTACCCAGTTAATGGGTTGTGGAGGTCTTGTAGGCAGCCGCTCCACGTAAAATACTGGTATGCATCTGAATCTGGTTTGACTGGGATACGACCCCTATATGGTTGGGAAAAGGTTAGGCAGATGATGCTTTGATAAATTGTTATAGTTTAATAACGCTACCTAATTTATTTATAATATTTTATTTTCAGCCTGTTCTGAGCCTTTTCATTCCATACGGCCCGGCTTTGGTCAACCGTGGACTTTTTTCTGACGATGGGCGTCACACTCGTCGGTTCATCTTCGTCTGGGTCTTTCGCGATGTAGCCGGATATTTTCGTGCAACCACCCTGTTTTTTTTTTAAGGATGGGAAATCATCAAATGACTCCTCCCGCTCTGAGTGAAGTAGGAGGGAGTGTCAGACTCTTACTGACTAAATCCATCCGTGTTCCTCTTAGTGCCTTTTGCGTTCCAAGGCTACGGTACCTCTCTCGAACAGATTCCGCAGCCCCAGCAGGTCGTGCACCCACCCTGTGGTTGATTTATCTAGTAAACTGTTCGATATGCGGCAGATGTGTCTGGCCCAGTCCTATTCTGGTTTGCCTGCCTTTTGGTATTTTTCTTAATCTGACTTAAAATTAAATCTTATGGCAATTACTTATAGTAATTGAAACACAACGAGTTGCACTCCGGGAGTGCCGGCAGAAGTGAAAACTTGAATACGTGCTTCTCTTCCTGCGTCTTACGAATTTTCGATCTGGTCACGTGTCTTGACGTCTTACGAACTTTCGATCAGGTCACGTGTCCTGACGCGTGTTTAACATTTTTACCCATTACAAAAAAGTGCACAACGCTGCTAAAGAAGTATTCACTTCAAAAAAATTCTCAAAAATTGCACCTTAATGAGATGTCAACCATAATTACATACATCGCACTAAGATCTAAACTAAGTAACTGTCACAAAGACCTTTAAACCTTGTAGATTTATGATGAACAAGCGACATTCAACCTTAAGATGATCGTCAAATTATTATCCCGTCGTTACGTATAAAAAAAGAGTATTCTTTTGTATCCTATCACTTTCAGTCGTCAAATTATTTGATATCGTTATTCCTATAAAATACGTAATTAAACCTACGAATATCATCAGGTAGTGTATGAGAGTACTGCATGATATTCGACTTGTTTATTAGGTTCAGTATACGAAATACCGGGCATCCCTAATTTTGCGGTGAGGTAATGGTTCATTATACCGGAGTACGGTCATATATGAGACCTCATAATTATAAATTATGAAGTGCCGGTTATGAAGTACCAACTGTCAGGAATTCATAAAATTCATAATACATACTTTTTAAATTTCTCTCGCTGGATTAATTAAATATTTTTAGCATAGCCGTGTTGTTGGTATTTTTTGCTTCGAATGTAGGTAAAATTGTGGTCATAGATTTAATCTTGAGATATTTGTTGTATGTTGAAAACTCTGTTTCGTAATAGGTACTAATAACTGTCGGCACGGTTGGCGCAGTGGTTCAGCAATCGGCTGCTGCGCCGCGTGCCGTGGGTTCGATTCCCGCACGGAACAAATATTTGTATGGCCTACAGGTAGTTGTTCCGGGTCTGGCTGTTTGTGTATGTGTCTTTGTATGTTTGTAAACGCACCCACGATACAGGAAAAAATCCTAGTGTGGGGCAAAGTTTATTTTATTAAAAAAAAAAAAAAAAAAACTATTACAAATCGAAAGTTGGTTAAGGCTAATTTAGCTGCAGACATACGTTGCGCTCAATCGCTACATGGAAGACCTTTTATTCTACAAACAATGCAGTCTTTACGAGTACAATCGCAAAGATGCCGTCGGGCCTATGACATGGATGACATAGCTGTGGGACTAAGTAAAAGTGTTAGTAAAGTAAGCTAAACCATTCGTTTCCAAAAACAAAAAGGTGCTAAGATTATGCGAATTTTAAAACTTGATAACCTCTTGGAAGATTCACCTTTACTCACTTCAGCCATGGCATTTAGAACTGTTAAAATGCATACGAACAAGCATAATTAAAGCACTACTTAGAATTCTCAAGAACTTACTCTGGAATCATGATAACATAAGCAACATTATACACGTTAACCGAGAACTTAATTAACGTCAAGTTTCTTGAGGTTTAACATAGCTTTGGTACATGCGAAGTTTAACCTTATTCCCTTTGTTTCAGAGTCTAGTCTTCCGTGTCATGAGTCATCCGAAGGTGCCGGATTTCCAGCAATGTGTGTCTTTTGAGGCATTCGCTAACCAACATCAGGAGTTGGCGTATAACGTGTTTTGTCTTGGAGCGGTGTATTTTCTACCCTTGACAATAATATCAGTCTGCTACGCGTGCATTTTTTATGAAATATCGAAGAATTCCAAAGAAAATTCTGGTAAGTTTTTCTTCAAATATTTCTTCCTTGATAGTTTTACAGGCTTTTTCCGGTTTTGACAATTTTGTGATAGTAAATAGTTAATTTTATTTTGATGTCAAAAATAATTTTAATGCGACTTAATATCGTATTTAGATTTTACCTTCGATACTTTTCATATCGATCACATTATCAATTCGACACTTAGTCCCTTTTGGAGCTATCATTGAGCAGACTACTGGCATCATAAACTATATTTAATCAGATGAAAACAAAAAGTCAATAAATAAAACTTTCACCAACGCAATTTGGCATCAAACTCTGAATGTATGGCGATATTACGAAATACTATGCGTTTGGAAACAGACGCAGGCAAAGTGTTCCACTCCTTTGCTGTGCGCATTATAAAAGACGTTTGGAAACGCATAGTGCGAATTGGTGGAATAGCAACAAGGTAGGGATGGTAAGATGCAGTGCGTCTGGATGTCCGATGGTAAAAGGGGGCCGGTGGGATGAGGTCGTGGAGTTCTTGGGCACACTCACTGAAGTATAATCTGTAGAAGACCGACAAGCAGGCAACCTTACGGCGATGAGCCAAGCTATGTAGCTTGGCATCCTCCAGTTTTACGTCACCGATGAGCCTCTTAGCTCTGCGTTCCACCGAGTCAAGCGCGGCAAGCTGATACTTAGCTGAGTCATCCCAAAGGTGGCTACAATACTCCATGCAGGAACGGACTTTTGCTTTGTAAAGGGTTAAAAGCTGTCCAGGCGTGAAGTATCGCTTCACCCTATTTACACACACTCAACCACCCCTTTACAATATAAGTGTAGAAATTGAGTGTAATACAATTTAATTCTGTGGCAGTAACTTTGTAAAAATACTGAGACGGTACGCCCGACACGCGCGACAGTACCAACACCATTCTGCGCGCGCTGGCGGACCGGTGGGCCTCTCCGATGCTGGCTCGCTGGATACGGCTGCACGCAGTCATATAATGATTTGCCACTGTCATCAGTGGATCTGCCACTCAGTCAATATTATTACTAACATTAGTTTTTAAGTTTGTGATTTTACTAACAAATATGGATGATATGATATCTGAAATAAATTATTTATTATTATAGTAGGTTCTCTAGTAAAGTTTAAATAGCACCTCATGGTCTAATTTGTCTTAATTAATAGCAGGATTATGGACAGTTATAAATATGGTATAATTTAGTCACTGACGCTATAAGATGTTTATGGTTACTCATATTAATAAAAGGGTTATGATATGATATATAAATATGAGAAATATTAGCATTCCAACACCCACAGGGGTTGTTACGCGTTTATTATACCCGAGACTACATTGAAATTTGATATGACAGGATTAATTGTACCATTATTAATAGGATTTACTATAAATATCGGGTGCTATTCATGAGTTTATTTGTAGCACAAAAATAATTGTGGATGTCCTGTGTGGACCCTTCTTCCTGCTTTATTTTTAAATATAAAATTAGGGTGGTTTTATGGTTTAAGTGTTTTGAAGAAAATTTGCACATGGGTAGACTATAGCCAGGATTAGGGCATAGTAAATTAATCTCATTATCATCGATATCAGCCGAAAGACGTCCACTGCCAGACATAGGCCTCACCTAAGTGTCGCCAAGCGGTCCTGTGCTTCTGTGCGTTCCATCTTGTGGCCTTCCAACGCAGCGTATTCCGGTGCGCGGTCGCCACTCTAGAACTTTTTGGTTCCATGGACCATCTGTGTTGCGAGCAATGTGCACTACCCACTGTCATTTTGGTTTAATGATCCTTCGGGCTATGAGTTTCCTAGCGTGATTGAATCTGGAATGATGATATCCAAATCAAATTAAGTGTCGTTTATTCAAATTAGGCTGAGTGCCAGCACTTTTTGAACGACATCGTTTACAAATAGACAGTCCCCTAAAACGCCCACCCGTCTCCACTTCCTAGTGTTTTAGCTGTGGAGAAAACCTGGCCAACAAACTCCCCAGCAACACATCTGTCTGTTGAGTTAGAAGAACTCACATTTGTACAAAAGAATGCAAAGTTTTGTTACAACGAAAATAACATAACGTGAGTAACACATACAACCCAAAAACTAAATCATTTGCCACTTGTAAGCTAGCACTCTCCATTACGCCATTAAAAGCAGACAAATCAAGCATATTAACAATGTAAACCAAACTTAATAGGTAAGCCTCCGTGGTGCAACGTGCAGGGGTAGAATCTAACAATACAACTGTTACTCGACGCCAAAAGTAAAAAATTAGGGCCACTAAAATTAAACAAGAAGCAGTTAATCGTTAAACAATTGTCTAAGTCACTATTTAATCGCAAGTTGCAATAACTTCAATTATAAAAAAAAAACATTGTTTTGAGAGTATTATGTCAACATACATTCAGTCAAAAAAGTATCGGGAATGGATGATTTGTTTATGGTTCCAAATTCAAATTTTTGTTTTTTTGTAGTTGTTAGATTGGCACAACTGATTTCCATTTTGGCGCGGAGTTTGAGTTGCATCTGTTATTTATATTAAATACAGTGCTGGTTTTAGTAATATCATATATAGTGTGTATTGCGAATTTCATAATGGACAAAAATATCGAACAAAGAGTTTGTCTTAAATTTTGCATCGCCAATGCAATTTCGTGTTCGGAATCACTGAAAATGTTACAGAAGGCTTACGGTGAATCGACTTTATCAAAAACTCGTGCTTATGAGTGGTTAAAAGCGTTCAAAAGCGGTCGAGATGTGATGGAAGATTTGCCTCGCTCTGGTAGGCCGTCAACGTCTGCAACTGAAGTTAACATCGCAAAAGTGAAGGAAATAGTGACTGAAAATCCCCATTCAACTCTGAGAGAGATAGCCGGCGAACTTTCTGTATCTCACGAGTCGATCCGTACTATTTTAACTAATCATTTGGGTATGAAACATGTTGCTGCTCGGCTAGTCCCAAAAGATCTGAATTTTCTCCAAAAACTCAATCGCATGAAAGTCGCTGAGGACATACTAGAACGAGTCAGTTCGGACCCAACATTCATGAAACGCATTGTTACTGGTGACGAGACGTGGGTTTACGAGTTTGACATGCAAACTAGTCAACAAGCTTCGGAGTGGCGCCTTCCAACTGAACCGAAACTGAAAAAACCACGCCAAAGTCGATCAAAAGTCAAAGTCATGTTGACTGTTTTCTTTGACTATCGCGGTGTTGTGCACTCTGAATTCTTACCGGAAGGTCTAACGGTAAATAAAGAATATTATTTGAGCGTTATGCGGCGTTTAAGACAGCAAATTCGACGAAAAAGGCCAGATTTGTGGAAAGAAAATTCTTGGATTTTGCACCACGACAATGCGCCTTCGCACAAGGCTATCATTGTGAACGAATTTTTAACCAAACACTCAACAAATACCATCCAGCAACCACCATATTCACCAGATATGGCTCCTGCTGACTTTTTTCTTTTTCCTAAACTCAAATTACCACTTCGTGGCACCCGTTTTCAATCGATAGAAGACATAAAGGAGAATTCGCGGCGAGAACTGAACACAATTCCGGAAGCAGCGTTTAAAAAATGTTTTGATGAATGGATTATTCGTTGGCGCAAGTGTATCGTTTCTAAATGAGCATACTTTGAAGGTGATGAAATAAATTTGGATGAATAACAGACATTTTGTGTATTATTGATATTTTCCCGGTACTTTCTTGACAGAGTAGTATAAAAAAAAACAAATAATAAAATATTTAACAAATAATCCACAAGAGAACCAAGGTTATCGAAACTAATCTATGAACTATCTAATCTATGAAGTATCTAATCTAAATCAGCCCGTTAGGCTGCTCAATACTGGTCGGACAAAATTTAGTGAGAGTCAATCGACACGAAAAGAAGAAGAAGCCCGTTATGGCCCACAGTTAGGAAAAGGCTTCCCTTTTCCTTTTCCAATCATGTCAGTCCTCTGCCAAGGAAACTAAAATTAAAATTAAAAAATATTCTCTCTCTTTTCATCCCGGTAGTACCTTTTCATAAAACAAATTAGCTCTCTATTGTAATTGCTGGTGAAAGCGGCTTCAAAATAAACTGTTTTCGAAGTTGTGGTTTTGAATTTTTAAACAAAAACATTCAGTACTAATTAAGATAATTGGCCTTTTAAAGAACCGCAAATAAAACATTATTAAGAGCTAAAGAGTTTCTCACAAATTCTACGAGCGTGGTAGTGTTTTATTTTATTTTTGTGTTAAACCCATCTCTTTCACCTGTGACGGGTAGACGACAATTTAAAGACGGGTTTTCCTTTACGGGAAGTGATAACTACATTAAATACCTCAATCAATATCGCAGAATGTCTCTACATTCTGCGATATTCGCAGTCTGCGATAATCTGCAGCGTCTTTACTTCATTGACATTCTAAATTAATTAAATCGAAAACCGAGCTTAAAAATGCTAATACAATGACCTTTTTACAGAAAAGTACCATCAGTCAGATCACAGCAGAGTGATGCTGAGGAGATCAGATCAGAGGCCGCTGGCCAGAGCCAGGAGAAGAACGCTCAGGATGACTGTTACTATAGTGACGGTTTTCGCTTGCTGCTGGCTGCCGTATGCTACTATGACTTTATGGTAAGTGCTTATAACTAAAATTCTCATACAATTGCAGGAAAGTAGAAAGGAATTTACACGATACTAGTCGCCAAGTGGCATTATCTAACCTCCTTACTGTGATTACTACTAACTGCCTCCGTAGTCGAGTGGTTTAGGCGTTTGCCTTGTGATCTTGACCGTGGTTGTGGGTTCGATTCCCATGGGAAAAGCATACTTTGAATCACCTGATTGTCTGATAAAAAGATGATTCCGTGCTTCAGAAGGCACGTGCAAGCTTGTGCTCCCGGCTAACAAATGGCGGTCGTCAAATAAACCACGTCAGAGGCCCTTGAGGCGGCTTAGAAACTACGACACTACAGTGTGTGGGGTCGTTAGACCTTACTGCTCCCACGATAAGATGAAGACTGTGATTACTTGGTCTGACTGGCTGTCTGTCTGTATGCCCGTCTGTCATAGTAAATTTGAGGTGAATCTACTGTTCCGATTTAGTTGAAACTTGGTTCATACATATGTGTTTGTGAACTTCTGTGACCCAAAAATGGAAACGGAACGTAAATAATTAAATTATGGATAAGTATGGGTTGAGATGATTCACCCACTTTTCTGCCCTTTGTGAATGAAACCGAATTTGCTTGTAGAAATTTTAGGCGCCACCTCTAATCCACGAGCGAGTTAATTACCGCGTTTTGCTTGTCAATATCACTCGTCAAATCGCCGTTATAATATCGCCGTATCGAGAGAAGTTCATAGATTTGTTTTATAAATTGGCAGTACAAAATATCCCCATGAGGTGATCGCTCGTGAGGTGGCGGATTCACGAGTAAAAGTGTTAAACTAATTTAAAAATAAATCAACATCCACCCAGCTTTTTCCAACTATATATGGGTCGGCTTCCAGGCAAACCAGATTCAGCTGAATATCAATATTTTACGTGGAAAGACCTCCACAACCCATTATGTGGGTGACATGGTACTTCTTGGCAAGACTGGAGTCCGATTTACTGTCTTCCTACAATCCGTAACGACTTCCAAAGATCCACAAATTACAGCCGGGATCATCGGCTTAACGTGCTTTCCGAGGCACAGAGGAGTATCGGTATGTTATTATGGTCATCCATCCATAGGTCGACCTTAGCAAGCGTTGCTTAACTTTGAAAGAGGTCTAATGCGGCTGTTATTATTTAGCCACGAGCTTGATTTAATTCAATTCAATTCAATTTATTTATTTATCAAGTAACTATGACTCATTTGTTCGTAACAAACTTATACTATGTTAGTAATTAAGATAATTCTATTCACAACAAATAAATAAGCACACACAATAACAACAAACATATACAACACAACATAAACAGCGGCAGCACTGCGCGCCACTTCACCGCGGCTGCACCATTCCATGGGAAATGGCGCAACAGCGATTCACGAACGGCCAGTCCAGCCTGCTGGAAATCAGAGACAGGATACTGTTATTGCTCCCCCACAATCCACGCGCCGGGGACGCACAGCGCTTACACATAATAATGCGTAAAAGAAATACTCTGTGGATTGTTTCTCCACAACAATCCACATCTGCGTCCGCGAACATCCCCGATGCGCTGCATAGCGGGGCAGCCTCAAAAGCACCCTGAACGCGTTATTGTATTGCACGCGGAGGGCACTGTATGATTTTTGAGTGTGTTTGAGCCACAGGTTGCTCGTGTGTCGTCGATCTTTCAATGTTTTGTTTAAATGTTCTGGATAGAAGCTACTCGTTTAATAGCATAGCTCATCTGCAGTGTTTTCTTGCAATTAATATTGAAATCGTGTTAATCAAGAAACCTTGTTGGCTCTAAGTTGAACAGCCTTGCTCGAAGATGTGAAACGAAATTGAGCACGTTGTACCTTTCGACTTTCAAGGAATTAGTCATTGACTATTGTTTTCAGCTGTTTTATTTATTATTTAGCCATGAGCTTATTGCAAAGTAAATCTATATACTAATATATAAAGCTGAAGAGTTTGTTTGTTTGTTTACTTGAACGCGCTAATCTCAGGAACTCCTAGTCCGATTTGAAAAATTCTTTCAGTGTTAGATAGCCCATTTATCGAGAAAGGCTAGGCTATACATCATCACGCTAAGACCAAAAGGAGCGGAGCAGTAATGAAATTTGTGACGCAGACGAAGTTGCGCGGGTCAACTAGTACGTTATTTTAATATTAGTTCAGCAAGTATGAGATGGTGTGTGATATCCAATACTGGGTTCACGTACCTAAGCCTCTTTTCCAAGAAACGATGACGTGGTTTGAAGTAGCATTCCATATTGTGATGTATCAAAGCAAATTGCGAGGTTTCGTGTTAGTCGTTACTAGTCTAGTCTTTACGGTTCTCTGCGCGTTGAATGACTAACGTATTAACATTATATGGAAGTACAGGGTTTCTAGTAACTTAGGACACGAGAGTGTAATCTAGGAACCATATATTTTGTAACAATTAAGCCACCGTTGGAACCTTGGTGGAAAATTAATGCGTCACTGCCCGGAATGCGTCACTTATATTCTAATATATGAAATCCGTTACTGATTGACTGACAAACAGACAGACAAAGAAAGCTGAAATTTGGCATTAAGGTTCCTAAGGGAGTGTATACTGTGATAGGCTCGCGTTTGCCACTACCTCACCTGATGGTTAGTGATTGAACGCGCTTGTCTGAAAGTCACACGTCAGGAAACACAATTTCCGGTAGCTCATTGAATAGTTACCAATAAACCTACGTTTCTTCTATATCTATACTTCTATACTAATATATAAAGCTGCAGAGTTTGTTTGTTTGTTTACTTGAACGCGCTAATATCAGGAACTACTGGTCCGATTTGAAAAAATATTTTAATGTTAGATAGCCTATTTATCGAGGAAGGATATAGGCTATATATCATCACGCTAAGACCAATAAAAGCCGCCGGAGCAGGCGAAGTTGCGCGGGTCAACTAGTAACGTTAATATACCTAGTTAATTTTAGACGGATCATCATCATCTTCCTGGCCTTATCCCATGTTACTTGGGGTCGGCACAACACGTTTTTTTCTTCCATTCTGTTCTATCAGTCGTCACGCTGTCACTAACTCATTTTTCTTTCAAATCGCTCCTCACGAAACCCATCCATTTTTTCTTTGGCCTTCTCGCTCTGCATCCATCCGCATTTATATCCATAACTCTTTAGTTACATGTGTTTCTTCCCTCCTCTTCACATGACCATACCAAGACAAGCGGTTCCCTTTCAAATTCTGGATGTTCTTGTCTTATGATGTCGATAAAGCAATTGCAGTGTATTTTTTTTACTGCTTCTGTTTGGTTCTTAAAGAAGTTTCCAGTTTCCGCATGATTCACTGATGCCCAATTTCTGAAGCGTTAATTATTAAAATTAATGCCACGCCAAAACTGTAGTGATAGGTTGATTGATTGATTCGTTGTTTGTTTGGTTTAGGTAGAACACATAGGTACTTTTGTGAAGTAATTTTCTCGCGCTCGACAATTTATCTCATAATATTTGCGGTAAAGTGAACTCTTGGGTGAGGTGATCACAAAGTGAGCTATCAACCCATGTAATCAAGGTGAAATGACAGTTAAATGAAGTGATCACGAAGTTCACTTCACTAAGACATACTATCAGAATCCCTCTGCAGAAAATGTAGGTATGTATAGAGTAAGATCTGGATTGCTGATCAATTTATCTACTTTCTTAAAAAAAATATGGCTAACATGTTCTTTTTAACCGACTTCTTAAAAAAGCCTCCTTTTTGAAGAAGTCGGTTGCCGAACATTAGAACCTCCTCAGGTTCTAATGTTCGGCGTTATGTATCTTTTTTTTTTTTTGTGTTCTCCGACTTTTTCGCCAATACTGGACCGATTTTAAAAATTATTTTTTTTCTTCGAAAGCCTATACTCCTGAAGTGGTCCCATTACCAAGTCAGAATCTGATGATGAAGCACATGCACTGTTTTTCATAAACTTTCTAACGCAATTCAGATATTTGTGCCTGGTAACGTTGACTCCCGATGGCACACACGTGTGCCGATGACAACTGACAGGTTAAATGGGACTAATCTGAAGGTATACCGTTTTACATGAAAGAAGAATTTTTCAAATCGGGTTATAAATGACGAAATTATGAGGTAACACACATTAAAAAAAAATACAACGAATAGAGAACCTCCTCCATTTTTAACACATGTGAGTGGTGTCGCTACATTGTCTCGCTAGTTTTAAAAGTAAATAAGAAAACTCTACAGAATTTGGCTATTGTTCATCTATGTTTAATATAGCTAGCAAAATTCAAAGTGAACGTTTCGTGGAAACGCCTCCATTAACTTTTCAGTTTAAAAACTTCAAGAATTATTGAAATAGTAAATAGTTGTTTCAGCGATATTAGTAAGTTCCGACTTACTTTCTACGTTCTTTTGATAACAAAGTTCTTTATAAGCTTTGATAATAGTTATTATTAACAATATTGTTTTATTAGTATATTGTTCGGAGCGAATACGCAATAGCTTCCGTTTTCACGAGTCTGAAAAGTGCGGATCTGCTAAAATATTGGCAGTTCCTGTTGGTTATGTCTTTTTACTACAACAGTCTAATGCTTGCTAACATTTTTAGGGTAGTACTCACGCATGTGTTTTTTTTTTACTATTGACAGGCACGCGTTTGACCACCATCTCACCTGATGGAAAGCGATGATTTGGCCGAAGATGGAGCACACTTGCCTAGATGCAACCTATTCACACTTGAGTTAAAGTCTCCCAGGTTGTAGCTATCAGGAAACACAGACTCCGGCAGGGAATTCCACTCCTTAGCTGTACGCACTATGAATGTGTTCCCAAAACGTTTTGTGCGTGTGGGTGGGATGTCCACCATGTACCTGTGGCGCATCGCCGTTCTTCTTGTGGTCCGATGATGGAACGGGCTTGGCGGAATTATTATACAATTCCGTCACAAATTCCCCAAAATAAAACCGACAGGCTTGCAACTCGTCGTCGATGTTCAAGACTTTGGAGTTTCGTAGCGACGAGCCTCTCATTGCCAACATGTGCTGTTAATGCGGGACATTATGTAATGCTGGTTGACTGAGATCGCCAAAACATCTGGTTCTGGATAAAATCTCACTGTTATTTATTAGTAAACAGCTTTTTCTAAAATTTCTAGACCCATAGTTATTTTAGGATTACGTTACTTCCAGTAAACTATTTTCGTTGGAAATTTCTAAAAAAAAATGGGAAAATTTATACTGAATTCCGTTTCTCCTGTGAGTTTTGCATATTTTTGATGGATCTGTCTGTTTTGTGCGAGTCCCAAATAAACATTTTTTTGCTTTCTTTCTTTCAAAATATTGAACGATTTGAATTCAGTTTCTGTGTGACGGTCAAAGCGAGTGCCTTTTTCATAGAATCCTTTGGCGGTTTTATTTTTAGATTTATTTTGGGACTCGATGACTGGTTTCTAGTTGTCAAATTCTATTTCCATTTATTTTCCCTTAGTTTGTCCAAAGTATTCGACACCTTAACACTTCTACGTTATCTTTCATATGATTGATATAAAAGTAAATCAAACCTCATCTCGACGCTAGAAATTTTTAGAAGTTTTAAGGAATTATTTTTTTACTTTCCTTTTAAGTTAGAGGGTCATATCATGCAACTGAATTTTACGCTAAACAGTTATTTGTCTTCCCGTGGGTGTCGTAAGAGGCTACTAAGGGACTCACCAGAGAATGGGCAGCAGCGTTCTCTGTAAAACGCTACACTAAACACTGCGATCGCCAACCCGCCTGACAAACGAGGCGATTATGGCAAATTAGCTGTGCGTCTCGCATTCTTCGGCTACCAGTAACCTTCACCAGGTCATCAGGTTGTGGGCGTGGGAGCCTTCTTACGGTACGGGGTCGCCACTCCAGAACTTTTCGGCCCCATCGACCATCTGTTCTGCGAGCAATGTGCCCTGCCACTGGCTTAACCCAGTTGTATTTGTCCCTTGGTGCCTATTGGCCTAGTTCTATTCTGTCTCCTGCTTGATACGGAGGGAAGTGAAAATTATATATATTTTTTTCCTACTCCTCCGCTGTACTTTTCTGATTAATTTCGTTGCAGGATCCAAGACAGTTGAATCGTTTCACCGGGACTCGTCGGGTTTCATTGGCTCGGCGTTTTTCTGGTGGTCGCCACTGTTGATTCTGGCTTTCAGGAGTTGCAGTGGTTGGGAATGTATGGCGGGCTTGCCACTTCAGTTTGGCGATCCTTCGGGCTATGTCGGTAACCTAAGTTCTCTTTCAAGGTTTTGTAGAGAGAAATAAAATAAAAATAAAGAAATTTTATAATTAATAATTTTAATTATTTTATAATTAATAATTTTTAATTATTTTCTAATTAATAATTTTAATTATTTTATAATTAATAACTTTAATTATTTTTTACTAGCACTTCGCCCGCGACTTCGTCCGCGCTGTAATTTTCTTAAAGCTCCTTAATTTACTTTCTAGACAAATTATACTTAAACTTTCCTCGAGAACCACTCTATCCAATGGTAAAAACAGCATGAAAATCACTGCAGGAGATTTTAAGTTTATCGCGAACACACAGACAGAGTCCCCATTCGCGCAATTTTCTTTATTTAAGGCTTATAAGCATATTATTATTGAAATTAGTTATTTTTGAACGACCAACTAATCAAACAACTCAACAGTCGAGAATCCTACCCCTCTTGATGTACTGTCAAGGTCACTGAGGTCTTATTAGAGTCGTGTTGTTTTAGGACGTAACAACTGAAGAAACGCTTAAGGATGTCTGGCTCCAAATATAGAATGAGATATGCTTAGGATCTGTTGTGCAAACCATGTGTGTAAAACGGCAAAGTTTTAAAGTTTATAGACGAAGAAAAACATGACCTATTACAAGATAATGTTTTCTCCTGAATCTATATCTATACTAATATATTAAGCTGAAGAGTTTGTTTGATTGTTTATTTGTTTGTTTGCTTGAACGCGCTAATCTCAGGAACTACTGGTCCGATTTGAAAAAATATTTCAGTGTTAGATAGCCCATTTATCGAGGAAGGTTATAGGCTATTTATCATCACGCTAAGACCAATAGGAGCGGAGCAGTAATGAAAATTGTGACGCAGATGGCGAGTTTAGGTGGAATAATGAATTTCAATTTGTTTTGTGGAAAACTTATCAGACTGTTGTTTTGCCTGTACACTACATAATTTGTATTCTTATTATCAGTTTTATTTAGCTTGCGCTGTTTGTTGTTAGGGTTCAATTTTGCAGTTGATAGTTTACCCCTTTCCTGTTGACAGATTGATCTGATATTTACACAGCTTTAGTTCCGATGCCAAAAAAAAATAATATATTAACCTGGGAGTCTTTAAGTCAAGAGTGAATAGGTTACTTCTAGGCAAGCGTGCTCCATCTTCCACCACATCATCGCTTACCATCAGGTGAGATGGTGGTCAAGCGCGTGCCTATTAATAGTAAGAAAAAACATTATAAATCCAAAACGGGTTCAAGGCATCCAAAATGGGCATGAGAAGTTCGTAGCTAAAGAATAACAGCCGCACAGGTCGATCTTCAAGGTAAAGCAACGCTTGCCAAGGTTGGTCTGTGGATGGGTGACCATCTTAACATATCAAGTTTCCTCCATGCCTTGGAAAGCACAAAAGCACGTAAGGTCCCGGCTGTCATTTGTAGAACTTTGACAGTCGTTACAGATTGTCAGAAGCCAGTAAATCTGACTCCAGTGTTGCCAAGAAATACCGTGTTACCCATTTAATGGGTTATGGAGGTCAGGTACCAGCCGCTCCACATAAAATACTGGTATTTAGATGAATCCGGTTTGACTAGAAACCGACCGCAATAAAGTTGGGAAAAGGCTTGGCAGATGATGATGTAAATCCAAAATAGGCGCCGCTACAAAATGGCGGATTACATTTCTTTTTTCTGGATTCGCGTATACACAACAACAAGCAAAAGAGGATAAAAGTAAATCTCGTTTGTTTGTCTCTTTGTTACCTCTTTACGTCGTGAC
The DNA here is from genome assembly GCA_950371165.1 of Lacanobia oleracea. Taxonomy (NCBI): domain Eukaryota; kingdom Metazoa; phylum Arthropoda; class Insecta; order Lepidoptera; family Noctuidae; genus Lacanobia; species Lacanobia oleracea. The sequence continues at coordinate 15,844,445 of OX493405.1, read as the reverse complement.
AGTTGAACGAGATTGCATGAAATATGGCCGTGTGGTAAACCATGTCCTGGAACTTTCATCCCAGGAGTTTCTTTTGGAATAATTTTCGATAAACACGTGAGTAAAGCCAGTGGAAGCATATAGTATGACCGTAATTTGTTAACTACCTCCGTTGTCAAGTGGTTTCGGCGTTTGCCTTATGACCTGGTTGTCATGGTTTCGATTCCCACGGGAAGCATACTTTGTAAAGTGGTTTCCAGTTCGGTTAGGACATTGCAGAGTTGAATCACCTGATCGATATAAGCTGGTGGTCCCGGCCGACAAATGGCGGTCGTCAAATTAACCATGTCAGAGGCCCTTGAGGCGGTTTAGAAACTGACAGTAAGGTGTGTGGGGTCTAGCGCCCCACACACCTTACTGCCCACATGATAAAAAGAAAAATTTGTTAATACCTCGTCACATCAGGTATAACAAATATTATACTGATGAATAAAGCAAGCGACGAAAATATCTTTTCTCAGAATTCAGGCGAGAAAAATACCTTTGTATAAATTACATTTATGACTGCATGGTAAAAAACCTCTCACCGAACAAAACTCCGTTATTAATGAACTTCAGCAAGTTCACTTTTGAATAATTTTCTTTGTAATCTGACTGTGAAGGATGAATACTGATTCGAATGTTACTACATCTTATAGTATAGAAGCTGATATTATGAATTAGATTTTTAATAGCAAAGAAATTGAGTCGGATCCTATCGGAATTCTTTTCAGTAGATTGCGTAAAATGTTGTTTATCTAATTTTAGTATATTTGTAACGATTTGAAATATCGTCATGCGTAATTTTATGCTCCGTCGCCGTTAGTATTATTGCTGTACGACATTCCAATGTAGATAATAAAGTAATACATCCATAAGTCGTTTATAAATTAACTAGATATCCCGCGGAACATCGTTTGCGTCATAATTTTCATTACAGCTCCGCTCCTATTGGTCTTAGCGTAATGATATATAGCCTATAGCCTTCCTCAATAAATGGGCTATCTAACACTGAATGAATTTTTCAAATCGGACCAGTAGTTCCTGAGCTTAGCGCGTTCAAGTAAACAAACAATCAAACTCTTCAGCTTTATATATTAGTATAGATGTTACCTTTCTGCTTCTTCATCAATCTGCTTATTGTCTTAAGATTTGTATAAGTCATGGGCATAAGCTGTTCTCGTCTTCCCTTTTTCCATAGTTTTGACATTTGTAAATCACACTGTATAGGCTGAGTTTTATTTTCCCATCCTTATGCTACATTCCAGTATTTTGTCAATTGTTTTTTTTTAATGTTGCTCTACACTAGGAACTTCTCTCGTACCGTGGGTGCGATCACAAACATACAAACTCACGTCCAAAAACAGCCAGACCCGGAAAATTATGTGCAGGCTATGTAAATATTTGTTCTGTGCGGGAATCGAACCAACGACATGCAGCGCAGCAGCCACTTGCTCAACCACTGCGCCAATCGTGTCGTTACCAACTTCATCTTAATTAAAACTTAATGTTTGCCAGACTGTTAAATGTCTTTTAACATCTTTATCTGCTACGTGTTTGTCACGAAGGTTTTTCAAGAACGTTAGAGAAAATTAATTATATCTATTTAGTTTTTCAAGTGAAAGTACTTGCGTAACTTCTATTATTCGTATGTTAGAAGCTTTGTAAGAAGGGCCTTTTACTTTTCATCGAAACTAATATGTATTTAATGAGGTAAAGTGGTTTCTTGACTTACTTATATTTTTGAAAGTCTTTAGAAGTGCGTCACTTCGCTTAACTTCAAACTCGGATAAATTCACTCTACCCTCTTTGGAGATATTTAAGACGAGAGATAGTAGTAGTCTTAATTCCACGAATTAAAGAAAACTGTTCCATTTATCACATTCAGTACTTAAAACAGTCATTCTTTCAAAAATGTAATATTCAAATTGGATTTACCTTCATTTGATATAATGGAATGCAATTTATTTATCTTAGAAAAAAGTCAGGGTGGATTTAATACATCTCGATTTATCTGAATTTGCTTACGTCAAATGGCGGCCATGTTGAACAAACGCAATTAGCTGATTGGTTCTCATGGACCTTTTTTTTTTTTTTTTTTTTAAGGATGGGAAATCATCAAATGAAATAAATAAATAAATAAATATTTTTTATTTCAGACATTCTTGGTCCATAATATTGTTAGTAGACAAAGACTTAAAAACTATGTTAGGTACATTTAAAAAAACTAAATTAATTTAAGTATTTGCCGCCCTCAGGGGCCTCGGACACACGCACTTGTGCTTGAACCCAGTGCCCCAGAAGGGGGCTGTCCAGCTTGTGGCTGAGCACGTTCAGGATAGTGTTGGCGCTCCCACGCGTGCGGAACATCAGCGAAGCGATACGGCGCCGCAGCACAGTGTGAAACCCGTCTGTGTGCGCGTGCGCAAACATCGCAGACGCACTACAATAGCGTGGGAGCCCCACCAGCACCCTGAACGCGTTATTATATTGTATTCGGAGACCGTTGATGGCACGCTGAGTATAGCTGACCCACAGATTGCAGGTGTAGAGAGTTTGGCAAAATGCTTTAAAAAGAGTAATTTTTACCTCTAAACTACACCTCGCAAATCTGCGTGCCAACATGTTACAGCGGACCGCCATCGCTCTCCTCTCCCTTTCAATATCTCCATCGTCTTTTAAATCCTCGGTAACTACATGGCCGAGGTATTTAAACTCTCTCACTCTTCGAAGAGTGACAGCGTTAAGCAGCACAGGTGCCACATCCCCCAGTTTACGTCCCCTGGCTTGAAATACCAAAAGCTCGCTTTTCTGAACATTGTACAGGAGACCGTGTACCCTCGCATACTCCTCACACACGCCTATCAGCTTTCTGAGCGCGGCCACTGATGGGCTGAGCAACACCATATCATCTGCATAACTGATACTGTTGATACAGTGACTATCGATCGCCGGCTTTGGGTGAAGCAGAAGAGAGTGTCAGACTCTTACTGACTAAAACCCATCCGCGTTTCTCCCAGTGCCCTTTGCGTTCCAGGGTACGGTGCCTCTTTCGAACGAAGTCCGCAGCCCCAGCAGGCACTGGCCCTAGCGGGCCCCGTCTTTTACGCTGACAGCTCTTTGAGGCACGCGTGAAACACAGCGCGCCGTCCACCCGGGGTTCTCATGGACCTAGCTACTTTAAAAAAAAACTGTCTCATGGATATATCTGACTTCGATAAAATAATATGATTTCGACGGTTTATAGCTCAAGAACCATGCGGATTTATACACAGCTGATTGAAGTGTTAAAAAGCATTTTTCAATTTTTCTAAGATCAAAATCTTAAAAATCCTCAAAAGTGGATTTATCCGAGTTTGAAGTTACGCAACACAAGTATTAATCTTATAACTAAAATGTATTATGCACTGAATGCTAAACAACGACACAGCAAAAAATAAGTTATCAAGTCTCTGTACATAACTTTAACGTCCCAATGTTTAGCTAGAAAGCAATCTCAATGGTATAGAGAGGCTTTTTACATACGGTACCTATTTGATTAATTTCATCAAGAAATTTAAAACCCGGCCAAGTGCGAGTCGGACTCTCACACGAAGGGTTCCGTACCATAAACCTTATTTTTTGTTATTTGTTGTTATAGCGGCTATAGAAATATATACAAATCTGTGAAAATTTCAACTGTCTACTTAATTACAACTGTTCTTAAGATACAGCCCGCTGTCTGACAAACGAACGGGCTTAGGCTTAGTTATAGGGTTCCGCTGGTTGCCCTTTGGGTAGGGAAACCTAAAAACTAACGGTCTTATTTAGTTTCACATCATCATCATCATCTGCCTAGCCTTTTCCCAACTATATTGAGGTCGGCTTCCAGTCAAACCGGATTCAGCTGAATACCAGTATTTTACGAGGAGCGGCTGCCTACCAGACCTCCACAACCCATTAACTGGGTAACACGGTACTTCATGGCAAGACTGGAGTCAGATTTACTGGCTTCACGGTACTTCATGGCAAGACTGGAGTCAGATTTACTGGCTTCTGACTATCCGTAACGATTGCCAAAGATCTACAAATGACAGCCGGGACCAACGGCTTAACGTGCTTTCCGAGGCACGGAGGAAACTCGGTATGTTAAGATGGTCACCCATCCACAGACCAACCTTGGCAAGCGTTGCTTAACCTTGAAGATCGACCTGTGCGGCTGTTATTATTCAGCCACGAGCTCCGCTTAGTTTCACAAATACTCGAAAATTACTCAATACTGAGTCAAGTGATAGGTTCAATCAAATAAATTAGATCAATAATATTTTGAAATAATCCGTGCCATTCCCAACTTATGTAATTTCGCGTTGTGGAACTTATTATTTTTCATGAAAATTAAAATTATCCTGGACCTAACACTTTTTTGTGGGGACCTGTGAACTTGCTTTAAGTTAAAACAAAACTGGCCATCAAAGAATAAATTCTTCGGTTATTTTAAGAATGCATTTGAATACCTCTTTCCCATTCTAAAAGTTTTCTCGCCTTTTGTCGGTTACTTTATTGTTAAGGCACCAAAGATAATAAAATTCTAGAGAATTTGAATTTCGAATTGCGATATTTGATCTTCGACTTGCGTCGATATTTTTTATTCCCATCTTCTTGAATTGAAAAACTATTTTGTTTTTCTTGAATTCGAATATTACAAAAAATAACATGCAAATTATTTTATTGCAATTCTTTTTTTTATTGAGAATTGTTGTGGCGACCGTAGTCATAGTATAATGCCAGGACAATGATCTCAGCGTACCACAGGGACTTATCTTGGGGCCCGAAATTATCCCGTGGGCCTGAATCACCAGAATAATACGTATCCTGTATCCTTACCCAGGCTACGGTCTACCTTCCTAGTATTCCTATCGAAATACGTTCAGTTATTGAGGCGAGATTTATTAATTAACAAATGTAAAGACATACAGACTTTTACGTTTATAAGAATCCGGAAACACTACTTAGAAGCCTGTCATTCTTAGTTGGTCTTCGTCATGATTATTATGAGTTTTCTTAATAAGAAGATTACTGTAGAACATCATATTTGTTAGTTTATTATTTTAGCATGTATATGTATTTCATTAGAATTAAATATGTCAATTCCCGCCTACATGCAAAGAGAATCTAGATAGGCACCTGCGTAGCATAGCCGTGGGTAGCTGTGGAGCAGTGCCTAAAAATATGAATGAACTTTAGAGCACTATTGTGTGAACTACTCATTTTTATAATTTCTAGGAATGAAAGCGTGAAGTTGCATAATACATATAAACCGTGGTTGATATTTTTGTTCAAATGAAAAATATATAAAACTTTTCCGTTATTAAATAGTTGAGTGACAGGCAGATAACGTACAGCCAAAGCTGGTCGCAGAAAGATGAAATTATGCAAAAGGTTCCTTGAGGTAGTAATATAAAACTTTTCCGTTACTAGATGACTGAGTGACTGATAGTTAACACCGAAACTACTGGTCGTAGAAAGATGACATTTGGCATGAAGGCTCTTTGGTAGTGACGGGGTTTGGTGGGGGTTGACAGACGGCGAGCCGCCCAACGCTCGCCTTCCTAGCATTAATAAAATAGAAAACGTGCTGAATAACAGCCCAGACACAAACTCACACCAACAAAGACAAAGTGAACAGAAATAATAGTAGGTACACAATAATTTTGAGCGTGGCTATACCGAAAGGTAATAATCACAGCATTTGCTGGGCGTCAGAGACTTATTTTTAAATTCATTTTTAGGGTTCCTTACCCAAAGGGTAACCAACGGAACCCTATTACTAAGCCTCCGCTGTCCGTCCGTCCGTCTGTCTATCAGCGGGCTATATATTAAAAACCGTAATAGACAGACAGTTGAAATTTTCACAGATTGTGTCTTTCTATTGCCGCTATAAAAACAAAGAAATTAAGGTTTATGGTACGGAACCCTCGTGTGCGAATTCGACTCGTACTTGGTCGTCTTTTGAGTATACTATAGTAGTATGGTAGGTTACTACACTATGGTAGGTTGTACACCTACCATAGTGTAATCTTTTTCACCCAAAGATTGACTGGTAGAGAATGCTTCGTTGCAATAAGTCCGCCTATGTACCACTATTGAACATTAAGTTTCAATAAATTATTAAGAAGGACGGTTTGTATAATATTTCGTCTTATTCTTATACCTAACAAATTATTGTTTATGTGAAACCTTTTGAGACAAATATAGACTTTAATATTTAGACTAGTAATAAAATAAAAGACCTCATAATAAATAATATGAGAACACCACAGACCCCATAAAAATAAATCATAAAATATATATGAGAATATCTTTGTTTATCGCCCTATTATTTTGTCAGAACATGCGACCTCACGATTTTACTGTTATAAGAGTGGAGCGGATCACATGGGTGTCGTATAGTTTGTACCAAATATTGTATCAAGAGCTATTGAAGATTCTGCATACTATGTTCTGAACTTTAAACTCGATTCCCAAGAAGTGGCATTTTTAAACAAACTTTAATGAGACCAATAAACTTCTTGTGTGTCTGAACAATATTTCGTCGTATATACTCGTATAGTTAGACCTTCCAATCAATCAATCAATATTCTTTATTTGTAAACATAGGTTACAGTAGTGTGTAAGATGTTACAATGGTTATTTTATAGTTTCTCTATGTTTTGCCATTTGGCGTACAAATACATAAACATTTATATGGGAGGACAATTATGTACCTCTTAATTAAATTATCACAATTCAGTATTATCAATGTCAATATTAAGATAAAATAAAATGTAATTTAATAAAATGCAATAGGCAATGTCAATATTAAACGAAATGTAGATAGTAATGTCAAAAAAGATAATTATAATGTCAATAAGTTACATAAACGAAAATAATTTGAACTTCACATTCCCCGTCCCATTCGTCCCCCCTGAGTTATAGCTAACTCAGGAGGGACAAACCAGGACTTACGAACGTAGCCTATAACTTATTAAAATGACAAGAACGTCAACTTAACCTGTGGTTTGTTGTCGGCACACGTGTGTGCCATTGGGAGTCAACTGAAATTGACGTTTAATGGCATCCAAATCACGCAGTTTGAACTTCTTTTTTTTATTAAAAAACGCAGTGTTTAATATCCTATAGCCCATGCATGCATGCCCATAAACATGGCGGCCGCTGATTTTTTACAATGAAACTATTCAATTTTTGTGGTTTTGCAACGGCTATTGCGACCAGGTGATCACAGGTTAAGGCTTGTCAGATAACGAAAGCGGTTTGAAAGATACCTTGACAAGGGTCAAGGTATCTTTCAAACCGCTGGTGCCACCTGATCTACGATACCCAAAAACTTTTGTTGTCACATGCCATCAATTTCAATGAAGATACTAAGCTTGATTCGTATGGAATGTTTAGGCAATGCCGTCTGCAGCAGTGGCCTTTGTGGCGACTTGGTTCTATTGGAGCAAGGTTCTAAATTATCGATCACGAAAAACTTAGTTAAAAAAAAACTTGTAACAAAGCCAAACTTCTAAAAGCTTTTAAAGATAACGTGAAAAATGACCTTGTAGTATTTGTCTCGGAGTGGCTTTGTATAATTCACTTAGGTTCTGACGGCCAAAAAAATCGGTCTGCCATTATTTTGAAGATCAGCATTAGTTTTGTTAGCTGTTTTTATCGAACGGAAGCACCCACGCAGACAGGTACGACGTGACATAGCGATAACTTCGCGTTTTACTAAATACTAAAGTTATTAGTAATAATAATAATAATGTTTTATTGACATAAAAAAGGTTATACATTTTCGTTTGCAACCCTGACTCCTGAGCTAGGTGAGACCTGTGTTACAGTAGTCCGTCTCATCACCCGTTCTTTAGAATTAACAATTATTTATGCAATAAATCGAACAAGAAAATCACTTAAAGCTAAATTTAATGCAAGCCTGCTATTGCGTGGTGTGTGTTTTGCGTGTGTCTGTGTGTGTGTGTGTGTGTGAGTGTGTGTGTGTGTGTGTGTGTGTGAGTGTGAGTGTGTGTGTGTGTGTGTGTGTGTGAGTGCGTATGTGTGTATAGGTGTGTATGTGGGTTTGGGTGTGTGTACGGGTCTCTCTCTGTGTGTGTACCTGTGTTACAGTAGTCCGTCTCATCACCCGTTCTTTAGAATTAACAATTATTTATGCAATAAATCGAACAAGAAAATCACTTAAAGCTAAATTTAATGCAAGCCTGCTATTGCGTGGTGTGTGTTTTGCGCGTGTGTGTGTGTTTTGCGCGTGTGTGTGTGTGTGTGTGTGAGTGTGTGTGTGTGTGTGTGTGTGTGTGAGTGTGTGTGTGTGTGTGTGTGCGTGTGTGTGTGCGTATGTGTGTATAGGTGTGTATGTGGGTTTGGGTGTGTGTACGGGTCTCTCTCGTGTGTGTGTGTTTGTGTGTGTATAATGCTTGGGTTATACATACATATACATAATAGAGTTACATTTCATATTTATTTATTTATTTATTTATTTATTTATCTATTTATGTACACACAATATTCTTAAAACACGAAATATTATACAGTAAGAAGAGCACAAAGGTACTGCTTATTTCATAAGAAATTTCTTCCAGCAGACCTGCGACAGGAGAGAGGGATAAGATACGTAGACACAGTGTGTAAAAATACGAAGAAGGAAACTTAAAATAGACTAAGCTAACTTAACTTAAACATACAGCTATTAATAAATATAAATCAAAATACAATAAACATACTAACTAATATACACAAATACATTTACCTAAATACATAATTATAATAAAATAATACATAGATACCTATAAGATATATTACAGTATAGAAGAGAGATAGTGCTCTTTGACGGCTTTTTTGAACAGAGAAATATTTTTACATTCTCGTATTTTAAATGGGAGTGAGTTCCACAATCGAACCGCAAGAAATGAGAAGGAGTGGGAGTAAGAATGAGTTTTATGGGATGGGAAGTTGAGATGGAGTTTGAGGTGGGATCTACACAGCGCATCGGCAGGGCGAGTAAACGAAAACCGATCACGCAGGTAACCAGGGTATGCAGGATTAAAGAGAATGTTGTAAAGGAGACATAATATTCGAGTGTTCCTGCGAAGACGGATAGGGAGCCACTTGAGATCCTTGCGAAACTGAGAGATGTGGTCGTATTTCCTCAAACCAAAAACAAAACGAATGCACAAATTTTGCAAGCGCTCAAGCTTGTTTAAGAGCTCCTCCGTGGCATCCAGGTAGCAGGCATCAGCGTAATCAATGATCGGCTGAATTAACGTTTGAGCCAAATAAATTTTAGTTTTAAAAGGCAAGAAAGTTTGAAGAGTTTTTAAAGAGTGAAAGGAAAAGTGCACCTTACGACTAACCTCACTTACTTGCGCTCGCCAGGAAAGATTGCTGTCAATTAAGACACCGAGATTCTTCGCTGTGTCCGTGTACGCAATGGTCGATCCATTAAGGGATAAAGGCGTCAAAGTGGAAGTGTCAAGCGCATTGCGATAATAGCGACTGCCTATGATCATAGCCTGGGACTTGGACGGATTAATATGTAAGCCATATGACTTAGCCCACAGATCAATACACTCCAAGTCACGATTCATGGCATTAATCGCTGATTCCACGTCAGCCAGCAAGAAGTGTCGATAGAGCTGCAAATCGTCTGCGTAAAGATGGAAGTTGGAGGAGATAACCTTAGTAACAGTATTAATAAAGATAGTGAAAAGAAGAGGAGAGAGAACGCCACCCTGAGGAACACCAGCAGTGAGGTCGCACCAATCAGAAAAAGTCTCTTCAAGGCGGACACACTGAGAGCGACCCCGAAGATAGGAGTCAAACCAGGCTAATGCGGAAGGAGCAAAGTTGATAGACTGAAGGACTCCAAGAAGTATGTCGAAATCCACTGAGTTAAACGCACAGCTGAAGTCGAGTAAGACTAATACAGTGAGTGATTTATTGTCCATAGCCCAGCGGATATCGTCAGTGACTTTTAGAAGAGCAGTAACAGTACTGTGACCTGCACGGAATCCAGATTGGAAAGGGGAAATAAGAGAGTTGGATGATAGGTAACTGGAAATTTGGCCATGAACAATGTGTTCGAGAACTTTAGAAAGGAAAGGAAGGATGGAGATGGGTCTGAATTGAGACATAGACGATGGGTTGTTGGTTTTGGGAAGTGGAATTATGTGAGCCTGTTTCCAGGCTGAAGGAAATGTGCCAGAGAATAGGGAATAATTGGCAATGTGAGTGAGAATTGGAAGCAGTTGCGGGAGGATAGGGATTATCATTCTCGAACACAAATTGTCATGGCCAACAGCAGAAGAAGAGATAGCGAGAAGGGATTTTTTAACATCGTCTTCAGAAACAGAACTAAGATTAAAAGAAGAACATTTTGGTAATGGTAATTTGGAGAGCTCGAGCAGAGTAGCAGTTTTTACATTAGGTTCCAGAGAGACAGGAGGAAGAGAAAAGTGCCTATTGAGAGCAGACAAGTCAAAATCTCCACAGGTGCTAATAGGAGATTTACCGATACCAACTGACTTAAGAAACTTCCAGATATCGGAGGATTTGCGATTTACAAGAGATTCGTGGAAATAGCGTCTCTTAGCATCCCGACACAGACGATTGCAGCTGTTACGCAGGGCTTTGAAATGAGCAAGATTCTGCTCCGTGGGTCTACGCCTATACCTGCTCTTCGCCTTGTCCTTACGAGCAATAGCATTTTTTATTTCGGCAGTCATCCACGGAGCAGGATTGTGCTTAATTTTAATTCTCCGACGCGGCGCATGTTTCTCATATAGACTCAATAGCTGGGAGGTGAAACAGTTCACTTTTTCGTTGATACAGGAGCTTTCAGTAACCGTGGTCCAGTCAATATTACCTGCATCACGCGCCAACGCAACCAAATCTAAACCATTATAATTGCGCAGAAAACAATAGCTTGGTTTACGTTTAGGAGAACGTTTACGATAAGATAAGTAGACAAGGTCATGGTAGGAAAAGGTTGCAGTGAGCTGCCCAAACTCAGCCACTTTATGAGGCGAAGAGACAATCATTAGGTCTAAAAGAGAAGGTGTACAGTTAGGAGAGTTATGAGTCGCAGAGAGAGGAAGAATTTCGAGATTAAAAGAAGATAAGAGAGAACGAAGCTTGAAAGAACGAGTATCGTCTTTAAGTAAACAAGTATTAAAATCACCCATTATAATAATATGCTCATACGATGGGCAAAGTTGATTAAGAGTAGATTCTAAGGAGTCAAAATAGTTAATGTGTAGATTAGGGGAGTAGAATACCCCAAGTAATACTTTAGAATGATTTAATATAATCTCCAGGAACAAGAATTCAGCCGACCCTGAGTACTGAGATGGAGATGCACTAACAATTTGATGAGGAATATCTGCGCGTAAGTATATGGCCACGCCACCACCACCCTTACCAGTCCTGTCATTCCTGACCAGGACATAGCCAGGAAGAGCATAGTGCGTAGAAAGGAGAGAAGGCTTAAGAAAAGTTTCTGAAATGAGAAGTGCATCCAGATGAGTACTGCTGAAAGATGCCAGAAGATCGGAATAGTGACCAGGAACACTCTGAGCATTAATATGGGCTATATGGAAATTTTTAGGATAGCTAGAAGAAAGAGTGGATAAGTTATCATGCAAAGTATGATGTGGAGACTCACTTTCCGCACTAACAAAACTGCAAGTCGAAGAAGCACAAGAGAAAAAGCTGTCATTTAAGATGCTTGCAACATCCATATATATATATATATGTAAATAAAATAAATATTTATAGCTAAAATAACTTAAAACTAGGTATACAAAACAAATTAAAACTTAATACAAACGGCTGATTGCTATAAAACAACCACCCCAACTCACTGGTATGTTGGAAGAAATCATTTAATAAACAAGTTTTTCAAAAACAAACAATAATAGAAACGATAAGACCAAGATTTATGACAGCGTAAAACGATAACATAAAATATATGCTCGAAAACTAACAAAACGCAATCTGCGTCGTCAAGAGCAAAGTGCCAAAGTCAAATTGACAATGACAGTTCGTGCCGGTCGGCTTGACGTATCAAAAAGTAAATAATAAAATGAAAAAAAGAAATAAAATAAAATTGTACCGACACCATGTTGACAGATACAGAGCTACAAAGTGGGTGATACAAAAAGTGCGAAATGTTTAAAATACCGGCAAAGAAATTAGTGAAGCAATAGCAGTCCTGCAAAATTAAGACGCAACTTGCCTACGGGACAGAACAATAACAAAGTTAATTACGCCGGCGGACTTTTCTTTGACCTCTTGACGGTGTCGCAGCAGCCTCGGGTGGGCTTGCATTCCTAGGAGAATTATGTTGGACAGTACGCGCAGCATTACCCGAGTCGCAGGAAGCCTTAGGGAACCGCGAAACTAGTGCTTGAAGTTCAACCGAAGTCTCGATCTTGTGACGCTTAGAATCTGGTGTGACGATCACTATTCTGCCTTCCACCGACCAGCAACTATGCATCCCGAAGTGCTTGCGTGCGTCCATGAACGTTCGGTGTCTAATGTGCGTCAAAAATTCGGATATAGTGATGCCCGTTCCTTTCAGGGTTTTCTTGCTGTCCCAGACTAAGTGTCGGTGCTCAGTAGCATAAAATCTGACCAAGACTGGCCGAGCTTTGCTCCGAGCAGACCCCAATCTGTGACAGACATGAATGCCATCCTTCTTGAACTCGGGTAGCCCCATTTGGTCGGTTAATACTTTGTGGACTATGTCATCCAACTTTTCACCAGGACATTCAGCGATTCCATGGAACAGGAGTACTTTCCTCCGCATTACTGTTTCATGCCTATCGAACCCAAGTGATAGCATCTCTAATTGGCTCTTAAATTTAGAGAGCGCCTGCCAAACAAAAGTTTTGAAATCAGCAAACTCACTTGATAGTGCTGCGATATCCGGTGCTGGCCTAGTCTCAGAGGATGCATGCTTGAGCTTGTTCTCGTATTCTGCCATTCGAGAGTTGAATAGGCGTTCCAGATCTTCTAAACTTGAAGTGAGCTTAGAGTCCATAATGTGGTGGGAAAGTAGGAGTTGCAGAGAAACTTGCAAACAATGAACAGTGAGTGTAGGGTGGTAAGTTAAAATAAAATATAATTATTTCATTAAAAACAAATAAATATGAATTTAAATTAATTAAAACTCGGAGCTGTCTAAAAAGGCGTGTTAACCCTGTGACTACCCACACAAGAAAAAAGTTCAATCATCATCAGTACTGTTCTTTTATTAAGTTTTCTGTCTGCAGGTAGTCCAATGTTTGAAGCCATGAATTTAGTTTAATCTTAGTTTTATATATTGTAAGGGTTAGTGTTAAGAATATTATTTAGTTTGTTATATATAAGCAGATAAATATAATCGTTGTCGTCGAGCGGATGCGGTCTTAAATTTGATGGTGCCACATACATTACCGATAGTTCTCTTATATTTCATTGCATGATTTACTGGTGTGATTTCATGTTGTCCTAATGTAAAATTGAGGAGGTATAATTGTCTCACTGTTAGTACTTCGGAACTTTCACATAACATTTTTGCGGAACCGGTACGGCCTGAAGGGGAGTTATTGCTCTACCGATAGAACAATTTCTATGAAAACTATGTCGCATTTTTGCGTCGTGCTGTCAGTTCAGAATTACTTAGTATCCTCAAACACTCCAAAAAAATTAATCAGTTTCTCTTCTACAGGTACATGCTAGATCGGAAGTCAGCCGTCCACGTCTCTGCAAGGGTCCAAGACCTGTTCTTCATCATGGCTGTCTCTAACTCCTGCATGGATCCTCTGGTCTACGGGTCATACATCATCGATCCGAGGACGTTCAAGAGGACTATTAGGAAGATTTTCTGCATACATGTCAGTCCTTCAGAAATACCAGGTGAGGATTTTTCCTGTCAAAGAACTACCTATAATGGACCAGTCACGGGAGTGCGATGGATAAGAGAAGCACAGGACCTTTGTCCAGTAGTGGACGTGTTTCGGCTGAACTGATGTCGATGATGACCGGCATGGGCTAAATAGTAATGACATTGGCTTTGATAAAAGGCTTGACCTGACAAGTGGTTTGGGCCTGGCCACAAAAAGCATCCTCTTTAGCTGCATTTCATGTCTTACGTCTCATGTATTTATAGATCGAACCGAAGCTCACATCAGTGTTTCGGTGTAAATGATGTGACGTCACCAGCCCCCTCTCTAAAACTTCGATGCGCTATATTTTTATCGATTTGTTAAGGTAAAAAATACGTGTTCGTTTTTTGAAAATCTAACGGATGGAATAAATAGAATAATATTTTTTATATCTAGTAAAATAGCCTATTTATACGTAGGATTTCTTAGTAAAATTCTTTTGCAGAACATTTAAAAATCAAATGGAGCTGATTATAAATAAATAAGGCCCTTGTTTACGAACACGAGGAAAAAGATTCATCGTATTTCCATGAGAGTATTAATTTTGTGGTCATGGCATGCGAAGTATAAAGGCTGTATGTACTCGTATTTTAAACCAAAAAATACCGCCCAATGAAGTAGCCCACTTTGTTGGCCGGTATTTTTACCACCTTCGTTGGGCGCATATAGCCTTTGACACACACAAATAACGTGGCTTTCTATTGGCAAAAAAAAAAATCTAAATCGGTTCAGTAGATTCAGAGATTCATCGTCAGCCGAAAAACGTCCACTGCTGGACATAGGCCTCCCCTAAGCGTCGCCACAACGACCGGTTCTGTGCGTCTCGCACCCATCGGCTACCCCCGACCTTCACCAGGGGGGCTACTCTCTAAGCCCGAAGTCCATAGTTTCGGGCTTAGTTGCGGGCGTATTCCACTCTGTATCACCTAACCACTAAGAATTAATGTCAACAAGATTTGACAGTTACTGTAAAATCGTTTTATCTGTCATTCTTAGTTCGGGTTCGGGACTAATCGTAAGTCCGTAGGTGATACGGAGCAGAATACGCCCGCAACCAAGCCCGAAATTACGGACTTCGAGCTTAGAGAGTAGCCCCCCAGGTCACCGGTCGATCTTGGGTCTTCCTACGTTGCGTCTTCCGGTACGTGGTCGTCACTCCAGAACATTTCGGCCCCATCTCACCGTCTGTTCTGCGAGCAATGTGCCCTATCCACTGCCACTTTACTTTGGCGATCCTTCGGGCTATGTCGTGTGTGGATGGCAAACGATAAATTATGTATTTGTTTGAATACATCATTGGCAATTTCGGAAAGAGGTATAGTTCCAAAGGGGTAAAAAAATGAGTATAAAATATTCATCATTGTGCATAACTAATACCACGCCGATTCGGAAAAAGTTGCTATAATTTCATTGAAACAGTGTACGTATCTATTTTGTATCTATATGTATGTAAAATAAATATGTATAAAAATTCATTTCGTCAGTATGAAATAACAGATAATTTGTTCGATATTTCAGAGACCGTAGTAAAAGTTGTTTAAATTCATGAGTTGGTGCTTTCAGCGCCTGAAATATTGCTAGTTAATTTAAAGTCAGCCTGTTTGGGCAAAGTCATAAAACATTGTTCTGACTTAAAGTGAAAACGATGTTTTAAACGTGTTTACAACAAATTAGAATGAATATTATAGCTTGGCTTAAGGCTTGTATATTTGTCAATGACCTTGTGCATACAAACGGAGCTAACTACACCTCGGCGCACCACTCCACTACCCGTGTTTTTATTTTTTTTTAATAATAAAACAAATACATATTTTTAAAAGTGAGAAAACAAAGTTATTTTCGTTTGTATTGCACAGCAGTAGATATTATTTTTTTAGATTTTTTTTAAAAAATGAAGGAGTAAAAAGGATGTAAAAAGGAAGGAGTTTTTTTTCCTATTATATGACACCAATACATAAATTCTGGCTAAACCAAGTTACGTGCAATATCATGTAGATTACTACCTATTTTTTTCAGATGTCATTTCTCAGTAGGTAAATACCGACGAAAAACTGCTTCATTGCTTGCACGCTATTTTTAAGCCCTTTCGAGAGAGCACCCTTAAACTATTTTGTTACCTAGTGTCTACTAGTACAAACGATATAGGTTTGGCTTATGTGGTCCACACAAAATCAATGCGAGATTTTTGTTTAAATTTCCATGAAGTGAATAAAAACGGTGCGTATTGGAGCAATAACCAGATCACTATTCAACGTGGCAAAACTGCCAGCTCATTGATCACTTTTCACATAGAAAACGATGCGGGCGGATTTGTTGATATACATAAACATATTATGCTCTTCAAAAAGCATAATTTGACATAAAAAAATATGTAGACATTATACTTTTTGTTTATCTCTTGTTTGTGATTAGAATATTTATCGTAAAATAAAACCGGCGAAGTGCAAGTTGGGCTCTCACACGAAGGGATCCGTACCATAAACCGAGAGCCGAACCATAAAACGGGAGTTTTTAATTTGATGAATGTTTTATTATTCGTTATAATAGCGGCAATAGATATACACACTTTGTGAAAATTTCAACTGTCTACATATTGCGGTTCTTGAGATACAGCCCACTGACAGGACGGACGGGTGGACGGACGGACGGACGGACGGACGGACGGACGGACGGGCGGACAGCGGAGACTTAGTAATAGAGTTTCTTTGGTTACCTTTTGGACACGGTACCCTAAAAAACAGCATTGGATATTTTTTTTAAATATTTTGCTTGTTAATAAATTTTTAACTTGTTAATAAATAGAAAATATCAAATAATCAAACATTAAATTATTATCATGCATTGCTAAAAAGATCAAAGGAGAATAAAGAGCGATGCCTTTTAATGCAATATAACAAAAAACTTAATTAAAGTGTCAATGAAAAACTATATCGTAAAGAAATAATGAAAGTTATAAAGTACAAAGACAGAATTCAAAGAAACTTAGAAATATGAAGTTAACGAAGCTAACTGGAACTTTTTAACTAAAGAAATTTATTCAGCCATGTTTTTTGCTTTGAAAGTCTTCTTATGCTCTATAAACTTGATTTCAGTAACAGTTTGGTTAAACACGTGAACTCAAAAACTATGGAAAAAGCACCTTTTTTTGCCAGGTAGCCGATGGATGCGAGACGCATAGGACCGGTCATTGTGGCTACACTTAGGGGAGGCCTATGTCCAGTAGTAGACGTCTTTCGGCTGATGATGAATCTCTTGATCTACTGAATCAATTTAAAAAATTCTTTTACCAATAGAAAGTCACGTTATTTGTGCGTGTCAAAGGCTATTTATTTTTTACCACAAAAATACCGCCCAAGGAAGTGACCACGGGTCAGCTAGTTATTATATAGCTATACTTCGCATGTCAAGACCACAAAATTTATACTCTTTTGGAAAAACGATTTATCTTTTTCCTCGTGGGCGTAAACAAGGGCCTTATTTATTTATAAACACAGCTTCATTTGATGTTTAAATGTTCTGCAAAGGAATTTTACTAAGAAATTCTACATATAAATGGGCTATTTCAACCATTTGTCAACAGTACTCATAGACCATCGGTTTAGAGACTGCCTTTCTAACGACTTGGTGTGGGTTCGAATCCAAACAGTTATGATTATTTTTGTACATATTTTTAAATTGTCATTTCCTTTCTTTTTGCTAATATTTTTATACATTGACTAGCTGACCCGCGCGGCTTCGCTCCCGTCAACTGGCTACCCTACCTACCCTACCTACCCTACCTACCCTACCTACCCTACCTACCCTACCTACCCTACCTACCCTACCTACCCTACCTACCCTACCTACCCTACCTACCCTACCTACCCTACCTACCCTACCTACCCTACCTACCCTACCTACCCTACCTACCCTACCTACCCTACCTACCCTACCTACCCTACCTACCCTACCTACCCTACCTACCCTACCTACCCTACCTACCCTACCTACCCTACCTACCCTACCTACCCTACCTACCCTACCTACCCTACCTACCCTACCTACCCTACCTACCCTACCTACCCTACCTACCCTACCTACCCTACCTACCCTACCTACCCTACCTACCCTACCTACCCTACCTACCCTACCTACCCTACCTACCCTACCTACCCTACCTACCCTACCTACCCTACCTACCCTACCTACCCTACCTACCCTACCTACCCTACCTACCCTACCTACCCTACCTACCCTACCTACCCTACCTACCCTACCTACCCTACCTACCCTACCTACCCTACCTACCCTACCTACCCTACCTACCCTACCTACCCTACCTACCCTACCTACCCTACCTACCCTACCTACCCTACCTACCCTACCTACCCTACCTACCCTACCTACCCTACCTACCCTACCTACCCTACCTACCCTACCTACCCTACCTACCCTACCTACCCTACCTACCCTACCTACCCTACCTACCCTACCTACTTTTTTTTTTGTTTTTAAACCTTCCCTGTATTCTGGCGAAACTAACAAAAAAAGAATTATTTAAATCGGCCCCGCCGTTCTCGAGTTTTAGCGAGACTAACGAACAGCAATTGATTTTTATATATATAGATAACATGTTTTTTTTTTCTTTTTTGGAATTTATCTATGTCAAAATATAATGGCCCACATGTTAAATGATAATTAACAGAACGCATCACGTTCAAAAGTACAAAACCATTGTAGATAACTTTTACACATAAACCGGATAGGAATTGTGGCAATTTACATGAAATCAACATTACATAACGCAGATACCCATAATGCCATCTATTGACCACAAGACAGCATAAGAATTAAGTCAAAACATATTTTTTAGTTATTAGTGGTTCTTTTAAGACGTCTGAAAAAAAGGGATTCTTTTAATACTTAAAAATATCGTTCTGAATGAATTCCTATTCATAAAAATAAAACAAACTCAGAACTCATACTTAGACAGTTCAACTTCAGATTCTATAGATGGCGTTATGTATTTGATCTCATTTTTTTAAATCGTCAACAGGCGTCCGCTTGCATTTGCTAAGCTTAACTTGAGTTGCTCAAAAATGAATCTTTACGGGTCTAGGGCCTGGAATCACATCATACCACCCGCGAGCAGCTGGCAAAGTCCCATGGTAGAAGAGTCGCGAAAAGAGTTGAATTAGATTGATTAATCGGATGTCTAACTGGGTTTTAAAAACGTAAATCGTTTCGATTACGTTCCCGATTCGAAATAAATTGAGAATTAACTTGATTCATCAAGTAGTTTCTTAACTTAGTAGTTTGAAGAATAGCACCATTCATATAGCGCAAAATAATATTAGCATAGGTACTAAAGATCAAATATGGCCCGACGCGACGCCGTAAAGAAGGCAGTTAAAGGAAGTATGCACAGAGCGGTCCACACTGCAGAAGACCGCATGGATACGCGGCGTGTGTGGTCGCGATCCCCAGCATTCCAGGAACGACGGAGATGTAGAAAAATGCGAGCATGATATAAGAAGGCCATTCAAATGCGCATTATTTTACGAATACTGTTAAAAATTGCCGATGGCATACACCACAATCAAAAGATGGTTAGGTTATTTTAGAAGATAGCCTATGTTGTCCGTTGCTTCAGCATTAATTCATTACTTCTGTGAACGGGGAGCCCACCGACCAAGCAGACCATCAATACGTATAATATTGACAAATGTTTTTGGGAAAAATAAGTAAAATATTTCCATTAAAACGCAAAGGAAGAAAATGATGTTACCATCCGATCAAATATGATTTCTATTTAAATAATTAATTTATAAAAAACTTTGCAAAGGTACTTGGCTGAAATTCACACGTATCCAAAAACTGGCATATTAGCTGTAATAAGATTTCGGTTGATTGTTCCGGCATGGTTTAAAACTGTTCAATTACCAGTGAAGCAACAGCTCAGTTTCATTGCCTGGGGATCTACAGTTTCATCCTCCAGTGGATCATGGGAAACTGTAGATCCCCAGGCAATGACGCCAGGGACGAACTTTGCGAAGAGAGTTTCCGAGGCGGTATTGCTGGACCTGTACCCACTTCTCCTCTTACCCTTCTCACTGATTCGTACATGAATTTGCCAAAGATCAACTGAACTTCAAGACAATAAATGGTCACTGTCTACAAATTACAGTACCGCCTATACATGCGACTATCTAAGCGACTTCTCAACCCAAGTAGAAATACCCTCCGAATAATAATAGTTATAATTACGGGTCATTTCCCCGTAAAAAAATATCTTTTCAACATTGGCACTGCGGCACGATGGATCGATGATTTAAAAAAGGTGGCTGGCAATGGATGGACGTGGACTGCACAAGACCGGGATGGTTGGCGCTTTGTGGGTAGCTTACATTTAACAATGGACGGCAATTGGCTGAAATGATGATGATGATGATAGTCGCCATAGACAGCCCAATGTACAGAGGTTGCTTCGATAGCGAGAAATCAGTAATCCACTTCATTCTGGAAATGAGGCTTTTGCTGCCCGACGTGCAAAAATCTCTGAAAAGATGAGGACACTCAGTGAAACCTATATGCGTAGCTTCGCTGGCTAACCTTGCCAGGACTCCTAAGCGCAATGGCGCGAATAGGAGTCTAAGTGCGAATAACGGAATCTCAACTGTACTCTCTCCGTTGCGTGGGTAATCTTTTCTTCTGGATAGAGTTTTCCATTTCAACTTTATGTAGCTCTACCCTAGCAACTTTTTTCAAATTAAAACGTTTCTCATTACGAATAATTACTAAGGTTGGTCGGCGTTTTGAATAGAAGAGGTGATACAGCATTTCCCATTCTAAGGGGGTCAAGCAATGCCAGAAGTTGACTATAGGTATATCTTATGCCACAATGGTTGCTGGTCGCTCACAATGGGCCTCATCAGAAGGCTTAAAGTCACTGAAAGGGCAAATGATAATATTCGTAGAGAACCAAGGTTACCGACATAGCCCTAAGCATCGCCAAACTAAAGTGGCAGTGGGCAAGGCATATTGCTCGCAGAACAGACGGTTGATGGGGCTGAAAAACTCTGGAGTGACGACCGCGTACCAGAAGACGCAACGTTTAAAAGCCTCCCACAAGGTGGACCGATGAAGATCGCGGGCAGCCGATGGATGCGAGACGCGCAGAACCAGTCGTTGTGGCAGAGGTCTTTTGGCTGATTTGATGATATCTTATCTTAGCGATCTTACCTAGCGATTAAACTATATGACATACACGCAAACGAAGTCACGTGCAACAGCTACCTATCTTTTTCTAATCTTCTAATGGTGATCACCGTATGGTGTCGGCCGATGCCGTATGGTGCCGTAAAAGAATAACACCATCCCATCACTTGCCGTGGTTGTCGTAAGAGTAAGAGGCGACTAAGGGACTCATCAGAGAATGAGCAGCAGCGTTCTCTGTAAAACGAAACACCATTCACTGCGACCGCCAACCCGCCTGCCAAGCGTGGCGATAATGGCAAACCCCTCCCCTTTGGGGTAGGCTTATGTCCAGCAGTGGACGTCTTTCGGCTGTTATGGTGATGATGGTACAAAGAGTAAAGTTCCGCACACCTCCATTGAAAAGGGAGGATCCTCCGACCAGTCGGATGTTGTGCCAGGCGGGTCATACGGACCCGAGGTGGCAGCGCGTAGTGTTCTCGTGCGCCCCTCTTTGACGTCGCAGGGGTAGTCAAACACCTCACTCCCCCCGCTGACCCGAGGTGGCCCGCAGGGGCGGGCCGGCACCAGTCGGGGATCACGGAAAGCCAATTAAGTTCTCGCGATCCTCGGCGTTGGTAAGAGATGGAACACCGGGGCGGTTTTAGTCAGTAATAGTCTGACAGACCCCTCCGCCCGCCCCAGGGTGGAGGACATCCATGAGGATTTCCCCCGTTAAAAAAAAAAAGGCGGGCAACTGCCCAATAGTTGATATTCGGGCTGATGTATATGTTCAAATCGCACGGTAAACTCCTTGCGCGATGCAGGATTTTGATGTAGTAGTTCGCTGCTAGCTGGATAGATAGTGTTGCGGTTATTTTTGTTGCAATGTCAATTTGGCCGTTGGTTTTTCTTGTGGCGGCATTGATGCCGCTACAAACATATTTCTCGCTACGCATATATAAACGCAGCCTAAGCACTGGCAGTTGCCTGGCAAGTAATCTGTGGGTGCGTTCTTAGTCTAACAGATAAGAGCTAAGAGATCTGAGCCCCACCCCTAGGTGTCCACCTGAAATATAAAACTTGTCATACAAAATAGTAGTTTTGGATTTGTGTTTCTACCTATATCTATGAGAATACACTCCCAACTTTCACTAAAGCGTTAAAAAAAACCTATATAAGACTCGTATCAGTTCTATTTGAGTATAAAAGTGTTATCGCATACCTGTGCAACTGAGTTAGAGCATGCTCTAACTCACTTATAACCACGAAAAAGGCCCACAGTTTTACATGTAAAAGTTATAGAAAGCCTATAGTACGGTGTCACAAAGATATTAAAGCTGAGAGCGCTTATTCATCGTCAGCTACTACTTTGATCTGTATTACTGTTGTAAAATAGAGTTGGTAAACGCTACAGGTTGTATAAATCCTATAGTTACGGTGTTAAAAAGATATTAAAGCTGCACAAGAGCGTTTATTCATCGTCAGCTACTACTTTAACCGATATTACCGCGTTAGTGAGCACTACAGGTGGTAAAAAGCGCACGTCAAGATGAAAAAGCCTTACTAAAATTAAATCTGTTCGTAATGGAAGTGCATGTCATCCATTATTCTACACAGCAGAATAATGGATATTATGTTATTTAAGTCTGTGAAGTGAAAAATGACTGCCCTTATGATTTCACGGTAAATGTATACCATGTTTTTCATCTCAATTTTAACGCGCCTAGGATTTATTAAAGATTTTTAAAAGAAAAATTATGATAATAAAATAGGTACCTCAAGCTAAACATTAATTCATTCCTGCTTCCTGAGCAGTGGTATGTAAAATTAAGTGGCATTCATGGAATGCTTCAAATGTTAGAAATTTTGTTTATTGTATTCAAATGTTGAATTACTCGAAATAATATTAATTGTTAGGTTACCAAAACAATGGCGAACTTTACAAAAGTGAGGTTAGTGTTAATAACGACTCATACCTGCGTTGTTTGACACCAATACCTTTAGAACGTCTGTAAAAGAGTACTGCCTAACACAATAAGCTTTAGTTAAACCCTTTATTACAGGTTAAACCTAGATAGAGGAGTTTTTTGACACCTTTAGTTTCTCGTGTTACTAAACTCTCGATAAACTCTATTTTATAACCTATGTCTGCGATAACAGTCAATGTAGCACCTTAAGTGGTATAAAAGAGTTCATTGCAATAACTATACAACAATAAGTGTTAAGAGATGTCGGCAAACACTTTTATAAAGACTTGGGTGTCACAAAAAGGTTAAAGCTATAACGTATTAAGTATACTTGCTGCTACTCTCAAAGGTGTATTACGTCGTCCATTAAATATTTAGTGCTGCGATTGGGGCTAAAACTTGTTTGTTAACTCCTCTATATCGTCTTTATTAATAACTGAGATAATTATAACCCTGTTATATTACTTAAAGTTATAAAAAAGCCTGTAACTGACACCAAAATGTTATTTGGGGCTATAAGCAGACCTTCTAGGGGTTGTATGGTATATATCGCAGTCGGATTATATAAATCGCTGTATCACATTACGGCTAGCCGTTTCCAAAAACAGGGCCGTTTTGTATTGCGGTGGGTTAGCGGTTAGCGGGATTGTCATTGCGAGACGTTCTACAATATGGCGGCTCACATTTAACCTCATTGTACTTTTTCCACAATGTAGGGATAGGTGTAGGGATTTAGGGATAGAGTTACTTTAAACCCTTTACACAGAAATAGGAGCCCCACGAAGCTTAGCTCCGTCAACCGCTCCTTCACAAATTTGCCAAAAAGGCGGTTAAATGACCCGCTCTATTACATTACGGCTATTTATATTACATTATGGCTAGCCGTATTGAATGACGTATGGCGCCGAAAACATTCAATCCGCATCGTTGAACAATAACAGCTAGCCGTAATGTAATACGGTGGATTATACAATCGGATTGCGATATACAAGGTGCCATTTTAGTCGTCTTACCAAGGCATTTCACTTCGTCTACACCACACTAGCCCCCCCCCCCTACTATCTTAAAAAATCATGTTTAGGATAGTGCTACCCGTACTTATAGCTCTGTTCCCCACACCGGAATCATGATGTTTTTTAAGAAGTCATAGTAAACCCTGTTTTTTTTTTTTTTTAATTCTTATATTTTTCCTTATTAATTCATCTTCCATTTTTCCTTATTAATTCGTCATCCGTTTTTCCTTATTCATATTTTTTTTTTCTAATTTAATTTTAATAAATAGGTGCCGCGAAGATGAAATTTTTGGAATTCATATGTCAAGGGAACCGAAAAAAAGTTTCTTGTTTTCACAGCACAAGATGCTCCAATTACTCCCATTCTTCCGTCTTATGGAACGCAAAAAAGATAATGAAAACACGACACACAAAAGGCGCGTCCTTTCTTTGGCGCTTCTTTGACACAGGACATAATAGTATACTAGGAAAGATATAACGTATTATTATAACATAGGTCATACGAGTAGTATTGACATTTTCCAAATATAGGTATTTGAATTCAAAATTCGAGCTAATTTTCTAATTTTGGAATAACACGCTCTGTTACGTACAAAACATAGTTTCTTCCTCCAAAGTTCTTCATCAGATCTTTACCAAATTGAAATGGGACCAGCCCGAGAAAATACTCTTCCAAACAAAGAAAGAATCAAATCGGTTAACAATTGGCGAAAATATCGCTGAACTTGATGGGATCCTATAATCAGATCCTGACTTATACCTTCCATTATCAGCTCAGCAACATGAGATGACGATTACCAGGCTTAAAAATCTGAATTACATTAGAAAGTTAATGAAAAACATTGTACGTACTTATAAAATTTGAGGGTTTCCGTCGATTTTCATGGGATCCCATCATCAGATTTTGACTTGGTGACAAGGAACCACCTCAGGGGTATAGGCTTTCGAATAAAAAAATATTTTTTAAAATCGGTCCATAATTGGCGAAAAAATCGGTGAAAAGACATTAAAAAAGAACATACATACAGCCGAACATAGAACCTCCTCCTTTTTGAAGAAGTCGGTTAAAAAGGGATAGTGTTATGCGTCTTGTATAATCATGATGGTTTTAAGATCTCATAATAAGTACCCCGCTTGCCAAGGTTGGTCTGTGGATGGGTGACCATCTTAACATAATGAGTTTCCTCCATGCCTCGGAAAGCACGATAAGCTGTTGGTCCCGGCTGTCATTTGCAGAACTTTGGCAGTCGTTACGGATTGTCAGAAGCCAGTAAATCTGACTCCAGTCTTGCCAAAAAATACTGTGTTACCTATTTAATGGGTTGTGGAGGTCTGGTAGGCAGCCGCTTCACGTAAAATACTGGTGTTCAGCTGAATCCGGTTTGACTGGAAGGCGACTCCAATATAGTTGGGAAAAGGCTAGGCAGATGATGATGATGATAATAAGTACCCAGTCTTACCAAGGGGTACCGTGTTTTCCAATGACTGGATTGAAAGTAGCCTTAACGAAAAACAGGTACTCTACGACATAATTAGCAAAAGGTTCAGAAGGTAAATTGATGCCGACGGTTCTTTATTAAACTGTCTGTTTATTGTCGCGGAGAGAGACAACGGAGCTGAGAAACGGAGAAATTTTAACCAATGGAATTGCTTAAAATCTCCGCACCACGTGAGTCACTGAGATTTAATACAATTCTATTGGTTTTTTTTTTTCTCCGTTTCTCTGATCCGCTGTCTCTCTCCGCGACAATGGAAAGGCAGCCTTATGCGGTTACAGTTACCAATATAATATTTGCAAATATGATTATGATAAAACAAAAGTTCATATAATCGCATTGTCTATGTCTAGTTCGTTCCAGTTTGTGTCACGTTTAGTTATTCATGTGAGTGTCCTTGGCGGGATGCGTGAATGAAGTACGAAATATCAGGTTCAGGTAATATTTTGTTACGAAAAAGACAAGTTATAATAATGTTATTGAATATTATGAACCAAACCTGCTTTTCAGTAGGTACATTTTGTCGAGTTTTCCTTATTTATCTTCTATCTTATTCTAATATTATGTCCATCTGTCTGTTGCGCTTTCACGCTAAAACTACTGAACCGATTTAAATGAAATTTGGTACAGAGATAGTCTAGACCCGAGAAAGGACATTTGCTACTTTTTATCCCGGGAGTATGTTCCTTAGGGATCTCGCGGGCAAAGCTGCTGGCAGATGCTGGTGTGCACATAAAAATGTATGAGGAAGTCGATTTCTTTTTCGCATTTTAAGTCTTCGTCCCATAGTAAAAGTTGTTCCTAAAGATGAGTACAATGACCTCATTTTGGGTATCAAGTTTATTCTGTTACAAATTGTTTTTAGAAGCATCAATAAAAAAACCCGCCAAGTGCGAGTCGGACTCGCACAAGAAGGTTTCCCTACCATAAACCTTAATTTTTATTATTTGTTGTTGTAGCGTCATTAGTTATACACAATCTGTGAAAATTTCAGCTGTCTACCTATTACGATTCTTGAGATAAAGCCCGCTGACAGACAGACGGACGGACGGACAGCGGAGGCTCAGTATTAGGGTTCCGTTGGTTACCCTTTGGGTACGGAACCCTAAAATGAATCCGGGACTTTGAAAGTACTTCAGTGTAGTCTCTTTAATCGAAAGATAGATTGATAGAGAATACCTTGTAGCCGCGTACCGGAAGACGCAACGTTGGAAGGCCTCTCACAAGGTGGACCGATGACCAGCAAGTCTATTCTGTAAATACTCATTTCGATATCGAGCTTCAACTGAGTGACATTATATTGCACACAACATAAAGGTTTGACGTAATTTGATACTCACCTCGGATTCCGCTGCCGAGACAAAAATGTTGTTACAGAATAGGGGTACTGGTGAAAATCGCGGGTAGCCGATAAATTTGAGACGCGCAGGACCGGTCGTTGTGGCGACACTTGGGGCAGGCCTACGTTTAGCAGTGGACGTTTTTCGATTGATATGATGACCTTGTTGCATTAAGTCCGCCTTGGTACCAATACTGGGCATAAAGTTTAAATGAACGACTTGATTTTAAAGAATGACCATAAAGTTTCTTGCACGTTCTTTTCCATAGAAATGCACGCTTTGGAACGTGCAAATTGCGTTCTACCTAACCCTTCGTTACATACAAGGGTGATTTCTAAAGATAAAAGGATTACATGAAATAATATCCTATCTTTGTCTAAGGGCAAAATCATTAAGGAGACTCAAGCACTGTAATAGCGTGTTCTCAAATCTCTTCAAATATTAATCCTTAGTTAATGGGTAATCCTCTCACACAATGGAGTATGTTTATTACATGTCATTACCCTTTCTGGTAATACCTAACGACAATTCCTGATCCTTCCCGATTGTATGTATTATATATACGGATTTGGTGTTTAGTGTATTGTTAGGAGGTACCCCTTTTACACACTTTATTTATTTAATACTATATGCACACAAATGTACAGAGGCGGACTTAATGCCTGAGGCATTTTCTACCAGTCAACCTTTGGGTGATGCAGAAAATCAAATTAATAGGTGCAAATTGTGAAAAAAAAATGAAACGCGATTAATATCTAAATTAATACAAAGATAAATATATAAAAACTGTAAGTACAATAAAATACTATAATATTGATCTTTTTCGTAAAACACTAAGGCTTCTGCCTCAAATTTTGCGAGCAGCGAGGCGGCGGCGGCGGCGGCGCGGTAGCGGCAGGATCTAATGTGCAACGCAGCAGCGGCGCTAGGACGGGCAACAAGCGGTACGCGCCAGTAGAGCGGTTTTGCAATTTATTTCTTCTTTTGCCCACTATAAATCGAGCGTTAAGAATAAATTTCAATCCAAAAAGGGTTGTCGCCGTTGTTCAGACATTTCGTTCGCGAATAAAAACAAATATTTCGACGACAGAACCACGAACACAACACCACGCCGCTATAGTGCCGCGCGATCTGCCCGCTGGTTTCGAAAACGGGTCTACTTTGCTCGCCCCGCTACCGCGCCGTCGCCGCCACCGCCCCGCTGCCCGCAAAACTCGAGGCACAGGCCTAAAAGAAATAAAAAAGATTGATTTATTAAAACTTTACGTGATAGTAAATAATATAGCAAAAATATGCACTTAATGGCTTAGGTGTTTTCTACCAGTCGACTTTGGTCAGCCGGTGGTACAGAGACAGAACATGGCAGTAGCAACTTAATGGAAAAACAAACAAAAACCAGAATAAATGCTGCCTACCAGACCTCCACAACCCATTAACTGGGTAACACGGTGCCTCATGGCAAGACTGGAGTCAGATTAACTGGCTTCCAACCAAAATTATCAATATTATTGATAAAAACGTATCCCACAAATAATACGCTATGATGATTTTCTTATACCAACAAGAAGTAGAACCATCATGTTTCAGGCGCAGTATGTTTTGTTTTCAATAAAATAAAGTAGCCTTAGGGTGCCTCTCCATTTGCGCGGAGCGAGGCAGCGGAGCGGAGAAATGGACAAATATTAACCAATCATGTCAGCCAAAATGTCAGTGACTCAATTCCATTGGTTTAACCTGTCAGTCGTCGTCAACACACGTGTGTGCCATTGGGAGTCAACGGAAATGGACGCTTAATGGCATCCTACATGCTATACAAAATCACGCAGTTTAAACTTCTATTTTTTTTTTTAATGTAGTGTTTAATATCCTATGGCCCCCGATCTACCAAAAAAAAAATGGCGGCCGCCGATTCTTTTTTTACAATAAAACTATTCAATGGGGTATTTTACTAAAAAATCGAATAAGTCCGTCTGATAGATTTTCAAAAATTTGGTCCATTTTTACCAAGCCAGATGACGTCACGCGTGTCTTCAACTCGCTTTATCTCCTTTATTTTTTGTACGTGAAAAAAGAAAAAATACGTGTCGAATATTTTTTTGAAAATCTATCAGACGGACTAATTAGATTTTTTTAGTAAAATACCCTATTGTTGTGCCGTCGCAACGGCTATTGCTTCCAGATGATCACAGGTAAAATTTCTCCGTTTCTCCGCTCCACTTCGCTGTAATGGATAGACACCCTAAGAGTATCCAGGACTGCATAGTTCTTGTAATTTCCGATATGTATTCTGAAGTTCAGTAGTTCTCACCATCATTGATAGAATTTATTCCAGAATAAGCTTGAAACTCTGACGTCTTATCAAGTCATAAGACCATGCGAAACACGGACGGCTCTGTAGTGAAAGAATAAGAAATAACAAATAAAAAGACATCCAAAGCCGTTAAGTTTATTACCGTATGTTCTTTTAACCCCTCAGCCGTTACTTCATCTCTTGGAGATAATATTAAAATAACGCACGTCCGGTAGTTCGCTCCTGGAGATTTCTTAGTTCGGGTCGGATTTAATGTCAAATATTGCATGTCTTAGTATACCTATCGTATTCTGACTTATAAAAAGTGTAGGAAAAAGAATAGGAAAGGCATATAACATCACATGCTAAACATCCGACAGCAATTTGTTACGGAATGTTGTATTAAATTTAGTCTGTGGAGACGCCTTCATTTGTTTTTGCAAGCGGTTAGTTGAGCAGTTATTTAATAACTCTACACTTTACACTTAAAGGAAATTAACTAAACATCCATGGACAAGTAAGTACTAAACAGTTTTTAATTGCTGCATTAGGTATTGGACAAAGATTTTGGACACAATTTGTTATTTTACCAAAGATAATTTCGAAGTTTGCACGCCATGCCGGTATATTTCTACTTGTTTTGAGTAGAAAATACAGTAGTGGTGGCAAAATTTTGTTATAAATATTATTTAGATACGTTACTTCATATATATTAGGCATTTCAATTGTGAAATTCGATAAAATATAGTGTAAATATTGAACTGTAAAAATGTAGCCGAAAATCGAATCTCCAAGAGATTCTGTAACAGACAGCCATTTCGCATGTGTATGACATGCAAGCCGCCATGTTTTTTGTGTTTCGTACACAGTATCGGATAATGGTCAGTAAACCAATAGGTTTTGATCGACTTAGAAAAAAGCGAGGTTAAATTATTTAATTTTTTTATCGGTTCCACGAGGCGGCAACAGCACTCGACGAGTGCGTGTATGAGTATTTAATTTTTCATAAAAAAATAACATTAAAAAAAACAAATTAAAAAAAAAACAAAAAAACAAATTGAAAATTATCTAATTTTCATATTAATAATATTAATCCTATCCCGGTTTAAAAATTGCTTCATTTTCTTTTTTTTAATTTTGTTGTTCAGATGTGACCTACTGGTTGTATTCTTTATTGTGTACTTGGAATTGGTCTACTGAAATTGCGTGTTTTTTGTTTTTTATTTGTTGATTTTGTTAATGTTTTTGCTAAGCAACATACCCTTATGTTGTGTTTTTCCATTAGTAAATATCATCATTATTTGGATTGTAATATAAGATTTCTAAGAAATGCAATAGTACTTGCTCTTTGACAAAAAGTATGAAAGCGTCTTTTTATCGCTCTTTTTTTAATGTTTGTATAGTGACTTATTGTTCGTAAACTAAACAATTCTAACTGCTAAAACTTTGTCTGCAATCAGATTGTGTACCAAACTATATAATAAGATACTATAATTAGCCACTTGGCTTACAGAGTTCCCAGAATGAATGTGTAAACATACCCTTTTTTTGTTTGGCGTACGAGTCGACTGGCTTAAGCCGAGTTTTTGTTTAGCTTGCAGTATGTAAAATATGTATGGAGGTGTCTGTTATTTATCTTGATTATTGTAAAATAATGTTTTAGTATGCCAATGAAATAATAACATTGGAAAAAAGCGCTTTTATTTTATTAATATGACGATTTTTGTACGAAAAACTGGGAAAAAGTCGCTTACCTTACTTTCAACTTCGAATTAACAATAGATTCTATGACAAAACTAAACAAAACTATAAATTAGTAGATAGTTTATTTTACACCAATTTGAATGACATATAATTTGTAGAGCTGCGATGCGTAATTTTAGAGATATCGTAGTTTTAGTGAACGCGGGGAAATCGCAAGATTTCGGCCGGGCGCGTAGTAACAGAACTGCGGAGTGACATTATAGAGGCGTAGCGGCTGAAGGGTTATAGTGTTTCCTCCTTCCTGTTAAGAGAATCCGATCCATTAAATATGATATTAGTTTATCCAACGATATTAAATCATACCAATTTATTGGGTGCTATAAAAACTTTCACGGGAATCTTTTCTTCGTCTCGTTTTCAATAAGAGTCGGAAGAAATGGTTTTCTTGTATCGGTATTTTATGCTCAGTGCGTGTGAAATTGTATTATTTAGAATGATTTCAATACAAGCTGCGGCCCGCGGCTTTTTCTATACCAATCCACTGCTGAGCCAAGACATCCCCAACTCCTTCCAGATATTTTTGTCCCGAGCCAGCTCAAAACAGCCCTGGCAGTAGACGTTTGAGTCGTTTCGCTACGTCTTCCTTTTTTAATCCGCATGGATGTCCTCCACCCTGGGGCGGGCGGAGGGGTCTGTCAGACTCTTACTGACTAAAACCACTCCGGTGTTCCATCTCTTACCAACGCGAGAACTTAATTGGCTTTCCGCGATCCCCGACTGGCCCGCCCCTGCGGGCCAACTCGGGTCAGCGGGGGGAGTGAGGTGTTTGACTCCCACTGCGACGTCAAAGAGGGGCGCGCGGAAACACTTCGCGCTGCCACCTCGGGTCCGTATGAATGGGGGGCGACGGCCATCCCCAGGACCGCCGCCCCTGGACCCAGTTAGGGGGCCGGAAGAGGGCAGCGCATCCTCCGACGCCCGGTGCGCCTGCTGCGGGCCGGGACAGAGGTCGAAATCTCCCTTTCCGCAGCCCCTTCTGCGCGATGACTATTTCGCGGAAGGAAACCACCGCGTTTCGCTACGTCTTCCTTTTTTTTTTTTTTTGTTGCCGGGGTGGAAAATCCTCATGGATGTCCCTCGCCTGGGGCGGGCGAAGGAGTCTGTCAGACTCTTACTGACTAAAAACCACCCGGTGTTCCATCTCACACTTGACCGAGGATTGTGAAAGCTAGTACGCCTTCCATAATCCCCGGCTATTGCCCGCGTATGCGGGCCACCTCAGGCCCGCGGGAGGAGCAAGGTCCCCCCGCAACGTCCAGTAGGGGCGCGTCTGGAACAATACGCGCCACCGTCTCGGGTCCTGCTGGATTGGGGGCGGCGGACGACCCCGAGTCCACCGTCCCTCCGGACCTTTCTACGGGGGCTGGAAGAGGGCGTTGTCCGCCCTCCGCCGACGCCCGGTTCGCCTACTGCGGCACGGGAGAGTGGCCACGGCCTCCCTCTCCCTCTCCGCAGCCTCCTTCTGCGAAATTACGATTTCGCAGAAGGAGATCACCGCATTCCATGACTCCGCGCTCCCGACCATCGAACGAGCGACGGCCGGCAGCGACAGGTCGGGTCCCACTTCGGATACGAGGGCACGGCGCTGCTCCTCCCATGCGGCACACTCTGCCAGTGTGTGCTGCGCCGTGTCCTCCCGACAGTCGGTGCAGTGATGGCACCGAGCGTCCGGCTCCCTTTTTATGCGACACAGGTACTTCCCGAAGCAGCCATGCCCCGAGAGCACCTGCGTCGCCCGAAACGACAGGGAGCCGTGCTTCCTCCCGAGCCATTCGTCGAGCACTGGCCGGATGGCCTCGATAGTGGCGAGGCCGGCGGTAGGTCGCGAAAGCCTACGTCTTCCTAGGCCAACCTCGGCGGCGCTATCCATCCTCAGGCACCCACTATTGCCCAGTGGTCACTGTGTATGCGGCTGACGTTATTCGAGAATTATCCCAAGGGAAAATACTTCCGAGATAACAGGTATTCTATGTCCTAGTCCAAAGGCTCTAGACAACTGAAATTCTATCAGCGAATGCGATTGTCAAAATGCACGGGATTGATCCCATGATTTCGATAGCGTTTGTCAATCTCATACATTTTTGACGTTTCCACAATCACCTTCGCCACGCTATCGCTAACAGAATGTCACTTGTCTAAAACCTCAGGATATTGTCTACCTGTGTGCCGAGTTTCATACAAATCCGTGCAGACATTAAGCCAGAAAAGTTTACAAACAAACGAACTCACATACGTATTATAATTCTAGTAATTTTCAACTCTCGACGTTGCCTGAACTTGAGTTGAGTTGAGGAGTTGATACCGCTTCACTACATAGTATAAAACAAAAGGCTTGTGTTTAAACACCGCCCAAAAAAGTACCTATTTTACGACCAAAAAAGTTCTAAACGGTTACCAAAACAGATAAATGGTCACCAAATAATATACGAGAAGTAGCGCTCGCCGGCCGCTGCCGCGGCACCTTAGAGTCTTAAAAATATTATTTTTGGTGACCGTCTAAATTATACCCAAAACAAAATCGCTTCCGCTGTCTGGCTGTCCATAAGTATGCTAGATCTTGAGAACTACGCAACGGATTTTGATACGGTTTTTTAATAGAGTTGTGCTCGAGGAAGGTTTTAGTATATTATTTGCAGCCGTGTGAAGCCGGGGCAGGTCGCTAGTTTATTTATAAATCCACTAGCTTTTCCCTCGATTTTTACGCCGTTTTTTTGTGTTCACTTATAGCTTAAAGGCTTCCACATGAATGTGTCTATCACACAAGAATTTTCCAAATCGGACTAGTAAGTAGTTCCAGAGATTAGCGCGTTCAAACAAACAAACTCTTCAGCTTTATATAGATTGAATTTTCGAATAAAATCACAGAAAACGGGTACTAGACTACCTAAATAAGTCTAGGGTATATATTTGAATTGAACTCCACAAGTTAGACAAGACAGAATACACAAGCCAATGAATTTACACTGAGAGAACCAGCTAAGTCGACAGCTTAAGCACGGCTTGCATTATTGTGATTATTCAAGGAATCCGAGGGATTTGCTGCCGCAGCAGTAAGTTAAGCTAAGCTAAGCTGTGAAATGTTTTAAGTAGAACTTTCCCAGTTTCTCTTCAGCTAGGTCTTTGTGATTTAGTTTTCATAATATTTTTCTTAGCTCGTGGCTCGTAGCTGTAGGTACCCGTAGTCACCGGGGTCCAACTTGCTGCGGTATTTATTCGAAAGAGTTACTGCGGCTTGCGGAGCCACGCAAAGGGCACTAGGAGGAACAAAGATGGGTTTTAGTCAGTAAGAGTCTGACAGTCTCTTCCGCTCCACCCAGAGTGAAAGAAGTCATTTGATATTTTTCCATCCAAATAAACCAAAGGGAGGTTGAACTTCAAGATAAAGCAACACTTGCCGAACTCAAACTCCTTAACAAGAGGAAACTACTCGTGAAACTCTAAAACCGAACGGATTATCATACAATTTTCATTTTGGTCCGAGCTGCTGCCATGTGTGGCTTATGGCTAGTATACATACACAGTACGAGCTTCTTCCTAGATACAGATACTTTTATGCTTGTAGCTCGACTCGCTTCAGCTGTCTTCACGATGATAGTACAGCTGCCCAGTCTTTTGCAGGCAGCTGTACTCAAAAAAATACAGGATCCACTCGCAAACGCCAGGCTGACACTGGCTGGCGAGCTACTGCTGGACGCGTCCGAACGATGTGATGGCCGAGCTGCTGCCATGTACGAGTAACTGTTAGGCGAGCAGGCAGTGAAAATAAAAATGTTGATGTAACTCGGTTGCGAGCTACTATTCAATTCGCACGTGGCAGTAACTCGTAAGATAAGTCCATATGATGCGAGTAACTGCACTGCAGCTACTCGGCAGGCGGACTCGCACGCTTGCTCGCCATAAACGTATTCGCTCGTTGTAAACTAGCCATTATGCTTGGCTACCGAAGTGAAGACGGGACAGGTTGCTAGTTAGTTTCAAAGTTTAGCCACGTGAATTATAAAGGGTTAATTGACTAGTTGTTACTTCCGAAGCGTGACCATGAGAATAGTGATAGTGGTCACGCGTTGTTACCGTGGGTTTAGTTAAGTTTGAAACAGTTTTGGGAGGTTTCCGATGAAAACAATTTTGGTGAAGATGGAGTTTAAAGTTTGGTCCTGAGGGTTTTTCAGCGTTCAGTATGAAAACTTGAGGCGCCGACCCCACTGCGCGCGGTCTGGCGGTCAGAGTTCCGAGTTCTGCGTTCCGCGTTTACACTTGCGCACACTACGAGCGGTCTAAAAATCTGGAGTTCAGTAATCTTAAGCAGTGCTAATACGTTACACGCTCTTTTTACTGAAAATCAAATGTAATTCTCAACCAAATGTCTCGCAAATCATAAAGAAAACGTATTTCTCTCACTAATCAAATAAACTTTTCGATCTCGTCGGGCATCGTGCCCTTCCAGCTTTTGCAAAAAAATTGAACTATAGAACCGACAGAACGCGCGTTCACGTTGACTTTCGCGGTCTAACTGTTTTTTTGTGTGTGGGATTCTAAACCACTACATTAACCTGCAGTGAACGCGGAACACAGAACATGGAACTCTGACCGCTAGACCGCGTGCAGGGGGATCGGCGCCTGACCTAGTGCCTACCTACATAGTTTGTACCTTAGCTGTATCCATATACTCGTACGAGAACGCTGAAGAAAATATATCTACAAAGGTTTTAGTATACGCGAAGTGTCCCGTGTGTGTGTGTGTGTATGTGTGTGTGTGTGTGTGTAGAAAAGGCAAGGCGGATGATGTTATCATCATCCGCTTTCTTATTACAATTGAAAATATAGATTTTCTTTTCCCAACTATAATGGGGTTGGCTTCCAGTCAAACCAGATTCAGCTTTATACCAGTATTTTACGAGAAGCGGCTGCCTACCAGACCTCCACAACCCATTAAATGGGTAACACGGTAGGTACTTCTTGGCAAGACTGGAGTCAGATTAACTGGCTTCTGACAATCCGTT
This sequence comes from Lacanobia oleracea, assembly GCA_950371165.1. Taxonomy (NCBI): domain Eukaryota; kingdom Metazoa; phylum Arthropoda; class Insecta; order Lepidoptera; family Noctuidae; genus Lacanobia; species Lacanobia oleracea. Next base: position 15,808,420 of record OX493405.1, on the reverse strand, counting down.
ACGACTGCTAAAGTTCTACAAATGACAGCCGAGACCAACAGCTTAACGTGCGTGGAAACTCGGTATGTTAAGATGGTCACCCATCCACAGATCAACCTTGGCAAGCGATGCTTAACCTTGAAGATCGACCTGTGCGGCTGTTATTCTTTTGCCACGAGCCCTTCCGCGAAGTGTCCCGTTATCACATACCAAAAAAACTAAAAAAAAATTACTTTATGTCCTTTCTGCTCCGCGTTGTGGTTTTTTTTAGTGCCTGACGCGAAACGACTTCAGTTGGCAAATCTGAAAAAATATAAATATGATCTAAATCTATAAGAAAATTCAAATTGAATTGAAGGCCAAATAAATGTTACTCTAAAATTTTGTTTCGAAGATTACTACAACGTAATGTATGTGTAAAAATGGCACGAAAAATAGGTTAACAAAATAAAAAAAATAGCTAAATTCAAATTTAGGTCAAAAAAAGCTTACAGACGTAAATACGGATTCTTTTAAGTCTCACTTATTTTCTTTAACTAAAAATGTAAGCTTAACCTTTATATTTATAAGAGAAAAGTTACGAGAAAAATCAAGGCGTATTGTTACATCCCAAGTCTGTTCAACACACACAGTTTTGCGATCCATTTAACTTAACACATATTTTTTCAAGAACGTTTTTTTCTTGTTTTTATTTTGTCAACTTTCGGACTTACGACTGTTCTTGGAAAGTAATAATAATCATTTTTGACTACACTCTCCACAAAGTTCACATCAGTTGGCATTGAAAGAGGCAAAAATAATTAAATCAACTCAATACATAAAATATGCGCCTTTGTGAGAGACGAGTCTATACTAGGATAGACTGCGTGACAGCCTCTCACGCCGAATATGGTTCGACATTTTATTACTGTCGAGACTTATACAAGAGATTTTATTATTGTTTTTTTAGGATGGGAAATCATCAAATGACTCCTTCCGTTTTGGGTGAAGCAGAAGGGAGTGTAAGACTCTTACTGACTAAAACCCATCCGTGTTCCTCCTAGTGCCCGTTGCGTTCCAGGGTACGGTGCCTCTTTCAAACAGATTCCGCAGCCCGAGCCGGCACTGGCCCTGGCGGGCCCCGTCTTTTATGCTGATAGCTCTTTGAGGCGCGCCGTCGACCCGGGCCCGGCAAGGCACCCAATGCTCGCCGTCCGCAGGCCCGTTATACAAGAGATAGGCATTCTTTGGGTTAGAACAAATAGTGGTGGTGCAATTCGGAGAATAAAATGCGAGTATTGTGTTTTTTTTTTCTATTAGGATTCTTAACTCTACAATTAAAATAATCAATGAATTTAAATGTAAATGCTAGGCACGCAGCTCAAAGAATAATTATTACAGTTCATTTAAAACTTTTGAGGCACTTTGTTCTGAACCATAGAGTGATGAGTTGCCTCGTTAGCCGGTGCTAAAGAGGGCCCTGTCAAAATTTCCCATATCAACCCTTTTAAGTCATTTCCTGCACTCAGTCTAAACTTTCCCTGACCCCTTTCTTTAAAGTGACAGTCACAGATTTATTTATTGACTAAGTTTTGCCCGCGATTTCCTATGCACATATCCCGTTTTTCCTCGTTCCCGTAAGAATTTCGGGAATCATCTCTTAGGAATCATCCCCTACCCTCCCCAGGAATTGTATAAACATTAAACATGTGGAGTTGAAGAAGTTTCTTTAAAAAGAAAAAGTAAGTGTGAGCGTGATAATAAATGTAACCGTATTATAGCAACCCAAACTTGTGGTAAGCGCAATAGAATATTTTACTGAAAAATCAAATTAGTCGTTCAGATAGATTTCCAAGAAAATATTGAATAGAATAGAATAGAAAAACATTTATTTAGCACAGACACAAACGCACAGCGACAAAGAAAACAAAAGTAATAAGCACGTATACGTGTATTGGTCACGTATTTTATTCACCTAAACAAAAATTAAGACGATACAGCAGGTCTAAAAAACCCCTTTAGTAGAATCATATTAGTATCTTAGTTTTAATCATACTTCAAACTGTCAAATTCCATCTTCATCTTTATCGCTTTAGCATTAGATTCAAGGTTGATTGAGAAAATTTGACAGTGACGATTAGCTTGATGTGCTGGCTGATTCTGCTAAAGTGACTTTTTAATTTTTTTTTTTTATTTTGATGGACAGGGAATTCCACTCCTTACTTTTTAGAGCCGCAGTGCGTTAAAAACTCTCGTGACGTCACTACTATAGTATAATAAAATTACATGTTCAATATTTAATTTTTATTTAACAGACGGAAGGGAAGCGGATTATATCTTTATTATCTCGTAAAATACCTTACAGTGCGGCTGGTGTCGACATATCTAGTGGTTGCTAGGTCTGCGTTCTGAAGAAGAGTTTTCTCTGAAAATTGCTAGCAGTCCTTCAGGGCTTTGTCGGAGTTCATCGGTAGCAACTAAACTATTTTATTAATCCCCTTTGACTTGATAATGGTCTTCTTCTTCCACCTGGCGTTGATCCCGGCTATTGCCAGGGTCCGCCTTCCTACTTAGCTTCCTCCACTTTGCCCGATCTTGAACATCCTTCTCAGTCAGGCCATTGGCTCTCATGTCGGACTTTACGACGTCCAGCCAGCGCTTGCGCGGGCGACCACGGGACCTAGTCCCAAGAACAGCCATATTCATGCATCTCCGACCAACGTACTCCACAGGGCGGCGCATGATGTGGCCATACCATTGCAGACGACACTCTTGCAGTTTTTCCCCCACGTCACGGACACCAAGACTACCTCGGATGTAAGAGTTGCGTATGCGATCGGATCGCGTTACGCCACTCGTCCACCTCAGCATCTTCATCTCAGTGACGCGAAGCTCCTGGGTGTGTCTGCTTAGTGCTGGCCAACACTCGCCCCCATACAGTAGGACAGGCCGAATGATGCATTTATATATCTGCCCCTTGAGCTTCGGAGGCATTTTGCGGTCGCATACAACGCCCGTTACCTCGCGCCACTTCGCCCAAGCCGCGCCTATAAGTGCTTGGACATCATCGTCCACGCTGCCAGACTCGTGCAGCACGGATCCAAGGTACCTGAACGTATTGGACTTTCTGATCAGGTCCGAACCTATTCGGATGGTGTTTGAATCCTTGCTGCCACAGGACATGTACTCTGTCTTCGCCACATTTAGTCTCAGACCACCGTTTTCAAGCGTGTCCTTCCAAATGTTGACTTTGCGCTCAAGATGGGCTTTGTTCTGATTAACGAGGGCAATGTCATCGGCACACATCATTAGCCATGGAGGCTTGGATGTTTGCCGTAACTACATCGAGCACTACGTTAAACAAGAACGGGCTCAGAGCCGAGCCTTGGTGAACGCCAACAGATATTGGGAAGCCAATCGATTCGCCAACAGAGGTCTGGACAGAGGACACGGAATCGCGGTACATATCTCTGATAATGTCAATATAGGCCTCGGGAACGCCCTTGAAGTGCAGTGCCCACCAGATGAACTGCCGATGTTTACAGTCGAAGGCCTTCTGCAGGTCTAAAAAGGCCATATGCAAAGCTCTCCTTCTCTCTCGGTAAGCTTCAGCCAGATTCCGTAAGGCGAACACTGCGTCCATGGTGCTGTTACCCGCCCGGAAGCCATATTGACACTCAGAGACAGTACACTCGCTACGGAGCCGTGTGTCAATGATGCGCTCGAAGAGCTTCATGATGTGGCACATGATCTTGATACCACGGTAGCTACTACAATCCTGTACGCTACCTTTGCCTTTGTAAACAGGGATAATCAGGCTAAATCGCCACTGGTTCGGCATTTCCTTGGTGATCAGGATCCGGTTAAAAAGATCTGTCAGGAGGTCTACACCATGTGGCCCAACGCCTTCCACACTTCAATAGGCACATTGTCAGACCCGACCACTTTCCGGTTCTTCATGTGGCGAAGAGCAATGCGGGTTTCGTCGGGGGAAATAGGGGAAATAAGTCCAAGGTTAGGAGGCGGTTCGGGAGGAAGGTTATGGGGATGCTGTTTGTTAGACAGCTCCGCGAAGTATGTACACCATCTTTCCTTAACAGAGGGAGCATCGTAGAGCAGCTTACCCTGGGCGTCCCTTACACAGAGACATTTTAATTTTGACTTGATAATGGTAATCTACCGAATACATGAATGTGAGTACCAATACAAACCGATCCTGTTTAAATGATAAAATAGCAAAGTGAAACTGTACACAAACTGTATTATGAAGGAATAAAAATATCATAAAAAAAAAACAAAATACTACAAAGTAAAAAATAACTTTAATTTCGGGAGTCGGTGTTTTTGGTTTTTTCGTTTTTGAACACCGTAAGTCGGTTTTTTTTTAAAAAAAAAGTATTTTATTTTTCACTGTTTAGTGGTACGCAGGTACCACTAAAAAGTGAAACGACAAACACAGCGTGCCGGCGTAATGTTGTGTTATGAACTGGTGTAAACAATCACAGACATGCAATTTCAGATATCCAGATAGATTTGCTATCATTTAGAGTTCCGTTGCCTACCGCCGAAGTTCTTCATCAGATCTTCACCAAATTTTAATGGGACCAGTGCGAGAAAATACTCTTCCAAACAAAAAAGAATCATCCAAATCGGTTAAGAACTGGCGAAAATATCGCTGAACAAACATTTGAATGGGATCCCATCATCAGATCCTGATTTATACCTTCCATCATCAGCTCAGCAACATGAGATGATGATTACCAGGCACAAATATCTGAATTGCGATACCAAGTTTATGAAAAACATTGAATGTGCTTACAAAATTTGAGGGTTTCTCTCGATTTTCTTGGGATCCCATCATCAGATTCTTACTTGGTGACAATGGGACTACCTCAGGAGTGTAGGCTTTCAAATAAAAAAATAATTTTTAAAATCGGTCCAGAATTGGCGGAGAAATCGGTGAACACACATTAAAAAATATTAACAGCCAAATATAGAATCTCCTCCTTTTTGAAGAAGTCGGTTAAAAAACAATTATTACCTTCTTTCGTATTGGATACATACGCCATTACTCAATACTTAGATATGACCATTTTTAACCGACTGCGCTATATTTTTAATGTGTATCTAATTGTTTATGTGTCCATGTATTTAGGATTTATTAAAGTACCTATGTCAAAAGGTTAATAGCGCCATAAGGTACGGGTAGATCGGTTTAAAATTTAGATGTATTAAGTCCCGCCAAACCTGCGCGACCAAAGCGACAGCTGACAGCTAAACGGTAGCGCCAGTCACGTGGCGGATACTGCACGTGTTTACCTATGGTGCCTTGCACTAGGGTTGACGGGTCTTCAAACTAAAAAGCCGGACAGACCAGCCAGTTTAGCCGGAGGTTTGGGTAAAAAGGCCGGACACCCTTACTTTTTAGCCTTTCTACCAATAACACGAAAGTTTTATAAAAGTAAAACAAGGTTTTTTTCATCATTTACCATAAAGTTTACCAAAAATTCAAATGGAACAACAAAAAAATTGAATGAATCAGTCTTCTTATTATTAATCATTTAATAAAAATTACTGTATTTATTTCTGTAAAGCACACGATACAAGTTGACGTACTCGTAGGCCGAGAGGAAATCGAACTACGGTAAATCCTAAGATTTTCCAGTAAAACCTAAGATTTACCAACTCTTAATGATAAAAGTCCGAACAGTTTTGCGATTCAAACTTTTGCCACCATTCACTTGGTAAATCTTGGATTTACATTAAAGGCACGGTAAATGTTGAAAAAGACATGTCATAACGTGTTCGGCGCAATGTCTCGTACTTGTGGGCAGTCTGCAGCCCGCGCTACCCACACCGTCTCCGCCAAAGTGGTGGTGGTAAAATTCATCTAGGTCAAGAAAACAACGAGGGAAATAAATACTCCCCCTATGAAGCAATGATTGGTAGTCCAATGAAACTAGGCATTGCGACGTCAGCAATTCGTAAAGATATGATTGGACTATTAAGAAATAATATTTCAGAAATAATATTTCAGAAATAATCATTCTGTCGAGCTACATGAACTTAGAGGGCTATATTGATGATTAAAATGGTTATAATTCTTTAGATAAATATGCGTTACGGTCGCGGATCGTATTTGGTCCACATACAGCTTCATACTGACCGGCAAATTGCAAAAGACATAAAAATATTTGAATTTCGCGGGCTACCCTGGAGCAATCACCTTAAGATCTGAAGATTTGAAGAATTTGTTGCTTTTCCAAAACAATATGGATCAAAATATTAACGAACTACTCATTGTTTTATTCCCAAAACCAACATTTACTAGCCATCAGTGGTCGAACTTTCCATTTTCATACATCCTTACATTTACAAACTTACTCTTGAATCTTTGGATTTACCGTAGTTCGAGCTTTTACAGTGTGACCCAAATATGGACATTTTACGTAAATATATAAATTTTTAGTATGGGGTCACTTTTGGGGGTCGAACTAGAAAATTAAATTAAATTAAAAACAGTTCAAACTGTATCGTGTGACATATCAAATGCAAGGGCTTACTGTGAAAGGTTTAATTATAGTTTTTTCGTAATTTTGAAATGACTATTCATTTTGAAGTTATTCAAGAAATTAGACCAAAAATGAACATTCCCCTCCCTTGTCTATGAAAATACTGAGCCTAAAATTTTGAAAAAAAAAATCAGTTAATAGTTCTATGCCTAAAGATTACAGGAAAACCTATAAGAAGTCTGTAGTGTTAAAATAACATTGTATAAAATGAAATTGGTTCGGAACCCTTTGCACGCGAGTCCCAATCGCACTTTTCAATGATAGTCATTGATGTCAAATGACGACTTTATCTTCAAATATCTCGGCAACATGATACTTTAAGGCACCATATTGCTAACAATTAGTATGTATTTAAGGGCCCTCTACCCATAAATATGCATGTTAGATAGTGCCGCTAGTGTAAAAAAAATTACGGTTGGGAGCTATAACAGCTCCCATAGAAGAAAGGTCGAAACCCTTAAAATGAAAAAATATCAAAATGGCTGTCGGGTAGCTATGCTGCGAAGGTTTTGTCCCTTTGTCGAGTTTAGTTTCAAAGTAAATTTATTTTCGTGGAATGTTAGTTGTTTACCAATTCATCTATAATAGTTTTTTTTCCGAAAAGTTACTATAGATCTTGAAGACACATTTAAATATCCTTTGTAATAAGAAAACTCAAAGGAAAACAATTATTAGGAATTCTCAGAAATTTCTTTAAGGCTCCTTACTATCATATTTGAATGACCTGAAATTCTTGGAAATCAAATTAGCGTACGAAACCTACCCACATACCTGAGCACTATGCATGTCTCCTTATTTAGCAATCAAATAAAAAAATGTCGTAGGTATTAGTTCAATACAACAACGCCTTCAGGATGCTGTTGTGGCTGCCGTGGCGCTGTCGTGCGTCAGGCATGTTCGCTGAAGCTCGCACTGATGGTTTCCACGCCATCATGCGGAAGAAAGCGGCATCCTTACTGCAGCACTTGCGTAACACTCGGAACAGCATCCTGAAAATTATTGTTGACAGACCCGACTGCCCCATCCAAAGACACTGGGTGGAAGTAGCGATAGGGTTATGTACCTAATAAATAAGCTAGTAATTAAAGTACCTACTAATAACACTAATATAGCATATAAGCATTATTTGATACTAACTCATTACTAACAACTTATGGGCATATTATGTCTGAAATAAAGATATTTTAGTTTTTATTATTAAGAAATGATAAAGTTTCCATTTAATATTTTAATTTAGATGTATGAACCTATGTTCAAGTGTTTACTTGTCTAAAAATAAGCATTTATTGTCTCTGTAAGCTATTTCCATACATTAGAAAAAAAACAACCATCTCAGATTTCCTCTTAATATTAATATTTCATGTAGCCATGGCTACATGGCCGATTATGTTTAACTGGCTTTTTCCCGCGACTTCTTTGGCGCATATCCCACTTTTTCCCGTTCCCGTAGGAATTTCAGGAAAACATCGCTTAGTGCTCCCCTACACTCCCAAAGAAAACTACGTGCCAAATTCCAGTTTTCTACGACCAGTAGTTTTGGCTGAGCGTTATCTCTGAGTCACTCACTCAGTAACGAAGGAATTTAATATGTATATGATGATGATGGAACATTCTAATAGGATGATGTAATGAGGAGCTCGTAGCTAAATAATAAGAGCCGCACAAGTCGATCTTTAAGGTTAAGCTACGCTTACCAAGGTTGGTCTGTGGATGGGTGACCATCTTAATATACCGAGTTTCCTCCGTGTTTCGGAAAGCACGTTCCGTTGGTCCCGGCTGTCATTTGTAGATCTTTGCCAGTCGTTACAGATTGTCAGAAGCCAGTAAATCTGACTCCAGTCTTGCCAAGAAATACCGTGTTACCCAGTTAATGGGTTGTGGAGGTCTGGTAGGCAGCCGCTCCTCGTAAAACACTGGTACTCAGCTGAAGCCGGTTTGACCCCAAGCCGAACCCAATATACCTACTTCTCAGGATTTTATTACCTCCCATATTTATGTAACATCTCATTATGTTCTCATGGATACATTTTATTTGCTTTTTTTTATTTTTGTTAATTTTTTAGGGTTCCTAACATCCGTAAAACTCGGAACCAATAGGATCACTCGGGTGTCTGTCTGTCTATTTATCTGTCCGTCTGTTACAGCCAGTTTTTTCTGGATCTACTATATATGTATGTTATGTTATGTACGTATTTTTTTATTATTATGGTGGTCACTTTTCGGGGTTAAACTATAAAAAATAATCAAAAAAAGTGATTACTGTGAGGATTTGAATTGTATATTTTCATAATTTTAAATAAAATAGTTTTGAAGTTGTTCAAGAAATTATACCAAAAATTACCTTTTCCTCCCTTATCTCCAAAACTACTGATACTAAAATTTTGACAAAAAGTGCAGATAATAGTTCTATACCTAAAGATTACAGGAAACTATAAGAGGTCTGTGATGTTAAAAAAAAAACATGTTAAATAATTAAATTGGTTCGGAACCCTTTGCCCGCGAGTCCGACTCGCACTTGACCAGTTTTGTATTAATCTGACATGGTTGAAACCGCCAACTTATTAAAAAAATCGTACAATCTCCCTTTTACATGTAGGTAGGAGTGTTTTTTTATAATATATATAATATAATATAATATATAATATTCCACACAACGCCATCTAGTCCCAAGCTAAGCAGAGCTTGTGTTATGGGTACTAGACAACTGATAAACATACTTATATATTTCTAAATACATACATATTATAGATAAACTACACCCAGACACAGAACAAATGATCATGCTCATCACACAAACATTTGTCCTGGGTGGGAATCGAACCCACAACCTCTGGCATAGCAGTCAGGGTCACTAACCACTAGACCAACAGGCCAGTCATAGCCACCATTGCCAGTTTATCCGTTCTTTGTACGAATCTATGGTTGCAAAAGTATAACTAGTAACTTTTTAACTGCAAATAATATTGGCGTTCAAAAGAGCCTTTTAATGGTATTAATGAAATAATGTTTTGTTTTGGAGGAGTTTGTGGCTAAATAACAACAACCGCACGGGTCACGGGTCAATCTTGAAGGTTAAGCAACGCTTGCCAAGGTTGGTCCGAGGATAGGTGACCATCTTAACGTACCGAGTTTCCTCCATTCCTCAGAAAGCACGTTAAGCTGTTGGTCCCGGCTGTCATTTGTAGATCTTTGGCAGTCGTTACGAATTGTCAGAAACCAGTAAATCTGACTCCAGTCTTGCCAAGATGTACCGTATTACCCAGTTAATGGGTTGTGGAGGTCTGGTAGGCAGCCGCTTCACGTAAAACACTGGTATTCAGCTGAATCCGGTTTGACTGGAAGCCGACCCCAATGTAATTCGGAAAAGGCTAGGCAGATGATGAATGAAATAATGTTTTGACTTTGATTTTGAAGCCAAAAGTGAATTACCGTTTGCAAGAATTAAATTTTTTATATCATTCAATAATCGTCTAATCGTGTCGGGAAAGCCTATCTGTATTAATGAGCCGTTCGTAGGGTATTATCTTACTAGGTATTTCCATTAAACTTCGAAAGTGACTCAAGTGGACTTAGAGGTGAGAGAGTTGAGTCGGCAATCCTTTAGTGTTTGTAGAACTTACATTTAAGCTCTTTGAAGAACTGGATTTAATAGATTGTGATTTGTTAGAAAAGGGAACTGAATTTCATTGACTTATTTCAACTTTAGATAGTTACATGACGTGTCACGAGTCACGACTCATTCATTTAAATTTTCGGTGAATCTTATAAAAAAATTGTTAAATGGCCTTCCCATTTAACGATTTTTTAATAAGATTCACCATTTGACCAATTCTCTAAAAACTTGGTTGTTATTAATATTGACCTATAACAAAAAATAATAAAAATTAAAGTTTATCGTACGGAACCTTTCGTGTGCGAGTCCGACTCGCACTTGGCCGGTTTTTAATTAATGCTCCGCTCCTATTGGTCGTAGCGCGATGTTATTAGCTAGCCTATAACCTTCCTTGATAAAAGGGCTATCTAACTATGAAATAATTTATCTATTCAAACCAATATTTCCTGAGATAAGCGCGTTCATTTTATGCTATAAATGCAATTCAGCTGTATAATTCGTCTTGCAATTAGTATAGCAATCTCCTAAGTATCCAAGTTATTCTCATAAGCATTTAATTACATATATGTAAATGTTGCCTTATTTTCTAAACTGTTTTTTTTTTCACACAGGAATCACTGGGCCAGATTTACGAACGAAAGTGAGCATACGCCAGCCGAGCCGAGAAATTACGCAATTCGAGAATGTAAGTACTCACTGAACCTAAATAATCACATTACACCTACAATACGAGGCAATTACTCATCTCTTATCCTAGTTAGCAGGAGCACAGAATGTACAAACAACAAAAGAGATCCCTAAGTGTACAGCTAGATTGTTCATCTGAGTGTGTCCTTTGCCTAAAAGTTATTACTCAAGCAATAAGGACGATTTTACCTGTGTTGTGTAATAAGGTTATTTAGCAACCTCTTTTGTTGACGATACTATAACACCTGGTGGAGTATGTAGCGGTGATTGAAAGGATCTCTTCTCATAGGCGAGAAATGTGATATTATTTATACTTTCTGATGTTTTTCCTTACGCGTTTGAAAATATCTTTTTGCTAAGCAGTGCACTATTGCGTTCCAAAAGTAAAGACACTGATGCGGTCAAACTACCAGGTTTGCATAAGAACTACTGGTTTAGTCAGCAAGTGCTTTTTAACCGACTTCAAAAAAAGGAGTAGGTTCTCAATTCGGTTGTATTTTTTTTTTATGTTTGTTACCTCATAACTCCGTCATTTATGAACCGATTTGAAAAAAAATCATCTGAAAGTGTATACTTCTCGATTGGTCCCATTGTCACCATGTCAGGATCTGATGATGGGATCCCACGAAAATCGAGGGCAACCCTCAAATTTTATAGGCACATACAATGTTTTTCATGAATTTTCTAACGCAATTCAGATATTTGTGCCAGGTAATCATCATCTCATGTTGCTAAGCTGATGATGAAAGGTATAAATTAGGATCTGATGATAAGATCCCATGAAAAATGTTTGATCAGCCTTTCGCCAATTGTCAGCCGATTTGGATGATTCGTTTTTGTTTGTAAGAGTATTTTCCTGGACTGGTCCTGTTTCAATTTGGTGAAGATCTGACGAAAAACTTCGGAGGTAGGCAACGGAACTCTTCAATAAATGATAGCAAAGGGATCGTAATTGCTGAAATCGCATGTTTTTTTAGTGTTTGCACTAGTTCTTAACATAAAAACATTGCGCTGGTACGCTGTTAATGGGTACGCAGGTACCTAGGTACCACTAAAAAGTGAAAAATAAAAACCTTTTTACATAAAATACAACCGACTTCCAAAAACAAAACACTACAAGGTACAAAATAAATTCGGAAGAAAGAAAAGAACTTTAATTTCGGAAGTCGGTGTCAAACAACGAAAAAATAACCAAAAACACCTTTAACTTTTTTCAGCATTCTCGTTAAAATTTGAATGTGGTGTCATTCGATTCGGAATAGCACTAGCGGAATTTATCACTGATTTTAAAACGCCAACAACACCTCCGATTATTATGTTTAAACAGTCTTCCTCGATAAACAGGCCATCTAACACTGATAGAATTTTTCAAATCGGACCAGTAGTTCCTGAGTTTAGCTCGTTTAAGCAAACAAACAAACTCTTTATCTTTAAGTATAGATACCCTGATCTAAAGCTTGACGGCCGTCCTACTGCTGACTGATTCAAAATTCGAATTATTTTATGACTTTTTCTGTCCCTCGGAAAGCACGTTAAGTCGTTGGTATTGACTATCATTTGGATCTCTCACCACAAACACCAGTCTTACCAAGGGATATGTGAGGTCAGATAGGCAGGCGCTCCATGTAAAATACTAGTATTCGACTGCATCTGGTTGGACTGAAAGCCGAGCACAACTAACTGGAAAAAGACTGGTAAGCAGATTGATTCGTATTATTGATGCCATTAAGTATTTAAACTTATGAGTAAAATAAAGACTAAAGAGATGACATAAATATGAGAGGTAATAAAATCATGAGAAGCAGGTAATTTATGATTTCGTTAAGTATTTCTACATCATCTAAAATAAACAGCTACAAATAAAACATAATCGTCCATGTAACCATGGCTACTTGAAATAATAACGTTAAGAGGAACTCTGAGGTGGTTATTTTTTTTTATGATTTCGTACCTTAAAAGGAAGAAACGAAACCCTTATAGTAACACTTTGTTGCCCGTCCGTCTGTCCGTCCGCCTGTCTGTCAGGACCCTTTATCTCGGGAACGCGTAGAGGTATCGAGTTGAAATAAAAAAAAAAAAACTTAGGTCTACATTCTCTTGAAGCTGTGAAAAAATCAAACTTCTAAGTTCATAAAAATATATGGCCGTTTATGCCGCAAAAAAACCTATATTTCGACACTCTCAAGGGAATCAAATTTTTTAGAGTATTTTCCGTTGACCTAGGACTATGAAATTTGGCAAGTAATACCATCTTATACTACAAGTATAGGAAACGTCTGAAAACTATACATTTGTAATTAAATCATAAAAATATAGTCTTTATTGAAAGTAATATGTACAGTCACGGACTTTGATTGATGAGTCACTTTCAAACTTTCTAATTTTGCAGTGTTATACATTCACGAGATTACACGATTAAACACGGTCTCAAACCGCATGCTCATATACAAGATAACAAATTACTTATTAATCGGAAATAGACTTATGCACAGAAGTTGAAAAATTACCAATAAGTTTTCAATGATAAATCAATCTATTTGATACTGACCTCTTTTGAATAAGATGTAATTAAATACATTTCTGAAAAACCTATGCGAAGACTGACAAATGAAATGTCGATATCAGAGACGAAACTGAAGTGTTCTATGAGCATTCTACTGTTTGGAATTGTAGCCGTTTTATGCGATAATGCCAGCTGCAATTTCCGAAGAAATTTTCTATAAAATTGTAACAATCATTCCAATCAAGCAACCATGGTCACTTACATTTATGGCGATATAACAGTACACGGCGTGATGTAGATCATGTCAAACCAAAAAAGGAATCGGGAAGGATAAAAATAAATATGTGGGGTTGGATGAGCTCCGAAGGTGAAGGCGAGCTTGTTCAACTACCACCACGTGCAAATGCCGTGAATTAAATCAGCATTTTGGAAGGTAATAAATGCTTTCTTCTATAAGGACTCTGTATCCATAGCACGAAATAGCAAATATTAATTTCGTTAATTATAATTGTGCCATACATCGAGCAAGGATTGACAGCACCTGGTTTGATGCACATCCAGACATAATGGTAATTCCATGGCCAGCTAATTCCCCTGACCTGAATCCAATAGAAAATCTGTAGTGAACGAAGAAAAGAAGATGTGGCTCAACATTGCCAGGAAATATGGGAAAACATGCGAGGGACTGATATTTGCACTAGATTGGTTAACTCCATGCAATCACGACTACAAGCTGTAATAGATAGCCAAGGGGCATATATTAGATATTAAGTCAATTCAACAATATTTATTTTAAACCCTATAATTGGCTTTTTTCCATATTCATTGGGCTGTTCGGACGTCAGGAAAAATTAAATTCAGTTTTCAGGATTTTATATGTGTATTTAAATCACACTGCCTGGTCTATAGGGTTGCACAGTTTCAAAAAAATGACTTAAAATGCACATCGCCAATAATTTTTAAAATAAACTAGCATTTATTATTTTACAAATCGTAATACCGCAACGCAAATAACACCTTTCATCAAACCTACACCACGTAGCTTGCTCTGTTTTGGTTTTAGAGTACTAGATCACAAATAATCCTTGCTTTGGTGCCTAGATCCCGAGCTAAATCGATGAAGAATCTAGCGAATCTTCGAAACATGTAGTCAAACCTGCAGGCTGCGCTCCGATGCCTCCCTAAACACCCTATTAAGGATGCCCAGCTTTTTGGCCGCAGTTTGGGTTTTGTACTCGATGGATAGACTGGATGTCAAATCCATGCCTAGGAGCTAGAGCCGATCAGTCACAGGAAGAGATGCACCCCGAAAAGTAGGAGTTTGGTCAAAACGGCTCCTTTTTGCGGTAAAAAGACACGCCTGTGTTTTGGTGGCGTTAAAAGTGACCAGATTATCATCACCCCACTGGGATTTTTCCTGATTTGTCCGCTCTACCATGGCCTCTCGCAAGGAACGAACTTCAACCCCACTGGCTGATGCAAAGGTCAAGTACCTCTCTGAAACCGTACTGTCATTTTCGTACCCAACAAGACCAGGCTGAAGTAGGTCATTGATGTGCAGCAGGAAAAAAGTTGCAGAGAGAACAGACCCCTGAAGAACTTCGGCATCAATAGCCATGAGGTCAGAGGAGAAGCCGTCAATGACTACTCGGATCGACCTTTCACTTAGGAAGTCTGATATCCAGCTACAAAAACCAGCTGGGATGCCATAAGCAGGAAAATTGCTGAGTAGACCTGTGTGCCAGACCCTGTCAAAAGCCTTCGAGATATCGATCAACACGGCAAGTGTTTCGCCGTGTCTCTCAATGGCTTCGCCCCAGCAGTGCATGACGTACACAAGAAGATCGCCAGTTGGCCGTCCCCGGCGAAAGCCATATTGACGGTTACTGATGTGAAGACAATGATCTCCTAGCATTGTATTCAAGGTAAGTCAGCAGCTTACTGTTCAGAACTCTTTCCATAACCTTGCATAGGATGGAGGTAATGGCGATCTGACGGTAATGTGCAGGGTCAGCACGGTCTCCCTTTTTGGGCACCGGTTGCACATTTGCAAGCATTCATGATTTTGGCACCGTTCTTTTTTCAAGAGAGAGGCGGTACAGGCGTGTCAATACAGGAGACAGTTCAGGTGCACATTGCCTCAACACTCTTGCTGGAATGCCGTCAGGTCCACTGGCCTTATTCACAGCTAGACTGCACAATACTCGACGGTCCTCTTTAATGTGAACTGCGATCTCCGGCATCGAAGAGTCACAACGAGGTAAAGTTGGTGGTTGTTTGGAGCCAGCAACCAGACGCAAATTGCTTGCAAAGACAGTTGCAAATAAATTTGCTTTGTCTCTTGCAGAGTGAGCCAGCGAACCATCAGGTTTTGGCATTGGAGGCAAAGTGGGTCGACAGAAATTCGTTTCAACCGTTTTCGACAGGGACCAAAACTGCTTACTACCCGTAGGGTGCGATGCTAGTTTGGCCCCGATACGTCCGGCATGGTCAAAACGTGCCCTACGTAAAACTCGCTTCAGAACTTAGCGGAGAATTAAAGGTTCTTTTCCTCGCGGGAACCCTACGTGCTTTAGCCTTTCGGTCGCGGGCCTAGATCCAGGCTCCTTTACGGGCCTCAGCTTGGGCGCATTCTGTATTATACCAAGGCCAGGATTTGTGACCGAGTGGGATATCGGAGAATGGAATAAAATACTCCATCCCCTGCCGAATGACGTCACATCAGCATAGCACGAGGGCTCACCCGAGGAAAAGCACACTTGCCGCCAAGGATAAGACGCATAAAAGTATCGCATCTCATCCCAATCTGCTGACTCGTATCGCCATACTCGTCTCGTGCCTCTAGGACTCTTATCAGGAGGAGAGCAGGTCAACACGGATTTCGTATTTGATTGAAAATTACATACTATATATCCATAATGTTTTGGTGTAAGGGTAGGTATTCTACGCTTATTAAATATTCAAGAATTTCAGGTCATTAAAATATGATAAAGAAGCCTTTGAGAATTTCTGAAAATTTATTATAAGTTTTCTTTGAGTTTTCTTATCACAAAGGATATTTTAATCGTGTGTCCAAGATCTATAACTTTTCGAAAAAAACTTATATAGATCGACAAGTTTTAATTAGTAAATAACTAAGATTCCTCTAAAATAAAATTACTTTGAAACTAAACTCGATAAAAGGGATGGACCTTTGTGATGTGGTATAGCTAAAAATAAATCAAAATGGATGGTGCCTATGCCAGCTCCCCTGGATAAATTGTCGAACCCCTAAATTACTAAATAAAACAGAAAGTATGTTTAGCACAATATGATAGTGATTAATCAACTCTTAACCTTTTGGCTGAAATGAAAATCAGTAAAAGAAAATAAAAAGGTTAAACGAAGTGTCAACTCTACTCGGGGCTCATAACCGTTAAAAATAGGAAATCATTTTCGATTTTTAAAATAAAAATAACAACGTATTTTGTTTTCAATGCATTTGGGTGAATATTGGAACCAGTAACAAAATTGCCATTTTGTTGATTTGTGAAAGTTTTTGTTATGTAGTAAGGATTTATCTTTAGTTTTATTTCATATTTGTATATTCCCAGTTTTTTTAATACCAATGTAGGCTCTGTATACATGTACATACAAAGGTAGGGAAGAGTGGGGTCTTCTGTTCCACAAAATACTTGTTAAACCGGTTGTATACCTAATAAAAACTTTTAAAACTAAGGATAGGTACTGTTACGAGCTTAGGGTTCGTGACAGTAAAAACGAGACTTTAATTTACAACAGTAATCAAAACTTTAAACACACAATCGCACTACGGAACACTTCACTTTACTTAATTCGTAGTTGAAGACCGCATGCGAAGTTATCGCTTGTATCGCCAATTAAATACTGACTCCAGTCGCCGGATGTCCGCCCTTTATATACCTGCGACAGTTATTTCTAGAATCTTCTGGTATGGAAACTTCTGTAAAGTTCGGAAACATACCGGTCCCGACTAATCAGGTGTCGAAACATCGAGAATGTTCTAGCATAGAAAATTCTAGAAACACCTTGACCTTAGTAATTCATCTAGGTACTCGATACTAGATGGCACCACATGTACGTAAATGTCGTTGTGTGCCTAGCATTAATTCTGGCGCGTAATAATACGTTTACACCAGAGTGTGTGATACCTACCTACTCGTAACAATCAATATGATAACGTAATTAGCATGATCTCGCACGACATTTGTTTTGCCAAAACCTTGAGACATTTTACGTTGCGGTCACCAGTTTAGATTAATGCGGAACAGAGAGTAAAGTCCCGCACACCTCAATTGAAAAGGAGGATCCTCCGACCAGGCAGCTGGTGTGCCTGGCGGGCTACTGCCTGATAGTTAATATTTGGGCTGATGTATATGTTCAAATCGCACGGTAAACTTTGCTTGCGCGATGCAGGATTTCAGTTCGCTGCTAGTTGGATAGATGGCGTTGCGGTTCTTTTTGCTGTGATGTAGATTTGCTCCGTTGGTTTTTCTTGTGGCGGCCTTGATGCCAACTCATCCTTAATAATAACTTTTACTAAACCCATAAGTCTCTTTAAAAATAGTTTGGCTATTATGTTTAAGGAATTTCTAATCACTACATATTATAAAACAAAGTCGCTTCCGCTGTCTATCTGTCCCTGTGTATGCTAGATCTTTATAACTACGCCACGGATTTTGATGCGGGGTTTTTAATAGATAGAGTGGTTCTGGAGGAAGGTTTTAGTATATAATTTTCACCCGTGAAAAGTCGGGTTGGGTCGCTAGTAAATAAATAAAATTCTTAAAGTCGATTCATTTATAACTTTTACAAAATACGCTTTTCTGGGTTGCCAAATACCTACTTTTGAGCGGTTGTAAATCTAAAAGGACTGCAGGAATACCTGTCAAGAATAAAATTTGGTTTTTGATAATACCCACGCAATTTCCTCGTCTCAATTTGTTTTTTCCAAACAAGAATATTGCTTAGTTGACATTAAGTCTAGTGTAAAATTAGAAAAGTTTATGTTAGGTACATCTTTCTTAGTAGTGGGCGTTCTTTTAGCTTTTGCATGAGTGACGTGACATTTCTTTATCCTAGTAATATTACTTTGAAAGTCTGAAAAGGTTCAAATGTTTGATTATCAATCACGCCTCATTCTTCTGAATCAATGTTGTCGAAATTCAGCGCACGGGCAGTTGTAATTAGGATATAGAAAACAAAAAAAAAATATTCTGACCCACTTAATATTTTTTACCATCGATTTATATAAAATGTATAAAATCTATGTATACGAATGTTTTATAAAAAAAATGAACACGCGAGGGTTAATTTTTCTCGGGATATACAACGTTGATATGACAGAGCGGCTTTTCTTTAAACTGCCTATACTAGGTACCATTTTCAAGCTCTGTACCAAAAATCAATTAAATACGAGAGCGAAATAATTTTTAAAGTTTTTGCACCGTTTGAACACGATGTATCTTTTCTAACAGCTGATTATGTCTAAGCATTAGGTCATGCACCTTACAACGGTAAATTTACGATGCGTTGTTGCCGCTCTGACGCATGTCGAAGGACATTCACCAAAAATTGGCAATGCAAACAAGGAAGCAACAAATAGACACACACTTGCACTTTCACTACGAGAGCGACAAACATAGCGCGAAAGAGTGAAATAGAAATAGGTCAGTTTGTTGCATCCTTGTTTTTTGCGATCGGTTATGGGGCCTCTAAAAAAGTTGTTTATTCAGTGCGCCGACGCTGTCTTTTCGGAACGTACGGTTTGTGCAATTCGCGCGCAAACAATTGTGATTTTATTTTGTTATTGTGATAGGACACTAAATAAGTTTAAGACAGTATTTCTTTCTTTTATTGTGAGAGGACACGTAACTTAGGATTATTATTATTTAGTATTAGTGTTTTTTTTTGTGATTGACTGTTTTTTATGGTGATAGGACACGTAACTTGGGATTATTGTTATTTAGTATTAGTATCTCCAGACCTCACTCCCGTGGATTTCTTTTTGTGGGGACATTAAGGGTGAAATGTATGCCTCAGAGGTAAATACAATTGATGAGTTAAAAATAGGATTATTTTAGCATTTTCACAAATTAAAGTGCTTAGCAACGGACAGTGATCTAATTAGAAAAAAAAATAACAATATTCTCCGTCGGTATAATTTGTGCATCAATGTGAATGGAGGACACATCGAAAATTTAAAAATTTTGTGTGTTTGTTTTTGTACGCATACTTCGAAACGTTACCTAAAATAAAAGCCAGTGCAAGCGGAGGCCTAAGTCGCTGGCCGCCCCCCCGCCCCGGCCCCCGCCGAGCACACGAGATACCGCACACCGCGCTCCGGTGCGCGCGCGACGTTGCTGCTTTGTTACCTAGCGGCCTTGTTATCTAAGAGCAGTGTCATTTTTTTTACAAAGGGTGCTTGCGTTTTATTCTGATTTGCAAGCTATTTAATTTGTTTGAAAAAAATATTTTCTCATTTTTGGCGCTTTTTGTTTTTGTACCGTATCGAATTAATACTGAACACGTATAGTATGTGGTTTAATTTAATGCCCCTCTGTCGTATCAACTCTGTATTTCGTCAAAGATTCTTCCCTACCTACACTCTACACACGTTAACGGCAAAAAACAGAGTGAGGAATTGTTGCAAAGTTAGCCTAATTTATTGTCAGGGTAATTAGCTTAGACTACAACTATGAACCATTCAGTGATGTGTGTACGTGCGTAAATGATCGAATCTAATGTAATTAGATATAGAAACACGTGTACATATCAATCAATATATCTTATAAACCAAGATCTATAAAACCTGTACCAGAATAAACACAATACGGATGTTTTTTTTTTATTTACTGTTGATAGGCACGCGTTTGACCACTATCTCACCTGTTGGCAAGCGATAACTTAATTAGCGTGATCTCGCACGGCATCTTTTTTGCCGAAACCTCGAGACATATACAACATGTAACAGAATAAACGCAATATCTTAAAGGGGGCATTGTACTTATTATTATGAACAACTTTCACTATGGCACCAACTGAGAAATCGCATAAAAAAACGACAGCTAAATACATTTATGTGCGCATAACTCGACATAATGTACTGAACAGCTGATTTTTTTTCGCAATTTCTGGGTCGGTCCCATAGTATAATAAAATGATGAGTATAAATCCCTTAAGAGGTGTTTATTCCATTACACGCTGTATACGATCGTTTAACTTGCTTACTTGATGTAGGTTATAGGTTCCTTTTCTGTAAGGTCATTTTCTGTTGTAAACAAAATACATCCAGTGACAATATATACTTTTTTCCTGAAAACTTAAAGGTTCCCTTTCGAGCCAAAAAACTAGTTAGTAATGGTAAGGCAGAGCTGCATCTGTAGTAATCTATAGTTCTGGTTATGATAATTCCAGGTTGAGAAACATAGTGTACAAGTTCAGAAGCTAGGAGGTGAAATAAAGCACAGTATCTTTCCAATGCTTCCTTATAATTTTCAGTAAAACTCAATCCATTCATATTAACAAAATTATCTTCAAATATTCATGGCGGGAGAATAATCCAAGCTGCCCGTTTGTGGAATGCATTGCCAGTGTTAATTAAGCGCGCGCAATCGCTGCCTGTTTTTAAGAGACTTGTTAGGGAACACTACTTGTCGCTGTGATTACTTTTTCGATGCTAATTATAAAAAAATTACACTTATTTTCTTTTAATATGTATATTTAATATGTATGTGTTTGTGTACTTATCTATTTCAGTATTTTGTATTGCTTTTTTTCTATAAAGAATTTTTTACTTTAACTTTATATTTGCACCAAGTGCAACCCCATTTCTTGTCCAGGCTATCCCTATCCATTCCAGGTTGCCTGGAAGAGATCGCGGAATGCGATAAGGCCGCCAATTGTATTTGTTTTAGTTTAAAGTTTCCTTCATATGTTTTAATTTGGTGTACAATAAAGTCTATATAAATAAATAAATAAAAAATCGCGAATAACACAGATTAAAAAATGCCTGCTACACTATGCTGCCAACAGATAAACTAAACCTAATTTATTTCAAGTACTTAAATTCGACTTATTTAAAAAAAGAATATTCGAAATAACTAATGCTTATTTGCTTTAAGTATTTTGAAGATCATATTTAAAAATAGAACATCCGCAAAATAACAAAAAAAGAAAACAATAGTAACACTTTGCCCAAACCGTAAATTGTACCCAGCATCTCGTGCTCAGCAGTCGCGTTTACGACTTATTAGTGTAAAATTCTCCCGTTACTGATGAGTGATAGAGGAGATTTGAGGAGCTCGAGGCTAAATAATAACAGCCGCACGGGTCGATCTTGAAGGTTAAGAAACGCTTGCCAAGGTTGGTCTGTGGATGGGTGACCATCTTAATATACTGAGTTTCCTCCGTTCCTCGGAATGCACGTTATGCCGTTGGTCCCGGCTGTCATTTGTAGATCTTTGGCAGTCGTTACGGATTGTCAGAAGCCAGTAAATCTGACTCCAGTCTTGCCAAGAAGTACCGTGTTACCCAGTTAATGGGTTGTGGAGGTCTGGTAAGCAGCCGCTCCACGTAAAACACTGGTATTCAGCTGAATCCGGTTTGACTGAAAGCCGACCCCAATATAGTTGGGAAAAGGCTAGGCAGATGATGACTGTTGAGTGATTGACTGGGTACCTGACAGACAACGCACAGCCCACAGCAGCAGATGTAGGTTTCTAGCAGCCAGTTTAAAAATAAATGAAGGAAATAAGCAGAAAACGAAAAACTTTTATTTGCTTGTATGAGTTTGTGATGAGGTAATTTTAGTTTTACTCAACTTTGTTGTATCCATTCTCCTTTGATATCTTCATTTGACCTGACAGCTGTCTAACTTAATAGTATCCTGCTGTGCAATTGTATTAGCCTCCCACCGTGTAAGCTAAGCTTAAGTTACTTAACTAATTACGTACAGTGAACGTGAAGTGAGCTGTCAATTTATACAGCAATTCCATGCGCAGTTAATTCCATGCTCACTTCACCCAACTTTACACGGCTTAGTAGGCGATTCGGCCGCTGAGTTTCGTCCGATCCGGTCGAATCAGGAATGTCATTATTATTAATATTTTTGAGTGTTGTTTCGGCCGAATCCTTTTTTAGAGGGAAAATAACGTCAGAAACACCCCCCTAAAAAAACCCCCGAAAAAAAAAAACCCTATTTTTATTTTAAGGTCATGAAAAAAAAACATATCATTAAAAGGTATTGCTGTCTCTTTGTTACACGTGATTGATAAAAACTGGCCAAGTACGAGTCGGACTCGCACATGAAGGGTTCCGTACCATTAACCTTAGTTTTTATTATTTTTTGTTATAGCGGCAATAGATATACACAATCAGTGAAAATTTCAACTGTCTACCTATTACGGTTCTTGAGATACAGCCCGCTGACGGACAGACGGACGGACGGACGGACAGCAGAGGCTTAGTAATGAGGTTCTGTTGGATACCCTTTGGGTACGGAACCCTAAAAAGGATTAAGAACTTTTCTTGTAAACTTTGTCTTTTTCCAACAATTTCCCGACTTTTACTTAAATCAAATATAAGGTAAGTAGAGTGGTTCATTCTGGCTGTACAAAATTTGCTTAAAAAAACGAATCGTCCGAAACACCACTCAAAAAATAAATAGGTTTAAATTATTTATTCTCAAAAAGACAAGATAGCCACTTACATGAGAACATACGAGTAAGTTAACATAATGTATTAAGCTTATTCTAGGTAATGGTCACATATACTCGTACAATACAAATAGTCTTACATTTTGTTTTTTTTTTTTTTTTTTGTAAATTGCTTGCGTTCAACGGTTTTATTCCGAACAAATGGGCTGTTAACATTGTTATGTTACTTTGTAGGTTTTAATTACATAGTTTGATAGTCCAGATTTAAAACCGCTGATTGAGCTTACATTTTTTATATAGGATGGTAAATTATTAGAAACGAGCCAAGAGGATAATAGGCAATGAGAGGCTCGTCGCGACGAAGCTCCAAAGTCTTGAACATCGACGACGAGTTGCTAGCCTGTCGGTTTTTTGCCGGTTGCATTTTGGGGAATGTGCGACGGAATTGCATAATTTAATTCCGCCAAGCCCGTTCCATCATCGGACCACAAGACGAACGGCGAAGCGCCACCGGTACACGGTGGATATCCCACCCATACGCACAAAACGTTTTGGTAACACATTCATAATGCGTGCAGCTAAGGAGTGGAATTCCCTGCCAGAGTCTGTGTTTCCTGATAGCTACAACCGAGTGAATAGGTTATTTCTAGGCAAGCGTGCTCCATCTTCGACCACATCATCGCTTACCATCAGGTGAGATAGTGGTCAAACGCGTGCCTATCTTTAGTTAAAATAAAAAAAGAATATTCTTCTTAGCATAATTTGTACGTGTCTTTGGCAGAACAAGGAAGCTGGGTCGACGAAGACTTCGTTTACATATTTGAGATTTTTTGGTAAACGTTAGGTTTGTGTGAATAGTTCCGTCCATTATTTGTCTGATTAAGATACAAGATACTTTAAGATACTTTATACATATAAAAGTTGGTTAATATTCATCAGTTTCGTTTCTTTAAAAAATTTTGCGTTGGTGTAAAGTATGGATAGCGAAACAGTGTCTTTATGATCCTGTTTGCTTTGTCTTTCTGGCACTACCCCAAATTTCTATGAGATATATTAAGTGTGATTTGACAAAATAACAATTAAATTCCTGTTTCGACCGGATCGGACGAGTGTCAGCGGCCGAATCGCCTACTGTTTATGCAGAATTTATGTAGAATTGACCGGCTGTTTCGGCGATAGATTACAGACACAGCTTTTATATTTTCTTTTGTGTTGTGTGTTTTTGTTTTTCTTTTTTATTGAGGAAGTTTGCTTGTTATATTTTTAATTTATTTTAGCTACTAAAGATGAAGATTTTAATGTATACTTATATCGTCGTATTGGTTTTTACATTTTTAGGATCACTTTGTTGTCCGTCCGTGTGTCTATCAAGACTGTATATCTCGGGAAGGCGTGGAGGTATCGAGTTGAAATTACTATTAACCTTGTTGGCAATCATATTTTTGAGCCGTTTGGGGTTGAAACTTTTGGACCGTGGGGTCCGAGTGCTCATGCCTTTTTTAAAGTTCTTTCTAAACGTTTAGTTGACACTTCGCGTGACCCAAGGGCTGGCTTTTATCTCGGACAGATAAGCATTGCCATACAACATAGCAATGCCGCCAGTCTTTAGGGCTCACTTCCAGTGGACAGCGATGCGGACGATTTTTTGACGCCTTATTTTAGTTAGGATTTCTTATTTTAAGTGTAAATATTTTGTTTTAATAACGGTTTTTTCTCTATAAACAAAACCATATACTTAGGTATAGGCCTACGTATTTTTTTTTACAGCTGCAAGAGGCCATAGGGCCTCTTGCTGCCATAAAAAAAAATGAACTTCTAAGTTAACGTAAAAAAAAGATACGGTCGTTTATGCCGCAAAAAAACGTATATTTTGACACTCTCAAGGGAATGAAAATGTATAGGGTATTTCCCGTCAACCTAGAACTATGAAATTTGGCAAGTAATACCGTCTTATACTAAAAGTAGAGGGAAAGTCTAAAAATCATTAGTAATTAGATCATAAAAAATATAGTCTTTATTTAAAGTAATTTGTCGCTACAAATTTGTACGGAACCCTCGGTAGCCGAGTCTAATTCGCACTTGGCGGGTTTTTTATGACTTACGACGTTCCACTAATACATTTTAAAAATCGCCTACGCCACGCTACGATTTAAAGATTTTCACTTGTCTAAGGCCTCTTTTCATGCAATTTATACCCGTATAAAATGCAAAATAAGTGAGGAGCTCGTGGCTATAGAATAACAGCCGCACAGGTCGATCTTCAAGGTTAAGCAACGCTTGCCAAGGTTGGTCTGTGGATGGGTGACCATCTCAACATACCGAGTTTCCTCCGTGCCTCGGAAAGCACGTTAAGCCGTTGGTCCCGGCTGTCATTTGTAGATCTTTGGCAGTCGTTACGGATAGTCAGAAGCCAGTTAATCTGACTCCAGTCTTGCCAAGAAAGTACCGTGTTACCCAGTTAATGGGTTGTGGGGATCTGGTAGGCAGCCGCTCCACGTAAAACACTGGTATTCAGCTGAATCCGGTTTGACTGGAAGCCGACCCCAATATAGTTGGGAAAAGGCTAGGCAGATGATAAAATGCAAAACAAGTAGCAAAACCAAAACGCTTCCTTGATTGCGAAAAGGAGAGTCTATTATTATAGTTATTTAGTTAGTATAGTATCGATATCTACTGGCAATAATGAATTGTTTCCTAACCTTACCTAGGCTCACAAACTGTTAATTGCCAAATTAATTACGAGTACAAATGCCACAGTAATGGAGTTTTCCAGGAAAGCTTGCAATAAACGTAGTTTTACACAAAATTAATATTTACAAATTGGGTTGTGCCTTCCATTTGATTTATTACCTAATAACTTCTATTATTTAATTAATAACAACCACCAATATTAGGGTTGATCAAGTCAATTACAGATGTCACAATAAATTAATTTTAGCTTTCCCAGAATTTAGATACTTTTCTACGATTTCGTCAAAGAAATTATAATTAACTAGCTTCTAAAAGCGGCTACGCCCGCGTGATCCCCAGGGGACATACTCACGGGAAAAAAAGGAATGCCTATATCCTTTTTCAGGCTCTAGACTGTGTACCAAATTGCATTTAAACCAGTTCAGTAGTTTTGGCGTGAAAGCGCGACAGACAGACAGAAAGTTACTTTCGCATGTTTAATATTAAGTAAGGGTTAAGGAGAAATGATTGTAAATAAATGGTTAGCTAATAACTTTATATTAATCTATCTACCTAATATTGACAGTAGCCAATTCAATGAATGTTCAAACGCTTCGGAGAAAGTTTTATGAGCACATACGACACCCACGTGAGCATCTGTATAACACTATCAATAAAAATTAGATCGCAAGCGTGAATTTCTCGTATTCGTCATATTTGTGAATAGGTTATCTCCGTAGCCACTGCACCTTTCTTTCTCCTCTGAAAAAAAAAAAAAACTTATTGAACATAATTCCAGAATTCACCAGATTAATCAATTTTGATGAGTTGTAATGTATAAATATAGATGAAACCCTTTTTTTAGGATCAGAAATCATCAAATGACTCCTCCCGCTCTGGGTACAGCAGGAGGGAGTGTCAGACTCTTACTGACTAAAACCCATCCGTGTTTCTCCTAGTGGCCTTTGCGTTCCAGGGTACGGTACCTCTTTCGAACGAAGTCCGCAGCCCCAGCAGGCACTGGCCCTAGTGGGACCCGTCTTCCGTGCTGACACCTCCTTGAGGCGCGTTGGGATCGCAGCGCGCCGCTGACCCGGGCCTGGTTCTGATCAAACGACGAGCCTACGGTGGCCAAGAATCGTCCTGCGACTCCCGACTCCCGGAGATAGATGGACCCCTGGAGATTTTTATAAGCTATTGCAAACATCTATAATTATTATCGTGAGCAAAACGGCTTGCAAAAGGTTGTACAAATAAACCCACACTTCGTGTCTGCCAGTGGGGCTTCTTTGTTCTTCTAACATCGCAACAAACTTAGGTTTGAAACCAATATAAAGGAAAGATTAGCTGAACGATGCAGAATGAGTAGTCAGATTACACTGAGTTTCCGATGAACGTGGCACAGCGAGGTATTTCGTGCGGTGAGTTCATTAATTTGAACGTAATTGAGTTGACCGCAGGCGAAACGCAAATGCGGTCAAATAAATTACAGCAAGGGAGACGGGGCCCGCTAGAGCCAGTGCCTGCCGGGGTGCGAAATCCGTTCGAAAGAGACGCCACGGCATTGGAACGCAAAGGGCACTGGGAGGAACACAGGATGGGTTTTAGTCAGTAAGAGTCTGACACTCCCTTCCACTCCACCCAAAGCGGAAGGAGTCATTTGATGATTTCCCATCCTTAAAAAAAAAACAGGCGAAACGCAAATGTTCGGTTTAATGCATACAGGTTTAGTGAAATCTTTGTACTAGTTGACTTTAGTTTATTCGACCTTCCTCTATGTAATAAATTCTTATGATAATGAATAGCTTTTGCCCGCGATTTCGTACGCGCATATGTTATTTTTATCCAAAAAACCCAGATTTCTTTGGTTTTAAAATTGACGAAAAGTAATCCAAGGAGGCTTGTTACGCGTTAAGTAAAATAAAATTTTATGTGCTTTTTTTGAAAGTTTACTTAGCTAAAACCTTACCTCAGTGGGGTCAAGCCCCCCCCCCCCACCCAAACGTCAATCCTGGATCCGCTCCTGTTCGGTTTTTGTTTTCGGCTTTGGAATGGGTAACAGAATGTAAAGCAGTATCTTTTACATACCGCCGCATTTGTTGTAGATACTACCGCATAATGTTGCCTGTGCGCAGTAAAATCAAATTCTAATATTGCAGAAACAGTCTGTAGCTCTACCTTTATTTAATTTTGGACCAGATTTTATGAAATTTTCTTGTACAACAATTTCGTTTGACGGTTAAGGAATGTAAAATTGCGGTCCATATCGAGTTTAATATTAGAAAGTAACCAAATATGGAATACTATTTTGTTTTATGGATATTAAAGAAAAACTAATCACAAATCAGAGCGTTTGATAGTAGTCCTAATCAGTCATCTGTTTGTAAGTCAGCAATTAATATTTCCATGTTAAAAATATTAACTTACAAAATTATATAACGACGACCATCACGGCTGCATGGGTCGATCTTTAAGGTTAAGCAACGTTTGCCAAGATTGGTCTGTGGATGGGTGACCATCTTAACATAACGAGTTTCCTCCGTGCCTCGGAAAGCACGCTAAGCCGTTGGTCCCGGCTGTTATTTGTAGATCTTTGGCAGACGTTACGGGTTGGCAGAAGAAGTAAATCTGACTCCAGTCTTGCCAAGAAGTACCGTGTTACCCAGTTAATGGGTTGTGGAGGTCTGGTAGGCAGCCGCTCCACGTAAAACACTGGTATTCAGCTGAATCCGGTTTGACTGGAAGCCGAACCCAATATATAGTTGGGAAAAGGCTAGGCAGATGATATAACGACGACCATCATAGATATTTAAATGACAGCCGGGACCAACGGTTCAATACGTTCTTTCCGAGGTACGGAGGAATGTTGGTATGTTCTTGTAATAGACGATCACACCTCAGTCGTAATCTGTCACAAATGTATGGAAATTAAGGCTTTATGAATAGATTGCGACTAAGATCTGCATGCAAACATTGCTTAAAAATTAATAATTTGGCCCTTTGATATCACGGAAAAATTTAAAGTACCTGTATGTATCCTTAGCCAGTGATATCCATAGATAATTTTGTTGTGGGGTCGGGCTGCTGACATTGAATCCATATTTATTTTACAAAAGAGAGCTGTCAGAACCCTTTATAATCTGCGCCGCCGCGATTCTCTAAGGGAACTTTTTAAAAAGTATAACAAAAATATTATGACAGTCCCTTGCCAATTCATTTATGAAAATATAATGTATGTACGGAAAAATCGCCATCTCTTTAGTAAAATTAGTGATAGACATAATTTTAATACTAGAAATAAAGATAAGTTAGATCAACCATTTTATAGGTTAGCTAAAGTACACACATCTTTCATGGGGTACTGTGTTAAATGTTACAATAAAATACCTTGTGACATATTAGAACTAAATGAAAGAAAATTTAAAGCATATATCAAAAGCACACTTTGTAAACAAGCTTATTACAAATTAGAAGATTACATTCAGGATAAGAATGCCTGGAAGCATGCTGGTCCTGCTCCATAGGACGGTCAATGTTGTGGACAAAATCAAACTGGTTGCTTTATGTATTAACTTTATAGATGTTCTGTCTCTTTTTGTGTCTGTATTTTTCTGTTAACTCACACACTGTTAATTAGTCATTCTCCAATATTTGTAAATGTGTGAGTATCATGTACCTACTTATTTAGAAAATTGATAAGTCTACCTCTGCATACTCTAGGTGCATGGTCCTCACATATAAAAAAAAAAAATTGTATACTTACCAAGTATTGTAAAAGATTAATTGAAAAGAGTAACTATGGAGTTTCTTGTCCATTCTTCTCCATAAGAATCTACCTTTCCGAATGGACAGTAGAGTCACTTCAGAAATTTTATATATTTGAAATGTGAATGACGTTCAAAAGTGCCGTTTAATGGCCTAATTGGAATAAACGTTTTGACTTTGACTTTGATCCGGGTTGTGTATAATATAATTGCAACTGTAAAAATTATTAGGGATGATATAATAAAACAAACGGAATCGTTTTCAATAGCAGCGTTTGATATTTAGGTCAAGAATGAGTATCCGCCTAAAAAATATACACAATTAAATGAAATAGGTAAATTGCGATCATCCGACGTACGGTTCTTGAAACGTCTTCAACAAAAAGAAGGACATCCTTTTTTGATAAATCTTAATTTCATTATATTAAAATTATCATGTTCTATTTCGCTTGCTGCGCTTGCACACTCTAGCTCCCGCCATCCCATTCAAGCCTAACCAATCCGTGACGAAGTGCCCTAAGTTAAGGGCCCTATCACAATCTTGCGTTTTCACTCACAAAACTGCTGACTCATCGCATTATGTGGAAATTAGCTGTTGCAATTACGCTTATTTTAGGGTTAATAGTTAACTTATTTAATGAATGTTTATTACATTTTCGTTTCTTATGAACTATGGTTTATTTTGGTATAAATTTTACTTAAAAAATATTACTGTATTATGGAAAAATTTACAGTTAATTCTGAGCGTTTTTAGTAGTTTTTATGGAATTGAATGGGATTTTTTTACGGATATTTCTTACTTATTTCAAATTTCTGAGGAATTTATAAGGAATATTATGATCATTTTTTCATTTCATTTGGGAAGTACAGTAGTTCAATCCACGAGCTCGAATAAGTGTCGTCGCGCTTTTTATAAGAAACTTACTTCGGAATTTTGGCTTTTTACCAATAGATAAGAAAAAAATGCGAACAGTGAGGCTGCTATGCACAATACTAATAACTATTCTCAACTACCCAATAAGCCAAACTTGTCTAAGTATTTCAGTTTCTGAGAATAAGAAAGCCAAAATTGCTCATTTTATGAAAAAAATACAGTCAAATTGTAATAGGGCTCTTAAGCTGGCGCGGTCGCTCTCAGTTCAGCGGTTTGATCATATGTTAATTAAACAAGTTGATAATTAGTTCAAAAGAACGTTATATTGAATAAGAATTGGTATATTCTTATTTAGTATGACATTCGTTTGAAGAGAAAGTGTTGTTAAAACATATTGTATTGAAATAAAAGATGTTATCGCATAAAACACGTATCATATAATTTTGCTTTTTTGAAAAAAATTGAAATCAAATGTAAGTATAAAAAATATAAAAACAGTCAAATAAAAAATACACTAAAATATTACGTACTGGTGAATAAAAATGTTAATTTTGAAGCAAAAAATAATGCAAAAGGAATCGGTCACGGTTTTAAATTTGTTAGGAAAAACTTCCTTTAAGTAAGCGAACTTCTAAACCTTCAGATAGTGATTGCAATCAATACTGAGATCTAGAGCCGTCTCAAGTTACAAATATTAGTTGACTTTGCAACTCTTAGACAATATGCAAATAGGAAATAACAAGGAAAAAACAAATTAATAATTAGAAAGAAATACAAACTAATAACATCAACCAAATTTAAATATGTTTAAATAAACTGTGTGGATATCCCGGGGATTGATGGCAGCAATGATTACGTGTTCAACTGGATCACGTACTCTAATAGAATTCGGAACTATGTTGTAATGCTCACGGTTACTTGGAAAGAATCTCGTTTATTACGGGAGGTAGACCGTGGACCGTGGACTATGGATCGTAGACCGAAGACCGAAGACCGATACCGTCGGCTGCGATCGGTATCTACAGCAAATAACGAAATATGAGCGACGTAATTCTCGAACAGAATTTCTAATAAAGAAAGGAAATATTTACGTACCGGTCTTGTGTTTAAATAAATAAACCTTCTCTTATGATGATTTTTATCTCACTTCTGGGACAAGAGACAAATTTTATTAAATACTGAAAAAACACCAAATCCAAAAAAGATAGAACAAAAGCAAGAAATACATACCTTGAATAAATTTTACAGAAAACTTAGTACATCGAAACTGGGTGCTTTATGATCAATTTACAATAAGTTTTCAATTCACTTGATTCAAGATAAAATTGTCATTTAAAATTCAATCCAAACGTTCACCAGATACTCCAAATATTTTTTGACCAATATTCCTTTGACATTTTGAAGGAATCGGAATTTGAATTCCTTTTGTTCAGAAGAAAAAATACTGTCCACAACAAAAGAGGTTAAATCTAGAACAAAGAGTTTAAAACAGATAAAACTATTATGCAGTATACACAATGCTACACTGTGCAATGCTACAATGTACAGATTATAAAAAGCCAGAAAGTCAGATACCAGTCCCAAGACCACCAGACCAAGAAGTACTGTGTCACCCAGTTACTGGGTAGTGGATGCCAGATAGGAGGTAGCTCTTCGATAAATACTAGGACTAGGGCTAGGGTTGCTAGTCCGGTTTGACTGAAAGCTCACCCGAATATAGTTGGGAAAAGGCTGCAGCTGAATTTCATAATTATCTAGATACCTACTTAACTTTCACCGACAAAACCAAAACACAAACATCAACACAAAAACGGGAGTCGTGTTGATATTTTTCTCGCTAAAAAGGTAAAAACTGCTTGCTACATCAAAGAAAATGTTTTTTACCGTTAGATAGTCACGTGAAATGGATGTTTGACGTAAAGTCAGAAGTTAATGGTGGATGTTAGGTAGTGCTTCTTTAACATGTTTTATATGGATGATTTTATCCATAATTTCAGATAAATTAATTTTCAAGCAGTCTGATGCAGTTGGTGGCATTTAGTCCGTGATTGAACTAAAGTAACTACTACCAAAAATTTACTTGTGCCTTTTTTATACCTATTACTAAACCTCCGTTGTCCGTCCGTCTCTCTGTCAGCGGGCTGTATCACAAGAACCGTAATAGGTAGAAATTTGATTGCGTCACACTGATTGCGTATTTTTATTGCCGCTATAACAACAAGTAATAAAAAATTAATTTATTTTAAGAGGGGGCTCCCAAACTTAAAAACACGTTTCTTGTTTCACCTTCCGTGTTTTGGGTACGGAACCTTTCGTGTGAGAGTCCGACTCGCACTTATTTTTCGGTTGGGTTTTTGGTACAAGTATTTTTTAAATAAATGATTTTTCTTAGACAATAAGGAGGCCTACACGAACGGGTAATCAAACATCTAAAATACAGTTGCTCTGAGAGGTAGGTACATAATGTAATATTATGCCTTGAATAAAATGTTGCTTAAAGAGAAATCCCGACGGAAATTAAAAGAAGTCGCTTAATATGAGAGAAACTGTATTATGAAAGTACTAAAATCTAATCTTCAAAGAGGCTTATAACCTAGAAGCCAAGTCCAAATGAGAAAGAGATTTCTAGTAAATGAAAATCTGAAAAGGGTTTCTCTACTTTAACATAAAATCATTTTGCCTGTAGCCTCTAAGCCTATTTGCTCTTCGAAAGATTTGCATAAATAATATACTCTTCAGAAAAATTGGAGAACCTCGTGAACTTTGATGTTTTGCGTAGAAAATAAATCTACTCTTAATACAAACTACTACTATCACTACTTTACCTTACTGAGAACTTACGTGAAAGTTTAATTCAAACATCGTAAAGTGAGTTTATCGAAGCGCATTAAATCTGCCTATGTACCGCTATTGTACATGAAGTTAAAATAAATAAAACGGGAGAAAGCCAACAACACATGCTTTGCTTTCAGTACTTATTACCAACGATACGCTGCCTGTTTCAATGAGGGCTACCGTTTTTGTACTCACCAGAACAGTTGGCGCCACTGTCGAGTGAAGTCCTTAATCGCGCATATGAACAAAGAAGAAAAAATAATTTAGAATGTCGTGAACGTGCGATAAATACAACATAGATATCGTCGCAGTGTTACGTGGACTCATCATAATGGAAAAAAGGGCTTATACATATTTCCGATACGAAAAAGTTCAATGCAATGGTCGGGAGAACCGTCACTTAAAATGGATATTTTCAGGATATTTTAGTAAAATATTCATAAAAAAACAAAACAAATAAGTAAATTAAGTACACGCGGCAAATTGAAATGCGATGGCTCACTTGCGCTGCTCGGCTTAGGACTGGGTTAGCGGTTTTTGGAACGAAGTTCCTTATCGCGCGTTGTGAAAGGGGGCTAGACGGAAAAAATTCTTACGAAAAGTTGTCACGACACTTTTTGCTATAGTAAGCTATGTAGTGATGGAATGGAATGGAATGGAATGGAGTGGAATGGAGTGGAATGGAATGGAATGGAATGGAACGGAACGGAATGGAATGGAATGGAATGGAATGGAACGGAATGGAATGGAATGGAATGGAATGGAATGGAATGGAATGGAATGGAATGGAATGGAATGGAATGGAATGGAATGGAATGGAATGAAATTGAATGGAATGGAATGGAATGGAATGGAATGGAATGGAATGGAATGGAATGTAATGGAATGGAATGGAATGGAATGGAATGGAATGGAATGGAATGGAATGGAATGGAATGGAATGGAATGGAATGGAATGGAATGGAATGGAATGGAATGGAATGGAATGGAATGGAATGGAATGGAATGGAATGGAATGGAATGGAATGGAATGGAATGGAATGGAATGGAATGGAATGGAATGGAATGGAATGGAATGGAATGGAATGGAATGGAATGGAATGGAATGGAATGGAATGGAATGGAATGGAATTTCTCATCTCAATAGGGACTGATTGAGATGAGAAACAGTGGGTCATTAGTTGCCAACAATACGATACCATCTTAGGGAAAAAGATAAAGTAAAACACAGTTATGTTTCTAGTTTTATTACAATTCGCGCGTTGAGAAAGGGGGCTAGACGGAAAAAATTAAGACCAAAAGTTGTAACGACACATTAAGACCAAAAGTTGTAACGACACTTTTTGCTATAGTTGTAAGCCATGCGGCGTAGGAACTTCGTTCCATCTGGGTGTCCCTTGACACCTCTCAAGTTTTTTTTTTAAGGATGGGAAATCATCAAATGACTCCTTCCGCTAGCGGAAGGGAGTGTCAGTTTCTTACTGACTAAAACCCATCCGTGTTCGTCCTAATGCTCTTTGCGTTCCAGGGTGCGGTGCCTCTTTCGAACGGTTTCCGTACCCGGCAGGCACTGGCCCTAGTGGGCTCCGTCTCCCATGCTGACAGCTCTTTGAGGCGCGCGTGGAACACAGCGCGTCGTCGACACTGGCCTGGTTATGATCGGACGGCGGGCCATTCAATGCTCGCCGTCCGCAGGCCCTCGCTTACCGTGGCCGGAAGTCTTCTTCTGTTGCGGCGGCTGGGTTGAGAGGTTTCCCTCTCTCTCACACGTTCGGCCTCCTCCTTCGGGGTTTACGGTCTAGTCCAAAGCTAATGGCTAACTACCATGGCAACTAGTATTTTTTGTTATTACAGTGGCCTTTCAAACCTAGTAAAGTCAAATTGACATAACTTCCGTATTCGTATTTTTTTTTTTTTTAAAGATGGAAAATCATCAAATGACTCCTTCCGCTCTGGGCGTAGCGGAAGGGAGTGTCAGACTCTTACTGACTAAAACCCATCCGTGTTCCTACTAGTGCTCTTTGCGTTCCAGGGTACGGTGCTTCTTTCGAACGGATTCCGTACCCCGGCAGGCACTGGCTGTAGCGGGCCCCGTCTCCCAATGTGTGGTATAGAGTAGTGTTAGTTTAATAAATACGTAGACGAAATATTACATAGTGCCTACTTTATTTTACGAATAAGACGTAGTATCACCTATAAATCCGTGCTAGATGATTCCGTGCTTCGGAAGGCACGTACAAGCCGGTGGTCCCGGCCGCCAAATGGCGGTCGTCAAATAAAACATGTCGGAGGCACTTGAAGCGGTTTAAAAATTCTGAAATAGGGTGTATGGGGTCGTTAGACCTTACTGCCACTCGATAAGAAGAAGAAGAAGGCGCTCTATGTGAAAGAAAGAAAGAAAAGTGTGAAGTACATTTTAATTTAAACTTGCTATCTATGAAGGGCAGATGTAAAAAGGTAACAAACAATTTTCACCTAAATTTATTTATTTAATTAAACACTTTCAGCACAAAAATGTACAGAGGCGGACTTAATGCCATAAGCATTCTCTACCAGTCAACCTTTGGGTAATGCAGAGAATAATCGTAGGTGCAATAAAGAAAATTATTAATTATTTTAATAATAAGAAATATTTTTTTTATTTATTTATTATTTTAATTTAAATTCAATTAATTCTTTTGGTAAACACCAGATAAATGTGCAATAACGGTCGTTGAACCACATAAGTTTATTGTCTTTCTTAATATCAAAAACAGAAATAAGGACACAAAGCTGTACTGAATAGACTTCTATCAAGATCTTCTACGTTCTCTAATAATGAAATTTATGACTTCATAATTTATTGTTCGGGTGTCTATATCTATACTAATATATAAAGTCGAAGAGTTTGTTTACTTGAACGCGCTAATCTCAGGAACTACTGGTCCGATTTGAAAAATTCTTTCAGTGTTAGATAGCCCATTTATTGAGGAAGGCTATAGGCTATACACTATCACGCTTAGACTAATAGGAGCGCAGCAGTGATGAAAATTGTGACGCAAACGAAGTTGCGTGGGTCAATTAGTACTAATACCTATATGTATAAAGCCGAAGAGTTTGTTTCTTCGTTTGTTTGCTTGAACGCGCTAATCTCAGGAACTGCTGGTCCGATTTGAAAAATTCTTTCAGTGTTAGATAGAAGAGAACATTTATCGAGGAAGGCTATAAGCTATATATCATCACGCTAAGGCCAATAGGAGCAGAGCAGGCGAAGTTGTGCGGGTCGACTTGTACTAATATATAAAACTGAAGAGTTTGTTTGTTTGTTTGTTTGCTTGATTGCGCTAATCTGGACGATGAAGGAAGTACTGGTCCGATTTGAAAAATTATTTCAGTGTTAGATAGCCCATTTATCGATGAAGGCTATAGACACATATATCATCACGCTAAGACCAATTGGAGCGGAGCAAATGAAGTTGCGCGGATCAACTAGTCTAAGAATAAATATTAGGGTAAGATCAATGTGATTGCAAGTTTATCTAACGTTTACCATAACTCGACTCGTTGTTCACATTGATAGTAAGATATACGAGTCTCATGAACGTCATCAACTCGACGGTTTTCGAAGAACGACATTTCAGCATGTTCAACTTGTTACAAGTTGATTGAAGAACGCTTGAATCGAGGTTTCATGGAGGGACATAACAAAGGAATAAGAATATATGTAAGAACAGTGTGATAAAATGCTAACCAGTTCATGTATTCCAACCAACGTGTGGATAAAATAGCCCACTATCGCATACTCACGCTTTTACAGACCCTCTGCATACATTTACTTTGGTCGATTTTCAACCCACAAAGGAGCTATGCCAAATCGATTCCTAATGCATACAAATCTCGTGTATCTATAATAGTTCAAGTTGCTTTAAACCGCAATGTAGTTGATTTCATGTTTGTCTAGCAAAGCATTGGTTCTGACTGAAATGTTCTCATGTTCCAAACATACGTCAAGTTAAGTCTTTTTCTTGTCGGGCAAGGCAGAAACATTAAAACGCTACCTGCTGCGATACCTAATCTATTTTTAAGCACCTGGTAGTTCTGAAAAACATCAATAATAAGGATGCCTGTCCATTACAGCAGAGCGAGGCAGCAGCATTGCATAAAATCTTCGCACCACGTGAGTCACTGACATTTTGACTGACATTATTGGTTAAAATTTCTCCTTTTCTCCACTCCGCTGTATGGACCCTAAGAGGTTTTATCTAGACAAGTGACGTTATATCAGCGGTAGCGAGGCAAAAGCGATTTTCAAAACATCAAAAATATATGGGGTTGGCAAACACTGTCGAAAAGTCACGAGATCAATGCTTTATATTTTATCATTTCGACAAGCGCATTCACTAACATATCGGCATCTTGTCTAGAACCTAAAGGTGACAGTCCTTTGAAGCGGATAGGAGAGGAGCGGAGAAAAATTAACCAATGAAATTGCACAAAATCTCAGTGACTGACCCGAAGCAGAGATTTTATGCAATTCCATTGGTTAATATTTCTCCGCTCCTCCCCTCTCCGCTCCAGTCAGCTTAAGGTCTATTTATGTATGTCCATCTACACTCATCATCATCATCATCTAGGTACCTAGCCTTTTCCCAACTACATTGGGGTCAGCTTCCAGTCAAACCGGATTCAGCTGAATACCAGTGTTTTACGTGGGGCGGCTGCCTACCAGACCTCTTCAACCCATTAACTGGGTAACGCGGTACATCTTAGCAAGACTGGAGTCAGGTTTACTGGCTTCTGACAATCCGTAACGACTGCCAAAGATCTACTAATGACAGCCGGGACCAACGGCTTAACGTGCTTTCCGAGGCACGGAGGAAACTCGGTATGTTAAGATGGTCCCATCCACAGACCAACCTTGGCAAGCATTGCTTAATCTTCAAGATCGACCCGTGCGGCTGTTATTATTTAGCCACGAGCTCCTCGTGGCTAAATAATGTCCTCGATGTCCATCTACACTACCGCTTAAAAATAATTGGCCACCCAGAAAAGAGTATTCTGTAAATTAAATATAACGATTTCATAGTAGTTTAGGCTCATCTAAGTTTGAGTCCTTTGTTATCAATGACAGTCCCACAGCACTTTGACCTCACGAAATACATTTAGCCAAATACTTTTAAACGATAGCGTAGCTTCCCAGCTTTTTCACTCATATTTGCCTTGTAAAATACCATTTCACATGTTAATGTGATATTTCATGTTGAGTTTCAAACTAACTAGCGTGCCGCTTTTAAATGAGGTATTGTGCTTTACGCAAGCTGACGCCAGTAAGTTCCAGGAATCTACGTACCTGATTAGTTAGTTGAGAGTACTTTAGACACTACTTTTTATAATGCTGTAAATTTGTTTAAGTTGTACCGAAGTGCCTTTTGTATTGTTATTTCGATCTTGTGTTTGTACTTGGCAATTAAGTAATTTATTAATGTACTTAAGACGTTTTAGTAATAGCTTGATACAATTGTGGTTGTTTAAAAGTCAAATTATTAAGACAAAAGCTGTCATTGTCACAGCCAAACCGTCAATTTAACGACCAATTTCTATGCAGCATTTACATTTATAGGGAAAATGTCTGACCGAAGATATCATCATCAACATATCAACCGAAACGTCCACTGCTGGACATAGGCCTCCCCTAAGCATCGCCACAACGACCGGTCTCGCATCCATAGGCTACCCGCGACCATCACCAGGTCATCGGTCCACCTTGTGGGAGGCTTTCCAACGTTGCGTCTTCCGGTATGCGGTTGCCACTCTAGACCTTTTCGGCCCGATCGACCATCTGTTCTGCGAGCAATGTGCCCTGCCCACTGCCACTTTAGTTTGGCGATCCTTCGGGCTATGTCGGTAACGTTTTTCTCTGGCGGATATCATCATTCCTGATTCGATCACGTTAGGCAACATTGCCCTCTCCATTGCCCTTTGAGTAACTTTGAGCCTTCTGATGAGGCCCATTGTAAGCGACCACATTTCTGTTCCATATGTCAACACGCACTGATCATAGACTTTCGTCTTGAGATACTGTGGTATGTGGGACGAGAAGATACCACGAACAATGCCCAGCGGAGCGGAAGCGGAGGAGCTGACGGTTGATCTCTTTCTCGAAGTCCGAAGACATCGAATCGAGTAAAATAAGAATTATGTGGTTAGTGTGTGTTTTGTGTGCATGGTGATCATGGTGGTAGGGAAATGTGATATATCAAACTGATCATAAAATGAGAGCCACTACTTATGAGTATTTCACCTTCACATCAGTATTTCCTTTTACTTGACAACCCTA
The DNA here is from genome assembly GCA_950371165.1 of Lacanobia oleracea. NCBI lineage: Eukaryota > Metazoa > Arthropoda > Insecta > Lepidoptera > Noctuidae > Lacanobia > Lacanobia oleracea. The sequence goes on along the minus strand of OX493405.1, from coordinate 15,768,954 downwards.
GAAGGAGGATAATGCTTTTTTTATTGCGGCAAATCTGCAATATATACTTTGAGCTGAAAGCGGAAAATGTACAAGACGGGTTCTGGTCATCATCATCATTTGAAATACGCCTTCTGCTTTGCAAAGGCCTTCCCTAAGTGTCGTCACATCAACCGGTCTTCTGCGTCTCGCATTAAGTGCGACTCTTCACCAGCTCAGCGATTTACCTTGTGAAAGGCCTCTCCATGCTGTGCTCAATGTCCACCTAAAGTATCGAGGACACGGACAAAAGACATAGCCCACTGGTGAGTAAATATAGCCATATATACATAGCATATCTGCGAGCAAGCCAGCCTAAGCCATTCTCCGACTGCGACAGTCGACGCGTTATATGGACGTAAACAATCAAAACTGAAACGACATAAGTACCGTCTGAAGCAGTACTTAGGAATAAATATCTCCCCTGGGAATTAGAAGTAATCACAGTATATTTGTAGCCCATGTTAACGATATAAAGTTTTATTTGGCTAAGGAAATTATTTGCCGCCAACGCTCCGAGTAATGTGAAAATGATCTTTCATTTCTGTGTTAAAGTTTTCTGGTTAGTAGCTATACCATAGCTTATCTGCAGTGTTTTCTTGCAATTAAATTTGAAATCCTGTTAATTAAGACACCTTGTGGGCTTTGAGTTGAACGGCCATTCACGAAGACGTGAAAACTAAATTGAGTATGCACCTTTTAACTTTCAATGGCTACTTTTATTTTTAGATATGACCTGCCTTCTTTTTTTTTAATGCTATAAATTGAGAGGATTGGTGGCCTTAAATAGTCCAGAGTTACGTGTGTACAACGGGAGCATGAGTTTTAGTTAGTGCGACAGTAATGTATTTGACGAGTATGACAAATCTAAATACTTATTTGCTAAACAATATTGAAAACTTCGAATTTTTGAAAAATTAAATAAAGGTGGTCGAAAAACAGAGAAGATACACACTTTTGAAGTTATACTTCCATCCTTGTCACACAAAAAGTCATTTGCTTGGCTTCATTTCAATATGGCGGGATATGTAAGTGACGTTACACGCCATTAGCTGTCTCTGTATATTACATATTTTAAAACGCTGATAACACCGCCATTTTTTGAGATTTTTAAGAAATATTTTTAACTGCGTTTTGTACGGTCTTTAGGTTTTTGAGAAATGAATTTAAAAAAAATCCAGCCAAATACCCTATGGTTTTCTTCGCTATACCTACAAAAATAGGTCGTCGTCCTGAAATGGTGTGCCAATTATTTTATCAAGCAGTAACAAAGACTGACATTGTTATTAGAGAGAGCTGATATTTTCCTTATTCTTCCGTTGATATGGAAGAAATTACAACGTACGATATTATGACAACAACATAGGTTATATATCACAATAAACACACTGAATAAACGAAATTCAATGAACCGAAGTAAACTCGTTTTATGTATCCCAATATACTGACTGACTGACTAAGTTGTTTACTACTCTAAACAGACCACGCACAGCCAAAACCACTGGTCCTAGAATGCTGAAATTAGGCATGTAGGTTCCTTGAAGTGTAGGGGAGCACTAGGATTTCCTGAAATTCCTACGGGATTGGGAAATGCGCGTACGACGTCGAGGGCAAAAGCTGGTTTAATATACTTTTTATTCAATCAATTTCAATTTATTCATAAACACTTTCATAATAAAATGTGTAGTAAAAATCTTATATGTTTATAAAGCTGATGAGTTTGTTTGCTTGAACGCGCTAATCTCAGGAACTACTGATCCGATTTGAAAATTGAAAATTCTTTCAGTGTTAGATAGCCCATTTATCAAGGAAGGCTATAGGCTATAAATCATCACGCTAAGACCATTAGGAGCGGAGCAGTAATTAAAATTGTGACGCAGACGAAGCTGCGCGGGGCAACTAGTCTATATCTATACTATATACTATACTAATATATAAAGCTGAAGAGTTTTTGTGTGTTTGTTTGTTTGTTTGCTTGAACGCGCTAATCTCGGGAACTACTGGTCTGATTTGAAAAATTCTTTCAGTGTTAGATAGCCCATTTATCGAGGAAGGCTATTGGCTATATATTATCATGCTAAGACCAATAGGAGCGGAGCAGTAATGAAAATTGTGTCGCAGACGAAGTTGCGCGGGTCAACTAGTCTTATATAAAGGTAATTAGTGCCTAACTTAAAACTGGCTAATATTAATTACAGGTACAAGATATTTAACTAGAAACTTAAAATATATGCAGCGACCTGCTCGATCCAGGTTTATTTAAACCTGTGTTTCAGGCCATCACTTCATCACAATTTAAATTGGTCAGTAATATATGTTAACTAAATCAATATAATAATAAATCTTAATCGACTATTTAAAATAAGCAAACTTTACAAAGATTATTAATTATAATTCTTAAAAATTAACAAAATAAATAATACGAAGAAATATGAAATAATAAACATTATAATTAAAATTTCTAGCAATTTTTCTGTGTCAATGTAATTCAGTTTTTTGAGGAGCTCGTGGCTAAATAATAACAGCCGCACGGGTCGATCTTGAAGGTTAAGCAACGCTTGCCAAGGTTGGTCTATGGATGGGTGACCGTCTTAACATAACGAGTTTCCTCCGTGCCTCGGAAAGCACGTTAAGCCGTTGGTCCCGGCTGTCATTTGTAGATCTTTGGCAGTCGTTACGGATTGTCAGAAGCCAGTAAATCTGACTCCAGTCTTGCCATGATGTACCGTGTTACCCAGTTAATGGGTTGTGGAGGTCTGGTAGGCAGCCGCTCCACGTAAAGCACTGGTATTCAGCTGAATCCGGTTTGACTGGAAGCCGACCCCAATATAGTTGGGAAAAGGCTAGGCTGATGATGAGAGGCTTTGGAAACTTCGATTACTTTTCTTAATAATAATATCGGGTGCTATTCGTAATTTTTCTGGGATTTCATAGCAACAGGATGTCACTATATTTTTAATATAACTCCAACGATAAAAAACTGTAATAGACAATTTTATGGCGTTTCCTTGTCGGTGGTTTCCTGGTTTTCCTAAAGGGATTTATGACTATGTTTATGAGTCAATAAACGCTTCGCCCTCTGTCAAAGGATTTGGTCAAATTATTGTCGTTTTATGGTTGTGGGTAGATAACGAATGAATACCTACCTAAGTCAGTTTCCTTAACCCTATCCTTCCTTTTAATCTGTACCTACTTCCTGCTTACCGGCAAATCATTTAAATAATTCGGTCATTGGTAAGGCTACCCTTGCGGCCGCGCGTCATTTCAGCGATCGACTAGTGATAATGCGCACGTAGTTTTTGTTCAAGTCTTAACATGAACGAAAATCAAGTTGAAGAATTTAATTTTATCTATGAGGTTGACGGTCGTCCAGCGATAATGGGATTTGAAGTCGACGAGTGTTTTAAAGAGTCTTTCTTCAGCATAAACAGTATTTTCAAGCATTTATTTTGTTTTCCAATAAAAGGTTCCAAACGGGAAAGTAATTCGTAGAATTGTTTTTTTTGATAATCGTAAGTAGTTCTTAAATTTTAGGTCACAGTTCGCCTTTTGCTTTATGAAATTCAGTTTTTTGACTTATTCAAAATAACAGCAACATTTTCTTAGATTTTATTTCCAAAATCTGTTTTCGTTTTAATAGTAACACTAACAGCAGTGTTTCGTCGTCAGAGTCCATCGTGAAACTAAATGTACAACACTATGATGCTTGATCTTAACGGTTGCAGAGCGGCAGCGCTGCAGCAGTGCTGCAGCCGCGCTGCCACCGCGTCGCACTTTGCGGCTATGCCTTCGCTTATAGTACCCAGCCATTCTGTACAATGCCGACCTCGTCTAGACAGTTAGAGACTCATCGAAACCTATCGGGTTAGGTTCGAAGGAAATGACGGGAACGAGAATAGTGTTCAAATCCCCGTAATCCCATGTAGGACAGTATTTCGGCTTAAACGCGGGCGAAGCCGCTAACAACAGTTAGTGTCGGATGAACGCTTGACCATCAAAATGGTTGGATACATTTTATTACTGTACTTTTATTTTGTGGCCAGATAGGTATCGAATGAAATCTAAGTCAGTCGCCTTAATGCATAGTAATCTGATACCAACGTATGTAAATATTGGAATAAGACGCTAACGCTTTTCTGCATTTTATTACAACGTGAGAGAATGTATCGAGGTATGTAAGAATATTCGAAACATGATAACTTAAATGAAAATCGGTTAGTTGCTAAAGTGTCAGAGAACCGGAGTAAGAGGGCTTAGTTCAGCTCACGCCAAGACACGCCATGTCTGCGCACAGCTTTTAAACAATATAGAACTTTATTTACTACAAGAAAAGGTAAACAATTCAGTGATCGAGTTGAAATCATGGTCGATCCCAAAGAATCTGAACAAGTCTGTGTCTGTGCAAGTCAGACTCGCACACAAAAGGTTTATCAACGTAACATTCAGTTGAAAACCAGCGTCAGTTAACTCTTATTTTTCCGGCATTTTGCTGAACTGGTTCTATTTATTGAAGCCGTGGTGGGGCACACAATTTTAGGTCCCAAAGAATTTAAAAAAAAACAACATCATAAAAACCAGCTGAGTGCAAGTCTGACTCGCACACTAAACGTTCACCAACGTAAGAGTCAGTCGTAAACCAGCGTCAGCTAACTCTTATTTTTCCGGCATTTTGCTGAACTGGTCCTTACCTTCATACCTAATATTGTGCGTGTCAAATAAATAACTTTTCTTTTCCCTTCATCTTTCAATCCCATGCATCCATAGAAAGACAGACTAACTTACCTTATTAAAGAAATAAAGTACGTTTATTTAGACAGAAATAAAAATGCGCACACAGTATATATTATTATAAGTGAGATCTAAGTATCTTATATTATTAAATATTCCGTGCACAAGATGGTAGAAATTTAATTAAACGCTATGTTCAAATAGAATTAGATCAGGATTACTTGTATTGAGTAATAGCTTTCACGTGCAATTTTGTGGGGAATGTGTAAATAGATTATGATTTATAATCATCATCTGCCTAGCCTTTTCCCAACTGCATTGGGGTCGGCTTCCAGTCAAATAGGATTCAGCTGAATACCAGTGTTTTACGTGGAGCGGCTGCCTACCAGACCTCCACAACCCATTAACTGGGTAACACGGTACTTCTTGGCAAGACTGGAGTCAGATTTACTGGCTACTGACAATCCGTAACGACTGCCAAAGATCTACAAATGACAGCCGGGACCAACGGCTTAACGTGCTTTCCGAGGCAAGGAGGAAACTCGGTATGTCAAGATGGTCACCCATCCACAGACCAACCTTGGCAAGCGTTGCTTAACCTTTAAGATCGACCCGTGCGGCTGTTATTATTTAAATAATATCCTCGACGTCCATCTACACTACCGCTTAAAAATTAAACCGATTGTGATTTATAATGTTCCGTTTTATATGTAGATGTTTGGCCTTGTCAGTAATAGTTAATTTTAAATTAATCGCCTTTTAGACTGTTAGCTTAAGGTTTCCTATTTTGTTAGTGACTAAAGTATAGATAGCGGCAGCGCGCAAGCAAGAGGCGAACCACGGTTCTGGAATTTGTTGGAAAGAGTCATCGCGGCCCAAAGGCATAAGAAGGAACATGGGTTGTAGTCAGTAAGAGTCTGATTCTCCCTTCTGCTCTGCCCAAAGCAGGGCGAGTCATTTGATGATTTCCCATCCTTACAATAAAGGCAAGAGACGAAACAGTTTTGCCTGTAATTATAGATAGAGTTTTGAGATTTTATCTTGTCAAGACATACGCCGAGCAATGGCTGCGTCATTATAAAAAATATTGCGCAGCCTTTTAGGCATTAAATATGTCTAAAAGGCAACTTATTAGGTTTACTCAGCCATAGGCTTCCAACATACATTTCATAGAAATGGTTGCAAGGATTAAGTAATTGTAATTATTTCATTTAAACGTTTTCGCATTGCACTTGTCAGGACCCTTATGTGAAAGTAATATTGGAAGCTGTGCTCATGTTATCCCTTGCTTATAAATAATCTTTAGAAGTGCGTGATAATTCAATTCAATATGCTTGTTCAATTATTAAGGTACCCGACCGCAAAAATTACTAAGAAATTCTAAACAGTTTGATGCGGTTGGTGGCATCAAACCGGTAATGGAAATTAAATAAATCCATCTGCCTAGCCTTTTCCCAACTATATTGGGGTTGGCTTCCAGTCAAGCCGGATTCAGCTGAATACCAGTATTTTACGAGGAGAGGCTGCCTACCAGACCTCCACAACCCATTAACTGGGTAACACGGTACTTCATGGCAAGACTGGAGTCAGATTTACTGGCTTCTGACTATCCGTAACGACTGTCAAAGATCTTTAATTGATAGCCGGGACCAACGGCTTAACGTACTTTTCGAGGCACGGAGGAAACTCGGTATGTTAAGATGGTCAACCATCCACCAGCAAAGATCGACCCGTGCGCCTATTATTATCTAGCCACGAGCTCTTCAATTGACTAAAATAAAGGTCACCATAAATAAGTGCCAATCAGGCACTGAGGCAGACAAGTTTGTATTTAACATGTCTGCTATACGACTGCAATGCGAATGTGAATAGAGCACATTTTAAAATAAGCAGAATACCATTGTCCCGCATTTCGGTGGCATGGTTTTCATTAGAATCTAGAACACATCGTATTGTGTAATCTAGTTTGGAAATAGATCTATCTCGTTGGTACATCGTGATCGATGATTTAAAAGTCACTATTTCATTTCGCTAAGTGGACTTTTACACGTGGCTTTACGAGATAACGTGATTCCTTTTTTCCTTATCCTGCAACGATCCGTTCCTATTTGCCCAGAGGAAAGCAAAAATACACTTTTTCGACGAAATTAAAGGCACCAAAAGAATTCTGGCCATCAACATTTTATCGGCCGCGTAAGTATTTTCGAGCGGAGAAAAACCAATTAGGAGACAGTTTGGGAGGAACGGTTAAACCGCAATTAACTGTTTTAGGTCTTATTAGTTCAACGTTGGAGTTTTTGGCGTAAATATAAACGTTTTTATTGAATAAACTAAGTTGGAAATGTGAGATTCCTAAATTGGTATACAGCAAGCCAAATATTTGTAACTAGACCACGTATACAGGGGGTTATTAATTTGTAAAACACTATTAATTTTGGCAGAGAAAGTAGACATAATTATTAACAATTTTTACTTTGAGACCAACCCTGAATACTTGATAAAAATATCAGCTGTTGTCATACATTTCCATTGGCTAAATACTTCATTTTGTATGGAACAGCTGATATTTTTTGGAGTTTTGAGGGTTGAAGTAAAAGTTGTATATAATCATGTTTACTTATACGTTAACAACAAAACAAATATAATGACGACAACTGACTAAATAAAGCCACACTGTGGCCGTTCTAAGAAACTCAGGGGCTTCGTGGTTTTTACAAGAACCCCGTGACCTTCGTGCTATATGTAGATATATGAAAATAGAATAACATAGCGCTTATACTTGTTCTCCGAAAGGTTATGTAGGGTACAGTGGTACCTGAGGGCACTACAATCAATATAGTACATTTCTCCTCTTGTGTCCCATATGATAAGAGACAAGCCATTTCTATCAATCGGGTAGAATGCAGACGCCGAGGTACTGAAAAATTTTTTTGTGAAGGAAACCAATAACACTGCTCGACAAAGTAATCAAACCCAGGACCTCAAGGTCATCAGTAATGCTTGCGACCACTAGGCTAACGAGGCAGTATTACAGTAGGCATTTACTTATTATCAGATACTGACTTCATCTTTGTAATAGAAGACGGAATCTACTTCTTTTCAACTCGAGGTGGTTACGTTAATTGCAGCGTCAGTGCCATTCATTAAATCCTCCAAAGTACAGGTGCATGGGCACTTGTGGGCACTCCAACGTGTGACTCATGTTCTGAACAAGTCAAGTACCGCACTCATTGAGTATCCGACGGTTCTATTAAACCCCATTTCACCAGGTTGTGTTTGCAGCGGCCCAACTGGGTGCGCAACCGATTCAGTGCCTTCCATATAGGCTACTGCAGATCACGTCCGGGTAAATGTGCCTAGGATAGCAAGTAGTCGGAAGTTTGTGGATGATGTACTTCCCAAAGCTTGGTTCTCACATTAGGTGGGCGGTCTTGAAAAACCTCTGTGACAGAATCACTTGACTATCTTAAAACCTTTTTGTCTTTTGTCCACAGATCCGTCTAACCTGCGTCCGTCGTCACAAAGTTCGCTTCGAGGAGATTTCAACAATTCGACCAAGTGTGAATTCGGACCCTATTCCTCATTGGGCCGAAAATTCCATAGACGAAAGGCCCGTCAAGGCCTCCCACAGCTGTGAGATATTCGTCCTGCACACCCCTAAGAGAAACTTCAGGTAGCATTCATCCATCCCCGTAAAATTTGTCCGGGAAAGTGAATTCTAAAACTGAAAATTAAAGTGAAAAATTATTTTTGTTACCAAATACGGTGTTACGAATTGTGTATGAAAATATTAAAAATGGTTGTGAACAAAATATTTTTAAAGAATGAATACTGTAGCAAAACTTTGAGAGTGGAAACTGACTAGTTTAAAAGTATTTTTAAGATAGAATTGTAAGACTCTGAAAAATATTCAAACTCTTGTGACTGTTGTGAAGCTTCTTTCATAAAAATATTTGTGATTTGTAATAGTTTCAAATTTTGTACATTTTGAAAGCGCGAGCCGAAGATATCAATTGTGTTAAAAATATTGAACTTTGTAAAATTGATTGAAAAATTGGGACATCACACTGTGTAAAGGTACACAAAATGTACAGAGATATTGATTTATTGTGCTAAAATAATAATACGTTCTTTATAGCGAGTAACAAGGAGACTCACATAGTGTTAGTAACAGTAGCCTCGAGTCGATGGTGACTCTTCAATATTTTGCGCCCGGCCACGTTCCTGTGAACGTGGCCGGGCGCAAAATATTGATACTGATATTGATACTGATACCGCTGTAGGTATCAGTGGCATTCATCAGGTCCTCAATGGTGCAGGTGTAAGGAATCTTGGGACACTCCAATAAGTGGGCCATATTTTAAACTTACAACTATGTTAGTGACAAAATTACATCAACACACACAACTAAAATAATCATTGCTTCAGCATTCCAGCTGGTATAATGGAGCAACGATTTACGATACAGGAGTCCAGCTTGACAGCAATCATGCCCAGGATGCTGTTGTAACTGGCTCGCACCCTGCGCACCAAGCACTCACCGGCGCATCTATACTCTATACTAATATATAAAGTTTGCATGAACGCGCTAATCTCAGGAAGTACTGGTCCGATTTGAAAAATTCTTTCAGTTTTAGACAGCCCATTTATCGAGGAAGGCTATAAGCTCTATAGGGATATATCATCATGCTAAGCCTAATAGGAGCGGAGCAGTAATACAAATTGTGACAAAGACGAAGTTGCGCGGGTCAACTATTTAATGCATAAAAGCAATCAACACGCATTTTCGCAAACATCTCAAATGCGCTGGCAGCTCCATCAACACACTGAAAGCATTATTAAGTATATTGAATATTATATGAGTACCTTAATATGAAAAAGTTTGTGTAAAAAAAATATATTTGCGAAAGAAACTGTTCACTTTGATCTTGGAAAAATATTCATGGCAAAGATACATTCTACAATTTTGCAAAATTCTGAGATTTTAAAAATGTCTTAGATTCTGGCAAACGAACTGATGAGCAAAAACCTTATATCTTGCACATTGAAGTAAAAAAGATGGAAGGTAAAATGCTTTAAAGAATGCGAATTCAAAAAATTCCAATATGTTTGTTCCCTTTTATTTTTAATGATACGAAAAACCGATACATGTTTTTGTTCAAATAACACACTATGTTTTATAAACGATTTTATTAATGATTTCGGAGAAGCCGTGTAGTAACATATTATTGTTTATTTACTAATTTTTATTTATTTGTCAAAATAAATAAACACAGACATTCTGTATTAATTCTAACAATGTTTCAGAAGAATATTCTTAAACGTAAAACAATTGTAGTATATTTCAATTTCACATTTCAGTGTTCAATTTGGTGTTATTTTAATTATTATTTATTTGGTATTATTTTATGTTTTTGAAACAAATAATATGTGAATATCTACTAGGTATATAACAATGTCACATTTCAGGGTTCAATTTGATGTTATTTTAAATTATTATTTATTTGATCTTATTTTATGTTTAAATTAATGGTTATAGTGTGAAAGTAACTTGAATATCAAATTTTATTTTCGGTTGTTCGTTTTACCATTGATTGTATTTATACATCCTTCTTCGTTAACAAACTCTTCTTTACAAAAACGCACTGGAAGGGGTAGTTAAGGTAACGTTGTATCAGATATTTTATGAGTAGGTATTGCTCTTGTGTGAGATTGACTTGCTGTCATAAAAGATCACATGGATTTTTATACGAACAACATTTGTCTGGTGAAACCAAAGAAAAATTCACATTCGATACCGACGTATCGATGATATAATCCATTTTGACTTTTTCTGTGGGTATTAGGAAAATTTATATCGTTTATGTAAAAATTAATTAATGATGTAAAAAAAAATAACAAACCTTTCCTAAATGCCTTCTTGATTCGCCATGTTACCCAAATTTACAAGTTGATACTGCTCTTACTAGTTAAAGAAACAAATCTTACTTTTCACTCTTGTTTCTTTTATTTAAATAAAAGATATCTTCTTTTTCTCAAATTAGCTTTACAAGATTCCAGTTATGTAAATTCAAGACACTGACCTAATTTCCAAGACTGCTGAAAAATTCGTCCTAGATTTTTTCCCGGTACTGACATGTATTTCGACCTTCGTCATTGTCCTCGTCAAGTAATTGAAAAATTCTTTGCAGTACGTTATGTAGGTTGATATCCCAACTAGCACCAAAGCGTTGAAAAAACCTATATAAGACTCGTATATCAGTTCCATTTGAGTATAAAAGTGTTAACGCATACCTGTGCAACTGAGTTAGAGCATGCTCTAACTCACTTATAACCACGAAAGAGGCCCACAGTTTTACAGGTAAAAGTTATAGAAAGCCTATAGTACGGTGTCACAAAGATATTAAAGCTGCACAAGAGCGCTTATTCATCGTCAGCTACTACTTTAATCTGTATTACCGTTGTAAAATAGAGTTGGTAAACGCTACAGGTGCTATAAATCCTATAGTAAGGTGTCAAAAAGATCTTAAAGCTCCACAAGAGCGCTTATTCATCGTCAGCTACTACTTTAACCGTTATTACCGCGATAGTGAGCACTACAGGTGGTAAAAAGCGCACGTCAAGATAAAAAAGCCTGTAACCTTACTAAAATTAAATCTGTTCGTAATGGAAGTGTTATGTCATCCATTATTCAACACAGCAGAATAATATTATGGAATATTATGTTATTTAAGTATGTGAAGTGAAAAATGACAGCCCTTATGATTTCACAGTAAATGTATACCATGTTTCTCATCTCAATTTTAACGCGCCTAGGATTTATTAAAGATTTAAAAGAAAAATTATGATAACAAAATAGGTACCTCAAGCTAAACATTACTATTCATTCCTGCTTCTTGAGCAGTGGTATGTAAAATTAAGTGGCATTCATGGAATGCTTCAAATAATGTAATACATTTTGTTTATTGTAGTCAAATGTTGAATAACTCGAAATAATATTAATTGTTAGGTTACCAAAACAATGGCAAACTTTACAAAAGTGAGGTTAGTGTTAATAACGACCCATACTTGCGTTGTTTGACACCAATACCTTTAGAACGTCTGTAAAAGAGGACTGCCTAACACAATAAGCTTTAGTTAAACCCTTTATTACAGGTTAAACCTAGATAGAGGAGTTGTTTGACACCTTCAGTTTCTCGTGTTACTAAACTCTCGGTAAACTCTATTTTATAGCTTATGATTGCAATAATAGTCAATATAGCACCTTAAGTGGTATAAAAGAGTTCATTGCAATAACTATACAACAATAAGTGTTAAGAGGTGTCGGCGAACACTTTTATAAAGACTTGGGTGTCACAAAAAGGTTAATGCTATAACGTATTAGGTATACTTGCTGCTACTAGCGCCATTATAACTCTCAAAGCTGTATTACATCATCCATTAACGCTATAGTGCTGCGATTGGGGCTAAAACTTGTTTGTTGACTCCTCTATATCGTCTTTAGTAATAACTGAGATAATTATAACCCTGTTATATTACTTAAAGTCATAATAAAGCCTGTAACTGACACCAAAATGTTAGTTGGGATGTTACGAGTATGGAAGACTTATTTCTGAAAGCCTGACGAATGAATTTATTTATTTATTTATTATACGATTTATTGTACATACACCAAAAGTAATACAAAAGGAAACTTAAAACTAAAACACATACAATGGGCGGTCTTATCGCATTCCGAATATATTTCATATTTTAAACATTATGCTAATCTTCTGTACGTGTGTGTGTATGTTACTGAACTCCTCCCAAATGGTTAAACGGTTTTTTTTTTATTATATATATATTTTTTTTTTGAAAACCCCTGTGACGCTGCGATCGGGTTCTACATAGATTTGTTTTCCTACAACGTTCGAGCAGGAGACCGTCTTATTTCAGGACCGTTAGTTTGATATAAAATCTCACGTTTCACACGGCAGTGATTACGGTTGAGGTGTCACCGTGCCTCATGTGAAATCATAATAATGATTGGTTTTTTTTTTATGTACTTTCTAGTTTTCTTTTAGAATCCAGTTCCTGTGTTATTGTTTAAAAAGCATACCTAACATTTGAAGTAATTGGTCACGTATATACTCATTTGTGTCTCTTTTTTGCCAAAATTATTTATATTCATATTGTAAATAAATGTAAATATAGTTATTAGGTCTCTTGTTCGATATTTTCATCGAATCAGAAGTTGCTCGAAAAAATATCCTTGTTGTACCAATTTGTTACGTCTTTATTGAACATAAGTCTACATATAAGCTCGTTATGTAGGAAATTGTATATTATTAAGTATTTGACAAAAATAAACTTCTTATTGCTAATTGGTGTGTATTTATTTCTACTGAATTACCTAAGTAATACAAGAACATATAATAAAAATACGTGTATCCATGACAACTAATGAGAAACACTGAGAAACCTTAATTATTTTCATTATTCGTTTTCACGCTCCAACGATTGCCCAGACATTCGAACAATCGAACTGAATTTGAATAAAAATCCAAAATGGCCGCAGTCCACTGGGGTTTTTCCATAATGAAAGAATTCTACTAACCCGAGATAAATTAAAAACCGGCCAAGTGCGAATTCGACTCTTACATGAAGGGTTCTCTCCATAAGGCCTATGTCCAGCAGTGGACGTCAATCGGCTGATAGGACGATGATGATTTGTTGTTATAACGGCAGTAGAATTACGATTCATGTATTATTTTATTTTTTTTCTGACAATAGAAATACACATTGCTATAATGTTTAGTGTCTACCTTCCTATTATGGATCTTTAGATACCGATATTGATAATGTACTCGCTGACAGAGAGACGGACCGACAGACGGTCAGCGGAGGCCTAGTAGGGTTCCGTTGTATACCACGAAACCCTAAAAAAAGATCATTGAGTTTTTTTCGATTCTCATAACTTAATATTCCAATAAAGGTATAATTAAATATTATTAGCATCATTAATTTTAATGGAAATCTACAGAGATATTTCGATAATGTACCGTACTTTTGGGTTGGAATTTCTCCGTCTTCTCCCAAGGGTGTCGTGAGGGGTGACCAAGGGACAGATACAGTATTAGTACGGTACGGAGATAAATCTGAGGTCCCTATGGAATGTGAAGGTCAGACGGCGATAGCCAATCAGCCCTTGTTTCGCCGTAAAAAATTGTTTTTTTTTTTATTACAAATTGTTTGTGCGGTAGCCCATTCCTTCTGTTTAAGACATGCCTCGTTTCATTATAATTATTTATTAACTTGTGTGAGTATTTAATTTAATAAACTTGTTTGTGGATAAGACAATTTCGAGACATTCAAGATAATTGATAAAATGAATAGTCAAGTCAAAGGTCGCGCAAAGTATCCCACTAGGAGCATATTGGTATGCTCTACAGACATACACAAGAAGAAAAATGCTTAGTCCCATTTCTTTCCCTTCCCATCTCTCTCCCTTCCCATCTCTCCCCCTTCCCATCTCTTCCCCTGTTGTTTATACGTACAAAAAATCCCATCTCTATGGCAAAGGTACAGAGGGAGAGATGGGACTAAGCCAAAAATATCTCTGAAAGTAATGCCAAAAAATAACAAGCTGTAACTTTATTTATTTTTTTAGTCGAGCGGAGGAAGTTTAGACAAAAGTAAAAAAAAAACTGCAATTACTTTCATTCAAAAAGCAAGCACTGTGAAAGAAAACCAATACTATCTAATACAACTAGTACTGGATAATATTCTCCTATATTCTTTAAAAGTGTTCGTCGCATCGTTGTCATGTTGCATCTGTCTGGGGAGCTTTAAGGCTCATTTAGACGAATCTAGCTTCTCACCTAGAGTTACAAGCAAATAAACTGTCTCCGTCTAAAGTAGAATTTAAAATCTCTTTGTGACACTACGCCGCTGAAGTTAATTTCAAAGGTTTCTTTAAAATATTTGTCTACCAACCCGCACTGGGCCCTTTTTTTAAGGATGGGAAATCATCAAATGACTCCTCCCGCTTTGGGTGAAGCAGAAGGTAGTGTCAGACTCTTACTGACTAAAACCCATCTGCGTTCCTCCTAGTGCTCTTTGCGTTCCAGGGTACGGTGCCTCCCCACCGAGGGTGTCCCCACGTTGCCGTCGTGGTGGGGCTTGCGTGTCTCAATGATCTTGAAGCTCTGCCGGTAGAGTTACTCATGCCGGAAAGGTTCAAGTGAGAGACCAGACAAAGAGGGACACGCGAGGGGCACAGCGTGAGAATAAGAAGCGGGAGATGCTGTGAGGAACTCCGAGTTCTACCGCAAGCGGCCCAGACCGGCGGATGACGAGGGGTCGTCTCCCGATGGAAAGAAGGCCTCAGCCCGAAAAATCTCCACCAGCAGGCGGGGTAAAGGACGAGAAGGAGGCAAAGGAAGAGGGCTCGCCTCCCAAGAGGCTGCGCAGCGAGCCGTGAAGCTTGCCGAGGAGGTGCCTCTCTCATTGTCTTCCGGCAGTGAGCCAGACGTCGCTGGCGGCTCCGAACAGGAGCGCAAGGCCAGATTTGTGAAAGTCGTGGAGGCTGCGGTCCGCGATGTAGCTTTAAAGAGGTCACAAGCCTCTAAAAACAAGGCCATAAGCGCGGCGGCGGCTTCCATTTTGGCGGCAGCGGAGAACAACTGTTGCGGGCCTCCGTCGGACGAAGTGTCTAGGCTGCGGGCGGAGGTCGCCCGCCTGGCGGCCGCCACGGAGCTTCTCCAGAAGGAGAACCAGAAGCTCCGAACAGATCTGGCCGGGCTCCGAGGAGCCGGCCCAAAAGAGGTACCTCAAGCGGGACGGAAGCACGGGCAAAGCCAGGCCGCGCCTGTGGAGGAGCAGGTCCTGAACCTGGTGCGACAGGAGATGGCCAATTTTGCGGCACGATTCTTAGTTTTGGAGGGCATCGTCTTGCGTCCCCCGCTAGCGGCGAGCCAAAAGGTAACGGGTCACCCGAAGGCGTACGCAACCGCCGCGGCTGCCAAACCGGGGCCGTCCAGCCAGACCAAACGAGGGGCCGGGTCAACACCCGCGAAGCAAGCACCGAGAAACCCAGCATTGGCCAAACGTAAAAAAGGTGGAGTGGCTGCACAAGCGGGGAAGGCTCCAGCGCTAGCGCCAGCGGTGCAAAAGGCACCCCCGCCTTCAAACTCTCCTGCGGCTGAAACCGGATGGCAAGTGGTCGGGGATAAGAAGAAGGCGGGCAAGGCAGCCAGGGCGGCCAAGAAACGACGAAGGAAGCGGCAGCGCAAAGTGGAACGCGTCGCGGCTAGGCTCCGCGCCCCGAAAACCGCAGCTGTAGTGATGACACTACAGCCGGACGCGGAGAAGAGGGGCGTGACTTACCGCGACGTGATTAATAAGGCAAAAGAGGCGGTGAACCTCCAGGAGCTCGGTATCACGGGGGGCCTCCGGCACAGGTCCGAGTGTCCAGGCCCACCAAGTGCGTCGACATGCGCATCCTGGGCCTGGACGACTCCGTCACGGAGGAGGAGGTGGTGGCCGCCGTTGTCAGGACTGGGGGGTGCTCTGCCGAGCAGGTGAAGGCAGGCACCATACGTCCTGACAACACGGGCATGCGAACCGTCGTGGTGAGCTGCCCAGTGACGGCGGCCAAAGAAATATCGGAGGGCCGAAGACTCCTAGTGGGCTGGGTTTCTGCGCAGGTCAAACTGCTGGAACCCAGACCTCTGAGGTGCTTCCGCTGCCAAGTGGGCAACCATGTGGGAGTTCAGTGCACTTCGGAGGTGGATCGCAGCGGTCTTTGTTTCCGCTGTGGTCAGCCCGGTCACAGGGCTGGCTCGTGTAACGCCACGCCGCACTGCTTTGTATGTGCGGCAGCTGGCAAGCCGGCCGATCACTGGGCTGGGGGTAAAGCCTGCGCTCCACCCACCAAAACCAGGGGCAAAAAGAAGCCCTCCACCACCGCCGTCACTGCCGCCGCCGCCGCTTCGGTTGCTGCGAGAGAGCCCTCACAGGGGATTCGGGAGGAGGCTGAAATGGAGTGTCAATAACGGCTCCATTACGCTTCCTCCAGGCGAATATCAACCACTGCGCTGCCGCTCAGGACCTGTTGGTCCAGAGCATGACGCAGAGGTTGATTAACATCGCCGTGGTCGCCGAGCCGTACTTTGTTCCGCCCAGGGATGACTGGGTGAAGGACCTGAACGGCTCGGTGGCCCTAATTTCGTCGGCCGCTGCCAGTACCCCGTCTCTCGAAAGCGTCAGGAGAGGACAGGGGTGCGTAGCAGCACGGTTCGGGGAGATTGTCGAGGTAGGAGTGTACTTCTCCCCGAACCGAACTCTCGCCGAGTTCCAAAACTCCCTCACGGAGTTGGGCGTCGTCGTCGCCGGGTATCGTTCCCTCCCCGTGCTCGTTCTCAGGGACTTCAATGCCAAGCACTTGGCTTGGGGTTCCCGTTACACGGACACGCGGGGCAGGATGGTGGAGGACTGGGCTCTGGAGACAGGCCTGGTTGTCTTAAACATGGGTTCTGTCCCAACGTGTGTGCGGATGCAGGGGGAATCTGTGGTGGACATCTCATTCGCCAGCCCTGCTCTGTCACCGCGTGTCATTGACTGGCGCGTATTAGAGGAGGTGGAGACCTATTCTGATCACCGGTATATCCGGTTTGACGTCTCCACCCAGACCTCAACCGCGCCAGTCCGGCAGGCCCCGAGTGGTCCGCGGTGGGCACTGAAAGAGCTTGACCGGGAGCT
Source organism: Lacanobia oleracea (assembly GCA_950371165.1). Taxonomy (NCBI): domain Eukaryota; kingdom Metazoa; phylum Arthropoda; class Insecta; order Lepidoptera; family Noctuidae; genus Lacanobia; species Lacanobia oleracea. Next base: position 15,751,467 of record OX493405.1, on the reverse strand, counting down.
CCTCCTGGAAGCTTCGATCGTGCAGGCCTGGGTGTCACCTCCGGACAGGCTTGCTGACATCAATGACGAAGCGGAGTGGTTCCGGGAGGCCATGTCCGATATTTGTGACGTGGCAATGCCCCGGGTTAAGCCAGGACGTGCCCGCCGTCAGGTGTACTGGTGGTCGCAAGAGCTGGCGACGCTGCGTCAGGCATACGTTGCTGCACGGCGCCGGTATACCAGGCACCGCAGGCTCCGCATCCGCCCTCCGGATTCGCAGGACAGAGAGGCGGAGCTGTACGAGGAGTACAAAGTGGCGAAGGCCGCCCTCCGAGCGGGGATCCTGCAAGCCAAGGATCTGGCTCGCAAGGAGATGCTGGAGTCTCTGAACGGGGACCCTTGGGGAAGACCCTACAAAATGGTGCGGAATAAGCTCCGCACCTGGGCCCCCCCGTTGACGCAGAGTCTTCGGCCCCAGCTGGTGGAGGACGTGGTGAGCGCTCTGTTTCCCTCGCGAGGGGAGCTTACTCCCCCGTCCATGGCTCCGCCACCTGCGGTGCCTGATGCGGACTACACCGCTGACGACGATGACGATGCTCCTGAGGTGACTGAGGTAGACCTGAGAGTGGCGGTTAATAGGCTGAAGACCAAAAATACCGCCCCAGGACCCGACGGCTTACCTGGGAAAGCCTGGGTCCTGGCCTTGGAGGCTCTTGGGCCTCGACTAAGAGGGTTCCTAAATGCATGCTTGGAGAGGGGCCAGTTCCCACTTCGTTGGAAGACGGGGAAACTGGTCCTCATCAAAAAGCCGGGGCGCCCTGCGGACTCTCCGTCCGCACACCGGCCCATCGTGCTGCTCGATGAGGTGGGCAAGCTCTTCTCTTCTCTGAAAGAGTAATTGCAAACCGCCTCGTCGAGCACCTAGTGCGGGTGGGGCCGGATCTGGCAGAGAACCAGTTCGGTTTCCGCACGGGCCGCTCGACGGTGGATGCCATCATGCGCGTGAGAGCCCTCTCGACGGGGGACGCGGTTTCCCGGGGTGGGGTCGTCTTGGCGGTGTCTCTAAACATCGCTAATGCCTTCAACACCCTGCCCTGGAGTTGCATCAGAGAGGCACTTCGGTATCACCGGGTGCCGACCTACCTCCGTCACGTAGTCGAGGCTTACTTGACGGACAGAGCCGTCATCTACCCCGGTCACCTGGGAGAGTGGAACCGGCGAGAGATGTCGTGCGGTGTTCCACAGGGTTCGGTTCTGGGGCCGCTCCTGTGGGACATCGGCTATGACTGGGTGCTGCGAGCCGTCCTCCCTAGTGGCGTCAGTGTGGTTTGTTACGCTGACGACACGCTGGTCCTGGCGCACGGGAGATCGCACCAGGCGGCGGCCGACGCTATGACACGCGGGGTTGCGACAATAATTGAGCGAATCCAGCAGTTGGGTCTCGAGGTGGTCTTACACAAGTCCGAAGCCATGTGCTTCCATGGTCCTCGGAACAGGCCACCATCGGGATCCCAAATAATGGTAGGAGGAGTTCACATCGAGGTCGGGTCGACGATGACATACCTGGGTCTCGTCCTCGATAGCCGGTGGAACTTCGTCGAGCATTTCCGACGTTTGGCTCCCAGACTGGGGCGGGCCGGAGCTGCCTTCAAGCGGTTTCTGCCCAATCTAGGGGGACAAAACGGCTCCTGCCGGAGGCTTTACGCGGGGGTTGTGCGGTCCATGGCCCTTTATGGGGCGCCTGTTTGGGCGCCTACTTTGAGGAAGCGACCTGCCCGTTACCTCAACGCGTCCCAGAGGGTCATGGCCATCCGGCTGGCCCGGGGATACCGCACGGTCTCTGGCGAGGCGGCGAGCCTTCTTGCTGGACTGCCACCATGGGATCTGGAGGCGAGAGCCCTCGCGCTCATTTACGAGTGGCGCGTGGAGGCGCAACGCCAAGGCGAGACTCCTCTGCCGCGGCAAATTGCAGCAAGGCGGACGGAGCTCCGGCAGGATCTCATGGCGGTATGGAGACAGCGACTGTCGCAACCCAGCGCTGGGCATGCCACAATCCGGGCAATTAGTCCCCTCTTTGAGGAGTGGCTGGAGCGGCCCCACGGCGTCCTCACTTTCCGCCTGACGCAGATACTCACCGGACACGGTTGTTTCGGGAGATACCTGTTTCGGATTCGGCGGGAGGATACGCCCGGGTGTCAACACTGCGAGGATCGCCCGGAGGACACTGTGGAGCATACGGTGGAGGTCTGCCCTGCTTGGGCGGAGAACCGCCGGGTCCTTGTTGAGGCGATCGGCGGCGGCGACCTCTCGCGACCGGCCCTAGTACAATCTATGGTCCAGAGCGAAGAGGCATGGGAAGCGGTCACCTCCTTCTGCGAAACAGTAATGTTAGCGAAGGAGGATGCCGAACGTGTGAGAGAGAGGGAAACCTCACGACCCAGCCGCCGCAACAGAAGAAGACGCCCCAGGCGTCGGGAGTCGCAAGGCGATTTCCGGCCACCGTAGGCGCGGGCCTGCGGACGGCGAGCATTGGGTGGCTCGCCGTCCGATCAGAACAAGGCCCGGGTCGGCGGCGCGCTGTGTTCCACGCGCGCCTCAAGGAGATGTCAGCATGGGAGACGGGGCCCGCTAGGGCCAGTGCCTGCCGGGGTGCGGAATCCGTTCGAAAGAGACGCCGCAGCCCTGGAACGCAAAGGGCATTGGGAGGAGCACGGATGGGTTTTAGTCAGTAAGAGTCTGACACTCCCTTCCGCCTCGCCCAGAGCGGAAGGAGTCATTTGATGATTTCCCATCCTTAAAAAAAAAAAAAAAAAAAAAAAAGGTTACGGTGTCTCTTTCGAACGAAGTCCGCCGCCCCAGCAGGCACTGGCCCTAGCGGGCCCCGTCATTTACGCTGACAGCTCTTTGAGGCGCGCGCGGAACACAGCGCGTCGTCGACCCGGGCCTGGTTCTGATCAGACGGCGAGTCACCCAATGCTCGCCGTCTGCAGGCTCGCGCCTACGATAGCCGAGAATCGCTCTGTGACTCCCGACGCCCGGGGCGTCTTCTTCTGTTGCGGCGGCTGGGGCGTGAGGTTTCTCTCTTTCTCACACGTTCGGCTTCCTCCTTTGCTAGCATTACTGCTTCGCAGAAGTAGGTGACCGCTTCCCATGTCTCCTCGCTCCGGACCATGGCTCGCCGTCACCGATCGCCTCGACGAGGACACGGCGGTGCTCTGCCCAAGCAGGGCAGACCTCAACCGAACCCGCACTGGGCCTGCGTGGTGAATTACGGCCCACTCCCTCTCACCGAGAGGAGGCCTGTGTCCCAGCAGTGAGAACATTATAGGCTGATTATGCTTAGATGTCAGCACGGAAGACGGGGCCCACTAGGGCAAGTGTCTGCTGGGGCTGCGGAATCTGTTCGAAAGAGGTACCGTAGCCGCCCTGGAACGCAAAGGGCACTAGGAGGAACACGGATGTGTTTTAGTCAGTAAGAGTCTGACACTCCGTCCTGCTTCACCCAGAGCGGGAAGAGTCATTTGATGATTTCACATCCTTAAAAAAATAAAATAAAAAAGGCTGATTATGCTTATGCTATATTAGACGTCTAACCAAAGAAATGTAAAGAAAAATAAACACGTAACCCAACTAACATTTTGGTGTCAGTTACAGGCTTTTTTATGACTTTAAGTAATATAACAGGGTTATAATTATCTCAGTTATTACTAAAGACGATATAGAGGAGTTAACAAACAAGTTTTAGCCCCAATCGCAGCACTATAGCGTTAATGGATGATGTAATACAGCTTTGAGAGTTATAATGGCGCTAGTAGCAGCAAGTATACTTAATACGTTATAGCTTTAACCTTTTTGTGACACCCAAGTCTTTATAAAAGTGTTCGCCGACACCTCTTAACACTTATTATTGTATAGTTATTGCAATGAACTCTTTTATACCACTTAAGGTGCTATATTGACTATTATTGCAGTCATAAGCTATAAAATAGAGTTTATCGTGAGTTTAGTAACACGAGAAACTAAAGGTGTCAAACAACTCCTCTATCTAGGTTTAACCTGTAATAAAGGGTTTAACTAAAGCTTATTGTGTTAGGCAGTCCTCTTTTACAGACGTTCTAAAGGTATTGGTGTCAAATAACGCAATTATCGGTCGTTATTAACACTAACCTCACTTTTGTAAAGTTCGCCATTGTTTTGGTAACCTAACAATTAATATTATTTCGAGTTATTCAACATTTGACTACAATAAACAAAATTTCTTACATTATTTGAAGCATTTCATGAATGCCGCTTAATTTTACATACCACTGCTCAAGAAACAGGAATGAATAGTAATGTTTAGCTTGAGGTACCAATTTTGTTATCATAATTTTTCTTTTAAATCTTTAATAAATCCTAGGCGCGTTAAAATTGAGATGAGAAACATGGTATACATTTACTGTGAAATCATAAGGGCAGTCATTTTTCACTTCACATACTTAAATAACATAATATTCCATAATATTATTCTGCTGTGTTGAATAATGGATGACATAACACTTCCATTACGAACAGATTTAATTTTAGTAAGGTTACAGGCTTTTTTATCTTGACGTGCGCTTTTTACCACCTGTAGTGCTCACTATCGCGGTAATACCGGTTAAAGTAGTAGCTGACGATGAATAAGCGCTCTTGTGGGGCTTTAAGATCTTTTTGACACCTTACTGTAGGATTTATAGCACCTGTAGCGTTTACCAACTCTATTTTACAACGGTAATACAGATTAAAGTTGTAGCTGACGATGAATAAGCGCTCTTGTGCAGCTATAATATCTTTGTGACACCGTATTATAGGCTTTCTATAACTTTTACCTGTAAAACTGTGGGCCTCTTTCGTGGTCATAAGTGAGTTAGAGCATGCTCTAACTCAGTTGCACAGGTATGCGTTAACACTTTTATACTCAAATGGAACTGATATACAAGTCTTATATAGGTTTTTTTAACGCTTTGGTGCTAGTTGGGTAAGTGAATTGTTTTTCTTTTGCGTCGGGAAATTAAGTTCAATTTGTGAGTACAGGCAATTTGTAACCAGTAAACTATATTTCCCCAAAGACTACCAATGGCATCCAGTTGAAAGGTTGTTTATTTTGATGTCAGTAAACAAGTGAAATTAAGGTCCATATTATTCCAAGTTTTAACGAATTCTACTCAACGAAGGCTTCTCGACAGCGGAAAACAACCAACATAGCGCATAATAAAATACAATTGACTAAACTGCCATTTTGATTTTATTGTATTTTTTTCTCGAGCTGACCCACGCAACTTCGTTTACGTCACTTTTTTCATTAATGCTCCGCTCTTATTGGCCGTAGCATGATGTTATATAGCCTGTAGCTTGCCTCAATAAATGGGCTATCCAACACAAAAATATTGTTTTCAATTCTAAAAAGTAGTTCCTGAGATGGTTCATCCAAACAAACAAACTGTTCAGCTTTATAATATGAGTCCTAAATATAGCAAGTAGCCAAGGTCACCACCTATTCAGCCATCTAAAGTTAATTGAAAAATAAAGCTGCAATTATTAAATGATTCATCATCTTCCTGCCCTTATCCCATGTTACTTGGGGTCGGCGCAACACGTTTTATTCTTCCATTCTGTTCTATCAGTCGTCACTCTATCACTAACTCCCTTTTCTCCTCACACAATCCATCCATCTTTTCTTTGGCCTTCCTCTCCCTCTCCATCCATCCACATGTATGTTCATAACTCTTCTAGTTACATGCGTTTCATCCCTCCTCTTCACATGACCATACCAAGACAAGCGATTCCCTTTTAACTTTTCCGTCACTGGCGCCACTTTTAAAGTGCCTCTAATGTACTCATTTCTCACTTTATCCACTCTCGTTACTCCACACATCCATCTCAACATTCTCATCTCCGCTACATGCAATCTATTTTCATCCGTCTTTTTCGCAGCCCAACATTCTGATCCATTCATTACGACAGGTCTTATCACAGACTTATATATTTTCCCTTTTGATTTGAGGGGCATCCGAGGGTCACAAGTTGTTCCAGTGACCTGTCGCCATTTCATCCATCCTGAGTTGATCCGGTGCGTGATTATTAAATGATTAATAACGTTAATTGTAGACGCATAAAAAATCGGATTCGAGGTGGAGTCAAATTAAAGAATATGGAGTCTAGGGGTAAACATTTTATTTCTTAGGGTTCCGTACCTAAAGGGACCTTATTACTCAGCCTCTGCTATCCGTCCGTCTATCTGTCTGTAAGCGGGCTGTGTCTCAAGAACCCTAATAGAATAGAATAGAATAGTTTTTAATTAAGAGAACAGCGGCTCACCCAACAATTTGTAATTTCTATGCACTCTTTCTTGTATACATCTGTGTTTACTACAAAACCTTTTTTAGCAATAAAAGATTATATTATTATTAAATTACATTCGAGTGCGTTGATTCCTGGAACTCACACTAGGATTGAACAGTTGAAATTTTCATAGCTGTAGACAAATAAATAAAATAAAAATAAAAAACAACTTTTAAATAAATGTGTATGAAAGTAAATACGATACTTATAAAAAGCAGATTGTTTAAAAATTTGCACACCTGTCAATCGGTCAGTCTGTCAGTTTTTTCTGGCTAATCTCTGAAATAGCTTTACTGATTTTGATCGGATATTCACTAGCAGATAGTATGACACAAGGAGTATTGTAGGCTACTAACCCTTATACTTTATTACAGAAAAAAAGCGTTAGTTTAGGCTACCCTAGTCTAACTCTAGATGTATTTTGGATATTCATTCTATGAAAAAGTTTCTCGCACGGGTGAAGCCGCGGGCAGAAGCTAAGTGAATTTTAGTAATCGGACCTCTAACATGAAGAAAGATTCTGTGGAGCTGGATCTCAGACCATGATACCCCCTGTTTGGAAGATAAAGAACTCATTACACACTGAGATACATATTTCTATAATATAACCTATTACAAACATGTAAAAAACAATAATATTATAATATTCATTAGTTATATCACTTTTAAGATTGTCTAGGTACATATTTCAATAAACCAATTCTTCGACAATTCTTTTGTCAACACTTAAAATGTACGAGCAAAAAATGATATAAAAGACATTAATAAACTTGGCACACGGGTACACCATGTCCTGGATTCGGACATTGTATAATGTATAATTTTTCACTACACGTATAAAAATAATGAATAGTCTTGTGTCAATGAATATTTTTTTTTAATTAAAAATATTTCTACGTGTTTCGTTCTTCCATAAATTACCATAAAATCAATAAATTTTTCTTTCTCCTTCTATATAGTATAGGCAGATATGGTTTTTAGAGAGGTCGCTCGCGTTGATTTTATGCATCAAGTCAGTAGAGCGTTTCGTAAACGCACCGCTGCATCGCTCTTTTGACCATTTGTCGCATTTGCATCGACGCAAATACGCCAATAGATGCTGCATCGCAACTAACGCATGACTGTATCGATGAAAACAACAGCTCACAAGTCACAACCAGTGAACAGATGTCATCACAGCGCACAATTGAATCAGTACTGCATCGCGTCTCTATCCATGTCACGATAGCAGCGATGTAGAATCGTGGTTACGTGAGTGAATCGGGACTGTTTTATGTTCTTTTTGCGAATGTATTGCTCCTGAATCGCTACAGAGAGTGACCGTGTGTAATGTCCTTTAAACAGTGCAGGTACCTGTACCGACACCCCAGCCTAACCCCTCGGGAAATACACGACGATATATTTTGTTTATAATGCTTATTCATTTATTTTTAGACTTGAATAAACCCCACAGGTTGTTCGCACTGAAATACTTACCTTTTATAAATAGCCAATGGGCTCTGGGCAGTCAGGCTAACTAACAGCCTTTCTGTCTGACCATGTAGAAATCATTGAATGGGAATAACAAAAAGGAAATTTACTCGTACTCTCCGGTACTAAATGTGGCGTTTTACCGGTATAACCGTGGAGTCTTTCCAAAATTGGATTGTTTTGAGAAAATTCCATTCATTTTGTTCACTGTTCACTATTTCTATCTACGAGTATGTTTGGCGTCTGAGTCGCACGTTATTTAGTTGTTACACGTAATAATTAGCCCGCTCGCGATAGTGGTTTTGTTACGACTAGCGTTAATTGTTTTGAAGCGTATAAGGCCTGTGTCTCGAGTTTTGCGGGCAGCGGGGCGGCGGCGGCGGCGGCGCGGGTGCGGGACAGGCAACGTACCTACACCTGTTTTCGAAACCAGCGGGCAGATCGCGCGGCACTATAGCGGCGTAGTGTTGTGTTCGTGCTTGTGTCGTTGAGTTATTTGTTTTTATCCGTGAACGAAATTAATGTCTGACAACGGCGACAACATTTTTTTGATTAAAATTTATTCTTAACGCTCGATTGTGACGCGCACTGCAGACGCGCGGGCGGTCACCGCGGGGCTGGCGCGCACAGCTCGTTGCCCGCCCTCACGCCGTTGCCAGATTTTACACATAAGATCCTGCCGCTCCCGAGCCGCCGCCGCCACCGTCCCGCTGCCCGCAAAACTCAAGGCAGAGGCCTAAAAGTAGAGCGCCTTACGACAATTCGCTGTATGAGCAGTATGGCTCGTACAGGCTGTAAGGTTGCAGTGTTGAGGCGTCATGTCCAGGCATCTGTCGAAACTCTCATTTTCTGACATAAGTTAATTTGTCGTCAACGTCGTGTTAATGTCGGTCGTCTTGATTACGTTTTAAAAAAGAAAAGAGCTCTCGCCTCAATGATGCCAGCTGTTGTCGGGAATTTTCCTGAAAACCTCCATTGAAACAAATGACAATGCAGAGTGCAGACTGAATGACGTCAATGAGTTAAATGTAGGTGTTCGGATCTTTATGTGGGCATTTGAGGCGGATACTTGATCCTATTAGGTAATCAAAGCTGTGTACCTTGATTACAAATGCTAGGTAATGCAACATTATGCGGCTTTGCAACTGCACAGCTGCAGTACGGCGTGGCCTCGAATATAGGCTACGGCTAGCCGCCAGCTCGCTTACTTTTAGTTCGTATGGTGCATTGAAAAATATAAAAACTCACATACACAAACAGCCAGCCTTGGAACAACTATCTGTAAGCCATAAAAATATTTTTTCCGTGCGGGAATCGAACTCGCGACACGCAACGCGGCAGCCGCTCGCTCAACCACTGCGCCAAAAGTGTCGTGTCGTCAAAGTTAACTACGCATCTCAGTCCGCGCGCTGGGACACGAGGTGCAAGCTCTCAGTCCGCGTGCTGGGACAAGTGCAAGCTCTCAGTCCGCGCGCTGGGATACGAGGTGCAAGCGTGCTGTCACCGCGTAAACGATGATTTAAGGCATTTGTTTTCATAATGTAATAATGCGACTCGGAGTCGGCACGTAGTAAGCACGCAGTCCACTCGTTTGCCGAGCGCAGGCTGCAAGTCAAGTTGTATGATAGCGGCAAGCGCGCTGACTGCCCGCGGCTGGCTTTTTCATAATGAAATTACGAAATATATTGTACCTACGACACACGATTTAGAACGCCTTCGAATATTCATCTGGGCACGCTCGCTCCATCATAGACCTTATCTATCGCTAAGAGCAAGCCCATTACCAATTAAAATATATATATATATATAATGTGTATTAACACACTACCAATGGTTGTATAGGAATAAAAACTTAATTGCGTTTCTCTGTGAAAGAAACAACATTTAAAGCTATTTATTTATTCCTACTTTTATTAATTACTTTTGTTAGAAAACGAAACAATTATGACACCACGTGTTCTTAGAAAGAAACTATAGTATTGACAGCAATGACACTAATGACATCTAGGCGTGCGTTCAAACTATATTATATCTAGTCATAGAGCAACACAGGCCACGGTTCGCCGGTGGCCTGTGTTGCTCTATGTATCTAGTTCACAAACTAAAATATGCGATATAAAACTAAATGAAGAATCATACATGAACTTCATTTACATCTCCCCACCAAGGAGTACAAAACTGTACCCAGTAAGTACGGTACTCATTCATTAACTAGTTTGTGACATGGAACAAGTTTTGTAATGTGGAAAAGATTGGACTCTGACTTTTTAAATCCTGTATTTATTTTATATATTGAATTTGATAACTTTTGTATGATTTCAAAAGGACCTATTTTCAATTCATCAAGTTTTTTTCTATTTAATCGGTTCCCATTTTCAACATACACCAAATCTCCAACTTTGAATTCAAATTGTTTTCTATTCTTATCAAATTGTTGTTTATTATAATTATGTGATTTTATACTTTTTTCCAACGCTATTTTTCTATCTGTTACTAAATTATTTTCTGTAGCTTTTTTACATTGTTTTAATTCACTTGGCAAAATATCAACGTTTTTTCCTTCTAATAAATATTTTGGGGAATATCCTGTTACTGTATGTTCAGTTTCATTATATTTTTCAGTACATTCATGAGCAATAGTTGTCCAGCTTAATTTTTTATTTTGTTTTTCATTTAATTTGTGTCGAATTTTATTAACTAGTGTTTGGTTTAATCTCTCATTTAAACCATTAGAAAAGGGCGCATTTACCGCAGTGAATATAATAGGGATATTTTTGTCGGCTAAAAATTTTTTAAAATCCTGAGAATTTGTTCCTGGGTATTGATCAGATAAAATCATGCCAATCTTATTATTGTTCAGTAGTGCTTTATTAACTAGCTTTATAAAATCGGGTGCACTTTGAGTTTTCGACGTCAAAATGTAGGCAAATCTTGTGAAATGGTCCACTAAAAGATGCAAATAAGTTTTAGTGGAACGTGAACCACCAAATCCTCCTATAGTGTCTATTGATGCTATTTCAAATGGGTAAGTAGCTGGTCCTAAGTGAGACATTAAACCAAATTGAAATTTGACTCTTGATTTGTTTTTTATACAAGTTTCACAGTTGTTACCGAATTTCTTAATATTGTTATTTAAATTTTTTGCATAATAATAAGGTATAATATTTTTTTTCATTTGTTGTATTCCTAAATGACAATAACCGTTATGTATTTTTTCTATAAACTTTTTGCAAAAGTCTTCAGATAGAAAAATTTTTTCTTTTATTCCAATTTTTTTATAGTATATTGTATTTTTATATATGAGTCTATTTTTGTTTTGTTTTAAATAAAAACTGATCAAGAAAACAACCAAGGTTGTTTTCTTGATCAGTTTTTATATCTTTAAGTTCAATAAAATTCACAATTTACAAAATATCTTCTTGATTATCAGACGGTTGCAATACAGGATTTCTGCTCAAACTATCTGCTTCTAAATTATTTTTTCCTGGGGAGTATATCACTTCAAAATTGAATTGAGACAAATAATATGCAAGATCTCCTAACTCTTCATCAGTCCTAGCTTTTATGTTCATTTTTTCTAATGGTTTATGGTCTGAGTAAACCGTAAACTTTCTCCCTATAAGCCAATGTTGCCAATATTTGACTGCCTCTTTTATTGCCAGGCACTCCAGATAAATAGCCTTTTTCCGTTTTTGTGAATCATTTAATTTTTTTGAAAAATAAGCACATGGCTTTTCATCACCATTCTGTTGAATCTGTTTTAATATATCTGTATTAATGCTCCTATTGATTTTTTAACGCCATTAATTGTTTTTAAACCTAGATTATTTTCATTTTTTAGATTTGAGCTTTTTAAAAACAGTAACTTAGAGTTGATTAAAGATACATTAGAACCTGAGTCATAAATTCCTGAAGTTTCTAGAGTATCATTTATTAATAATTTAATTTTAATTAATGGCGGAACTATTAGTTTTTTGGTTCGGTTTCATTTAATTCGGCTTCTAATTCAAAATTATTCACACTTCGTATGTGATCTTTTTTTTGTTTTTCAATATTTTTATTTTTAAACCAACATAAAGATTCCGGATGATAGCGGGATCCCCTGTTTTCTTTCTCACAAATTGGACAAGGTTGTAACGCATTTTTTTCATATTTTCCTTTAAACTTATGTTCACTATTTTCTATTTTCTTATCTGGAATCTTTTTGTTTGTTTTTATCAAATGTTCTAAACCTCTAAGACTATTAAACAAATTTTCAGTTTCCTTTAAACAATGTCTATTAATTTTATCTGCTATGAAATTTGGTTGGCCAATAACTATTAGATCAATCAATGTAGTTTTATCCATTGATTTATTTATTTCAAGCAACACCCGCCCGCGGTGGCAGTTTCACGATGAACGCTGACGACGAAACACTGCTGTTAGTATTGCTATGAAAACGAAAACAAATTTGGGAAAAAAATCCTAGGAAAATGTTGCTGTTATTGTTATAATTTCACTTCGTTAATTTATACAAAAGTATAAGTCAACGAACTGAATTTCATGAATGAAAAGGCTAATTGTGACGAAAATTTTCAGAACTACTTGCGATGTCAAGAAAACAATTTTACGAATTACTTTGCCGTTTGGAACCTTATATTGAAAAATAAAACACTATTTGTGCTGAAGAAAGATTATTTAAAACACTCGACGACTCTCAACCTCATGGATAAATTCTTCAACCTAATTTTCATTCATGTTAAGACTTGAACAAAAACTACGTGCGCATCATCACTAGTCGATCGATGAAATGACCGCTGCGCGTTTATTATTCATATGGATTAACAAAGCAGCGCGGCGGCAGCGCTTCAGCCGCGCTGACTCCAGTGACCTTAGTGCGAGTTTTTTAACGTTCTCGATCACGTTAGCGTAAACGTCAATTTGTATGTAAACTCAATAAGCGCCGTCTGGTGACAATAACGAAAAATCTTTTTTTTTTTCTATACAATTTGACATAAGCGAACGTTTACGTTAACGCGATCGAGTGCGTTAAAAAACTTGCACTAAGCCCTCAATACTTTCGGCTCCATCTTTCTGCAATCAATGTGCCCTGCCCACTGCCTCTTCAGTTTGGCGTTCCCTCGGGCTTTATCGGTAACCTTGGTTCTCTTGCGGATATCAACATTTTTGATTCGATCACGCAAGGAAACTCCAAAAATTGCCCTAGAAGTAAAAAAAACAAAATGAAACGAAACGGTAACGAAAAAAAACTAAAAACGGTCACGGTATGGTTAAATGGTAACAATTGTCAAAAATCGAAATATTTGGTTTTGATCAACATGATCATTCGATTTTTTTTTACTATTGATAGGCACGCGCTTAACGCGTATTTATTATTTATTATTTATTTATTAAAACTTTATGCACAAGTGAAACACTGTACAAAGGCGGACTTAATGCCGTAGGCATTTTCTACCAGTCGACCTTAGGGTGGTGCAGAGACAGCATGGCAGGTGCAACATAAAGAAAAGACAAATAGAGAGAAGAAAAATAAATACAATCTATAATAAATCATCCATGTTAGATATTTGACAGTCGCTGACAGATTATCACTCAGCTTAGGTACACCGCGTTCCATATACAGGTCATGGCACACTATAACCCAGCAATTTACTTTTCATTTAAATTAGAGCATGAAGGGCGCCTTCAAATTTGCCGCAAAGTGCCGAATGGCCTATGCGAGAAGCACAGGACCAGTTGTTGTGGTGACACTTGGGGGAGACCTATGTCCAGCAGTGGACGTCTTTCGGCTGATATGAACTACTATGAAATACTTCTAGAGCCCTAGACAGGATTACTTGGTGAGATATTTTTAGCTTAACAGAAAAATGCACACTATTTTCCTCGAATACACACGTGATGTAGGTAACTTATAAGTTGACAAAGCTTTTCTACACCTAACATGGTTTGCTCAAGAAATTACTTTCAGTCGGTTTTGAGCAACACATCACTCATTTATTTGCCCTGCAAGCCAGGAGGACACTTTACATTCATCTTTTAATCTACATACGTGAGTATATTTCCATTTTCAGCAAAATGCAGCGAATTCACAAAAAGCTCTACGTCTTGAAATTCAGAAATTCCGAGTGTCAGAGATCCAGTGGAACTTAGGGAATATTCGTTTTCAAAAATGCATTTTTATTCCATCAATCGTTACGGTTTATTTATTTTAAAAATATTGTCATACTCATTTATATTTTTTTGTTTCGATCAATCAAATTGACCATTATAGCAGAGCTTGATATTTATAAATCGTTTTTTTTCCCGTTGTCATGGCGACTGGATCCTCTTGCTTGCAAAGGCTATCGTAACACCCCTTGAAACTCTTTGGGAAGATTGATGTCAGCTTTCGTAGTGTCTGAATACCTGTTATGACTGTCAAATACCTACGAATACAAACTGGGAACAAAATCTTAACGTAATGAAGAACTACAACTAAGGAGTCCCGGTATATGCCAAGGTTGCGGATTTAGTTTGAAAGAGTCACCGCGTCCCTGGAACGCACAGGACATTAGGAAAACACGGATGGGTTTTATTCAGTACGAGTCTGACACTCCCTTCCGCTCCCCTCAGAGTGGAAGGAGTAATTTGATAATTTCTCATAATTTAAAATAAAAAGAGTCCCGGTATGGTCATCCATCCATCAATCTAGGAAAGCCGAAACTGACTTGGAATATCGACCTCTTTTTCGTTCAAAAGAACCTTAATATCCCTTAATAAGGCCGCCCATTGTGTCACCCTATGTAATGTTTTCTTCATCTATCTTTTCTGTAACTTATATGGTGTACATAATAAAGAATATTCTATTCTATTCTATTCTAATGCGGATATACCCCAGACGACCAAAATACAACTTTATCTTCGTTCACAGAATAAGGTCTAAACAATACCCATTCTCATGTCTGTAAGCCAGAGGGATCGCCCTCGAATAAAAACCCTAAATTACGAGAAAACTCACCGAATTCAACCCCAATTCACATCTAACTCGAAGTTATTTATTTATCTTAGTAGAGAGACTCTCCCGTTCGAGCTTGTCCGCTGAATTGAAAACAGCGAAAGGATTTTTGATTCACTGTTTTCAGAGGTTTTTGGAGTTTTGGTTGTTAATTAAATTTGCTGAATTTACTTTTAAAAGGAAGAGAAAATCATGCAGGTAAATCCTGCAATTTTTTTGCCTTTTGAGAGTAGGTATGCTCTGGTTAACCACACGGTAGAACGGGGTGGATAGAAATACAGGGAAACGAATCTTTGATTGAAATTTTCACGTTATTTAAATATTGTTAGCAACAATGAAGAACTCCAATTTTTATCATGTATTTATTTAATTTATGCTACGTGAGAAACCAATAAATATGGTATTTAAGTGAAAATTCCAATTTAAGTTTCACCCCTGCATTTCTATCCACCCCGTTTTACCCAGTACATTGTATGTACGTACAACATACACGTAGTTAATATAAAATGTACTTTTCAGTATGTAAATTGCTTACTTCGTGAAAATGATTTTGCTTAGGTACTACAAAACATCACACCTGTAACGCCTGACGGGTTAGGATGAGGAAAGTATAAAGTAATAAAAAGGTTTGTTGACTTTAAGACTACCCCCCCCCCCCCGGCAAGAACTGGGTGGAGATATGGGTACATGTAAAATAATGAAGTACAAAAACATTTACATCCATAATAAGCACACTCTGTTGCTTACTAACTGAAATAATTACATTTTATATTTGTTTAGCGCCAGTTATTTTTAAGTTTCAAAATAGGGGGAGGGGGGGCAAATTGCCGTTATTCTAGGTGGACCGAAACCGGTTTGGAGGACTTTATTATTAGTATCTGAACACCAAACAACACATACCCATCGAGTTTACTTTTTGGGACTCAGTTAAGTACCTATTTTTAAGGGCCTGTTCCCAATCAGACGGACCGACGGACCACTGTCGAAGGCGCCCAAGTTCGAGACCCCTTTACTGTCTGCTCAGGTATTTCTGAGCCCATTCCCCAAGAAACCATGAGTATTAAACACCATTATCAGACGTCAATCTAATACAAAACAATCATCGCGTTAATATGTTTCGCAAAAGAGGAGGGCACCTCAATCAAATGAACGCGACGATCGCGTATTCGAGCAATGATCGCTTGGTATTAAGACGACGATCGTTTATTCCAGCGATGTCCGCTTAGTATTAAGGCCACGACCCACTCAAGGCACTTTGGCAATTTCTCACTGTGAAATACGGATTAAAACAACCTCGTTCAAAATATTACAGTTTATTATTAACACAAGTAATAATTCCTTAAATCTTTCAATCGACTAGATAGACTAGAATGTTATGATGAAAAGTTGAATTATTAATATTAATTAATGTCTTAAAATAAATATTTTGTTAGTTACTTTCAATTATAAATACTCACGATAAGTTTACTTTTTAATAAGAATATACAGCACATTTGAAAACCAAAAAAATAAAATGATATTCAATTCCAATTCATATAAATCAATTAATAAAGTTACACAACAATAGTGGTACATGGGCGGATTTAGTTCAACAAGGCATTATCTACCAGTCTATTTCCACTTGAATAAAAATGTAGTTTACCAAGTAACAATTTATTACCATATATATTTTTTTTGTTGCCGAGATTCTAGAAAAATAAATGTTGTTTACATTCATATTAGAACTAAATAAATAATGATATCCAAATAATTTACTTAAATAAATACCTTCATCAAAAATATATTTTTTTTTCAAAGACATTTTTTTCAGCTATGTTAGCTTTTCATTAACATTATAATAATATTTGCTTATAATAAACCTACTACAATAAACTATCCGATATTTTACTGGATCGAAAACTTAAATATTAAAATATTTTGTGTTCGGACGCCGTCAGACATATTTTGTTTATAAATGATACTCAAAATGGCGCATCACTTAGACATCATTAATGAAAAAAATAAAAATATTTTGATATTTTCATAACTCATCGTCGATCCAGTAAAATAAAAAAAAAATGTTTGCACAGAAAGTGACATTGTAATGTACAAATAGATTTATTTTTACATTATTCCGTGACTAACCCAGACATCAAATAATTAATCCCAGTCCCACAGGATTGAAATATGTATATATATTTCGCATAATTTTATTAATCCCAGATTGAAATATGTACATATATTTCGTCCAATTTTATATTGTATTTTCTTTTGCCGTTGTTGGAAATTAATATTATTCGGTGATATAGAAAGGATTGGCACATTTTGCACGTTCTAAAGGATTTGGTTACATGTGCCATCACGCCTTTAACCCTTTTACTGGTGCAGGCAATATTCATGCCACCAACTTTTTTATTTTTTTATTAAACTACCCACAATGATTCCATAAAACGCGATTTTATTTCTTTGACATAAAAAAATGCATCTACCAGTAAAAGGGTTAAAGATATTCAAAGGATGAAAATATACTTGACACCCTGCCTTTTGAGACCTGGCAGAACGCCAAACGATTCTTTTACTAAGCAAACATCCTCTTATCATATTTATTTTATGGATGAACGTCGAGAACAACATTCTAATTATTGTATTTTCAACATTGCAAAACATTTTCGCTATCAATCATCTCGACGGATAAGTGTCACCATCTGTACAAACAAATTTACAATTTTACAAGCTTTTTTTGCAACAAAAGCCTCATACTCACACAATGAGATATTTGACATCGCAAACAAAAGCGAATTGCAAAACTACACAAAAGGTCCCTTCTTTACATATATCTTTCTATAACCTAACCTAATTTTTCATACTACAAAATGGAGCATTTCCAATTAAATTAAACTAAATTTGTAAAATAATTAAGATTTCTTAGCTTTGTTTTTAATAAACACTTATTAAAATGTCTGTCTTTGGGAGAAATTTTCGGGGTTGTAGAGCGATAAAGTTGATAAACATCTAAGGCATTATTTAGACGTAATTAAAAAAATTAAAGACGGTTTGGCAGTTTAGCATTAAACAATAATAAAATTAAATAGGTAAGAAGCACTTTTTATTCCGATCACATTGGCAAAATTTAATTTTCACTCAATTAACTAATGCAAATGAATGATCAAAGCATTTCTCTTATTTTCATGCTATGGCATTTAGTGTTTTTAAAGTGCTCTTAATTGATGATAGGAAGCAATTATTAGGTAAAATAGAATTTATTTAGGCTTTTGTGATTACATAAGAAGTTAGCAGGTCAAAAAAGGTTGTTACTATATAATCAAACCATACAATATGGTACACACGATTTCTATTAAAATAAAATTTAACGTATCCTATTTTCCAAGGACTTTTTAAGTACTTAAGGCTAAGTCCAGCTTATCCTTAAGCTTAGTCAAAGAACTGCTGTTAGGCATTTCATTGGGAATTTTTAATATTTATAGTTCCTCTCGAAACCTCTGATTCCTAGATCAAACTGATCGATATTGGCTCCCAGGTCATCTTTCTTTGCATAGACATAGACAAATATTCGCGTCCTTAAGATTCAATATAGTTAAAATATTCTACTAGTGGTTTGCAAAGTAAAGATCAGTTTCTGGATATAGGAACCAGAATACTTTATAAGTTCATCACAAACATTGGTGTGTAATAAAATCAACTGAAACTGTGTAATGACAGCAGTAATAACGAAACAAAGCAACATATTTACTGAAATATTATATTTCAACGTTGGGATAAAAATAGTCGTCACGGTTGAGCAAACTTTTTTCAAAAAATTTACCGTTTTTCGAACCAAACGTGAACGAAGCTTTGATTTGGAATTCGTACGTCGTCACTGAGTTTTATTCAATTATAGATTGTTTTCATCACCTGCCTAGCCTTTTTCCATCTATATTGGGGTCGGCTTCCAGTCAAACCGGATTCAGCTGAATACCAATATTTTACATGGCACAGCTGCCTACCAAACCTCCCCAACTCGTTAACTGGGTAACACGTTTGACAAGACTGTAGCCAGATTTTCAGGTTTCTGACAATCCGTAACGACTGCAAAATATCTACAAATGACAGCCGGGACCAACGGCCAGCCAGGTTTAACATGCTTTCCGAGGCACATCGGAATCTCGGTAAGTTAAGATGGTCACCTATCTACAGACCGACCTCGGCAAGCGTTGTTTAATCTTAAAGATCAACCATAAAAGCCACACACTTTTATACTTCAGCCATGAGCTCCTTCCATTAGAGATTGTTTTCAAGATCTCCTAATTACGCAACGGATGAACGATTTTGAAGTTGCGATGATTTAAGCCCTAGGTTTTTCATATCCATGAATTTAGGCAGTTTCTAACACCCGATTTTAAAAAGACAATATTATTGCCGTATCAATATAATCGATCGTATCAATATTGATTATTCATTTAACCAATCCCAAAAATTAATGCAGGCTCAGACAATTTGTTAAATTATTTTGCGGTAACTGTCATTCCGGAAACTGGATAAAAATCTCACTTCGTGATTGACCGTTTTTAATTCGGTCAATCAATCACAAGAGGGAAATAATTATACAAGTTGATCATTTTTATGTTTGATTAACTTTTCGAAGCGGATGTTATTTTTGATTGAGTGAAAACACATGTTTGCTGTTCCCTACAGAAAATTTAAATTGACTTAGCAAAAGATTTCGTACATTTTAAACTGCGATAAAAACTTCTAGGTAATAATCATAAGGCAAGAGAAAAGGAAACTTCAGTAAGATAAATTTATTTACTGTTCAGTAAAACCTTTTGAAGTTATTGGCTTTAGTTTTATGAAGAAAAACATCTTGAATTATTTAAAATAAGAGAAATTGAACGATTTTGTAAACTTATGCAAGTGTTATATTTTTTGTGTACAAATTCTAAGTGCCTATCAAATTAATACCTAAAGAGCCAGCGTAAAATATAAAAATGTTCTTTGAGTGGTTATTTTTCGACGATTGCTTATCAAATCTTGGATTAAAATTTATAAATCTAAATAAAAGCACAAAAAAAATATTTACATTGTTAGACCAAACTAATCATTTAACGCTCACTGTACTTTTTCATCTCTTGCTTTGCTTCTTGTATCCTAAACACTGTCACCACTTTCAGTTAACAATAATAACAATTTAACCGTAATTATCCTATCAATTATTGAGGCATGGGTGATACGGATCTCCTTGCTTGCATGGCCTTGTTATCACAGTACGCTCTTATGTCTTGTATCGTCTGCATGAGAAATACTGGCACGTCATCGTCACGTTTCTGTAAAAATTATAAGGATTATTTCTTTGCTTTTTATGAGATACAAGGTTTAGTTCACGACTTGATTATAGCTTATAATTATCTCTAGAATCTTATCATTCATCAAAATCGGTTCCCCATTAGGCATGAATGCGTAACTGTTACAAACTTTGTATGTTTGTGAAAGGAGTTCGAACATTTTCCTATGGGAGCTGGCGTGGTAACTTAACCTCGAAATGTTTCGGCAACGTGACACGTAAGGGCACCATGGTCTTAACATTTTTTGTTTGTTGAAGTGTCCACTGCCCATACATGCGTATTAAATTGTTCGCTGCAACTTTGAAAATGGTAATTTTTCGTCTAATTTCTTGAATAACTTCAAACCATTTATTTTCAAATTTTGAAAAAAATATAATTAAAACCGTAGAAATGTTACGTTTTTTTTTTAAATGGGGTCACTTTAATAAAAATAAATAAACGTAACGTTTCTGTGTTTGGGATACAGAAGTCCATATGTGTACCAAATTTCAACAGAATCGGTCCATTGGATCCGGAGAAAACTGGCTGTGACAGACAGACAGACACCCGAGTGATCGTATAAGGGTTCCGTTTTTTGTTCGGAACCCTAAAATAACAAAATGATGGCGGGCATAGCCCATGTCACAATG
Organism: Lacanobia oleracea; assembly: GCA_950371165.1. Classification (NCBI taxonomy): domain Eukaryota; kingdom Metazoa; phylum Arthropoda; class Insecta; order Lepidoptera; family Noctuidae; genus Lacanobia; species Lacanobia oleracea. The sequence continues at coordinate 15,730,714 of OX493405.1, read as the reverse complement.
GTTCTATGACATTCATCACATCTTTTCAGGGGTTTTGAACTACTCATGAAAAAAAGATAATTTTCATTACAAGAACAATTCAAAAACAAAAGATATGATAAAACTAAGCATCCGTTTCATTATTTGTAAAAGACAGTAAACAGCAGCCTGAAGTGGAAAAAGAAGCCAAGGTTTTTTAAATTCCATTAAATTCTTTGAAAAATGCTCGAAGTTTAATGAAATAAAATTATACCTGGAACAACACTTCGCCTTCGAAGTAGGTCAGCTGATGTTTCCTTGTCCTTATGAGTAGCCCAACGAGTTTGTCGTTTATGACTGTGTATATCTGTAAAAGAAGAGATATAAAAAGTTAGTTCAAAAGTACAAAAGTATGGACGCTAGTGTTTTAATTTTATTTTTCAACCTTCACACTGCATTTTTTGTTACGAATTTAGGGCAAAAAATGCAAAGGCTAATGCTGGAGACAAATTGGTCCCACGTACGCAACGTATGCAACGCATTATGATATCTGGACTCTTGATTTTATATGAAAAACTATGCAGTAGAAACACTTATCGTATGCAACGCAACAACGATGCGATAAAAAAGCGTCGCATGTGTGTTTCTCGGTTTAGTATAAAGGATCGCAACGTGACATTGCGACAAAATGTTTTCATAGAAACTGTTCAGTACAGAAGATCTATACTGTCGAAGTCTCACCGAGTTCAATTTAGGAGTGAAGCGTTTTTATCGAAACAGTTAAAAAACAGGTAAGTATTTCAAAGTAACAACATGAAACAGATATCTCAGAACCGAAATAACAGCTTCTACCTGTTTCGCCTATTCCACAAACAACCGTAGTAGCTGTAACTTCGAGAGATACAAACGAAACGACCTGGAACAGTTTCAAATGAAACATGCTCCTTTCTCTTGATTTGGAACTGTTTTCTTCTTGGAACTGAAACAGGTGAAACAGGTTTCTAATTTTGTCTGTTCCAACCCACCTCTAGTTCAATTAGGTGCAGTGAACGACAAGTGAGCTGTCGTCCCAACCTTATTTGTATGGCTTGACAGCTCACTTCTCATTCACTCCGCCTAAGATATCACTTCGACATGTTTACAGAATTGCACTGCTGATCTCGCATCGTCATGTCGAGCCTATCTTTGGGAGTCTTAAATTCGCTCCGAAATTGAACTCTATAAACAAAATGATTTTATGCGTATAATAAAGTGACATTGACAATGAAACACGATTGCCTAGAAAATATCGTTACTAGCCAAAACATTTAGACGGGGCCTGCTAAGGCTAGTGCCGGCCAGTGTCGCGGGATTAGTTCAAAAGAGTCACCGCGGCCCTGAAACGTAAAAGGCATTGGGTAAAACTCGTATGGGTTTTAGTCAGTAAGAGTCCGACATTTCCTTTTACTCCGACAAGAACGGAAGGTGTCATTTGATTATTTAATATGGCAATTCAAGCTTGCTTACACTATGTTTGTCCATGATACGGGTAGGTCCCTAGTAACACCTTAGCGAACCTTTTTTGATGTAACTAACTTAGTCTGGAAATTCAATTTCCTATTCAAGAGACCCGAAAGTTTCTATGATACAACGGCATATTTTTAATATTATTGATCTCACCTGATGGCAAGCCATGATGTGGGTCAATGAAACAACTTGCTTACTTAAAAGTAACTTATTCACACTTTAATTGAAAAAAAGATCACTGATTTCATGTACATTTTTCTCAAATAAAGTATTTCCTAGTTCCGCACAGAAGGAAACTGCCAAAGTACATAATAATAAAGGGATAACAAATAACGCGCATCCATTTCAACCCAAGGTCACAATAGTACGGCAAAAGGACGACTCAACATGGCACACGGCTTCCCTAAAACATTTAGGCAGCGCTTCAATCAGATATGAGCGAGGATACGCAGCGAGGGATGTGTTTCTTATCAAGTAATAGAATCGAAACAATAAAACTATTTATTTGATACACAATGTAGGCACAAATAAAAGGAAACTTAATTTAAAAAAAAAATTGTGTGCCCCACGACTGCGCCTAATAATAGTCCAGTTCAGCAAAACGCCAGACAACTATAAGTTGACGCTGGTTTTCAACTAAACCTTACGTTGAAGTTGAATTTCTAGAAACGCTTCATTTGCCTACACTCACTCAGAGCCAGCGTTCTATTGGTTCTTAACGCCTCCACTACGCATCCTCGCTCATCTCTGGTGGTACCGCAGTCTTATTACCGAATCCCTTTCCTCTTCAAAAAACCGAAGGTCTGAGCTCGTATAAAACTTGCCGGACCAAAATAAACAGTGGATGCCCTGACCAATGCGTGTACTTTCTACTAGATAACCAATTTGGATTGTGGGTAAGTTATCATCTGCCTAGCCTTTTCCCAAATTTAGCTGAATACCAGTATTTTACGCGGAGCGGCTGCCTACCAGACCTCCACAACCCAGTAACTGGGTAACACGGTACTTCATGGCAAGACGGGAGTCAGATTAACTGGCTTCTGACAATCCGCAACGACTGCCAAAGATCTACAAATGACAGCCGGGACCAACGGCTTAACGTGCTTTCCGAGGCACGGAGGAAACTCGGTATGTTAAAATGGTCACCCATCCACAGACCAACATTGGCAAGCGTTGCTTAACTTTGAAGATCGACCCGTGCGGCTGTTATTATCTAGCCACGAGCACCACATTGTGGAAAGTACTAACACCTTTAGATATGGGAATGTACCTGAGGCCATTTTGCGGAGGCAGAAGCGAACTTAATTTTCTTGAATGCGGAGCTTAATGGAGGCGGTAGAAGAAAAATTCGAAAACTTATACATACTCTTACAAAACTGTTATCAGATTTACCATCTTCCGATTTCTTACTTAATCAATCATCAATCAATGTTTAGAAAATACTTCCGTTACTGATGAGTGGTAGACTGATTGTGTGACTGACAGACAACGCAAAGTCGAAAGAAATGGTCACTACAAAAAAGTTGCCATCTTACCACTGAACCTTGCGCTTAAATAAATTTGAAACAACGGGCAGCACACACTGCTAAATATTTGCGGAAGCGGATGCGACACAGCGTGGCGTTAAAATTGAGGCGGTGACAAAGTTCCCTTACAACACTAGTTTAGACCACTGAAGCGGGTAGCCTAATCTTAAACACGTGTAGATAGCCAGTTAGGATAAAATCTATACTAAAATAATATAAAGCTGAAGAGTTTGTTTGTTTGTTTGGTAGAACGCGTTAATCTCAGGAACTGCTGGTCCGATTTGAAAAATTCTTTCAGTGTTAGATAGCCCATTTATTGAAAAAGGCCCTAGGTATAGAAAATATAATTATATCACCACGCTAAGACGAAGTTGTGAGGATCAACTAGTTAATAGAAAAGTATATTCGCAGACTGGCTGACGGTTGCACAATACAAAGAACATAAGACAAGTACCTCCTATTTACAAATATCACAGTAATAAATTAAAAAAAATATCTAATTAATGCTGAAATGACATAAACCCAAAGACTCTGTAGATTATTTAAAATCTTAAAATTCTAAACAAGATCAAATTAAACTTTATAACGATAATATTTTATAGAAATGATGAGTTTAATTAATCACCATAAACAAAACAAGTTTTTATTGATTTGCTTCATTTTAATGAGTTGCATTTTCTCAAGCCCTTTATTTTGATACCCCACATGAGTTGAGTTTGACATGTATACGAGTAGCATAAGTTTACTTCAAAAAGTTTTTTTTTTATATTTATTGAAATCTGACCAGCCTTTTACAAGTCATGCCAAATAAATGGACTATGGGGCAGCCAGGTTAAAAAATGTAACTCAAATTTCAAAAGTAATTCGATTTTTTTCAATAGGAGCTGAATAAGTCCCCCCCCCGGCGCCATTTTTGTTTCAAAGTTGCAGCACACGATCTAAATAACAAAAACTCAAGAATAGTCATGATAGTCACGTGGTGAATTAACCTCGAAGTATCTCGGCATCGTGATACTTTAAGTCATCGTTTTTCGAACATTCTTGTTTCAAAAATGTTCGAAATTTGGTTATGTAATGCATTTTAGATCATGCATCGCAACTTTTAAAAAAAAAAAAACTAATTTAATGGTGGCGGGGACGTTGGTTGTATTGACGGAATGGATCTATTCCCTTACCAATATTTCTATAACCTTCTGGAAAGTTTCAGTAATTCCTTTCTATTCGACTGCCAGAAGGAATGTAATGTATTCGAGAGTGTGTATTTCAAACTTTTATTTTACACAGAAAACCTCTTGATATCAATAAGTGAGGGTTAAAGGCATTTAAAATAAAAACAATATAATATTGTTTTTATTTTAAATGCCTTTAACCCTATACAATTAATGGTACTCAGAGTGAAGTACTGATTAAGAGGAGGCTCGCGGTTCTAGGAAACACTCACCGACGAGTGAACCCAATGTTTGTGTTTATCCTGCAGCACGATTAGTTACTGTTTACAAGTCGAACACGAAATTGTTTGTGAAGAGTTAATTTATTTATAAAGTTTTAATTATTAATACATTTACTAAGTTTGATAAACAGCTTTTGTTAATATATTTAGTATTTTTCAGATAAAGAAAATTATATTTTCCCTTGATTTTCACAGAGTTTACATTTCATACTCGTGCATACATTAGGAGCTCGTGGCTAAATAATAACAGCCGCACGTGTCGATTTTCGAGGTTAAGCAACGCTTGCTAGGTTGGTCTATGGATGGGTGACCATCTTAACATAACGAGTTTCCTCCGTGCCTCGAAAAGCACTTTAAGCCGTTGGTCCCGACTGTTATTTGTAGATCTTTGGCAGTCGTTACGGATTGTCAGAAGTCAGTAAATCTGACTCCAGTCCTGCCTAGAAGTGCCGTATTTCCCAGTTAATGGGTTGGGTGGCTGGTAGGCAGCCGCTCCACGTGAAATACTGGTATTCAGCTGAATCCGGTTTGACTGGAAGCCGACCCCAATATAGTTGGGAAAAGGCTAGGCAGATGATGATGATGACTCGTACATACATTATGGGGTTTTACCTTATTGTTTAATCAACCTTTTTTATAACACCCTTTAACGTACCAATGTCAACGGAACCCTATTACACAGGAGAAAATGTTTAACTTTTTTGAATAATCCACGGACCGACCTCAAAATGCTTAGCTTTGAAATCGCTGCCATTATTAAGCCAAAAAAATCGTGTTGAATATTATAAACGATCGCAATAACATGTGGCCTGTATTCAGTTTCGTGGTTAATATGATTAACGATTACCATCATCCATTACTTATGATTGTGCTCGGTTAAGTTAGCTGATGGATTGATAAACAAATAATCCACCCAAGGGAATTAACCTCGGACAAAGAATAAGCATTGCTATACAACGTGGCAATGCTGCCAACCTTTTGGGCACAATATCAGTGGCCAGCGATGCAGATGAATATTATTATTTTATTTTTAGTTGGTTAGGATCTTAAATTGATTGCCATTGTTCTAGCAGACCGTCAAAAAACAATTTTTTTTCAAATTTCGATTCTATCTAAAGTTTTTTAATTCTTTATTAAACAGCAAAACATTTTCTAGTCTAGTTATTTTGTTTTAGAATGGCCACGGCAGTCGTTGCCTTTTCGCTATATCTCTTTGTAGGAATCAGTAGAAAAGACATCACGATAAAATAAATTCAGGACAGTTTTATATCTTCTCTTTTGATGTTAAAAAAAGGAGAGCCAATGAACGCTCTTGTCTTTCTTAAAGGACAATCATCTTGAAAAGTAAGTTTTAATTAAACACTAGTGGTCCCGCCGAACTTTGTACCACTTAGAATTACCATTAGAATAGGGAATTTTAGTAGATAAATAAAATATTATTCTATTTAGTTTTTATTCGTTAGAATTTCAAAAAAATAAAAAAAATAGACACGTATTTTTACCATTTCAAATCGATACAAAATGAAAAGCACTGGCTGGTGACGTTAAGTCGCTAGTAAAAATTGTACCATCATAGTGACGTCACAGGAGTTTTAACGCAGTGTATCGTCATTAATTTTCGCTTACGTGAAAAATGAAAATTTATATTATGTGTCCAATATTTTTTTTTTGGAAATCTATCTGACGGAATAATGAGATTTTTTTTAGGTAAATACCCTATTCATTTTTTCCATGTTTTGTTTTTGTCATGTATCAGAAATGGCGGTGTATTCGAATATTCATGCATGCAAGACAAAATTATTTTTTGTTTTAGTTGTGCATATTCTTTCTCTTGAATTATTCTATCTATTGATGAAAACCGGCTTTAAAATCCGTTGCGTAGTTCAAAAGCACTAAGCGTTCCAAACGTCTTTTACAATGCGCACGGCAAAGGAGTGGAGCTCTCTGCCTGCGTCTGTTTTCGAACGCTTACAACTCTAATCTCTTCAAAGTTAGAGTGAACAGGCTCTTTCTGGGTAAGCTCGCTCCATCATAGACTTTGTCTCTGTCATCTCTGACCTAGACTAGAGTCAAGAGCAAAGCCATCACAAATAAATAAAAAACAGCGACTTCGTTTTATACTATGTAAAAATATGTGTTTTAGTTCCTGATGAACCCACTCTTTATTCCTATTTCGGCTTTACTAAGGGATGGATGAGATCTGCGATAGAGCGAGAAACATCTACTTCTCTTCCCTGACGTGGCAATACGTGGTAATGATTCTTGTGGGAGAAAGAAATAGTTCCCTTTTTTTATTCCACGTATCTTTATTCTCCACAGACAATAGGCTCAGTCCACAGTACAGAACGCTGAATGCGATAAGTTTTTTTTAGTTTTAGATCTCGTTTTTTGTTTATTTTATCTTGGTGTACAATAAATATAAATAAGTAAATAAAAAGTACAGGCGAGATCTAGGTCATGAATTGGTTCTTCAGAAATAAGGGGTACAGAACGTCTTCCTTTCCTTTCGATCCTTCACTTTGACATGTTTACTAACCTCAAGAACGACTGGTCATCATTCAGCTCAGGGTGCCCACTCGTCTGCCAAGCTGCCAAGCTGAGAAGTAGTCAGCCAAGAGATCTACGTGACCAGCTGCTGAGTTCCAAAGGTCAGTCCCTTACCCTATTTTCCTAATAACCCCCAGTGCTGATATGTCGCTAAACCGCGTACCGCTTAGATAATTAAATTCCCGCAAACGAAAGATCTTTGCACTAAATACCAAACCCACCAAGTATCCCTGTGAAAAGTAATTTTGTACGTTCTAAGTACAAATTTGATTCGAGTTTCTGCGAATACCATTTATCTCTATAAATGTTACCTGCTTGCTACAGTACAAATACAGGAAACTAATTAGTATTCGGGTACGTTGCTAGGCACTTACGACTATCCAATCAATTTATTAAAGGTTTTAATTAAATAATATTGAACTCAGGACCTTTGATGGATGTCTTGTTAATTTTATTTGACTTATCAAAAACTTAATTTCAGATTTATCGCATTTATTTCTGAGAGGAGCAAAGGATAACTTATATGATAAAATTTTTTAGAGAATTTCTATCGCAAAGAAGAGGATTTCAAAACAAAAATTTCTTTGTAGACGAGTCTTATTAATTTACTCTTCAATCATTTACAAGGTTTATAAAAGTTTTCGTTATAAATGTTCTTCGAAGCTTACTAACGTTCGTTTCTACTATTCCCTACTACTATAAACTATTATATATTCTAAGAAGGATAGGATAAGGAGTTCTGTTGTTTAGATTTTTTTTAACGTGTAATAGCGAGGATAAATATATTACAATGGCGGGAAGGCGTTTTTTAAAGAAGTCTGTTCAACATAATTTAAATCAACCAAGGATTTTAAATCAACGAACACATTTGAAACGGACCATCACAAACAAAAACAAAATAATTCGCTTGAAACACGAAGCTAACAGTTTAGACTTATAATTCCATTAATAATATTTTTTTTAATGCACGAATTGTAATGAAGCTTGTTAGGTATAAAGCTAATTATGTAAAGAAATAAAGAAAGGAAAAGTGTTTATTTGGGACTCGCACAAAACAGACAGATATAAATTTAATTAAATTAACAGAATTACTTAGTCTATAAACATATTAGTCTCTGCGAGGCCAAAAAGGACCCTAATTCGCTGGTCCTATAGGCTGCGAAATTTAAAAATAAATAACACAGCGCTGGTTTTATGATAGGGCCTGTGATGCCACGGACGCAGTTACGTAGCACATACTAAATATGTGTATACATATAAAAAGTTCAATTACATAAAATACACACAGTCAATAATACTCGTTAATAACAATAAAATCGACCCATGCCCAAAGGCCCAGTGCTTCAAAATCATTTGTGAATGTCACAAATGACGGATCGCGCAGGCGCACTTTTAGGGGGGCAGCTGTCATGTTGCTGTGCCGGCACAAAAAATAAAGGGTTTTATTGCATAGTTGCAGTCTGAGTCACATAGTTAGTTGCAAGAAGACGATATGTAATGCTGAGAACATTGGACTAACAGTCACCAACACTTAATGCGTGCAAACCCTGGGTAAGTTCATGTACTTTCCTTTTGAATCCGTAGTAATTGTTGCTTGAACTTAGAACTAAATGTACCAACTGTTTCAATAGCACAAAACGGCGGTGGCAAGTCGTTCCAGCAACGAGAAGCTGCAAATTTAAAACTTCCACGGAATGCAGCAGTTCGATGAGGGTTGGTCAACAAGAAGTAAGCCGATGCTCTTGTTTTCACTTTGTTCACATCACGAGACCAAGTTAATTTACCATACAGATAGTCCGGTTTTTTTGTGAGTATTATACCAAATAACACGGTAGCCAGATGAAGCTTTCTCCGGTCTGACGTTCTCACTAAATTACCCTTGTTTAAAAATGGCGTTATATGAGATCTAGGAGGCACATTAAAACAGAATCTCGCACAAGCATTCTGAACCCGCTGGATCAACCTGTCGCTCCTCCCAAGAATGCACGCCCCATACACGGTGTCAGCGTAGTTCAGCTTGGATAAAAGTGATTCACAGATCATGATACGCGTATCCACACTAATGTAGGGGCGGACTCGGTGCAAGAGTTTGAGACGGTAGAAGCAGTTGTGCACAGCCTCCATGACGTGAATCTCAAAATGCAGTTGCTCATCAAATACCACCCCAAGATTATGGGCTTCCTGCACCCTTTCAATGGAACACCCATCAATCCTCAAGTCAAAGGTGACATTGCTCAATTTAATTAAAAATACTAGTTCCGATTATCATAAATTTTGATTTCACTGGGTTTAAAACCAGGGAGTTTCTCCTCGACCAGGCTGATATTCTATCCAAATCCTCATTAATTCTTTTTACAGTGTCAACAGTCTGCTGAGGATGAAATGGCAAATACATCTGCAGATCATCAGCATATAGATGCCACTTGGCATTGAGCAACCAGTTTGTTATATCAGCACTGTACAGGATGAAAAGTAGCGGACCAAGGATTGAACCTTGAGGCACGCCCCTGTTCACGCACTTGGGATCAGAGGACTTAACCGCTCCATCATCACTTGTAACCTGGACTAACTGAGATCGGTGAGTCAAGTAACTTTGGAACCATTTTACTGTCTCAGGCTGACATCCAGCTTGGAGAGGAGAATTGAAGTGTTAATAGAGTCAAAAGCACGTGAAAAATCGAGTAGGACAACGTCAAGAAGGGCTGTGGCTGTGCTGTGTCCCTTGCGAAAACCAGATTGATAAAGAGGCAAAATATTGTGTTGCTCAAGGTATGCCCTAAGCTGGTTGGAGACAACCTTCTCTAGGACCTTGGAGAGCCATGGCAATAGACTAGTTGGTCGAAGTTCTTTTACGCTGTTAGGATTAGGTACTTTAAGAATGGGTCTAGCTATAGCCAATTTCCACAGATCCGGGAAAGAGGAGGTGGTATGTCACTTCTGTATTCAGTCAGCAGATTAGTCTATATGAGCAACCAATTGTTTCAGAACGTTGAACGAAACGCGTAAGCGCCATGAAAATTATGGCGCTTCCGCGTTTGGTCGCGAGAAAATTACGCCTTAGAAGCATTCTAGCGCTGCGTGATTTTTTTTCAATTATTGTTTCAGCGCTAAAGTGAACTTTAGTACAAACTCTTGTCAAAATGCAGCATGTTTTTTGCTTTGGAAAGCTTCTCTAGTCATCTGCCTAACTTTTATTAATCGGAGAGTCGATACCCTCCACCACAGTACCATATATATATATCAGCCTGTTACCTTATATTTTCGAAGCATTTCTACCCATTGTATCGATACTCATATTGTATAGGTTACAATTCTGTCTGACACGTATGAAACGATTAGGTCGTCACACTATTAATCCGTAGCTCCAGGGCAATAGATAAGCCCAATATTGCTTATTTGCAAACTATTGTAGTTTATATTTAAGTTACGTTTGGTATTACGCAATGTTATGTTTGGTACGTATACAGGTGGGTGGTTATTATTTATTTATAAAGTTTATCTACACTAATATTATAAAGAGGAAAGATTTGTTTGTTTGAATTGAATAGGCTCCGAAACTACTGAACCGATTCGAAAAATTCTTTAGCCATTTGAATCCTACATTATTCCTGATCTTCTTCTTATCGTGTAGCCAGTAAGGTCTAAACGACCCCACACACCCTAGTGTCAGAGTTCCTAAACCACCTCAAGGGCCTCTGACATGGTTTATTTGACGACCGCCATTTGGCGGCCGGGACCACCGGCTAATACGTGCCTTTCTAAGCATGGAATCATCTTTTTATCTGACAATCAGGTGATTCAAAGCCTGCAATGTCCTACCCAAACTGGAAACTACTTTACAAAGTATGCTTCCTGTGGGAATCGAACCCACGACCACCGGGTCACAAGGCAAACGCCTACACCACTCGACCATGGAGGCAGTTATTATCCCTGATGAACATAGGCTATAGAATATTATCAAAAAAGTTAGGGAACTGTACTAGTATGAAAACTACGATAATACAAGGTGTGAAAAGAATACCGAAAAAACATCCTTTTAACGCATACGCTGCGGAAACTATTGACAATGGAGAAAAGTGATGTACTACAGTTTTATAGAAGACATCAATATCTACCAAAAAGTCCGCGAGGGTATCTAACTACAAGTATTATGGTTAAGTCACAATGACCGCTTTTTTTCAAATTATTCATCAATACCCGTGAGAATGGAATAGTGGTGATTTTGGTATCATAATATAAATTCTTATCTATTTAAATTATTTGACAATTAAGGTTGTACATGTAAATTACACTTTAAATTATCAAATTGGACTTTTCGATTAAAAATTATGATGGGAATAAAAATACTCTAACTAAGAAAAATGTAGCAGTTTGTGCGAACTGCCGTCGTCGAACTTTTAGTCTATTAGTAAGTAATTTACACGGGGAGATGAAGTTCGTGGAGTACTAACTAAACCCACGGAGCAAAGTCGCGGGCGAATTGCTAGTATATTATAAATCTGAAGAGTTTTTTTTTATTGTTTGGTTGAATCTCTGGAACTACTAGGTCTCATTGAAAAAGTATTTTAGTGTTGGATAGCCCATTTATCGAGAAATACTGTTATTGGCTATAACATCACGCTACGACCAATAGGAGTGGGGCGTTAATGAAAATTGTGACGCAGACAAAGTTGCGCGGGTCAACTAGTTTATAAAAAGTACCTAAGCTTCAGCCAATATTATAAAGATTTCTTGTTTTCAAGTTTAAGACGCTTTTCTTGTACGCGTTGAATTTGTGCTTACGAAATCTTTGCAAATATTGTACCTACTTCAAAATATATTTGCAGTGTTTTTCTCGGAGTCTTTTTTGGTCAAAATAAAACCGAACTGAACTCTATTCTATTCTCAATTATTCGAATTAGTTTTTCTCTTTAATTAGTTATCCTAATTACTTAACGTTATGTGTTATTTTTATATTTTATACAATTTCGCCCAAAATAAATAAATAAATCTGATTTCAGTCTTGCCAAGAAGTACCGTGTTACCCAGTTAATGGGTCGTGGAGGTCTGGTAGGCAGCCGCTCCACGTTCAACACTAGTATTCAGCTGAATCCAGTTTGACTGTAAGCCGACCCCAATGTAGTTGGGAAAAGGCAGATGATGATACAATTTCGCCCATATTAATAATGGAATAATCATGTTTTTTTTTGACTGCAAGCAGACCCTATTGTAACAGGGAAAAGGCTAAGCAGATGATAATGAAACATTTTTTTGATTTTTGTATTTTATTTGAAGCGCTAACTTAAATACGTGGGCAGCACAGCACCTTCAATACTCTTCCAAATGCAATTTTTTATTGCGTTACTTAAATTCATTTGGGATGAAAAACATCTATAAGTCCCTGACCTATCTCTACATTTTTATTGAGCCAGTTCAATTCAAAACTGAATACAAAACAGATTGATTTATTTCAATAACACACGTCAACACTCAGACGTAAACACTGACCCATGCGTGGCGTGGAGTATTCCAATGTTTATTTCTGTCGGGCGCGTTTTCTGATTCCATATTCGGCTGGGTACAGAACCAGTGTGTTTATGTCGGTAATTACGCGTCATTGGACGCACTGGCAGGCGAAAGGAACGCTAAGGGTTGCCAAGATTTCAAACAAACGATCACATTGTACGGTTGTCATAATTATGTTGTAAAGCGCGTTTCAGCCCGCGGATTCGTCCGTGTTTTGTTATACGAAGGTGACGTGACGTGCTACGGAGATAAACCGTATATTTTATTGTTATCTAGATATTGGTCTTACTCTCCACCAAGTTGTATCCAAATCCGTTCAGTCGTTTAGGAGTGATTGATTAATAAACATCCTAACATCAAAAATGTTGAATGCATTCCTTGATCCATAAACAAATTGAAACGACCGTGACTTATCATAGAAGTTAGAAGCAACTGCGATCGACATAAAAGCTTTATGTCTTTAGTTAGATCCATTAATCTGTACAGAATTTAACAGATCTGCTGTTTATTCCCGTAGAGTACTAAACATCACTTCCGCATTCATAATACCGTTAGCTTGCTTTTGATTAAATTATTTCATGGCAACTGCGTTCTACATAGGCCTTCAAGCAAATTTTATTATAATAGTCACTTTCAACAAGGGTCAGGCCTGCATCCCGTATACTAGATTAGAAATATTTATGAATTGTCATAGCTGTGCTGAATTGTCTTAGTCTGTAGTCTGTCACTGTACTGGTTAAAAAAAAAAATGTTTGAGTAGCAAGGGTTCACAACAAGTAAACTTTTTGATTTACATAGTCTGCGTATTATAGCACTTCAGCTAGCGTGTTGCAGTGCGATCCTCTAAACATTTTACCGTTTTTTTTTATTTACTATTGATAGGCACGCGTTTGACCACTATCTCACCTGTTGGTAAGCGATGATGTGCTCGAAGATGTAGCGCGCCTGCCTAGAAGTAACCTATTCACTCTTGACATAAAGACTCCCAGGCTGTAGCTATCAGGAAACACAGGCTCCGGCAGGCAATTCCACTCCTTGGCTGTACGCACTATGACTGTGTTCCCAAAACGTTTTGTGCGTGTGGATGGGATGTCCACCACGTACCGGTGGGGCATCGCCGTTCGTTTTGTGGTCCGATATGATAGAACGGGCTTGGCGGAATTAAATTATGCAATTCCGTCACACATTCCCCAAAAATAAAAATCATTTACCTACTAGCTGGCCCGCGCAACTTTTTCCGAGTCGTATTCTATACTGCTCTAAGATGGCCAAGAGTAGCTTCCCGGCTAGATCCTTTTATTAATTTAAAAACATTAAAATTGTAAAAATTAAATAGCATAATTTTTGTTACAAAAACCTTTTAGTTTTTAACTTCACTCTTTTTACCTACTTTCAGTAAAGTTTCAACACAGTACTCTCTAAAGGATAAAAGAAACTCCACATAACATCGCTCGGTTTTATCACACCTACTTAATTATTCTATTCAGGCATCCCTGTTCGTCTGACTAGATTTTGTGAACCCTTTTCTAAATAAAATACTGCGTTAAAAACTTTTTGTAACACGAAATAATGTAATCACAAGCTTTAACGAGAGGAAATCTGGGCAAATAAAACCTATTCTACTCGTATTTTGTTACTAACGATGATTTTAAAAAAGGTTTTTGATGTTGAGTACTTTGTTAGCACAACTCATCATCTGCCTAACCTATTCCCAACTATATTGGGGTCGGCTTCCAGTCAAACCGGATTTAGCTGAACACCAGTATTTTACAAGGAGCGGCTGCCTACCAGACCTCCACAACCCATTGACTGGGTAACACGGTACTTCATGGCAAGACTGAAGTCAGATTTACTGGCTTCTGACTATCCGTAACGACTGCCAAAGATCTACAAATGACAGCCGGGACTAACGGCTTAACGTGCTTTTCGAGGCACGGAGGAAACTCGGTATGTTAAGATGGTCACCCATCCACAGACCAACCTTGGCAAGTGTTGCTTAACCTTGAAGATCGACCCGTGCGGCTGTTATTATCTAGCCACGAACTCTCCTCTAGCCACGAACTCTTCTCTAGCCACGAACTCTCCTCTAGCCACGAACTCTTCTCTAGCCACGAACTGTTCTCTAGCCACGAACTCCTCTTATTAAGCACAACTGCTTAGGGTTAAACATTGCTGGAATTTGTCAGAATTGGATTACCTAAGAGTGATTTATTTCTGTAAAAGTAGATCATCGGCAATGGTCCTGTCAGTTTTCTATCGGTTGCATTTTGGGAAGTGTTAGAAAGAATTGCATAGTCCGCCAAGCCTGTTCCATCATCGGACCGCAAGACGAACAATACGCCCCCGATGCATGGTTGACATACCACCCACATGCACAAAAAATTTTGGGAACACATTCATTAAGCGCACAGCTAAGTAGTGGAATTCTCCGCCAGAGTCTGTATTTTCTGATAGCTACAACCTGGCAGTCTTTAAGGCAAGAGTGAATAGGTCGAAGATAGAGCACGCTTGCCGTCTCTTATCATCAGGTAAGATAGTGGCCAAACGTGCTTATCTAAATAATATAGTAAAAAAAGACACACTGACCGCAGAAAGGGTTCTACACGGATTTAATCCAGCGTTCAATCCAAGGCGACCTTGTTAGAGTTTGGTTTCCATCCGCGAATTATTTAAGAATTTGGATTACATCTGCCGTCTACACGGATGCAATCCAGTAAGATTACCTTGGATTAGATTGAACGCTAGATAACATCAGTGTAGAAAGGGTTTTATGTTAATTTCAATAGCAACACTTATAGAAACTCAAAATAAGTTTTTCTATGAAACGTAAACGAGAAATGAATGTATAGCATTTAAAGCACATATTTGTTTGTACACATCCAAATCGGATTTCTGTTAAAATAAATATCTGTGAATGGCTGGAATCCGTAGAAATACAGTTGAAACGGAATTTATAGTTTGCGGACCGTGTCATTCCCAAAACCGGGCAAGTGTGTATCGGGCTTTCACACTGAGAGTTTCGTACCATTATCCGAAAAAAAACACGTTCCTTTTATGGCCCCGCTTTAATATTTAGGGTTCCGTACTCAAAGGGTAACTGAATACAGACAGACGGATAGACGGACAGCAGAGGTTTAGTAATAGGGATTACTAAACCTCTGCTGTCCGTCTATCTGTCTGTAAGCGGGCTGTGTTTCAAGAACCGCAATAGGAAGACAATTGAAATTTTCACAGATTGAGTATTTCTATTGCCATAATACAAATTAATGTTTATGGTACGGAATATTTCGTGTGAGAGTCCGACTCGCACTTGGCCAGTTTTATGAATCCCTTTTAATTTCTAATCAAATTTTTATCATCTATGTTATCGCAGCAATAGAAATACAAACTCTGTGAAAATTTCAACTGTCTACCTATTAAAATTCTTGAGATACAGCCCGCTGACTGATAGACGGACGGACGGACAGCGGAGGCTTTGTGATAGGTTTCCGTTGGTTACCCTTTGGTTACGGAACAGTGAAAAGGGTAAATTCTTACGTTCATTTCAATAGCAACACATACAAAATCACACTAGTTTTTTCTATCAAGCGTGAAAAGTTTGTAAATTAGAATGTATTAGAAGCATTTCCATGAAAACGAGAGATGAATGGATATCATTTAACGCACACATTCGTTTGTACACATCTAAATCGGATGTGAATTTACATAATAATCTCTGTGAATGGCTGGTATCCATTGAAATACAGCTGAAATAGAATTTGTAGTTCGCGGGCCGAGTTTATCCCTACCATTTAGATGCTTACTATAAGGTAAGGTGATCACTATGTTCGATCGTGTGTAACGTGGAACTAATTACGTACTGTAGTGCTATTCTGTAACAAGACAGTGGAATCCGAGGTGAGTATCAACATAAGACCTTTATGTTGTGTGCAATAAAGTTCACATTGTGAGTTTTGTCACTCAGGTGAAGCTCGATATCGAAATGGTTACTTACAGAATAGACTATTTGTTTTCATTCATCGCAACTCCGTTACTGGGAGAAAAAAGGCTAAGCTCCCGTGAGGATGTGGACGAAAAATAATAATAATAATATTGTCATGTAAATTTTTTTTAAACAAACTTTTGTATTAAAAAAAAAATCTGTTGGATATTGCAAAGAGGGTGGTGGCTAATCAACTTTAATTATCACAGGAAATCGTTTCTTTCTGTAATTATTTTTTACTAGTTAACCCACGCAACTTCATCTGCTCGCTCCTATTGGTCTTAGCGTGATGATATATGGGGCGCGGGTGGAGGAATAGGTGGGGTGGGGGGCGAGTTCTGGGGTGTTGGGCTATCCAACACAGAAATAATTTTTTAAATCGGACCTACTGGTCCTATTTGAAAAATTCAGGAACTAGTGTTCCTGAGATTAGCACGTTCAACCAAACAAACTTAATCTATCATCTAAAAAGAGATGGAATGGATTCGCAAAAGCCAGGTCTATCGGTAGAACAGGGTTACAAAAAGTGAAAAAAAAAACATATCAAGGTCTTAGACAAAATTTCAACCGCCATCAAACATCCCTAATATCAAACATCATTTAAACAATTAGGACCTTCATTTTAACGTACATCCAAAAGCGTAGAATCAACCTTACAGAATGCTTGTACTCGTAGTTTCAAGATCATTTAAAAATATCCTCAAAATTCTTCACTATTCTCATACAATCCGCAGTAACTGCCAGCCCTACTTTAGTAGGTAAACCGATTCCAAATATAACGTTGGCCGTGACGGAGCGCGTCGCCACGCGGAATGTTCGTGACGTCACAAGCTTCTAGCGGTCGCCGCTCGGTGTCGCGGGCAGGCGATGATACATCATCTTCTCCTATGTTTATTTGTACACTTGCGCTAAATAATTCTTAGTAGTTCAGTACTTGATGAGTGGACAAAGGAATACTGTCTTGATTTGCGTAATGTTTATTTGTTGCACGTGTGCTTCTTGGTTATTTCCGTTAGTGTTATGTTTTGCTAAGAAGTGTCCTTGAACTTGTGAGTGATGCTAGAATAGCAGAGACATCCTTGATATATTATGAGTAATAAACATTTGACTTTCAGCTTCAACCTTCTGTTATTTGATGACAAGCTTTGAAGCTTTTCTTAAAAGTATCTCGCTTACTTTACACGATGGGATGGTATTAAAAGAATAAAACCATCTCATCACCTCCCGTGGGTGTCGTTAGAAACGACTAAGGAACTCGCCAAAGAATGGGCATCAGCGTTCTCTGCAAAACGCAACACCATACACTGCGATCGCCAACCCGCCTGCCAAGCGTGGCGATTATGGCAAACCCCCCCATCTTGGGGGAGGTCTATGTCCAGTAGTGGACGTCTTTCGGCTGAAATGATGATGATGATCTCGATTACAAAAAAAAAAACAGTATAAGCCCAACTGGTTCAATACTCGGGCCTCGCATCCCTCTCTTATACTGCTGACTGACCCGCGCTACTTCGTCTGCGTCACAATTTTTATTACTGCGCTCTTATCGGTCATAGCGTGTTGATATATAGCCTATAGCCTTCCTCCATAAATGGGCTATCTAACACTGAAAGAATTTTTCAAAACGGACCAGCAAACAAACAAACTCTTCAGCTTTATATATTAGTATAAGATAATAGATTAAAAATAGCCGGATAGAAATATTTAACAACTTTTCCGAGTGTCATCATCACCTAGCGATAGTGAAGCTTTTAGTAAACAAATTGGACTAATATTAGTCGGAGAAATTAGATTGCTAAGAAGCTAATTTATTTCACTGCTAGGAAAAAAAGCTTCCGAAGCTGCGGAGATCACTTTTTAAATCAAAAGCTTTCAATAGTTACAAATTATCCCTTTATAATTTCTAAAGACATTATAAAGAGGAGCTCATGGCTATAGATTACTAGCCGCACGGGTCGATCTTTAAGGTTAAGCTACACTTGCCAAGGTTGATCTGTGGATGGGTGACCATCTTATCATACCGAGTTTCCTCCGTGCTTCGGAAAACACGTTAAGCCGATGGTCCCGGTTATCATTTGTAGATCTTTGGCAGTCATTACGGACTGTCAGAATCCAGTAAAATCTGACACCAGTCTTGCCAAGAACTGCCAAATTACCCAGTTAATGGGTTTTGGAGGTCTGGCAGGCAGCCACTCCTCGTAAAATACTGGTATTCAGCTGAATCTGGTTTGACTGGGAGCCGACCCCAATATATTTGGGAAAAGGCTAGGTAGATTATGAATTTGTAAAGAGATATTTTATAACTGTAGCAAAGTCTTTTTTACATCCTCCCAAAGACTGTCTTTAAAAATATCACTTTTAGCGGTAAAGCCGCCCGTTGTGTCAACCTATGTTATGTTTTCCTTATATATCTTTCCCGTAACTACGTGTACATAATAAAGAGTGCAAGATCTTTATCTCTAAGAGAGAGTTCTTGTAGATATATGTATTTAAATACAAATGAAAGATACAACAATGCTCAACCACAAGCACATCTATGTGTAATGTATGCTTGCTCCAGTTTGTAACAAATCGGTTCGCGTTGCAACACAGAATATAAAGCGCTGCGTTCTAGTTTGAGAAGACTCGAGCATCAATACCAATTCAAAGCAACCTTCGCCGTGAAATAAATATTTGCCTCGGCCTGTCTAAACATAAATGACTCAAGCGGAAGTTTATGGTAAGCTCTCATGACTAAAGAGGTGAGCAGAGGTCAACTCAGAATACGACATTCAAGGCTCCCGATTGATACTTAGATAAGATAAGATAAGATAAGATTTCTTTATTTGTTTAAACATTGTATACATACAGGAGCATGCAAGATATTAAACAGTTTAATATCTTGCGTATCTTCTATACTTTTTAGGGTTCTGTACCCAAACCCTATTATTAAGCCTCCGCTGTCCGTCCGTTCGTCCGTCCGTCCCTCTGTTTGTCAGCGGGCTGTATCTCAAGAACCGTAATTTAAAGGAAATTTTAGGAGATTGATTAATTCTATTGCCGCTATAACAATAAAAATTAAGGAGTATAGTACGGAACCCTTCGTGTGGGAGTTTGACTCGCATATGGCCGATTTTTTTCAACAATTTTATATAAAAAAATATGTACGCAATAATATCATATCACGATAGGGCACGCAAATAGCAACTAAAAAAACCAAATGCAATCACTAGCAAGTACTAGTACCGTACGTAGTTTCTCCATATAACTAGATGTGTGTGTGTGCTGTGACTTCGTTTAAATATCTACACTAAAAGAATATCGTAAAACTTTTTAATAATACTTGCTACCCGCCCCCTGCTTCGCACAGTTTTTACGATTTGTCAAAACACTGAGATTTCATTATTATTTATACATATCTTTTATTTTATGCTCCTGTACACCAAAAACTTCCAGAATCCAGAATCATCTTGCTAGTCTTTTCCCAACTAAAACTTCCAGTCAAACTGGATTCAATAACTTCCAGAATAACACATCAAAATCAGTTAACTTTAGAAAAACACCTTGGTTTGACAGACAGACACCATAAAACGCCTTTATTGGTTTGGTGCTTTATTTGAATTCGAAATAATTTTAAGGTTTGGAACAACGAACTCTACAACATACAAAATAAAGTTCGAATTCAATTGCAACCCGTTCTTGTTAAGAGCCTTTTAAATATAAATTGTCACTTAAAAATACTCTTTCAAACAAAAAAAGAATCATCCAAATCGGCTGACAATTGGCGAAAATATCGCTGAACAAACATTTTTCATGGGATCTCATCATCAGATCCTAATTTATACCTTCCATCATCGGCTCAGCAACATGAGATGATAATTACCAGGCGCAAATATCTGAATTGCGTTAGAAAATTTATGAAAAACATTGTATCTATCTATATCTATACTAATATATAAAGCTGAAGAGTTTGTTTGTTTGTTTACTTGAACGCGCTAATCTCAGGAACTGCTGGTCCGATTTGAAAAATTATTTCAGTCTTAGATAGCCCATTTATCGAGAAAGGCTATAGGCTATATATCATCACGCTAAAATCAATAGGAGCGGAGCAGTAATGAAAATTGTGACGCAAACGAAGTTGCGTGGGTCAACTAGTGTGCCTATAAAATTTTAGAGTTGCCCTCGATTTTCCCATCCCCCACCCCAGGATCCCATCATCAGATTCTGACATGGTGACAATGGGACCAATCGAGAAGTATACACTTTCAGATGAATTAAGAATTTTTCAAATCGGTTCATAAATGACGGAGTTATGAGGTGACAAACATAAAAAAAAAAAAATACAACCGAATTGAGAACCTCGTCCTTTTTTTGAAGTCGGTTAAAAAGTCAGTTTTACATACAGAATACTAAAGTCCATGCTTGAGATGTTTGCGATGTATTCAAATAATCTCGAACTAAAAATGCAAGAGAACCAAGGTTACCGACAAAGTGATAGGGATCGCCAAACTAAAGTGGTAGTGGGCAAGGCACATTGCTCGCAGAACAGATGGTTGATAGGGCCGAAAAGTACTGGAGTGGCGACCACGTACCGGAAGACGCAACGTTGGAAGGCCTCCCACAAGGTGGATCGATGACCTGGTAAAGATAGCGGGTAGCCGATGGACGCGAGACGCCCAGGACCGGTCGTTGTAACGACGCTTGGGGGAGGCCTATGTCCAGCAGTGGACGTCTTTCGGCTGATATGATGATGAAAAATTCAATCAGGTAAGGTACTTGTACTTGCAAACTATTTTCATTTCCTCTAGAAGAAACACGTTAGATGATAGTCGGCATGCGTCAACATTGTGCATTTCCTAGATGCTACAGAGGTACTCCTGAACAAACTCGAGCGACTGCAGAACTTGTGCATTCGGTTTATTTTTGGTCTCCGGAAATACGACCACGTGTCGGAGTTTCGGACCAGATTGAAGTGGCTGCCGATTCGGCGTCGGCGAGATACCCATATCTTATCCCTTCTCTATACTATCCTTCACAATCCCAATTCTCCTCAATACCTTCGTGAACGCTTTGAGTACCTCGTCCCGAGGGGCAAATCATGTCGAACTGCCACTTCTCTTCTCCTTCGTACCCCGCGTCACACTTCTAGTCGATATGGTGGCTCTTTCTCTGTTACTGCAGTACGTCTCTGGAACTCGCTCCCACACTCCATACGCGACAGCCCTTCGCTTGATGTCTTCAAGAGGAAAGTTAAAGAGCATTTCCTTTCGCTTTTGACATAATATACGTATATATGTATGTGTATGAATATTTATAGTTATGTATGTAGGTTTATGTTTTAATCTATATATATATAATAAAAAGTAATTAAATAAATGTAATTATGTGCACTGGATCCTACCCTCCATTGTCATCTTTCTCTATCACTCAAAGGTTTGCTGGGAGAAAACTCATTTCTGAGTTAAGCTCGCCTTTGTACATGAACTTTCATTACTGTATTTTGAATAAGCTGTTTTGGTGTACAATAAAGAATTAAAGAATTAAAGAATTGTTGTTGATAGACTAACTTCCTACAATTTGGCTGCATTCTATAATTTTTATTGTATCACGCTATGCTCCATTACATAAAATTGTCTGTTAGACAAATGAAGTGCGGTTTTAATTAAATGTGACGATGATATTAGATAGTGGGAGCCAAATACTTGAAGTCTGCACATTTGATTTGTGCATGTCCGTAGTTACAATAAATACATATATCTTGGTACTTACATCTTGCTCGTGTGTGTATGTAGTGCATTCCATTTGTGAACCATGTTGCCAGTTCGTGATTTAGAAGTGATAAAATGTCGAGAGAGATTTTCTACACCGATAGCGTATTTCAAATTCTTATCTATTATTGAATACTGTTGTCTAGCCTAACTATTCGACTGACGCTACTAAACTGGCGTCTGTTTATCAGTTCAGTCTAAATTGGTACCTATGATATGGGCACTGATATCAATAATGCTGCAAATGGGTCGATTTGTGTAGACTGATTATGCGCTCATTGGGTTTGCATACTGATCCCCTTGTTTCAAGCAAGATTATAGTTTTTGAAGGTAGCTAGTGAGTTAGGACTCCAATACACGAGATTAGTTTCTTAAGTCAAGATGGTACCTATCCTACTGTTAATAAGATAGACTCTTCAGCTTCCTGTACTAGCTTTGTTTGTGTGGCCGGCGAAGCTAGTAGTCGCTTAGGGTTTATTTCTTAAGATTACAGTTAATTTTACTTCATGCACAGTGGAACTAAGACACTGTTTTGGTACCGTTATAACATTTCGAAGGTTTACTGGCTTCTAAGATACAAGTACATAAACCTAGTTTAGAAGTCAGTGTTTTCAATTTATTGTCCATTTTAGCCCTTTTAATGTTGGTGTACAATTTTCGATGTAAATACTGAGAAATAAATATTATTATTATTAAAAAAAAATACTAGCTCCCATCCACGTGAATGACCAAAAAAATATGTGTTATTCCAGACAATGAAATGAAATTGGCATAGAGGTAGATTACCTATATGCCAAATTTCATGAAGATCCTTTCGTGTTCTGACGTGAAAGAGCATCAAACGTTCATCGATCCCTCCATCCTCATAAACTTTTGCATTTATAATATTGGTAAGAAAGGAAATAGGATCAGGCATCATGTAAACAGCAATAGCATCGTCCAATCCAGGACTGTGCAGTACAGTATATACCTAGCATCGTGTGTCCCGAGTATTCTGACTTGAGCCATACAGAAATCAGAATAGAACTGTAGGAGAAAAGAGTAATTTGCTTGTTATTTTACTACCTATGAAAGTATTCTAGCCTAACTGGAATGCCTAGCCTCATGGAACCTGGGAATAACTGAGCCAACTAATTACTAGTGGTTAAATAATGTTTTAAGACTCTTAAAGGCAAAAACGCGTTTTCATTGAAATAGGCTTGTCCACTGAAAAAATAACATTACGAGTAGTACGTCAGTTATATTATCGAAAAATATTTGACAAGTTTATGGAAACCAAAATAAACGACGCTTTTAAATTCTCAATACGTCAAGACGTGGTATAATTTTAAGTGCGTTCTGACGTCACGAGTCCCCATTCCCGAGATGATTTGATGCAATTTATCTTTGTCAATATTCATTAATTTACAAAAACAAAAAATACGCGTCCATTATTTTTCAATACTCTAACTGACTGACTAAATAGATTTGCAATTTATTGATGGTGGATACTACCCTATTGTTCTTAGATTGCATTGTTGTATTATGGTGAACATAGGTTGTCGTATCATGGTCGAATTTTCACATCTTGCGTTTAGTTCGAGAACCTCCATTATCATCCAGCTGAACTTTGATATACTTAAAGAAAATCCAGAAAGTTCGAACATGAGCATTATTAATGTATTTCCGTTCCCATTCAGTATCACTGCGCAAAATTAAAACATTCGTACATTTCTTGCAAAAACGTGTATTTTAATAACCTCGTTATTCAATTTATTTACTTTTTTTGCACGATTTATGGCCTCCTGTTTATTTGAACACTTGTGTAAATAACTATTTTTGCACATTATCGCCCGCGTAGAATTAACACTGTGGTTTAATGATACGAACATCAAAAATATGAGTAATTTATTGCTCGCAGACCAATGAACGCGTATTTGGGTTTGAAAATATTTTTTGGAATTTTGCATCGAACCGAGTTAGTAGCCCGTTACATACCTACAATAAGTATTCGTATGTTCAGAATTTTTTCTTGGTAATACGTGAACCCAATTTAGAAGCCTATAAATTTTTTTTTTCTTTTTGCTCGTCGATGTGAAAGCTGAAACATTCATTACGGTTCCTTTGAAAATAGAACAAAAACTAAAAACCTTTTATTTACCTAGACCTTCCTAATTTTACATGGAGCGGCTACCAATGTGACCTCCACAACCCAGATACTGGGTGATACGATACGCATTGGCCACGACTGGTGTTAGGTTTTCGGGTTTGTGACTATTCGTAACGACTGTCAAAGATGAAGATGCGTGATGGATGTGACAAATGTACAAGCCCTAGCGTGCTCTTACGTTGCTTGAATGTATTTAATCTTTGCATTGAAAAAAACTTTTTTACTAAAAAATATAGTCGGTGTTAATAAACTAAGATGCAAAACCAAAAACACCGACTTCCGAAATTAAGGTTATTGTATACTTTGTAGTGTTTTTTAGAAGTCGGTTATATCTTTTTATAATTTTTTTTTTTATTTTTCACTTTTAAATGGTGATACTTGGACGACGTGTTCATGTATGCAAAAATTTAAATATGAATCAGGATTTTACAGGACCAAACGGCAAGCATGCCGCATCGAACTAAAAAAATAAAATAACACAAATCGGTTGAGAAACCTCGGAGTAATCGGTGTACATACTATACATAAAAAAACACCCGCCAAATTGAGAACCTCCTCCTTTTTTGGAAGTCGGTTAAAAACACGCGTAGTGTAACACACAGAAAACGCATACACGCGCAGTGTTTGACTTCGTGGCCACGCACCCGGCGGCATATAGCGGGGCAGTGTGTGAATCGCCTTAAATCAAAGTTGCAGGAAAGAATGTAATACGTAATTTCGTGGTAAAGTAACAACATATACACACGTACACACCATATCACATGTGTATTCAGTAATTTTATGGCCGTTTTAAAAATAACAACAACGCTTTCATAAGAAACTCAAGCCTAAATACCGTTTTGCCAAATAAAAGTTGGAAGGTTCATGGAAAATAATGGAAATCTTAAACCTTCTTAATAAAACTTTGATAAATTCAAAAGTGTCTTAAATTACTGCGAAATAGTTTAAGTTAAAGTTGAAGACTATGCAGATTTACTACACCGCTTTTATTTCAAAATATTCCATGCAAAAGATGGAAGTTTTACGAAAGAAATAACGGTTTAGGTACAGTAGCAACAATTTTATGAAAAAAGATTTTCAAAAGGCTGTTTACCTTAAGGTTTAAAAACTACTCTTCCTTAGCGTAAATGGAGTGCACCTATTATTTTTAAACAATTTATGTAATTCATTAATCTAACCAGTATACCATAAATATTAACCAATCATGTTAGTCAAAATGTCAGTGACTCTCGTGGTACGGAGACTTTATGCAATTCCATTGGTTAAAATTTATTCTTGCTCGCTCGCAATGGACAGGCAGGGAAAAGCGTTGTATCTAAATCTGCCCATACGAAGTCGCGGGCGAAAAGCTTAACCTCAATAATTGCTGTTCAAGGGAAAAACTTGTATTCTAAGTATTTGAAAGATCGCTAGTTGATATAATTAATAGTCTAACTTAACATTTTTGTGCGCATAACTTGACGAAATGTATGTAACTTTTGGTGATTTATTTTTCGAGTTTTCGGGGTTGTTCTCGTGGTAAAAGTTGTTCATAATGATGAATGACGTTCATCTTGCCACACGTTGTATATTCATAGGTATGCTATAACGCCCAAAGACCAAACACGCTCATTGAGCGAAAAACAGCTCACAACTCGTTGTGACTTCTTTCAAATTCCATTCGAGAATTTCGCGTCGTGGTACTACAAGAAAACGGCTACAATGCGTTTTGGCAATGAAGAAATACTTTCACACGTTCTGAACCCTAACCGATGCAACCATTTTATGAAAGGTCAGGTTTGAGGGAACTTTGGAACCCCCCGCCACGGATAGGTTAGGTTATAATGGGATGACGGGAGCTAGCCTTAGCGAGCGAACTTTGCTATAATTATCATTCATTCATGTTAGTTTCGTTACAGACAGAAATAGGTACACAGTTAGGTTGAGGTGGCCGAGAATATCAAAGACTATTTTTTCAAAAGTATTTGTCGATTATATCTATACTAATATATAAAGCTGAAGAGTTTGTTTGTTTGATTTGAAAAAATCTTTCAGTGTTAGATAGCCCATTTATCGAGGAAGGTTATATATCATAAGGCTAAAACCAATAGGTGCGGAGCAGTAACGAAAATAGTGACGCAGACGAAGTAGCTCGGTTCAACTAGTTTTTTATATACCTATTACAACGTACAACAAAGAAGCAAAAATTCAAATAAAGAACAACAGACGCTTAAAATGGCGGATGTTCTTTTGTTGAAGAGTTATTTCCTGTGATTCTAATTTGGACCAGTGTTGCAAAGACTCATTACCACGTTTGCGTCATTTATTGTTAATTTTAAAACAAATACTTCAGCTAATTATAAGACTCAACCAGTCGTATGATTCATGACAGAATCAGTCTGAAGGTACACTGGCGATATAACAAGAAAGCCAGCTTAAGCTGACCTCCCAATGTGGGCACTTTCCGTACAATGAATGGTCAGTTAAATTGGATTTCCTCTGTTGTTAGGTACAATAAAATTGGAAGCTGTGAAGATGATTCAGAACACTCGAAATATGAAACAATTTATCATAATTCTGACAAGTTTGGTATTTAAGAGGAATATAAATGATTTGTGATAAATACTTTCGATGTGTATCGCGTATTGTAATTGTGCCAAAATATTTTAGATACTACCTATTTGTTTCCAGGTACGTGACAGTTTGTTATGTAGGTACAGATAAAGTTGTTCAAATATCATCGAATTGTTCAGGCATAAGTATCTTCGACGGTGTGATGTGTTCCACGCGCGTCTCAAGGAGATGTCAGCATAGTAGACGAGGCCCGCTAGGGTCAGTGCTTGTCAGGTTTGTGAACTTTGTTCGAAAGAGTCACCGTGGCCCTGGAACGCAATGGGCTCTAGGAGGAACATGGATGATTTTAGTCAGTAAGAGTCTGACACTCCCTTTTGCTCCGCCCAGAGCGGGAGGATTCAGTTCATGATTCCCATCCTTAAAAAAAGGCATACAAAATTTAACCAGGAATGCAGCCAGACTTAATGGAACTAGCTGGTTTTGTAATCCGCATGCACTTCGGGAAAAAAAACTTCACATAAGTGCCTGTATCCCTACTCTACCCCTTTATGAGAGGAGTTTCCTTAAATCCCTTCTTAGCTGATCTGTACTACTCGTGTAATTTACCTCCCGGCCACACTTACATCATGTAGTTTTTGAGATTTCGTGATAAATCAAATGATGAATAGCCTTTCGCTTTTATATTATCATCATCTGCATAGCCTTTTCCCAACTATATTGGGGTCGGCTTCCAGTCAAACCGGATTTAGCTGAATACCAGTATTTTATGCGAAGTGGCTGCCTACCAGACCTCCACAACCTATTAACTGGGTAACACGGTACTTCATGGCAAGACTGGAGTCAGATTTATTGGCGTCTGACTATCCGTAACGATTACCAAAGATCTTCGAATGATAGCTTGGACCAACAGCTTAACGTGCTTTCCGAAGCACGGAGGAAACTCGGTATGTTAAGATGATCACCTATCCACAGACCAACCTTGGCAAGTGTTGCTTAACCTTGAAGATTTACCCGTGCGGAATGATGAATAGCCTTTCGCTTAAAAAATAAAGAAAAAAAAAAGAAAAGAAAGAAGAAAAAGAAAAGAAAGAAGATTATTTACCTCATAATAAGCACTGGACTAACATTTGTAGAAACAAGTTTACAATAGAATTAGTCTTCATACATCATTTATATAATTTACTTTTCAACATAACAATGCCAGCCTTAATGGGGCAAAACGTACCTACTAAGATTTTGTATCAGTGTGAATTAATTCGACCACGTCATTGCTTACCATCAGGTGAGATAGTAGCTAAACGCGTGCGTGCCTATGGAATAAAATAGAATACTCTTTATTTAAAAAAAAAAAAACTGGAGGCTGGCAGAAGTGAAAACTAGAATACGTGCTTCTCTCCCTCCGTCTTACGAATTTTCGATCAGGTCACGTGTCCTGACGCGAGTGTCCTGACGCGAGTTTAACATTTTTTACCCATCACAAAAAAAAGTGCACAACGCCGCATAAGTTTTCACTTCAAAAATTATTGCAGAGTAAACTTCAAAAATGTAACTTTATAATTCGTGCTATGGACGTACAGTTGCATCTCTTTGCGGTAAACTCAAATAAGCCGATTATACCTACGTTAGATATTCAGACGAACAAAATTTTGCGACTATAATTTCGGCATATCAGAAATATCAGTTGGATTCGATTGAAATTCTCAGAATAATAATCGCACTTCTTAGTGAGAAAATTCTCTGATTACAATAGATGACATAAATTAAGAACATTCCCTGAGGGTAGCAGGCGGATTGACAGGATAAAGTCTTTGTTTCTTGATATACCGACGTAACATCTGTTACAAGGTAAAATAAAATTGCTTACCTGTTGAAGATTTCAATTATTTAAAATAATTTATGAATATTTTAAATGTAAAATAGAGTTTGCTTGTTTGTAAAACTTTCACGTCTAAATCATTGAACTAATTTGGATGTATTTTATTTTGTACAGACGGTGGACGGTTGTACTAATACCAATATTATTATGCTACTTAAGCTGCGAAAGAAGCCACTGGGCATCGAGACGTATTTTTTTTTATATATAATTCCTGTTAAGTCTACCACAAACAGTTTTGACGCAATAATACATACGAAGACGAGTTTTGATAAAAAAATTATTTCTTGATCAATGTTTTTTGGAAAATACCCACTATTAATTAGTTTGACGTCACTGCAATGATTGAGCATTGCACAATTTAAACGAAAAAAATAAAGCATTTTTAGGCTGTCTGGTACATTATGTAAATTGTTCTAATATCAATGCTAACTCCTAATTCAGAGTAACAGTAAACATCAAAATAATTAATTCTCACAAGTAGAGTTGGACAGCTATTGTTTTCTATAATTCGATCATCAAAATACACCTTTGATTATAATATAATATTCATTTGTTTAAAAATTAAAGATATTATTTTATCTTATTTTTTAATTAGAAATTCAGAGAGCTGAAAAAATACTTTTAGAGAGGTGTGTGAGCTAGTGCTGATATTTTAGTCTAATATTTAAAAAACTCGTGTTTACTATCGAACTCCTCTGAAACGGTTTGACCGATTTTTCTGGTTATTTTTGCGTATAGTTTTTGGTCTGAGAATAGGTCGTAGGCAAAACAACGTTTGCCGAGTCAGCTAGCTGTCCTATATTTTTAGCTGAAAAATAAAATATCAGTTTGACATATTTTATACACAACAGTTATCTAACCGCCATTTTCACATCAACAACAACACAACTAGTGTTCATCATCTGCGTAGCCTTTTCCCAACTATTTTGGGGTCGGCTTCCAGTCAAGCCAGATTTAGCTGAATACCAGTATTTTACGAAGAGCGGCTGCCTACTAGACCTCCACAACCCATTAACTGGGTAACACGGTACTTCATGGCAAGACTGGAGTCAGATTTAGGTACTGTCTTCTGACTATCCGTAACGACTGCCAAAGATCTACAAATGACAGCCGGGACCAACGGGTTAACGTGCTTTCCGAGGCACGGAGGAAACTCGGTATGTTAAGATGGTCACCCATCCACAGACCAACCTTGGCAAGCGTTGCTTAAACTTTAAGATTGACCCGTGCGGCTGTTTTTATCTAGCCACGAGCTCCTCTAAGAAGAAAAGCTTTATTATTAAGTTGAACACAAATTAGTAGGTTGTTATTGAAATTGCAAGATTGAATGTAATAAAAGAATTAAATTAACCTATAGAAGCACTTCTAAATGTAATTCATTTGAATTGAAAAATCCCGAAATAAATGTATTCTACTTAATCAAAGTTAGATTAGAGTTTGGGAGAATTTACTCTCTGGTTCAGCTTACAAAAAACATGAGATTGCGCGCACTTTTAAAATACTGTTTTGATACAAAATAGAACTTTACGTACTACGCAAAACGGTACACATTTCCATGAGAGAATTGAGTACAAACTGCAGAATTAAAATTGATTCGAATTCTCTCAGTGAAATGTGTGTTTCTGTTACTCGACTGCCTCAGATGGAGAGAACATTATTCCAGTATGTGTATTTTTATGAGTATATTTTGTTTGGCACGCCTTGTGGCCTCAACGGCTGGATATATTTAAGCAAAAATGGTCGATCATTAGATTCATCTTAAGTGCTGAAGTAACATAGGTCAAACATACAAATGGCGGGTGCCCGTGTGGTAAATGAAGTTTTCGTAATATAGTCATGCGGGATATGAACATAAAGGATTCGAGGAGACGAGACGATTCAAATTTTTTTAAAGTACATTAGAATTTGGCAGCAGATATTAATACCTTCTACCTACGTAGTTATAAAACTGCTGGTTGGTATATCAAAAGTGTTTTAATATAATTAATATTTTATTATGTTCCATTTCATGTTTATGTAATAGTTTTATGGCAGCAATATAATTATTATGAAATATTATATAATTTTATTTTTCGTAACATTTTGTTCTTGTTTAATAAAACGTGTCATTTGATAATTGTTAAAATTATGATCAACACGAAAACAGATGGCGTAAGCTTCCTGCATAAACGTTAGAAAATCTCAAAGACACTGCAATAATAGTGGTAAAAAATATTTTATACTTGTTTTTGGCAGTGGCTTCGCCCACGTGAGCCTGGGATCATGAACATACTCCCGGGATAAAAAGCAGCCTATGTCCTTTCTCAGGCTTTAGACTATCTGTGTACCAAATTTCATTCAAATCGGTAGTTTTGACGTGAAAGCGCGACAGTCGGACAGACAGACAGAGTTAATTTCGCATTTATAATATCAGTAAGGAAGTAAGAATAAGGAGAATAAGGATTATTTACTTGTAGATTACTTGGGTACAAAAATGATAAAATACAAAATAAGTAGATTTGTATTATCTACTAATATATAAAAATCTCGAGTCACGGTGTTAATATCGAACTCCTCCGTTACGGCTTGGCCGATTATTGTGATTTTCTTTTGTTTATATTTCGTAAGTCTGAAGCTATATTTTATTTATATGGCAAAACAACATTAGCCGGATCAGTTAGTAAAATTATTAATTCATTTTCTCTAATGACTCTAAAGGCTAATAATGGCACAAATCTTAACAAAAGTATTTGGAAAGTTGTATGATGTTACCATTACTTACATATCGACACACATTAAAATGCTGTACACTGTAATATCATCTGCGGCCATTAAAGTTCCATTAAAGACTATTGGCCTTCCCCTAGAACGCACCAGTCTCGGGACAAATTGCCATGACTATTACACTTGGCATATACATTCAGTCAAAAAAGTATCGGGAATGGATGATTTGTTTATGGTTCCAAATTCAAATTTTTGTTTTCTTGTAGTTGTTAGATTGGCACAACTGTTTTCCATTTTGGCGCGGAGTTTGAGTTGCATCTGTTATTTATATTAAATACAGTGCTGGTTTTAGTAATATCATATATAGTGTGTATTGCGAATTCCATAATGGACAAAAATATCGAACAAAGAGTTTGTCTTAAATTTTGCATCGCCAATGGAATTTCGTGCTCGGAGTCACTGAAAATGTTACAGAAGGCTTACGGTGAATCGACTTTATCAAAAACTCGTGCTTGTGAGTGGTTCAAAGCGTTCAAAAGCGGTCGAGATGTGATGGAAGATTTGCCTCGCTCTGGTAGGCCGTCAACGTCTGCAACTGAAGTTAACATCGCAAAAGTGAAGAAAATAGTGACTGAAAATCTCCATTCAACTCTGAGAGAGATAGCCGCCGAACTTTCTGTATCTCACGAGTCGATCCGTACCATTTTAACTAATCATTTGAGTATGAAACATGTTGCTGCTCGGCTAGTCCCAAAAGATCTGAATTTTCTCCAAAAACTCAATCGCATGAAAGTCGCTGAGGACATGCTAGAACGAGTCAGTTCGGACCCAACATTCATGAAACGCATTGTTACTGGTGACGAGACGTGGGTTTACGAGTTTGACATGCAAACTAGTCAACAAGCTTCGGAGTGGCGCCTTCCAACTGAACCGTTTTCAATCGATAAAAGACATAAAGGAGAATTTGCGGCGAGAACTCAACTCAATTCCGGAAGCAGCGTTTAAAAAATGTTTTGATGAATGGATTATTCGTTGGCGCAAGTGTATCGTTTCTAAAGGAGCATACTTTGAAGGTGATAAAATAAATTTGGATGAATAACAGACATTTTGTGTATTATTGATCTTTTCCCGGTACTTTCTTGACAGAGTAGTATTAATATATTGATGACTAACTTTTTCCTGCGACTTCATACGCCCATATTCCGTTTTTTTACCATTCCCTTATGCTTATCCTTCCTCATGAATGTGGCAATCATATACAAAAATAATTTCCGACAGATAGTTCCAGAGTTTAGCGCATTTATACAAACAAACTCTTCAGATTTATTATGTTAGTACTATACTTTATTATAAATAGCTTCTATCAGCATTACCTGAATATTGAAAAACTTTAGAACCTACTCGAGGCGGAATAACGAGTCCATAGAGTGCCTATCTTACAGGGCTCAATGGAAGGTAATAGGTCACCGATGAGATGGACCTATCAGGTTAAACCGGCGGTCGGAGGCCCTGTTATGCGCCAGACTATTATCTAACAGATAGGGAGAGATCGTGAGGCAAGTTACAACCACACTAGCGATTGAACAGAATTCATAGTGACCACGACTGTCAAGAGGAAAGGAAAGATGTAGAAGACAGGAGTCTAAGTTAGGTCATATGATTAGAATTTAGAATTTATTTTTCGAACGTACTTTAATGGACGTACATGATGGACGTACATTGTATACCACAACTTAAGACTAAGTATAAATCAAAATAAGTACTTACAATTAGTTTACAAAACATAATGCTCTTAAATATTATGTAATTATTTCTTCTGCTTAAAAATGCGTTTTGGATTGAACTTCCAAACTATACAAAAATTATGTTCGAACTATGTTAACATAAAGTAAACTACTTGGCGGTATACAGACATGATAGGTACATTATGTCCTCTGGGTCTCGATTTTCATGCATATTAAGCCTCTGGCAAAAGCTTAAAGTAAGTTGTATGTACTCGTACTATCGGTACTATAAATGTGAAGTTGAATTTATTACCTCTTCAACAAGTCGTAATGACTATAAACGATACCAATAAAAATACCTAATAACGTTTTGAAATTTTGTTCTGTATTTGCAACCGTATCATACTGGCTGAATTTATTTTAATGCCAATATTTCATTGGGTTAAAATAACAAAAGTTTTTCTAAAATTTGGAAATATATCTAATATTATAGAAATATGTGTTGAACATAACCCGATAAAATGTAGGAAACAATTTTTTTTTCTCGTTTTCAGGGTTGACTCGACATTTGCCGTTGCACGTGTAAGCCAGTAGGTACACCATTTATGCCTGTAGGGCTTTTAGTTTGTTCTACTTTTTATACTATACTTTGTCTGTTTTTGGTGGCATAATGATGAGTACAACCTAAAAATAAATGATTTAAATTTTTAATCTGTAATGTATATTATTTTCCGTGTCAAATAATGCATTTTTTTACTATTTATAGACACGCGTTTGACCACTATCTCACCTGATATGGTTGAAGATGGAGATAGACTATGATGTTAAATGGATGGATTCATTTGCACACGACTGTATTAATTCCAGTTATCCCAACTTAATTGACAGATGTATTGCTGGGAAGTTTATCGTCTTGGGGGAGTGGCTTTGTGTAAAACTTGGACGTTCAAAAAGTCAAGCTTTCCGCATAATTTCAATAAATGACTTAAATTTTGCATATTTTAAAAGGCAATAGTAAATGATCACCAAAATTAAACACGCATTTTAATTTAAAATTATAACCAAAATTTTAACGTCTCGCTATCCTATTTAAGTAAAATGACTCCAAATAAATAATTGTTAACCCAAAAGTAGTAAATGATCACCAAAATCATACCAGCATTTTAATGTAAAATTAAAATCAATGTTTTTACATCTTGCTATCCTGTTTAAGCAAACTAATGTCAAACAAATCATTGTTAATCCAAAACTTTTAAGTAAATATAAAGCTTTATTTTAATTAATAAGCTTTCTTTCATTTTTATTGGCAGCTATTGTTTGGTGTTTGGAGTTAAAAAAGTGTGAAATAAATAACTTTTTCCAAAAAAATATTCGAGAAGTAGCGCTCGCCGGCCGCTGCCGCGGCACCGCTCGCTTCGCTCGCTCGGCTCGCGCGCGGTTGGTCACAATTCTAACCTAACCTAACCTATTTTATCCAGTTTGTAACCCCAAGCCTACATTTTAAGGCAATCACAGTAGTTTATTTAGGCAAAAATAGCGCATTACTTTGCTCGCTAAGATTTGGTGATCATTTACTACATTTGGTGTTCGAATACAATTTGAGGTGCAGTCGTGACTAAAATAGCTAGTACTATTGTAATTTTAGACTTCATTTTTTTGGTGTCAAATATATATTTTTGGTAAAAGAACTAAGGGTATCAAAGCATTTTATGGTGGTCATTACATTTAATCCCATTTTAAAATAACCTTACGAAGAATTTTTCGGAAAAGACAGCGCACCGGGAAGGGTGGAAAGCTATGAAGGAGATCTTTCCCAGCAATGGGCCAAAATCATTCTGCAGTTAGTAAGTACACTCATCAACGAAAGCTATTTGGCATGCAGGCAAAAATAATATTTTTTCAACTGCACTGCAAATATTTATTTCCAAACTGTGCATTGTAACTTTTTAAGCTTATGACATACTTACGAGTGTGGAGTGCAATAATTGTCTACTCAGCACAGTCACAACATTGCATTAAAGTAGTTGCAAGTTAGCTGCCGGTATACCAAATAGTTTTATTGACTGTACCTATAGCATAATCAACGAAACATGACCGAAAATGTAAACTGAAAAGTTAAAACGTAGCTAGTTCTCCGCATGTGTAGTTAAGCTTTTAGTAAGTAAAACAGTGATGAAAATGTTTGTAAATTAAAACAAATATCATGTTATTTGGACAGTTCTGGACTAGGAGAGTTGGAACGCATGTACTGACAAACAAACATACTAGTACGTTACGTTTTGTAGGTAGTTTTGCCAGCAGCTTGACCCGTATAAAACTCGAAAATTATCCCAAGGGAATAATGAAAAGTATTTAATTTAAAGTATAATCGATATAAAGTATATCTATGTCGAACTCCAGGACATGGTTTACCCGTGTGCCAAGTTTCATTCAAATCCGTGCAGCCGTTCCGACTTTAAGTGGTAATAAATTCATTTTCGCCTTTATTGTACCTATAACTTAGAATAAGCTTTTGCTGAGACCCAGAGGTCATAATGTACCTATCATATGACTCAGACTCCTGTCCTCTAACATCTTTGCTTTGCTCTTGACAGTCGTGGTCACTATGAATTCTGTTCAATCGCTAGTGTGGTTGTAACTTGCCTCGCGATCTCTCCCATCTCGATCTGCTAGAGACTAGTCTGGCACATTCATAACACGGCCTCCAAACGTGGAATTGACCTGATCGGTGGCCTCCCGTACGGCCCATTACCCTCCACTGAGCCCTGTAAGATAGGCACTTTATGGACTCGTTATTCCACCTTGAAAAATTGCTAGAGAATTTCAATATTCGAGACTACTAATGCTGATAGACGCTGTTTGATGCCGAGTTCTTGGAGAATAGCTACGTAAAATAGTATCTAAATATCGATTCGTTCAGCCATTGAGGCATGGTTTGTGAAGAGAAACTACAGACTTTCATAATTTATGGTATGTCAGCTACATTAATTTAAAGAAAGAATTATGTTTACCATAAACCGAAAATACACGTTTCTTGTATGAGACACCCTTTAAATTTTAATTTATTCATTTTTGTTATAGTAGCAATAGAAATACACATTCTGTGAAAATTTCAAACGTCTACCTATTACTATTCTTGAGATACAGCTCGCTGACGGACAGACGAACGGACGGATGGACAGACGGACAACGGAGGCTTAGTAATCGGGTTCTGTTGGTTATCCTCCGGGTACGGGACCCTAAAAACAACTTTTTATTTGTGCTCATTTATGAAAACGTGGGTATAAGAAGGTATGCAAAGACCATTCTGTTTAAAAGAAATCATTTGTCCGATACGCAGTAGAGAGCATACGGAAAATAACATATAATTTGCTGCAAAATATTTACATCTTTCATATTATCCACTTAAACTGTTACCGCCACATGTCAACGCTTGCTCTAAACAAAATATTATTTTGACGTGAAATATTATTTGAGAAAACTTATTTTAGCATCGCTAGAGTTTGACCTTGCGACAGGAATACAGAAAACAATGAAGTTTACATAATTTCGACAGGTTCCCAGATGTTTCAAAGATAGATACGGAAACGTGAGTCATTTTGAAATGAGTGGGTGGTTAAAAAATAATGTTTCTTTGCTTTTAAGAATAGATTTTTCATTCATCATTATTGTTCGTAAAAAAACAAATGCAACAGCAGTTCAAACTGTC
This sequence comes from Lacanobia oleracea, assembly GCA_950371165.1. Lineage (NCBI taxonomy): Eukaryota > Metazoa > Arthropoda > Insecta > Lepidoptera > Noctuidae > Lacanobia > Lacanobia oleracea. The sequence goes on along the minus strand of OX493405.1, from coordinate 15,693,782 downwards.
AGTTTTAATATTAAAGAATGCGAGTTTTGTACTTAAAGAACGTTCTCTCTTGAAACTTATTACTAGATACCGTATATCATTATCATCATTTCCGCCGAAAGACGTCTACCAATGGACATAGGCCTCCCCCTAACGTCGCCATAACGACCGGTCCTGCGCGTTTCGCATCCATCGGCTACCTGCAACCTTTATCAGGTCATCGTTCCACCTTGTGGGAGGCCTTCCAACATTGCGTCTTCCGGTATGCGGTCGCCACTCTAGAACTTTTCGGCCCCATCTGTTCTGCGAGCAATGTGCCCTGCCCACTGCCGCTTTAGTCTGGCAATCCTTCGGGTTATGTCAGTGACCTTAGTTCTCTTGATACCGTTAATGTATCTTCTATTTGCCTATCATTGTATCTTAATCTGTAATAATACTGTTAGCTTTAGTCTTCAATGGACATAATGCCAATTATACTAATTTTTTGTCTCAATTTCCATACATTTTTGACAGATTGCATCTGAGCTGGGAATGCGAAAGTTGCTTATATATTTGTAGAATTGGCACTGATGTTATGAGAACGCCTGTGTTCCAGACACATGCCTCCTTTCAGAAAAAGATTGGGCTGTAATCCAAATTCCGATCCAAGTGAAGATTAAGCCGACAACCGAAACTAAATGGACTCAAAGGCTCTGAGATTTAAAAATGTTCAACCAATATAATATTCTGCCAATAAGTTTAACTGATTCGTTTTTTTTTTTATTTTACTACACAAGACAGCTGTCAATCAATATTTACGTAGTTCTGCCATTTTTAAATCTGACACGGCCTATGTTGCTGTCATATTTTGGCCCATGTATCCCAGTTAAAATAGACAGTTTAATTTCGTTCGGTCATTGTATTTTCAAGGCTAAGTGTTGCTATGTGGGGTGCGGGCAGTTGGGTTCCCTATTTGTTTTCTAAAGTCGTTGATTCGATTTTTATCGTGTCGAACACGGTGTGTCTATAATTAAGTGGAAAACCCTACAGCGATTGCTCTTTAGTTCGATATCTTTTTAGTTCGATAGTACCTATATCAGTTCGAAACGCCTACTGTTGTCCGTCAGGGCACTCGGTTAAAAATAAGTCAATGACAGGGTTATGTTTTCACATGTACGTTTGTGTGTAGAATACTTCGTTATAGGCTAATGGGATGATGGATTTATATAAAGACTTGCTTCTACCAGCGGCTTTGCCCGCGTGATCCCTAAGGAACATACTCCTGGGATAAATAGTAGGTAGCCTATGTGTTATTCTAGTCTATAATCTACCTCTGGGCCAAATTTCATAAAAATCCTTTCAGGCGTTCTAACGTGAAAGAGTAACAAACATCCATCCATTCCTCCATCCATCCTCACAAACTTTCGCATTTATAGTACAAAGTATAGATTACCTTTGTTCAGTTTGCGAAAATCATAATATTTTCGCAACCTGACTGACTGATCTAACACATACACGAATAGCTTGCGACTGCATATTTTGATTGACGCATCATTCACATCTTTTAATTTTTTTTTTCAATTTCTGGTTCACATCTACTTTAGTCCGATTTGTATGAATTTGATTATTTTTAACTTTTGTTCTACAATTTATCGGACCGTAAATATGAGTAGCAACAAAAACCGGCCAAGTTCGAATCAGACCCGCATACGAAGGGTTCCGAACCTTATTTTTATTATTTTTTGTTATAGCGGCCATAGAAATACACAATCTGTGAAAATTTCAACTCTCTATCTATTACGGTTCTTGAGATACAGCACGCTAACAGACCGACGGACGGACAGCGGAGGCTTAGTAATAGGGTTCCGTTGGTTACCCTTCGGGTACGAAACCCTGAAAACGAATATAAAATTAAGATTCATGCCAATAAGTTATGATAATTAGAATTCAATTAGTTACAGACTTTGAAAGCAAACGGCTTATTGGTTATAATTTTGCACATTTATTGAAAATAAATTAAAAGGTATGGTGCCATTAAATCATTCAAAGAGAGGCTATAAATACATTTGAATACCGTTCTTCGCGATAAGTTTATGATTGGGCTTATTTGGAAACATAAATGATGTAAATTATGAACGTGTTAAACGCTTTTAATTTTACGGTTTAATTTTTGCAACCATCTTTTTTTATCTATATCCATACTAATATATAAAGCCGAAGAGTTTTTTCGTTTGTTTGTCTGCTTGAACACGCTAATCTCAGGAACTACTGGTCCGATTTGAAAAATTATTTCCGTGTTAGAAAGCCAATTTATCATTAGGATGGCTATAGTTTATACTAATTGACCCACGCAACTTCGTCTGCTCCGCTCCTATTGGTCTTAGCGTGATGATATATAGCCTATAGCCTTCTTTGATAAATGGGCTATCCAACACTGAAAGAAGTTTTCAAATCGGACCCATAATTCCTGAGATTAGCGCGTTCAAGCAAACAAACAAACTCTACAGCTTTATATATTAGTATAGAAGTATAGATATTAACACGCTAAGTCCAATAGGAGAGGAACAAACGAAGTTGTGCTGGTCAACTAGTTCACCTATATTATCCCACTGCTAAGTTTGAGCTCCCCCATTGTTTTGCTTTCTCCGGTAAATCCGTCAAAACGGAACGAGTCTAAATCGCCACGCCAGCGTTTCTTTGGTCTGCCTCGGCTACGACGCCCGTCATACCACTGCGCTACGATCCTGGGCCAGCATTTTTATTTCAACTATTCAAAAACCAAATCATTCAAATTTTCTTGGTCTAATCAGTACTTTTTGATTTGGCGTTGGCACAACGTCTCTTCTACTTTCATACTTACTTCTCTATTAGTCATCACGTAAGGATGGGAAATCATAAAATATCTCCGTCTTCTATGAGCGGAGCGGAAAGGAGTGTTCTGTTACTGACTAAAAACAATCCATATTCTTCCTAGCGGTGCCAGGGCCGCGGTGACAATTTCAAACAAATTCAAAATAAGCAATCACTTTCTTGTTAAAACCATCCAAACTAATATCATGAATGCGAAAGTTTGTATGTTTGTTTGTTGCCTCTTTACGTCTTAATGACTGAACGAGTTTTAACGAAACTAGCAACACTATGTTATGCACTCGGGTATACTTTGTTCTGGAATAGGACATAGGATACTTTTCATCCCGGGAATACGTTCCCTTGGGATAATTTTTGATTATCTAGCACGAAGCCGCTACTAAAAGTTAGTTTTTTCAAAAGCTTAGGGCAACAAACTTTAAAAAGTACAAATACGTACAGCGATAAAATGACAATTCTATATCAGAGTACATTGTTAAATCTTTGTGAACCCCGCAGGGTAAGTAACATATTTGCATGCAGAGAGTACGATCGTAAAAATGTTATCACTAAAAACAAGTCAATTTGGTAAATGAATGAAAACATAATTTACTTCCCAATTTACTCTGGCAATATTTCATGGAAATATTATCGCGCTTGTAGGTGCTAAAACCCAAAACAGGTTGTTGAAACGTTTAAATAATTAATTCAACTAAAATACTTGACTTTGCTAAACATAAAATAATTATGTTCATTAAATAATTTACCATAGAAATCAAACGATAACTTTGTGATTTCAAAAGCCTTTTACAATACGGTTTTATGTTCTTAAAACCAGAACTGAACTTGAACTTGTTGAATAATACCGTGTTTATTATCAAGGAGGAAGAAAAATCTTTGGCGAAATTTCCTACTCAAACTTCACTGAGTTTTGAAACGAACAAGCATCCGTCTGAAAGATTTACAGACTTCAAAACTCCTTTGTATTAAAACTCTTTGTAAACATCAACGTTTTCCACTTTTAAACCCATTAATATATTTTTTTAATTGAGGAGCTCGTGGTTAACGAATAACAGCCGCACAGATCGATCTTCAAGGTTAAGCAACGCTTGCCAAGGTTGGTCTGTGGATGGGTGACCATCTTAACATACCAATTTTCCTCCGTGCCTCGGAAAGCACGTTAAGCCGTTGGTCTCGGCTGTCATTTTTAGAACTTTGGCAGTCGTTACGGATTGTCAGAAGCCAGTAAATCTGACTCCAGTCTTGCCAAGAAGTACCGTGTTACCCAGTTAATGGGTTATGAAGGTCTGGTAGGCAGCCGCTCCACGTAAAACACTGGTATTCAGCTGAATCCGGTTTGACTGGAAGCCGACCCTAATGTAGTTGGGAAAAAGCTAGGCAGATGATGAATATATTTTTTTAATTGTTCGTCTTAGATCTTGAAGGGGAATTTTGAAATAGGAAGACCACCCGACATCTCGGTGACTACAGTCATACTACAAAAGAAGCCCAACTCCACGGTGACATCTCTCATCATACTCAGTGGTAAAGCCAAAGAAGCCTGGCCTTGTAAATGGGACACAGTTTTCCTAGACAGTGTGCCTTACATAGAAGACTAGTTTTTGCCCGCGACTTTGTACGCGCATGTCCAAATCCTGTAGGAATTTCGTGAAATCTTCTCTTAGTACTTCCCTACACTCCCCAAGGAATCAAAAGGAAATTTCAGCTTTCTACGATCGGTAGTTTCGGTTGTGCCTTGCCGTCAGTCAATCAGTTACTCAGTAATGGAAGTTTTATACGAGTCATCATCGGCCTAGCCTTTTCCCAACTATATATTGGGGTCGGCTTCCAGTAAAACTGGATTCAGCTGAATACCAGTGTTTTACGTGGAGCGGCTGCCTACCAGACCTCCACAACCCATTAACTGGGTAACACGGTACTTCTTGGCAAAACTGGAGTCAGATTTACTGGCTTCTGACAACCCGTAACGACTGCCAAAGATCTACAAATGACAGCCGGGACCAACGGCTTAACGTGCTTCCCGAAGCACGGAGGAAACTCGTTATGTTAAGATGGTCACCCATCCACAGCACAACCTTGGAAAGCGTTGCTTAACCTTAAAGATCGACCCGTGTGGCTGTTATTATTTAGCCACGAGCTCCTTGGAAGTTTTATACGAGTATATACATATATTGATAAAGAAGAGGGGAATGGAGCCTCGGATAGGTACAGCTAGTCTGAAATAAACCTCAACGTAGAACCTACCACTATTGACTTGAATAAATTAACAATAACCGTTAACAGTAAGGTTCAATTACTTGCCTACGTTAGATATTGATGAATTAATGTTCCCAATATTAATAATGAATATCCATTTCAGACTGGTACATATAATCAAATTAGGGATCCGATTGATTGGAGCAATCGGATCCTCTCCAAGACTGTGGTTTCAGTCAGAGGAAGCCCTCCTTTCTTAGAAAGATATATTACTCACGAGAATATTCTACACTACCGAAAAAGTATCTGGTCTTAAATAATGTGAATATTTTAGTTTTTTATAGGACCAAGATAACCGTCAATCTGAAGAAGTCTGAAAAAAATACCAAGACCTTCAGCGTAGACAAACAAACAGAACTGGGAATATTTATACATTCATTATTATTATATTTATGGCCTATTCCACAAAAACAATAGATGGAAAGATAACGGAAACCATATCTACATAATGCATGGCTTTATCTCGCCCCCATGACTTTTGACCTACATTTCAATGTCCAACACACATTCTCCAAAGAGGTCAGCGATTCACCCTCCTAGTACAAAATAGAAAAGTAGATCCAGAAGATCGACGCCATACAACGAGCTTAAACATACGCGTGCATACGTAACACGTCCTTACAAAAATCTAAAACAAATGCCGCGAGTGCACTTGCACTCGCTGTACGTGAAGCGTGTCTATGTGTGCGTGTGTTCGTTCGTGCGGCGATTTCAAACCAACGCCATTAGCGAGTACGCTTGCACTCGCTGTACGTGATTCGTGCGTTTTCGACCGATATGGAGTAATGGAGCCGACCTTCTGCATTTCTATTCTGTACTGTCAGTTAATTTCGCTGTTATGTCCCTACACGTCATTGCATTAATCTTAGATCCTTGATTTACGACCCCCTAGGGAAGTGATGGTCGTTCTATTGTAAATCGAAATCAAATAGTTCGACGGACCAGTTAAAGTTACTATTCCCTAGATGATTTCTTATCTTGTATTCAATCGCGTCAACGATAATTTTCTCAGACAATCGTCTGAGTGGGAAGGCCTTGGCTGAACCTTTGAAAGTATTTGATTTTTGGTGTATACAACTGGAAGAAATCTCGTTGAGAACTTGACTAATCTCAAAAGATTCATATCACAAAATAAGTAGTTAATATATTAAATGCGAACACTTGCCACAGTACTGCAAAAACTAGATATTATTTTCATTAATATTTGCAATATGATAATAGGGTATTTTTTATTTGGGTTACCCCCCCCCCCTTAGAGGAGGCCTATGTCCAGCAGTGGACGTCTTTCGACTATTTTACAAAAAAAAACCAATTAGAGTCCCTGAATACTCGCGTGTCGTCAACGCGCTGTATCGTCTTAAATTTTTGTTAACGTGAAAAAATAACAAAATCGTGTCTGGTATTTTTTGAAAATCTATTTATTTATTATATTGTACTTTATTTACTTACTTCTTCTTTTTTCTTTACTTCTTTATGATCTATCTGACGGAATCGAATACGATTTTTTCAGTAACATTGGTATTTTACTGAAAAAATCGAACTAGAACCGAATTTAAACCGAATCATTTCATATAACCTAATATGGTTATTAGGTTATATTAGATGTTTTGGTTTAAATGATATTTGCCCTAATCCGTGTCAAAAACCGAACAATTAGTTATGTATCGTTTATTATTACTTTAAATGTTCAGGATAACGGTAGATGTGGATTCAGCATAGGTATGATGTTTTTATTACTATAATACCCAGTCAATATAAGTGGTCAATGACCGTTATAGCCTTGCTGAAATGCAAGAGCTATAGACAAGGCTCTTTATGGATGGCATCCAACTGGTCAAAACAAACGACCCAACACGAAGTAGGGACAAATGGAGGCTTCATAGAGTTGATGGACATTCGCTAAGTTTTCTAACGTGACTACAAGTATGAAATTATTCCTCTTTGCGGTATATGTCATTATGCCTAGCTATAAATTAATCTACCTTAGTTATCATAAATGTAATATGTTATTATAACTTATTTATATTATCATCTGCCTAGCCTTTTCCTAACTATATTGGGGTCGGCTTCCGGTCAAACCGGATTCAGCTAATTACAGTGTTTCACGTGGAGCGGCTGCCTATCAGATCTCCACATCCCATTAACTGGGTAACACGGTACTTCTTGGCAAGACTGGAGTCAGATTTACTGTCTTCTGACAATGGTTACCCATCCACAGACCAACCTTGGCAAGCGTTGCTTAACCTTAAAGATCGACCCGTGCGGCTGTTATTATTTAGCCACGAGCTCCTCTAACTTATTTATATATTTTACGTAAAGCATGCGCCGTAAACATTACGCGTACAAAAAAAATAAACTAAAAAAATACAACAGAATTTGTCGTAATACTGGCCATTTGTATTTTTTTGTAATTTATGTTTCAAACAGAAAACCCTGTTTGGAACAATCCGCTGATGGACAAACTTTTGTGATTTACGCTGATGCTCAATTTTTATTCGTCTAGCACTTACCGAAAATAATTCCCCAAAGGAGATGACTCTGGTAGCGTCTTTCAGTTCAGGAGGTAGGAGACTCTTGCAGGGTGTTTTGCCGTACTCGTTGATGATTTCACATAGCTCTTTCATTTCTGTGCAGACTCTGGCTTGAGCTTGGGCTCCTCGGAATTCAGTCATCGAACCGGGAATAGGTCTAGAAAAAAAAGTGTTTGGTCAGGGGAGCCCATCGAAAACGAAGTACGGAGCAGAATTTGCCGCATTCATGAATTTTGTTCCATAAGGAATCATTACATCACCAAGAATCGTAGATTTTGTCTGTACTAAAACATAATCTAGGTACTTCTAATAATATCGTGCATGTCCTTTTTGTTACAAAAAAATATCTTCTTTTGCGAATTATTATGTCAAACATAAGTTCGTTTATGCTGAATTATCAGAAAATTGTTTGTAAAACACTTTAAATCCTGAAAAATATAATAAATATGAAAACTTGCAAAAACCAGTGCAAATATTATACAAATTTCATAAAAACAATGTTTTGATAAATCAAAGATACAAATTATTGTTTTATGTTTTCAGACTTATTTTTTTTGTAGGCAAATCAAGGCTTCAAATAAAGTTTTTGCGCACAAAAATGCTCATTTAAGGTGAATGTTACGGGTTGCTCATTGCCATTTTCCCGCGAGATGGCGCTGAAGACAACATTTTCAGTTTTATTTACTTACGCCATACTTCACGAAAATAATATCTAACTCGCTTATTACACACACACACACAAATAGACATGATTGATAGTATGATTTGAAGTATGGCGAATCAGAAGGGTTTTTATGCCGTATTTTGACTAATTTCGATAAAGTGGAATATCCAATTGTCGCACCATTATTTCTGCGACTTAATATTGTTCCAATTACACTCGAAACAAAATAAAACTGAAAATGTTGACTTCAGCGCCATCTCGCGGGAAAATGGCAATGAGCAACCCGTAACATTCACCTTAATGGATTACTCAATGATTTTGCAGAATTTGATGCCAGTCCTAATTAGCCTCGGCTTGTAATCCTGCCTTACATAGACGAAAGTACCTATTACTTTGTTAGATAGGTTCTAATCGATTCTCTATCCAGGATATTATTGCGGTACACCGGAACCTAACCCATTCGCTTTTGATAGTCTATTAAGGAACACTAGACTTAGCTTTCATGTCAATGCATAAAACCATCGGTTTCCATGTTTTCACGATTGCCAAGAATGTGAATTTCTTCGCATAAATTTACCAAAAAAACATAAGTGTATTGAACTCAAATTATTTGCAATAGCTAAAAGAACTTTAGTGATAAGTATTTCAATATCGAGAGGTAAATTAAAATTAATTAAAATTTTCTAAAAACTTTAATACAATTAAATCTTCTTTGGCAATCTAGAATCTCTTAAATTGATATTTTATATTATTAACTTCTTAATTTTGATTGTTAATTCAGTGTAGCATAGTAATTAGAAAAAAGTTGAGTAATTGATTATTGCTTTTTTATTTACTTTTTAGAATAGAGCTTGTGAAAACCAGACACTGTTTGAAACTTAAGTCATGAAACTAATTCCATGAAATCAAACTATACCTAATACCGATATATAATAGATCAAGCTGAAACGGTCATGCCTGAGCACAATATCGGTATTTCATGATTACTTCTACACAAAATCACGGCGAACAAAAGTTATTATTCTGTTTCTGCACTGGTTCACTTCAATAAATACTGAGCCTTTGTAACAAGGTCGTACTGATGAAAACCCACTGTCGATTCTGTGAAAAGACTCAAATTACTTATCGCGAGATACAATCATGCGTGTCCGTGGCTCAATTGACAATACGAGGAGGAGAATAATATTATTTTCAATATAAAACTAGGCCGTTATTGACCAGAGTGTTGAAAGGCCTATACAAATTTGATTCCTGAATAAGTCTGGAGCTTTATCATATAGGATTTTTTATTGTATATGTTGTAGAAAAATAAAATAAATTAGTGAGCAGTTAAATGTGTTTTTTTTTTAAGGATGGGAAATCATCAAATGGCTGCTCCTGCTTTGGGTAAAGCAGAAGAGAGTGTCAGACTCTTATTGACTAAAACCCATCCGTGTTCCTCCTAGTGCCCTTTGCGTTTCAGGGTACGATGCCTCTTGCGAACGAAGTCCGCAGCTCTAGCAGGCACTGGCAATAAGAGGCTGCCACTCCCTTCCGCTCCGCCCAGAGCGGAAGGAGTCATTTGATGATTTCCCATCCTTAAAAAAAAAAGAAAAAAATGGCACTGGCCCTAGCGGGCCCCGTCTTTTGTGCTGACAGCTATTTGAGGCGCGCGTGGAACACGAGAATCGTCCTTCGACTCGCGACGCCCGAGTTATGAAATTTTGCGGGTCGATTTTTCAATAGCCAGACAACTTTAAACCTAGGAATAAAAATGGCAAATTGACATCCATATGGATGTCAATTTGCCATTTTTATTTCCATCATAATTTTTTCATTTATCCAAGGGTATTTTTTTGGAGGCAACTAGCTTCTAGCTGCCAACGGCTGCGCTCGCGTGAAATTTGAAAATTAGACCATGATCTGTTTTTCCAATTATTATTTTTTATGGACTTGCTTTTGACTTCGATCACACCTGATGGAAAGAGATGGAGCGCGCGTGCACAGAGGAGATGCCTGTTGACTCTTGCTTTGAAGGCAGACAGGTTATATGTGGAAAGAAACACAGACGCTGGCAGAGACAGGGTAAATGTCCCGTGTTCGGAGTTTCATTCTAACCCATTCAGCCTTTAAGGCGGAAGAAGTAACATCAGACAGTTACTTTCACAATAATATACCTAATATTAATATGGACATGTCAAACCGCCATATGTATTCTGATCAGCCCATATTGAAAGTATGTAAATGTATATCTTTTTGTTTTTTTTATGATGTCACTCGAGGAGCTCGTGGCTAGATAATAACAGCCGCATGGGTCGATCTTCAAGGTTAAGCAATGCTAGCCTGGGTTGGTCTGTGGATGGGTGACCATCTTAACATACTGAGTGTCCTCCGTGCCTTGGAAAGCACGGTCTCGGCTGTCATTTGTAGATCTTTGGCAGTCGTTACGGATAGTCAGAAGCCAGTTAATCTGACTCCAGTCTTACCATGAATTACCGTGTTACCCAGTTAGTGGGTTGTGGTGGTCTGGTAGGCAGCCGCTCCGCGTAAAATACTGGTATTTAGCTAAATCTGGTTTGACTGGAAGCTGACCCCAATATAGTTAGGATAAGGCTAGGCAGATGATGGGAACTTCTACTTACTTGCCATATTCATCCTTTGAGAAAGTAGGTTTGTGGTTTTTGTCGAACGATCCGCTGAACGCCGTCACCTTCTGTAGGTCTGTGTGTGCTTGAGCCTTTGTGTCGAATGCGGAGATCAGGTCAGTGAGTGAAGAACTCTGGAAGAGGAAAATAATGTATGTAGATATTATAAAACATAACCCTCCTAAACGAACATTAATGTGATAACCAGGGCCTCAAGTCCGCTATTACAATAGTGTCAGAATAGTCTATCATTGATTTCATAATTGTTGATTTTGACAAGTTTGGTAATCTACTAATATAAAAGCGTCATTAAGACTTTTCAATGGTCAACCACTGACATTCCATTGAAAGAAATGGCATAGAATGGTAATCTCGTACATAATGACAAATTAATAAATAATATGTAAAAATATATATTAAAGAAATCTGGCATAACTTCATGTTCAAATTTAGAAGTAGTTTTTCGAAAATCATGTGTACTAACGGGTTTTATAATAATGGAAATACGAAAATGTCTTTTATCCACGATGCTATTACGAGACCATTGACCGACATAGCAGACTTGGGGCCCTGGCCAGATGCGTAGTATTTGCTTACTGGCGTGCTTGTATAACCAGATGATTGAACGCAAACGAAGCAAAAGTTGTGGGTTCGGTACATTCTGTCTTCGCTCTTGAGATAAAGAAGTGACTTTGTTTAAATGTATTATAACCAGAAAGAAAGATTTATCTCGTTGCTCAGCTTTTAGCAAAAGTGACATTTTATCCGCGATAACGCTTGTCGAATAATCTTTCGATTAATAAAAAAAATAAAGTTGATCCACAATTGGTGGATAAATCGGTTAACAAACTTAAAATAAAACATAAATAACCTCCTCATTTTTGAAGACGTCGGTTAAAAAGTCAAAAGGTATGGAAATTATGCTGAAATGACATGTGGTCAATCCTAAACATTTTATTATCATGACAGGCACCTTCACTGATGGATTGTCACTTTGACTAGATCCCATGTTCGGGCCCGGGAGTGAGAAAGAATAGATAGATACCTTAAATACGTACAATGGGTAATACGAGTAGCTGTTACCTGACCCGAAAACGAACGAATTTTAACCCTCTGCCTGTAACATTAAGGGTTATTCAATTTGTATGAGTATATTAGACTAGCACTACTCGATGAACAAATACAATAATGATACAGACACGCAAATTTGATCTTTTATGAAGCTTAGGTATACAAATCGGGTGGCGTTAGCAGTGCTATACTATATATAGGTAGTCTTTTCTTACACGTGTTCTGAGGGTACCTAGGGATAGATAAGTAAGATTCTCAATCTCTCAAGAAAATTCTTGACGCAAAGGGAGAGGCGGAGATATATGAAATTTCATCCGACACCTGAATGTCAAGGTTCTTTGACCTCTTGAAGACTGTCAATCAAAACATGGTATATAAATATTAATACAGATTTATTGTGAAATAGTTGTTTAAAGTGGCATGTTGACTATCACCACCCTTGGTTGACTAATAGAGAATGCTTAACGCATAAGAGCCTATGCACAGTTGCACACGGCGTATTTTTAACGCGCCGACAACGTACGTTTCACGAACGCGCGCTTACGGCGCTGTAGATGACCAACAAAAAGCAGTACAATCTGCGTCTGAAACAAAAAACGGTACTATCTGCGCGATGTCAGTGCTTTAATAAACGCCGTGTGCAAAGGCCCTAAGTCTGCCGATGTATCTTTTTGAATAAAGTTTCAACTAAGAGAGAAATAATGTTTTTATTATAATTCTTACTATTGCTTTTAAATTTGTTACAAATATCAGACGAGTCCGTGTTTGGGTCTCGAAAGTTTTCGAAGACCCAATTGAATCGGTCCAGATTTGGAGAAAGTTGATTGTGAAAAACGAACTTATAGCCGCATTGCTGCAAACTTATAGCTGAATGACACAATTACTCAAATTTTAAATTGGCTTGAAAACAATTATCTCTACGCAAATATAAATAAAACCAAATTCATTAATTTTCAGAATTGTAACTCAAAACCTAAAATATTTAAAATTACTTGCGAAGGACATCAAATCAATGAAGTTAATAATTACAAATTTCTTGGACTTATTCTCGACCAAAACTGTAACTGGAAACTACATATAGAGCACATTTGTAAAAAATTCAACCAGTTTGTATTTGCTCTTAAACGCTTAAGGCGTACTGCGAGTGAAGCAGTAGCTCTAATTGCTTACCACGGGTATGTTTCCTCTTTGCTGAGATATGGACTCCTACTCTGGGGGAATTCTACAAATATAAATGATGCATTTCGGGTGCAAAAAAAATGTCTAAGAGCAATCTATGGTATCAGTTCAATAACATCATGCAGACCTATATTTAAGAAATTAAAAATCCTAACGTTAACAGGCCTTTATATATTGCAAGCTGGTATTTTTGTAAAAGAACAGTTTAAATTTTTCAAAACATGTGACCTACACTCAAAATATACCCGTCGTGACCCTACACGGCTAAAAATGCCTACCCACAAAAGCACACTATGCCATAAAAATAGTTACATAACATCTATAAAAATCTACAATAATATACCTAAACAAATTAGAGAGCTTCCATTGAAATATTTTAAATCCAAATTACAGAAATGGCTAATCGATAATTGTTTTTATACCGTAAAAGAATTTTTTGAAAAAAAAGTAACAGACAAATATGGCTACTGATTCCTATAAACATTCCTTTCTACCTACTGAGTGAAACACTAATTTATAATTTTCATTTCATGTAGATGCTTACTAAATATATCTTAAGTAGTGTAAGAAAGTATAATTATGTACCTGAAATAGTTACTTACGAAATATGTTATCTAGTTCTAATTCGAATTTAAAACGTACACTTTGTTCTGATAGAAAATAATATAATAATTTAATTTAATTTATGTAGGTACTTAATTATGTTGGCTCGAGTTAGACTTACATTTAACATTTTGTCAAAAAGAGCGATTTACATATTGTTCTAATATTTGTACGCCAGTAAATGGCGAAAAATGTCAGATCTCCCTATATGTAATAAGACCTAAAAATGTACCATGTTTTATACAAATAAAAATATTCTTATTCATCAGTGATTAGTTTTAAGACAGACGTTCGGAAACATAAAAATATTAAATCGAAAAGTGATTGCCTCGTGTATAAGAATTTATTAAAATAAAATGTTTATCTGACGTCTAGAAGTTAAACGTAGCGAATTCCGTTTCTATTATTTTATTCCAGCAGTAGCTAATGCTATTAAAATCGTTAGAGCTGAGTTTTTCGCCACCTATTTTAACTAAGTTACTTCAATTTCAGTTTATTCGAATCCAGTGAGTACCTAAGTCTCAATTTTTTATAATTACATTGCTGGAAAGCGTTTTCGCTTCCAAGGTTATTAAGCGGATTAGTGATTCTCCTAAGTTTTGTAATTTGAGATAAAATTCTGCTTTACCGAAGTGGATATTAAGTCCTTTTTAGGGTTCCGTACCTGAAGGGTAACTAACGGAAACCTATTAGTAAGCCTCCGCTGTCTGTTCGTTCGTCCGTCCGTCTATTCGTCGGTCAAGCCGTCCATTTGTCTGTCAGCAGGCTGCATCTCAAGAACCGTAATAGGTATGTACCTAGATAGTTGAAATTTTCGCAGAGAGTTTGTTTCTATTGCCGCTATAACAATACCTAAGTAATAAAATAATAATTTATATTTTTAAATGTTTTTTTATTAACTTTCATTGAAATTTTAAAAAATATAATTTATATGTAAAGAAAATAAATAAACAGTATTAAAATAAAATTTATGGTGCTTCCACACAAGAAAGGTCTTTTTTGGTTTATGGTACGAAATCCATCGTGTGAAAGTCCGACTCACACTTGGCCGGTTTTTTTGGTTGCAGTATTTCTTTTCATTCTTTTAGTAATTGAGTAGCCCGTGTCTAAATAATAACAGCCGAAGTGGTCGATCTTCGCAGTTGAGCGACACTTGCCAGCGTTGGTCCGTGGATGGGAGACCATTCATTACATACCATAACTCTTCGAATTGCGCCTCGGTTGGTCCCCGTTGTTATTTCAAGATCTTAGACATTTTACGGATAGATTTTCTGGCTTCTGAACCAAAAAATTTGACACCAGTCTGACCAAAGGATGACGTGTTACCCAGTGATGTGTTATGGTAAAATACTAGCGCTGAAACCCATCCGGTTGGACTGGAAGTCAAAATTAATTAAATGTTGGCTCATTTCGTCGTGATCGTTTGAGTAAATTCAAACTGCCTAGGAAAAGGGTAGACAGTTTTATTTTACTCAAAACGATTATCGAAATGAGCCAAAATATTGTTTATTTTAGATGAAATGAAATATTCTGTCTTCTCCTAGTATTCATGTTTGTTTACTATAAAAATATCAACTCGGGAATAAATAAACAATCATGTACCTCCATAATATGTCTGTATTCTATTGACTCTTTTCGACTGTCGCGGATTTTTTATGCATATATTTATGTATGTCTGAGATTATAAAGAACCCGTGCGTGACTTTTTAAACTTTCAGTATGGTCAATGTAAACATTATTTTTATGATTCATAAGAGATGTTGGCGGGTTTTGATTTTATTTAATGCTTTCATTAACGCTGTGGTAATGCGTTATAAATTAATAAATACGACTTGGCATCGACTGTGATTTAAAAATAGACGTCTGATAAACTTTGATGTTCGACAACTAAGCATTGTGGCGCATTAATATAGTACGCGTAAGTGTTTAGAGTTACTAATTATATTTACTTTTGGAGAGCAATTCTCCTAAACTAGACATCTTAATTATTATGATATTACACTTCGTAGTCTTCCTAACGTGGTGTGAGGTAGCAAAGCCCTCAACGATAGTGAGGATACTTATCCGCGAAAAAAAATTTGAATCGGGTCAGTAGGTACAGACCCCAGCTGCACATCAAGTTACTCGAAACTGTCAAATTTTCCCAATCAACCTTGAACCTAATGCTCTGGCGATAAACTTGAAAATTTATTAAGACAATGACATTCGCCAGCGATCTTGAAGGAACACAACGCGCACTCGTTTCACACCAGCGCGACCCAAAAATTCAGTAGCTTTTTGTATTTTCCTTGTCTTTAAAAAAATAATATATAGTTTATTTTCTTTGAGATAGTGCAATTTTCATTAATACTCTCGGCGGTTTTGGTCTGATTGTTGTTTTAAAGTCCATGTTACACATAATTTTTAAATTATTAAGAAATTAGTCTTATCCATACTAATATATGAAGCTGAAGGGTTTGTTTGTTTCTTTGTCTGCTTGAACGTGCTAATCTCAGGAACTACTGGTCCGATTTGAAAAATTATTTCTGTGTTAGATGACCTATTTAGGAAGGAGGAAGGCTATAGGTTGTATATCATCATGCTAAGAACAATAGGAGCGAAGCAGTAATGAAAATTTTGACGCAGACGTTAAAACGCATTCATTTGTTTCTTGATTCAAGTCTTCTCAGTTCAGTGGTATCCATCGATAACTGCTGAAAATGGCTGATTTAAACAAAACAGCTAGACTTCCAAGATCATTTTGAGCTATGGAAACTTTCAAAGATTATTATAATTATACAGCATTTAAAAATTCGTATCTTTTTGAGATTATTTTCTTATCTATATACTAATATATAAAGCTGAGGAGTTTGTTTGTTTGTTTGTTTACTTGAACGCACTAATCTCAGGAACTACAGGTCCTATTTGGAAAATTCTTTCAGTGTTAGATAGCCCATTTATCGAGAAAGGCTATAGACTTTATATCATCACGCTAAGATCAATAGAAGCGGAGCAGTAATGAAAATTGTGACGCAGACAAATTTGCGCGGGTCAACTAGTCAATGAACATAAACCTCTTCCATTACTGATGACTCACTGACTGACTGAGTGGGTCGAGGGACGTTTGGGACCGAGACCGCGGTCCCGGATTCCATCTATATTATTTTTGAGTAGTGCTTTACACACATCCTGCCATATTGAGTAAATTAAAAAAAAAACCGACCAACTGCGAGTCGGACTCGCACACGAAGATTCGGAACTCTTACTTGAACACGTGTTTTGTATGGAAGCCCTCTTTATTTTTTAATTTACTTTGTTTTTATAGCGGCAATAGAAATACACACTTTGTGAAAATTTCAAATGCTTACCTATTACGGTTCGTGAAATACAGCCCGCTGACAGATGGACGGATGGACAGCTGAGGTTTAATAATAGCGGAACCCTATTATTGGTTACTCTTTGGGTACGGAACCCTAATAAGACAGGAATTGTGAGTGACATCAAAGGTTGAGAGAGAGTGCTTACTTTTTAACTGCGTCTTGTCTGTTCTCTAATTTTTGCCAGCAAAAGCTTCTGCCATTTTGTCGTCATACTTTTTTATTGTGGAATTTATAGAATAAACATTACATTACATGTTGCAGACTAAATTATTTGATTAACCCTGCTGGAGTTATTTGAGCCGATGGCTAATAGGGGCATAGCGAAGGGTCTCTGCTTAACAAGAGGCTCTCGTTAGGCGGCTGGGTCAAGGGCTATAATATACCTACAGATTACAAAGACCTACATGTCACTGTATTGTGGATTTCGGTGCTTTGAAAGTAGGTCACTGGTGTGATACAGGGTAGCAGGAAACCGATAACCGACACAACCGACTTTCAAACACAAAAACAACAAAGTATAAAATAACTTTCATTTCCGAAATCGGTATCTTTGGTTTTGTTTCTTCGTTTTTCGATACCGTCTTCCGAAATTAAAGTTATTTTATACTTTGTCATGTTTTTATTTGAAAGTCGTTTGAATTTTTTTGTTAAGAAGTTTTTTATTTTTCACTTTTTAGTACTTACACGATGCGAGGTCATCGTCTACGCAGAAATCATATCATCCAAGTAAGCAGAAATGCTCATAAAATAAAAAACTACTGAACAAATCTGAATTAAATTTTCTATTATGGAATTTTGATTACTTTATTTAAAAAAAAAAAAAAAAAACAAATACCAACCGAATTGTGGACCTCCTCGCTCTTACAATTACTTGTAGGCGCTGAATTGATGAACATGGACTCCATTTAGAAACTGGGCAAAGTATTATTGATTTTTTCAATCAGGAATTTCTAAGAAGCAGTCGACAGTCGGAATTTGTGCTCGGTTGATTTTTGAAGGTGCCTTCTCCTATTACATGGCACATAAACATATTTAACTTACTTCATGGCACATGAAGATGTTAAGAACATTATTATACTTAACCATACCATAATCTACTTCTTACTTAACTGAAGCTTAGTATGTACTAAGCTTTTGTTAAGTAAGCCTACAATACTTTTAGTTACAAGAAGAAAAACCACCCTTTCAAGTGGCCTTGACCTGTCATATCTTAAAAGAAGTCTACAGGGATTCTCCGATAATTTTCAAGATGCCTTTTAAGTTCCGCAAACATGAAGAGGTAACGACTGTGCGAGAAATCCTTAAAGAGTTATTTGTCTTTGTCTAAACTTTGAAATCTTTTGTAAAACAAAAGTTATTCAATAGATACAGTAAGTACTAATACCCTTCTGAGTACCTATCCTTTAACAATTAAGTTTGATCAAGCTGCTGAAAAAAAGAGTTTATCAAGAAAGTGAAGCTTTATTATTGGCAAAATAATGAGAGTATTCAGAGGCACATAATTACAACCGTCGGAAGAGGTCATTGTGTTTACTTTATTGTGCCCTGATGAACACAAATCAACTGGCAAAAATAACCGGTTTGCAATCCCTTGAACCAAATTTAATATTTTATTAATTATTCTTTACATAATTGCTGATTGTTTTACTATTGTCTGCTTTGCGGACAGTGAACTTATTAATTAAATGGACGAAGTTTCCTCTTCAAGCTGATGAACCAAAAATAATATCCTTATTTAGCCTTTTTCTGCGAAAACTCAATAAATGTTTAACCAAACATGTTATAATTTCTGGCGCAAAATAAGTACTTACAAAATTTACTCTTGACATCCTTAATAGATTTAATTATATTGTTTTCTGTCTGTGTTCATTTTGATATTAACAAAATGATTATATTCAATTTCAAATTCGTCTTTTATGCACAAAGGAAAAATGGAATAATATTATTGAAAATAAAGTGAACTTTGGTATATTATCTATATCTATACTAATATATAAAGCTGAAGAGTTTGTTTGTTTGAACGCGCTAATCTCTGGAACAACTAGTACGATTTGAAAAAAAAATTTTGTGTTAGACAGCCCATTTATTGAGGAAGGCTATAGGCTATATATCATCACGCTAAGGCCAATAGGAGCGGAGCAGTAATGAAAATTGTGACGCAAACGAAGATGCGCGGGTCAACTAGTTATTATTAAAATTTTTGTTTGAAAAACTACGTCTTAAAACTGTTCATGAGATTTTCTAACAAATCAAGAGCTTTTAGCCTTGCCTATCCCTCGGCGGTAAATAAAGCCATGTTTTTATAAAATCCCAGTATAAAGTAAAAAACTTTTATTTCTTTAAGATAGTAAGTAAGTAAGAGGCGAGTCTCGCTGTGTCATGAATATAGAATGAGTTGACCTGTAGAGCTTTCACATTCCTTTTTTTTTGGATGGGAAATTATCAAATCACTCGTCCCGCTCTGTCTCTGGGCGGAGCGGAAGGGAGTCTCGGACTCTTACTGACTAAAACCAGAGGTGGATTAAATGTTGCTAGCGCCTTAAACAAACCACAAGCCCCTAAGGGTAGGCACGAGCAGGCACGAGGCGATCCAGAATTTCGCTCAGGGGGGTGGGGAAAAATTTATCTTTATGTGGAGAGGGGAGTTATTGAAAAAAACGCGGCTTGACAATTTATACGTAAGAAAATTATAGCGCACGTATCGAGCATCAAAAATAAGGTACTAATTGAATAACAAAATGACACTACCCAACCCGGGAATCGAATCCAGCCGTGGTTTGTGACCACAGGACCAACGATACAGTCTTAAGCAAGAGAGAGCTACTGTGAATATCGCAAAACAGTTGGCAGATGATGATATAGTTCGGAATCACTATACAAATAATGGTTTTTTATTTATGTAAGTTTTAGGTACTTTTTTTTCGTGCGCCCCTTTGTGATCTGGCGCCCGTAGGCACGTGCCTACTTTGCCTTAAGGATAATCTAAAACTTACCCGTGTGGCATTGCCACTTGCAATGCCTCTGCGTTCCAGGGTCTCTCTCTCTCCCAACTCTTTTAAACAATGCCGCAACCTTGGTAGTCGCTGGCCCTAGCGTGCCCCGTCAATTATGCTAACAACTCTTTGATCGTTGCCCGCCGAGTAAAGATTTTTGAAGAATTTTCCTGTGTTATTAGGGAAAGATTTTGAGGAAATATTTTGCTGATTGGCATCCCATTGGGCGTACGTAAGGCTTGTAAAGATATAAATCCAAAAGAAAAAAAAAGTACGAGTATAATGTTTAATCCATGTTGCTGTATTTACAACATTTTTAAAGCCACCTACAGTCCAATGTAATTTAAAATAGCACTTCGCCCGCGACTTTGTCCACGCTGCAATTTTCTTAAGGATCCCTAATTTTTTTCTAGACAAATTATATACTTAAACCTTCCTCGAGAACCACTCTATCCATTGGTGAAAACAACGTGGATATCGGTGCAGTAGTTTTTGAGTTTATCGCGAACAGACAGGCAGACAAACGCGACGGAAGACATTGTTTTATACACAGTACGTTTTGGTCTTACTCCGTACTAATATTATAAATGTGAAGGTTACTCAGTCTGTCTGTTTCCTTTTCACGTCGTAACGACTGAAGGGATTTATATAAAACTTGGCACACAAGTAGACCATGTTGCGGAATAGAACATAATATACTAGTTATTCCGGTGGTATACTCCCTTGGCATAATTTTCAACTTTTATGCTGGCGAAACCGCTGGCAGGAGATAGATATACCTATGTTTAAACAACATTACATAAAATAATTCTCATAAATTCATGTAAAGCCGACTTTTTCCGATGTTATATTTCAAGCAATGCATTATACTGAGCTTTAAAGTTAATAGTTTCATTGTTACTATATTTATAATCTAATACTACTGTTGTCTGTACATTACCGTTTCTCTCAGTGCATAAATCGCAACCAAAATTTGTATATACAGGGTTACTTGTAATTCGACGTTTATCCATGACATTTTGATAGGGGAGCCAAAATAAAACGAATTGAATCCCCTATTTGTATGGCCGAAATTTAATCGTTCTCGATATATTTGATTTTTTAGGTTTTTTCGATATTTACCCAAAAGTTTACATTTTACTCCAAATTAAAAGAAAACTACATATGGAATGAGTACCATTAGAATGTGATATTGTAGCTGGCACTTCAGTTAAGCGATGAACATAATTAAAAGTACTTACTTCAACAAAATTATTAAAATTACGAGTGATTTAATAATAATATCTTACCAACATTTTCAAAATACTTTAAAAAAAATGTTGTCTCGCTCAAAAACTTACTATCAACGTAATCGTACAAATAACTAAAAAATCTTGCCTATTTTGTAAGCTTTCCAAAAAGGTATAAAAATTAAATAAAAAATACGCGATTCGTGGTATGGCATGTGTTTGAATCAGCGCGGAGATAGAAAGTAAAACATCCAATTTGACTGGCGAATTTTTTCGTGACGGGGCGGGGCCTAAATCATTATCGGTCACAGTTGTTAATTCTGGTTTCTGTTTTTTATCTTTTATTATTTTGCGTAAAAATCTGAATACTTATTAAAATGAATAAGCATTAACAATTTCGGATCTTTCAGTTTCAGTTTAGTTTAAGTACTTACAATGAGTAATCTTTATGATAACAGTGGAAAAATAATTACCCAAACATAACTTTCATAGGAATTTATTTCACAAGCATATTTATCATTCGTTAACATCCAAACTTTTCATTATTTAGAGAATATTATACAACTTTTCGTATCCTTAACTGATGTTTCGACCGCAGCTGTTTCTAAAACATTGTGTAAACGGACTTTATTACCAGAGCTAAAGATGTTTTCTTTGTGGATTGTTTGACTTCTCGCTAAACACTGTTTTGTCTAGAATCCAACGTATGAATGGATTTGTATGAAATGTCAAGGATTTTGCATAGTTTATGCACGATAAAAAGAAGTGATTTGTATGACGTAAGAGAGAGGAAACAAATGGAATTCAAAGAAAAGTAGACAATGTGTTTCTTTTATATTTTATTTCCCTTGTTTTCTTTCTGTTTGACACGATACGTACGGTTTCATTTTGTAGATGACATTCTCAGTGAAGTTCTGATCTTTCACGATTAAATTCAAAGATCTAAATTTCAGTTTTGATATATTGCATAGTTCTTATATTTTATTTCAAAGCCCAGATGTTTGTTTTCCTCACGGAACCTTGGCACATTTAGTTTTAATATAAATCCAAGAACCATTATAAATGTCATGTCACACTATTTTCAGCTTCATTGATAAATATTTTAACATTAAAATGTCGTATCATCTATTATTATATTACCTTGTTCAATAATTCGCGCTTCAACAGAAACTTTATGATTTCAAATTAAAGTTTATTTTAAATTTACATAACTTTTATTGAGAGTTAAATATCAATATTAATTGGGTTTTGTAGTTCAATCCTAACTTTATAATTAATAAATTAGTAGAAAAGCATGATATTCGTTAAAGCTATGCCAAGAAGTTTCGAGATGAAATGTCTATGTCATCTACGTAAACAAAATTCCTAAAACCATTAATCTGCACAGTTCTGTTTGGAAATAGACTTTATTTTGCTAGAAAATGAAATGAAGATTCCAAAATACACGAAAATGCTCCGATTCACTATATGATAAACGTAATAGTGCAGTACTGTCATTAAACAAATCTAGATTTATATTTGACAGAAGCCGGCAGCTGTGTCAAGCCTGAGTCACGTCTAGTACAGATGTTCACAGTCTATGCCAATTTCGGATTGAATGGTGTGAGAATGTGTGTATAATAAAACGTTTATATTGACAGAATATAAATTTAAATTAGTAGAATTCTTGGCTACGAGGTTTGAAATTTAAATCTCCTGTGGTTTTCGGTTAACCTTTTCGCAGATTATGTTAAATTATGATGATGATAGGTGGAGTGAAGTACTTAATCCAGGAATCGAGGGTTACGTCGGCGTCTTATGTATGTCAAAGGTGGAGTAAACACCATTTAGATGAATTTTGTATTTTCAACAAATAAAAGAAAATTTTGAGATACTCGAAAACTGTAAATTTAAAAACTCTAAATTGATTAAGAATTTGATTATAATAATTTTTGAACAGATTTTCCATACGTATCCAATATCGATTTACTTACTAGATAACATTTACTTACTAGAGATCCATTTCGAAAATAGACAAGAATAATAGAAAAAGAATAATGGGATAAAACTATGAAATAACAAACTAAAAACGAAACTTGTATTCATGACTTTCAATCATAATTTGATTCATGAGTCAGAAAACTTTTAAGAGCAGCTCTCAAAAGTTCGTCAATTTAAAAGCTAAAATTATCACAAAACAAAAACGTTCAATTCTAAGAACTATATTTATTTTGATAGTTCGTTGAAAATAAAAAATATGCTTACGTAAAACTGTTTTTGTTCTGTTTATAATACTGACTCTGAACTTAAATCCTATTTCATGTATTTAAATCATCAATGTACTTTATTTACCAGTTTAAGAATGAAATTACTTGTATGTTTAGAAAACGATATATGAGACTAATGTTCTATGAAAAACTAAACTGTTGGTCAGCTTAAAACTATACTATACTGTCTACATAGTGTATATGTCACCGGATAATAGCAAACTCCGTAAGATGGTAAAATATCTTTTTTAGATTATAATTTCTCCATATCTTGCGATCAATATATGGGATTCGATTTAGTGTTTTCAAAATGATATCAGTTTGAAAACAAAAATAGTTTCCAAATTATACGTGCCTTATTGAGAAAAATGAGTTTACAATTTTATGCAACATTTTACAATCTTACGACGCGGACGTCTGCAATTTTTCGGTGACATATACAACATAACTCCTTTTAGCAGCGGCACAGAAGTCCGGTAAAAGCTGTGTTTTACTCAGACAAGCACGACGCGACGATGTGACAACGCGATTCCAAATAAATTGTTTTTTTTTTTTGTAGATCTATTTCATGTAAACGCGCTGTCACATTATCGCATATCCTTTGAATGTAATATAATTTGATATCGACCATATCAATGTAATTGGTTCAGTGTTTTTACTATTTTTAAAAGTTTCAAAACGAAGGTTCTGGTAGGTACTAGTAACTAATGTAATAAAGACAAAGGTCAGGTATCTACTGAACCGATTTCGAAAATTCTTTTACCAATAGAAAGCCACGTTATTTGTGAGTGTTATAGGCTATATATTAACCCGAAAAATACCGCCCAACGAAGTGGGGACGGGTCAGCTAGTTATTAATAAAATAGTCTAATGTAACATATAGGACGCTTAATGGCATCCCACATGCCATACCATTTGACACGCAGTCACGTACACGCAGTTTGAACTTCTTTTTTTTTTAAATCGCCGTTTTTAATATCCTATGGCCCATCAACCAAAAAACATAGCGCCCGCCGATTTTTTTACAATAAAACTATTTAATTGTTGTTGCGTCGCTACGGCTATTGCGACCGGGTAACCACAGGTTAATAACAAAATGTAGTCGAATATTTATTATTAGAAGGGAACATAATCTAAATAAATTAACAAATACTTAATTATCACACACTAATTAACACGAAATTATGTACAAACGCGTATAAAAACAAAATTAATCATTGGGCATCAAAAAAATAATCCACATCGCTGTCAATGGCAAAAGTTCCCAGAACACTGGCAGCATTGCCGCGTTGAATCGCAATGCTGATTCTTTGGCCGAAAAAAAAAAAGTCGAATATAATGTAGACTAAAATATCTGAATTTGTCATTGTTCGGGTGAATGATAGAGTGAATAGTTAGTTGGTTGGCGTTGCGCCTGCGACCTCCGTTGTTTAACACTCATTACGTTTGACTGATCGCTGTTTTGACGTACTTATGAGCCGTGATTCATGCTTCCGTCTACGTACTTGGAGTATTCACAGGAATTTTACAGGATTAAATTGAGCTCTTTTTCATAAAAAGCGCATATTTTAGGTTGCTTTATTCAGAAATATATATAAATAGTTACTGCCAGTAGCTGAGGAGCTCGTGGCTAGATAATAACAGCCGCACAGGTCGATCTTCAAGGTTACACAACGCTTGCCAAGGTTAGTCTGTGGATGGGTGACCATCGTAACATAACGAGTTTCCTCCGTGCCTCGGAAAGCATGTTAAGCCGTTGGTCCCGGCTGTAATTTGTAGATCTTTGGCAGTCGTTACGGATTGTCAGAAGCCAGTAAATCTGACTCCAGTCTTGCCATGAAGTACTGTGTTACCCAGTTAATGGGTTGTGGAGGTCTGGTAGGCAGCCGCTCCATGTAAAATACTGGTATTCTGCTAAATCCAGCTTGACTGGAAGCCGACCCTAATATAGTTGGGAAAAGGCTAGGCAGATGATGAGTTACCGCCAGTAGCGGCTTCGTCTGCGTCAATAACAAACACCATCATAGGAGATGGCCTACTCTTGTGCAAGTTACATCCAAATCCGTCCAGTATTTAAGAACTAAAGGGGTAACAAACGCACCAACAGAAAGAGTTACTTTCGCATTTATAATACTACTATGGATTTTAAATCTTTTTGGAGTCATGCATTGAAAGATAGTATAAGTTGAGAAAATGTGACAAGCTTTTTTCAACTATGTTCAGGTCTTATGGAATACAACTGAATGCCGATTTTTTACATTAACAAACTACCTATTTTAAAACGAAAATAACTAATGTTCCTCTTGAAGGTATCGTCAAATAACGTGTTAATATTCCCACTGCTGTGAAACATGCCAATTAGAATCTTATCTTGTCATGTCACAAGTCTTAGAATGTATAGTTCAAGGCCTTATCAGTTTTCTCTCTAAATAGATCTTTGCTGAGAGTAAGTGTGATGAAAAAACTGCACTAAGGGTTAGTGCATGTACTTTGATTCTTGCCTACGCCATACTTCTCGCAAGTCAGTGGCCTTAGTGCTAGTTTTTTAACGTTTTCGATCGCGTTAGCGTAAACGTCAATTTTACTATAAAACAAACCTGAAATCGCGAAAAAAAATCTGCTGTTCAGTACATTTATGTTCGCCTACTCATCATCATCTGCCTAGCCTTTTCCCAACTATATTGGGGTCGGCTTCCAGTCAAACCGAATTTAGCTGAATACTAGTATTTTACGCGGAGCCGCTGCCTACCAGACCTCCACAACCCAATAACTGGGTAACACGGTACTTCTTGGCAAGACTGGAGTCAGATTAACTGGCTCCTGACTATCCATAACGACTGCCAAAGATCTAAAAATGACAGCCGGGACCAACGGCTTAACGTGCTTTCTGAGGCACGGAGGAAACTCGCTATGTTAAGATGGTCACCCATCCACAGACCAACCTTGGCAAGCGTTGCTTAACCTTGGAGATCGACCCGTGCGGCTGTTATTATCTAGCCACGTTTCACGTTCGCCTACTAACTGGTCAAAATATACTGTCTATGTTTTTTGCGATTTCAGGTTTGGTCCCATCGCAAAAGTTGTTTGTTATCAGGAATACAATCACGTGTTAAAGTATCGGTCACAATTACCAGTCACCCTATATATGTCACCGGAAAATGGCAGACTCCGTAAGATTGTAATAAATCTTGATAAGACTATAATTTCTCGATATATTATGAAAAAATCGTTTTATATATAATAAATACCATCCAAATTCAATAATTTCCAATATTTATCTGTGTCTATTTAGAAAAAAAAGTTTACAATTCCACGCCATATTTTACAATCTTAACCCCAGTGTCAGAGTTTTTAAACCGCCTCAGGGGCCTCTAACATGGTTTATTTGACGACCGCCATTTGGCGGCCGGGACCACCGGATTATACGTGCCTTCCGAAGCAAGGAATCATCTTTTTATCAGACAATCATGTGATTCAAGCCTGCAATGTCCTAGCCAAACTGGAAACAACTTTACAAAGTTTGCTTCCCGTGGAAATCGAACCCACGACCACTGGGTCACAAGGCAAACGCCTAAACCACTCGACCACGGAGGCAGTTACATAATTATGAACAACAACAAAAATCAGCGGTTCAGAACATTTTGTCGAGTTATGCGCACATGAATGTATGTGGCAGTCGACTTTTTTACGCGATTTCTGTGTTATGGTAAAAGTGGCTCATAATTATGAGTACAATGACCTCTTAATAGGTATTGGGTTTATTATTTTGCACCTTCTAGAAGTCTGTATCGAAACAAATAATACTACATACATATTCACGATTCTAAACCAGTACACACTATTACACTATTCAGTTCAGATTTATTTATTATTCTATAACATCTCTTGGATCTACTTCTATTGAAGATTTCATATATCGCTTCTTTGCTTCAATAACGTGATAAGTCTAACGATTAATTATTTTTTATGACGTCTTTTGGATAAATTAAATCCGGCACAGCGGTTTTGCTTCAATAATGTGATAAGTCTGACAATTTTATTTTTTACGGTTTTTAGAAAAATAAAATCGGTCAAGATGGTTGGTTTCAATTATTTTAAAATAAAAAAATAAATAATTAGATGTAGGACTTACCACGTTGTTGAAGTAGAGGCGATATTTCCTTTGCATGTTCAATTTATTGATGTTCTGTCACCGTTAGAAGCTCGTATATGTCAAAGTTATTTATGTCCTTTGTATTTGACGGTACATCAAAATAATAGCAAAGGAGAAGGGGATCTGCCTCGATATTAATAAATAATCATGAATACGAAACAAGATCCTCGGCAACAGATCAAGGACAGCAAGTAAATAAAAGGGTAACTAAGGTTAATAAGAAATATTTATATAAACCAATTTCACTTATTTAAACACAAAAATTACAAAAAATAGATTGATGTTCAAAAATAAGTCGAAATCGTGTCGTTTCTTTGTTGAATACAAATAGAAATTTTATTTTAGCAGGTTTATTGTCAATATTTTTTGTTATAAACGAACCATCCGTATGGAAAACGGAACCCTTATAGGATCACTCGTGTGTCTGTCTGTCCGTCTGTCACAGTTTCTTTTCTCTAAACCTACTGAACTGATTCAGTTATAATTTGGCCAACATAATTATAAACTCGAATTAACCAAATACGGACGTGTAATAAAAATAAATACATTTGGAAAATGGGGTCACTTTTTGGGGGTCAATTAGAAAATAATAAAAAGAAATCGAAACGTGTTATGAACGTGTTCAATATAATAATGCACTGAGACAATAATATTGATGGTTTTGCCGCCATTATTAGGAAAAGAGGCGCATCCTTGATGTCTCGTGTTCGAGGCAGCACAAACAGTATTCTCATTATACTCGCAGATCGGTGGGATTCCCCGATGATGCGCTGGTGGATGAAGCTCCACGCTGATTTTTATGAGTCTGTCACCTACTAACACTAGAATTTAAGTAAACTTGTAAACCCTATGGATTTCGGTCTGAAATAAAAACATTCTATTCTATTCCATATCAAATGAAAGGTCTGTTCGTAATCACCCTTTTCTGTTAATGGTAGGCAGGGTATAAGCAGTAGGAAATAAAACAGATATTAACTTATTGCTTGATTCAAGAATTAAAGATTCATTTATACTCACCACTAAAGAATAAAATTACAATTTTAAGTAACTTATTTCAAGAATTCGAGCTCGACTGCATTCCATAGTCCATGTAAATAACCAGTTTTATTACATTCTTTAATATTTCATAGAACCAAATGAAACTTTTATTCAGTAACAATTTCAATAAAGTCTCTTTGTGCCAATAAAAAATATTCTTTCTATATTTTTGTCTACCCCGGAGTTTGAAGTGCAATAAAATGCATTCTTCTAAGACAATACTAGGTTCACCTTTGCGGAATTTGTTTGAAAGAGTCACCGCGGCCCTAGAACGCAAAGGGCATTTTGAGGAACACGGATGGGTTCCACAGTAAGATTCTGACACTCCCTTTCGCTCCACCCATCCTTAAAAAAAAGGTTTTACCCAGCGTAGCCCGCGGGCTTATACAGAATCGCATAAGGCTTTAGACAAAGTACCATTCTTTTACGAAATGTGATTGTTGAAATACCAAAATGATTGACCACATCACATTTTGACAGCATTTGTAGCCCTTACATTATTCACGTTTTGACGCTATCACTGGCGTCGGCAGAACGTCACTTATCTAGAGCCTATACTCTCACTTTATCAACAAGGATTGCTAAAAAGTCCAAAATGGCGCTTTACCACGTGTACACATTTTTTATTTTTATTTGTAATGGGTTTGCTCTTGACTCTAGTCTATGTCAGAGATGATTTACGAAAATATTGTAATGAAATTGGCATGTCTTAGAACTAAAAATTTATCTGACATCTACAAATCCGCACTGGGGTCCGCGTGGTGGATCCGGACTGGTTGTCTATGATTCAGCAGTGAGAACATATCGGCTGATTATGTTATCTCATCCTATGGCAATTCTATAGATTATGGATCTTGATGATATAGCTGATAGAAGATCTTTTAGTCTATAGCTCGAAATCAATCGTTTCACTACTGACTCGTTAAGAGCGCTGTCACAATTTTTCTTGAATTTGAGCGTTTGATTCGAGTTTTGATATCTGATTATGCTTTAGATATAACACAAAAAAAAAACAAAAATACGTCTAAGAAAGTTCGATAGTTGATCTTGGGAGTGTTCTAAATAAATATATAAATTTGTTCACGTACATTAGTAAATTCTTTGTCTCCGCAAAGGGTGTTTCATAAAATTACGCTTTTGGGAATCTTTTGATGCTTTAGTACACCGAAGATATAATAATTTAATCATTTTTAAAAATGCTCATGATACAACTGTACCTTCTACTTTGGAATGATCAAATCAATTTATTACGATTCATGCACTAATACACCAAAAATAATTCTGTAAATTTTTGTCAATTTTCCGTACGAAACTATAATTTTTATCTATGAAAGTATAATCCAAATTCAAATCAAAATTATTTAATAATTAAGGAGGTATTGTTATAATGCATGAAAAAAAATATTGGTCTATTTAAAAGTAAACTCATATTTTTAAGCAATTGTTGTATACAGCGCTACAATCACTATAAATTTCGGGAAACGCGGTTTGTAGCTTTAGTCCGGGGCAAGCGATCGATTTTGTAATAACACCCTTAAGTATTAAAGTTTTGAAAAATATTGTTCAACAAAACCGCAGCTCTTTCGTGTTGTACTCCATTATAAGGGTTTCGTACCCAAAGGGTAACCAACAGAACCGTATTACTAAGCCTCCGCTGTCCGTCCGTCCGTCTGTCTGTCAGCGGGCTGTATCTTAAGAAACGTAATAGGTAGAGAGTTGAAATTTTCACAGATTGTGTATTTATATTGCCGCTATAACAAAAAATAATAAAAATTAAGGTTTATGGTACGGAATCCTTCGTGTACGCGTCCGACCCGCACTTGGCGGTTTTTATAACCCTAGACTATCACCTACCTATCAAACTGTAATATTTTTTGAGTTGGCAACACTTTACTGCACAAATGGCGGTAAATTCATATCTTGCGTTAATTTTGGGACATAGTATATATTTAGCTCGTGCCAATACGTTGGAAGAAGAGACCAAGTTTTAGTAAAATTCCTTCCAAAAATAACCCGCGTTACTACCCCATTACATAATACGAGTAGTTATTGCTATGTATCTAGTCCCACTTTGTGACTATTACAACGATATCAGACGAAACTTCGAAAGTATTCAAGAAATTCTTGGCAACGATCCCAAAGACAACGAAAAAGTTTTCATTATTACGTGTTACATAAAAATGCTATTGTTTCGTGGAGTGCTAATGGGAATATTTTTATTAATTGGACATGTTTTTTTTTTACTTTTTGTATTTTGAATTTGGAATGTTCGCGAATGTAATGACGTAGCGAGGTGTATTATTTCAGTTTCAATGACAGTTCAATTTCGGAGAACAAAGAGAGATGAGTCGAAACAAATGCTGTGTGACGTTACACACATTCCGGAGGTATCTTCCCGGTGAGTCAGAAGGAATGTTGGAATTGAGTTTAACCTCTGGATGCATCATGCATGTAATGTTATTGCAATATCTCGTACGGATCTGACGCAGATTTCAATCGGAGATAATTTTGTGCGTTAATATGTTAGGATTTTCCGTTCGTATATTTATTTTGTAATGGTATTTTAGTGCATTTCTTCTCTGTCTTGCAAGTTTTCGCACATTAAAAAAATATAATAGTTGTCATTGCAGATACTTGCATTCGCGTAGTCTTATCTCATATATAAAGACTATATCTTTACATTTTTTTTTAAATCTAAAAAACAAGAGTCAAAAGAAAATTTAGAGCATGAGCTGTCCAACATTTGCATAAAAAACATCTTATCAGTATAAAACTTAGAAAGTAACATTTTAATATAAAAAAAATTATCCCATAGCAAAGATATTTTCACCACCACATAACCCCAAACCAACCCATACTGAATAAACCCATACTGATACTACCCATACTTATATTAGACATGTTTTATTAATAAAACAAGTTTAAGTTAACTCATCATCATCTACCCAGCCTGCCTTTTCCCAGCTATATTGGGGTCGGCTTCCAGTCAAACCGGATTAAGCTGAATACCAGTATTTTACATGGAGCGGCTGCCTACAAGACCTCCACAACCCATTAACTGGGTAACACGGTACTTCATGGCAAGACTGAAGTCAGATTTACTGGCTTCTGACTATCCGTAACGACTGCCAAAGATCCACAAATGACAGCCAGCACCAACGGCTTAACGTGCTTTCCGAGGCACGGAGGAAACTCGGTATGTTAAGATGGTCACCCATACACAGACCAGCCTTGGCAAGCGTAGCTTGACCTTGAAGATCGACCCGTGCGGCTGTTATTATCGAGCCATGAGCTCCTCACAAGTTTTAAGTTAACCCTCTATACTTAATTACGTTGCACCGTTAGTTAAGAAGTTGACTGAGATCCCTAGTCGCAGTTTAATTTATAAAGTTTAAAGTTCAATCTAAAGTTAACAGCTTTCTTGTTAGTTCATTAACGGTTTAAGTTTGTTTTTGCAAAATAATATACTTATAATTATTTTTTCATCAAATGACTCCTTCCGCTCTGGGCGGAGCGGAAGAAGTGTCAGGCTCTTACTGACTAAAACCCATCCGTGTTCCTCCTAATGCCCTTTGCGTTCAAGGGTACGATGCCTCTTTCGAACGGATTGTTTTTTTAAAAAAATGATCAAAAATCACTACCTTTCTGTTTTTTCTATTTGTAATGGGTTTGCTCTTGACTCTAGTCTATGTCAGAGATGACAGAGACAAAGTCTATGATCGTTTTCACTTGGTTCCTATGTTTTTTTTTTTTTTTATTTGTTACATAATTATAATTGCACATTTTTATCTATTATGTATTTATTTATATAAATCATACACGTAAGACTACCTGCAGTACTGTCTTTCCATTATCTTTGTAATCCATCCAAAGGTTGTCTTGAAAACATCGCTATTAGCGATAAGGCCGCCCATTGTGTCACCCTATTTAATGTTTTCTTCATTTATTTTTTTTTGTAACTTATATGGTGTATAATTAAGAGTATTCTATTCTATCCTACCTCTTAAGGGGTTATTGTACTCATTATTATGAACAACTTTTACTATTGGGCCAATCCCGAAATAGCGAAAAAAAATCAGCTGTTCAGTACATTCTGTCGAGTTATGCGCACAGAAATGTATTGGAGAGTCGATTTTTTTTTCGGGATTTCAGTTTTGTTCTCATACCTAATGAAAATGAATTCAATGACCCCTTAAGAGGTATTGCGATTATTCTGTTACAGGTTGTATTTAATCTTGAAAATATTTATGTCACCGGAAAATCGCAGACTCTGCAAGATTGTAACAAATATTTAATTTTTGCCATATTACTGTAGTGTGGCCGTAGTATTACTGACACGCTTGGTTTATGCTGAAGATTTTGATAACGTCACTAGAAGTGTCCGCAAATATGACTTTGTGCTCTGTTAAAGCTGGTGAAGGAAAATTTCGTCAACCTGTGCTTTATGTTATTCTTATAAAAAAAAAATGGACTAAGTGCAAGTCGGACTCGCGCATGAAAGGTTCCGTACCATCCCATTTTTATTATTTGTTGTATAGTGTTTGTATAGTGGCAACAGAAATACACACTCTGTGAAAATTTCAACTGTCTACCTATTACGGTTCATGAGATATAGCCCGCTGACAGACTGACGGACGGACGGACGGATAGACAGCGGAGGCTTAGTAATAGGGTTCCGTTGGTTACCCTTTGGGTACGAAACCCTAAAAAAGACTTTGTTAAAGAATTTCTCCTGTGTCGTGGGTGCATTTACATACATAAAAACTCACATACAAAAACAGCCAGACCCAGAACAACTATCTGTAGGCGATACAAATAATAGTTCCTCGCGGGAATCGAACCCGCGACGCACAGCGCAGCAGTCAATCAACTACTGCGCCAACCGTAACCGCGTAAAGTGCATATCAAGGCAACGATTTTATTTGCCAATAAAACGTTTTAGTACTTTTATTTCTATATTAATGTGCTAATAAAATGTCCCACAAACAGCTGTTCTCCTTAGCTTTTGAGTTCTGCGGGTCTAAAAAGGCAATCTGTAAAATTTTATTTTTATCTTTATCGCTAATGCAATTAGGTTCAAGGTTGATTGGGGAAACTTGACAGTGACGGGTAGCGTGATGTGGTTTCTGAATCTGCTAAAGTGGCCTTTTTAGACCCGCTGTCTGAGACTTCCGCGTTTATTTAATTATTGTATTAACTGGAAAATAATAAATAGAATAACAGACGCACGGGTCGATCTTTAAGGTTAAGCAACGCTTACCAAGGTTAGTGTGTGGATGGGTGACCATCTTAACATAGGTACCGAGTTTCCTCCATGCCTCGGAAAGTACGTTAAGCCGTTGGTCCCGGCTGTCATTTTTAGATCTCTGACAGTCGTTACGGATTGTCAGATCTGACTCCAGTTTCGCCAAAAAGTTCCGTGTTACCCAATTATTGGGTTGAAGAGGTCTGGTAGGCAGCCGCTTCACGCAAAATACTGATATTCAGCTTAATCCGGTTTGACTGGAAGCCGACCTCAATAGGTATAGTTGGGAAAAGGCTAGGCAGATAGGTGAACAGGAAAATAATAAATGTGATCATTAAATGCCAAATGATGCCCAATGATGTGGCATTGGATGACGACACATCGTGCGTCATTTAGTTATGTTAAGTAATTAGTTCTGTAAGTGTATTTAATTTCTGTTTATTTTAATTTATTTTTATTTTTAACTTCTTTTTTCTTTTTGTGTTTTGATTTGTGTGTATGTGTGTGTAACTTTTGATGTGGTTATGGACTCCGGTCTGAATTAAAGTTTATTATTATTATATTATTATTATTAATAAGTTTTCCTCTGTGTATATGAATTGTTTCGTACTTTTTTTAACTCCAAATCCATACTAATATTATAAAGAGGTAAAGTCTGTAAGGTTGTAGGGATCTTAGGATCTACTAAACCGATTTTGAAAATTCTTTTTCCAATAGAAAGCCACGTTATTTGTGAGTGTCATAGGTTATAATATTAATCCGAAAAATTTCACCCAACGAAGTGGGCACGGGTCAACTAGTTCTTAAGAAGTATATTGGAGATCCTTTTACCAGGATGGACGGATATGACGAACTATTTTGAACCTAATGGCTTGTGTTTAAAGGCTAGTTGTTTTTTTTATTAAAAGCTTTTATTTAACTTGCAATGTATGTATTTTTGTTCGGGTGGAATCTTGCTACTCAATTTTGAAGCAGATATCTTCAACCGATTGAGCTGAAAATTTGTATACACGTTTAGTTTAGATGACAATACACGATAAGCTGTGTGACGTAATTCTAAATTCAATATGGCGGACCATCCAAGATGGCGGAATAGTTATTTTTTATGCACTTCTGTAATATGGGTATCAAATGAAAGGGCTTTTTGAGAGTAACTCGAAATAATTAAAAAGTAAAAAATAAATTAAAAGCAAAACAACCTTTTTTTTTTAAATAGCTTTTAAATTGATCATAAAAGCTTTTCGCGAGATTTGCGTAAGTACCTATGAGTATTTAAATAATCAAACGCTTTTATGATAAATTTTAAAGGAAAATTTTATTTTCTTCTTTTCAGATAAAAGCAATTTAAAAAAAGGGTTTTTAGCTTTTAATTAAATTAAATTATGGGCACCTAAAATTCGTTAGTGTATGTTTTTCGATCAATATTAATCTTGATCAATTGTATTATAAATCACTATTATTTAAAAAATATTAGTTAGTAACTAACAATGTTGTCCGAAAAATGCATTTCAACATGCCATAAACTATTAAACAACTCGCCCTTAATGATAAAGATTATCGATTTTGTTTATCGAACAATTAAATATAATGAGTTCACAAAAATCACAGGCTCAGTATGTTTGAGAATTGGTATTCTGAGAAACTGTAACGATGCTGTAGCGGTCATCTAATTTCTACACATGCTTCTAGTTTGTTTGATG
The DNA here is from genome assembly GCA_950371165.1 of Lacanobia oleracea. NCBI lineage: Eukaryota > Metazoa > Arthropoda > Insecta > Lepidoptera > Noctuidae > Lacanobia > Lacanobia oleracea. The sequence continues at coordinate 15,658,065 of OX493405.1, read as the reverse complement.
TATGTTACGCTTTTACGCTGAACCGCCGATACGATTATGATGAATTTTGAAGAGAGATAGATGGGACTTTGTAGACGGTTATAGGCTACTTTTCTAGCTAAAATTTATATTAACGTAAGTGAAGTCACGGACTGAGGCTATAATTACACTAATCTTAGTTTAAAATATAATAATCTTAATTTCGTAACGGATTCTCAGAATTATACAAAATAATGGACTTTGAAATATCAATAGAATTGAATTGGAGTGTTTAAATTGGATGCCAGTCCCTCTGTCGAGTATCTATCAAATTTCACTTACCTTACCTTACCTTATCTTACTTATATGGTGTACATAATAATGAGTATTCTATTCTATTCTTAGCCACATCTGACTGAAACAGAACCTTATATACTTACTAGGCTTTGCTAAATCCCAATAAATTAAAAAAACACAACGTATTCACAGACAAGCGTTAAAATGTGATTTAAACATTATCATGAATGAAGAACTGAGGACATTCCAATTATTTTTGGCTCGAGTTAGAAAGAATTTGAAACGTCATTGTTGATGTCTAGACGATATACATAAACATTCAACAAGGAAAACGTTACTGACGTAGATGCAACAGCTGTGATAACCAATCAATGATTGTGAGTATGACTCAGAAAGTCGTATTGGGCAAGCCCTCCACACATTCCCAACCACTGCAACTCCTGATAGCCAGAATCAAAAGTGGCGACCACCAGAAAAACGCCGAGCCAATGAAGCCCGACGAGTCCCGGAGAAACGATTCAACTATCTTGGATCCCGCAACGAAGTTAATCAGAAAAGTACAGCGGAGGAGTAGGAAAAAAATAATAATTTCCACTTATATATATTATACTAGTTGACCCGCGCAACTTTGTCTGCGTCACAATTTTCATTACTACTCCGCTCCTATTGTATAAAAAATAGGCAGTACATTTTGACCAGTAAGTAGGCGAATATAAATATACCTACTGAACAGCACATTCTATAGTAAAATTTGTTTGTTATCATGAGTATAATCACATGTTTAAGTATCGGTCACTAATTACCAGTCACCCTATGTATATTTTTTTACTCCTCCGCTGTACTTCAGAAATTCGTATCACGTAACCTTAAACTATTTTTTTTAAGGTTCGGAAACCATCAAATGACTCCTTCCACTCTAAGTGGAGTGGAAGGGAGTGTCAGACTCTTACTGACTAAAACCTATCAGTGTGCCTTCTAATACCCTTTGCGTTCCAGGGCCGCGCTGACTCTTTCGAACAAATTCTGTAACCCTGATCCTAATTATGATGGGGTTGAGTTCTAGTGTAACTAAATGCTGGTATTCTATATAGAGTGACTGCTTGTCTGAGTTCCAGGACATAGGAACTGGGGTTACGCGATACTTATTGGCAAGGCTGGTGTCAGATATTCTGGCTTCTGACGGGCAGTCTGTAGTCTAGACGTGTTCAATATTTTTTGGAATTCTATCCGATTGACTAATTATTAATTTTTTGTCATCTGCCTATTACTTTTGAAAATGTACAAATGACAGCCAGGAACAAACGGCTTAATGTGCTTGCTGATGCATGGTGATGTCTCAATATAATAAGGATAGACACCAATCCATGAACCGACCTCAGCAAGCGTGCTTAACCTTGAGTATCAACAGTCGGTGTTATTGTATAGCAATAAGCTCTTTGTAAACATATTGAACTCACAGTGTTTAAAGAAAAAAATTAAATGACGGAAATGGCGCGAACGAAGTCTTCTTATATTAGAATTTATTCGTGTATTTGCGTAAACGATCGTATCCCTGTACGTCATGTAAGCGGATATTGCTGTAGTAAAAATTGTGTATTGAAACTAAAATGTTGGAACGAATAATGTTAAGAATTTCCTAAATCTTCGCGGCCGACGAAATACTTGGTTTTATATGCAACTAGCACTTCGCCTGCGACTTAATTCTCGCCGATTTAGTATTGCTATTTTCGCTGGGATCCCTATTTTTTTAATAAATTATAGCCTTATGCAACTCAAAAATAATGTAGCATTTTAATGACGAAATAATTTTTTAAATCGGTCCAGTAGGTTTTGAGTTTATTCGTTATAAACATGCAAAAATACAAATCTCTCCTCTTTATAAACGACAGCTAACTGAATAGGGACCGTGCACGGCGTTGACAATGCCATCTAGTGTCGCATATTCGAAGTTTTAAGGGTCAGAATACTTGACATTGACGCTTCTGTGCTGCCACCTGTGGTTCCTGCACGCTCAGTTTAGGGGAGCGTGCGCGAAGTAGACTGTGTCATCTAGCGTAGCTATTTCGAATTTTATGCTTGAAACATTCTTGACAGTGACATTTCTGTGCTGTCACCTATAGTTTCTGCACGCTCCCTATACAGTCAAGCATTCCAAAAGTTTATGTGATCTCTCATCTTGAGTATATGTTCTCGACGACATATGCTGTGTTGATGTCATATTAAGCACTTTTTAATTAGTAGAATATGGGTGCAGCTTTTTCTTTATTTCTTTTCTTTATTAGAATACCGAGAACTACCTTAAGGTAGTTGGATCATGCTTTCATGTTAGTAGCACTGGTGACATTTCACCATTATTTTAGTAAGACTTGTTGACTTTATCTACTTTTGTAATAAATGTAAAATTGCATTTATGTTTGTTATGCTTTCACGCGTAAATCGCTAAACCAATTTTGATGAATTTTAGTACGGAGATAGATGGGACGCTAGGGACAGTTAAGCGAGAGACAAACTGGCCCCACGTACGCAACGTATAAAACGCATTATGAGATCTATTGCATTGTTTTTCATATAAAAACATGAATCCAGATATCATAATGCGTTGCATACGTTGTTGCGTACGTAGGACCAGTGTGTCTCTCGCTTAACTGTCCAAATAGATTTTAGAAAATCTATTTAACGCAAGCAAAGCCACGCCACCGTATGGTGTCGGCCGGTGCCGTAAATTAATAATACAATCCCATCACTTCCCGTGGGTGTCGTAAGATAGGCGACTAAGGGACTGGGATGGGCAGCAGCGTTCTCTGTAAATCGTAACACCATACACTGTGATCGCCAAGCGTGGCGATTATGGCAAACTTGGGGTAGGCCTATGTCCAGCAGTGGACGTCTTTCGGCTGATATGATGAAGCAAAGCTACGGCCAAACGCTTGTATCATATATTTATATTTAGTACGGATAAACAGCACGAGTAATGCAAAACTCTCGGGAAGTGCGACGCATAAGTAACACGGAACGAACGGCGTGTGGACTTGACCGGGATTCCATACAAGTGTCAATGATGCCACGAGAGAACGGTCGTGAACTTGGTATACTAGGTCACACGTCAGTGGTTCAAACCGGTCAAATGCGTGTGCGATTCGCGAATGAAGGGTTCCGTACGTTCTCTGTTGAGGGACCTTGCCTCTTGCGGAATATTTCTTAAGAAGTTTTGTGAACATCTTAATATAATTGTTATTGTGAAAACTTGCTGTGGGAGTCTGATTCGTACTTAACTTTAAATTTTGGTAATTAATATTTGTTTTATATTAGTTTAAACACGATATTTATTTAAATTTTGATGATTTTATCTGTACTGATTTACAACAATAGAGGAGCAAAAACAAAGATATGTACGAGTATGTCTTTTTTACCTCGTTTGTTTTCATTTAATGTTGAAGAAGCTCGAGTAATCTATACTATAATATAAAGCTGAAGAGTTTGTTTGTTTGTTTACTTGAACGCGCTAATCTCAGGAACACCTGGTCAGATTTGAAAAATTCTTTCAGTGTTAGATAGCACGCTGCGACCAATAGGAGCGGAGCATTAACGAGAAATGTGACGCAGGCGAAGTTGCGCGGGTTAGCTAGTTAATATTATATGTATGTTAAGTGTATACCTACCATTAATAGTTCCAAAGATACCTATGACAGTCAGATGGACGGCCAGACAGAGGGCTTAATGACAGGATTCCTGTTTAAACCCTGCCGCGGGAAAGGAACCCTAAAAACCAATATATAGGTATTGGCCTCTTATTCTTTAGACACTCTTTACTACGCTAGGCCAGCTCTAGGTCAAACTTTTATCTCGAACGACGCACAGTCGAAAGGAAGGTCATATACATGGTAAGACGGGAAACGTTATATTTGGGAATTAAACCGGCTGTCAGGATCGTACTACGAAGTGGCAATGCCAACATGTTTCTATTGTGAGAAAGATATAGTGCTATTTGTCCTGTACAGCTCCATTTCTCTCTCTCACCAGACATTGATTTTGTGACGTTACTAGTTGACCCGCGCAACTTCGTCTGCTCCGTTCCTATTGGTCTTAGCGTGATGATATATAGCCTATAGTCTTCCTCAAAATCTAACACTGAAAGAATTTCAAATCGGACCAGTAGTTCCTGAGATTAGCGCGTTCAAATAAACAAACAAACAAACTCTTCAGCTATATACATTAGTATAGATATTAGGACCATGGAAGTTGTGTACTATGCTGTATTTGACCTTATGGTTTAGGTCAAATAAAATGATCGAAGTAGAGTTAAAAGCTTTACGAACTTCCAATACAATAACTATAAGTATCTCATGTATTTCGATTCCTGTCACGGTTGCGCAATTCGTTCGAAAGTGTCACCGCAGCCCTGGAACGCAAAGGGCATTATGAAGAACATGGATGGGATTTAATCGGTAAGAGTCTGATACTCCCTTCTGCTCCGCCCAGATTGGGAGGATTCAGTCCATGATTTCTCCTCTTCCAGACTCCTGTTCTGGTCTGAGTCATGATTCCTTAGTCATTTGATGATTTCCTACCCTTAAAAAAAAAAATAACCAGCAAATTTGAAACCTCGGTCAAGTTATATCTATAATGAAATTTTTGGAGCGTACTGGCCAAGAAAACTAATCATCATCTGCCTAGCCTTTTCCCAACTACATTGGGGTCGGCTTCCAGTCAAACTGGATTCAGCTGAATACCAGTGTTTTACGTGGAGCGGAGTGGCCAAGAAAACTAATGTCTGAATAAAATAAACAAATCTTTGGAATTTCTTTTGCCACGCTCATTTTTACTCAATACAAATGAGACTTTAAGACAGTTAAACGAGATAATATAATCGTTTGTTCTGAGTGACTCAACGCACAGTCAAAACTACCACGTCTAGAAATCAGAAATTTGAAAGATGTGCATATTTTTTTTTTATAAAATAAGCATCCTTTAAGGAACGACTTTTAAAATATTCAACTTTAAGACACGTCTTTGTTCTTTGAATTCGATATCTACGCGGACGAAGTTGGGGCATCAGACAGTATAAACATACGATGAATCATTGAACTGAATCTGTTATTAATTAACCAATTTATTAACGCACTGTTTACTCATAAAGAATACCCAATCATCATCTGCCTAGCCTTTTCCCGACTTTATTGGGATCGGCTTCCAGTCAAACCGGATTAAGCTGAATACCAGTATTTTACGCGGCTGCCTACCAGACCTCCACAACCCATTAACTGGGTAACACGGTACTTCATGGCAAGACTGGAGTCAGATTAACTGGCTTCTGACTATCCGTAACGACTGCCAAAGATCTACAAATGACAGCCGGGACCAACGGCTTAACGTGCTTTCCGAGGCACGGAGGAAACTCGGTATGTTAAGATGGTCACCGATCTACAGACCAACCTTGGCAAGCGTTGCTTAACCTTGAAGATCGACCCGTGCGGCTGTTATTATCTAGCCACGAGCTCCTCATCATAAAACTGAATCGGTTATTAATTAACCAATTTATTAACTCACTGTTTGCTCATAAAGAATACCCAATGTTAAGTCATAATACAGTGGATACTCTAAATTAATCGAGTTGTGAAACAAAGAGGTATCAAATACCTAATATTTACAAGCTTTGGATATCGAGCCAAGTATTTCGATAATAATGGTAGATATAAATTAATTACTTAAAGCTAAACACTGTTGGAAGGACGCAGACCTGGCGAGTGTCGCGGGTAACTGATGGATGCGATACGCACAGGGACCGGTTGTGGCGACACTTGGGGAGGCTTATGTCCACCAATGGACGTCTTTCGGCTGATATGGTAATGATCATGACGTTCTGATACTGACAAGCTTCTGCCAGCAGCATTGCATTACAGTTGAATATTACCCCAAAGGAACACACTCGTGTCCGGGATAAAAATGTGCCACGTCGTCCAAGCTTAAATCTATATCCATACCATAATTCATGAACATTGATACAGTTGCTAATGGTCGAAACTAATGGTCGTATAAAGCTGAAATTTGGCATGTAGGTTCCTTGAGGACCCGGGTCATCGGCACACTGCGATCCCAGCGCGTCTCAAAGAGATGTCAGCACGGAAGACGGGGCCCGCTAGGGCAAATACCTACTGGGGCTGCGGAATCTGTTCGAAAGAAGTACCGTAGCCCTGGAACGCAAAGCGCACTAGGAGGAACACGGATGAGTTTTAGTCCGTAAGAGTCTGACACTCCCTCCTGCTTCACCCAGAGTGGAGGAGGATAGGCGATTACAAAGAGAATTTCCTGAAACTCCTACGGAAATGGAAAAAATACGGGATCTGCGAGTAGGAAGTTCCGGCAAAAGCAAGTTTAATTTATAAAATACTAGTGACCCGCCCCGGCTTCGCACGTATGCAAATTATATATCTACTAAAACCTTCCTCGAGAATCACTCTATCTATTAACAAAACCGGTATCAAAATCCGTAGCGTAGTTTTAAAGATCTAAGCATACATAGGGACAGACAGACGGCAAAAGCGACTTTGTTTTATACTATGTAGTGATGTATGGATTGATGAAACTAAATACATACGAGAAAATGAAAGTTAATGTTTTTTTTAGTTTCAACGTTTACGTAGAAAAGGCTATTATGAATAGAAACAACAACATAGGATGTTAGATCGGAAGACGCTAATACGAGAGCACTTAACTTTTTATTCTCCATTTCTGTTTCCAAGAAATATATCAGATAAATTTTTTATTTAATACAGTCAGAAAACACAGCTAGTATTTATTTATTTTCGTGCCATTTCGGTATGATTGGAACGAAAAATGCAGTCTGATGCAATCAATATCTACTAATGTTTGTTACTCAATTACGCCAGAACGGCTGAACGAATCTGTATGAAATCTAACACAGACGAGAGTTTTTTAATCCCGGCAGTATGTTTTTTTGGGATAATATCCGATATTCACGTGGGAAAAGCCGTTGAAAGAAGCTAGTTTCACTATAAAAATAACCACTTCAATTTTCTCAACGCGGGAAAATATGTTCACTTACAGGTAACAAAGCTGTATGTAGGCAGCTAGCTTGCAACTACTTGTAATCCATATTGGGTGAACAATTATTGTATACCACACTCGTAAGTAGTTCGAAAGCATAAAAAGTTATAGTGCACGCATTAGAAATAAATCTTGGCAGTGTAGTAGAAAAAATAATGTTTTTGCCTGTATACCAAATGGCTTTGTTGACTGTACTTGTGTCTCCAAGATTAGAACGGGTTAATGACAAAACGATATCGGAATTCACATTCCACCCACATTCCTCTATGCTCAGCAAAACCTTGGATCTTTTCTGCTAATGAAGTGCTGAGTAGAAGGCCCAGTGTTATGGGGAAAAGTAAATGGACTTATATTTGGCACACCGACACGTGTTTCCCGTGCCAAAAGTTCCGGACTAATCAGTCACGGACGTTTTTTTCGATCTATTGTTGTGTCGGATGTTTTGAAAAGAAAGTACCTATGTCTGTCTCGACTATTTTTGTGTGTTTTCATTTGAGGAAACGATATGGATAACAGATGCACTGATAAGACTGATAAATCAAAGTGTTGATGTGTGATTAGATTATTTTTCGGCGATTTTTGACGGCATTCACAATATCTTTATCATCACTAACTGCTGTTGTGAAATAAGGTTGGAATAAATAAGTTTTTATTCAGGAAATAAACATGCATTACCTTTGTTTACATAACAACAACATGTAAAGAAGCCTTACCCTTGATCGCCTCTGAATGGGGTCGTCTCCGGGTATTGTGAGGAAGTTTCCGCTCATTTTCACAATTTAATAAACCACAATTTATAAAAAAAACAACACTCTTTGTTTTTATAACTGTTTAAAAATAGCGCGAGATTCGAGTTTCGAACGTGCGCACGCGACTGCGTTCGGTGTTCAAATGAAGTATCAAGACTTTATGAATGGGTGACGTTTTAAATAGTTCCCCCCTCTTTCGAGTGTAGTGACGTCACGGTTTGTAGCCGGCCGTGTAGGAGTGTCTGCGTTCCGATCGAATTGTTACCCAAATAGCCTGGATGATCAGCTGTGTGGGTACTGCATGGAAAGCTCCTGTCAGTCACGTCTGACGTCATCGGACTGCATACTATCGCGAAAATTCAACGGAATGCAGAGTGTTTTCTGATTTACTTTTATTGGATTTCCAGTAAAATAAATATTAGTGTAATTGAAATGGCTTAAAGTCATAATGTCGAAAGTTTAGTGGCAATCACGAATGTTTGGATAGACGCAAATAAATCCGGATGGAGGTTGATTACTATGCTACTTTAGTGAGTTTTTGTTCAACTCATTGTAATTTATATCATTGACGAGATTGGATAAATCTACCATTTTATTACCTAGGAGATTTTTGCAATTCCGAAAATAATGAAGACAATCAAGATAAATAGATTCCTGTCGAGAGCTCTACAGTCTGTCGACTAGACAATCGTCGAAAAATAACATTACTTCAGAGTGACCGTCAGGATGGCTGGACCAAATGAGATAAATTTGCTACTATTTACAACCTATAATTAAATCATTGCTACCTTTGGGTTTAGAATAATAATAATAATACACGGCACGTATTTTGAGGAGGTTCCTCTCTCGGGAACCCTGACCACTGGTAGCTTGGATCCTGTTCCCGATACCGGTGGGCTATTTTTTTTTTTTTTTTTTATGTTTTTTTTTTAATATTTTTAATGACATATTTAAAAATGTAAAATATATCTTTATAAAATGAATAAATGAAATAATAACTTTATTATTATTTATCCGCAAGGCAGTTTTGTGGCGAACTGTTGGGCACTAGCGACCCCACGGACCTGATCTTCAGGGAGAATTCTTGTTCCTCAATTCCGGCTTGCCTTTATTGGCTGGCCGGAGTGAACACTGACGAGGAACTGAGCTCCCACCTCTTCCTTGCCTTAATCGGCCGGTCTGAGTGGAGATTTGCAAGAGCAAACTTGCTCGGGAGAAGGATGTATAATCCAGTAAGGTGCTGGTAGGGATCTTGACCGTACTTCCGGAATTGTCCTGATAGCCGTGGTATACCTCTCCACTCCTTTAGCACCTCAGGATATGTTGCCCCCTTGGCGCTACGTTACTTTGTGCTAGCGACCCTTTTCGGAGGGCCCATTTATTGAGTGTGCAATTCACCCCTGCTATTTAAAGCCGTTTTAATTGTCAATGGTCAGGCAGGGGCCAATAGTTCTTCCATAGTAAACGATTATTAGTCCACTAAACCAGTCAAACCCATAGCGTTTCATCTTTTGTTTCCATATTCTGCAATAGTCCTGCTCCAACCAGGGATTGTCCTTGGGTAAACTTTCACAGTGCATACAGGGATAATCGTCGGTTGGTGTCCCATTCCATTTGAAATGCCTAAAGAGGCCTCTGCGAGTTGGTTTCGGCCCCTCGTACGCCTACCAAAGGACTGGGTCTCTAGGGACCCGAGAAAGTCAAAAACATGAAAATAATAATAAATTTATTAAAATAATAAGTTCACAAAAAGTGTAAAAAAAGTTCAGTAGTAGTTATTAGTGTAGGCCTATAATAGAATTACAATAATTTGGAAATAAACTTTGGTACAACAAATTTTGAGATTTAATCATAAATAGAACTCTATAGGTAATGTAGTACGTTACCTGATCTAGATTTATATAAACCTGTGTTAAGAAAAATTTCAAATAAATAAAGTGGTCAGCCTTTCTGACGTCAGGTTGACTGACCACTCCCAAGTTCTCATAGTTTAAGCTTTGTATTAACCGCGTTGTTAATGTAAATATTTAGTATCTCTTTGCTTCCTTAACATAATTATATTTTTATTACACAATTTTAAGAAGCTCCTATAAAAAGTTATGAATTAACGTTAATTTCGAAAGTGCCTGCAAAACCATTACTGACAATTATCTTACGAAAATTAATTAATCAAACGCTTAGCTTTAATACTGATCAGTAAATCCAAAATTCGAAAAGAATGTGCTAATCAGGTATGAAAAATATAATATTATAAATGCGTCACGCCACGTCAGAACGGCTGAACGGATCTTGTGAAATTCACAGAGAGCCTGGAATAACACAGAATACTTTTAGGATACTTTTTAGGGTTCCGTACCCGAAGGGTAACCAACGAAACCTATTACTAAGCCTCCGCTGTCCGTCCGTCCGCCCGTCTGTCTGCAGTGTTGCCAACTCGGTGTCAGGTTTTCGGGCTAAATAGAGTTTTAAAAAGGTCTAGATTCGCCCAATAAATTCAAAATAGGGCTAAACTGCTTTTAATAAAAATCAATAAAAGAAGTGAGTTTTGTTAACTGTTGTTTACTTATCACATAAACACACAACCAAAAATTAAAGAAAAACAATCTAAAAAACAGCTTAAATGTTCTCATCAGAAGATTCTTCGTCACACAATATTTCACTTTCACTTTGTGCTGATGCTGACGAAGTTGATGGTTGAGGTTGAGCCTCTGCTTTATTAGGGTCAATCTTACTCAATTTAAATTTATATTTTTCTTTTAGGTGCTAAATAATTATTTGAAGGGCTGAGAAAGCATAAAAAGGGCTAGATCTAGCCCCGAAAGGGCTAAGTTGGCAACACTGTCTGTCTGTCAGCGGACTGCATCTCAAGAACCTTAATAGGTAAACAGTTGAAATTTACACGGAATGTGTATTACTTTTGCCGCTATAACAACAAATAATAAAAATTACGTACGGAACCCTTTGAGTGCTAGTCTTACTCGCACTTAGGCGGTTTTTTTATCCCGGGACTAATTCACTTGGGATAATTTTCTATTTAAGTTACTTAACTCTTGTATATACTTTTCTTTCTTTCCTTCTTTTTTCTAAGTCAATTTAACTTCGTCGAGATTAGTCAGCTCATACCTTGATGAAACGTCATTTTGCTAGATTTCTTGTGATAAACAATATAACCTGGGAATACCCAAATAGAAACAATTTCTCGATCAATACCTTTTCTTTTTAAGTCAGGTTCAAGAGTAGAATGCTGTGGAGGTAATGACATATTGACCTATTTACCTCCTTCAATATTGTTTACTTCAACTGATTCGTAAGCGAGTCACGTCAATAATAATGACCTTGTTAATTTATTGAAGTTTGCGGTTACGGGTTACAAATCAGAATAGGCCTATGACGATGATATATTTTTTTGACGTGACTACCTCTAATAAATAGAAGAACGCACGATTTTTTTTTTTTTTTGTTTGAAATGGGTTTGCTCTTGACTCTAGTCTATGTCAGAGATAACAGAGACAAAGTCTACGATGGCGCGAGCCTACCCAGAAGGAGCCCGTTCACTCTAACTTTGAAGAAATAAGAGTTGTAAGCTTTTGGAAACACAAACTCAGGCAGAGGGTTCCACTCCTTGTAACGTTACGCTCATTGTAACGTTACGATCGGAAAAAAAGTATGCAATCGTTTCATTAATGTTTTTTTATGACGTTGTCACGTTAAATTATCGTCCATAAACTGACTTTATTATTAGGTATCTGGGGGCCTAGCACGAATATTTTTGACGTACAGTATCGTAACGTAAAATTTTACCGTAGCTGCAGAACTTTGTCGCACGTAATATTTATTTGAATTAGACAGTTTATTCAAATTTTTGAATGATATTAATTGTGTTTGTCCCATAAAAGTACTATGGCTTTGTAGTTTTTCACATTCAAAATTCACTTACGTTAACGTCACTATACGTCAAAATATTCGTGCTAGGCCCTCTGACCTCCAATCATATCGAGGGGGAACGGGTTACCTAGTAATAAACTATGATTGTCTTGTGGTGATCAGACAGGCAGTTTTTTGAAGTAAAAACTTCTTCAGCGGAGTTGTGCACTTTTTTTGTGATGGGTAAAAAATGTTAAACTCGCGTCAGGACACGTGACCTGATCGAAAATTCGAAAGACGTCAGGAAACGTCGCCTGATCGAAAATTCGTAAGACGGAGGGAGAGAAGCACGTATTCAAGTTTTCACTTCTGCCGGCACTCCCGGAGTGCAACCCGTTGTTTTTGAAGTCGGAAGCCAGCCAGCCAAAAAACAAAGAAACAAAACCAAAAACACCGACTTCCGAAATTATAGTTATTTTATACTTTGTAGTGTTTTTTTTGGAAGTCGATTTTTTTGGAAAAAAGTTTATTATTTTTCAATTTAAGTAGTGGTACTTGGACGACGTCATCATCTACTCAGAAATTGAAATAAGCAAAAATACTCATAAAATAAAAACTCCAGAGCCAAACAGAAATAAGTTTTTACGGGACCAATAATGGCAAGTAAGCCGCATCGAAGTAAAAAATACCAGCCTAGTGCGAGACGGACTCGCTACGAAAAGTCAAAGTAGCTACAAATCACTATAAATATTTTTTTTTTTTTTTTATGATTTAATTACAAATGTATAGTTTTCAGACTTTTCCAAAACAAGTAGTATAAAACGGTATTATTTGCCAAATTTTATAATTCTAGGTCAACGGGAAATACCCTATACATTTTGATTCGCGTGAGAGTGTCGAAATATACATTTTTATGCGGCATAAGCGACCGTACCTTTTTTACGTTAACTTAGAAGTCTGATTTTTTCACAGCTTCAAGGGGCTGTAAATTTTAGTATATGGTTTTAATTTTGCCTTGATACCTTTACGCAATCCCGAGATAAAGGGTCTTGACAGACAGACGGACGGACAACAAAGAGATCTTTTAAAGGTTCCGTTTTTTCGTATTGAGGTACGGAACCCTAAAAATAATCACAGAAATCGGATCAGAAACCTTGGTGTAATCGGTGTACCTACACACATAAAAAAACAACCAAATTATGAACTTCCTCCTTTTTTGGAAGTCGTTTAAAAAATCTGCTATTCAGCTGCACCTGATTAGGCTGGAAGTTGTCATCAACATAGGAACTTTCTGGGCAGATGACGATCCACGTCATTACTGTGAATAAGTTCATTTTTAGCATTAAAACAAAAAAACAAAGCTATTCTGCGAAGAGTAAAATTCCTGTTTTGGTTGCTGATGATTGAGTCATCGCAACAAACAAATAATTTACGTGGTGAAGTGAATCTGTCTTGAACGGCTAGCCCCCACACATCCTGTTTCTGTTGACACGGCAGACCAAAAGCTCACGAGAATGTATGAGTAATGATGGGACACATAATATGTGTCCCATCATTACTCATACATTCTTATATATATATTATATATTATATACTTACACTAAAATCTTTTAAACATACCTAAGGGCTACACACTAGAATACATATTTACGTGGCTGAGGCAAATGTGGCAATACGAATAAGGCAACCAGATGGAACAAAGAAAACGAAACCTCCCGAAGAATTGCTAAATTTCAATAGCAGTGGCACATTGCTCGAGAACGGAAAGTACATAAGGCCAAAAGGTTCTGGAGTGGCGACCAGTTATGGTTGACTGGACCAAAGGCTCTAGGCAAGTGACATTGTATTAGCGACACTCAACATCTGCCTAGCCTTTTCCCAACTAAACCGGATTAAGCTGAATACCAGTATTTTACGCGACTGCCTACCAGACCTCCACAACCCATTAACTGGGTAACACGGTACTTCATGGCAAGACTGGAGTCAGATTTACTGGCTTCTGACTATCCGTAACGACTGTCCAAGATCTACAAATGACAGCCGGGACCAACGGCTTAGCGTGCTTTCCGAGGCACGGAGGAAACTCGGTATGATAAGATGGTCACCCATCCACAGACCAACCTTGGCAAGCGTTGCTTAACCTTGAAGATCGACCCATGCGGCTGTTATTATCTAGCCACGAGCTCCTCTTTGAAATTGTATTAGCGACACTGATTTTCGGAAAATCGCAAAAGTACGGGATTGACATAAGCGTTATGAGCAACTAAAATGTGACTTGATCTTACTTTTTTCGATCCCTTACATTTTTTTTTTTTCGGTAATGGGCTTGCTCTTGTCAACAATCACGCCTGATGGAAGCTGAGCCATCCCATAAGTGGCTGCAATACTCCATACAGGTTCGGACTTGTGCTTTGTACAGACTCAGAAGTTGTTCAGATGTGAAGTTTACCCTATTTAGGATGCTCAGCTTCCTGGCTGCAGTTTGAGCTTTTGACTGATGGTTGAGCCAAAGTTGACGACATTTTTAAAGAATGGAAAACATTTATTTGACGGCCCTTCAGCAGGTATACAGACAGACATCCAGTGGGGTTTACATTATTGTGTTGTCACGTGGCGCCTTCCGACGCAGTTGATCGCGTAGCTTCGTTTGATATGCATATCCCGCGACTCAACACACCCCCACATAGCTTAATAAAATAAAAAATAGCAATCAATGTCACTGACAGAATTAAATTTTGTCTAGAGATTCTGCTGAAAGTCCACTACATTCGAAAATCACGGGACCAATTGACGTGGCTACATGGCGATGATGATGTACGTACCTACGATATTTACTGAAACGAGGTATAGACTTAACATGACGTAAGTAAATAAGGAAAACATGGGATACAATTTTTAGTCAGAAATCAACAATGAGCCTCAAGCAAGCGTAGCGATAAATGTATATACTTTCTCTGTATAAGTATGTAGTAGTGTCACTGTACAGTGTAGTTTGCGTGCCTTTGCTTTGTAGACTGACATAAGTCAGTATTATTAAGAGGCTGATTTACGACTTTAGATAATTTTAGATTGAACAAACCGCTCTTTGCATGATGGGTCGTACAAGTTGCTGGATTGGAGGGTTGAAATACGACAAGACACTGTCACTGTGAGAAGGTGCTACCACGTGGTATGTAGGTACTTAATTGAAAATACTTTATCCTCTGTAGATGGTAGCGAGTACGGTCCCTGCTGAGCCAAGCCCTCTGTCTCGTGGTGGACAGATAGGACTCTATGAAGACACTGAAGGCGCTGATGTATGGAGCATGTACCTATCTCTTAACTATAAACCTAGGACTATAATGCGGCTGTCCTGCACACGCTCTTTTAAAAAAAGTTGGGTATCTTTAAATTATATTGGTAGAAAAGTTTTCAGAAGTAACTTTCACACTTTACAGATACAACATGTGGAAAGAATTAGCATAAATTAAAAAGCTCTGTATATTAATGACCATCATCATCATCATCATACCAGCCGGAAGACGTCCACTGCTGGACATAGGCCCCCCATCAAAAGGGAGGGGGGTTGCCTTATTCACCACGCTTGGCAGGTGGGTTGGCGATCGCAGTGTATGCGGTTGAGTTTTACAGAGAACGTTGTATTAATGAATAATTATCTTAAAATCTTCATACGGTTTTCTCAGAAAGCAAACATACGCCCACGTTCCCATGCGTACGATGATTCTACCTGCCTAAAAGTAAACCAAATATTTCTATGAGTTCTATTCTGGTCGCTCTTAATATACATAAATATATACCTCTATTTATTATCAATAACAGGAAACTGAAGCCGGAGCTACAAAGATAAACAAACAAATACCAATACCAACCTTTAGATCAAACATTTTGTTTTTATTGCCTTTTAGTCGAAAATAGTTCAGTTTAAAAGCAAATAGATTTATTTTGGGATTAAAAACAATGTTATGTAAAAGATATAAAAGACTAAAGGTGTGGGAGATTTGTTTGTAATTTTTGTAGTGATGGAAAATTTTGACTTTGACTGTTTTGGCTCTTATGTATCAAACCACGTCCTGGCCCTCTTTTTGTGAATGTACAGTTTTAAAAACTATCAGTTTGATAAGTTTAAAATATAATTGATTAATTTCCAGCAAAGTAAGTAGGTCTGTGTATCCTGATAGCTACAATCTGGGAGTGTTTAAGTCAAGTGAATAGGTTACTTCTAGGCAAGTGTGCTCCATCTTCACATCATCGCTACCATCAGGTGAGATAGTGGTCAAACGCGTGCCTATCAATAGTGAAAAAGCATAGAAAGCAGATTTCACAAATGTCACCTGTGGTACACAGAACTGCACTGGGAATAATGAAACAAAACGAAATATATTTGAAATACGGATATTTATTTATTTTTTCATAAAAATTCTAAATTCAATAATGTGTTTAAACATGTAACATTTACATATATGCATTTATACAAAGATGTATGCAATGTTAGTGATATTAATACTAAAATTGGAGCGTAACAGACTTACAATGATGCCGATGCATGTGACAATCACATATTACACTCACAAAATAATATTTACCAAGTATTGTCAAATGGTAAAGGTTTATGTGTCAATACAATTTGTTAGTTAGTATATATTTTGATGAGATTATAATGAATACGTGTGCGCTTTTCTTTTAAACTAGCTCGAATCGCAATATCTTCATAAACAGTGTTGCAACTGGTCACAGAACTTTGTCCATACACAATATACTCGTTCTTTAAATTAAATACACGAAAAGTAATACTGATATATTTTGGTTTATGTAGATATCACACGATCCCATCAATAAAGTGGCTTCCCTTCACAAACTGTGGAAGTACGATTTGCAACTATTTACATATGTATGACCCAATCATGATTTTGTTATATGAAACATTTTTTTTTTTTAAATAACACAATCAAAAATTTTATTTGATGGGCGTCACTATATTTTTCCAAAATATTTTCATGAAAAGCTCTATTCAATGCAGTAATGCACATGCAATTGTTTATTGTTTTATGTTTATACTTTATCATGGACAAAGAATGTATTATATCTAATTCAATTGTTTATTTCAATGGTTTATTGCGCACATTATTACATTGAATAGAATATTTAATTTGAGATTTTATTAAATAACAAAATATGTTTATTAATAACTGTTGCAATTTTCTATTACGCTATAGTTATACAGATTCAGTCAACTCGGAAATGTAAATTAGAAATAATAAAAGTATTTTCTATATATTATAATAAGACGAGTAAATATATAATTAATTAATATATATTATTGAGATTTGGACTAGACAAACCACATTCTCTATCTACAGATATGTAATCCATGATAAATGCTAATATTTAGAAAATCTATGTCCCGTGTCAGTAAGTGTGCCTATCTACATGACATCGTGTGCATTTTCAACGTCATCAAAGATGTTTTACAGGTATACTTCTTAAAGGACCTCAAAATTTTCAGAAATTTTCTTAAAAAAACGATACAGTTGTAAAAAATACTGATTACAAAGGGGAAATTCATTGTATTATAAAAAAGTTTTATAAGTTGGATTAAGAAAATAAAAATTCATCTCGAGTGCACTTAAAGGAATAATTATATTTTAATTAATGCTATTGAAAATGTACACACATTAAAATGTATATATGTGACGACTTTCAAACGTGTTTGAGTTTTGGACTGTGATATATTTTTAAGTATATTTTTAATTATTATGTTAATAAATCAACGATTCGTTATTGTTTTTCGCCATAATATTATAGCCTTAACAAATTATTTTTGAGCACTGGGGCCTTAACTTGGAAGTTTTATTTGTCATTATTAATAACAAAACGTTCAGTAAAATACCTAAATGATTAACATAATAAGATTTCTATTTATAAAAGTCTCAAAAGTAACAAAATGGAATGAAATGTTACAAATGGAATGTTTTAATATGTAACAAAAAATTATATTATTATTATTATTATTAACAATTAACATCGGATTTATTAAACAGATAAACACGACAGTTACGATGTTACGTAATTTTTATAACAATATCACAATTTTCAATAATATACAAAAAGATTTTGGATATTTTAGACTACACTTCAAACAGGCCAAGCTTATTAAAGTAATAGCAAACATTGTGATATACACATATATTAACATATACTTATTGTTATGTACATGTTTGTAATAAATATGGATCACATAGATATAATATAGGTCACTCAAAACGGGACACGTAAAATAATTATTTATTTATTATGTTATAAAAGATGACATTATACCGCACAATTTTTATCCATTGTGTTACGCGATACTTTTTGAGTTAACAGTATTTAAGTATGGACAATTTTATAATCTTTATTGTAATTCAAATTCATTCTATATTTTGGGTTTTCCGGGTTATATTTTTGTCAAAATTAAAAGACGTACAGTATAGAGAGTAAGAAATAAATCAAAGCAGATAATTTCCACTGTGGATCCAGTATATTTATCGCGGAAGCCATTAGTATTAAACGTTGCGTTTTGATAAAGATATATGGTTCAAGATAATTTGTTTCTAAATCTATATTTACGTACAGACGTCAAAAAGCACCGCGTAAAGGATCTCAAGAACAAACGACGGCTATGACTATATTAATTCCATTTTATATAACACTCATCACCTAAACGATCATGCTTTATGTACTTCGCATAATTCTATACACCACGCATTTACCGAAAGAAAAATATATAGAAACGCATACCTCTTAGCACTCGGGAATCATCCTCAACACTTTTACACGTTATACCGATTCGACAGAAGCAATGAACCAACAAACGAAGGAAATAATTTACATAAGGCCATATATTTTACTGTACACGTATAACGAGTAGATGATTAATTAGATAAATAATTATGTTGCATTTTAATATTAATGTTTAAGGATTAATTCATCCATATTTACGACAGTTTGGTCCATATAAATATTATTACATTAATCGTGGGTCAACGATGCGTTCGCGAATTTAGGTACCCAGCACGAAGGGCGGTTTTAATTGGAAGGAAATAACTTCGCTACTGAACGACAAAGAATGAAAAGAGAGCGAAGTTAACAAATATGGTACCTAGGCAAACTAAATTATGCCGTACATTGAGAAAGTTCAAGGTGTCGGTTGAGTTGAGAATGCAGAAGTAGCTGGATCCCTAAGTCGCGTTCGCTGCGGCGCCCGGCCGCCTACGGTCAGTCTTTTCTGCTAATGTTTACGAATTTGTGCAAAATATTCTACTATCCGCGTAACTTAACAAAGATAAATTTTATTTACAAAACGCATCTCCGTCGAGATTGTACGAAACAAAACGAACGAGCACTGACCGGGAGCTGCCGGAGCGCCGAATGTCACTTCCTTACTCCGTTGCAGTGGCTTCGTCTCTTTCGCACGCATCATGCAGAACATGGTTCTGTCTCGCTTGCGTACATATAACTGTTTTGAAATACTAAGGGACATGACAACTGGATCTATCAGTCCAGTCCCAGTCTTGGAGTTGGTAGGTTGTGTAGAATGCTGTGGCACGTGGGGTTTGTTTAAATGTTTCACGCTGGGCCCTGTGCGCCGGCAGGCGTCTCGGTCCTCATCTCTGATTTCAGCTTGACGAATTCCCGGGCTACTTCATCGTTGTGCCTCTGGGAAAGTATTCTTAGTATCGTCCAGCCAGTCTCGTCCATCTTGATTCGGGTGCCCAAAGGCAGCCAGCACGCAATGGCACCCTGAAATTGTTTTATGTGTTTGTGAATAATCTTTCAAAAATTTTGGTCTAGTCTATGTATGATTAAACTATTGAGAAAAATGTAGAAAATACTATCCTTATCTAATGATAAATTGTTGGAAATTTTGAATGGGATTAAGTCTTAATGATCAATGAGGATAAAAATGAGCTGTACCTGTTCAACAATTTCGGTCATGCGCATAATAGCGACGCCGACGAGTCTGTCCTCTCTGGCAAAGCAGTAGTCGCGGACGCACACGTGCAGCTCGAACAGATCCAGCTGCTCCGAGTTGCTGACCATGCTGGAAATAACGAGGAATATTAGAAAGTATAATATTTTATACTCTCGGTATATAGAGATAAGGTCCACCCGGAACTTGACATCTATGAAGACGATGATGATAATAAAAATAAACAGTTATCACATCACAGCATTATTCAAAATGAATAAGAAAGATGTTTTTGTCGATTTTAGTGATGTTTATAATATTTTATCGTGACAGGAAGACTGTTTATGTAGACAGAAATTCTTAGTTCTAAGGTAAGATTTAAGAGTTAAATTCACTATTAAAAATACCTATGCAATAAGACAACCTTATTACTGAAAAAAAGCCCGGCATCATATAAATTCACGCTAGCTCTACACACTACAAGAAGATTCTTGTGACGTTTATAGCTGGTAAAGCTAGTCAAAATGTAGTCAGGCTGGATTGTTGGAATTTTATAATCTATAGGTATAGATACTGTAATTCTGGGGAAAGGCCTTTAAGGTCTTAATCATTCAAGGAACTTTTTTCCCGACTCATCTTAAACCAGTTCGTCTCAAACCTCTCGCCACCTCTTCCTAGCCTTGACAGAATCGATTGATGTAATGGGAATTACAAAAAAAACACTCACAAGTGGAAAGTCTCATTAAACTTGGGACTCCAGTTGTTGCTCTTGGACTTGGTGGCGAACTTCCTCTTCTTCTCCGCAAGGTGAGGACCAATGAGGTTGACCTCGATGAACGGACGGAACATGCCACTTTGTATCACCCACTTCAGGTCGTTTGCTGCTACCACTGAAAAGTTTGGTTAGATGGTTGAGTTAAATAAATTTGGACATACTGTGAAGACTTTTTAATTTTTACACAAAGGTATACAAAAACATCATTAGAACACAATGACAGTGGCGTTTATGTACAAACGCGAATGTAACACCAAGTTCAGTTTCCAACTTCTTATTCGCGCTCATATTCTACTTTATCTTTAAAAAATAAACGTGGTGGAAATCCTCTTGCAAATGGGCGGCTTCTTTATCCTAGTGTTGAGGTGATTTTAACGCCTTGGTAAAGTACCATTTATAAATGGATACTTCAGAGGTACGTCTGATGTAGGTATGTAAGTTGTCTATAGATGGCCTCATGCTTCTCATAAGACCACAAGCTAAAGCCACCTTTATAAGTATTGAATTCTCCAAAGACATACACAAACAAAAAACTCTTATTAGGTGTACTTAGTAATTCCTTACCTTTCACCGTGATCTTGTGTTCGCCTGTATTGGGATGTGTAAAGAGATCCACTTGTAATGACACCTCACCCACGCTTCCCTCTTCTACGACTGCAGCATCTGATAAGTTTACAAAAATAGTCATAAAAGCTGAATTATCAGTCTTTAGACACTCTGTAGTCATAATATACTAGAAAATGTATAATCCACAATACCCCATCAAATAAGATAACGGCGAAGGCCGAGACAAAAAAAAATCTAAGTACCAACACAAAATGTTGCAGCACAAAACCTTGAACAAAGAACTAAGCTGACCAATGATATTATGTACCTAATACCTACATACATAACATAATGATTATTGGAACTCATAATAAAAAAACGAGTATATATACGATACATTTGCAGATGATAACATTTGTGTATTTCAAACTGACTAAAATTGCACTAAGATTGCTTGATTACAGTCTACATTTATATTTTTTACAGTGGTAAAACCTGGTGTAGTGTAAATATTATATAGTTGTACTCAGTATCGCAGAGTACAACTATATAATATTGGTGAGTAAAGTGTCGTTATTAAATTTATTTACCTTGGTTCTGCTGACAGCTAACAAAGGTCCTGATAAGCGTGTCAGTAGTCTGAGTGTACAGACTAAGGGCATATCTCAAGGACTGTAGTTCTGGACTCTTTTCTAAGAAGGCTTTCTTGAGTCCGTTGCCTCCAGCGTGGAAGTATAGCTTGATGGTGTCTAATGCTGCGTCTAGGACTCCGCATTGCTTTGGTGTCAAACTCTTCTCGGCTGATAGATGCTGTGGGTGAAATTATGAAAGTTTTAACTAATGAAATATAAACTATAGACGCGCTGCTTGCACTCTTAAATGATAGCATTGCGAACCTTAATCCATATATATTAATCTATATTGCTACGGATCAGTATCGATAGTGCTTGCACCGCTTTTTAGAGCTGTGATGTTGGTACATGACGCGTTTATATAATTATACACATCATTGGTATTGACACGTTTAAAATGCTTATTAGAGTTCTGAAAATTTTCGTGGTATAAAAGGGAATCCTAATTTACCCTGTTACTAATGCAACACCGGTTCTCCTAGTAATTTTGATTTAAGTCGTTTGACATTCAATTTAGTCAAGGCTTTCGCAGTCCATAGCTTCATCTAATATCCTCTCCTAAGACGCATCACTACATTTTGTTTTTAGTTTTCCACGTCTAGTCTATTCTAGGTGATTTTAATGATCGTCGATTTGTATCACAAGAGTTGCATTTGACATTAAGACAGAATCATCTTGTAGCTTACCTCTTTCGATATATCCATGACGCCGGAGAGCGCATGTTTGACGTCCTGCTTACCCACCGTGCTCTTAAATAGCTGCGTCATGTCCTCAATCTTTGCGTTTGCTGCCAAGTTCTTAGCGTTATTGGTCAAGTTCTTCAGCATCATCTGGATCAAAAAAAAAACATTTAGAGTGGAGAAGTAGAATACTGCTTTGGTTTAGGTTAGCTTCACATTTTCAATGTCTAACTGTTAACATAATCATATAAAAAAGTCTTACCGTTTTATCAGTCATAGGCGGAAGAACAACAGTCTTTTCGAGTATCTTCATCACAATCTTCCACAATTCCTTTAGTAGTCGTTTAAGTACAGTCTTTTCACAGGATTCTGCATACATCGTGAGAGAGCCATCCTGCACAACAAAATATTTAATATGAATCATAGGAAGCCATTTTAAAAAACCGATTACTTACATTAACTTCTACGTGCACCGGTGGAATCAAAAGGTTCCATTTGCGATACAACGGTGGGGCATTGGTGAGCCAAAAGGTTAATTCTAGTCAACTATCACGATAAGAAAAAAAAACGGCCATTGAGATGTCAACTCACGCTACTTCACACAGTGTATAGTAAAAATTAGCATATTTTAAATATTTCAATAATAAAATTGCCCATTGTAACAGTTCATTGATACCGGAGTACGACAAGGGTGCATTCTTTGCCTTCTTGTAATTATTTATCGTTTTTGAATTTTGTTATTTTTATTGTGACAAGTCAGTTTTTTGCGGAGACACTGCACATTTTAACTCGATTGTGCCAGAAGGAGGGTTATATTTCCTTCCATGCAATCTGTATCTAAAGAAACTATTTCACGAAAGTATTTTTTTTATGAAGAAGGAGTAGAATTATTATTGGCGCCACTTACTTATGATTTTGGTATAAGTAAAATTAGCGCACTACCTCCGAAATAATCCTATACAATTAATAAATATGTTCCTTACCAATATATCCATGAGGGGTCGTAGCACTTCATCAGCCTCGTGGTGCACAGGCGGTTGCTGCTGGCCGGGCGCTCCTCCACCGCCAACCTTCTGCAGTAACTCTCCCAATTCTTTCACACTCGCCGTGATACGCGTCTCCAAACTAAAAAGATAATGGTTTTGATTATTCATTGAAGTATTGTTTTGCACGAATTTACTACCTATTATGTCAGTTTAAACAACGCTACTGAGGTTGGTCTATGGATGAGTGATCAGAGATCAGAGAGATGATCAGATTATAATACTGAGTTTCCTCCGTGCCTCAGAAAGCACGTTAAGACTTTGGCCCCGGCTGTCATTTGAACATCTTTGACAGTCATTACGAGTAGTTAGTAGCCAAAAAATCAAAGAGTCAAAGAATCTTGCCAACGGGTTTCGTATTACCCAGTTACTGGGTTGTGAAGCCCAGATGGGCCTCATTGGAAGCAGTACTTAAATAAAACAAAACTTATGCATTGGTTACGCATAACGAGTGTAGTGGCGTGGCCTACTGCCTATCAAGCACTCGACCAAGTACCAATTGTGTGACGAAAGCAAATAGGCCTGTGCTTGTAAAACAAATCACTATTACGATACTCGTACCTGATAGCAAACATGGATGCCAGATCATCTAACGTCCCGTTGAGCCGGTTTTGCAGATCTTTGAGAATATCAGCAGCATCACGCTCCAGCTTCGTACCTCCCATAGACTCGAACATCTTCTCCAACTGAACCCGCAGTTGTTGAATGTTGTTCATCAAGATACATGCCTGGGGTAAAAGAGGCTGGGGTTAGAAAAGTTTGTCCTTTTTAAGAGATCTTTATCAGTTTACCACATAGGTATTTAGGGATATATTCTTTTTGGTACTCTATTTTTGTTCCACGCTATCTCTAGATTTCATAAAGTCGGGCGTTCTGAAAGCATAATTTATCTTAGTGTAGGTAATTTTATTGTATTGTCAAACATATTAATGTTATCTTATTCCTTATTCATCCGCAGGTCTCACAGATTAAAATAAGTCTCTTTAACTGTATCCAACATTCTTGAACTGTATCCACATCCTGAAACAAATTCAATAATATAAATCCAATTCAACATACCACCCGTTCCTCCTTCAAATGTTCAGGGAACTCTTTCTTCACGATGTCAGCGTAAGCGATGAGGACTTTGACGATTGTCTTGGCAAATCTCTTCATGTACCGTTTCCAGATCTCAGGGTCGGGACACTCCAACTTGGAGACCACGTCAAAGCATTGCGTCAGTTGGGTGAACACGTCCACCACCGAGTTACTGAAGAGGGCGTGCTCGCTTGATTTTTGGAACTGGAAAGTAAGGAGTAATTTGAGAATTAGTCAAATTGTACTATAGTATGTGGATTTTCTTGAGGTTATAAAACCTTAACGCGTAGTCTTTTTGCATGAAACATATTTCAGTTGGAATATTTTTGACTTCGTATTAGTTTGTTTTGTCTTAATTGAACCATGTAATTTAATAATAAGAAAGTATCAGATTTTACTTTTCTTTTCCTAGCGAATAGTAACTTCGAT
Organism: Lacanobia oleracea; assembly: GCA_950371165.1. Taxonomy (NCBI): domain Eukaryota; kingdom Metazoa; phylum Arthropoda; class Insecta; order Lepidoptera; family Noctuidae; genus Lacanobia; species Lacanobia oleracea. The sequence goes on along the minus strand of OX493405.1, from coordinate 15,633,002 downwards.
GATTTTTTAAGTTCAAAGCGTGTATCAAGAGTGAATTTAAACTAATATTACTTCTGATACTTGTGCTCATTATACTTTGATAGAATACAACTCACCCCATCTTTCTTATCTCTGTTGAACGCTCCATTTAGATATTCTAGCGAAACGTCATCATTCTCGTTCAACCATTGCATAACGAAGGGTTCGAACCAGGCTGGGTACTCCGGAACAGCTCCGCAGTAAGGTGGTACGTCTTTCACGTAGTTTGTGTGCAGCCATTTCACCTATAGAAGTAGTTTGTTATTAGAATACAGCAAGTCATCAGTATTTAATCATTTCACTGCTGGACATAAGCTTTCCACGAGTGTCACTACAATGACCGGTCCTGTGTGTCTCACATCCAGCAAATTACTGAGGCATTCACTGAAACATCGGTCATATGTTCAAATTGGGTAAATACAAAGTCACAAGTTATTTACTAAAACTGATGTTACGAATTTCCACTTGATGATAATTAGTGGTCTGCGATACTTTTTGATGTTTGTAATACTTGAGGCGTTGTTTATGGGTTTCCATCTCAGAAAAAAATAGAATAGCTATTGAGGCTGACTTTGACATTATAAACTCTTCAAACTAAGCTTTAAGAGAGGCTTCAGTAAAACAAATAGTTGTAAACCAGCAAGAGCTAACAAGTACGTTTTGGTACGAGATCTTTAACTGATAATTCCACTAAGCATCATAAAATTGTTCCAAAATGAACTAGTTGTACCTTGAAGTGTAAGTTCATGTAAGCAGATGACTTGCAGAGCCGATGCTGCTCATGCTCTTCCAACGCATACTTCATGTCGACTGCGAATAACGACCACATTGTCGCTGCCGATAACTGTAAAAAAAAAACATATGAACAAAATTGAGTGTGTCTTCTTCTGGACACATTACCGTTTTCAAAGATTCATGTTAGACCATAGATTTAAATTATTTGTAAGATAAAATTATATGATAATTATAAAGATTTTATTAGTTAAATTATATATTGGAAGTTAGAAGAATGTTATATTGTAAAAAAAATAACGATCCATACCTGTCCAATATTCAACTCTTGAGGAAACTGATTGAGCACAGGAGCGTAGCTGTTTCTGTCTTCTTCAATCACAGATACGATAAGGGCGATCAGCTTGTGCCAGAAGTCCACTGAATCCAATTGTGGCCCATGATCTGATGGGTCCCGTTTGGCTTCATTAGGATCCACCTGAAATATTAGGTTACATAGATTTTAGAATATCACGTCGGGGCCACCAGTTTGGAGGTAGGCGGTACAGAGAGTAAAGTCCCGCAAACCTCCGTTGTAAAGGAAGGATCCTCCGACGAGACGGTTGTTGTGTCTGGTGGACAAATCGCATGTTAAACTCTGCTTGCGTGATGCAGGATTTCATTGTAGTAGTTCGCTGCTAGTTGGATAGATGGCGTCTCGGTTCTTTTTGTTGCGATGTAAATTTGCTCCGTTGGTTTTTCTTGTGGTGGCATTGATGCCGCTACAGTATCCTTCGATAAGCAATCTGAATTTTTAGCCTTTACTGTCGTACTATTTCTTTCTCTCTCGTACCATCATTTTCGACATAGGTACTAGTTCATAAAAATATACACTCATGTCTTCCTCATATGCGTTTAAAACGGTAGTTACCCTTTTTTTTTCATACGTCTCACCTCTTTCTCACTCATCACCTCAGTGTTCATTTCCTTTCTTTCCCTTATTATTTATTTATATATGCTTTTTTTTCTTTGCTTTTCTTATTTTATTTCTAATTTGGTTTGTTTGTCTTATTATTTGTCACACACCTCCTGTCTGTCTGTCGGTTTTATAATAACTTACCTGAAACTCTCTGTTGTACAGCTCGTAACAATTCTCGAATAGAAACTGATATGTTGATCTAAGGCATGCCTTCACGCAGTCTTTGACCACAGTGCTGGCGCGGGGCGGACTGCTTAGCTCTTGCACCTTGAAAAACAAAACGTATCTTGAAATTAAAATGCCTGTTGATGATGAAAATCAAACTGACTAAATGCTTATTAACAATAATATTAATCACGATTAAATTAAGGCTGCTTCCACAACGTTTATTAAAATAGTCTTTAATGTCAGATTTCGTTGAAGCACAATGCGTTCCAATTTATTTTAATTGGTGTAAAAGTATATGTTGCCTTTGAAATATCGATTACCTAGGACTTATCCAATGATCGTTTGCGTATGAAAAGATAAACGAATGAAACTTTGAAAGTATCAATAAAGGTAATAGTATACCTTCATCCTAAAGAACGTAATACTGGTTAGCAGATCGACGGTAGACTTGAGGTCCATGAGCTTCTCTGCGCTGGATGCTGGGAAGTTGTTCCGGTACATCGACAGATCGATCCTCAAGGAGTTGTGTAACTGATCCAGCAGTTTGACGAATTTCTCTTTCTGTGGAAAAAGATGCCTCATTAGTTCAATAATACGTAACGTTTATTTTTAATATTTTTGCTGTCACCATTTAAGTCCTTTTTAATATTTACGGGTAGAAAACACACAAGGTACACATGGGGGGCACGGGGGGGGAGGGTATACACGGGGTACTTTCCATTTAGAGGTACCTCTTAAGGTAATTCCTAAAATATAATCTGCCAAATTATTTTAATGGAACATATCGAGGAATCGCAATCGCAATCACTTTTTCTAGGCAAGCGTGCTCCATCTTCGACCACATCCTCGCTTACCATCAGGTGAGATAGTGATTAAACGCGTGCCTATCAATAGTAAAAAAAAAAAAAGCAATAAGGTATTTTGTGATCTTGGATTTTTTTAATCATTTAAGTTTTGTCGATCACCTGTTACGGTTGAACATAATAAATAAGCTAAAATAAAATCAAAGCGCTAAAGTTTCACACTTCAACCATATTTTTGTGAGTCTTCAACATTTTATTGTACTTACTCCAAAGTTAGAAGCAGCAAATCGGTCGGAAGCGGAGACAGCTGATGAGGCGGTGGTGTGCGCGTAGTAGGCATTGATGTTGGCTAACAACGTAGACATAACGGCTGGCACTCCGGCGCAGAGGTACTTCGTGGAGAGGCAGTGGAAGTGCCTGGAGTGAAGAAGATCACACCAATAAATATTAGCACAGATATTTTAATAACAAAGGAAGCCAAAACTCGCATACAACCAATCAATGTCGTACATTAAGTCGCGCCCTAATTCTAATACATGAACCTTTTTTTAAATGTACCTACTTTCAGTAATCGTTATTTTCTTTCATTCTTCTCACTACGTTTACATTACAATATTGTGTGTCATTTAAACATTTAATAACATTTTTATACTCAACTAGTTGACCCACGCAACTTCGTCTGCGTTACAATTTTCATTACTGCTCCGCTCCTATTAGTCTTAGCGTGATGATATGTATCCTATAGCCTTCATCAATAAAATTCATAAATCTAACATTGAAAGAATTTTTAAATCGGTCCAGTAGTTTCTGAGATTAGCGCGTTCACGCAAACAAACAAACAAACTCTTCAGCTTAGATATTAGTATACGATGAAAGAATTTTTAAAATCGGTCCAGTAGTTTCTGAGATTAGCGCGTTCAAGCAAACACACAAACAAACAAACAAACAAACTCTTCAGCTTTATATATTAGTATAAGATATAAGATAAAATTGTTCTCACTTGTTACCTTTTGTTGCTGGTAGGTACTTACGTCATAGCCTGATAGATGGCTTCGATCCCGTATCTCATGGCGAACTCATCGACGATCTCTTCAGGAATGTCATTGAAGTAGACCTTCCAAGCATCATCACCTCTCGCGGCTGGTAAAGTGACTGCTCCACTGTTCTCCTCGCAAAGGTAATGGAAGAGGTTCTCGTGAAGACAGGTGTACTGGAGAAGGAAATAAACAAATGAATATTTAGAAATTCTAAGGAAGAAATGGGAAACTCGTTTACGGAAATTAGGCAATTTGTCTATAAAATCCTGAAGTAATAATTGCGATCAACATTTTCTAATGTTACGATGATTCTGAACGGTTATTTTATCTAAACTTTAGACGATATACATTTAACAACCCCCTTGTTTTTTTTGTATTGTGTAGCTTTCAGAGAAAAGCATATTCCGAAAATATCTTTATAACATTTCAATAATAGATAATATGATACGAATAAATTCAATATTCAAATTCCTACTTGCAGAGCTAAGCGATAAACTTTATAATAAACCGATCGACCTTCAATAAAATATCCTACGTAAATTCAGATTTCCGAAAGAATTTTTAATATCCAGCGCACTCTATCGCATAAGAATGTTATATCGTCGATGTGGATAAACCGAGCTTAAGGATTTACAATTTCTAACCATTTTTCTATTAAATATCTGTTCCAAAGCAAATAACTTCTGGAGCATCTGTAGACATAAGAGGTTCCAATATTCCAGTTTCGTTTGTTACATCATAAGCCAAGCCTCAAAGGACTAAAAAGTTACAAATTAAAAAACTTCTGTTAAAACAAAAAAGTTGCCCATACGTTTGTATTCAATTCGATTTGGTGCTTTTAGAACAAAATCAAATTCGCATGGGAAATCGCGGTGCAAACCGAAAATAAATTGAATTTCCACTGCTGTCCAACCTGCTCTGACAGTGAGAAATATATGAGTGAATATTGTGTGCGTTCGAGTTATGTTTATTCCATCAAAATATGGATGTGGGATCGCACGGTTCGTGTACTCTAGGTTAGATAGAGCTTTTAGTGATACAGAAAATATGTTTCGGCAGATCGTTATTTAATCTAAAAAGGTCGTTAAAAGACCAACTTTATTCTACTCAGCTGACTGACCACCCATTGATGGAACGTCCGTAAAGAAAATCATAGGAGGATAGGCTACAACTGAAATAGCACGATCAATATACGTTGGTTATTTTTGGATACCTTGCCACCTGATTTTGACCTTTGATTCATGTTATTTATAATGTCACCTTCATCACTGTAATCACTAAGTATCACTGTTTATAATTAACTTACGCGAAAAGTGACAAGACGGGCATAAATTAAAAAGTAAAAATTCCAGTGCAGAGAATTCAGTCACTGTCATACTAACTCAATGCTAAGTAACTTTTTAATCGAAAAATATGAAGCTGAATTTATTCCCAACTCTCATTCCCAAAATCGTGCAGAAAAAGATAGGTACAGCACGAATATCATTACCGGGCGGATGTTGAATGTTTTGATGCTCAAAACTGGGAATATTGTGGGTGAATTTGCGACGATACGTTATCTGACCGACATTTGGAACTGTTACCCTAATCGAGGTAAGGTTTTGCCCGTAGTAACGTAGTGTGTTTGTTATTTTTGTTTTTGCTTAACGCTTAAGGACGATGTTAAAGGTAACAACACTAAAAAATTTTATTTATTGTCAAAGTAAACCTAAATAATTATTAGTACTCACAGAACGGGTAATCATGGCAAATTTTAAATTAAAAGTCATTTATTCGAACTAGGCTGCTAAATCAGAACTTTTTGAACGTCAGAATTTACAGTCCCCCAAATCGCCCTCCCACCATCACCTTGATTTAAAGAGATCTGCCGCTCTATTTTGTCAACATCTCATCGTATAAACTTAGGCCCTTCGTACACAACACCACGCAAATGTTCGATACCCGACGATTTTAGTCTCTAGGCAACTACCGCAATATAAGTACATAGAGGTTCGTACGCAGGCACGCGTCGCCGATGTTTAGATTATGCGTCGCCGACTCCAGTTGCACGCTACTTGACGGCCAGGGGAACTAAGCGTGAGGAACGGCCAGGGGAACTGTCATTGCTTCTTGATTGTATGGATTGACTTCACCGTAACCGTAGTTTTCACGTTAAAACGTTGATAGAATTCCAGTACAACTTATATTCAGTAGCAGTGCGTGTAGTAAAACCAATGATAATGACGAAACAATGATAATGATGTTGACGAAACAATAAGAAATATCGCTATTGCAAAACTTAACACGCTTGTTCCAAGTTACCATAAATATTATCCATACGAACCCAAAATCTTAGGAAGGTGTACAATCTATATAGCAGAGCGTGGCAAAATATGGGAAACAATTTCGAATCTACCCAAAAACCATACAAGTCTTCAAAATTCACTCACTCTACATCAGCATTCCATATAAATTGTTTTTAATATCAGTTATCAAGCCAGCTTCAAGGAAGCCCGAGGAGAAATTCCAAAAGTAATTTATTTTCACCGAAAAATATTTTAGTAGGAACACCATTTTCGCGGGATAAGTCTCTATTATCGTTAGCTTTCGCTTTCCGAAACCATTTGGCTGAATATGTAAATTTTGCTATCTAATCCAATTTGTGTTAAGGTTGCTGGGAGATAATCAAAGTTTAGTGGCTGTGTTCACTGTGTTACAAGCAGAGAAGTTGGAGTGTGTTATCGTTTAGTAGTTGTTAGAGTGAATTATTGTTTGTTTTCACATAGTTTACAGGACTGAGAAATAGATAATTACGTTTTGTTTGTGCTTGTGTTTCTAAGATCTAAAATTCGTTTTTTTTTTTCGGTTGTTGCAATAAACTGATGGCCAATTCTAAGTTACATTTGTTAGTGGCAATCAAAATTGTATGGCTTTTTTGACAAATTGTGACTGAGAAACGAATGCGAAAGTTGCTTAAAAATTAGTGGAATTTGCTTACGAGTAGATAGAATTTTCTTCCTATTATTACCACGATACATACTTGGATTAAAGTACGTTCTTGAAATCAAGTTAAAAAATAGTTTTCACGAATATACAAAGCACTCAAAATCTACGGAATACTGTATCTTCAAAAAATATTGCGTATGAACTAGGATGTCATAATGTACTCATAAATCTTCTTGACAAAATAAAAGTTTTATCAAGTGGTGATCAATAACCGTACTACGCATAATGTCTATGTGCCAACAACTAGATATCTTATAGAAAAAAAATATCAGTAACATTCACTAGGGCTGCCATCAATCAATTTTAGGGTTCCGGACGGGTAACGGAACCTTTTTAGGATCACTCAGTTGTCTGTCTGTCACAGGCATTTTTCTCTGAAAGTGAATCAGAATCAGATCTGGATCGATTCTGTTGAAATCTAGTACAGGTATGAACTTTTTGACCTAAACACGGACACGTTATGTAAATAAATAAATTTTAAGTTTGGGGGAGTCTTTTAGGGGGACCAAGAACAAAACTTCGTTGGAATCCCGTGCACCCGAGTCCGACTCCCACTTGGTCGGTTTTTCTAAGTAAACCCTTTTTAATCTGAACATAAGGACCAATAGGTATCTATTGTAAAGATTGCTTGCTGAATGCTAAACACCTACTAATAGATTCCGTAAAGTTCGTTTTATAATCCCAGATAGTAATTTGTCACCCTTGATACATAATATAGTGCCAACTTTTTGATGTCTCGTATTTCGCATTTTTAATAATACCGGAAGTAACTAATAACATTCTTTGAGTATAATAAGCCGAAGTTAAGCTAGTATTTTTTAATTTTGATGATTACACGTACTCGTGCAGTTGTCCATGGTCTACTTGCGAGCCAAGTTTCAACCAAATCCATCAAGCGTTGCAAATGATTTATAAAACATCATACATAACATAATAAAGACTAATTAAGATTCATTTAATAATTGTGGTAAGTTCAACCAATATTCATACTCATTTTATTACAGTAATTGCGTCCCTGTTACCTTGAGACGGCGAGACTTTGTATGTTAAAAGTTATAATACAAGGTTTGGCTCTCGACTGTTTCCTCTTCCAATATTGAACCGATTTAAAAGATATTTCACAAACTAAATAAAAAGGATATATACTGTATCTCTATGTTTTTCTTTTTGATGATTTATTAACCGCGCAAGCACTAGAACCCTCACAAAATGCTCAAGAATGACCGATAAATCGCTGTGAACAGAGCCCTAGTGTACAAATTTAGCAACTATTATTCAAAAAAAGAAGACGTGCTTGATACTTCAAAATCAACCAGACCGGTGGCTTGCCATTGGTCGACTAATGCGCCATGTTGGCAGTAAGACACATTTGTTCGATACACACTACACAGATATTTAAATATTATTTTTAACTGTATTAGTTTTTATACTTATTACTGTATTTAATTGCGATTTATTTTTATTTTAGAATATTTAATTAAGTATTATGTTTATTGTATTTACCTTCGTCCGTGTGTCACTGCGGGGTGCCAACTGAAAACCAGCGCTGGGTGTCTGACGCCCAGCAAATGCTGAGATGGTTACCCTTTCGGCATGGGCACGCTCAGCACAATTTGTGTACCTGCTACTTATTACTTTTGTCTTCTTTGTCGCTGTGCGTTTGTGTCTGTGCTGATTAAATGTTTTTCTATTCTATTTTATATTTTCTACATAGAACATCCTTCTTCAGTTCTTCTTATTCAGTTTTTGAAAAATCTCTTACATCGGTCCAATATTGGAGGAGAAAAAAGCCGAGAGTTAAACCTCGAAATATGACTTTTTACACCCATCGTTTCGCCATCCATGTTTCCTCTTAAGCGCGTCAGGTTACTGAAGTGCTGATGATGTATTCAGTATGTAGGTATGGACCTAACTACACATGTTTGTTTTACTACGTTAAGGCTTTGACGAAGATCTATTGTCTTTGCGTAAAGGTAGGCGACTATGTTTGTACCGAACCCAAAGGGGTACGAAATAAGGAGCCTTTGGCTAAGCTTGGTTTAGTTAAAGCAACATACTATAGTTTATATATGTATAGAGTGTACCCTGAGGGACTGAAGGCGCCCTTGGTCTACATTCTTGATGTTACAGAAGATAGACCTTATGAATAATAGGAAATTTGAGTGGATTATTTATTACATTCGTCAAACCAATCTTTTTTAACTTCGTCTTTTATGCTCTCTAAGCATAGAAGACTAAGTTTAAAAATATTGGTTATACGTCAACAAAATATTATAACACTAGTTGACCCGCGCAACTTCGTCTGCGTCACAATTTTCATTACTGCTCCGCTCCTATTGGTCTTAGCGTAATGATATATAGCCTATAGCCTTCCTCGATAAATGAGCTATCTAACACTGAAATAATTTTTCCAATCTGATCATAAATATAATAAATCTGCTCTCTAAGCATAAAATACGAAGTTAAAAAATATTGCTAAAAATTCTGTGATAAACAGAGACAGCACTAATTGTGTGTGACGTCATTCCCAAGTCTAGCCATTTTGAATAGAAGCCATCCAGTACAAACAACTTTTTGTGTGACACGGGTAGAAGGATAATTTCAAAAGCGTGTTAGTTTTCTGTTTTGTTACCAATTTTATTTTATTTTTTCCAGTCGTACTGTTTCAATCTATACTAATATATAAAGCTGATGAAATTGTTTGTTTGTTTGCTTGAACGCGCTAATATCAGGAACTACTGGTCAGATTTGAAAAATATTTCAGTGTTAGATAGCCCATTTATCGAGGAAGGCTATAGGCTATATCATTACGCTAAGACCAATAGGAGCGGAGCAGTAATGAAAATTGTGACGCAGACGAAGTTGCGCGGGTCAACTAGTACTATTATATATAAAAAAATAAAATAATTCATGTATATTTTCATAGTAGTTAAATACCCTATTCCATACTAGTTCCAAATTAATATTAAAAAACCGACTAAGTGCGAGTTGGACTCGCACACGAAGGGTTCCGTACCTACCATAAACCTTAATAGACAGCCGGACGGACAGCCGGGGCTTGTAATAGGGTTCCATTGATTACCCTTTGGGTAGAGAACACTAAAAATTTTTAAGTAACTATCTGTCCGTTTGTTTCCACTTCACGTCATAATGACTGAACCGATTTGCATAAACCTTATACGCGGGTAGACCATGCCCTGCAGTAGAAAAATATGATACTTTTTTTCAAAAGTATATTTATCTTAGAAAAATTTCCGACGCACACGGTTGAAGCCGCTGACAGAAGCTAAGTCTTCTATGAAACGTCAACAAAATATTATAACACTAGTTGACCCGCGCAACTTCGTCTGCGGCACAATTTTCATAATTGTTCCGATCCTATTGGTCCTAGCGTGATGATATATAGCCTATAGCCTTCCTCGATACATGGGCTATCTAACACTGAAAGAATTTTTCAAATCGGACCAGTAGTTCCTGAGATAAGCGCGTTCAAGTAAACAAACAAACTCTTCAGCTTTATATATACGAGTATATTAGTATATAGAAGTATAGATTTGTATAATATTATGAACTTTTATTGCAAGTTCCGGGGAATTATTACCTACACATTGCTTCAAAACTTTCTTGTTTATGAAAAGCAGAAATTCTTTGTTATAACATCGTATAATAAATAATAGATCTAATAAAATCTTACGAGACTCATGAACAGTATCAAACATAACATCATGCCTACATATGGTACACAAGGTTTCAGCTACGTTTAAGGGGGCCTATCCATTACAGCGAAGCGAGGCATTGGAGTGGAGAAACAGAATTTTTTACCAATGAAGTTGCATACAATCTACGCACCACATGAGTCAGTGAAATTTATTTATTTATTTCCACCATACAATTATCCTAACAGGTTTATCACCTAATGCAGTGTGTGTATAAAACTATTATTGGTTAAATAATAGGTTTGGTTGGTTACATGATATAACAATATTTCTCAGTTTCTCCGCTCCGCTGCCTCGCTCTGCGCAAATGGACAGGCACCCTATCTATACTTCTAAACTTAATATATGAAGCTGAAGATTTTGTTTGCTTAAACGCGCTAATCTCAGGAACTACTGGCACGATTTGAAAAATTATTTTAGTGTTAGATAACTCATTTATCGAGGAAGGCTATAAGTTATATATCATCACGCTAAGAAGCGTAGCAGTAATATCAAATATTTTAAAGGAGCGAGCGCTATCAACAGCCCAAAATCGATTCTAAAAAAAATTATGATACAGCCCAACAACACTTTCACCTACACGGCAATGTAACACAGCGGGTCTAAAAAAATTCAACCACGCAATATATAAAAAAGCAAATCAAATTAAACTCCGGTCTTTGACTTGGCAAAGTTTAAATAAATACATCGAAACACTGTTACCGTTAAAGTACTATAAAAATACGCTTTTAAAACTTTTCTTTTATAAACATCTAATTTTATCGGGAAACTTGGAAGCGTTAAAAAGTTCACCCCTAGAAAATATTGAAATACCAATTTTCTTGAATGAATTTTCCAACAAAGTAGAATTATGGTGGGCCTTTTGTTTATTTTGTGGACACATTGTGGGCTAATTAATCATCGTCACAAGTTTAATTAATAAATTCTGTTGGGAATAAGAAAATCTTTAAATAAAGGCACCGATATTGTCACAATGTGGGTGCAGTACCACATAGTGAGGAGCTGTTAGGAGCTGTTTCAATACATTTAAGGCTGCTCTCTCGAAAAAAGCTTAAAAATAACGTGCAGATGAAGTAGTTTTTCGTCGGCATTTACTGAGAAATTATATTTGAAAAACAAATAGGTAGTAATCTACATGATATGTTAAGTAATTGGTTTAACCAGAATTTATGTACATAAATTCTTATAACAAATAAGAAGAAAAACCACCAAATCGCCTCCAAATCGTTGAGATGAAACCATTTTACTCCTTAATTTTTTTTCCAAAAGAGTATAAAAAATATATTTACTGCTTTGCAATACAAACGAAAATAATTTGGTTTTGTTCATATGGGCTTGTATACAAGGCTTAATGAATTGTGAGTAAAATGTTATGTACTAGCTTCTGCCAGTGGCTCAGCCCGCGGGAAAGTCGGAACTCATTTTGTCCAACAGAGGGATGATGTAGGCTACTCGTAACAACGCCAGCGACATAACGAGGTTTCCGGTAACTGGAACCGCAATTAACTGGACGCGGTCCCAGTTGCCGGATCGATTTAATATTAATATTTTTCTTCCAGCAACTGGGATAACACATAAACGAATAAAAATTTATTGTTCAAGCCAAAAGCAGTACAGTCAAAGGAAAAAAATCGTCATCTGCCTAGCCTTTTCCCAACTATATTGGGATCGGCTTCCAGTCTAGCCGGATTTAGCTGAATACCAGTATTTTACGAGGAGCGGCTGCCAAACAGACCTCCACAACCCATTAACTGGGTAAAACGGTACTTCATGGCAAGACTGAAGTCAAATTTACTGACTTCTGACTATACGTAATAACTGCCAAAGATCTACAAATGACAGCCAGGATTAGAAAAGAAAGAAAAAAAATGTTTATTGGGACTCGCACAAAACAGACAGATTTAAATTTAATTAAAACTAACAGTATTACTTAGTCTGTAACATTTTAGTCTGTGCGAGGCCAAAAAGGTCCCTATCTCAGCATAGGCTGTGAAATTTAAAATAAATATCACAGCGCTGGTTTTATGTGGGGGGGATTGGTCCTGGCTGTCATTTGTAGATCGCTTAACGTTCTTTCTGAGGCACGGAGGAAACTCGGTATGTTAAGATGGTCACCCATCCACAGACTAACCTCGGCAAGCGTTGCTTAACCTTGAAGATCGCTCCGTGCCGCTGTTATTATCTAGCCACGAGCCCCTCTCAAAGGTAAAAATGTTTATAGTAATAATTAATTAAACCAGAAACCTCTACAAGACTATGCCCAACCACTGTAGCTCCTGAAAGCAATAAAATCAACAAAAACTACCACCAGCAAAGCGCCACGCCGAAAAAAAAAGTCTCGACAGTTCAACCATCTTGGGTTCCCGCATCGAACGTGAAAAGCACAGAAGTAACGTAAAATAAAACGTAATAAATAAATTAAAAACAATCCCCGTCTTTCTGGTGTAGTAGGGTAATAACCAGTAGCCACTAATAGGTATATTGTTAAACCTACAGATTTTGATTTCCCTAGTTGCTTCATAATAAAGACTTCATAAAGTTTCTCTACCTACACATCCCCACAAAGGAATACAAGCCTTATGTTTAATGCTTTAAAAGTTGAATTGGTTCATATTCTCCAGAGACGTCAATTGTTATTGTCTTGTAAACATAACATAGCAACATATACACAACATAACATGTATAACATATACATATTATGGTCTCAATTAAAACTTGAACATTCACTTTGTTATAACTTTCAAGTTGTTTTGTTTCGTTGAGAATATAATTTATTTATTGGTTACACGAGGATCGCCCATTAAAATGATTGTTTCAAGGCTAAAGACGATGATAATATCTATCTATTCCAAGTATGCTGAGGTCCATTACAATAATTTTTTTTTTCATTATTTTCGGTAAACACATTTGCAATGTATGCTAGACAATACGGCAAAAAAAAGTGAAGAATTTTCACAATACATAAGAAAAATGCTGACAGCAGTTTTGTGAGCATCTCAGTACTATTTTAGCAAAATTATGATAATCCACTCATCCCTCTCGTTGAGAAAGTGGGCAGCACTGAAAAAGAGTCGACAATAATTCTTCAATGTTTTTTTTTTTATTTTTAAAATTATGCTTTTTGTAAAGCTTTCGACGGGAGGTAGAAAGCATAATAGAGCAACATTTTTTTAAACTGCTCGCGGTTTTCACTTTTTTGTAGATGTCTTTTTTTCGCTCTTTACCGTGTTTTCAGCTGACTTGAGCATTTGGAGGAAATGTTTCAAAATAACACCCATATTTCTTTGCTTTCATTAGTGCTCAGAAATCTTTTTAAAGTTACCTCTAAAAATAAAAAAAAAACATTTTATTTTCCGTTCGAATTTCGAAATGATATTTACATGGCAACATTAGTTTGTTCATTTAAATAAACGTTAACTATCAGCTTTAACTTGGACCGTAAATAAACGACCCTTTATTATCATAACATTAGCATTGCTTAGATTAAACATTCAAGCTTAGATATACTTTACGCTACGCAGAGTCTCAGAAAATACTGTAATAACAGTAATCAGAATATACCTCGCGAACAACCCTTTACGTATAAAATTGGCACTCTACCTAGATCCTAATTATCTCAAAAGTCGTAACATTTAATACTGTTAAGCAAAAATGAAAATGAACACAAAAATCTAGCGCAAAATCTCGGCTGGTTCAAACAGAAAAATATTTTCAAAGTAAACCAAAGAGATAGGGTAGAGACAGACAAAATTAGTTCTTATTTCTACAAATTGGAAATAGAGGTATCGATAAAGGAACCAGGTGGAATAGAGAGCTCGTTTTAGAGTAGTTACGATGAAAAATATATAACGCCTTGCTGAATTCGCCCGCGTCTGAGAAACGGCTATCTAAATCGATATTTTTGTGCCAAAGTGGGACTTGAAGATGCTTCTGGTGTGAAGTACTGGGCTTGTAACTTTGTAAAAGTGTATTGAGATAGGTCTTTAGTGTTTGGTTATGTTTTTACATCTGGCTGGAGTCTTTTGTAAATATTTGTGCTATATAGTATAATAGATATCCTAAATTAATATCAATCCAGAAATTTGGTATCTTGGAGAGTGTAAGAGAGCACTAAGAGAGAATTTCCTGAAATTCCTATGGGTACGAATTCGTGAGCAAAAGCTAGTAAAATTTAAATACAACTTTAAATTCCGGGTGTATGTTCCCTTGGGATAATTCCCGACGTACACGCAAACGAAGTGGCAGCTAGTTTCTAAAAATTCGTAAATTTATTATTTACGAAGTTTTTCTTTAAGACTTCATTTTCTAAAAATGGCTTAGGACTTATTTTCTAAGGATGTTTTAGAAAATAACTATACTTTCATAAATCTTTTATCTATTCTTAAAATTGTGACAAGAATTTAATACTTTTCAAATGAGATTGCCATGCCGTGTAATGCTTTTCGAACTGAATAAATAACACTGTTATTCATTGTGTTGACCACATGTTAATTATGACTCATTTTCAAGAAAACATACACTATAGAACATAATTATATTTTAATACCACTTCACATTTAATTAAAGTTCATAATGCATTAATCGCAGCAGATTCATATCAAAGTGGTTTCGATCCTCCATTTAACGTTAATTGGAAAATAAAAGGGAAGCCAAGTGGATTCGGTTGCATTATCCAGAGCGGGTGATGCCATTCACTTGGTCATTAAAATCAATTAGCGTTTGTTTAATGATGAGCGTAAATAGAATGAATACGTAAATCACGTAAATGCGATGGGAGAGGAGCTCGTGGCTAAATAAAAACAACCGCACGGGTCGATCTTCCAAGTTAAGCAACGCTTGCCAAGGTTGGTCTGTGGATGGGTGACCATCTTAACATAGCGAGTTTCCTCCGTGCCTCGAAAAGCACATTAAGCCGTCGGTCCCGGCTGTCATTTGTAGATCTTTGGCAGTCGTTACGGATTGTCAGAAGCTAGTTAATCTGACTCAAGTCTTACCATGAAGTACCGTATTACCCAGTTACTGGGTTGTGGAGGTCAGATAGGCAGACGCTCTACGTAAAATACTGGTATTTAGTTGAATCCGATTTGAGTGGAAGCCAACCCCAACATAGTTGAGAAAAGATGAGGATGAGAGCGATAGGTGTTAGTGGGTACAATGGGGCGTGTAAAATGGCTGCTATGGGCGAATAAAAGGAACTATACAACCGTAATAATTGTGCCCTCTTAAATCTCTTCTACACGGTAGTTAAACCATTTTCTTGAAAATTGCCTATGTCAGTCCTATTTAATGTTTTAATTTATTTTTTAATGAGTAGTTGTTTTCTTCAGCTTCGCCCTTGTGGCAAATAACACCGGAAACACGGGTTTTCGGACATTAAAGTTGCTTACGGCTCAAACTGTTTCGTCATTGCATCAAAACTTCCAGAGATTACCTTCCAAACGAACAATTTTACCTTTGGTATATTATTAGTATAGATGAAAATAATAAGGAACAGTTTAATATAGACGTTCCAAGAATTTTAAATGCATCCACCTTCTTTGCGTATTGTCACAAGTAATATGACGTAGAGCTCATAGCTCGTACCAGTGCCTGGTGAAAACAGGATCCTGAACATGGTTCTGCTCAGAGAACCTCAATTGTACAGTCTGTGACCAACATTATTTGACCCACTTGACTATTATACGCTAATAGTCAAGTGGGTTAGCTAATGTTGGTCACATACTGTACTAAAGTATCATTACCAGCAAAGACTTCTTCAATGGTAATTTCTTACCTACATATATTTCCCTTACTGGCGAATTTTCTGAGCAGTAATTTGTCGCAGCTTATTTATATCAAGGCTTAAAAGCTTTTCCGGTAGGTTTTCGGGATTTGCCTCTTGACAGCATTTTGTTAATTATTATTATCACGAAAGTGTTACTTACCTATGCAAACATAAGCTACCTTCTAAGCTCGCTTAATTAGTTCAAACACGGTGACCTACTTTTTCCACCCAATTATACGTCCAAACATTTATTTTTAAAACCGTTATTTATCACGTACACACTTCCTCATTAGCGCGGACTGCAGGTAGAAACATTCACGCGATTCTAAATCTTATCAGCATAAAAACATAAACCCAAATGGCATAAATTTTACTCTTTCAAACTTCCTGTATAATTCGTTTAGGTTCTCACCAATATTTTGGAGTCCATTTAATTAGAGAGACCCTTAATAAATCAAGGAAAGATAAATTGGTTTAAATGGGTCCCTCCTACCTTCCTAGAGGTACTAGACTGGCGTAATTTATAGGTACCTATGTGAACCTGACCTTCCGAATACCTGGGAGTCCGAACTTGTTTTCAATGGGCAGAAAGGGAAATTAATGATAAAAGTACCAAGTACTCGTATAATTATATAAACGGCAAACCTGTCTTTAAAGCAAGAATGGGCGACTTTTATGCCGTTCTGCACAAGTAGAGATTGAAAAGCATCTGTGCTGGGACAATTTCAGGTTAGTCCAGATAATATTCTAGTTACACTAGCAATCAAATTGATGGGCCATTCATTAGGCAAAGGACGGATATACATTTGTGAACCAGGTAGTAATTAGCCCAATCAAATTATTTTGTTTAAATCATAATTTGTAGACCAAGGGTTAAGGTAATACCAATACAATATGAATATTTTCACGGACAAAAAAATGTTTTGTTTGTAAGGAAATTTCAGGAAGTACTGTTCTTAGGTCAATAATTATTTCACTGAAAGTCAAGCTAAGTACATGGACATTCAAAAAAACGTCGGAAGCTAGTGTACGGTTCGACTTGTTCGTTCGTTTGGAGAATAATGGGCAAGAAACATCACGTTTACTCTTTAAAAAATAAAAACATTTGATTTTTATAATGTTTCCAAGTTACAGTGTCAACCAAGTGGGTATGCAGTAAGTAGGTATTATTGCTATTAGTGTCTACTTATTATCCCGTTAAAATGTATAGCTTATGTGAAGTGAGCCACGGGAGAACAGCCCCGGGTACTCAACGATATAAGGCATTGCATAAACGATCCATTTGTTCCAAAGGAAGGGTTAAATTTATGCACCATTAGTTTTTCAATCTGATTTGATTGGATTTGTTAGAAGTCAATTTAATAAAAATCGAAATTTTAACCAATGGAATTGCATAAAATCTCCGCTCCTGTCCCTGGCTTACATACAAAGTTTGAGTTTGTTTCAAATTCGTACACAGATAGTTTATTTGTATTTTAATAATATCTGCCTTGCCTTTCCCCAACTTGGCTGGGGCTATAACTATGAGGCAGATTATCTGTTTAGATGACTGCATGACTGATCATTAATTCACTCAAATAAAATACGTAATTATGTAACTGTATTTATATTTGCAAGCCGAAATTAAAGGCAGAATAAGAGAACAATTTTATACATTTTACCAACCTTCTGTACCTTATTTATGAAAATAAATGTTTTTTTTTTTTGTGGAGTGGAGATTCGTAGAAATATTAACCAATCATGTCAGTCAAAAAAATGTTATTATGTCACGTGGAGCGGAGATTTTAAAATATTTTTTTACAAAAAAATATCCTGCAGCTTTAGCTTGCAACAAAGTAATTAATAAATCACTTTTAACCATAATAGATACTATGATGGATGACACATCGTTTCGGATCGCGGCCTGTCTCCGCTTAGGCGCACCTTGTGTTGCTCCGCATCGGTGTCACTGCGGTGTAGGTACCTGTCGACAGTCTCGGACACCATGGCCTTTCCTGCTGCAAGAGCGCAGGCCGCATAGCACGACACGCTAGCATCAATGATATTATTCGTCGAGCTCTTGTCACCGCCGGTGTACCTGCAGTATTAGAACCTAGTGGCTGGGTACGTGACGATGGGAAGAGACCAGATGGTATGACGTTGGTGGCGTGGAAGGTGGGTAGGCCTCTGGTGTGGGACGCAACATGTGTCGACACCCTTGCGCCATCACAAGTTCAAAGTACGGCAAGCTGTGCCGGCGCTGCTGCTGCGGCTGCTGAGGCCCTCAAGCGGCGCAAATACTGTAACCTTATTGGTAATTACAGTTTTGAGCCGTTTGGGGTCGAAACGCTAGGGTCATGGGATCCGAGTGCGCGTCTCCTTTTTAAGCACATTTCTCGCCGACTGGTCGATACCTCAAAGAGTTAGCATTGCCATTCAACGTGGCAATGCTGCCAGTCTTCTGGGCACGTTTCCGGATGACAGCAATGCGGAGGAATTTTTCAACGCCTGATCGTATTTGGTTTTGTATATTCATAATGTATATAGTTATTTTGAAATATATTAAAATTTCATACCATAAGTGTGTTTGCGTGTTAAAGTTTTAACCCTTAAATGAAGTTTTGTTATAAAATACAGATTTCACGCGACCGGGGTCACCCTTGTTGAAAAATTATTCGAAATATTATTTATAAACTCTGCCCTTAATGGCAAAACGCACGCTTTTAAGCAAAATTATATGCCCTAAGATGCAAACAGGAAATAATGTAAAGCTCAAAGGATTGCCAAACTGAAGTGGCAGTGGGCAGGGCAGGGTTACACGACGCCGTCACTTCATGTGCAGTGTTTTTTTATCGTTTTTGTTAAAATGATATGTATTAAAGTAATTTTTTCGGGTTCCGTACCAAAGGGTATCTATCAGAACCCTATTAATAAGCCTCCGTTGTCCGTCCGTCCGCCCGTCCGTCCATCCATCCGTCCGTCCGTCTGTCTGTCAACAGGCTGTATCTCAAGAACCGTAATAGGTAGATAGTTGAAATTTTCACAGATTATGAATTTCTATTGCCGCTATAACAACAAATAATAAAAATGTAGGTTTATGGAACGGAACCCTTCGTGTGCGAGTCCGACTCGCATTTGGCCAGTTTTTTTTTAGGGTTCCGTACCTAAAGGGTATCCAACAGAACCCTATTACTAAGCCTCCGCAGTCCGCCCGTCCGTCCGTCCGTCTGTCTGTCAGCGGGCTGTATCTCAATAACCGTAATAGGTAGACAGTTGCAATTTTCTAATAAAAATGTAGGTTTATGGAACGGAACAATTCGTGTGCGAGTCCGACTCGCATTTGGCCAGTTTTTTTTAGGGTTCCGTACCTAAAGGGTATCCATCGGAACCCTATTACTAAGCCTCCGCAGTCCGCCCGTCCGTCCGTCCGTCTGTCTGTCAGCGGGCTGTATCTCAATAACCGTAATAGCAGACAGTTGAAATTTTTACAGATTGTGTAATTCTACGAGTATTACCGCTATTGCAACAAATAATAAAAATTATGATTTAGGATACGGAACCCTCTTGTGTTTAATGGGCCTCAGTTGCCAAAAATAAAGGATAAACAAAAATAAAATAAATATGCTCGCAAAACAGATGGTCGATGGGGCTGAATAGTTCTAGAGTGGCGACCGCGTACCAGAAGACGCAGCGTTGGAAGGCCTCCCACGAGTTGGATCGATGACCTGGTAATGGTTGCGGGTAGCCGATAGATGCGAGACGCATATGACCGGTTGTTGTCGCGACACTCTTGGGGGAGGCCTATGTCCAGCAGTGGACGTGTTTTGGCTGATATAATAATGATAATGTTGAGAAAATAATATTTCATGGTTCTTCTTCTCTTGCGTTATACTCTTGATAGAGTGGTCGTGGATGTCCAGGGATAGTGCCTCGCTTCACAATCCTTCGCCACTCGTCGCGCATCGCTGCCTTTCTGGAACATTCATGGAGAGATCCACCCAGTGCCGATTTTATCTGGTCCGTCCACCTTATGGGTGACTTGCCTCTGGCCCGGACAGCCTCAACTGGTCCCTGTACTACCAGGCGCTCAATCGATGACTCATCACGACGCGATACGTGTCCCAAGAAGGTGAGTATACGAGATTGCACTATAGACGATAGACGCTGTTTGATGCCGAGTTCTTGGAGTATGGATTGGTTGGTATGGAACTCTGTCCACATTACTCCAAGCATTCTTCTCCAACACCACATCTCCAGAGCATCTATACTTTTCTTCTCACTTTCTCGCAGAGTCCACGTCTCTGCAGCGTAGAGGAAAATCGGGAACACTAACGCTCGCACAAGCCGGGTTTTAGTGGCTTTGGTGATGTTGCGGTTTTTTCATGGTTACTGTTAACAAAATACTTCAGAGGCACAATTTGTTTGAGTCTTAATTGAAACTTGTAGAGGCTCTCAAAACCAGGTTTCGATTGGAAAAACGAGATTCAATTTCAATTGATTTATTTTCACTACGTTAATGGGTCGGCTTTTGTGAACTGAAATTAGATTTCTTAAGTTAACACTTTCTTTGAGTGTGGTTTGTGAGTTGTAGTATTGAAATAAGTTATTTTTGGAAATTATTTAAAAGAAAGTTTTGTAATAATTTAAGGGTATAATAACAGGTTAGGTGGAAGCAATGCATTTAGTTAAGCAAAATCGTTTTTAAACTAGCTTTTTTAGGGTTCCGTAGCCGTAAGTTAAGCAAAATCGTTTTTAAACTAGCTTTTTTAGGGTTCCGTAGCCGTAGGCAAAAAACGGAACTCTTATGGATTCGTCATGTCTGTCTGTCTGGTGGTCTGTCTGACCGTCCGTATGTCACAGCCACTTTTCTCCGAAACTATAAGAACTATATAATATACTGTTGAAAATTGGTAACTAGATGTATTCTGTGAACCGCATTAAGATTTTCACAGAGCAAGAGAAAGAAACAATAAATTTTTGGGGTTCCCCATACTTAGCACTGATACTCTAACATTTTTTTCATCAAACCAGTACGTGTAAGGTATCTATGGATAGGTCTTCAAAAATAATAATAAGGTTTATACTATATTTTTTTTCTAAATTGAATAGGTTGCGCGAGAGACACTTCCAAAATGGTAAAATGTGTCCTCCCCTATAACATCTAAAATAAGAAAATGATAAAACTAAAAAAAAATATTATTTACATTACTATACAAACTTCCACCGAAAATTGGTTTGAACGAGATCTAGTAAGTAGTTTTTTTTGATACGTCATAAATCGGAAACCGCAATTTACCTTTTATTCAATCAACTTAAATATTAAAAAATAAAGTTTATGGTACGGAACCCTTCGTGTGCAAGTCTGACTCGCACTTGGCCGCTTTTTTAGGTATAATACAATCAACTTGGTAGTTTAAATTGAAAAAAAAACACGCTCTATATAAATAACTAGCAGCTTTCCACTGCTCCGTAGGCGTGTAATATGTACTTTACCGTTTTATAAAAATTAAACCCTATATATTATTTTGATGGATAAGTAATGTTACTGAAAATTTTCATCCAAATCAATCACTTGTTCATCAATCGCGCATCAATAGCTAAATAGATGATGAGAATGAAATTTGGCACTCAATTGACGGGGGAATCTGACCTGCAAAGCTTATAATACGAACAAAGGAGATTTGCGCGGAGCGAGAAAGCGAAGCGGAAAAACGGAATAATATCAACCAATCATGTCAGTCAAAATTGTCAGTGACTCATGTGGTGCGGATATTTTATGCAATTCCGTTGGTTAAAATTTCTCCGTTTCTCCGCTCCGCTACTGTAATGAACATGCAACCTTATGACCCCGTCATCAATTTGAGTGATTATAACATAATCTAACGCATGTAAGCAAGAAATTCATTAATTTTTAATGATAGTAATTGTTCGCACATAGCAACTTTACCTCCAAATATATTGACAACTTGATACTTTAGGCAACATGTTGCAAATATTTTTTTTTATTTAAGTTCATTTACCCATAATATATTAACCGCATCACAGTGCGCCGCCATTTTGAAAAAAAAAGCAACATGGCGACGGGGGCTATGCCAGCTCCCATGGGAACATTTTCAAACCTCTTTTATTAAATCTTGTGTACTGAGTTCATTGTCAATTGTGTTTTCCGATAGCTCATATCACCTGGGGATCTTGGAGTCAAGAGTGAATAGGTAGGTTACTTCCAAGCTTGGTCCATAGTCAACCACATCATTTCTTTCCATCGAGCGTGATTGTAGTCAAACGCGAGCAAATCAATAACAAAAAACGGAATTACAAATTGTATTTTCAAGACTTAAAAAAATATATATCTGTCCAAAGGCTACTTGAACTCAAAACTAATGGCTATTGGGTAGTGGTTCTCATATACCAGTTCAATAAAACATGATAAAATGAATATAACTCAGACCCTCGCCCCGCTCCTTACCAGACGTTTAATCCAAAAAAGATTTAAAGCAAAAACTAGCCTTTTACACAAACATATACGTTTCATCTTCTATCGAGTACTAATGTTATTAGAACGGTAAACCAGGCGTTATAGGCCAAAGGCTTTGATCAGACGTTTTCAATATCCCCGTCTACCCTCTAGGGCGTTACATTTCTACCTAGGTAGCTACGTAGACGGTGTAATAGAATTGATTTACAATCTCTCTAGAGGCATCGTCTATTGATACAGATTGGTCACCGCTTCTAATACGTTCAATGTTATGAGTATTTCAGTTAGCTGGTTGGTTGGTTTTCTAGTCTAGTAATATTTTTCAGAGTGGTAAATTTCTATCTAGGTAGTGAAAATGGTATAATAGAATTGATTAACAATCTCTCTAGAAGTATCGTCTATAGATACAGATCGATCGCCGCTTTTAAAATGTTCAATGTTACGTTGTTGTTTATGTTGTTTAAGTCAGCAGTTTTGTTGATTTTTAGTCTATTAATATTTTTCAGAGTGATAAACTTCTATTTAAGTAGTGAAAACGGTTTAATAGAATTGATTTATAACCTCTCTAGAAGTATCGTCTATTGATATAGATCGATCGCCGCTTTTAAAATGTTCAATGTGTGTGTTCAGTGTTTAAATTAGCAGGTTTGTTGATTTTTAGTCTAGTAATATTTTTCTGAGTGTTACATTTCTATCGATATAGTAAAGTAGACGGTATAATAGAATTAATTTACGATGTCCATAAAGGTGATATTGATACAGATTCGTTGCCGCTTTTTATTCAATATTGTAAGTATTTAAGTTAGCTGGTTTGTTGATTTTTAGTCTAGTAATATCTGTCGGAGTGGTACATTTCTAGGTAGTGAGAACGGTATAATAAACTTGATTTACAATGTCTCTAGAGGTATCGTCTAATGATACAGGTTGGTCGCCACTTTTAATATGTTCAATGTTATGAGTATTTAAGTTTACTGGATTTTTGATTTTTAGTCTAGTAATAATTTTCCGAGTTGTACATTTCTAGGTAGCGACAACGGTAAAATAGAAATAATTTACAATCTCTCTAAAGGTGATATTGATACAAATTCATTTCCTCTTTTAAATTAATATTACGAGTATTTCAGTTAGCAGGTTTTTTATTTTTAGTCTAGTTATATCTTTCAGAGTGGTACATTTCTATTTAGGTAGTAAAAACGGTATATTATAATTGATTAACAATCTCTTGAATTAATAAATCGAGATAATTTGTCAACAATAACTTAAAGAGCATTTACATTTGAATTTTAAGTGACAACAAATATTAAAAGGACTCTAAAACAGTATTTGTTGCAATGGGAATTTAAATTTGTTTGTGTGACATAGAGTATATTGCTCCAAGATTTGAGTCGTCGGTTTTAATAATATGAATATTATTTATGTTCGCAGAATTTGATTCACGAGAAGGCCATTGCTCTAAGATATTCGTGTTTATCCAAAAAGCCATTCAAGCATACAATGTTATATATTATTTATGGATATACTTTGTCGTACATTGGTGTTATACTATCAAAAAATATAATCGCATGTGACTCCTGACAGGCACCTGTTACAAGCTTGCAATATCAAAGGGTGTGAAAGACCTTGAGGGTTGATTTAGTCATAAATATAAACAGACTAAGTACCTTCTAGTAGACAGTGTAAAAAATGCGGGATCAGCAGCTGGCTCTAAAGTTTGGAGCCTCTACTGATTCCGTATTTTTTAGTCTATTCAATTGACACTCTGTCAGCGGTAGCGTGGTGTGAAGGCTTTTACCAAAAAGTGTGGAATAACGCTGACGAAAAGTCACGTGATCAATCTCTATTATTTTAGCATTTCGACAGTCGCATTCACTGATAGAATGACACTTTGTCAGAGCCCTAGGCACCCTTAATATTTATAGGTAGACGAGCTTTTTCCCGCGACTTTGCTCGCACATATCCCGTGTTTTCCCGTTCCCGTAAAAATTTCAGGAAATCCTTGCTTAGTGGTCGCTGACGGAGTATAGGTCAGCTACATACCAAATTTCAGCTTTCTACGACTAGTGGTTTTGGCTGTGCGTTGTCTGTCAGTCACTCAGTAACGGTAGAATATATTAGGATTGTTAGAATATACTTTATTGTACACCAAAATAGTGAGACACGTGTATTGGTTTAATGCTTCAATGGGACCGCTATCACCATGCTAAAACGTGGACAAGGATTAAGAGTACCCTATGTTCTAATCTAGGTTTCATCAAAATATTTGTCTACATATTATGTTGAAACCTGTATAGTGAACCTACAGTTTTAGGATATTTTAGTAGCGTCTTAAAGTACTGTAATCCTCGTTCGATGTCGATAGTAAGTAATATTGGCGAACACTTTAATTGAATTATGAACTTAATACGAACGCGAAGTTCTGCTTAGTTCGCTTCAGCAAAATTCATTTAAGCTATTACGTGCTATGACGAGAGCTTGTTGTTTTTATGTCGTCCTAGCTGGAGTCTGTTCGGAGAGAATTAGATTTAAGGCTGGGGTATAATTGAATAGAGAGGTTATTAGACACACCATGCGTGGCTGATTGAAGGGGACTAAAATTAAATAGGTCAGAATAATTGTAAGTGTAGGTAGGTAGGTATGCTTTCTGTCAACATACCACGTGTTACAGAATAAATGGAATACCTTCTTCTTCTTATCGTGTGGGCAGTAGAGTCTATTGACCCCACACACCCTAGTGTCAGAGGTTCTAAACCGCCTCAAGGGCCTCTGACATAGTTTATTTGACGAACGCCATTTGGTGGCCGAGACCACCGGCTTATACGTGCCTTCCGAAGCACGGAATCATTTTTTTTCCTAACCAAACTGGGAACAACTTTACAGAGTATGCTTCCCATGGGAGTCGAACCCACGACCACCGGATCACAAGGCAATCGCCTAATCCACTCGACCACGGAGGCAGTTAAATTGGCATTTAACGCAATACCTGAAAAGGGGTCACTGTACTCAACATTATGAACTACAAAACAAAAAAAAAAAACAACTGCTGCCAAAAAATACAAGTGGCTTAAGTAATAGAAATGGCAAATTGCTGTCATGCCTTTCATTACATTTTATTTCAGTATAAACCCAGCTCCAAGAAGATTTAAGTTATAAAACATTACTGTAGCTACAAAGTTTTCTGAGTATCTAATCTTTCTTCAGACATGTCGCGATATTAAATGCGAATAAATATTATTTTTAACGCTGTCTTCTCTTTCTGTCCTTGACCTTGCCTTAGCAAAATGAAATATTTTCCCCTAAGGGTTTCCGAATTTAATATAAGATTAAAAGTATTATTTTTCTATCAATCTGTCTTTCCTTTTAAGGTTTTAATAAAAAATATAATCTCGATCTTCCGTGACTGATATCCTTGAAATGTAGCTTTAGTATTAAATGATTAATAGTCGTGTTACTTTTTATGTTTCATAAAAACTTGGGAAATAAACTCTGAGGTGCTATAAATGTGATATTCTATGGAAGTCGGGCAATCGTTTATTTTTATGAAAAAAATTCTATATTATTTTAGTAGTATATATAGTAGTAGTATATTATTTTTAAAGAATGTTATGCTGTAGTCAAGAAATGAAGTTATAGAAGCAATCAAAACATAAAAATTCATATTTAAATTTAACAATACATTACATCACAAACATTACATCTATTAAATTAAACATTACATCTATTAAAAACTTCAATACTATTTATACGCTTAAAAATTTACTAAAGTAGGAATACATATCTGTATACCTAAAGAACATACAAAGACACCCCACAAGCCATGACAGGAATCAAACCGTCATCACACAATATTTACCAACCCCAACCCATTGCCTGTTCAGAATTCGATAACTAATCATAGAACAACAGAGGGTAGGTAGTATGGGGTAAAGGCTACAGACCCACTAATAATTTATGCATCCCCTTTCTCCCCTCAAAATGTAGCGTGCAAACCATTGATATACGAATAAATTTCGTATCAACCTCCCCTCGTAACTCCGACACTTGAAAATTGAGTTCCCAAGAGCTAAAAGTACGCATGAACTTTGACACGATGACCTGGTTTTATACTTTTCAAATATTAATTTGTTGAAATGTTACGTGTCTGTGGATGATTTCGTGCGTTTTGACGGTTTGGAGAAGTTATTGAGAGATTTCATTCGTATTATAATTAACTATATTATATAATCCCGGTAGAATAGAATAGAAATACTCATCATCTGCCTAGCTTTTTCCCAACTACATTGGAGTCGGCTTCCAGTCGAACCGGATTCAGCTGAATACCAGTATTTTACGTGGAGCGGCTGCCTACCAGACCTCCACAACCCATTAACTGGGTAACACGGTACATCTTGGCAAGACTGGAGTCAGATTTACTGGCTTCTGACGATCCGTAACGACTGCCAAAGATCTACAAATGACAGCCGGGACCAACGGCTTAACGTGCTTTCCGAGGCACGGAGGAAACTCGTAATGTTAAAATGGTCACCCATCCACCGACCAACCTTGGCAAGCGTTGCTTAACCTTCAAGATTGACCCGTGCGGCTGTTATTATTTAGCCACGAGCTCCTCAAACTCACCGCTAATAGAATTTCAATTTACCTAAAGCCAGTAATCTAAACCTGTTCACATTCGCATTTCAGTCGCAACCTGCCAAAAATATCGAATTTCCTTACATTTTTGACAAAACGACTGCTATGCGAATGTGAAATAGAATAGAAATACTGTTTATTGTAAACCATGCAAAAAAACCCTTAACAACATAAAAATAGTAAGGGGGTAGTGTGATCCTTATGGCAAATTGAGGGTTATATTAAAATTACTATTTTATTACTTTACTAGTTTCAGCTAGCGGTTTTGCCCGCGTTAGGGTGCCTATCCATTTGCGCGGAGCGAGGCAGCGGAGCGGAGAAACCTACGCTGAAATGGAAAGGCACCCTAACGGTCGAATATCCCGCGGGACCGTACCTACCTTTAAAACATATTCTGTCTCCTAATCCAGGGCATGATATACCCGTGTGGTTTTATCTTTATTCGTTCAGCCATTGAGACATTATTGATTACATAAATGATAAACAATATTTAAAATAACTGCCTCATAAAAAGACCGCTTAAAAGTAATTTAAAGTGAAAGAAAACAGAATTGCCAATCTCTTTTATTACGAATTTTAAGATGAACACTTTTGATTTTTATCATATTCAAGAAATACTGCATCATACATTTAAAAATAAGTGTTTTGCCTTTAAATTCTGCAGTTTTTAGCTGTAAAAGGAAATATCTAGCCCTCGGCATCACTGTACTCTCGGAGATTGGACATAAATTTATACTACTAAGTGCATATAGCTACATAAGGTTTAAAGGTCTTAAAAGTAAAAAGATTGAATGACAGTAAAAAATACTGTAAATTTTTAACTAATCATAATTGTGATCATATCATGATGTTATGGTTGTTTGAAAACACATTCTTTTTTATCACTGCATGAATAATAAGAAGCTACAGATAATTAAGTTTTGGAATCGTTCGAAAGAGTGACTGCGATCCTGGAACACAAAGAGCATTTGGAGGATCTGGGGTGGATTTATGTCAAAACGTTTCTGACACTCCCTTCCGCTCCACCCAAAGTGGAAGGAGTAATTTGATGGTTTTTCATCCAATAAAACACCGACCAAGTGCAAGCCGGACTCGCACACGAAGGGTTCCGTACCATAAACCTAAATTGTTATTATTTTAGGTTAGGTTAGTGCCATTTTTCGCTTGGATACTCACAATTTCAAGTTTATTGTCAACGCAAATTCGAGGTGGGGGCCTGGTGATCCGTCACACAGGGTATCCTAGTATGGACTCCAGTCTCTCACAAAGGATCATAATTATATGTTTCATCTTGTTTGTTATTTAACTTATTTTTGTAAACATTATGAACCGATGTGAACCTTTGTGAAGAGTGAAATAAAGATATTTGTATTTGTATTTGTTGTTATAGCGGCAACGGAAATACACAAACTGTAAAAAATTCTATCAATTACGGTTCTTGAGATACAGCCCGCTGACAGACAGACAGACGAACGGACGAGGCTTAGTAACAGGGTTCCGTTGGTTACCCTATGGGTACGGAAAAATAAAAATAAGACAATCAGAGATTCAGCAGTCTATCTATTACGGTTCTTGAGATACAGCCCGCTGACAGACAGACGGACGGACGGACGGACAGCGGAAGCTTAGTGATAGGGTTCCGTTGACCATCTAAGATTAATTTAATAAAAGGCCCTTTGCCCTTCTTTCTCAAAGTAAAGTTTAAATTACGATCTAAATGACGAAGAGTGCTGAGTTGGTGACAAGTAGAGAAGTATGGAAGAGGTAGACATGTTGCACCGAACCCTTATAAATTGGGATTAAGGGTAAAAGAATAACGATAAATTTTACACTGCAAACATAAAAAAAAATATATAGCCATAATATCGTTATGTAATAAATTATTTCCTATTTCCTAAAGCCAGCAATGAGGGTAGTGAATCTAAATTGAATTATCGTGATATCCTAACGTCCTATTTGAAACCGAAATAACCCAAATTCACACATAAATTCAGGATTAGGGTCATTTTTATGGGTTTATTTTAGGTATACAATGTAAATTATATTTTGTTCCCAGTTTTAGCCTAAATGGTTAATTTATTCATTCACACTGGGTGACACTTTTTACTGGAATAAAAATGAAATTAATTATCATAATCTCTAATTTACTGACAGGTAAAATATATTAACTTTAGACTTTTACGTAGGACGTAGGTAGATTATCTTCATTTTATTTTAAAAATACTACTTATTTTGTATAGCTGAAGAGTTTGTTTCAACGCGTTAATCTCAGAAACTCCTGGTTCGAATTGAAATAATATTTTAGTGTTTGTAAATCCATTTATTGAGCAAGGCTATGTAACATCGATCAATAGTGACACAGACAAAGTTGCGCGGGTCAGCTGGCAATTTTATAAAGATTCAGTCGATATTAAAATTAAAACATTTGGTTCCTGGAAACTCAATTTAATCCATTACATGAATAGAGTCCACTTAATTTTGATTAAAGCCACTGTTTAATATATATCCAGCTTGAACCTAATTACATTTTAATTACGTATTCTCTACATGCAATTAAACGTCCGTGTAATGCACAGTGGTTGGCATAATTACAAAGTGTGTCAACCCATATTCCCCATGGAAAACCCGCATGGCAAAATGTTGTATCTATGCAAGAAATAAAGGCACGAATTACAAACTGGCACGGCAGTGTGAAGATTCAAATAGGCTTATTCATTAAAAAATATTATATAACATTCTATCCATTTCATTAGTTTAAATACCGATTAATGGATTCAAAATTAATTCCCCTAGAGAAAAGAATAAAAAACTGATAATTAGTATTTATGGATCAGAATGTTGGGCTGCGAAAAAGACAGATGAAAATAGATTGCATGCAGCGGAGATGAGAATGTTGAGAAGGATGTGTGGAGTAACGAGAATAGATAAAGTGAGAAAAGAGTACATTAGAGGTACTTTAAAAGTGGCATCAGTAACGGAAAATTAAAAGGGATTCGCTTGTCTTGGTATGGTCATGTGAAGAGGAGGGATGAAACGCATGTAACTAGAAGAGTTATGAACATAAATGTGGATAGATGGAGAGGGAGAGGAAGGCCAAAGAAAATATGGATGGATTGTGTGAGGAGTGATATGAAAGAAAAGGGAGTTAGTGATAGAGTGATGACTGATAGAACAGAATGGAAGAAAAAACGTGTTGCACCGACCCCAAATAACATGGGATAAGGGCAGGAAGATGATGAAACTAAACATGTGGTTATTTATTTTATGACTGAAAATGGTGATTCTAATAAATTCTAATGCGTTTTGAATATAATATAAATAATAAATAATATGTTTTACTTGTTTAAACATCCACTACTCTATTAAACCTCAAACCTCAGCGCGCGTTTACTCTTGTATATACAAGAGTAAACTCGCGTTGAGGTTTTGAAAATATCAAAATGGCGGCCGGGTAGCTTTGACACAACAGTTCTATCCTCTTTCTAAAAATATGGGTGCAATATACAAAACCAAAGGTGTGAACATGTTCCGTACATGTTATGCAAACAAAACAAAATAACTTTCGCTATTTGCGTTCTGATTCTTTGGAAAAAAACAAAGTCGTTGGATCGTGTTCCTCCAATCTAACACGTTTTTCTTATTTCTTGCGTCGTAGTATAAGGATTTTTATTCGGTAACAAGATACGAATACAAAATTTACCAAAAAATATCTGAAACTTATATAATATGTATGTAGATATTATGATACGTGATTTTGCGTGCCAACCGATTGTGATGTACTAGAATGGGATAACGCGTCGTTTTCGTTCGCCCTAGATAAGTTACCGTACCCTGTACGTGTGAGCTTGATGCTAAATAACAACATCCTCACGGGTCGATCTTTAGGGTTAAGCAACACTTGCCGAGGTCGGTCTGTGCATGGGTGGCCGAGGAACATACCGAGATTTGCCTCGGAAAGCACATTAAACCGTTGGTCCTGGCTGTCATTTGAAGAACTGCCAAAGATCTACAAAGGACCGTTATGGATAGTCAGAAGCCAGATAATCTGACACTAGTCTTAGCAAGACGTACCGTGTTACCCAGTTACTGGGTTCTGAAGGTCAGATAAGCTGTCGCTCTATGTAAAATACTGGTATTCAGCTGAATCCAGTTTGTTTGGAAGCCGAACCCAATGTAGTTGGGAAAGGCTAGGAAGAGGCTCTATACGGTGGCATTATTTAGGGCGAGTCTTAAGTTAAATGGTTGCGTCTGTCAATCAACATTTAGCTTAACTAACTGTCTATTGATCAAAAACGCATTATTTTTATTATTTTTTCATAATTTTAAAATTAATTTAAGGAACCTTTATTAAAACAAAATATAAATAAGGCGTCAAAAAATTCGTCGGCATCGCTGTCCACTGGAAGTGAACCCAAAAAACTGGCGGCATTGCCACGTTGTATGGCAATGCTTATCCTCTGTCCGAGGTAAAAGCTAGCCCTTGGGTCACGCGATGTGTCAACTAAGTTTTTAGAAAGATCTTTAAATAAGGCATGAAGAACGCATTTTAATTAAATTTTTGTCACAAATTTGACCATTGGTTGAGTTAACTACGGATCAGAAAATTCGTTCTTGTTCGGTAAATTTTATCCATATAGTGCCGCACCAACTGTTTGCTACCCCGTATTAACGGCACCAGCCGGAAGGACTTTGTGTCCATACCATTTATTTAATCACTTATATTTGCCAGACCCATCCTTATTATACGTGTGCCTATTTGCATCCGAATATCAGATACACAAGGTTTTTATAAAGAATACCAGCTTTTGCTCGCGATTTCATATGCGCATATCTCGTTTTTTCCCGTTCTCGTAGAAATTTCGGGAAGTCTTCTCTTAGTTTTCCCCAACGTTCCTTGGAGAGCCAAGGAACGTTCTTTGTAAGTAAGTGCGTTTAAAAAATGTTGTGTGCTGATTAGGCAATTATTGTACAACACACTCGTAAGTATGACAAAAGCTTAAAAAAATATAATGCACACTTTAGAAATAAAAATTGGCCGTGCTGTGGAAAATTAATATTTTGGCCTGTATACCGAATAGCTTTGTTGATTGATTGTACATGCCAAATTTCAGGTTTCTACGGTCAGTAGTTTCAGCCGTGCATTGATCAGTCAGTCAGTAAATCAGTAAGTTTCTGGCTTTACATTTATATAGATAGTTATACGAGATTCCTGTGACACAATAAATACCAAACCTATATTTCCCGAAGGGTTAAGTAGAAGTATGTTTTATTACACCTCATAAATAAACTCAAAAAGTCCGGTAATGTGAACTGTGGTAACCACGACCGTAAGACCTTTGTTTTTCATCAAATGACTCCTCCCGCTCTGGGTGGGGTAGAAATGAGTGTCAGACTCTTACTGACCAAAACCCATCCGTGTTCCTCTTAATGCCCTTTGCATTCCAGGATCGTGGTGACTCTTTTGTAACAAATTCCACAACCCCCGCGTGTAAGACCTAGGCCTAAAACGTTCCCAGTGCAAGACTCTAGATAAAGCGCTATGCTATACGTGAATGCGTCTATGAAATACCGAATAGAAGGTATTGATCACGTGACATATTGACATCGTTTGTCAATCCTATACATTTTTGACGTTTTTACAATCGCCTTCGACACACTTACGCCGACTGAATGTCACTTCTCTGAACCTCAGGCCACACAAACGCTCTTACTGTAATTCTACTTATTGACGTGATAACGTTTTATAAATGGATGAACGCCGGCTGTACGCACGAAAAAGTGTCAAGTTCCACCGGAGCCGAGCGAGAGCGCGGAACAAGCGACAGAGAGGCACGATCCGCCTAAGCGTTTCGCTTGTTTTTAAAGAATTCAATTGTTTTCTTATGACGTTATCACGTAAAATTATCATCCGTAAACCGACTATACAGACAACCAATTTTTTTAAGCAACATTCGCATATCAGTCGCAATCTATCAAAAATGTATGGAAATTGAGGTTTTTTTGACACGTAAATGCGAATTTTGTTTAAAAATTATTAGAATTGGCCCTCTTATCATTGAATAGTTTCGGTCTGTCCAGAAAAATAGCCAAAACAAACACGGCTTCGTTCCGTTTCCAATGGGTCATTAACCTGTCACTCCTCCCTCTTCTAGTTTCGTTCTTTAGCTATTCCTTTGTAGTACTCCTGGGAACCAACAGTGCGAAGTTATTTGTAACTATACGGCCGACTGTCAATGCGTATTTATGGTTGGGTTATTGACCTTGATGGGGTATATAATAATATTGTTTGAGTCTATAAAGTTTCCCCATACGAAATGTACTGTTTATTATTTATGTCAGTAATCTATTTTATCTATTCTTAATAGTGTCGTAATCTACTTAATTTTTTAAGCGTTTTCAAGTATATATCGTGTCTCATTTTTGTGTACATTGCCTCATTAAAATAAAGGTATTATTTAGTAAAGCAATTTATTTTTTGCACAAATCTATACATAAATAATATAATGCTGAAGAGTTTGTTAGTTTGTTTACTTGAACGCGCTAATCTCAGGAACTACTGGTCCGATTAGAAAAATTATTTCAGTGTTAGATAGAAATTTATCGAGGAAGGCTATAGGCTACATATCATCACGCTAAAACCAATAGGAGCAGAGCAGTAAAGAAAATTGTGATGCAAACGAAGTTGCGCGGGTCAACAAGTACAATCATATTCAGATTCATCAGGCTTACAGAAGTCAAAGGGTTTTGCCCGATTTCCCAAAGATTCGACAAATCTGATCGTTAAAAAGTATCCATTAATAAACAGCTGTTTAATCTGACATGAAAACTGACGACAAATTAAAACGAGCAAGCTTCCAAAAACCGGAAGCAATTCCCCAAAGATCGTCGTAAAGTTAGACCCCAGGTGTTGGCAGGTAAAGACATGGCCAAAACAAAATATTATAAATTCCCAAGATGACATTGTCAAGGCCCATAAATATGCGGAAGAGTCATGTTTTCAGGCAATTTATTGCTTAGGAAATTAAGGCACATTAATCTTTTAAGTCCTGTAGCGACAACCATTTGTCTCTTGGCTTGGTTAGAGCAACCAAGTGGAAACGCACCTTTGTGTTTAGAATGAGTAATTAGGATATGATGACTTTGAGCCCCTTCAGAAAAAAAAGCGTATGTTTTTGGACTTTTATAATTTAAAATTTTTAGCTTGATTTATGGAAAGAGCCATATGGTGTCGACCGGTGGCGTATGGTGCACTTCCCGTGGGTGTCGTACGAAGCGACTAAGGGACAGAGAATCAGCAGCATTCTCTGTAAAACGCAATACCATAAACTGCGATCGCCAACCCGCCTGCAAAGCGTGGCGATTAGTGCAAACCCCCCCGTTAGGGGAGGCGTATGTCCAGCAGTGGACGTCTTTCGGCTGATATGATGATGATGATGATGGATGGAGATTTATGGCAAATTATACCACTGACGTATCATATATGTATGTATAGATTCGTCATACCCCAATGTCACAGTTCTAAAAACGAGCAAGCATTATCGGTATTAATCGGTAGCAAGACAGCTAGGCTAAAGAACATCAGCCGCATGGGTCGATCTTCAAGGCTAAGCAACGCTTGCCAAGGTTAGTCTGTGGAAAAGGTGACCATCTTAACATAGCGAGTTTCCTCCGTGCCTCGGAAAGCACGTTAAGCCGTTGGTCCCAGCTGTCATTTGTAGATCTTTGACAGCCGTTACGGATTGTCAGAATCCAGTAAAATCTGAGTCCAGTCTTGCCAAGAACTACCGTGTTACCCAGTTAATTGGTTAGGGAGGTCTGGCAGGCAGCTGCTCTACTTAAAATACTGGTATTCAGCTGAATTCGGTTTAACTGGAAGCCGACCCCAATATAGTTGGGAAAAGGCTAGGCAGATGGTACAGGATTGTGGTAGTTACCTTCATTTTGTGTTGCCATTTTAGAGTGTAGACAACGCATCTATGGTTTATCTTTCATTGATTTATACCTTACCGTTGTACGCCATGGCACAGCTCATGTTTTAAGCTAATTCAGTAACCGCCATACTTTTATTTCCTCGCAACCAAACGTGGCTAATGGACCGACGATAATCGTGAAATGCCTTGCACGCGATGAATCCGGTTCTTCTAAATACTACCCAACATTATCCCGATTTTATCAATGCTTTATACACTCCCATAGTATCTACCCAGCTTGAGTATTCCATCATAAAGCAGCTCTCAAATATGGCGCCCTCTTTCTTCGTTCTTGTACGGTCAGCAGAAGACTACATAAAAGGAATTAGGGTTGCCACTTTATAAAAAATTGTGTAAGTGAGCGTTGGCAATTACTACCTACATCTGTCTTGCAGTCCCTACGTGAGTAAAATTTTGAGTTGTGATTTTTTTGGGGACTGTACTCTCATGGAAAATTTTGGGCGGGGATATTGAATACGACGGTCGTTTAAAATTAATAACGACTAAGATAGAGTCAAAATGTAGGAACTTAACCGTTTTTATTTTAGGTGTGGGAATTAGTAAATACATAACTTAGTTACTTGTACCAAAACTAATTTTACAGAGAAAAATGGGTATAAAACCCTGTTCAACACGATGAATGCAAAATTAAAATTACAAACCTACATTAAGATAATTTTAGAAGCCTGTCCTGTCCAACTGTGGCCTACAATCTTATAGTAGTGGGAAGAACTGGGGGACTTTATTAAGTATTAGCCCAAAATTATACTCCGTTCTTCCAGTCGAATTAAATCCATGGGAAATATAACCCAAAAAAAGGTTAATGATTATGATTTTACAGAACATATTTTAAAATCCTATCATACTGTGCCAATAAACAGAAATAATCATACAATGTTTGCATATTCATACACGTAACTTAAAAAGCACGAGTTAAATAAAACCACCACTAAAATCTTCAACCCTCAAACGAACCGCTCAATTTTATCCCTCTCAAAAAAGGCTGACGCAAAAGTAAAGGCATACACGTACCGCGGTAAAAAGAACCATCATCTTTTGAATGGGGTAGTTCCGCACGTAAAAATACCCATAGATGTTAAGTATAAGGAAAACGCGGGGTAACCCATTAATTCTAAGGAACGGAGCCAGATATCAAGCACTTAAGCCCATATGTTAGAGGGAGAAAAAGGTATTCATATAGCTAAGCGTAAGCTACTCTTTACCTAAAGATATTGGGTTCGGTTTGAGTCTTATCAGATGTAGTTAAGTGTCTGGTTAGACAGGTATTTAACCACTGAGTGCTGATTAAACTCATTTTTAGGGTCCGAACATCTGTAAAAACGGAACCCTTATAGGATCACTCAGGTTGTCTGTCTGTTGGCCTGTCTACTAGTAACATTATTAATGTGGAACTTAGTTTGGATGGATGGATGGATGGATGAATGGATGTTTGTTACTCTTTCAAGCAAATACGTAACCTTGGAATGATGTCCTAGTGTCTTTCGGTACCTTGGTGTAGATATTAGATGTATTATATATGTGGCTTGGTAACCTGAAATAATTGTTTCAATAACTGTTACCCCTTACCCTTTGCCCTGTGGTCATTTTTTTTCCAAGTACGTAAGTATGTAATGTAAGCATTTGGTTTTTTAGGGTTCCGCACTCAAAGGGTAACCAACGGAACCCTATTACTAAGCCACCGCTGTCCGTCCGTCCGTCCATTCATCTATTCGTCCGTCCGTCTGTCTGTCCTTCTGTCTGTCAGCGGGCTGTATCTCAAGAACCGTAATAGGTAGACACTTGAAATTTTCACAGATTGTGTATTTCTATTGCCGCTTTAACAAAAAGTAACAAAAATAATGGTTTATGGTATACCGAACCCTTAGTATCCGACTCGCACTTATTCGGTATTCTTTTAGGTGTCGCTTCGTCTTGAGTAATTGTAGGCGGTTTAGTATTAGGTCGAAATCCAACAACTGAATAATTATTTCTTTTGATCTTAATTTTACCAGTAGAGCAAATTAACATAAAAACATAATCACTTGCTATCACCGGCCTTAATACTTATTGATACCTAGTACATCCTCTTTCAATAACAGCCGCACAGGTCGATTTTCAAGGTTAAGCAACGCTTGCCAAGGTTGGGCTGTGGATGGGTGACCATCTTAACATACCGAGTTTTCTCCGTGCCTCGGAAAGTACGTTAAGCCGTTGGTCCCGGCTGTCATTTGTAGAACTTTGGCAGTCGTTACGGATTGTCAGAAGCCAGTAAATCTGACTCCAGTCTTGTTATGAAGTACCGTGTTACCCAGTTAATGGGTTGTGGAGGTCTGGTAGGCAACCGCTCCACGTAAAATACTGGTATTCAGCTGAATCTGGTTTGACTGGAAGCCGACCCGAATATAGTTGGGAAAAGGCTAGGCAAATGATGATGATGACCTAGTACATGCTCCAACAAATACATATTTTTTATTGTTTCAATATCAAGGCCTCATTAATTTCGTTCGGTAAGGTTAACATAGTTCATTGGGTTGTTATGTGTTACAATGACTTTCTAGTAATTTTCCTTTGCTCTACATTTTTTAATTGGTTCGTTATTTTATTCGTTGATTGAAAAACTAGTTGTTGTCCGCGATTTCTCTCGTATTCTAGGAGGAAAAGTATTTAAAATTTTCAGAGACAATGTATGCAAATGTCATCTGCGTAGATTATATAATATATATGTATGCCGTATGGTAAGGTGTCTTTGAATTCATCCTTTCTACTTATGTGTATTATAAACGTGGAAGTTGTGATTATGGATAGATTTCTACTAATATCCTTATTAATGTACTAGTTGACCCACGCAACTTCGCCTGCGTCACAATTTTTATTACTGTTCCGCCCCTATTGGTCTTAGCGTGATGATATATAGCCTATAGCCTTCCTCGATAAATGGGCAATCTAACATTGAAAGAATTTTTTAAATCGAACCAGCAGTTACTGGGATTAGCGCGTTCAAATAAACAAACAAATAAACTCTTCAGCTTTATATATTAGTATAGATACGTTGATAATATAATATTCTCTATTTGAATTAAAATAACAAAACCGTGTAAAATATCAAAGAGAAGTGATTAATCTGAAATAAATTAAGAGAATTAAATTCAATTGAAGAAAATAACATCACAACTACCCATAAACTATCCAAACATATGAAGGTTTACTGAATTTTACTGAAATTAGGCTACTTAACTAATTACACATTAAGTTTAAAACTTCTGCTGCGAAAAATGAAAGTTTTTTTTTATAAAAATCCAACGTTGGCCTCCAAAAATACTTTTACAACATCATAAAGACACAGGTTTAAAAACCAGAGATGACCAAACAAAAACCTATTACAAAGTTTCCATTGTAGCAAACTGACGAAACGGCTTTCTACACACGCGTGTGGAACCTTAAAAGTAGGTATTACTAGCCGGTAGACCGTAGCGTAAAGTAATGCAATTAAAAGTTGGTGGCGTGCGACATAGCCCGCTTTGTACGGCAATTACCTTCGAAGTGCCGTAAGTGGTTATAATGCTCGAAAGTACGTTTGGAGGTAAAAGGTCGTATGTGCGTTGAACGTAGTTTTTAATGGGATAATTGTAGTTAGAGCTCCTGTGGAGGAAAGTGGTGGAAGTGACGTATGTTAGAGTGTAGAGGGGTAAAATGCTGGTTGACTTCCGGAGTGAACGTTTACGAACGAAAAGCGCTTGCCATAAGTATCAGTGATTGCAGTTGGTTATGATCAAGATGGAGGGTACTGCCTTTAGTTGTAAAAACGTTTTGAAGGATCTACTTATAACGAAAATGAGATTAATAAAAAAAAAGTTGATGTTATCTAAACCATAAGCTGGACCATTTTTTTTAGGGTTCCGTACCCAAAGGATAACCATCGGAACCCTATTACTAAGCCTCCGTCCGTCCGTCCATCCGTCCGTCTGTCTCTCAGCGGGCTGTATCTTAAGAACCGTACCAGCTAGACAGCTACAGCTAAAATTTAAGGTTTATGGTACGGAACCCTTCGTGTGCGAGTCAGACTCGCACTTGGCAAGTTTTTTTCTAGCCTAGTTTGCATCCCACTGCTTAGCATAGACCTCCTATTCTTCCTTCCATACAGAGGTGGTTCCAATTTTTCTAAGGCCTGGTTTGACCCACTAACATGATCAAACCTAAATAACGCTTTGTTTGGACAGATATATTAGCTGCCCCGTCTTTCTGGTCACACTGTAGATAGAATAGAATACATAATTATGTCAACGGCATGACGTCCGACACTGTCTGACAAAATTTGACAAGACTAAAAATAATAATAGAAGTAGGTACCTAAAAACGGGGTGAATAGAAATGCAGGGGTTAATCGAAAAAAAAACTTTGAAAGGGATTTTCACGTTATTTTAATATTGTTTGTAATTTTATTTGATATAAAATCGTTGTTTTCTTGAAAAACCAATTTATGATATTACAGTGAAAATCCCTATGTATGTTTTCTTTAGATTCACCCCGCCGTACCTATTTACCCCGTTTGACGGTAAGTCACAAGAAATTGTAAAAACGTTGCAGCGCAAGTGGATCTCGCCCCTGACCACGCTAACTCCATAAACCCGATTGATCTCCAACAGCCGGGCATTTAGCCACAATCCTTTGACGTCTAACACAGTTATACAGGTGGAGTCTTAACACAGTTATACCTGCGAGTGTCACAGATGCTGTTAAATCGGTGCGGTAAACTGATCTCCGCGGTTTGCTACTGGATGTGGCTAACGCTTTAAGCCGGTCAGACACGGTCAGTGCTAAGTTAAAGCATAGGTAGGTGGTTTTGTTCACCGCAATGGTTGACTTATAGATGTTTGTTTTTGGTCATTGAATTAAAATGTTGTAGGTTGTGAGAAATTGGAGGCTAATCTATATACATCAAGGCCGGGCCCGGTAAGTGGACGGACCGTGGTCCGTTAAGAGTTTTAAAACAATCATTGCGTACGTTTTTAACTTGTTCACACACGTTAGCATCCAAGCGCTGATAGACCACGATCCGTCCACAGCCCGGGCACGGTTCCGAAATGTATGGATCAACCATTAAAGGTAATTTCAATCATAAATATGCAACAAAGAATCTTTAATGGTGCATAATTATAATAAACTAGCTTCTGCCAGCGGCTTTGCGCGCGTGGTCCCTAGGGAACATACTTCCGGGATAAAAAGTAGCCTATGTCTTTTCTCAGGCTCTAGACTATCTGTGTACCAAATTTCATTTATATCGGTTCAGTAGCAATGGCGTGAAAGCGCGACAGACAGACCGACAGAATTACTGTCGCATTTATAATATTAAGTAAGGATGTGTGTTGGCGGTATAAGTTCCTCCTGATCTTTCTTATAAATGGCGAACAGAACATGCGTAGTTCCAAACAAAATAAAAAAATCTTTCTGGTAGCGATAAGATCTAGTAAAAAGGTTACAACTTACTTACCCAGTTACTACTATAAAGAAGCAAACCCTACTAAATATTCTAATTAAAAAAAAAAACGCCTTCAAAGTCTTTGTGTTGTGTGTCAGTAAGAGTCTGACACTTCCTCCCGCCGCGCAGATCTTTTGATGATATCCGATATAAAAAAAGGTCCTTGGGTAACGAAGGAAGACAGTTTTATGCTCTGATCTTTGCCACACTTTAACCTAAAGACCAATTTTAGTGTTAGGATCTATTATGTATCATATTTTATCTGTTTTTCTTATTTGATACTGCTTGATGAGCGTTTTGAACAAGTCTGAAGTCACAAAAACACAAAGTAATACCTAAATGAATTGATCATTCCGGAATAAGTTGCACAATAATACTTCAACAGTACACTCAAATCTACAGACTAGAATAAGTACTTCTGTTTGTTTACCTGCTGTATCTGGTTTAATTATCTCTCTCATTACATGGTACCTAACTAAAAAGACCATAAAGATCAGTTACTACCGCTCTTAGAACTGGCAGTGAAAAGGTTGATCAAAGGATCTTGGGTACTTTCTTGAACATTTTATACTAAGAGAGATACTTTATCTAAGTCTAGCGGCTAAAGTACCTTCCGAGGCACTGATAACTTAACGAGGAATACTTTGCCAAGATATCGGGCATTAACAGGATAGTGAAGTAGGTACCTACAGCCAGAGGAAAAATTGATTATCACTTCGGTTTTCTTAACCTTAATTTTTGAATACTTTAGGTTCATGGTCCTCACATATATTAATAAATTTTTGTGTACCAAAACACATGTAAAACATTGATTTGAAAAGAGTGACTATGGAGTTTCTTGTCCGTTCTTCTCTATAAGAATTTACGTTCCGAATGGACAGTAGAGTCACTATGTTATTATACATGTGATGATGACGTTTAAAAGTACCGTTTATTGGCCTAATTGAAATAAACGTTTTTGAATTTGACTTTGAGCAAAATGTAAAAGTAAATTCGGAACAGAAATAACATGCAAAATACTAGCAATTTGCTTCGGCTTCGTATCGGTACTATTTACTGATGATCACCCGAAAATCGCTTTTACGACACTTGGTAAAACATCGAATTTTGTATACAATTAATAATTTTAATTATCTAGACATGGGGTAGCGTGTCCAGCCAAAAATTCAAAGAAAAAGGAACTGGCGACTCAGCAGCCGCGTGTAATATTACATGAACCATTTCGAGCTACGTTTGATCCTTTCACAACTGAAACTTATTTAATCTACATACATGAAAATTCGCACATTATATTAAAACCCTTAGCATGTCTAGAATCCAAAATTCCGTAAATGTAACTTAAACAGTTTTTGATACCTTTCCGGGAGAAATTCTCTAAATGATGGGGAGAACCGCATTCAAATTTGTTGTAAACGTACAAGCACACGATGGACAGACGGACGGATGGATGGAAGGGCGGACGGACAGCGAAGGCTTAGCAATAGGGTTCCGTTGGTTACCGTTTTGGTACGGAACCCTAATAATGATCACCACATGAAACTAAAGCTTACTTACATTTTAAATTAAACTAAATTAAAAATAGAAAATCCGAAATTGCTAATACTTATTATTAAGTATTTTGAAATTCAAATTTTATCGCAAAATAATAAAAGATAACAAATAGAAACAATAATTGACAATAGTGACCGATAACGAATTAACCCCCGCCACATCACGAATAAATTCGCCAGTAAAATGTTGATGAATGATATTTGAGTGAGAATCCTTCACTAATAAAAACACACATGGTTTTCTAATAAAGCTAATAGAATAGGCCAGTTATTTTAGTTATTTGTACGATTAAGTTCATAGTAATTTTTTGAACGAGACAACTTTTTTATGAGTGTAATGAAAATATTGGTAATATATTATTCTTAAATCACTCATCATTTTAATAATTTTGCTGTAAAGTACTTTTCATTATGCTCATCGCTTAATTGATGTGCCACCTACAATATCATATTGTAATGGTACCCATACCATATGTCGTTTTCTTTTTCATCTGCCTAGCCTTTTCCCAACTATATTGGGGTCGGCTTCCAGTCAAGCCGGATTTAGCTGAATACCAGTATTTTACGCGGAGCGGCTGCTTACCAGACCTCCACAACCCATTAACTGGGTAACACGGTACTTCATGGCAAGACTGGAGTCAGATGTACTGGATTCTGACTATCCGTAACGTCTGCCAAATGACAGCCGGGACCAATGGTTTAACGTGCTTTCCGAGGCACGAAGGAAACTCAGTATGTTAAGATGGTCACCCATCCACAGATCAACCTGGGCAAGCGTTGCTTAACCCTTAAGATCGACCCGTGCGGCTGTTATTATTTGTTCACGAGCTCTTCTCATATGTGGTTTCCTTTCTATTAGAGTTAAATATAAAATTTTGGGTAAATATCGAAGAACCTTAAAATTTAAATATCTCGAGAACGATTGAATTTCGGCCATATATACTACTCTGTCAAGAAAGTACCGGGAAAAGATCAATAATACACAAAATGTCTGTTATTCATCCAAATTTATTTTATCACCTTCAAAGTATGCTCCTTTAGAAACGATACACTTGCGCCAACGAATAATCCATTCATCAAAACATTTTTTAAACGCTGCTTCCGGAATTGAGATCAGTTCTCGCCGCGAATTCTCCTTTATGTCTTCTATCGATTGAAAACGGGTGCCACGAAGTGGTAATTTGAGTTTAGGAAAAAGAAAAAAGTCAGCAGGAGCCATATCTGGTGAATATGGTGGTT
The DNA here is from genome assembly GCA_950371165.1 of Lacanobia oleracea. Classification (NCBI taxonomy): domain Eukaryota; kingdom Metazoa; phylum Arthropoda; class Insecta; order Lepidoptera; family Noctuidae; genus Lacanobia; species Lacanobia oleracea. The sequence continues at coordinate 15,589,506 of OX493405.1, read as the reverse complement.
GTTGGATGGTATTTGTTGAGTGTTTGGTTAAAAATTCGTTCACAATGATAGCCTTGTGCGAAGGCGCATTGTCGTGGTGCAAAATCCAAGAATTTTCTTTTCACAAATCTGGCCTTTTTCGTCGAATTTGCTCTCTTAAACGCCGCATAACGCTCAAATAATATTCTTTATTTACCGTTAGACCTTTCGGTAAGAATTCAGAGTGCACAACACCGCGATAGTCAAAGAAAACAGTCAACATGACTTTGACTTTTGATCGACTTTGGCGTGGTTTTTTCGGTTTCGGTTTCGCATGTCAAACTCGTAAACCCACGTCTCGTCACCAGTAACAATGCGTTTCATGAATGTTGGGTCCGAACTGACTCGTTCTAGCATGTCCTCAGCGACTTTCATGCGATTGAGTTTTTGGAGAAAATTCAGATCTTTTGGGACTAGCCGAGCAGCAACATGTTTCATACCCAAATGATTAGTTAAAATGGTACGGATCGACTCGTGAGATACAGAAAGTTCGGCGGCTATCTCTCTCAGAGTTGAATGGGGATTTTCAGTCACTATTTCCTTCACTTTTTCGATGTTAACTTCAGTTGCAGACGTTGACGGCCTACCAGAGCGAGGCAAATCTTCCATCACATCTCGACCGCTTTTGAACGCTTTGAACTACTCATAAGCACGAGTTTTTGATAAAGTCGATTCACCGTAAGCCTTCTGTAACATTTTCAGTGACTCCGAACACGAAATTCCATTGGCGATGCAAAATTTAAGACAAACTCTTTGTTCGATATTTTGTCCATTATAAAATTCGCAATACACACTATATATGATATTACTAAAACCAGCACTGTATTTAATATAAATAACAGATGCAACTCAAACTCCGCGCCAAAATGGAAAACAGTTGTGCCAATCTAACAACTACAAAAAAACAAAAATTTGAATTTGGAACCATAAACAAATCATCCATTCCCGATACTTTTTTGACTGAATGTATATAGGGGGTTCAATTTGTTGCATTTTAGCCCCCCTATAAGCACCTAATGGATATACGTCAAATTACAAGTAACCCTATACAATAAGTTCTTTTTTATGGCACATCAACATTTTTGGATCTCATATTCGTATGTATGTCAATAACAGACGTGATTGTTCAACTCTAAGACATTAAAAGAGGAAAAGCAAAAGAGAGCATTAATATTGAGCCAGGTTTGTTGTTTATGGCATACACTTAAAGTGCGACTTAACTATTACTAGTTTACGTGACCTTATTGTTTATGAGTGGGTTAACAAAATCAAATAAGACGCAAATATTTCACGCCGTCGTTCCAAATACACCTTTTTTCATAGAGTGAACATGAAAAATAGGTGAAGTGTGAAAAACGGTTCTTTAAGCAAAACGCGACGATTTTTCGCGCCATTACACATGTGCAAATTACCATATAACGGCCCATTAGAATTCTCTGCCAACTCTCATTTAGCTACCTAGGACCAAATTAACTTAAAGGAAATTTTAATTAGCTCCATTCCTTTTGATGGCCTTTATTTTTAACTCGGGAAGACGAGTAGTATTTTAATCATATACCATCCGCCCACCTGGGCCTCAAGTCTGCTAATACAATAGTGTCAGAATGGTCTATCATTGATTTCATAATTGTTGATTTTGACAAGTTTGGTAATCTACTAATTTAAAAGCGTCATTATTACTTTCCAATGGTCAACCACTGACACTCCATTGAAAGAAATGGCATAGAATGGTAATCTCGTACATAATGACCAATGAATAAATAATATGTAAACATATTTATATAAAAGAAATCTGGCATAACTTAATGTACAAATTTAGTAGTAGTTTTTCAAAAATCATTTCAAGTAACGGGTTTTATAGTAATTGCAATACGAAAATGTCTTTCTACCACGATTCTATTACGAGACCATTGACCGACCAATGATTGACCATTATGAATTAGCAGATTACAAACTTTAGCAAAATGACAATGGGAGCATGTTGGAATGGCGAATTTATAAAAAATAGCAGACTTGGGGCCTGGAAGACGGAAAACCACCTAATACTACGACTACACATCTCGCGCGTTCCCTGTTGCACAGCAAGACGTTGAGCTGTATGCGAGGGAGAGCGCACGAAGAATATTTTGCGTTATCGCGAAGTGTAGCCCGAGGAATTAGGAAACATAGTCCCGGAATAAAAAGTATTAATAGTCGTACGGTTGCTGTCTAGTAAAAAGCTGAAAAATTGCGTGCAGATGATGCAGTTTTTCGTCCGCGTTTACTGAGAAATTACATTTGAAAAAGATAGGTAGTAATCTACATGATTTTATGTATCTGTAGCCATAATTTATGCACCGGTATCACATAATAAGAAATAAAATCAACAAATCACCTCCAAATCGATGAGATTAAATCATTTTACTCCTTATTTTTATATCAAAAAATATATTTACTGCTTTGCAATATAAACAAAAATTATTTGGTTTTGTTACTTTTCAAAAATATCTACTATTTTTAAAATTAAAAATTTAAAAACACGGGTTGCAGAGTGGCGTGTAGAGGTGTAGTTAGCTCCGTTTGTATGCACAAGGTCATTGGCATGCCTTAATCCAGAGTGCTACTGATTTTAAAGCATTGTTCGCAATTTGTCAAAAAAGCCTTAATTTCCTAACAATTTTGACAAATTTTGATTGACATGCAAATGTGAAAGTTGCTTTAAATTAATGGCACTCAAATTATAAACTACTTATAATTGTGTCAGTCGAATTTCATCAAAGTCCGCTCCGTAGTTATTCGGTGAAAGAGAAAAAGTCTGAATGTTATTCTGACAGCAAAGAAATGATAAAAAAATGAATGGTATTGACATGCGCTATCGAGACGTTTCTGTTGGTGATAAGTCTCTTAGTATTGAGCTTGGAGATATATGAAGATATGTAACCTTTAAAAACTATTGCTTTGAAAAGGTGAACATTTCTTTACTTTCTGTTCTCTTGTGTATATCTATTATGTTACCAATTTCAACCACTGCGTGCGTAATGGCGACAGATTATAAAGCTGCCTGTTCATTGCCGCGGAGTGGCAATTGCATAAAATGTCAGTGACATTTTCAATAGTCAATTACATTTTTTAATATTTCTCCGTTTCTCCGCTCCACTGCCTCGCTCCACGTCAACGGACAGACAGCCTTAAGCTTCCCACCAACCCTGATGTAAAGACCACGAGCACTGCCAAGAGTGTGATGACAAAGAAAAAGAAAATAAAATGATTTCACAAAAGTACTATCCTATATTAAAATGCGGATTTTAAAAGACAGCAATCGAATGTGAAAATGTAGTTTTCCCGAGTACAATGTCACGTTCGCGGGCGCTGGAAAACTTTAAGCTTAGCTCAGAACTTTTCCAAACCAAATGGATTGAATGGTTTTCTGTAATCTTTTTCTCGGCTGCGTACGGAAATAATAAAATAGAAAAATAAAAAAGGACTTGAAAAGTTCAGCCTAGAATAGAATATACTTCACCAACCCACGAATGACTCCTACACATTTAATCAAGCATCTTGTCCCTGTTTTTTGCTCTTTCAATGGGCCAATATAATTATTTCAGTGACGGCACTCCCGAACTGAAATCTGATACCATTTTATTGATTTAATTTATTTAAATTCTATAAAAATATGTATCGATTGAGTTAAGAATCTCTATTTGTCATAATATTTACATGGGCATGAAAAACACAAATAAATTTCCTATTTTATAAATTAAAACTGACACCATTAGTACGTACAGCGTATTATTTTAGATAACAATACAAAAACTTATATGGGAAAGTTATATATTTAGGTAACTATTGTCACTATATAATTTTAACCGTTTATGATGACGTTCAAAAGTGCCTTTTCATGGTCTAGTTGGAATAAATTAATTAAATTAAAAATTAAATAAGAGACAACAAAATGTAAAGCATTGCTTATAGATTTATTCATCTTTTATAGAAACGCTCTTCATGCTTCTAAGAAATTATTCATTTTATTGAAAAAGACAATTTTGTATTCAGACATAAATTAAATTATTGTCTTATAAACATAGAATTGGCTCTTGCAACCTGAGGGCTAATTATACTTAGCAATGTTGCGCATTCTCATCTCAATCGCAATCTGTAAAATAACTCTATTGGCTCAGTTGCCATGAACACGCAAAAAAAGCACTCGATCAATGTCAATAAATAACAAGCTTTAAGGTTAAGCCACACATATCCGGGCCGTGCTCGGAACGTTGACGGACTATGGTCGTCAGGACTATGAAAAAAAAACAACTGGTTGCACTCCGGGAGTGCCGGCAGAAGTGAAAACTTGAATACGTGCTTCTCTCCGTCTTACGAACTTTCGATCAGGTCACGTGTCCTGACGCGAGTTTAATATTTTTCATCCATCGCAAAAAAATGCACAACGCCGCTAAAGAAGTTTGCAGGACACGTGACCGTCTTACGAATTTTCGTTTAGGGTCACGTGGCCTGACGCGAGTTTAACATTTTTTACCCATCACAGAAAAGTGCTCGAACTGACGCTTTAAGGCGGAGTTGAGCTAGAGGATATAACTTGGAATATATCGGTTTGAATATAGGTGTTGATGTGTTAACGTTTACCTACTAACATCTTCATAGAGTAAACAGGCTCTAATTGCAAAGCTTTGCCATTACATTAGGTAAGTACACAGCTCGTCAACGTATTAAGTGCATTTGAATTCACGCTGTAGCTCCTAATTAGCAGCGCAACTGCTGTCGTCGTGTTGCAGAAAATGTTATTACTTAGTCAACTTGCTTACAATAATCTTGGCGAAACGTAATTATATCCTGGGGCCCTGAGTAGTGATTACATTAAAATAAGATATCTACACTGTTGGCTGGACATGTTTTCGGAATGTATATAATATGTTTCGTTGTTTGTATGGCTGGCAGTACTGATCCGATTACGAAAGTACTTTTACTGGTAGAAAGCTAAAATATCGTATAGTTTCATGAGTATTGTTTCATTCTAAAAATATACAAGGTTTTCGCGGGAAAGGCCACGGGAGAAAGCTAGTGGCAAATAGTGAAAAGTGCAAAATATTAATAAGTACTAACTGAACTTGTACTGATTACTGTTTTGTGTGATTTGACTTCAATAGTAAGAAGCTAGAGGAGTTGAATGCGACTAGTGCTGTATACGAGTCCTGTACTGCATATTTTATTATTCCCTCTAATGATGCTGCTTCAAGACCTCTTCTCGTTTTCCGTAGATATAACGTAATGTCCTGCTTTTATTTTCGGAAGGTTGAGAACTTTTAAATACATTTTGCCAGTCATGTTTGAAACAAAGAGAGAGAGTTTATTTGGGACTCGTACAAGACAGACAAAAGGTTAAATAAATTGAAAACTAACAACGTTTCATCAGCCGGTCACAAATCTTAAGGGTGCCTTTCCATTACAGTGGAGCGAAGGGGAACGGAGGAATTTTAATCAATGGAATTGCATAAAATCTCCACACCACGTGACTCACTGACATTTTGACTTTCAGGATTGGTTAATATTTCTCCGTTTCTCCAATCCGGTTCTGTAATGGACAGGCACCCTAACTCCGGGTTACTGCAAATTCTAAACGAGTCACGGGCACGTTCTAATTTGTGTAGACCAATCTTTATACAAAGTATATCAGAATAACCGCAATAACTGTTACGGGGTTATTGTACTCATCATTATGACCAATTTTTTCTACGGGACCAACACTGAAATCGCGAAAAAAGACTTAACAAAATGTTCTGAACAGCTAATTACTTTTTTCGCGATTTTGGAGTTGTATACGCATCCATGTGAAATAGTTTTAATTTGTACTCGCCGTGTTTTTTATTAACATAGTTTTTTAAGTTTTTTGTTACTAACACTATGGACAATATAAGTATCAATTAAAAAAAAAAAGAAAATAGTAATAGTTGTTCATAAGGATGAGCAAAGTTATCCCTTAAAAGGTTGGCTTGTATTGTTAACTTTCATTATCTATTTCTCCGTAGACACAACCAAGTTAAAATACACCGGTTATCGAAAGCGACAGTTTTAAAACAGTTATTACGTTATAAAACTAGACAACAACGAACTCTGACAGTTTTAGAAATTTTCCTCGTCAAACGTTAACTCTTTTGTACAATACGTGAGGCAATTATAAAGTTCCTGCTAACTCATTTTGTTTTATTATTAGTTTTGACGAACCTCCTTTATTTTTACTTTTAAAAACATTATAACTTAAGTAGTGCTTGTTCTAGAATGTAGACCAACACCTGAGTTTGAAGTTATGAGAACGACAAAGGTGCTATTTAGTTATTTCCAGTACTTAAGGTTGGAGGATAGTGGCAAAACCGTTAAATTCCAATGGATCCCATCACATGTACATCTGTTAGGAAACGAAATTGTAGATAAGTTGGCAAAAACAGGTAGGTATCTATGAAGGAGTTTCTGTCGATAATTTACCGTTCTTCACGGATATATTTAGAGATGCTAAAATTGTTTGCAATGCAATATGGAAAGAGTATTTTAACAAAAGATCTGAAGAGAAGGGAATATGGTACAAGACCATCCAATCTGAGCCACCAAGGATTCCTTGGTTCACTGATGTACCGATGAATAGAAGATTATAAGTAACAAGCATGCGCCTACGATCCGGGCACATCCCGTTGAATGCGTTTGGGTATCTTATGAAAGTTACTGACACCCCAAACTGTCTGGTTTGCAATATAAGGGAAGACACATACTACGCTTTGGTGGAGTGTGCTCGGGTTGATGCAGAACGAAGAACTTTAGAAGTAGAATACACTTTATGTTTAAGAGATTTAGGTATGTGTAATGTGATCCTATCTAAGCCGACATCCAAATTAGCTATTAAGTTATATTATTTAATTTTAAAATTAATTAAGTTAAGATCATAATCTATAGCTACCTCATTTTATAATATGTTTTTGTAAAACTACGAGGCTGGCATAATCGCTTCGCGATTAAAGCCTTTTTTCCAAATAAAGATAAAAAAAAGTTATTTCCAGAGTTTTCTTTTTTAAGTTTAGTAGTCTGGATTTAGAACGGTTATTGTCAAATTAAAATTACAGTACCGCAATAACGCAACACACACAATACAACAACAACAACACACACAACAATACGATTGGTTTACAATAGGTTCTGCCAGCGGTTTCCCTCGCGTGAAAATCGAAAATAATCCGGCAAGGGCATGCCATCCGGTAGAGAAAGTATCCTTTGTCTTATTCTAAAACATGGTCTACCCGTTTTTTTAATGGGATATTACCAAAATTAAATTACTCCTGCTCTGGGCGGAGTGAAAGCTAGTGACAGACTCCAACTGTCTACAACCCGTCCGTGTTTCTCCTAGTGCCCTTTGCGTTCTAGGGTGATGCTTTCGAACAAATTCCACAACCCTGGCAAAATTCTGCAACCCTGGAAGGATTCCAACCCTGCCAGAATTCTTCAACCTAGCCAAAAAGTTGTGGTCTATCCTAGTTATAAATATCAAGTTTTGAAATTGAATATATATCAGACAGAAAGACAGTTACTTTACATCTATACTAATGTATAAAGCTGAAGAGTTTGTTTGTTTACTTGAACGCACTAATCTCAGGAACTATTGGTCCAATTTGATATATCATCACGCTAAGACCAATAGAAGCGGACGAAGTTGCGCCGGTCAACTAGTTAAACATATAATAGTATGGATAAGCGCATAAAAGTACACCGTCAGACCCGTTTTAAAGTTTCACACACATTCTTAATGCGTACAGCTAAGAAGTGGAATTCCCTGCCGGAGTCTGTGTTTCCCGATAGCTACAACCTGGGAGTCTTTAAGTCAAGAGTGAATAGGTTACTTCTAGGTAAGCGTGCTACATCTTCGACCACATCATCGCTTACCATCAGGTGAGATAGTGGTCAAGCGCGTGCCTATCAATAGTAAAAAAAAAAAGAAATTTGATTAACCAAACTATGGTTAAGAGTAAACTATTTAGCATAATGTTTTTAATAATTTAAAACAGTATGCTAGTACGTAAAATTGATAATTTTAGTATGAGCTATAAAATATTAGTAAGAAAGAAAAAAACTTAAAGATACTGTTTAATATTTTCAAAAGATGATGATGCAGCCATATTCCCGTTTATGTCCGAAATTAAGGCTATATTTTATTCATTTCTGACTGAATGGATTAGGTTGAAATTACTACACACAGAATACCAAAAACAGAAGAGAGAGAGAAGGTCAAAAGAGAGAGATAAGAGGTAAGGTAGAGGGTCAAAGTAAAAATCAAATTTGTCCATAATGGTAATAAGGTCACCAGTATCCGTATGTTTTTTAGCTTGTTTATTTGTTTCTTCATGTCTTAACGGCTGATTGGATTCAGACAAAATTTGGTACACGGGTAGACTATTTCCTGGATTAGAACTTTGACTTTGACTTTGGAAGGTTGACTGGTGGAAAATGCCTCAGGCATTAAGTCCGCCTCTGTACAACTGTGCGCGTAAAGTGTTAAATAAATAAATTTATAAATAAACTTTTTATACCGGGAGTATGTTCTCTTGGGATAATTTCCAAATTTAATGCGGGCGAAGACGCGGGAATAACTAAATAATTGCAGTAATTTTTATGTCACTCTGATAATTATATTTATCTTATATGACCTTACCAATATAATAATACTTTGAAATAGGTCATTTACAAACAAATTCTAATATGCTATACAATACGTTTTAATAGCCTAACCAGAACAATACAGCTAGGCTGAATATTCGAAAACATCCTCGCAAAGACACGGGATTTGCGCTAAACCCCGCAACGCGAGCTCCCCGTCTGTCCGGTAACCTAAATACGGAACCCAAAAAGGGTCTATCAATATGCTAAAATTGTTACGGAAAGGATGTATATCTATTTATGTATGAAAAAATGGAGATACGACAGCTCTATCGGTAAATGCGTCTGTTGAAAGGTCATTGGCCTTGTTTCTAGTTGATTTTCGTTTGTGTCAAAAAGCTTTTTACCCAACCAACAAGAAAGGGTTTTGTTTTTCGCGCGTATTTTGTATTTTTTATTGTAAATTTCGTTATTACCTCGTATCTTCCTAACGGCTGTATGGATTTCGACAAATAAAGTATCGTCAGCTTGTTCTCATAAAACTAACGAACTAACTTCGTGAACTTTGTTACTGTCACTGTGTAATTGTGTACCTATTGTTGTAATTTTTCATGTGTGCGTACAGTATAGTGCATGTAGTGCTTCTCTTTAACTGATGAGGCACTTAAACTTAAGTATAGAATGATTTGTTGTAAATTTTGTGGTGTACTCATTGTTGAGGAGCCAAATAAAATAAATAAAAACCAAAATATCCTTATACATATGTTTAAAAATTGTGGATTTTTCACCTCTTTCTGGGCCTCGATAGTGCCTTCCATGTAAGAATTACATTTGAACTAGCGTATGGGTGGATTAGGATCATGTTTTTTAAGAAGTAACGTTGCTTTATACCTTGAAACAGAAGATCGTACATTAGTTATCAATTCAGATATAGTAGTTTAAAGAGTATCATCCATTCGTAGTGCTTGACATAAAGCTAAATCTTCTGTATTTCTTGTAGTTGAACTTTTAAAACTATAAAAGAAAACTCGTAATAAAAGTCGATTCAGATTGTATCTATTCATAAGCCTTCCTCGCGTGGAAGGTGGAAGAGGATAAAATCTTTGTTAGAAACGATGTGCAAAAAATATAGTTAGGAGAGAATTTAACAGAGTTTCAACAGTCATTAAGATTATTCTAGCCTTTTCCTAGCTATGTATATTGGGTTCGACTTCGAGTCAAACCGGATTTAGCTGAATACAAGTATGTATTTTATATATAGTGAGTGCCTATCCTTTTTTTTTAAGGATAGGAGAGCATCAAATGACTCCTCCCGCTTTGGGTGAAGCAGAAGGGAGTGTCAGACTCTTACTGACTAAAACCCATCCGCTAACCTCCTAGTGCCCTTTGCGTTCCAGGGTACGGTGCTTCTTTCGAACGAAGTGAAGTGACTGCCTATCCTGTCTGCCCAACCCAGTTATGATAGGTATTTAATTTCTTAATAACATTCATAAAGATAATAAATTAATTCTTAATCAAAAGTAAGTACAGTTGTAATCTGTTTACCAAAGTTACAAAATTAATGATGTCGATAGCCCTTTTGGTCAACATAACCTTAACCAATTCGGTATAAAATTTACGCAAAATTAAAGCGAGATAACTGGCAAAATTCGTCGGGAATTCAATATTAATATTCAAACATAACCCAGAACTTTGTCTTACGACTTTTGAAAGTGTATTTTACAAACATTTAGTTGAAAAGTTGAGCGATGAATGAACATGGAAATCTTTGAATTTCCGAGTTATTTTTTTATGGTGGGAATTCAGCAATTGGCTCCTCTCGCTCTAGCTGGCTGGAATGGGAGAAGAGAAATCTTTCTCATTCTGACTCTTACTGACTAAAACCCATCCGTGTCCCTTCAATACCCTTTGCAGTCCCGGGCTGCGGTAACTTTTTTGAGCAATCCCGCAACCCTGGGATTGCTTGATTAAAAAAAAACTGATAACTGATCGCGGAGTGCCATAGGTTGCTTTGCATCTTGGGAAAGGGCTCAGTTACAATGAAACGCAAGATGACACTACGGTATCTATATCTATACTAAAGCTGAAGAGTTTGTTTATTTGTTTGCTTGAACGCGCTAATCTCAGGAACTACTGGTCCGATTTAAAAAATTATTTCTATATATCATCACGCTAAGACCAATAGGGGCGGAACAGACGAAGAGTTATGATATAAACTAGATTTTGCTCGCAACTTTGTACGCGCATTTCCCGTTACCTTAACTGACTAAAACCCATCCCTGTTCCTCCTAGTGCCCTTTGCGTTCCAGGGTACGGTGCCTCTTTCGAACGAAGTCCGCAGCCCCAGCAGGCACTGGCCCTAGCGGGCCCCGTCTGTAACGCTGACAGCTCTTTGAGGCTTTTAGTGCTCCCCTAAGAACTGTAGTAAAGCTACGAGAGTTTTCTATGACCAGTAGTTTCGGCTGTACGTTGTTTGTCAGTCAGTCATTTAGTCGGCCAGTAACAGAAGGGTTTTAAAATATTGATTGCAATAGTTGACGTGCGTTCTTGAAATGTTTCACTGACTCAATGACTCACATTTATAACACCAAGCAGCCTGTATATCTGCTCCGAAGGCTCTAGGCAAATAACATTCTGCGGATGGTAGCGTAGCGAAGTTGATTTTCAAAACGTAAAAAATTAATGAGATAGACAAACGTAGTCGAAACATCTCGTGATCAATACCTTATTGGAACGAAGTTCTAAAGGGGGCTAGACGGAAAAATTAAGACCAAAAGTTGTAACGACACTTTTTGCTATAGTTGTAAGCCGTGCGGCGTGCGCGTGTTTCTCTGTCTCTCTCTCTCTCTCTCATAGAAAGTAAGTCAGTTACAGAATGGAATGGAATGTAATGTAATGGAATGGAATGGAATGGAATGGAATGGAATGGAATGAAATGTAATATAATATAAAGGAATGGAATGGAATGGAATGGAATGGAATGGAATGGAATGGAATATAATGGAATGGAATGGAATGGAACGGAATGGAATGGACAAATCCGATCCTGCATGGAGTATCTAATCCCGATATGGTAGGGACTGCCTATTAAGATGCCAAACAGTGGGTCATTAGTTGCCAACGATACGATACTATTTTAGAGAAAAGGATAAAGTCGTAAAACACAGTCATGTTTCTAGTTTTTTTACAATTCCTTCATTAATTAATCCAAAGAAACTTCGTTCCATCCGGGTGTCCCTTGACACCTCTCAAGTTTTTCTTTATTTATTTTGGTTTGCTCTTGACTCTAATCTAGGTTAGAGATGACACAAATTCGACCATGGAGCGGGCTTATTAAATTAAATTTCGACTATCGCCACCGCTAATAGAATTTCCATCTGCCTAACCTTTTCCCAACTATATCGGCTAACTAGTTCGGCTTCCAGTCAAACCGGATTCAGCTGAATACCAGTGTTTTACGTGGAGCGGCTGCCTACCTGACCTCCGCAACCCATTAACTGGGTAACACGGTATTTTTTGCAAGACTCGAGTCAGATTTACTGGTTTCTGAAAATCCGTAACGACTGCCAAAGATCTACAAATGACAGCCGGGACCAACGGCACGGAGGAAACTCGGTATGCTAAGATGGTCACCCATCCACAGACCAACCTTGGCAAGCGTTGGTTAACCTTTAAGATCGACCCGTGCGGCTGTTATTATTTAGCCACGAGCTCCTCAAAATCACCGCTAATAGAATTTCAACTTACCTAAAGCCAGTAATCTAAACCTGTTCACATTCGCATTTCAGTCGCAACCTGCCAAAAATATCAAATTTCCTTACATTTCTGACAAAGCGACTGCTATGCGAATGTGAAAGTTGCTTAAAAATGAGTAGAATTGGCTTTCAGATTTAAAGGACGGACAATGGATATTCAGTGGCAAATTCTAACTTCCTGCATATATTTTACATAAAATTTACACTGTACCTATATATAAAACCAGTAAAATTTCTGAATGCATACAGTTTGTCATGAAATCCTAATGCATTATAATACTGTAATTGTTTGAAAGTTTCTCGTTTAACAACTGTGTGTATTTTGTAACTGAGCTGTGGTAGCTGTAAATTCATCTTTATTGCATTTTTCTGTTCCTACTATTATTCTGACCCAGATTTCAACAATTCTTTATGGACCGTGATTTCAGTTGCTCTGTTAAGTTAAAAACAGAATTTGATGCTACTTTCTACGTTCAGGTTTTTTGTGCTGAGATGTTTGTTCAAACTACGAATAGGTTAGAGCAATATGCTAGAATCACAAGTAATTGAGGATTGCAGGAGTTCAAACCTTTCATTTGGCGCTTTAGAGAAGCCACAGATATAAGACAGAAGATGGACGCCTATGTCTAGCAGTATCTTGTCTGAACCGGTGATAACAGGTCATGAGGTAGGTACTCATCATCATCATCTGCCTAGCCTTTTCCCAACTACATTGGGGTCGGCTTCCAGTTAAACCGGATTCAGCTGAATACCAGTGTTTCACGTAAAGCGGCTGCCAACCAGACCTCCACAACCCATTAACTGGGTAACACGGTACATCTTGGCAAGACTGGAGTCAGATTTACTGGCTTCTTTTTTATTGGCTTCTTCTGACAATCCGTAACGACTGCCAAAGATCTACAAATGACAGCCGGGACCAACGGCTTAACGTGCTTTTCGAGGCACGGAGGAAACTCGGTATGTTAAGATGGTCACCCATCAACAGACCAACCTTAGCAAGCATTGTTTAACCTTCAAGATCGACCCGTGCGGCTGTTATTATTTAGCCTCAAGCTCCTCAGGTACCTACTGTGGACCACCAATGGTGATCACCTGATTGGATTTAGAGGATAATTATGCTCCGATCAAGTTTTTACAGGTCTCTCCATGTAAAACAAGATCATTTCTTAGTTCATTCGAAACTATTCTAAATTCTAAACCTTCGCTGTGCGTCGCGGGCTCGATTCCTGCGAGGAACTATTATTTGTATCGCCTACAGATAGTTGTTCTGGGTCTGGCTGTTTTTGTATGAGAGTTTTTATGTTTGTAAATGCACCCCCGACACAGGAGAAATTCTTTAACAAAGTCTTTTTTAGGGTTCTGTACCCAAAGGGTAACCAACGGAACCCTATTACTAAGCCTCCGCTGTCCGTCCGTCCGTCTGTCTGTCAGCAGGCTGTATCTCAAGAACCGTAATAGGTAGAAATGCCTCTAGAACAGCAAATAATAAAACTTAAGGTTCATGGTTCGGAACCCTTCGTGTGTGAGTTCAACTCGCAGTTGGCCGGTTTTTAAATCCTCCAAGGCTTTTCTCGACTGGTCAATGTAACCATGGAGGGTGCATTACAGTACTGTGAGAGCAGACCTCGTTGACTGGATTTGTTTCGGGGCTAGGTTATAAAATGAGATAAACATGAATTTAAAATCGTATACCAGGGAGATGATAACTGGCTGTCAAGGCCATTGACGAATGAACTAAGCAATTTATAAGAATATTACCCTAATATATAACATTCTTCTTAAGATTGAGTGAAAGTTAGACAACGCACAGCAGGATTTCTCGATATTCCTACGGGAACGGGTAAAAACGGGATATGTGCGTACGAAGTCGCGGGCTAGTCCTGTATAATTCTAATTTTCTATTATTAATAGTTGAATCGCGCAACTTCGTCTGCTCCGCTCGTATTGGTCTTAGCGTGATGATATATATAGCCTATAATATAGCCTTCCTCGATAAATGGGCTATCTAACACTGATTAGCGCGTTCAAGTAAACGAACAAACAAACTCTACAGCTTTATATTTTAGTATATAGATTTAATACAACCCCGTAACGCCTTCAACAGCACTGTATTTTTAATTATTTATTATGAAACTAACAGTTTACTGTAGTTTCGTCACGGCATTATACCAACAACCTCCCTCAAAACTTCTATAATTTAAGCTTTTTTTTTTTAAACTTTGATTAATAGTCTCATGCTATAATAATTACATGCAAGCCATTTTCATTAGTGACGATGTTATGTAACACGTCATTCATGTACCAAACTTGTAGACACAAGTCTAAGTAAATTAATTAAGTTTAAATTAAATATGTCTTGTCTTGAAAGGTCTAACAATGTTTCGGTTAACCGAAGTATTTACCGTCGGGGTTATTAACATTGATAGGTCAAAGATACTAGACGTAGGTTTTTAACATAAACTATTATTTTTGAGGAGCTCGTGGCTAAATAATAACAGCCGCACGGGTCGATCTTCAAGGTTAAGCAACGCTTGCCAAGGTTGGTCTGTGGATGGGTGACCATCTTAACATAGCGAGTTTCCTCCGTGCCTCGGAAAGCACGCTAAGCCGTTGGTCCCGGCTGTCATTTGAAGATCTTTGGCAGTCGTAATGGATAGTCAGAAGCCAGTAAATCTGACTCCAGTCTTGCCAAGAAGTACCGTGTTACCCAGTTAATGGGTTGTGGAGGTCTGGTAGGCAGCCGCTCCTCGTAAAAAACTGGTATTCAGCTAAATCCGACTTGACTGGAAGCCGACCCCAATACAGTTGGGAAAAGGCTAGGCAGATGATTATTTTTAGTCTTTATTAAGCATTTAGAACTGCTTTCAAATGTGTCTTCGTAGATCAATAAACTCTGTATCGTTTTTCTGAAGTGAAAAAAGTTTGGAGGGATGCGAAACAGAGAGTAAAGTCCCGCACACCTCAATTGAAAAGGAGGATCCTCCATCATGGCGGATGTTGTGCCTGGCGGGCTACTGATAGTTGATATTCGAGCTGATGTATATGTTCAAATCGCACGGTAAACTCTGCTTGCGCGATGCAGGATTTCAACGTAGTTCGCTACTAGCTGGATAGATGGCGTCGTGGTTCTTTTTGTTGCGATGTAGATTTTTTCCGTTGGTTTTTCTTGTGGCGGCCTTGATGCCGCTACAATGGTATGAAGGATTCAGGATAATTTTATGTCATTACTTCTGTTAGCGACTTCTAACGCAGTCACGATCTCAAGGGTACTTTGCACTCTAGTAGTAATAGAATAAAGTATACATAATAATGTCTTTTTCCAAAGCTCTTACGACAAATCATCAAAATTGGCTCAGCTGTTTAGGTGTCAAAAGAAACAGCCAGATAGAGTTACTTTTGCATATTCATATGGATGGTCTCGATTTCGATTTTTGAAATTAAAAACGTCAATAATTGACATAGATAAAGTCGACCACGGAAAACAAATCTTTAAACATGTAACCTATTTCAATGCGTCTTAAAATTGATTTAAAAGTTAGCTTCAAATTGGAATTACATCCAAAGATAGCTTAAGAGTAGACGTCGACTGAAAGCATACCTATTACCGATGAAATCGACGTCTTTGTGGATTTAACAGGAACGATGCTATCTGAAAATGAACTTCTATTTTGCTAGTAATAGATTTCTTATCAGAAAATCGTAGTCTAAATTTTCAAAAAGTGATTAGGTACATTCCTTGAGTAATTAGAGATAAAAAAAAAACCGGCCAAGTGCAAGTCGGAGTCGCACACAAGGGTTCCGTACCATAAACCTTAATTTGTTGTTATAGCGGCAATAGAAATAAACAATCTGTGAAAATTTCAATTGTCTATACCTATTACGGTTCTTGAGATACAGCCCGATGACGGACAGCGGAGCCTTTGGCTTTGGCGTTGGTTACCCTTTGGGTACGAAACCCTAAAAACGTCTGCTACAACAGAATGTAGCCAAAGTTTAAATAATATATTTGTTATTGTGGCCACGCATGGTTTAGGGAACCCGGCCTATTTTAATGGGAAAAGGCGAAGCCAAAGAATAAAAATAATACATTTTGTAATAGTACCTTTAAAAAATTTCTAAAAAAATTATGAGAGGTAAATGGCTAGTTGATACAGTGCCAGCTAGCGTGCGTATCCGCTTGCCGAGTAGTGCAGTTGCTCGCGTCGTATGGATGTATCGTACGAGTAACTGCTATGTGCGAGTTTGATAGTAGCTCGCATCCGAGTTATCAACATTTTTTTGTTTTCACTCGGCTGCTCACAGTAACTCGCACATGGTTCAGCTTGGACAACACTCGTTCGGATGTGTTTGTTAGCTAGACAGTTGCAAGCGGAACCTGTTATTTTTAGGGTACCGTACCTCAAAAGGAAAAAAACGGAACCTTTATAGGATCACTTTGTTGTTCGTCCGTCTGTCTGTCAAGACCTTTTATCTCGGGAACGCCTAGAGGTATTTGAAATTAAAACCATATACTCAGATCTACAGTCCCTTTAAGCTGTGAAAAAAACAAACTTCTAAGTTAACGTAAAAAATAGATACGGCCGTATATGCCGAAATTTGGCAAGTAATGTCTTCTTATACTACGTATAGGGAAAAGTCTGAAAACTACACGTTTGTTATTAAATCATAAAAAATGTAGTCTTTATTTAAAGTAATTTGTACCTAAAAATTTGTACGGAACCCTCGGTCGGCGAGTCCGACTTGCACCTGTCCGGATTTTTTGTCTGCTGTGCCTCGCAAGATACTGGGCAGCTACTGTCATCGTGAAGACAGTTATGGCAAACTCTGCTACAAGCAGGCATTCCGAGTATCTTTCTACTATCTAGTCAGCAGCTTGCATTGTGTAAACTACTCGTAAGTCCGAAAATGTTTGGGAATATTAGGTCAGTCGAACATAAATTAAAAACCTTTTTTGATAGGGCAAAATTTGATTGATGGAATTGTTACCAATATACCTTTATCTATTCTTCGGAGGCCGATGACGAGTATTGTAAATTACAGTACCTTTACCTTCAATAATACGCCCATAACATTGTGTCGTATTACCTTCATATTATTGTGTTCTAGACCATCGTGTTGTTTTCTATCAAACGATATCATTTATTATCGTCAAGTAGTTCCTAGTTGGCTTATTTATTTATTGTTCTTCAATATCGTGGAAAATTCTTTGACTCTTGAGTGTGGCCTTCAGTGTTTGAGTGGCCGATAGAGACTCGAAAGGTATTCAAATGATTACGTCATAGTAATTATTAATGAGCCGCGTTTTTTTTTTGAGTTTTCAGATGATTTTCTCTAACCAAGTCTGAGTTGATACAAGGTAAAGAAAGTTAATGAGTTTTTTAAAAATAAAAAAATGCTTTTTGGTGGTTCTAATCTAAAATTCATGGTAACTGCCACAAGAAGTGCTGCATAACCTACAAACTAATGATTTTAATTATTTTGCGAAGATTTTATAAATTCATTGACTGAATTAATTCATCATCTGCCTAGCCTTTTCCCAACTATATTGGGGTCGGCTTCCAGTCAAGCCGGATTTGGCTGAATACCAGTATTTTACGTGGAGTGGTTGCCTGAATTAATTATTAAGTATTTATTTTATAATTGATTTTTCATTAATTTAAAATTTTACTTATAAAAACCCTTAATAAAACCAAAATTAGTCACTAAATTTTTGAATAATCAATCTTATAGCACTATCAAACAAAACACATGTAATTATCTCAAAATGTAATCATCTCATCTGAGATGATTGAATTAAAAATAAAAAACAGCAAAAATATCATAATTCCTGCTAATTCAAAATATTTTTAACTAAAATTAGGTATATTTTTTATTATTTTACCCAAAATTTACAGCAACTAAAAAAAATTATGTAACAGCATTCAATTACTCTCTGTCAAAAGAAATTTTAATTCCATCAGCCTTAATGTGCTCGTACCCAAACTTTGTTAGAAAATAAACATTAAAATTCCCAACGGAGAGGTCGCGAGAGGTTCCCAACCGACATAAAATAGCCAGCTTAAATTATTTGCATCACAACACTGGCCACCGTACCCAACAACCCGCCGGGACAGAATGTGACCAAGAAATTATACTTTTGCATCAGCTAGCAATTTCGCTTAGTTAGCAGGCTACACAAACTTTTCACATTTATTCCGGAAAGTTGGTCCATTCAGCTCCCGCATCTGGGCTTTAGTCCCAATTCTACAACTAGATTTGATTGTACGCTCAACAGAACCGAAGTCAGGCCGGTATAAGCGACCGATGTAATTCGAATTAATGACATAAAAGAACGATTCGACCGTAAATTTTTGGAAAACTTTAGGGACTTCTATAGATTTTAATTATTTCCTCGAAATTGATTGGATATCCCGAATTTTCGTAAAACTGTTTTACAACAATTTTGAATGATGGTATAATTAGGGTTCCGTACCCAAAGGGTATCCAACGGAACCCTATTACTACGCCTTCGCTGTCAGTCCGTCCGTCCGTCGGTCTGTCTCTCAGCGGGCTGTATCTTAAGAACCGTAATAGGTAGACAGTTGAAATTTTCACAGATTGTGTATTTTCATAGCCGCTATAACAACAAATAATAAAAATTAAGGTTTATGGTACGTTACCCTACGTGTGCGAGTCCGACTCGCACTTGGCCGGTTATTTTGAAGTACCTATTATTTCCGCCGTATTTCATTTTTGTATAACTAAATATTTGGGGGAAATTTCTACAAAAATGCCATAAAATTAAATGTAACAAAACTTTATGGTGCAAAAATTCCATCATAAATTCTCTATAAACCAAATATTACAGAATTATTTTCGTTTACAAATGTAATTGGCAATATATGTACATTTTTTGCTTTAAAAGCACAAATGCTTGGCAAATAAAAATGATTTACTCCAGCTTTCACAGCCAGTGCTACTCTTAAATTACCAAAACGTTGAAATATTTTCGCGCTAAGACATAATGTACGAACTGCGATTTGTTATCTTTAATCAAATGTTGTTTCCAACATCGGCTGTCAGAGAAGGCCAACAAATCATTACGTAACAATATCCAATTATATTTGTCAAGTTCAGTAGTTGCGTTAAATAACAAGTAATTACTGACGTCTCTGGCTGTTGGCCAAAGGGCATGGTGCCAATGCCCGAGCAACCTGTTGACTTGCGAATTGGAAAACATTGTTTATAAAACGCAAGGAAAGGTGAAACCTGCTATAAACTACATTTGCAACCCCGGTCGTTGCCCTTTCGAGACCCCTGGCTTAGTATTAGAGTTTCATGGAATTAACTGTTCATTTTGCTGTAGATGTTAAAACGTTTGAAGCCGCAAATGTTGGAAATAATTTTATAACATCAGTCAGACGGAAAATTTTAGTGTGATATCAAAGTTTATCGTTAACTGTTTTTAGTTTGTAAGTAGGTTAAACATAACACGTCAATCTTTTATGGTCATTTTAAGCCAGATGAGGCCGGTGTTTCCTAGCTGACTATCCTGAAAAGAAACACCGAAACGAACTCAGAGAACAAAGTCTCTTTTAAAGCCTATACAATCCGTTTGTTTGGATCTAAAAGTGTCCTAGTTCAATATATCCGAGTTTCTGAAATAAGATTTACAGTTTATCTCACTGACCTGAACATGATACGGTGCCACCTTCTCCTCGCCTTTGATCTCGACATTGATGTGCAGCCTGATGGCTCCGGATACTGCTGACTTGTCTGTCCTCTTCTCCAGGTTGTACCAGACGTCCATCTCGCCTGACAGGGTCCGTACCTTCAAACATAATTATGATGTATATGAAGTTTCTTGCCCGTACTTCTCCATGAGAACTACCTTTTGCGAATAGACGACTTGTCACTATAATATTTTATTTCCATTTGACGTTCAAAAGTGCCTTTAATGGTGTAGTTAAAATAAATCATTTGATGAATTGGTGGTTTTTAACGACACATAATCGCATTGGTACAAAAACTGATTCGGTGGTATTTCGATATACAAAATGTTCCTCTGTTTAATTCATATTTTCTATGTATAACATAACTATGTTATAGTTTTCATACATAAAAAGATCAAAGAAATAATATAAACAAACACCAATTTCGCCTCAAGGGACAAAATACCAACAAATTATTCCTCCTAATAAATATTTATTACGTATGAGACTAGACGCGGCCCGGGCATTTCATCATAGTTCACTTGTCAAGAATATGACAAGACTAGGTATGATGAATTAATGTTTCTAGATTACTTTACTTACGTTCTCTTTCACTTTTTTGAAAAATAATTAGATATTATCATCATCTGCCTAGCCTTTTCCCAACTAAAATGGAGACGACTTCCAGTCAAACCGGATTTAGCTGAATACCACGGGTAACACGGTACTTCATGGCAAGACTGGAGTCAGATTAACTGGCTTCTGACAATCCGTAACGACTGCCAAAGATCTGCAAATGACAGCCGGGACCAACGGCTTAACGTGCTTTCCGAGGCATGGAGGAATCTCGGTATGTTAAGATGGTCACGCATCCACAGACCAACCTTGGCAAGCGTTGCTTATCCTTGAAGATCGACCCATGCGGCTGTTATTATCTAGCCACGAGACCCTCGTGAAAAAATAATTAGATATGAATATATATAAACGTCTCTTCCGTTACTGAGTGACTGTCAGACAACGCACAGTTGACACTACTGGCCGTATGGCATGAAGTTTTCCTAAACTCCGTAGGGGAGTACTAAGAGATGATTTCCCGAAATTCCCATGGGAACGTCGCGGACAAAAACTAGTTTTTTTTTTATAAAACTCGAAATAAAAAAATATCTAAAAACTTGTTTACCTCGATAATCGTCTGGCCCAAGAAATCGTCAGATTCTCGTGTTAATTTCTGGCGGAGTTTTGATTTCAAATCGTTGTCTTCATCCCATACTCTCACTTTGATACGATCAGACGAATTGTGGCACTCACTGAAAAAAAAGCTCACCCTGTACTAAGAACTTAAAAGACAACAGGAAAAAACATCGTTAGTAGTTTTTGGGGTTCCGAACATTCGTAAAACATGGAACCTTAATAGGATCACTCGGGTGTCTGTCTGTCCGCCTATCACAGTCAATTTTCTTCGAATTTTCTGTACTGATTCTGTTGGGTTTACATAATATGTACAGAGTTACAGGAGTTCATATTATGAACTCCTGTAACCCAAAAACGATCACTTTACGTAGGTAGGTACATAAATAAATGTCTGAGGTTTGAGTATGAAGGTCACTTTTGGGGGACAAACAAGGCAAATAAAATGTTTTATGCTGAACTGTGTGACATATCAAATGAAAGGAATAATTGTGAAGGTTTCAATTATACTTTTTCCACAATTCAAAAATTAATAGTTTTGAAGTGATTCTAGTAATTAGACAAAAACTTCCATCCTCTCTCCAAAACTTCTGAGCCTACAATATTGAAAAAACGCAGATATTAGTTACTTACGTATAGATTACATTGTGTTTCCAATATTTTTCGGTAATATATAAGTATAATGTTTATACTCACAAGTAAAACTTCTCGTTCCACACGGGGTTCAATTCCTGAGGCATAGTTCTTGTTCTCTTCTTCACTTTGCTAACTTGGACGGTAACGTAGGGGTCTGAAGTTCCACTCTTATCTTTCGCGATGAGGCCTTGAGCACAAATAACTGCCCGTGAAGGGCCAATTTAGTATATCATATTAAAAATATTTTTATACACTATACATACAACTATTTTAGCCAGGACCTTATAAAGGGGTCCCAAAAAGTAAACTGCTTACAAAAATAATATTTCGAATATACCGCTTCAGTGGGTCATTGCGTTTAGTAAGAATAATATACCAAAACCCTCCGGTTCGGTTGGGTAGTTTCCAGCAACGTATTTATGGTAAATCTTCCGAAAGAAATACACATTCATATTCATGGTTGTTTTATAATACTTTTTACATGTCTTCATGAAATGTTACTCTCTGCAATGTACTTATATTACATGACGCTCAGATTCTTCGCCTTTAAGCATTATTAGCGTATAAAGCTAGCCTCGACTTACACTAAGAGATAACCGTACCAAGCTATCTGCTACCTTACTTACCAAATTAGGCATTCTGTGCTAGAATCTCTTGAAAAACTATGGGTTTCGTGTGATCAGAACGGGTCGGGGTCAAAGATGACACTAGCTTCAAACTACAAAACTTTTTATCTATGCCCAATTCGATTTCTAAAACAAGTTGAGTAGCGCCTACATTATCGCAACTTCTAATGCAAACTTCGACCAAGAAGAAAGTTTCAAAGAAGAAGTATAAAGATATGCGCGGGAATCAAGTCTAATGATATTGGAATTTTCACGAATCGAAAAGTTATTGGCAGTAACAGTAGAAAGGTAGAAATTTCGGGATAACTGGGGTCCTTCATTCGGCATGCTATTATTCCTTCTAAAATTTCATTCACTTACAAACGACTACTGAAGTAAAGGTTCTATCATCCTCGCACTGAAAATTAAACAGGTTAGTGTTCGTGAAGTGAAGCCCTATCACCTTTCATGTTACTGTGAACGAGTTTTGACAATCCACTTATAATTATTGTAACATTTATTGTTAATTTGTGACTCTCATGCAATTTGTGTCAATTTAGCAGACGTGCTGCCGAGTTGTGGTTTTGCAATCATTATAAATGAACGTGGTTTGAATCGTGTCGTTTCAGTGTTCAGGGAGTATAAAATTTGTGTGCGTGACAAGGTTAATTGATTTTGTTTCATCATCAGAGTTGGTGAAGTGTTATAGATTCGTGGAATTTCCTTTGTGTTAATGATTAAATAAAGCTAAGTTTTATCGATGGAAGTGACTAGAGGCGGTGCATTAACGACCGTGATTTTTCGGGTAAGTATTTGAAGTATAGATATGCAATAGAGTTCTTTTTTGATATCTGCTGAAGCTGCGGCTTACTGTTACTGAAGCATTTACTTTTTTCAACTTAGCATATTTTACTGTGTTACTTTACAACGCTATTACGCTATTTTTATAATGATACGAAAATCATAATTTGAAGCAGATATCAAAAACAAGGGAAAAGAGAATTCAGGCGAAGAGTCTGTCTAATAGTTTCAAAATTGCGAGCGTGCGGTTCGTAGCCGCAAAAGACCACCGCAAACCTGTAATGGCGATCTTGCAAGACCACTTTGATGTTCCTTCTATAGTGACTTGCTTGGCCTGTTCTAGACTGTCAATGTGAGTGTCTGGGTCGACGTTAAAAGTCCGCCTGGCCGCCACATGAAACGAAAGATTGAATACAATTTAGTGTTGTGTTTGTATTGTGTTTTATGCCTTTTGATGTATTCGCCTCCGCTGGGACCTAGATCCTAGGGAAAAACATTTAGTGCAAACACTGTACGTCAATCGAACCTGTGATGGCGATCTTCGCGCTCCATTTGGATGTACCATCGAGGACTGATTGCTTCACTGTGCTCATGTGCGCCGCGTGAGGATCCCCTTCGATGCTGAACACGCGTCTGTCACATACACACTCGTGTCAGCGATTGCTTTCCGATATTATCAATTTACTCAACGGTATTTTATATGATATTGAACGTTACTTTTCATGACATCGCCAGAAACAGCTCTTTTACTAGCGAATCTCTGTTAGATAAAATGGATTTTAAAGGGGGGGTTATTTACGTGCAGTTTAGCTATTGCAAATTTATGTGATTCTTTTATTTCAGCTAAGTGATACTAGGAAAAATGGTGATTAAGTTTATTATCGTTGAGATAAATATAAAATCGTATACCTGAATCCGGCCCATTTTAAAGCAATTCACCGAACAAAGTTTGGAATTTTAAACATTAACGTTAGTCAAAATTGGAATTGTCATTACCTGATCAGTTCGAAAATTTCGGGTTTGTCTCGTTCGCGCTGTTTCATTCTTTCCTTCATAGCTGTGATGATGGAATTAGCTTTATCTTCAGCTCCATGTTTGGAAGACTTTTCGGCCGCCCCTGCGAAACACACTGATCAGGCGGTGCCAACATAGTTCTCGTTCGTTGCGGGATGCGCCGGGACGGCCCCCCGCCCCGCGCCCACACCCGCTACGACCACTCTTGGCCTCAACCTGACAAGACTCCAACTTCGACATGTAAATTTCGCAAAGTTTATGTATGTCAGATCTGATCAGGTCGTTGACTTCGAGCGGCGCCGGCCGGAGCGGATCTGAGCACGGCGCCTGGTAAACAAAACTCAATACAGTTCAACGCTTATAAAAGTTCTTCAGGATTATTACTGGCAGCTTATTAATAATATCATGGGTAGGTAGGACGGCACAGTAGGTATCAACAAGCTGCCATGTATCTCCAGGAGGCGTTAGAACTGCATCGCTTACTAAACACCCTCTGTATTTGTATGTATCAGTATTGTTTGTTCGTCCATTTACCATATTTTTAAACGGAACTCGCAACATTAATTTATTTACAAATCGATACTTTAATCGTTAAGCGCTGAACATCTTCAGGGATAGAAGTGAAAACATAAAGATAGTCAAATTAATACAGAAACGTGGAACTCTATAAATCAAAATATGTAAAATAAATAAACTAAAGGACCACATATAATATAGAAGTGGACAGACACTGGATTGCGTGCACACATTGCTAACAGGCACATCGTAACAACACGTTGCATTTGTCGGATTTGTTTGGGCGTTCGTGTTCGTAAAGCTTCTAAACCGATTTTTAAGAAAAACGGTGTGTAAGATAGTGTAAAATGTAAAGTAGGGTAAAGAACAGTACATAACACAAGTAATTTAGTAATATAGGGCTTTAACAAGTTTCGGCGCTGGGCGGGGCAACCCGAAAGGAACTAACAAATGACAGGACCGGAACCCTATCTACGTGAGCTACATGTCCACACTTCGAAAACATTGAATTTCAAAATGATGTAATTAATACACAGCACAATATACCTACAGAAAGAAATAAATCACAAAACAATAAAGAAAGAAATATAATTAATATACTTACGTCAGCAAAATAAGATATAACCATTCCAATATCTTAAATTAAATCGAATTAAGAATACTAAAATCAAAATGAAAATAATTAATGACCATTTTCAAATTATAAAATTTTATGAATTCAAATATTAATTTCAAAGTGTAGACTAGAAATGAATATGGCGTGCAGTCGATGATCTCTATTTGGTTCATAAAAAATTGTCCGTAAACGCTGTTCACCTAACGACTGCTCGCCTACATGAACGTGCAATGTCAATCTAGAACCGAATATTATGCGAATAATAAAATTTGGAATATAATATTATCTGTGTATCTCACCGATAGCCATGCACACCGATAAAGCAATGGTCAAATCATCAATCGGGAAGGGAAAACACATCATGCTATTTTCATTATATGAGGTCAGAGTAAACATGAAGAAAAGGTAGATAACGAAACACCACAGAAACATAATTACAACAACGATAAAATTATAAAGATTAATGTATTTATTTATTCCTATGATTGCGTGAATCCTGGTGATGTCGCTAGTTGTGTCTTTCTGGCGAATGGTCCTAGCTGTGTTCTCGAACGTGAAGAATGTTTGATCACTGATGTATAGCGATCGATACATGCAAAAATTTTAACACATGCATATTAACCGAACTAGTAATGGCAGTAAATTTTACTACAACGACATTCTGGATTCTGATTACCATTTTATTACCTTTAACACAGACATCACCTAGAGAGTGGAATCTAATAAATTAAGTAAACATCTAGTAGACTTATATTAACATTTAGACATAAAGAGCGGCACTTCAGAATATTCATAAATATTATAATGATCAAAATCGTAAAGGACAAATTGAACCTTCTAACGCTGGAAGACAATCTGAGATATAACGAACAATGGTCATAATTTACGAAACTGATTTCAAGCAAATAGATAACTCGCCTTTAGGATGATAAATCTATGAGTTTCCATTATATATCCAGTGTAGACTTGATCAAAGTGCGGGCACAAAGGTCATAACTCTCGACAAGACTTGCTCTCCATTAAGTACCATTGAAATTCTCTCTCTGTGTGTGAGAGTTGTGGACTAACTCCCGTTTCCGACTTATGTAACAACGTCGCTCTACCCCAATTTCAATTTTCATCTAAAAATCATTTATTTTCATCGCTTTCTGTCGTAATCTGAACACTAAAATGTCGATCCCGAATTGTTCTGCCGTTTTGGATAACAAAGGACTTACGTTAAATCAAAATAAAGCAGTAAATCTAGAGGCTTCAAAGACCTCACACTCTAGAACAACTTAATAGAAGACGAATGCCTCAACATTACGTCAGTAAATAATTAAATTACGTAAAGCGGAACGTTCCAAGCTTTTGCTGAATCGTGCTCAGTCTTAAGCGCTTTAAGTACAATCTTCTTTGGAGACTGTGCATTAAATATTGATTTTCTACTGCGACGTTGTGTATCCAAAGATCTTGTCTACAACGAGTGACCTGTCAAGTACTTCTTGACTCACTTGAGTTTAATAAGGAGGGAACTGCGCTTCCCAGCCAACTCTAAAAACCTAAACATTTCATGCTTTTCGAACGTTTATAAAGCTATCTTTGAAGTGACGCTCTTTAAGATTTAGATTAGATTTTTTAATCACAAGATTTTGGTAATCGATGCTTTTGTGATTAAAAACTGTACATTGATTTTTTTAATTATGTTGTGAACAGCAAGTAAGAGAATTATTATTGAATTTATATTGCATTTAGCAAAAAGATAAGAGGATGTTCTCGTACTTGCTAACACTGAATTTGAGGTAAACAACAATGATATATAGGAATTCGTTCCATTTTTTAACAACGGTGTTTAATACCTGAAATCAATTAAAATTGTGTAGAACAATCGGTTTATCATTTTGTAAGGTAATGAAACAAATCCCTTACACCTAAATTACAAATACCCATAGACCATCACAGGGCTCCACTTACTCTGAAGGCAGTCAGCATTGAGCAAATCCTTGCACTTTTCGTGACACTTGACACCACATTCAGTGCACCTGACACCTTGCCTGGCAATGCCCCAAAGTAGCCCTTCGCACTCATAACAGTAAGTGGGTGACGTCGCCGTCCATAGAACGAAGTTGTGTGGCGTAGTTGATGAGATCGGGTAGATAAGCGCTTGCAACGTCTTCTTGTACACATGCATTTTCTGGAAAACACTTATTAATTCAGAAATGGTATGCTACAATCTCATTGTTGGAAGAATTTTGTAAGTTTGTTACAGCTTTTGAAAAATATTCAAGTAAGTAATTTGAACTCACCAACTCTTCGTCATTTAACGTAGCCCGATGCACAGCTGACGTCAAACCTGCATTCCTCTTCGTAGCAGCCATAGTCTAAACAGCAGAGGATATATGAGCAAAGAGCATACACATCTCACTCCATCCTCAGTATGTATTGGCACTGAGTCTTGTGTCTTCTATTACTAATCAAGCTTTGAATTGCCTACCTAACTACTATTTTGAAAAGTTCTCTATTGTTAGTTTTCTAGAAATTGAGAATTTTTATTTACCATTTGCAAGTTGAAGCTACTCATGCTTTGAAAAAAGCTGTTTTTAAGCCTGTCTTTGAATAAAACTGTTTCTACCATCTCGAAAATTTCAGTAGTTTTTATACCGATGAAAAATTCTTTTGATTATATAAAAAAATAATTGTAAGTGCGTGTAAAGTTAAAATGTGTGTGTGTGAGAGTCGGTACAACACTGAAACAGTATTACATTTGAGGGATCATGTTAATTGATGTTGTGATGAAAAAGACTTTTCAGTCGCAAAAATAATATTTGCTGTGATATTGAAGCTTCGCAATGAAAACGAAATCGGCAAGCACGTGCATGTTCCCAGTGTGGAATTTAATTTTCATTTTTCGTTCATGTATGCTGTGATGGTGTTATGCAATCGTTGGATGTATAACAATATTATGTAGCTTTACCTTTTATACTTAACCAACATCTGAAAAATGATCTAAAGCAGAAACATGCAGAGGCCAAATTAAATTAAATCAAATTTCAATGCAAGCACACTATGTACAGTGAGTGAAAAAGAAAAATTTTGATACAAGATTGCTGACCAAAATTTTGCCTTTTCACCGTCGATCAGAACTGCATGCATAGAAAAGAAGTGTTATTGGGATAGAAATACCTTGAGAACCTGCAGGTCCGTGGTAAGGGGGTAAAATGCAATGATATCATTAATTTTTATCAGGAATAAGAGTCGTTCATTCGGTGTCTATGGTTCCGCTACTGTAGTTTTTGCTCCGGTGACCCCTAATTTATCTTTTACACGGTACAGTAAGGGTTGGGTTGGTAACTAAGAATAGGTTAAAGGCCATCTAAGTAGTAAAGATCAGAAGGAAAACACAATACAGGTAACATTGAGACATCAATGAAGAGAGAAGGGATCAAATAGGCCTCTTATTTGTTTTTTTTTATTTCAAATTGAACAACAATTGGGGAGAACTTGAAAACAATATTTAAATAGGTTAAGCAAAGCGTGAATACATTTTATATTTTTCCCGAATCACGTCACATTTTACGATTTATAAGGAATCTTCCCGTGTTATAAAATTTAACGAATTCCAAGATCAAAATTCAACGACAGCGATGCAATTTTCTTTAACCATCTCCCCATAAATTGTTCAAAACACATAATATGGAAATTTTCCGTGTAGAAGAAAACATTTATTACGCGCCTAATATTACTAAGCTTCAGGAAGCGTACGTCGATGCGAGCTGTAAACATTTACGACCAGTTTCAAATATCTACCTTCCATAACCCTGGTAACAAATAAAGGCTTATTATCTCAGATAGCCCTTTTGTAAAAGCTTCAAGTAAATATCAAGATAGCGAATTGAAACCGGCCCGAGAGAAAGATAGCTTACTTCCATCGGATTTGTAATAATAGAGATAGTTTTATGTTGATAAGGAAAAAATTAAATGTTGCTAGTACTTACAAGTTCGGAGACGAGGGGGATTGATTTCCTTCTGGGTCTGATGTCTGGCATGCTATCGATGTTACTGTAGAACGGGTTTTCATTTCCTGGCGGCCTATGAACATGGTTTAGTTAGGTTTGATTAGTTTAAAGAATAGATACCGTCTCTTATAAAATATTTTGTAAATTTCCTTGTGTGTTCCTCCAGTATTATGTTAAAAAATTTAGTACATTAATATTAGCTTATTTAACTCCAATTTTCTACTATTATTTTTAGATCGTTAACATAAAACAATTTAACAGTACAATTGTAAGTTTTACAGTTTCTATTGTTATTTTTTTATTAATAATATTTGTTCACATACCCATTTCCCCGTTGCTCGTTGAAGCCAGCGGAGCCATTCTAAAAAATAAAAATAAAAAACTATAAATAAAACAAAATAAAAATTAAAATAAAAAGCTAACATTTCTTTATTAAAAACAAATAACGAACGATACAGTAAGAATCATTTATTGATTAATTTTCTATGACAAGTGCTCTTCATGATTCATGTAAGAATGCATTTTAGAAAACCACATAAATAATTTAATGATAAAGTGAAACAACTTTTTTATTTTTAGATCCCGTTGACCGCAAATAAATTACTATTAAATCATTATAATTATTGATAGGCAACTACAATAAATTGGGTTGCTATAGGAAATGAAAATATTAACGACTCATTACTATTTCTTCTTATGTGAATCTGTCAAGATATTTGTCATGGAAACTTAATCGAACATTTTCGACACTTATAATAAAATTACCTACATGGAGAATTAACCTCAAGATAAAACACAGTTAATAGTATAGTTAACAATAGTAATAATGCTTGGGCAGTTTATGACTCATATGATATCTTCATCTGTAACCATGAAACAATCACTGAATGTAGTAGAGTGAGCAAGTTTTATTCGGACCAAATAAGTTTTTGAAGCTTAAATTACATTGTCCCAATGAAATACAAGGTGTAGACAGGAAATACCCGCAAAATTAATGATAAAAATTTCGCTAAAAAATTACCTATTCTGCCCATACTAATTATAATTATCATAATTCTACGCAATATCATTCAACATCTAAAACGTTCCGCTAAATATGTTTATTACATAAAGTGCCAGCTATGTTTTTATGTAAGTGTAAATAGCTATACGAATACCTAAGCTGTGTGACATCTAGTAAATACGTTACGATGTATATTATGTATTTAATCCTAATATGATTATTTATTTAAATCACTCGATTGAAACATTTAGGTAACAATGGTAGTGAAACGTCTTCAAAAATAGAGAGGGGAATATAAACTAGAAACTATTGGTTTTTTGGAAGAAATAATTTTATCTATTTTAACTCGACTACGGCTAGACGTAAATAATTATATACATTTATATTTCTCATTAATATGTAGTGATGTAGATATGTGTGTTGTCATTGGCAGTTACGCGCTCTTACTCGTACTAAATAAAATCAAATATTCAAGATGAACGAGAATTTTAAATCAATGTCTTCCGGCACCCTCGTTTCATTTTGAGATCAAAGACAGATGGCTTGATAGAGAAACCAAGTTGTCTGGACAGGGCTACCATCGTTATTACGATTCTTTAGTGTAAACCTTTTATAGTAGTAAATATTTTTTTCTTTGGTAACATAAGCCATAGTCGAGTGTTTATATTGCTTATTATTTTGAGTAAGTACTCATACAAATAGTTAATTATGTGTTTATGACTGAGAAATGTTTCTTATCGCGATACTATATAAATAAAAGGAACATCTTTCTCTTGATATGAGATGATATGACCATGAATGAATTTTGTACGTCAAAATGCTCCCCAAGCCGATACATGGATGAATTTAATTATAGACAGCAAATTCATTAATTTAATACTAATATTATCAAACAATATCTATCAAGCAACAAACACATTTTTATAATACTGAGTATATAATTGTATGTAAAGATTATCATGTTTCCAAGTATAAATATCGTCAAGCAAACCTTTATTAAAAATGTATAATTGTTTGGTTGAATATCATCTAAAGCTTTATGTAAAAATCCTTTAATACATATAGAAAGTTCTTAGTACCCTATTGCGTTGGTTATACCTAATTATTGCCTCAATTAAATAGAAAGAGCGTCAATAGTAAGTAAATATCATATAAGTATTATATTGTATATACGAGCACCCTATTCTATGCATTCAAATACATATTTAGCAGTATATGGAGAAAAAGAAACTGGTTGAAATATTTCTCACAACCGCAGTTAGTTTTTAGGTCAAAACTACCTAAAATAATCTCAAAATTAAATGTCATAACAGAGCCCTGCTTTCGGGGAAATTGAAGTATAGTTACTTGTGTAATGTTTCACTAAAATTTGTTTAAAATGGACGACTATAAATAACAATTACACGTCCTACTTGCTAATTTATGTTATAGGTATATAGTGTAACGAGTAACTTTATTTGTATTAGAGTTGTAAAGCAGGTTAGTAATATTAGCAATGGCTTGAGTATATCAGTCTAACTATGACATTTATTTTAAATAACCATGGAAGTAACCTGCAGCTTATAAAATAGTCTAAACAGCTTATGTTTAACTCTTAACTCTAATTTCATGAAACTTTTGCATGAGATAACTTACACCAGCGCTGACTTTGTCTTTCTCTGCGAGCGGCGTCGTGGCTGCTGGCGTTTCTGACGTCTTCTCTTCCGCTTTTCGGTCCTTCAATGCTTTAAGGAGCTTCCATTTACTCCCAACAGGAGCATCCTGTTGTGGTGGAGGCTCTTCTAGAGGAAGAGAATCCTGATGAATTTGTGGCATATCATAGTCATCATCCAGTTCGTCACCACTTTGAACTGGACTGTCAGGTCCAGAAGTTTCTCCTGAACCAGAATCCTCAAATGACTTGTCGTCATCAGATTCTCTATCTTGTATATCATCTATTGTTTCTTCGATTACCGGGAAAGTTGTTATATCTTTCCAAGTATCTTTAACTGGAGATTCGTCATACTTTTGTTTAGTTGTAGCTGTCTTTAGTTTAAGTTCCCTTAGTACAAATGACATTTTTTCTTTTAGATATTCACTCGAATCTTCGTCTATTTCTTCAATTTCGGGCACTTCCGGGACGGTCAGTTGCCGCTCAGCCTCTATTTGAGATTGATGCTCCATTTGTTCTAATTTCCTTAGTTCATAACAATACCACTCATCGTCAGAATCGATACTGTCTTCAGTACTCTGTCGTCTAGATGACACTCGAGAACCGCTCCTCCAGGAATGGGTACTCCTGCTGTCGTCATCATCATGTTTATTTGGTATTTCCAAGCTTTGCTGATGTCTAGGTTGAAACTTGTTTGGTAGGCCCCGAGTACTCTGTATGGATGGACTCCTTTCTGGTATATTATTAGAGTCTTCACTTAGTGTTAATGTGTTGTTTACCACTTCAGGTGGACTTGGCTTACGATTTCTCTTTTCTTTTTGTTGATTCACAAATTCCTCGTTTATTTCTTCTTGTTGCTCAACCTCCCCTTTGGGAGGAGAAATATCGTTTATATTTTCATCTGAGACTGATGTTGACTTACGCAGACGATATTTACCTAAAGCTCTCGAAACCGCAAATTCTTGTGAACTTCCACTATACGATTTATTACTTTCACTTAATCCTTCATCAGACACATTTGATGACTTTTTCACATCACCAATAGTTGCAAAAAGAGAACCAGGGGACTGGTCATCGTCTTTTTCATCTTCTTCAAATAAGTCAACATTGGATATATCTGTGTCAATATCCAATTTTTCTAATTTAGGTATGTTGTCTTTCTTCATTTGACTGACACGTGCAAAATGAAAGTCGATATCATCACTTTTATCTCTTGGTATGACATTACTAGCTGCTGTTAACTTTTCTGGTTCTTCTATAATACATTCTGTGTCATCGTCACGAAAGTCTATTCCTTTTTCTTGTATTCGTTCTTGTATCATTTGCTGTTGCTCTACAATTTCTTGATTGTTTATCTTTCTTTTAGGTTTAGGTGCTACTTTTGGAAACATGCTGCCTTCATGTGTCGAGTCCGAAAATACACTATCACTGTCCTCTGACTGAGCACTAGATCGACCTCCAGACCACTCCGTTTCAGATGTCTCTGGGTCTGACAGTGATTGATGACTGGCTTGTTGCTTTCGTCTTGCTTTTTGTAGCAAACCAGACATTGAAGCCACCAAATGATATTTCTTTTTCCTTCTCTGTGCAGACAATATTCTCTCTTTTAATGATTTCTCTTGCTGTGGTTGTTCTACTGTATCGACACCGGAAGGTAATGAGTGGGATCTATGTTTTTTAGGTAAATGCAAATCTGGGAGCCAGTGACTCATTGATGACATAGCGGACTTTAGTGATGAAGTCCGTTTTGGTTTTTTGGGCTGTTTATCTTGAGCTTTACCTTTATAATTATTGGATATCGATAAATAGCCTGACTCAGATACAAGAATACCGCTTGACTCAACATACTGCTCCTTCCTCGTTTTATTGTGTTCAGGTGCAGCTTGTTTGTCGAAGCCTTGATTTTCATACATTACATTACCATTTCGTTGATCATATTGTTGCTGTTTAAAATATTCTTGTTGTAGTTGATTTTGAAATTGTTTTCTCTCAGTTATACTCAAAGAATGTGATTTTAAGCTCGATGTTTCCATTGAACTGGTTGGAGATCTACTACCACCTTGCCACGAGATCTGATCTTCTAAAGATGTTCTTTTTGGTGAATCATACCTAGTTGATGTTGGGTAATAAGAGAGAGCATCAGTGAGATTGCCGGGAGGATATCCAGCACGATTTCCTTTATATCCATTTTGGTAAAAGTGTGGATCATTCGCGCCCATCGTATTAGCCCTAGTCAGGGGTCGTTTGTTAGCATTTGCCGCCGACATGACGACAGTTTGTGCATGATAACTAGGTTCCGGCGGATAAGAATCCACTGCGGGCCTCGCAACAGACTCAGCAATTTCATTTCTATCTAATAATTCGGAAAAACTCCTATCTTCAGACAACATTCCTCTCGGAGTACTATACACAGTTGTGAATATTGGTTGCCTATTTCCAGCGACGGAATATATTGAAGGTGCTTCGTTGCCGTAATAATATTCTCCGATATTGCTTATTTGAGTCATTTGATCTGTTACTGAATATGGAATATCGCTTTTCATGTAATCAGTATCCACTTTACCTTGCAATTTACTCAAATCTCTGGAGCTAATTTCTTTCGTTATAAGATCTGTCTTTCGTAAGTTGTAATCGCTCTTCAAGTTTGTCCCTTCATAAAGATAAGAATCTACAAGCGTTTCTATATATGGTTTTGACTCGACCTCATACGATATTCTTTGTATTGGTTGTGGGGAAGGATCTCTCATTTTGTGAGAATCGTGACTTCCATGTGTAATTCTTCCCGTTTTAGGAGAACCTGGACTTTTTTCTAAACTTGACCATCCACTCATAGACGATAAACCTGAATCAGATTTTGCTGCTACAATATTGGTTGAATCCCTCTTTACATGTTTAGGTGAAGTTTTTGGTGACTTTGGAGATCTTGGACTTAAACGCATGCCATCATGAGGCATAGCGCTACTTGTAGATAACATTGGTTGATGAGCAACCAGTTCGTTGTTATTCTCTATTGATGGAAACCCGTCCGTTCCATTTGGTGGAGCCGGTGGTGGTGGACTTGGAGATTTTCTTAACCTGTTATCTTCATAACTTAATTCATTAGTACTAGGTCCGTTGTATATTTCGTGAATTGACATGGGAGAGAGTTGTTCTGAACCACCTGATTTATATATCTCGTTTAAAGGCTGAGATAGGCCTTTGTTAGAAAAATAATTTTGTCTGGAAGTGTCTGTTATTTGATAAGGAGAACTATATTCAAATCTTTCTCTTGAAAGAGCACTAGGTGATTTTGATGCTTTAGCTGCATTTATTTCAGCATTAGCTACAGCCGAACTATAGGCCAGACGCCCAGTAACTGTCGTATAAGGTTCTGTAGTGGTTCTCTCTGGTACAAATTTTCGACGAGGAGATAAAGTTGGTGGCAAATAATCTATGGCCCTATCCGTCACATTATCAGTTAGCGACAACCTTGACGGCGATTTCTCTCTTACGATAGAATCTTTAGGCGCTGCTAACATAAAATCGTCAAAGCTTTTCATCATGTCGTTAATGGCCCAATTGTCTCCGCCTGAATAAACGCTTTTTAGTTGTTCATTGATTATATTGCCATCCTCAACCAGTGCCTTTGCTTCGATTTCCCTGTCATGTTTTGATAGTTTTGTTTCAGGACTGAGGAGTCTCGTTTTCAAGTCTTTTAACTCTCTGGAATCTTTGTGTAATTGGGTTGTCAATCTATCTAATTCATGTAATTTATCTACTGTAATTTGATCTATCGTACTTAATGCAGACAAATGTACCAAATCTCTTTCGCTAATTACAGGTCCACCTTTTAATCCGCAATAATCTTTATAGTCTGATGAGCTGTATATTTGTCTAGAGCTGGTTGGCATCATTTCTATATCTGGTTCTTCTGGAGCTTCCCAAATCATATCTAATTGTGATGGTGGTCTAGACGTTTCATCGCAAACTAAATCATCACGATAAGCTTGATTTAAGCTCTTATAAAATGCTTCATTAGATTCCATTATCTCCTCTTGATGGTCTAATAATACCGAACTTCGTCCAATATCCAAACCTTCTTCTATGCCATCTTCGACAGTACCGTTTCCTAATATTTCTCTGATCACTTCTAATCGAGTGATGGGATCTCTGGCACTGACAGTTCGGCATGTGTAAAAGTCCAGTAACGTTGATATCACACCCTGTTGATCGGCGAGCAACGTCTCTAATCTCTCGAGCCGTTCCCACATCCTGACATACTCTTGGCTGAGCAGATCGAGCGCTCGCCAAGCGTATTTGAGTTCTGTTTCGAGAATATTGAGACGTGTGCCGAGGCGTTCCATGTAGTCGCTGATGATGTAGTCGCCGGAGTAGGGGGGCAGGTCGGGAGGAAGAGCGAGGGAGCCGCAGTCGTCCATATCGACCTCTGCAACCCCATTCCCGCCGTCCTCGCTTTCCTCCATCCCGCCGCTTGCGCCTGCCCCAGCATTGTCGTGGATATCGCGCATCATCTTCGGATCGGACAGTGGGTTTTACATAACATTTTGCACTATGAGTCATCCCATATCGTTTTATTGTTCACACTTTCGACTCGAAACAGTCCTGTGCCAGTGACAGTCCTCACTAAAGTCATTTTATCACACTGAATGTTCAACACGTCATATTTTTTTAAAGTTCACTTTCTAAATCTATTAATATCTGTTTTCAACACTTTTAAAATGTATACTTTGTACTTCGACGGAATGAAATTGATAATTAGTTTACATCAAAAATATACTTTGAGTTACACTTATCACTTTACTGCAACAAGAATGATTTTCGTTAGAGGGTGTCGGGCTCCACTGGTTTGGGCATAAGACGGCTTATGTGCACACCAGTGGGTGGATGGCAAAGGAATACCTCGGTGGAACATGTAAACTTTGTAGCCTGCGCGACCCAATTTTGTTGACGGAAATGTTCAAAATATATTATGGTCGAGTTTTCCTTAAAGAAAGTTTACATATTCCTGTGTGAGGCAGCTAAGCGGTTCGTATTTGATTCCACGTGAGCAAATGCACCTCAGAGGTGGAAGGCGTCACTCGGCTAGGAAAGGAAATAGGATGAACCGAAAGGAAATTAGAGCCGAGTCCCACCACCGCTTCGCTTAAATAAACCGTAGGGTGTTTTTTGGATTAGGATAGTTCCATTGTTACAAGTGGTAAACAAAACTCCAAAATATTTGTTGCCTAGATTTATGTGTATTTACGTTACAAGAAAGCCACGTTTTCCTACACACAAACTAAATAAATGAAGAACGTCTATAGGGCAATACGTGACTAGACCCCTAAGAAGGAATGCCTTTGATACCACATAGAGGAATATTTGAGGGAGCGTGTATATAAATTACGCACAATACCTATGTACGTCTATCTAAACAATGTGCGTCGACGTTTTGTCATATGATAAATACTTCATCCAAGAAATATTCCTATAAGTCTTTATGTCCGATATTATGTACGCAAATATCACATACCGTCCTTCGTGTGTTTTCATTTTATTAAATACCGATGTCTTAGTTATGCGATGTAAGTAAATCAACGATGTTCTAATTCTCGTTTATCATTACGTTTATTACCAAGGGAATATTGTTTTTGATGAAGTTTTATGCAAGTGCGTCATTCGACTTTCATTAAGAATTTTCAGTTATTATTGTTCTAAATATTATTTTTTATTTATTTAGAGAAATACACATTAGTCATGTCTGGGCCATGAACATAAACAGTCTCTTCGCATCATCGCCTATTTGGTTAAGCCAGTTTGAATGTGCCTACTTCAAGTCTGTTCAACCTCAAGACCTAAATAAATCATTTCTCTCAAACTCATACCGAACTCAGTCCATCAATAACTGGTATAATAATTTACTATAGCATATTTGGTAGAAAAAAATGTTGTCTCTTTAATAAACTAATAACTTTTTCCGCGTCAAAAGACACTCGAAAACCAAGGGACCTTCGAAGTCTTTAGACCTATCTACGAGTATATAGGTATAGATAAAACTGGCCCTACGATCCAATAAACAATAATGCCTTATCGATAGAACGGGATATTTTGATTTCTTTACACTTAGAGTTGTTCAAGAATATCGGTTTCCGATATTGGAAGAATTTTATTTTTCTTTGTAGCGTTTCCAAAGGCCTATTTAGGTTACGAAGTTACTTAGATAATGGTATGGAAAAAAGTGTTTGTTTTATATTTGATTTTCTTTGAATCAAAACACTACTTATTTGCTTTCTAATCTAAAACTTAAAGAAAACTTTACGTGACAGCAATCAGTTGTTCTTTTGCAATCGTCATTAGCAGTTTCTAGCTTAAAATTAAAACCAAACGTACTAAACGTTGCGAGGAACATTCACTTTGTAACTTGGAAAGACTTTCCGAAACTAAAAGATCACTAAAGTAAACCCCGATTAAACGAGCGACCTTTAGGACCGTCAATGCAAAGTGAGAGCGAAGAGAAAAGACAGTCACCAACCGATTGTCTTTCCTCTCACGCCAGCAAGCTAAATTAGTGGCGATGGACCAACACAACGTAAAGCCGGTTAGCAATCACCAATTGAAACCGTTGGATGCTCTCCAAAATCTACCAAGAAACTTTTGCTGAACACTAATTGGATTTGTAAACCTCAATCTATCGGAATGGTATAAAAATTCCATTGGGAAGTACTTTTTCAATGATTAGTGTATATTCTAATATGTGCAGACTGACTATTTTTCCTCGTAAAATATGTTTGAAATTAATATTATGTAGATACAGGAATGAAGCCTTTTTTTATTGAATTACTTTGTAGATTTGTCGTTATTTCATAACCTGTCAGACTGAAAACGTTATCTCATTACCTATGCCAGCCATTGGAGTCGATTTTACGTAGGGCGACTGTCCAGACCAGACCTCCACAACCCATTTATTGGAGAACCCGGTAGTTTTTGGCAAAAATACCGGCTTCTGACAACCCGTGGCGACTGCTAAGGATCTCCAAAAAATAGCATGATCACCTATATATTTCACATAATTATATAAAGCCACCACCATCATAACACAGCAAAGAGGTTCAAGCTCACGTGAGAAATAATCCAATAATGATCAAAGGTACGATACTTCAACTTAAGGAGTCAATAAGGTTTGATGGACCTGCTAACATTACTGAAAGTAAAGGGCCTTTGGTAACAAGCAACAATTCGGTAAGCCTCGATGCGTGCGATCAAAGTTTTGCCGATACTTGAATTAATATTGGAAGTAAGAGTGCCTGCGAACGTTATGTATCACGTGAAGGCTGTATTAAAATACATGTGGGGTTGATATTTCAAATATATGGCAGTCACGTGAGATGGTGGGCTGATGAAAACAATTATTTTCTCATAGCTTTGGATGTTTACCTCCCATGGGAGCTGTTAAATGCGAATAAGGGAAATTTTTGCACTAGAATGAGCTGTGTAATATGGTAACTATGTACTAATAATATATTGCCATCGCTCTTTTTAAGTGAATCTAATTTAGTTTTAATCACGTTCTAAATTTTAGTATCATGACTAATTAACACAATAAGATTTTATTCAATCACAGATTCAAAGCTAAAAAATAATTCACAAGTAAACTAGGTTATTATTCAATCAAATCCGGAACTTCGTTTACACCACCCCAAACCTGTCATGAAGAACGATACACAAAGGGTTGCTGAACGATTTTCGTACAGGTGCCTTTTCAATTTCAACCCTTACCGTGGTCACACATAAATCTTACATGTCAACCTTGTACAGAATATATGAGACCGTGGCTCTATTAACTTTGGGTAAAAAATTATGTTGAACATGTTTTTTTCGAAAATTTAAAAAGAATATTCGGAAATTAATAAATAAGCGTTGAAGATGTTTCACAGTTTGCTTCTTTATTTATGGATTCAGGAATTTCGAACACTCAGGAAATTCACTCCGTTAAAACGATAAAAACGGTGAATATTCAAGTTAATCCGGGGACGGTAGTGCTTTTTTCGAGGCACGACTACTTAATCGTTTTAGTGTCTCAGTGTCTAGAAGGAATAGGTAAAAATAAATGAGATTATAAAGCTGTACACTGAAAATTAGGTGCGGAAATTTTGCGACTGTTTTATGTCATGTTTCGCTTCATCTGTGGTCTTAGTGCGAGTTTTTTAACGTACGCGATCGCTTTAGTTTAAACGTCAATTTGTATTGAAACTGAATAAGCGCCGTCTGAGAATCACGGAAAATCTTTTATTCCCATACAATTTGTCACAAGCAAACATTTACGAGTTAAAAAACTAGTAGATCAAAATACAAAGAGAACTGTAAACCAGTAATCGATAAAGTTGCCAGCATTTTATCATCACCCATTAGAATAAAATTAGTTTTATGTTCATTGTTTTATTTTCTAAAGTTAGTCTACATATCGTGGTTACGGATAATCTGCTCAACCCGCAAGTGATCCGCAAAGTTAGTTTTAGTTTTCGAATCCATTTAGTCTCATCTAGTAATTAATGTTCACCGTTTTTATTCAAAGCGAATTGACTAATTGTTCGTGACAAAGTATCGTTTTTGAATGGTTTTAAACTTGTGCTGTAATATTATGTACTGCATTTAAAATTATATATCAGTTCTAGCAATATAAATTAGTGTCAAACCCGACACGAATTTATTGACTCCTTATAAATATTGATACAATCAATATCTGCCAGTTAACTCTTTCTATTTATAAACGTCTTTTCTTGTTTGAAACGAAGCCAAAAGAATCAACAAGCTGATTAAATTCTTTAAAAAAGCTTTCAATTGGAGGCACAATACAATAATAAATCATAGGAGTCGCTAGCTAGTCCAGTTTCTAGCCGCAAATGGAGTAGGGATTAATACAGCCAGCGGTGCAGCTGTTGGCATTCGTTCAAACACACCAGATGTTACTTCACGCTTGAATCGCGGCTACTGGAACGATCTGGTTTACTTCATATTTAGGGAGAATTTCGAAAAAAAATAAGATAGTGATGTTAACCTGTTTGATTTTTTTAAAACACAATAATG
The DNA here is from genome assembly GCA_950371165.1 of Lacanobia oleracea. Lineage (NCBI taxonomy): Eukaryota > Metazoa > Arthropoda > Insecta > Lepidoptera > Noctuidae > Lacanobia > Lacanobia oleracea. The sequence continues at coordinate 15,548,326 of OX493405.1, read as the reverse complement.
TCAACTGAAATTGACGCATGATGGTGTCCCAAATAAAACCAAAACCGGAGTAAACTTTTTTTTAATAAAGACGCAGTTTTTAAGATCCTATGGCCCCCGATCGACCAAAAAACATGGCGGTCTCCAATTTTTTTTCACAATGAAACTATTCGATTGTATTTGCGATCACAGGTTAAATTAAGTCGTGCTTGATGAAATGGTTCCGAATGATAACTACCATAGCTAAAGGTTTAAGCAATATAAGCAGAGCCAATGAAATAACTTAATTTGAAGATTAGCCAAGGCTATTAGAAGATCAGCTGACATTAATAGGTAAATATTAGCAACTAGTCTGGGAGTTGATCAAGTCTCAAGAAGATAATACCACTTTTTGGGCCTAAATCGTAAAATAAACTAAAAAAAAAACTTGTTAGTGGAGTTCCTTATTTGGAAGGGCACCGAAGCGGTATGTTGACTGACAGCGACTAAGTTTGCAAACAGGCGAAAACTAATCAAGTCCCTAAAGATATTTTCTTCATCTTTGCAGAAGTTGGCAGCTTTAAAAGACGTTGCTTCCGTAAGTAATATTTCACAAAATCAACTTGCAGAACAACTTAATCATTGCAGTGGCTCGAGATTATCAGCAACGCGCCAGGATGCAGATGTTGGCATTCGTTCAAACGAAGCAGATGTCACGCTCTGCGCTCCAGATTGTCCGTAGTAGGAATGTGAAGAGCATATTTAATGTAGCCGGTTACTGGAGGGAGGTTTTCTGTCATCTTTGTTCATGTTTTATGAATTTAAAATTTTGTAAGTAGCTGATTATGCTAGGGACTAGTTGACCCGCGCAACTTCATCTGCTCAGCTCCTTTTGGTCTTACTGTGATGATATATAATAATTATTATTATTATTTATTGGTACAAAACAGTTTACAGAACAATGAAACCCTGACTCCTGAGCTACGTAGAGTACCTGTATTTCAGGAGCCAGTATAACATACCTCGATATATGGGCTATCTAAAACTGAAATATTTTTTTATATCGAACCAGTAGTTCCTGAGATTAGCGCGTGCATGCAAGCAAACAACAAACAAACTCTTCAGTTTTATATATTAGTATAGATATAATTTACTTCTTATGCTATAGAACTGCCAGGTTCAACGAGAAAATAAAATCTGGTGATGATAAATACAATAACAAAACATATGTACCTATAATTATCTTTCTGATAAAGTCGTTGCTACCTTCGTATCCATCGTAGCATTTCTGTTTAAGTTAAGTTACCGGCGAAGACAAAACAATATTGATTTAGTGAGTGCGTACTACAAAGGCGTCAGAATACAAATTGAATAAATTATCACCAGTACTTGTAAAAGGGCACTTTATCGACCTCCAGATCGTAATTCAAGGTTAAAGAAGTACCTAGCATTCAATGTTCAATATTTTTATAGAAGCTACGGTAGGATTAACATTAATTAAAATATTTTAAGCAATTTCTGAACTAATTTCTGTTAAAAAGGTCAAGGTAAATTTCTTTCTTATGAATTGAGAAATAAATGTTAACTATGGTTTCAAGAACAAGTAAAGACTAATAAAATCCCACCGAACTTTGTGCATATCTGTGTCACGTTAAACGTTTTTTTATTAATTATTTCGTGAAATCAAGAACTTCTGCACAAAGTAAACTTGACCACAAAAGTATTAAAGAAGTATTTTTCACAGAGAACAATAATAAAACTCATTCACTTTCTTATCTAAGATCTGAGAATAAACACATAAGGGTCCATCCGTGTCCGATCATAAGATAAATCTGTGTTGCTGTTGACTGTTCCTATTGAAACCTTTTGTGGTATTTTCTGAACGTTTTCCTTCAAAGTTGGCAACTCTACACATTGCAGGCGTAGTTTAAATGGGCCAAATAACTTTCTTTATTATTTGGTAGTAGCAGAAAGCACACTCTTATTTCTAGTCAATATTTTATGATTCAATAATATTATTACATTTCTGGTTTACTTATTTTGTTTTATTGTTTTCAGTTACGCAAACACGTTTACTCAAAAATTTGACATTTTATTCAAAAGATTTTCCGTTTTTTTTTTGCTTTTTGTAGGCACACACAACGAGCGTTTTACAAAAGCAACAAACGCAGAAGCACGCTACAGTTAGATATCTAAACGTGAAACGTTATTTGTCTTCTGTAAACCGTGGAAAAATAGACGGCGGAATTTCAACTTCCACGCTCATAAAAAATCTCGCATTTCCCCGCACTGAGGCTGTTCAAATAGCACAAAAGTTTCAAACGTGGAAACAAGTGAAAAAAAAAACGTTCGTGAGGTAAGTACGTATAAGCGGGGATTGTCAACAAAACGATTTTGAGCGTGAGTATACGTCCGTCGCCAGCATATCGCCGACTCATGCCCATTTCATTCAGTCGAAACGTTTTTCACACCCAGTTTTTGCAGGTTACGGAAAAATAATATTTTCCACTATCATACTGATGGAATCACGTAACGCAGGATTGGCTTCTAATAAAATCCGTTTTTGGATCGAGCGTTACTGTTCCACAAAATTTATGGATTTCAATCGCGAAAATATGCGAGTGTATGTCCATATCTATGAAGAGGGATGTGCGATCGGGTTTATCGGTGCAATTTTTCATGTATATTTTTGTTTGAGCGATATTTCCTGTCTTGATGGCCTTCGATGTATTGACGATCAGAATCGAAGTGTCAATTGCATTTTTTATTGGTTTAGCCACTCTTTGATATTATAATTTTTCGTTTTACTTGAAATTAATGTTCAAAATCTGAAGGCGCCAACTTCTCCTACAAAATTTCCAAAATAACGAATTACCGACAAACCGTCATTTCTACAGCTATCAGATAACCACACAGTTTTAACAAAATAAACCCTCTCAGTACGTTTACAAATTTTTCCTACATTAAAAAACCTTTTTAATAAAAACGGGTTCAGGAATCGGCTCTGACACGGTGACCCGTGCTGTCAGATCCCCTCGTCCATCGGGACCCATCCCTTTACTGACGTTTTTTTCTATATGTAACAAACCAAGCTTCGCATCAGGGAAAGTCAACAATACGTCTGAAACGACAAACGAACGGAAAATGTTTTAAACCCCGTGTTAAGTGTAGGTTAGATTTGCACTGAAGAGAATGAAAAATACTATAGAATGTCGTTGTTTAAAAAACGCTTGTTTTTATCTCGGCTTTTTCTTCATTTGACTGTTTCAAAACTTTTATTATTTGAGGTTGGACTCTAGTGTTGATCAGAGGTGACAGAGGCATAGTCGACGATAGAGAAAACTTTGAAGAGATTAAGTTTCTTACAAACAGACTTCAATATTCTCATAAGTTCAACTTATTTTCTATTTAAGTCCTAATAAAAAATAATACCAGTTCATTGATTAAGTTTCCAAAGTATGTAATAAGTGTCTATCTGTTAAACATAAATTACTTTGAGATAATAAATTCTGCCTTTCTTCCCCCATGACGTAATTTGGTTCTGCGTAATTTCAGAGTAATCTATTGCTTCGTTCCCAAAGTGATTAAGTTCCAGACACACTTTAGCATTACAATATAGTCCAGAATCAGGACAAGCCGGAATTAGTTTAGCTAAATAAATATTATATTATGGTCAAATTAAATCTGCGCTCAAACCGTAAATCTAGAGAAATAACTAGACAAGAATCTATGTAACCTAAACAAGAGAAGACTGGTTAAAGCAGACAGTGGAAATAGGTCTAACATATATTTTTTACTTCATTTATATAAAAATAGTTACAACGGCAACGGTGACGACGCGACGTGACGATATTCCATCAGTATGAAATTGCAAAACGTCGGCAGGGATAAAAGGAAATAAACAAATCTTCTGCAGAAAGGCCAGGTGCTAACAACTTGTCTGTCTATGACGACATATATGTATAGACGTAAATGATGCAAAAGGTGTATGTAAGGATCGTAGCAGCAGGTGGTGTTCTATTATAAACTATGTCGTGAGTTTTTGTATATCTGTTACTACTATTTTGTTTACTTGTGATCATTTTGCTCAGTTGCTTCTTTCAAATACCACTGAGAAGTTCTTGGTCTTGTTCTGCGTTCTAAGCTGTTTTAAAAATTAAACATTAATTACATAGGATTGCTACGCCTACAACCAAGAGTAGGCTACCCCATTCCGTCTCATGTATTCCATAACCGGACCGGCTGATATAATCAGCCGGATGTTCAGACTCATCTAGCACAAAGATAGCATTTTGTGGCTAAAACACTTATTTCATATCTATCATTTCATCCGAACCTTCTATATCTAAATTCATACTTATATTTACTTTAGTTTTAATAATGTTAAATCTTGTATTGTTCAGGCGATGTAGTGTAAGCGCTGATAGAAAAATATTAGGCCTTTCGGAAGATTATTTTTAGAATTCATTTGACTTCCAGATTTTCATGTAGTTCTAGGAATTCAATAAAGAATGGATGTAACAGCTAGTTGTCTAGACTAGTCGTGCAAGCTTCTAATAATAGAGTAGAATGGGTTGCTATGGGATCCTCAGGCGAGAGTTCAGCTAGAAAATAAATGACAGCTACTACATTTTATATACAAAGAAATTGAAGAACTGGGAACTATTGAATGAGAAAGTTGATATTATAAGTATTATACGTGAAAAAGGTTGTGAATTAAACAATAATGATTTAATCCTTAAAGGTGACCTTAAAGATAAAAGGCATCACAGAAAATAATTTAATACAAAAAACAAGTGAGCAAACAAGAACATTGATGAGGAACATAAGTTGATACGTTGCCACGATACAACGTCCACAAGACTAACAAGAATAGAAATTGGTAATTTACCTGTCAACCTATGTGATGAGTTATACCACTTCACAGAAAGTATCGAAACGTAAACCAACAGTTAATTTATTTACTTTACTAAGAAACCACGAAATGCTGAAGAAAAAACCTGTCGTGCCAGCGACACGAAGAAGAAAAAGAAGGCTGAAGTAGAAAGATGACGTAAGGTAGTATTAGGTACAATAAAATCATTAGAAGGAGAGGATTTAAGTTATCGGACGTAAAATTAAACTTTAAGATATTTTAGCAAAATATAAAACACCAAGATAGTTTTAGCTTAGTCAAAGTAGTTCAAAAAATAGTCCATGAACTTTATATTGGTACAGAGAAAAGCGGTTTAACGCAGACCCTGAACGACGAATAAAATACTAAAGTATTACAACTGTGAACCGTAAAGGGAACCGACCTTTTACAGGAAGAGAAATAAGGTCAACAATCAGTGGACTCACAATATGATAAATGGAGAATTTCAGCCAAAAACATTGAGGTGAGGGAATTAAAATTCTGTGAAATTTCTCTTTCGACTCATTTCAGGCATTTTATTGTTCTTTTTCCATATCATTTTACTTCATAAATAGAGGCATATTTTAAATTGAAATTGCTGTCGAAATTGATACATTGAATCAATCATACTTCCACCTCTTATTGTTACATAGATTGCCAAGTTTGCACCTCGGAGTGAATTTATAATGTCTGCCGCTTTCTGAACTGCCTCGGCTGCCAAAACGGCTATTAAAGGCCTTTACCCCGATTCATTTGCCAACTATTATTCAATACGGACCACTATGTTAACATTTGCCCTACCTACGAATATTTGATCTTGAACGCCTGTCGATACCGGAGCCAATATTATAAAACCATTAATTAATTCCCGACAACAGCTTAGCTCAACATGAACGCACCTTGTTCTTACCTTAACTGGTCTTACAAAGCAATTTGCTCTTAATGAATAATGTCAAAGGGTTTATTTTCAATTGGCGTCTAGCGAGACGTTTTCCTTCGGTCCCAAACATACACCCTTTGTGTCCCTTGCGACCGGTGCTATCTAGGCTCTGTTTTCCGTGGTCGCAATTTCATAAATTAAACCGCACCGTGTAGAAACGTTGCCGGTAATGTTGTCCGTAACTTGATTCAAGTTTGTTTGTGTAACGCATTTTCTCCAAACTACGCTCGGAAGTACTTTTTAACGTATCGATTCCCGTGCCTCATTGATATTCCTTTGCACTTCACTAGTGTTTCAGTGTCGTTGTTTCCAAGTGTATTGGAACGTATGTCGGTATAACAGTACACTTTTGCATAACGAGATAGCACTCTAGCGACTATGTATGGGGATCGAGCTTCTAAAGTACCTAATCTTTGACCCAGTTAAGCCAAAAATCGCGATTTTCTATTTAAATTATATGAGACACAAACACCTATTCTAAGGTTGGTTATAATGTTGCCAAAGAGTTTCTTTAAAAAATCGTCAGAGATCTTTAAGAGGAAACATGGGCGGTGAGACTTTGTATGTAAAAATTCATAATTCGAGGTTTGGCTTTCGACTGTTTTCTCCTCCAATATTGGACCAATGTAAGAGATATTTCACAAACTGAATAAAAACGCTATATATTGTGTCCCATTGTTTTCTTTTTTGATGATTTATTATCCGTATCATCACTAGAACCCTCACAAAATGCTCAAAATTGTCCGATAAACCGTTGTCAACAGAGCTCTAGTGTAAAAATTTGGCAACTATTAATCAAAAGAAGAAAACCATATGGACACAGTACATATCCTTCTTATTCAGTTAGTGAAATATCTCTTAAATCAGTCCAATATTGGAAGAGAAAACTTAACCTCGAATTGTGACTTATAACATACCAAGTCTTGCTGCCCATATTTCCTCTTAAAATTCCATGCTGGCGAGTTTCGCAATTCCACCTACTTAACAATCTTTGCAAATATTCAAGTTCCTAACACGGGTAATAAAACTTTTCTATTTGAACAACTCGTAACATGCAATTTCCTCTGAGCATTGCTATAATTCAGTAGTGTATTACTAACTTTACATGTGTTATACAGTGAGGACAGTTCGTGAACGGTAAATTGTTTCTGAGGGCTAAGTTTTTATCGTCTATTGTGGTCAAGTAATATTACGCGCTAGGCGGATCACGCGAGCTTTTACAAGTTATTTTATAGGGGAATGGATTTCTCATGCTGTGTTAAGGCTCACTGAGATCGGCTCCTGTTACGCACGCGAGGAAAAATGTTGACGATTTTTTTTTAATGTCTCCTCGTATCTGGGTCAACGTTTTCTGACACTTCCTTACTTCCTCCAATGCATTTTACGGCGAGAAATGCTAGCTGAATGTGCTGGTAACGAAATGTTTTGAATTTCAAGAGCCGTTTAATGTTGTTGCTTAAAAATTGTGACACTTTTTAATGTGTGCCCCTAATGACTGAGGCAAAATATTTTATGCGACAGTTATCGTTGGGTTGGTTGGTTGTTTGGTGGATGGTTTATATATAATGATACATCCTATTAGGTGATGCTCTGTAAAGTGCTAAAAATAAAAAAAAACAAAGACCAACAAAATAACAGTAATGTCCAATAATACAGGGGTTGAATCGATTTTTTTTTCACATACATTCAGTTAACGTAATTTATTAGAATGACGTTTAATAATTTAACCGGGTCACACTTAATAGGTCAGGTCGCCATTACATGTCGTTTGTATCAAACGCCAACGTAAACAAAATCAACGAACGTACGAGTACGAACGTTTTTATATGGCAACACGGCTTCGCAAACATGTATGGCAATGTCGAAGTGAAACGCAAATTGAATTAATTTAATATGAATAAAGCGTTTAAAAGGGAAACGTTTTATTTTAAAGTTAGCGAACCAGAAATATCACTAATTCAGAAAAATCTCTGGATAAAGTCATGGCGTATCTGGAAAAGTATATGCCGTATTAAAAAAAAAACCATATGAATTGATTTAAGAAACTCCGGAGTTACAGTTGTCCAGCACATTTTTTAACTATAAAAGCTTTATATTCCAGTAAAAGTGTAAAGTCACAAACAAAAGTGTTAGAAATAAAAAAATATACATACGTACTTCATCATGAAAAAATCTAATTTTAAATTAATCTCTCACAATAAGCGGGTGTCAGCGTATTCATTCGTCAGATTCTCGTTAGCTGAAGCTGAATGCCGAAGAAAGATTTCCTAGCGGTATCCGCGAGAGGCTTTGTTCAGTAACTGGTTGAATCCGGTTCGGGCCGCTAATGAGGTACAGTCACGAACTATTCACAATCGGCCGCAATCTCGTAGTAAAACTGACCTCGATTGAATTGTTGATGAAAAATTTAGTGAGGTAGAAGAGCTTTTAGTTTAGATTTAGAGCTGTTTATTGATATTGCTTTAAAAATTAATTAAGCTGTGCGAGCAGTTTAATTCTATTTAAACAAAAAAAAAACTATCTTCAGGGATTCGGTTTGACTGAAAAAGTTTGTTTTATTCCTACTTGTCATTTTTTTACTGAGAATAGCGACAAAGCATTCTTTCATTGGTCAATCCGATTATCAAGAAGCTTCAAATTTTTCACTTACACTTTGTAAAGTTAAGAAACTTAAACATTTACTTATTAAAATCCTTTTAGTACCTATTTCAAGCATATTGAATGAAAACATTCGCTGGCTACAGATAAGCAAACGAATTGAATAAACGAGGCCTGTACTGAAACTTTCATCGTACATTCATTGCAGCATTCCGAAACAATTAGTTAAAATCCAACGTAGCTTTCAACCGAACCATTACTTTATATATTTATAACATAGGTTAATTCAAAACTGAATACAAGTTAGTGTGAGAATATTCGCTCTGGAAATTGTAGATTATCGTACAAAATAGTTGTTTTTGGTTAAAATCACAGCAATGGGTCTAATGTGACATAGCTTGGCTCATCGCCGTAAGGTTGCCGACAGGTTACAGATTGTATTTCGGTGAGTGTGCCCAAGAACTCCACGAACTCATCCCACCGGCCCCCTTCTACCATCGGACATCCAGACGCACTGCATCTTACCATCCCTACCTTGTAACTATTCCACCAATTTGGACTAAGCGTTTTCAAACGTTTTTTATAATGCGCACAGCAAAGAATTGGAACTCTCTGCCTGCGTCTGTGTTTCCAAAAGCTTAAAAGTAGTTAGTTAGTAGCTAGTGGCTCTTCAAAGTTAGAGTGAACAGGATCCTTCTGGGTAGGCTCGCTCCATCGTAGACTTTGTCTCTGTCAACTCTGACATAGACTAGAGTTAAGAGCAAACCCATAACAAATAAAAAAAAATGTTAGGAATTCGTTTTTAAGTTGTGTGGTATCTTCTCATCCCACATACCACAGTGTCTCAAGACGATAGTCTATGATCAGTGCGTGTTGCCAGTGATGACATATGGAACTGAAACGTGGTCGCTCACAATGGGCCTCAGAAGGCTCAAAGTCACTCAAAGGGAAATGAAGAGGGCAATGCTTGGAGCTTCCTTGCGTGATCGAATCAGGAATGATGATATCCGCAAGAGAACCAAGGTTGCCGACATAGCCCGAAGGATCGCGCAACTAAAGTGGCAGTGGGCAGGGCACATTCCTCGCAGAACAGATGGTCGATGGGGCCGAAAAGTTCTGGAGTGGCGACCGCGTACTGGAAGACGCAACGTTTGAAGGCCAGTACAAGGTGGACCGATGACCTGGCGAAGGTCGCGGGTAGCCGATGGATGCGAGACGCGCAGGACCGGTCGTTGTGGCGACGCTTGGGGTAAGCCTATGCCCAGCAGTGGACGTCTTTCCGCTGATATGATGATGACAATAGATGAGTTTTTCATGAACTGGCAACCTGCTAATAAGTTTCTATTGAACATAAGAGATTCAAATTCATAGTCCAATATCACGTCACTGACTATACTAAGAAAGTTCAAGGTATATGGCGCATGTAAAGGGATATATTTAAAAAAAGCTCAAACCACATGGCTAGTTTAAATACTAATTAGTAGTTTTTTGAATACTATGTTGTAAAAATCACCTACAACCCATTTGTACTAATTTTTCAGTATTTATCTTGTAAATTGGAGTATTTATTATGTAATTTTGATTATATATACCTAAGGTTTATACATATATATTATTTACTAAAATATGTCATACCACTTTTCTCTGCATCACCCAAAGATTGACTGGTAGAAAATTCCTATATCATTAAGTTTGCCTATAAATATTTGTGTGCGGTAATGTGTTAAATAAATGAATAGTAAATATAATAAAATGTATTTACTAATCATAAAAGGTAAGACTTTTTCATGAATATGACTGAGAGCAGCTATCACCGAAGCACGTAAAACATGACACATTTAACCTTCCAAGGAACGTACAATTTCAATCTCAAAGTTCAAAGTTCTTTCACCCTAGATTAGATAGATAAACCGTATGAATAGAGACGCTGCCCTAAATAAGGGCGAAGTTAAAGCCCTGTAAAAAAACCTATGACATAAGCAACCAGAGAGAGATGACATCAGAACTTGTTCATGGCACACCTCATTACACCCAGTGAAGGAAACCGAACTTGGTCTATAAAGAACTTTTTGTTCTTGAACTGTAGTCCTAGCTTTTATTGTGAAACATTCTGAATAAATATAGTTTTTTTTCGATTTATTGTTGTATGAAGAGAAGACAGACACAAAATTGTAACTTTGAATTAGTCACAGTTTTATATCGTTTATTCAAATTATATTAAAAAGGAAACATTTCAAATCATTCAGGACTCTCTTGTTGGGAACAGGGCCCTCGCTACTGGTGGGTAGGGCTTCAGAGAAAGGCAATACCTTATAATACTAGCCGCATCGCATCGACGACTACTGCCTTCTGCATCAGACCCATTATAGAACCCATCGACAGATTAGTCAGTTTTTTATTACCCTCAGTAATAAGAGACATTCCGCGTTTCTATTTTAAAATAAAATTCTAATAAAAATATTCATTGTTTGGAAATTTTTCGAAGACTAAAAAAACTATTTTTACTTCACAAGTCTAATAAATCTACTGCAAATTAAGTTTTTTTTTATCGGAAAAATTGTATTAAAGACCTGGAAATAATATCAAAGGATGTTTTATGATAAAATACACGCAAGTACAAAAAGGGCGCGTAAGATAAGCTAGCCATTAAACTGTAACAATAATTTGAATACAACGGAAATAAGATATTAACATTTCCATTTTAAGATTAGAAGATATTATCTCACGCCTCTCAATACGATAAGAAAATTAAGTGGAAAAGATATATTTTAAAACAACAAACTATATACTCGGAGACTTCATGCTATTTGGAGTATTAATTAACGTATAATAATAATTTTGTAAATAATAAAATTAACACTTCTTTCGCTATAATTTGGTTCCTAGGAAGTCGTTAAGCTTTCTCAAGACATAAGCGCAACAATTCCTTATTATCCAATCCTGGGGTTGTGAAGATATCTTGTATTAAATTCCTATATTATTGTTGTTTGAGTACGCCCATTACATAAAAAATACTATGATTGTGCCCAAATATAAGGCAAACTACTCACATTTGCGTAGAAAACATAAACATGGATGACATGCAACTTTTCTCTTCAAGGTTGGATTTCATAGAGCATGTATAGAGATATCGCGACAACTGTTCAGGCCTATATCTAACTAATTGTCTGCAGAACGGTCAGGCCACATTAATTATACGAGGGGATCATCAATCAAGTCAGTCCCCCTTACACCCTCTTTCACCCCCAACAGGACAACCTTCAGTGCCAATTTGATCTTAAACGCAACAGTTTTTGAAGATTAAGAAAGTCGTTGAGTTTTATTTCAAACTTATATCGTGCGGAAAAACTTGGACACGTGTTAATTATTATGTTCAATTTTTTTTTGTGAGCTTCCTGAGATTTTATTATCGTAACCAGAAGATTTTTTCAGCATACGATAATAAAATAAAAGAAAAATACCAAGCATTAAATAAATGAGAGTTAAAATAACTTCATAACTTAGCCAAATAGTGCGGTCTTTAAACACGGATACATCTCAATTATTTCCGAAACCAAATAGTTAATAGACTTCGAAAAGAAGAAGGTTCTCAATTCAATTGGTTTTTTTTTTTGATGCACATAGATAAGTCAAGTAGGTACTCTCTTGATAACAAAAAAGGTATAATTTAGAACCTTCGTAGCGAAACACCAAAAAACAAGCAAATTCAACTCTTATATTTCTTTTTGTATCATGTGACATCATGATGAATAACAAGGTTTGAAAAGGGATGCCCCACAAAAAACTTTAGCAGAAAAAACTCGTGGACAATGTTTTTAGGTCTCCCTTTTGGTAATGTTATTCTTGGCTATCAAATTGCGAATGAAAAAAAGTTGCTGAATCTGAAAGGAATGTGTCAAACTGTACGAGACTGTCACGTTTATAGATTTCATATATATTTTCTTTTTTAGGTCTCCTAAGTTAGGGATAGTTTTTTTGATTGATGATTAGAAAGCGGGAAAAAATAGAGAACTTTATTGCCCTCTATTTTTTTTAACATAGTGCCAATAACTTGTTTTCAAGCATCGTTTACGTTCGCATCTCAGTAGAAATCGGTCAAAAATATATGAAAAATAAGGTATTTTCGAGAGATTGCGACTGAGATGCAAATGCAAACATTGCTTAAAAATGATTAGAATTGGCCCTCAGTTGCCTGTTAACAGCAATGTATTACGTTCGTATTATAGGCAACTGATACTGTTATTTTCTGTATTTTTTTCTACTCATTATTCATCAACCAATGCTCAATTTCAATATGCCATATGCGAAACGCACACGACATGTCGATGCGGCGACACTTGCCGATGCCAGATGGGATGCAGACACGTGCTATTGCAACATTAGGCGTTTTTCGGCTGAAATGATGTTGAATGCCCAATTGAAATGTGTACACAGACCAAAAGGTTGCAAATCTCCTGTTCTGTTGTTTGTGTTTTATAATCGGGTGTTTTTTATGAGATAGTATCTCAAACTCACTATTACATCTAGTCTAAGACTGTGTAGTAGTCTTCAAGCACTTAATAATATAATACTTGGCTCCTAAGCCAATAGAGCGGACATAGCCATAGTAATTCAATCAGCTTCAACAATGCAAATAATGCTTTAAGTTATCTAGCATCTGCGATGTACGTACATACATATATATAATAGTTATAGATAGATACATTCACGAACACGCGGCTATGCTGCCAGCCTTTTATGTATTTTTCCATTGATGCTCTCTTCTCTATACATTTTAAGACACCCGAGCGGTCATACCTCTAGAGATAAGGCTAAAAACATAAAAAAGGCATATTTTTATCACTTTATTGTACATATGTTTTCCTAGAAATAATAATATAATGCTCGATTTTACTAAATATATCCGAGCTGTATCTGTCCCAAAAATATTTAAAAAAATATAAATAATTGAAACAATACAACGTTAACAGCAACAATGCAACCCTATAAATTAAATAAATTAGTTCATTATTATCATGCCCTCATCAGTCAATTAATTAGATCCTGCCACGGACATGATAAGAAACTTGAAGAAGAAGAAGTCGTTTACCCTTACTGCTAATACTTCTTTAGTAACTTATGACATCGTTATGACGACCTTCTAACTAAGGAAAATTACGTGTTATGGTAACACAGTTATTAATTTCGCAAAAGTTTGGTGTTTCTCAACAATTTAGCTACTTATCGTAACATAATTAGATTTTTAGCTCGAACAAAAACATCATAAAATATTCAGAGTGGTTTTAATTACTTGGGAACATTTTGGGTGGTCCATAATAGTATGAAAAACTTTTAGTTTCGGACCAACTGTGAAATTACGAAGAAAAGTAAGCTTTTCCTGGCTTTTTTATTTGCGTGGGTTTGCTTTTGGCACTAGTCAAGGTCTGAGAAGACAGAGATAAAGTCGACGATGGAGCGAGCTTACCCAGAAGAAGCCTGTTCACATTTCCAAAGGTTATCCCAAAATGAATGTATCACAATTGAATCTATAGTAAAAGTTGACTATAGTATTTAATAGCAGCCTACCCCTTTCACAGCAGTAGCAAGCTTACCACTCGGAACGTTTTTTTCTGACCACGTAAACAAACATCACCATCATCATCTGCCTAGCCTTTTCCCAACTATATTGGGGTCGGCTTTCAGTCAAACCGGATTCAGCAAAATACCAGTATTAAACGTGAAGTGGCTGCCTACCAGACCTCCACAACCTATGATATGGGTAACACGGTATTTCTTGGCAAGACTGGTGTTAGATTTACTGGCTTATGACTATCCGTAACGACTGCCAAAGATCTACAAATGACAGCCGGGACCAACGGCTTAACGTGCTTTCCGAGGCACGGAGGAAACTCGGTATGTTAAGATGGTCACCCATCCACAGATCGACCTTGGCAAGCGTTGCTTAACCTTGAAGATCAACCCGTGCGGCTGTTACTATCATCATATTCCAGCTTATTTACACAAAACTTTAATGAATTATACCCCTAAACCTTCCTTATAATTCACTTCGTCCATTGGTGAAAACCGTATGTAAATTCGTTCAGCAGTTTTTGAGTTAATTGCGTGCAGACTGACAGACGCGAAGAACTTGTTTTATCAAATTAAGTGATAGTGACGAGTAGATTCATTTACTTTTATACAAAAATCCTCTAAAACAGACTCCGTAGTTGTGTTTATGAGAGTAGTATCTATATACTGTGATCACTAAACAGTAAGGTAGCACCACACTTTTGCAACCCTCCAAAGTAGCCGTTGGTAATTGTTCAATGGTCAACTTTCAAATCATTTACTAAGCTCATTTTGAGTTGTTTTCCATTATTACACTAGTATTTTCCCGGGGCTTTGCTCGCGTGAAGTTATAAATGTAGCCTGTAGCCGACTCTTAGACCAGGGTCCCATCAAGTTCTGTACAAAAATCTATCAAAATTGGTTCAGATTAAATCGAGAAATAAAAACTCTCTTTCGTATTTATTATTTAGATTTCAGTGTAGCCTATTTTATATTGAGCCGATATCAGTACACTGCTTAATTAAATTCTCGGTTCTATTTAGCTGATATTATTTAGTTTTCTATGTGGGATTCCTCCTTAGTAGCTCAGATTGTAGTTTGCGCCTAGTTACTATCAATATGATCGTTCTTATTACATAGAACGTGAATATAACTAACGAAATTATGGTCTCCACCTAATCTTTCCTGGCATACAGGACTTATGTAATGTAAAAGCTTGATTTTTAGAGTTCCGTACCCAAAGGGTAACCAACGAAACCCTATTACTAAGACTCCGCTGTCCATCCGTCCATCTGTCCGTCCGTCTGACTGTCAGCAGGCTGTATCTCAAGAACCGTTATATGTATTTCTATTGCCGCTATAACAAAAAATAATAAAAATTAAGGTTTATAGTACGAAATCCTACGTGTGCGAGTTCGACTCGCCCTTGGCCGGTTTTATTAAAGTGTTATTTTGTAGCACATAGGCCAACCTGGTAAAGGTCGGTCGATGTATGCGAGAAGCACTGAATCGGTTGTTGTGGCGACACATGGGGGAGGCCTATGTCCAGCAATGGACGTCTTTCGGCTGAAATGATGATGATGAAATTTCATAAATGCCCACGTGAGTCACTGACATTCTGACTGACAGGATTGGTTAATATAGAAATGTCGGAGCGGAAAAATGGAGAACCGTTTTCCTCTCCGCTCGCAATGGACAGGCACCCTAATGGGGGCACACGCTAGGAGGGTCCTTCCTAGGAGGATATGTCAGACCTTATTAGTGATTGGCTCTTTTATAAATATTGGTTCTTTTATTTAAAGAAGGTAGTTTGGTTTGTGCCATAGACTGCATAAATGTGGCATAGGAATACTTAAGACTACATATACGTTTATATCGAGGAAAAGGATTAAGGATTTATTTTTTGACGACCAAGCCAACGTTTTGGGCAAGGCAATGTTGGTTGATGAAGTTAATAAAAGTCTGAACTGGCCAACCCGACTTGGACAAGAGTGGTGATTAAAAATCGTGCCTTCTCTGTTTAAGAAGAGATCTTCTTCCTTCTTTTTTGGTAGTCTACTACAACAAACTCTAGCCACAGTCAGAAGAGTTTTGTATGTTGACAAACATCTAGAACAGGAAAAAGTTTTGATACCATTTCGGCGTGCTATCAATTATATTTATTTATGTACACACGAAACACTTAAAAAAAGAACAGATATAGATAGCAAAGAATAGAAGTACTACTTATTTCATAGGTAATTCTTGCAGCGGACTTGCGACAGGAGGGTTTGTAAATCTCTATGTTACAGAACTATCTGAGAAAAATATTTTCCTTCGTAAAATCAATTTTATTTCCACAATAATTTTACTCCGTAGATTTCGTCAATTTTGCCTTTGGCTTCGTTGCTACTGTTAGCGCCATCATTGATTTCATAGAGCGTTATAAGTCTGACTAAAACAGATTTCATTCAGGCCTGACCCAATAGAATCGCTTCATTTACCTAGCCTCGCTCAGGGCAAGCGTTTCTATTGGTTCTTAATAAACACATCCCTCGCTACGCATCCTCGCACATCTCTGGTGGAAACGTAACCTAAAAGTACAAAAACTTGGTAAAAGTAACCTTTTTTCGTCATTTACATGTTAGTACAAGGAGACAACATACAAACCATTTTGGTTTCTAATTCCACGTTATGTTTATAAATAAGGGTGAATATTGCCTGCATTTAACGAATCTCGGAAGCTGAATCTGGCCAATGTGCGCATGGCTGGGTTCTTTGATCCGTTTAGTAAAATGACTCTCAATTTATATGCGGGAATGATGCTTAGATAAAGAATATCAGTTGCTTTACTTTAAAACCTAGTTATAGTTTTGAATAGTTCACTATACAGGAAATAAATGAAAATTATAAAATCTACATACTATTGGAAATATTTCTTCAAAGGTTACATTTATCCCATGCCTATTCAATGAAAAAATTTCACGTTTCCACAATAAAAAACATTGCAAAAAAAAACAATATTAACCGCATTGTTTTGTAGTTTTTTTTTAATTATACATGGGCTGAAAAAAATGCTTTGTTTAAAATATAATAACACACTCGTGCAGGAAACACGAATGACCTGATTACCAACTTGAACTAATTTTCAACATTATAGCGTAACACAATGTATTACGCGAGTAATCGCAAGCCTATTATTACACTCTTAGTCCTTAATTAGTTTTATATGTATACGTTTGTGTGTTAGACGACTTCTTCATGTATTCCTTTGTGGTGGCGTTACACAGGGAATCAGGTCAAGATTGTGAGGAAGGAATTTGTTATATCAAAACGCCTTCTAATCTATGAGGCTATTTACACGCTACGGAAACTGTAATATTCACAAGTAATATTAATAATTCGCCCGCGTAGCACTCACGTAGACCATATCGTAGCACAGGTGCTACGAATCGACTACGCTCGCGATAGTTTGAATGAAACTTTGTAACGATATTAGACGGTACACACAGGTAGATATGGGCTTGGATAACTGATAGTTTATAAAGTGCTAAGTTACCGTCTAGGCGGTGTACCGATAAAAGCCTTAAAAGTTTAAAGAAATTTGATGCCGCTTATCAAAATTTCTCTTGCAGCACAAACCTTTGCTTTTATAAACTATTTCATAAATTACTTTTAACAGTATTTTAATGCAAAAATTCAAAAGAAACTAATGTGACCGTTCTCACGCCAATAATGTCGTTGAACGTATTTACGCGGGCAATTACCGATACAACATTTTTTAATCTATAAAAGCTTCCCCATATTTTCTATAGACGCCTACAGCGTTACCACTGGTAAGCTTTTGCCATTACGGTCGTTACATAATTGATTAACTAATTACACTACACGGACGGTAGGTCGTCACGTGAAATTATAAAATCCTCACGTGGCTGAATTACAATGATAAACGGTCACTTCACATCACTATCACATGGGTTTTGTTTACCACAGGATAGGGTGGGTTGTACAGTTACGGGATATGGGTAGGTTCGCGTTGGGCGGTCGGGCCGCCACGCGCGGCCGGTGTGTGCGGCCGGCGGAGGTCGCATGTACCATGAGAACGCGGCCAGCCGGGCTGCTGGCGCCCGGTGCACTGCTGCGCGCGCCGCCGCCGCCGCCGTCGCCGGCGCCCGCTCGATACCGCCGCGCCCCACACGACTCATTATACCACCTGTGAGCACCGTCAAAACACCGCGCCATGGTTTCGTGAGATCAACCCCGCGTCGTAAACATGCACCTCCGTATTATAGCCCAGTGTTAGGGGGCTCAAACACGTTCAAAGATCCAGTAAAGGTGCCATTCCAGAATTTCACTCCCCGAGTTTCAGAACCGTTTATCATGAAATGAAACTCATTAGAATCGATCAAAACTTACGCTTTCGAGCATGTGTTACTTTTGTTTAAATATTCTCTCTGATATCCGTATCATGACTGTCATTAGGATATTAAAAAGACTGCCAACTTTTTTCATGGTTTATATTGCAATAGCTTGGCTATAAAATTTCCTATAAAGCTCGTAGAAAGAGAAAATGGGAGAACGGGGATGTACGTTGGATGACATAAAAATCAGATCAGTCTTCCTCGCGAGTGGTTTAAAAAGCTTCTGTGTTGAAGAGCGGTCATCAATTATTTAATCGAGTATTTCAATTGGACGGAATTAATTAATTTTTGCGGAGATAGATTCTGGCCTACTAAGCTTTTATGCATACGTGTAGGTATTTATATCGCGAAAATTCACACGTTTTCAAACGTTGGTACCTTTCAAACATTATGAAAGTAATTAATTTTTGATTGACGGGTTCGAAGATTTACTTTTAACGTAGGCTATTCTAACAACGCGCAGGACCGGTCGTTGTGGCGACGCTTGGGGAAGGCCTATGTCCAGCAGTGGACGTCTTTCCGCTGGTATGATGATGATGATGATTATTCTAATAATCAGATAGGTAAAATACAGGTACATTTGCTAAAAAATCACTTACAGACAAACTAATCGAATCATAATGATTTATATAGGAAATTTTACGCATTTTTTTCACAGCCAATAAATTGTTACAGCTTTGTAAGGCTATCAAAATAAAAGATATAGAGCACAAAGTAGAATATATTACAAACATAGACACTAAATATCGGAAAGGGCAATAAAATCTGCGACTATGTATTATTGCATGACAATATCACACAAACCATTAAGTGTTTTTATGGTACTTATGACTTCTAAATCGCTTGTGAATATGGAAATAATGTAAAGATGTAAAACAGTCAGTTTTTTTTCCTATTCAATGGAATACCATAACAATTTAAATTCAGTTTTAATTCAGACGTAAAGATATCGTGGCCCACTCACCGATGGTCAGAACTATGTTTGCCAGACGGCAATATAATATTCAGTCAACTTACATATATAATAAATTGAACCATACATTAAATATTTACCCCATGTTGCTATATGAATGCAAAAAAGTATTGACTGATTGGTTAAAAACCTTATCATACGATGAAACAGAACTTATTCTAGCTCGAATCTGTTAGCGAAAGTCTCACAATCACCATTCACACTCACAAACACCTACACACACCCCCACACACACACACTCACACACATTCACATGCTCCAATTTGTTCCTAATTTTTATTTTTTATTTTAAATTACCTTACCGATGTTTAATTGTTTGTCACATCATTGTAATTTTAGAAACTAAGGGAAGGGCGAGGCAATCCCATCACAAGTATTCTTTAACTTAACGGGGATGCCTCAATTTTTGTGTTGCATGACAATGTAATAAGAAACAATAAAACATTTATTATTATTATTTCGTTTATTTATTCTTATTACATACAAAGTTTATTTTTAAATATATCTCTAAAAACCATAAAAAAATACATTTAAAAATATAAAAAGTAGTAGTCCGCCGGTGTCGGGAGCAGGGTCCAAGCTACCGGTGGTTAGGGCTCCAGAGAAAGGAACCTCCTCACAATACGAGCCGTATCGAGGAGTACTGCCTTCTGTATCAAGCCCTTTACCCAACCGCGTAACGCCAGCTTCGACAGATGTTCGTCGAAGCTTTTGGCCATCAGGCCATTGGCCGTAATGACTATCGGCACAATGACAGCTGAGTCCACATTCCACATGTCGGCAACCTCGTGCGCTAAGTCGAGATACTATTATTATTATTATATAGTTTTAGCCCAACACAAGAAATAAGCGTTAACATGTCTTACGCCCAGTTCTAAAGTACTTTATCAGTAGTTTATCTGCCCGTACCAATCCAATACGTAAAACTAGCTTTTGCGCCCAAATTTGTACGCGCTTGTTCTTCCCGTTCCCGTAGACATTTTGGACAATTCTCTCTTAGTGTTCCCCTACACTCTCCAAGGAACCCTCATGCCATTTTTTTTACATTCTACGATCGGTAGTTTCGGCTGTACGTTTTTTGTCAGACACTCAATCACTCAGTAATGTTAAAATTTGTTATATTAGGAAGTATACTACCGTCCCAGCCAAACTGCTGGTCGTAGAAAGCTGAATTATGTCATGTAGGTTCCCTTTACTCCAAAGAGGAGCACTAACAGGTTTTTCCTGAAATTCTTACGGGAGCGGAAAAAAAAAACGGAATGTGCATGTAAAAAGTCGCGGGCAAAAACTAGTGGCTTATAATAATCTTTTTCAACTTATTTAAGTAAGTGAATACTCAAATGATTGCTTGCGTCTTCTACTCTTGATTTAAAGAACCCCAGGTTATACCTCTAGCTGTCAAGAAACTCTGCCAGGGAATTCCAATCCTTAGCACAATTAAAGTATTCCATAAATGATGGAGTTTTGTTTATCACAAACAGGTCGCTAATATCAAATACCCTTAACTCTTCTGTGGAGTGCCATAAAAGGTGAATATACGAGATTATGTCGAGGGGATGCTGGCTCTCTTCTGTTTACTACCGTATCAACTATCAAATTGAGGTCAATTATCTTTGTGTCAAGCGTTACTTATAAATAATGTTACGTGACCCCGAAAACAGTTCCTACAGTTTATTATCGGCTATACTTGACACAGATTTTTGGCTTAATATGACTATTAATAAATAACTGTATTTCAGGTTTACTTGAGTAAATAGTAGAATTCATAAACACCAGACAAAGGAAATTGACAGAAAATCCTTTCTTACCTAGTTTGGTTTTAGCCTAGTTTTGGTTTCCCGTGGTCGCCCTCGCAAGCGCTGGCTTGACGTCGTCAAGTCCGACATGAGAACCAATGGCCTGACCGAAAAGGATGTTGAAGATCAGGCAAAGTGGAGGAAGCTCAGTTGGAAGGCGGACCCTGGCAATAGCCGGCATTAACGCCAGGTGGAAGAAGACCTAGTTTGGTTTTGACTATAATTATTATAATTTATCTACCACTATTATACTTAAGGATTAAATAAATATAAAGCACGAAACTGTTCAATGGAAACTAATTAATATCATGTTTCTGTCTAACATAATCAAAGTAATAATCCATAGTCATTAATTTAATTTCAAATTCCACTTCAGCACTAGTCTCTTCAACCAACCATTTCAGGATTTGTATCAACATTTTGATCAAATTCAATTCGAATGAACATGAAAATCAGCAATTATTGACCTATAAGCCTCGATTAAATTCATTTAGTGCCGTAAATTTCAACAAATATCGAATTTGTGCATTCAAAATTGAATGTCAGTAATGACCCAACTTCATGAACGTAGAAATGTCAAACAAGGCGACGCTGGGAGGTGTTAACTTGCTAATCCAATTGCTTTTGCCAGCATTTCTGTTTGTATGTCGTATGAGATATAAATTGAAGTTACTGTAGGTGTGTTTTGCAATACAGGAAACAGCTGCAAGTTTCTGTTAAGTATCTTCATTAAAATGGTAAGTTTGAAATGTGAACTGTTTATTTCAGGCGTATTTCGTTAGACGGTATATTTTTGCCGTTTCAGTTGAAACGTTTGATACGAACGATAATATAGTTTACTAGTTTACATCTTAGTAAGTATTCCATAGTATAATGGTAATTTAGAACTGTTTATTAGGCGTATTTTGTTTTAGACGGTATATTTTTGCCGTTTTTGTTGAAACGTTTGATACAAGCGATAAATAAGACACATCTTTGATTATTCAATAGTTTACTTTTCAAAAAATGCCGAAAGAACTTTTATCCTTTCAAACATCAATAACTTTTTACGACATATTTATTACAAGAAATGGCGCTGATTTACAAGTACCAAATAAATCTACTGGTTCCAATATTTTTCAAGATAACTGACCCGTAATGTATTGTCACTTTGATCCATCGCTCCGGACCGACTGTCAGTATTTCAGTTCAAGGCCTAGAAACTATAAAAATAGAGCAAACAGCTATCAGAACTTTCAAGATTTTATTTTATCTCTCCATTTAGTTGAAAGTATTTTGCTTCGGTTTCAATTTTCGTCTTGATTTTCTTAAAATCATAGACGTTGTTCTCTTAATGATTTAGTGTATATTTTTATATAGAAACAGGCCAGATTTAAAGCTGAAACTGATTGTATTTAAAAAAAATTATTATACTAGACTTATGAGTTAAATGTACTTCGAATTGAAGTATGACAGTCTGTTACAAGAGTAATGTCATAAAGAAGTATTGATTGCAACAGTAAATCACATGCATAGGCCTTGGAATACTCTTCTTCTTATCGTGTGGGCAGCAAGGTTTAAACTACCCAAACACCCTAATGTCAAAGTTTCTGAACACTGACGGGTTGTTGCTAGTAATTACATCAAATGGATTTTCGTCAGGTATTCGTATTCAAAGGTATTTTCTCTGCCTGCGTCTGTGTTTCCAAACGCTTACAACCCTAATCTCTTCAAAGTTAAAACAGGCTCCTTCTGGGTGGCTGCAGACTTCGTTCGAAAGAGGCACCGTACCCTGGAACGCAAAGGGCACTAGCGGCGGCGAGCGTGTTTTAGTCAGTCCCTTCTGCTTTATCCAAAGCAGGAGGAGTCATTTGATGATTTTCCATCCTTTTTTTTAAATAAAGGTTCCTTCTGGGTAAGCTCGCTCCATCGTAGACTTTATCTCTGTCATCTCTGACCTGGACTAAAGTCATGAGCAAACCCATAACAAATTTAAAAAAATACATCCTTCTAGATTTTCCATTAAATTTTTTTAAAGATAATTTATTATACTCCTCGGATGTATCTATGATCTAACCTATCAATAGTAAAAAAAAAACCTTTTCATTAATGAAATCGTTTTCATCTCTATTAGATTTAAATAACGTTATCTAGTCTAGTTTCAGGCTAGTCGTAATTATAACTAGGTCTTTAGCATTAATTGGTGCTACTCTGATACCGCTGGGGGTCGTTAGTGTTTCATTTTAATTATTAGATACCCAAGTAAATAATATACATATATGTTATTTTAAGTATAAGGTTTCTAATATTTGGTGTTTGTCTGATTAATTATATAATTTTAAAATTATTGATTTTCTGGTTAATTTCTGTGACATTTGTTTCGAAAAACTTAAGGTGATTTTAGTCTGCAGAGTTGTTAATTTTGTCACAACGTTTTTTCAAGGTATAGTTTCAGGCCCCTAATTGTTATTTTTAGACTTCAAAAAAGAAGGAGATTCTCAATTCGTTTTTTTTATAATCATACATTAACTTACATCCGGTTAAAAAAAAGATCGGCTCGAAGGACCAATGTATAAAATTAACTTGTGAGACATATTCCTGAACTGTAAACCACGTGGTAATTAGGATTAATAAGCAATGGCATAGAAAATTATTTATAGTGTACATTATGTAGAAAAAACTAATCTGAATGTGTTAAAAGTTAAAACTGTACAAAACCATCTTCATGTTACCATTTCCAGCTTAATTTACAAATGTTGCGGCAGAAATCGGAAGCTTGCCAAAACCACTCATTTTAAAATCACATTTATTTACCACCTAAATCGTTATGCGCAAACGTTTTAAACACATAAAAAATTCGTTGCTGAACATTTACTACCTACATAATTATTATGAACACATGTTTTATAAAGCTTCGTACACAAGTGTTATATACTCTTTTACCCGTATTTCGACTTCCCACATTCGTTTGTTAATATTTAAATATTGCTCAACGGCAGCGCGTGGCCTTTCATAAATCCTTTTGTATTTTGGCGTTTACATCTGGATATTATAAGCATAACATCTTTAAATACCATTTTTATTGAAGGATGAGAAACACACATATTTTATAAGGCCAATTTAACTTTTTACAAAGTCGAAATCTACAACTTTGCTAAACTAGTAGTAGTAATTTTAATAGTAGCTGTAACTTATGTGTATTTTATTTAATGCAATTATTTATCCTATCCGGTTTTTGCTTCATTAACAGTGTCTTTGTCTTTTTGTGTATTCGTGGAGAACGTTGTTGGTTACACTTTTGTAAAATTCCTTATATTCTATTTTCTTACCGTGGAAAACTTCAAGCAGCATAAATATAGTAAACTTATTGTTAGCTGTATTTTCGAGCCGTTTGGGGTTGAAACCCTCGGGCCGTGGACCGTTAGGCCCTTGTGCTCACAGCCTTTTCAAAGAAATTTCGAAACGGCTGGTTGACACTTCCCGTGACCCAAGATCTGGCTTTTACTTTGGGCAGAGATTAAGTATTGACATTCAACGTGGCAATGCCGCCAGTCTCTTCAGCACATTACCAGCAGACAGCGTAGAGGACAATTTTTTTCATGCTATGTTTTAGTCTGTTGTTAGTTTAGTATATTTGTTATTTTTAGTTATTATTATTGTTCATTTATTACTTGATTAAAGTTATGTTTTTATTTATCTTGTTAATATGTGTAATTGTTGGTTCTTCCAAATAAGTAAATTAAAACTATGTGAGAGTCAATTTTACAAATTGTTAACGTTCGCATTCGCATCTCCGTCTCAATCAGTCATTAAAACCCATTTTTTCATAATTTTTTGACAGATTGCGACTGACACGTTGCTTGAAAATTATACGAATTGGCACTCTGATCAAACAATTTTAAAAAAGTTGATAGATAAGATACCTTTCGAACATCTTTTTTCAATTTCCCAAGTAGGATGTGACTTTGTATTTTATTTCATAGACACAGCCACAATTTACTTTCTTGGCACACTGCATGGTAAGATATATTTAAACTGCTGGTCACGATCTTTAGCAATGAGGAATAAAACTCAAGAGGAATATTTAGGGAAAAAAAACACATTGTTTAAAGCTAAAACGGTGTCCCACGTTCTGTGCATAATTTACTTTTATTATTTTTAACAATAATGTGACAATATAATGTGCTAGGTTTTGTTTCGAGGCTTGGCTCGCGTTAACATAAATTTTCACCAAAAAAAGATGTTTATATCCATCTTCAAGGTTCCATCGATTGCCGTACTCATCAAATTCGGTTCAGTAATTTAGGAGTCAGCCAAACAAACAATCCTCATTTTCGCCTTATAATAATTATTAGTTAGGATTGCCACGAGGAGCTCGTGGCTAAATAAGATCAGCCGGGTTGATCTTTAAGGTTAAGCTACGCTTGCCAAGGTTGGTCTGTGGATGGGTGACCATCTTAACATAACGAGTTTCCTCCGTGCCTCGGAAAGCACGTTAAGCCGTTGGTCCCGGCTGTCATTTGGTGATCTTTGGCAGTCGTTACGGATTGTCAGAAGCCAGTAAATCTGACCCCAGTCTTGCTATGAAGTACCGTGTTACCCATTTAATGGGTTGTGGAGGTCTGGTAGACAGCCGCTCCACGTAAAACACTGGTATTCAGCTGAATCCGGTTTGACTGGAAATCGACCCCAATATAGTTGGGAAAAGGCTAGGCAGATGATGATGATGAGTTAGGATTGCCATGATTCCTATTTCTATTTTGGAAATAGGAACCATGGCAATTAATAAAAGTGGTTTAGAACTTAGATACTTTTTTTTTTATTTGTTATGGGTTTGCTCTTGACTCTAGTCTATGTCAGAGGTGACAGAGACAAAGTCTACGATGGAGCGAGGCTGCCCAGAAGGAGCTTGTTCACTCTAACTTTGAAGAGATTAGGGTGGTAAGCTTTTGGAAATACAGACGCAGGCAGAGAGTTATCATTTCAGCTGAAAAGCGTCCACTGTTAGACAGGCCTAGTCCAAGCGTGGCATCATCGACCGGTCCGGTAACAGACTCCTGCGGTCTTCACCTTGTCATATGGCTATGCTGTTTGGCCGAAGAAATTTCCTATTAGCATAAATGACGAACGCCCATTTAAACTTTTATTCTCAATTTGATTTTATCTGCATATTTCTACTCGGGAATAGGCACGCCGATTGTTATTTTATTATATTATTTTATTTTTTTCTCTAAAGATATGTACAACTGGCCCTCTTATTGACTGTTCTGAGAACTAATTTGGAATCTAATGACAACATGGAGGGTGTCTCGGTATATTAATATGATCACCCATCCACAGACTGACCTTGGCAAGTGTTGCTTAACCTTGAAAATTTATACGTGCAGCTGTTATTATTTAGGAACAAGCTCTTCATCCAAAAGAAATTATAATAACTAATAATGACGTGATAGCGGCGCTAAAGCCTGGCTATCTAAACAGGTTACGTTTAGCGTCGTATTAAAGTTTATACACTATTAAAATGTGTGTGTATCGTGGCATAGGAAACTAACATTAGTGTTAACTATGTTTTACGTTATCGATGCGATCAGAAGTTACATATTACCTCAAGAATTTCGGAGTTGTCTGAGTTACAATGCTTTTTATCGTTTTCTTACAGGTTTGTAATCATAAAATCATCATTTGAAAGCAATCCACTGCAAGACATAAGCATCTTCAATTGCTCGTCTATATTCGTGGTCAGCTGAACCCGATTTGACTGAAAATCGACCCAAATATAGTTGGGGAAACGCTAGGCAGATGAATATTCGGCAATTGCAACGTATGTTCACGCGTCTGATGTAAAAAGTACTGTTAAACTTGAACCGAACCGATCGACTACCCTATTAAAATACCTTCATAAACACAAAACCAGCAACAAAAAGAATCTAATCGGATTATCCTTCAAAAAGTTGTCGAAATAATTCATCTTACTCCGGTTGTGAAAGCATCGAACGATTTTCTATAGACTCATCATAACCCTCCTTCGCCCGGCTGGATTGTGGGTCAAGGCCTCCCTTAAACCCGGATATAACTCCGTACGCACCCTCATTATCTGATTCTTTCACAGGAAATCTCATTTTGTGAACAAATTAAAACACGTATATTTTTATTTGATACGTGATACGCTGCCTTTCTTCAAGGAGTATGTGCTTTTAACATATAAACGTATGTTACAAGTTTCAACAAACATATTAAAACTGTATCTCTGAATTGGGGATAAAACGATATTTTTGCTGGTTATATCAGTATACAGGGTTATTTGTAAAACACCAGCAATCTCTTGGGCAGTGAAAGTACACATGATTATAAACAACTTTTACTTTGGGAAAACTCCGGAATCTCGAGAAAAATATCAGCTGTTTCATACAAAGTGCAATATTTAACCAAAATGTGTGAAGCAGCTGATATTTTTCTCGAGATTTCGGGGTTTTCTCAAAATGGTAGTTCATTATAATCATGTGTACTTTCACTGCCTAAGAGGTTGCTGGTGTTTTACAAATAACCCTGTATACACAAACATACTTTGCTATAATATAGTCAGAGTTGACGATAACGATGTGAAGCTCATAATGAGAGCGACGAAACATCGTTTAGCTATAATCCACTATACAGTGCTTTTCTTAAATCTATAATAATATAATAAATATGAAGAGTTTGTTTGTTTGTTTTTTATCCGATGAAAATTCCAAGTTAAGGATCAATAGGGTCTTCATAACAACCATCATCTGTTTGCATGAACTGTTCAAGTATATTCTGTATTAGTTTACTAATTTTAACGTATATTCTATTTAATATTTTATATTATCTATTATTTATCTTAATTCCTAAGGCATGATGTATTTTTCAGGTAACCTTTACTTACAATGTTTGAATTGTTAAAGCCAATTATTATTCTTTATATATAAAAACTTTTATAAAGAAATAAAAAGTTGAACACAATCAACAATCTCCCTATAGTTCAGACCACGCCACTGGAAAGCTACAACAAAATACAACACTCGTACAATTCCAATATTAAAATTCCTTTAACATAAACCCTTCGGGGTGATCGGGAGAGTCTGTACTATCGGCCTATCCACTTGATCCCATATGCCTGTACCGGCCACTCAACAAGATATATTAGAGGGTGGAAAAGGGTAACGTTGATAATTTGAAGTAATGCGAAAAGCCCTCGTTAGAGTCTGTATGAAAAAGATTGATATATGAAGAGTTAATGCTGGAAGACGTTGAGAGATGCCAACGAATTTGTCCGGCGATTATTGGTCGAAGCTTTGTACAAGAGAATGATATAGGTGATCTTTTGAGCTAAGAATAACCTTAGGATTTGTAACTGAAGCGTATCTAGAGAAGCTTAATAGGCAAGAAGTATGAAGTATCTGTAAGACCTACGAGTTCATTCAACTGGATTCTGCAACATTTTTAATATTACACTTGCTTTCGCCCGCGACTTCGTACGCGCATATCCTGTTTTTTCCCGTTTCCGCACGAATTTCAAAGACTTCATTCGTAGTGCTGGCAAGGAAGCTTCATGCCAAACTGCTTTCTATGATCAATAGTTTCGGCAGTGCGTTGTCTATCAGTTACTCAATCAGTCAGTAACGGAAGAATTTTATGTGTTAAGATTTAGTTGAAGAACGCAGCTGATAATTTTGTTTGAAGTTTATTTAAATTTAATTACATACAAAATTTAAATGTAAAGCGGGTTCAACCCAGTCCTTGTTTCCTAGTTTCAGTAGAAAAGCTTACAGTGCAAATTTCGGGGGGGTCTCGGAGCTTTCACCCGACGATGTCACAAGCACTCGCTCGAAATAAGCACGTAAATAAAGACTTGGAGTTGGCACATAAACAAACATTTACTCTCAAAAGTAAATGAGCAAGAGTGAAACATACAAGACAAAGGATACTGTAGGTTTATTAAGAAAATTCTGGCGTGGTCAGATGTTCTCAAAAATTGTGGATTCTCAAACTATACCTCTCACTAGAGCATCACCCAGACTCCTAAACATGTATAAATAAAAAACCGGCCAAATGCGAGTTGGTCTCGCACACGAAGGGTTTCGTACCATAAACCTTAGTTTTTATTATTTGTTGTTATAGCGGCAATAGGTATACACAATCTGTGAAAATTTCAACTGTCTACCTATTACGGTTCTTGAGATACAGCCCGCTGACAGACAGACGGACGAACGGACGGGCGGACTGCGGAGGCTTAATAATAGGGTTCCGATGGATACCCTTTAGGTACGGAACCCTAAAAACTGCGAGTAAGTGTATAGGACAGGCATAGATAAAATCCAACTTAAAGATCGAGCCTGAACTTCAACACATAAAGGACACAAATAATGAATATACGTTTGTTCATAAATATGATTCCCGCATTGAAAACGCAATAAGTACAGCGTGCATGGAAGTAGTGACATAATCAGACACATATTAAAATGCAATGTGAAAGCAACGTACGAGAATATGGGTCGGTCGCATTTATAAACAGCTCGGATGAAATAACCATGGCCTGTATGAAATTGAATTGCGTATACAGATTGAATAGTGATGCTGCGAAAATACTGCAGATTAATATTGAGCTTTTGGTTTTATCTCGAATCGTAGGATTTCACTTTTAGGGTCTTTTTATCATCAATAAATATCTACATTTGCCAGTATAATGAAATCTGTGATTCTAAAAAATGCTTAACAACACACAGTGGTTTGAATGAAGGTGAAGAGTTTGTTTGTTTGCTTGAACGCGTTAATCTCAGGAACAACTGGTCCGATTTGAAAAAAAAATCAGTGTTGAATAGCCCATTTATCGAGGAAGGTTATAAGCTATATATCATCATGCTAAGACCAATAGGAGCGGAGCAGTGATGAAAATTGTGACGCAGACGAAGTACTGCGGGTCAACTAGTACTTAATAATATATATAAAGCTGAAGAGTTTGTTTGTTTGTTTGCTTGAACGCGCTAATCTCAGGAACTACTGATTCAATTTGAAATTTTTTTTTCAGTGTTAAATAGCCCATTTATCGAGGAAGGCTATAAGCTATATATCATTACGATAAGACCAAAAGGAGCGGAGCAGTAATGAAAATTGTAACGCAGACGAAGTACTGCGGGTCAACTAGTATTTAAATATTTGCACACCATACATTTTTAATACCCTTATTTCATTACAATGATATATCGGTATGTAGTTTTGATTTCTTTTTTGTAATGGTAGAATGTAAAGGGGCCTACCAAGTGTAAGTCGGACACTCGAGCAAAGGGTTCTGAACCAAAGGGTAAGAACTATTATCTGCATTTTTTTCAAAAGTTTTGGCTGGGTAGCTTCGATCACAAGGGGGGTAATGGTCACTTTTGGTCTAATTTCTTGAGTAACTTCTAAACAAATTATTAAAAAGAATATATTTATATTATTAAAAACCTCACAATATTTGACCCCCCATACTCAAAATCTATTTATTTACGTAACGCGTCCGTGTTTGGGTCACAGAAAGCCAAATGTGTACCACATTTCAACAGAATCGGTCCAGTAGATTCGAAGAAGAGAAAGACACCCGAGTGATCCTTTAGAGTTCCGTTTCATACGGATGTCCGGAACCCTAAAAAGAACATTTTTCACTTTGAAATATTAAAACAAAACAGTACTGAAGCTAAAGAAATGCATTAAAGTGGTAACATAACCACATATCTTACGAATTTCAGAATCACCATATATATATCCTCTCAAATATAATAATACGGTCTGTCCATGTCTGGTGTTAACTTAATATAAAAACCTTGCTATGTTTGCAAAAAAAATGAAACCCTGGGAATCTGCAAAGGTCACAGGACTGTCTGAACAAAGAAATATGGAATTTCAGCACTTTCTTAATGGTGTAATAGAGTTAGGTCCTAGACAAAGTTGGGCTACTCCCAATCTTGGAGATATGCCAGAATATCTGGCTTAGTATGTTGACATAGTCGTTATATCTTGGCGTACTTAGCGTATCTTATCGTACCAATTTTTTGGGTACTTTTTTACTTTTGATAGGCGTACGTTAGACCTCTATCTCCCCTGAAGGTAAGCGATGATGCGGTCGAAGATGGGGCACGCTTGCCTAGAAGTAACCTAATCACTCTTGACTCAAACACTCCCAGGCTATCAGAAAACTCAGACTGGCAGGGAATTCCACTCCTTAGCTGTACGGACATTGAATGTGTTCCTAAAACGTTTTGTGCGTGTGGGTGGGATGTCCACCATGTACCGGTGGCGTATCGCCGTTCGTCTTGTGGTCCGATGATGGATGGACTTTCAGTATACGTGGCTATTTCATCAATGCATGGCGTAAATGTGTTTATCATCTGCCTAGCCTTTTCCCAACTATATCGAGGTCGGCTTCCAGTCAAACCGGATTCAGCTGAATACCGGTATTTTACGCGGAGCGGCTGCCTACTAGACCTCAGAAACCCATTAACTACACAATAATACAATCTCAGGTACTTTATCAGCTGTTTATCTGTCCGTTAACAATTAACCAACCAAAGGCGTTATAACAAAAATTGTAAACAAACAGATAAATGTCCTATAAAAACCTCAGAAACCGGGTACCAGTCAATTAAATTTAAATACTCGTGACCAGACCTTCTAAACGAATCAAAAGAAACAACTTTAATTCCTTAACTTAAAAGCTTAAAAACCTTGACCTTTAAACCCTCAACACTTAAAAATAAAAGATAAAAAGACACTCAACGTCATTTAGTGTTTACACGCCAAAAATGTAATTTGCGAAATAATTAAAGAATTAGGGTGTGTTCAGACGCGCGTTCAGTTGGCGACTGATTGTAGAGTTAATTGCTTTCGCTAGCGAACGTTAACGTAGATCGCTGCGTTTGTTTTAGTGTAGATAATATGAGCTTTGTATGGTGTTTAGCTGAAGATTATTTCCTATGTTTCTTTTGAAAGTGTTACTTTGTAAACAAGTAAGATATTTTGAAATTGCATTTAAGTACACGTTTTGTTATTTTCACTGCAAGTGATTGTCATGACATCCTAATAAGCCATCTTTTTTTTTTAACCGTCTTTGCCCTCGTAAACGTATCTTATCCATTAAGTTAATTCTACAAAAATACACAGAACACATTTGTCGAAAACTCAGTCTAAAAACAAAACAACTTAGCCCAGTTGTCCATAATTATTTATTCATAGAAGGTCTTAATACGATCAGCAATGAGTTCAATTTTGATTAATTATTTACAGTCACAAACAGCTGTGAAAGGCATCCCTGTTCTTGATAATAAGCTGACAAAATTTTCGTCAATTAATTGGCTGTCTCTATCACTGAATTAGGCCGTGATCGGGGCTGATCGATTGTTATTGTGTAACTCGGGTTCTTAGAAAAGATCTTCGTGAAAGCATTATCTTTTTTGAGAAGCATCTATTGGCGCGCCTTGGCAGTAAAACCAACTTGTATACTTGACGAGTACAATATGACGTCAAGTCGTGATGCTCCCACTACGCTGCGTTACGAACGGCGAAATTTGGAACTAATAATGTGGGAAAGTATTAATTAAAAAAATTAAGATAGGTATGTTTCACATCTGCCGGGCATCCTGGTGACGGTTATTTTGTTTTCAAAGGCGAGGATGTATATTAACACTAGTTTCATTCGTAGGTAGAGATAGTAGGTAAGCTTTTAGGCTTCAGACTCACAAGTCTACGTCCTACATTATAAACATGGTTTACATTAGCCTATCCTATCATTAGGAATGCAACTAATTACTAGTACAAATATTCAACTTATCCTAACCTTCAACCAGTGACACGTACCTAACCTTCGGAGGCTTTTGAAAACCTCTGGATTCCACGCGTTTATCAGTCCAAAGGTGGATTCAGCTGGTAATTTTTTTAGATTGTTCATTAGTCTTTTCTAATGATACTTTTATTTGAATTATCCTCTTTGTGAATTTTAGCAATTGTGTTTGATGTAAATGGCTATTACTGTTTCCATTTGGCTACACGATAAATTTGTATAGGTTTCCGTTTGACCCCTATCTCACCTGATGGTATACGATGATTTGGTCGACTGTAGACATACAAAACTTATTAATTTATGCAAGCGTCATGACATTAAAAAAGTCTTTTTTATCAGCAAAAAAACTATCTCGAATCTAAAACCATCATATTAAATCTAAAATATTTATAGCCATTCCAAAAAAACAATCTTCGTACCTCTAAACATCGCGTGTTAAAATCTCATAAAAAGCTCGTGATTACTCAATATTTGAGCTTATCTCGTTTTATTACGCCCTGTGGGGTAGACTGTTTACAGGGTCATTAAATATAATAATTTATTAATGTTTTTGCCCATTTTTAAAGGGATAGTGTCGGAAGTGATTTTCTTGAGCGCTTTGAAAGTTTTTCTTGGATAACTTAGCAGGAACCTTGAACTTTGCAATGAGACACTATCAGAATTCAGGGTCAATTTTTGTAATTTATTATTATTATTTAAGATAATTTTGTGTATTTTATCTATGGGCCTCTAATGTTGAATGAAGAAAATGATTTTTATTCCATTTATTTCTTTTATAATCTTTTGTTTTAGGGACTTTTATTCTAGGAACATGTCAGCTCATATACGTATTATTTACATTTTAAAATATTTATTTATGAAAAAAAAACGTATATAATGATTATTATTTGGAATTTAAATTTGGAACACAATTATGATTGTCACACGTGAAGACTCGGAAGAGTGACTCACTGTATGTTAGCAAGTTACTTTTCCTTAGATTCTTGAATGAAATGGCGTAAATCAAATACCAATAGGTATTTGATTTTTTTTTATTTTAATTAGACTAAAAGATAAAACAAACTCTAACTTAAAACTCAGCTCAGTGAAACTTTATAAAAGAGATAGAATATATTCTACGTGCAAACTTGTAATAAATTCAAGCTCAGCGCCAACTCTCATTCAAATTCGACTGAATTAAAACATTTTAACTTTTATTTTTATACAGCTAAGCTAGTCCAATTGTTTAATGGAATAAGTTGTATATTAGCTCAGATAACAGTAATAGAGTAAGTGTTTGTAGGGTACCTAACAAAACGGCTGAATGTCAAGAACCGTAAAACGTAGACAGTAGCAAATTTAAATTTCAAATAATAATCATTATTATGTGTGTATTTTAACATGTAAATAATACTTATATAAACAGAACTAGAATAAAGGTCCGTAAAACAAAAGATTATAATAGAAATAAATGGAATAAAAATCATTTTCCTATCAGGCAACTGAGGCCCGTTTGTATGCTTGAGCGCGCTAATCTCAGAAACTACTGGTTCGATTTAAAAAAATATTTCAGTGTTAGATAGCCCATTTATCGAGTAAGGCTATAGGCTATAAATCATCACGCTTAGACGAACAGGAGCGGAGCAGTAAAGAAAATTGTAACGCAAACGAAGTTGCGCGGGTCAACTAGTTATTAGATATAATAATACATTTGTGGAACCTACATATCGCCACATATATTTTCTCTGTTCAGCTACATATTTCAAAGCCCTGCTACTGCTACAAGAGCTCCTCAAACTGCGTTATTATAATATAAACATTGTGAGAAATTTAATTGATGATGAATAACAGTACAACAACAAGCATTTTCTTGGAAATTATAAATCTCAAAAACAAAACCTTTACACCGAAGTGTTTTTGTCTAAAATTTCCAACTAAATACCCCTAATGATTCTTGGTATTTTCTTGCTTTTAAAAAATATACTGTTTTAAAACACACGTTGTTTGTTGCGATATTTTCCATGCTAGTCGAACATTTCAACTAGCTGTATAAACAGACCAATGTTCTTATCTACAGGGCGACACTCTTGTGATTAATACTCGTATATTTAGGCAGTGGCGCGGTGGCTCCATTGAAGCGTTGGTAGTAATAACTGGACTGAATCTGGACTGCCGTTGGTAAGTACTGATAGTGTTTGGAAATTATTGTTTATGTAAATTTATAATTGTATCGAGTAACATTAGGCGCAAAGTTAGTTAGTTTATTTTACGATGGCCCTGGGTTTGAGAACTAATAATCATTTTCTAAATTTTTCTATGTATTGTCAAAATTAGCAAATTATTTGTATACTGTGACAGTTTAGCCAAAGGATACATTAGTCTAATGCGGGCCATGTACGTTCAAATAATTTGATCAAGCAGGCTGTTTCAAACTCTTTGTTCAAATTGGTTGGGTTTGGTTCGTTCGTCTGTGGAAAATAATAATGATTGAAAATGAGTCGTTAAAAGGCATGAAGAAATTTAAATTTAATTTTTCTATTTGATTAAACAGTTTGATCAGATTACTTGAACGCGTATTTCCCGCATAAGAAATTTTAAGTACTGGTAGTAAGTGCTTTGTATTTTGATTTAAATGTAGGTAAGTATTTTTCATTAAAATCGTTTAACAGTTATTAAAATTCCATGAAAACCTACCAACCACTTTTTAGAACACACCATCTGCCTAGCCTTTTCCCAACTATATTGAGGTTGCCTCTCCCAGCCAAACCGGATTCAGCTGAATACCAGAATTTTACGAGAAGCGGCTGCCTACCAGACCTCGACAACCCAAGTGGGTAATACCAATAGTTCTTGGTGGTCCTGGTGTCAGATCTTACTGGCTTCTGACATTCCGTAACGACTGTCAAAAGATCTACAGCTGACAGCCGGGACCAACGGCTTAACGTGCTTTCCGAGGCACGGAGGAAACTCGGTATATTAAGATGGTCACCAATCGACAGACCAACCTTGGCAAGCGTTGCTTAACCTTGAAGATCGACCCGTGCGGCTGTTATTATCTAGCCACGAGAACTACTTTATAGAACTACCACATCTTTATTCTTCTTCAGTTTCCAACTTAAGTCCAGACTATTCGTAGTCCGAGCCTTAAATAGCAACTTGGACAGACTTGGCGTAAACTCGAATCGATAAGGCCCGTATTAAATTAGGAACTACTAACATCTGTGGGGCCCCGACTAGCCGAGATAAGCATTGCAGCTGCCTTAGAAACATAGGTACTTGTTAAAAAACTTTCTAAAGCGAACTTGGGCTCCAGCATAATAACTTGATGTTGTTAAAGAAGTTTTTATTGTTATTTTGAATTTGAAAAAGATCTTAGTTAGTGTGACCTTTTTGAATGGTTTTCTGGGTGATTTTTTTATTATCTTTTGATAGACTGTATTCCGTGCTCCAGCCAACCTATGAAAGTTTGAATTTAGTAGAGTTTTCTAAAAATTACTTTCTTGTAAAGATTTTTAATTAAACTAGCTTTAGCGCGCGACTTTGTACGCACATATCCCGATTTTTTCCCGTTCCCATAAGAATATCAAGGAGTGTAGGGAAGTTATACCTATATCGAATTTCAGCTTTCTACGATCAGGAGTTTCGGCTTTGCGTTGTTTGTTTTATTTAGAGATATTTAGATTGATATTTTGTCCATGTTTCACTTAAGCGTTGGAGATGAATTTTCATTCTTTTTCCGATACCAATTCCAATATTCTGTGAAAGATTGATATGGGCCTCCAGAGAATAATACATTCAACATTTATAAATGGATGGTTCGGAAAAGTGATTATTGAAAAAAGTGTATTACACCTCCACACCCAAGAGGGCTTAGGTACGTTCCCTTCGAACCCCAAGCCTCAAACGACGGACAAGGGAATTCAAATATACAAGGGAAAACTCAGACACGATTTTTTACCGAACAATTCTGCCATTTATGTACGAACGAAATTTGATATTTACACAGCTCTGTGACACGGGGGCTATTTGGCATCGCTGGCAATGCAACAAGTGCCAGATGTGGCTGTGACGTTCGTGCCAGTTGTGGCAATGCTGCCAAAGAGCCCCAAAGTCCCCACACCTTGCCAGACGCTTTTATTGGCCTTGTTAACGGCACTGTAAACACGCGTGACTTTTACGAGGCTGTAGTCTTGGCAAATACTGGTTCCGGTCAAATAATATGTTGGAAGAGAAAAGACTGCGGTGTACTTGTTCTAGGTACTAGGTCCTAAGTGCAAGATTTAAGGATTTCTGTTTGAAGATTTTTGTATTTTCTGACGTATATATATGTATCCACCAATTTATTCTTTCGTAATCTGCTTGAGTAGTTTTGTTTTCAATAAAACGACAAGGACACTTGCTCCATCGTAGATCTTCTCCATCGCTTTCCATCAGGCGTGATCGAGGTTGGCACAATTGTTTTCCATTTTGGCGCGGAGTTTGAGTTGCATCTGTTATTTATATTAAATACAGTGCTGGTTTTAGTAATATCATATATAGTGTGTATTGCGAATTTCATAATGGACAAAAATATCGAACAAAGAGTTTGTCTTAAATTTTGCATCGCCAATGGAATTTCGTGTTCGGAGTTACTGAAAATGTTACAGAAGGCTTACGGTGAATCGACTTTATCAAAAACTCGTGCTTATGAGTGGTTCAAAGCGTTCAAAAGCGGTCGAGATGTGATGGAAGATTTGCCTCGCTCTGGTAGGCCGTCAACGTCTGCAACTGAAGTTAACATCGCAAAAGTGAAGGAAATAGTGACTGAAAATCCCCATTCAACTCTGAGAGAGATAGCCGCCGAACTTTCTGTATCTCACGAGTCGATCCGTACCATTTTAACTAATCATTTGGGTATGAAACATGTTGCTGCTCGGCTAGTCCCAAAAGATCTGAATTTTCTTCAAAAACTCAATCGCATGAAAGTCGCTGAGGACATGCTAGAACGAGTCAGTTCGGACCCAACATTCATGAAACGCATTGTTACTGGTGACGAGACGTGGGTTTACGAGTTTGACATGCAAACTAGTCAATAAGCTTCGGAGTGGCGCCTTCCAACTGAACCGAAACCGAAAAAACCACGCCAAAGTCGATCAAAAGTCAAAGTCATGTTGACTGTTTTCTTTGACTATCGCGGTGTTGTGTACTCTGAATTCTTACCGGAAGGTCTAACGGTAAATAAAGAATATTATTTGAGCGTTATGTGGCGTTTAAGAGAGCAAATTCGACGAAAAAGGCCAGATTTGTGGAAAGAAAATTTTTGGATTTTGCACCACGACAATGCGCCTTCGCACAAGGCTATCATTGTGAACGAATTTTTAACCAAACACTCAACAAATACCATCCAGCAACCACCATATTCACCAGATATGGCTCCTGCTGACTTTTTTCTTTTTTCTAAACTCAAAATACCACTTCGTGGCACACGTTTTCAATCGATAGAAGACATAAAGGAGAATTCGCGGCGAGAACTGAACTCAATTCCGGAAGCAGCGTTTAAAAAATGTTTTGATGAATGGATTATTCGTTGGCGCAAGTGTATCGTTT
The DNA here is from genome assembly GCA_950371165.1 of Lacanobia oleracea. NCBI lineage: Eukaryota > Metazoa > Arthropoda > Insecta > Lepidoptera > Noctuidae > Lacanobia > Lacanobia oleracea. The sequence goes on along the minus strand of OX493405.1, from coordinate 15,509,846 downwards.
CTAAAGGAGCATACTTTGAAGGTGATAAAATAAATTTGGATGAATAACAGACATTTTGTGTATTATTGATATTTTCCCGGTACTTTCTTGACAGAGTAGTATGTACTTAATTATTTTCTACATACCAACTAAAATTAACAAATACACTAAACTAAAAACAAACTAAAAAATTGCATCAAAAAATTCATCCTCAACGCTGTCAGCTGGTACTGTGCCCAAGAGACAAAAATATCAAAATATCTATTTGATTTTATCTCAGTAATGATTTAGATCATTGTAAACCATAATCTCTACCACACCATATGTAAACGATAATCCTATACAACCTTCACGAAAATGTTACCCATCAGATAACCATCTTACACGAAACACAAAAAAAAACAAACACACCACTTTACAGCGACAATTAACTTATCAAAGCCATAGAACCGTCAGAGCTGCCTTAATTAGTACATTCAGCGAACTACGAATAAATTCGTGGACATAAATTAATTACGCAATCGGAACAACAAAGACATTGTCACGGATATCCGTGTCGCGTGACAGTTTACCACTGACTGTTAAATTGGAGGCCCAGCACGAACTTTTGTCTCAAATTTTATACTTAGATTTGAATCTTGGGTGTAGCGTCTGTTTTAGCCAGTGTCATAGCCTGCTTGAAGTATTTGAGTGTACTGCTAACGCGCTTCAGGCGCAGACAGTACTGTCTTTTGTCGGTCATCTACAGCGCTGTGAGCAGGCATTCGTAAAACACTCGTCGTCGGGGCGGTAAAAATACGCCGTGGTCTATCGTAAATGCAAAAGCAGGTTAGGGCAGGAGGCAAGCGAAGACACGACACAAAATCAAGATTCCTCGTCGTTTCCCACATTGTTGGCTACAAATTAATATTTTTATCGGCTTCCTGCCTAATTGATTGTATTCTTGAACTAAGAACTAAAGGTGTCTGTTAGTTCTAGTCGATTCTTGTTATATCATTATTTTCCTACAACCTTGTGTAACATTGCGCAATAGTAGTATTTTAATAACAATGTAGACAAATAAATAATTCAGCCGGAATGCGCATTTTATGTAGGTAATTAAATAGTCTCAAACATAAAAGAATTCGTGGCTCTGCGTTGCAGCTCTAAAATAATTAAGACATAAAATTAAATTGCATGTAAAAAAGAAAACCACAGTTAGGAAGTTTTGTATTTATGTAAAGCTTCGTAACTAAAGCTGGATAATACAAAACAGAACCAGCAAGAAAAAGAAAAGAGGATTTAGTTTCACAAGACTTCCTATGAATAAAGAAAATAACGAAGAACTATCTGCTTTGGAAAATATTTGTATTGTTTTAAAGTGTGTAGAACGGGATAATAATAATGTGAAATGATTTAATTTTTGAATTATATGGTTTTACTTGGTATAGCTTCACGTTATTTAGCTACTAAAACACTTTGACAGCTGATTGAACATGAAATTATGTATTTATGTATTGAGTTACGCGGATGTGTCTAAAAAGTATCTAATTTTGTAGATTTTCACAAAAAAAATCGCAAGCCGCTACATGGTGGAAATCCCACACACACGCACAAAACGTTTTGGGAACACATTCACAGTGCGTACAGCTAATAAATGGAATTCCCTGTCGGAGTCTGTATTTCCTGATAGCTACATCTGGGAGTCTTTAAGTCAAGAGTGAATAGGTTACTTCTCTTCAGGCGTGCTATATCTTCGACCGCATCATCAGTTACAGGTGCGATAGTGGTCAAACGCGTGCCTATCAATAGTAAAAAATAAAAACGGTAAGGTGGTAGTCTGAACAGTCCAGGGTGGAAATTCTCGACATAGTTACCGATTGCCTCGCGACCGAAATTCGGTAGGGCCAAAGATTTTGTGCCGATTTTATCTACTTTAATTACACGCGCAACTATATCGAAATAGGTACTGTTTGCGTCAACGTTGTTTCACAAAATATCCTGACATTCGACAAAATTCCTCCAACAGACGGAAATGTACACAGATATCCTAATGGAGAGTCAAACATTTCAGTAAACGATAAGGTCGCTTCGCATATCCATTTCTCTGTTGATAAAACCATTCAGTTGGTAGTAGGATGCGAAATGCTAATAGTCGTACAAACTAATGTTGGCGTTAGCTCTATAGTGTTGGCGCAACTGGTAGCTCTAGTATAATAGTTAAATGTAGAATCACATTATGTTGGCATTTCTGTTGACGCCTAATTACGCTTCGATAGATGCTTCGTGCGGTTGAGTTGGCACTCCCGTACTGTGTAGTAGGTATGGGTGTTGCTAACTCAATTCATTAGTTAATGTTCTTATGGGGTTGCCCAATTTGCCGGCTATTTCATGTATAGTTTACTTTGTCTCCATATTTCTAATCTAAAAAGGTAGTTAGAGCAATTAAACCTGACTCAGTGACCTTTCCTTTTTAATCATTAATAGATACGAATGAGGTCCTGAACAAAATAGCCTAAACAAAAAAAAAAGTTCTGTTAAGTGTATAATCTGACTTTGAAGAACTTAGGTTTATTTTATAACAGTAGAAGCTTATCGACCGATAATTTTGGTCAGTTCCGCGTGCCAAGAGCAAATAAATCAAACCAATGATGCTAATAATTTTCCAATAAAACAACACATGCTGAACAAAGGCGCATTACACTACACTGACAGGGTGGGAGTAATAAATTCATATAAGAGGTCATGCTTACATGGATTAATAATGCGTTTATCATTTCTGACGTAAACAATGATTTTCCGAGCGTGTGAACACATTGATCGCTACATGAAAGAATGTCGTAATTATACTCAATATCGACCCAGCAATGAAAGAAAAATAGAACGTCATTGTAATTATTTTCGCAGAATGAAACGATGACAAAATTGCTTACGAAAAGTTGTTGTCAAGTATTCCGTGTTATTTCATCCACAAATTTACTTGATTGAAATTATTAGATTGTTCAAGAAACAGGGTTGAGTGCTCCGTAAATTATTCAAATCACGTCATTGAATTTCGAAAATCAACAGTAATTATTTTATTTTAATTGAGATCATTTGAGCTCAGGTGAAAATAACATCATTGTTTGGAGGAATTAAAAGGCATGAATTAAACAAAGACAAACAATTTGCGGGTACAATAAAGAACAGATCTGAATTAGTATGATCTTAAGGACACAGTCAATAAGCACGTCCTAGTTGCTCTTTATCCCTTGGCATTGACTCTCTTAAAAGCTTTAGATAATTTTCATATTTCGGAATAATTCATAATATTCTCCTATTCATCATTTCGAAATAATGTTATGCAAAATCCGTCTTAGAGCAACAACTGCACTACAGGGAATTCGTTACTAATTATGCGAAATCTCACGAGTAATGCTCGCGAATCTCTTGCACGAACAGCATACGACCGCGACGGTAGGTATTTAAATACTGAACGTAACAAAATACGTCAGCACAGGGGTATTTAAACGCATAAGGCACGCATAAGGCACGCACGTTGCAAGACTTAGTCTCTAAAAACTTATCAATTTAGGTTTATGACGTCATTTGACGACGTCCGCGTTGCTGTGTCGGATTAGAAAATGTCTATGCTTCGAGTTATTGAAGCTTGAATATCAATGTGGATCTAAGATTTCTGTTTCAGATAGAAACTTCGAAATAGAATGAGATTGTTTTTATTCACATTTTGGTAGATATATAAACAGTCTTATAATATCAAAACAGGCATTGAACGGCATCGATATTATTATTACCCTTTCTTCACAATCCAATTGTTAGAACAATACTCCTCCAGGGTCATTCCATAAAAGCATTAAAATGAAATTGTATTCTCCCAAATGTTTCTCTAAAGGCTTTTTGTGAGTGGGCCGAGTAATAACATTCAAAGAGACCGCTATGCCAACTTGGAGGGAGGAAGAATGGTTGGATACAGCGTAATTAAAATTTTAGGGACCTCACGAGTTGTTAGGAATTCCCAGAGTGTCTCCGGCCCCGGTAATTTGAAAGATGACCTCGGAAAATTTCGGGTGTTTCCGCCATGCGTCGGTATTTATGTTTTCACCTTGAATTTGTACAGTCTTTGAAATGCAGGAGTCACATTGTGTCATTGTTAAAAAGTAGGGTACGATCCCCGAATTGTTTAAAGATAAATATTCATAACTATAATTTTATAATGCGCACAGCAAAATCACTCTCTGCCTGCGTCTGTGTTTCCAAATGCTTACAACGTTAATCTCTTTAAAGTTAGAGTGAACAGGTTCCTTTTGGGTAAGCTCGCTTCATCGTAGACTTTGTCTTTGTCATCTCTGTCGTAGACTAGATTCAAGAGCAAGCCCATCACAAAGAAAAAAAAATATGACAAAGTTAATTTATTGAATTCCATGGTTTAGTTGTGAAGATATGATTTATAAAAGTCGATCTTCATGAATATTAGATTATTATTTCAGAGAAATTATATCTACTCAAACAATAATGGTAATGTATATTTCTTGGAATTGATGGAATTGTACGATATTAAACTCAATATCCTAACAAAACAAAGAATACAAGGTCTGTTAAAATATACAACGGACCTTTAAGCATTGAATGTTATTCTTAATCACCATTTTTACCTAATAAATTATCTTAATTCAGTAATTTTAACGGTATATACTTTTAAATGTCATGAAAACTATTTCTAGATTATTATAGATCAAATAATATTATTTTAGGATTTTAACTAGATATTCCTGTTTTTTTTTACTTTGTAAACAAATTTTCCATCGTATATAAAGCCTTAATCAAACTAATTTGCAACGAGCAACCATGTTTGAACGTTTCAATTGGGTCCCAATAAAACGTGCATAGTAACTTTATTACTGGTGACTGTTGAATAATTTACCGTCGCTTCCGATGGCCCGGCCAAACTGACATGTCACACTTTCCGCCGCGTTACACACTAGTGATGAGACACAATCGAAGCTATTCTCTGCACTATGGAACGACCAAACGAGTGAATGGATTGGAATTTATTGTTGTTGAAAAATCGATGACTGAAGTTTAAATTTGGAATCGGTGGAAGCGGTTTGAAGTTCGAATAAGTTGTGACGTCTTGTATAAAAATAGAATTATTGATTGTGCTGTGTTTTGTCAGGCGTGGAGGAAGAACAATAAACGATGGATGGATTTTGTGAAAGCTTGTAGTATAGGAAAGGTGGATGACCACAAAAAGAGCTATTTATGGAAGAAAAAGACACGCTGCTCCAATAACAACTTGAGATAAGGGCAGCGGAGGATGATGATAAGTTTTGTTTTAGGTTAAAAAAATATTTTTAATATAATAATATAACCATACAAATATCTTATCATATTTTGACAAAAAAAAAACTACAACTATACATAGTTACTACGTCACTATTCGCACAATACAGCTGTCCATGTCCAGCCGTGTGTTACAGCGGTTTCCTTATTGTGCGGCGTTTGCACTGCGCTGCAATATGCCATGACCCATGCCGTTTATAGAACACAACCTATGTATAACACAGTTTCAAGTAGTGGTGGAGGCTGCTACTTTTAGCGAGTGTTCAAACCACAAATTGTGGGTTAACAATGGAGTTATTTTATTGACTATTCATTATTTCCAACTTTTTTTTTTTGTTGTCAACTTTGATTTAGTGGCTGTAAAAGTACTTTTAAGATAGACCTCCCGCTAGAACGAGTACAGGGTCTTTTAATGTATCAGGCATTTTCATGCATCAAAACGCACTTCATATAAACAATTTTTAGAGCAGAACTCTGAAAAATTAAAGAACATCTTTTTAGTAGATTTCTTTTTGCATAAACTCGACGAAATATAGGAGCATTATTTTTAACAGTTTCGGGATGGTTCATATTGCATGCACTTTTTACTTCGAAATATTTTTAATAAATCAAAAGTCATTCTGTATATCTTGTGTGTCTCCTTGGTGAGATTTAAAACAAGCAACTCAAGTGCCATACTTAAAATCACTGCCAAGTTTAACTAAAATCCTAAAATACATGTACTATTTTTATGAGTCCTCCGCTCTGGGCGGAGCGGAAAGGAGTGTCAGACTCTTACTGACTAACCTGCCCGTGTTCCAGGGCCGCGGTAACTTTTTCGAACAATTCCGTAATCCCAGAAAATACATGTAAAGCACTTGAATCAAATCCTAACTAACACGTCCAGCAGCTATAATTTATGAACTATTTATTTTACATACCCAGAGGACCGGTTTTAGTTCCACAATATTCTCTAACACCTCCGGGATATCCGAACCCAAATATGGATAGCGATTACGAGGAGATAGAAGAGGAATTTGAATTATTCATAAATATTTCGACCCGAGTTTATCTTATTGTGATTTTAGAGAATGGTATTTAGAATAGTTACCTGTAGTGCTATTCTGTAACAACATTTTCGTGTCTCGACAGCGGAATCCGAAGTGAGTATAAACGTAACACTTTTATGTTGAGTGCAATAAAGTTCACTTTGTGAGCTTTGTCAATCAGGTGAAGCTCGATATCGAAATGGTTACTTACAGAATAGACTAGCTGGACTAAAATGTGAACGTACGTAAATAGTGATAAAGGATAAAAATAACTTTTGCCGATGATTGCGACGGGGTGGTGTATAGCCCAACATTATCGCAAAACCTACACCAACTGAAAGGTAAATAGTATTATTTCATACACGTAGTTCATCATCTGCCTAGCCTCTTCCCAACTATATTGGGGTCGGCTTATTTCATACACGTAGTTAACTTGCAATAACTATATCTAGCATTTGAGTATATGGGTCTCCGTTACTCGAAATAAGTAAATTTTAATTTTTAATATCTCTTTGCACAATTTATTTCTTTGCTACGTGCACCCAATAACCCGTTTTTAGGCTGTGTTAAGATCTTTAGGGTCACATTTGATGCCATAAATAGCCGTAGTAGTAGATCCAAAGTCATCATAGGTAACTTTAATTAATAAATCACTGCAGGAAAATTCATGTCTTATATGGTCAGATAATCTTGCGTTTCATTCTCTTTCCTCGAACCGTATTCGATTTCTATCTCCCATTAAAGTTTGTGTGAAATTAGATCCAAAATTGTAGTAATTTGTGGAACACTGCTCTTGGGACAGCAGATAGTAAGTTGTCAATCATCATCTTCCTGCCCTTATCCCATGCTACTTGGCGTCGGCGCAACACGTTTTATTCTTCCATTCTGTTCTATCAGTCGTCACTCTATCACTAACTCCCTTTTCTTTCATATCGCTCCTCACACAATCCATCCATTTTTTCTTTGGCCTTCCTCTCCCTCTCCATTCATCCACATTTATGTTCATAACTCTTCTAGTTATATGCGTTTCATCCCTCCTCTTCACATGACCATACCACAACAAGCGATTCCCTTTCAACTTTTCCGTCACTGGCGCCACTTTTAAAGTGCCTCTAATGTACTCATTTCTCACTTTATCCACTCTCGTTACTCCACACATCCATCTCAACATTCTCATCTCCGCTACATGCAATCTATTTTCATCCGTCTTTTTCGCAGCTCAACATTCTGATCCATACAAGATAGTAAGTTGTCAATAAATAAATAAATAAATAAATAACTATTAGCTGTTACATTTTAAATGATTCGGATTTAAGGCAAAAAGTTTCAGTATTGTTGCATGAATGAAAATGCATAAATTTTTCAATATGGCCGTGCTGTTTAATTCGATTTCGTGGCTGAGTGAAAGCGATTATTATTTGAAATAAATATTTTTGTTTGCAGTTGTTACTGGATTAACGGTTGGGTTTAAAGGATTATGGGTGAGATGTTTTTCCTGATGCGTTTTTTTTTACGTTTTATGCACAAACATTAAATACAAGAAGAATGAAACAGAAAAAAGCCACAAAGGTGGTGAAAGCGACTAAACTATTACAAAATTACGATACAAAACCGCCCACCATATTCAAAGGTTTGTTTTTTTTTTTCAGGTAACAAAACAGGTGGATATCATCCTGAATAAAACAATCACCTGCTGACATATTCCCCTATTTTTCTCGTAATTGAGGAAAATATTTACTCTTATGTTGTGTTACTTCATTTATTCTGTGTCTCCCATGAGAAGAAAAGGCGTAAATATAAAAACATTTCTGTTACAGAACCAACGACATGGTTTTTTGCTACTTGAAGTTTTACCTTTGATACACGTTCAAAGGGCAGAGTTTTGTTTCCCTCTGATGTGTAAGCGTACAACATACAAGTATGCGGTATTTACGGTGTCATTTAAGTCGTCTAATAACGGCAGCCCACTTCATCTATTCAATAACTACACAGTCATTAACAAAGAAATGGTATTTACGAAAATTAGACTTAATAAAAAAACAAATATTGTTAATTGTCATGACGCCTGACGTAGTTTGAAAAATCCAAACATCCAGGGGCAAGTGCCGTCCAAGCCTTGTGTTCCAAGAACGACGCGAAATGGAACGGTGACATTGTTTTGACACGTAAACACTGGTAATAGAGTGATGTGTATAATTGAAAAAAAATCGTGTCTGGAGGTAGTTTGAGTGTGTTCATTAAGTGAGACGCTTTTGTAAGATTACTAAAACGTCACCATGTATAGGTAATGATCACGTGACATTTCAGCTGGGTATGTCAATCCCTTAAATTTGATAATTTTGACAATCGTCATCACTTATACAATATCAATTTGAGTAAGGCCTGAGGCTCTCTTAGATATTGATAAAGATTTGCTACCGGTATCTCTGGATGACTATGCGGGTAAAGTTACAAATCTATACCTACCTGTTTTTTTTTTAAGGATGGGAAATCATCTAATGACTCCTCCCGCTCTGGGTGAAGCAGGAGGGAGTGTCAGAGTCTTACTGACTAAAACCCATCCGTGTTCCTCCTAGTGCCCTTTGCGTTCCAGGGCTACGGTGCCTAGTTACGTAGTACCTACCTACTTCGTTAACGTAAACCTGACCTATATTATTTGTTATTTACTATTTGAATTCTGAAAACTGCATGTCAATAAACAAGTGCAAACCAATCCATTACTTTTATAAGAATCACGGGTTTTACAAGGCCTTAAAACATTCTTGGTTCTACAAAAAAAATCTGGCTTTGTGAATTTGTGAATCATTCTTTCGAAAGTTTAAGAGACAAATTATATAGTGGTATATATATACCACTATATAATTTGTCTCTTTAAGCTCTATTGCAATAATATTTAACGTAGGATTGATCACGTGATACTTTGATAGCGTATATCAATTTCATACATCACTTATCAAAAAGTGTTATCACTAATTGAACGTTACTTTGTTAAAAGATCATACTTCACAGCCATTTCAATATTTACCTGTCTTATTTAAGCCAATAGTAAAATCAGACGAGACAGAATTACATTTTTTCTATGTACATGGAGAATCAAGATATTTTTTCTGGCCCCAGTTGATCGGTAATAACTGGGGTGCAACATAGGCCACTGTACAATTTTTTAGGAAAGTATTACTCGACTAAACAAGTGTCTTTAACTTTTGCAATCTAATTAACAATAGCTTATCAATGCAATAAAATTATTATTATCCATCAAATTTTCCCATGGTTCCGACGTTTGCTGATATCGAGGTCGATTATCTTCTTTAAGACAAAACAATCGCTGGTAAAACCAGCACAATGTGCACGGTCTTTCCTCTGCAATTATTATAAACACTGATAAGAGCAAAATCTTGCATTACCACGTTATAAAAACTTATACCTTTACGAGGCCATTAGTTTTGTTACCGCGGTGTTTTACTTTTCTTGAAACTACTGCTATTGTGTTTCAAAATGAAAAAAAAAAGTGTCATCCGTGATCGATACAATCTTGTCATTACCACTTACGTGATAGCATGAGTTATTAAATGTATGTTAGAAAAAAAGAAGGACTAAAAATTAAACCATGTGGAACACCCACTCTTAGTGTCAGCAAACCCTATAGATTTTTTGCCGTTGACATCAATCTTCTAAATTCTGTGCTCCAAATAAGAAGACAAAAGATCGAAAGCTCTGTCACCCAACTAAGAGTATTAGTGTACAGTTCCCTGATGAAACATTATTGTGTGCACATTCAAAGGCTTTGGGTGAGTCACAAGATACGCCAAAATCATCCCATGGTTTCTGAAAATTCTCGATTTGCTATTTCAGCAATATTGACGCTCACGCATGTAGCTAAACAGCCTTTTTTAAAAAGATACTGTGAGACAAAGGCCAATCGTTGGCTTGAACTACAACTGCAATAAAAGAACTTAACCAATTTGAATAGAACGATAAAATAAGTGACGCGGACGTCATAATTATTGTTCATTTAGTGTCAACGGCCGGATATCAATTTATTAGTAGCGATAAGCGAAGTACGTTGCAAATGATTGATCTTTAGTCGTTAAGTTACATAATACTTTTTTTACGAATTTTCTACGACCAAATGACGATGACAGATGCTCAAAACTGGCGAAGGACGTATCTAATATTTTTATTTATTGATATCAGCATGACGTAAACTGTATGCACACCGGACGTGCAAGACATGCAAATAACCAGATTATCGTTGAAAAGGAACTCGTGCTGTGCTGAGTCATTTTTGCTTTATAACTGATAACTGGACATTGGCGGAATGTAGTGTTAAAAAAGTGCAGTGCAGATCGGACGGGTGCATTAGCGAATTGGATTATTGATTTTAATTCATTTTGAATAGCATTTCTAAAATTTATCTAATAAAACATTGTAAACGGGTAAGTCTTTTTCCATAATATTAGATTTATTTTTGAGAATAGATTAAACATACATAGCAGAGTTCAATTTAAAAAGAAACTTATAAACATGATGTAGATTTAATTACATTCTTTAATTTGAAAAAAGTAACGCAAAATGCGTCATTGATGCTATGCAAGTTCTTTGTTTATTATTTTTTTTACTTTTAAGGTGAGCGCCAATGATATAGAAATGGTAGTTAGTTACCAGAAAGTGAGGTGAAGTTAGTAATATACATAACTTAATATATAATTTATGTCATTTTTTTTTTTTTAGATATTCAATCAAAATGGAGTCAAGCACATTATCACAAAATATGAATACTTTGATGGTCGACGACGACGGTGATGCAATCGGTTCCAATGGTTAGTTCACTTTTATTTTCTATTACTTCGTAAAATTTAATTTATCGTAGTTTATATTTCATATTTCATAAATAGGTACACTTGTACATGTCATTTTTACATGGATAAACAATTTTTATCATATCCAAACCGGTTCCGGTCCCGGTCGTCATTCGTAGATATTTGTCAGTTGTTACGGGTAAGCTGAGGCCAGCAAGTCTGACGGCCAATAGGGACCTACCGAGAGTAAGCGTGTTACCCAGGGTCTAGGTCATGAAGGTCACACAATTAGTCACTACGTGTAAAATACTGATCTTGAGCCGTAACCTGAAAAGTTGGAACGCAGCACAATTATTGTTATGAAAACGGAAGGAATGGAATAGAAATAGTGACACAAGAATGCAGTGAGCATAAATAAACCCTTCTATTTTTTCAGAAGATGGGCCGTTCCCAGATGCTAGTATCGTGATTTTTGATATGGATACGACAGATGGAAGCACCCCAAACAGCGAAATATGCCAGGTCGGTTTGTTGCTTTTTAGTGTATTTATGATTGAAGTATGGTTATTTTCTTTTTTTTTTTCTTACACAGATTGCAGCTTGGTGCAAAGACATTCCATTCCAAGAATATATGTTACCTAAAAGGGATTTTAATCCAATCTGCAGTCGGATGAATGGATTTACACGCAGTAACACAAAACTGTTGCATTATGAAAAGGAGGTGAATGCTATTTCTCCGAAAGATGGTTTGGAAAAGTTTCTGGATTTCTTAAGCAACATAACTGGAAATACTCGCAATATTCTATTGGCTGCTAACCAATGCAATTCGTACGTATCTTTAGTAATATTTATAATCATTAGGTAATCTCATAATGAATACCACTATTTAATCAAATTAACTAATTAATTGTAGAAACGGTATTATTTTATTGTATTACTCGTATTTTATTTACGGATATAAAAGGAGCCTCACAAGGTGGATCGATGACCTGGTAAAGGTCGCGGGTAGCCGATGAATGCAAGACGCGCCTGACCGGTCGTTGAAGCGACGCTTGGGGGATGCCTATGTCTAGCAGTGGACGTTTTTCGGGTGATATGATGATGGTAAAAGTAGCAAGCTCCCAGTCTATACCGGTTATCCATTATCGAAATGGATTAAAGGATCTTTCATTTGCATGTCCCCAAACAGAGCCTTTGGAGCCTTTCCCTTGTAAATAAAAAATTGTATTCGAATTGCACAATGCGTACGAACATCCATACAAGTGGGTTAGATAAACATTTTAAATTAATAATAATATTTTTTTTAGGTTTCAACGCTACGTAATTGTACGCTGCCTGAAAAATTATAATTTATTTGATAAATTTAAATCACTTGTTCTGGGTTTCATTGATACTATTCCCGTCTTCAAATCAAAATTGCCAAATCGTAAAAAGAATTTTGGCGTAGATGAATTAGCAAATGATAATCTTGATAAGAGCACCATTCCTCAACAAAAACACGCTGTTACATATGTTGAAATGTTAGTATCACTTATTAAAGTTTTGAAGTGTAACGACGCAATGATGAAACAACATGTAAAGGAGCTCGATGAATTTATTCTGTATCTTGATTTGAAAGACGATTTTGAGAATGAAGTAGAGGACGATTGGCTAAAGAAAATTGCAGAGGCCGGAATCACAACCAATATGTTGAAAGATGCATACAAAGCGGATCCAGATAATGGTGTGGCAAATTTATTGCGAGGAAGAGGCGGGAAAGCTGGAAGACTACAAAAAAAGAGCGTTGAGAAAATAACTATTAAAGTTTCTAAACTATGTGCTAATAAAAATGAAAATGTTGGTATTGGTACAGCATAAAAATTACTTAACACTGTCTATGACATTTATGTAGACGTAATGACAATATAAACTATTACGCCTTGGCTAGTGTCCCCCAAAGTGTTAACAATAAAATAAAACATTTATGACTACTCATTTTTTTATAAATGAATATGTTAATAATATAATCAATGTAATCAATTTCTATTTAATCAACAATGTTACCCATTATAATAATATATAAAATATACTGCATACGTAATCGCGAGTTTGATTTTCGCCTCCTTTTCGTTTCTTTTTCGTCTTTTTTCTGTTGGAGTAGGTTTTTTTGCTAAACGTGGTTATTTTTAAGTCAAGAGTGAACAGGTTATTTCTAGGCCAGCATGCTCCATTGTCAACCACATCGTCGATCCTCATCGGTTGAGATTGTGGTCAAAGGCGAGCCTATCAATTATTTAGAAATCACTTGTCTCAATGGTTTCTGAGTATCAATCTAACTTCAATAACAACGTAAAACTTGAATTACTCTGTAAATTTTTTTTTTATTAATATATATTATATAGCTTCCGTCAGGCTGACTGTCCACTGGATCGGAGAGAAGAGGAGCGGAGAAAATATTAAACAATGGAATTGCATAAAACCTTCGCTCCGCATCAGTTTCATTTTGTGCAATGGCATTGGTTAATATTTCTTCCCTCCTCTCCTCTCCGCTCCAGTGAACAGTCAGTCTTAACATTGTTGGTTAGCCATCTAAAACCTAAGGAATCTTAATTTCCTTCACTAACCTCATCCTTGGCTGGATTTCCTTTTATCAAACTTACAGTTATAGCTTGATATTTACTAAAATATCAAAGTACGTAATCGAAAGACACACGATGGTAAGATGACTATTATTCAAAAAAATGTTCTGCGAGAAAAACATCCCTAGATTTTCTATAAATTTACTTTTAAAACGCATTTTTCTGAAGTAAATTATTTTTAACCAAACCATACAAACGCGTCAACATGTTACAATAGTTTTTTAAACTTTTTTTGCATAAACCATCTTCCAACAAAGTTTATGAAATATTATTCAACTTCGAGCTAAAGTTAGAGCACAAGTTAAAGTTATTTACTCTATACATTTTATAGGTGTATATGTCCACGGTGATGGCTATCTACAGGTACATCGACGTACATTGAGGATACGCTTAGAAAAAAAGTTTGTGGGAGAGTATAAATAAGTTTCTTGCACTACCTTAAAGCCACCAAGCCCGTTCCATCATCGCACTACAAGACGTACGGCGATACACCGCCAGTGGCTCCAGTGTATAGTGGACATCCTACCCATACGTACAAAACGTTTTATTAATGCCTACTTTTATTGTTTTTACTAAGGAGTAGGATTTCCTGTTGGATTCTGTGTTTCCTGATGTGTCTTTATAGCAAGGGTAAATATGTTACTTCCAGGCAAACGACCACTGACTCCAATCCTGAATACTATCTTTTCTACAAATGAGGACAAGCTAAAATATTTTCAATTTCCTACTATTACTTACATTTCATACCTACTTTTAAGCTACAATTTGAGGAACAAATAATTCTAAGAAACACGTAACACCCCCGCATACCAACACATCTGTACTTATGTATACATTCTTCATTTCTTTATCTCTCTCCCGTATTTCGTCTTCCCTCCACTCAATATTCCTTATTCCTTTATCAGATAACGTAAGTCCCATTTGATGTAATCAAAGATGCGACAAGGCGATTTTATCGAGCGTCGTGAACATTAGAAGTGAATGGACTCGCTTTACTCTGCACACTGTCTTATTGACACTAATGAATTCATAGACGAAGCCTTTGTAGTATCAGTTTCTGAATATCTGAAGAACCAATAGATTCTTTGCTCGTAAAGTGTTGAGTTAATATCATAGGTCTGGTAAAAGGTCTGTTGGAAATTATGAGACGCTTTTAACGCTTCATTTTACTCGTTTAACATTGTATTGATGAGCTTGGAGGAACTTGTGGCTAGATAATAACAGCCCCACAGGTCGATCTTCAAGATTAAGCAACGCTTGCCAAGGTTAGTCTGTAGATGGGTGATCATCTTAACATACCGAGTTTCATCCGTGCCTCGGAATGCACGGTAAGCCGTTGGTCCCGGCTATCATTACTATGAAGTACCGTGTTACTCATTAATGGGTTGTGGAGGTCTGGTAGGCAGCCGCTCCGCGTAAAATACTGGTATTCAGCTAAATCCGGTTTGACTGGAAGCAAACTCCAATATAATATGTAGTTGGGAAAAGGCTAGGCAGATGATGAACATTGTATTGATAATAAAAAAAATATTCCATAAAATACGATATACTGCTCTGGAACGCATCTTCAATTCTTAACACTCATTATTTAACAAAATTCACCCATTAAAATTTTCTCAACGAACATTATATTTAATACGTATTTTTTACTTCTCTGAGAATCACGCAAAAAATCAAAACAAAGCCAAAAAATCCCAATACCCACGGAAAATTCTGTTACACTAACTGACTTTAAAAAAGTAGGAGTGAATTTTCAACTTTTTATTCGTGTGTATGTATTGTTTTATCAGGTGACTATCCTCCTTTCATTTATAACTTCTCACTCCCCATTTCACCTCCTTTACTCCTACAAATACAATATATCCGCATTGTCCTTTGTACTCACTGTCATATGTCTCCGGCTCCGTTACTATGTCGTGTATGTATGTCTTTGTATGTCGTCACGATGTTTCCTATATGGCAAGAACAATTTGTATGTACAATGTCACATTGCTGCCCGTTTTGTAGGTACTGTTATGTGTTCACTTCCGAGATTTAGTTGGTAACGCGTTAGATACTGTAGGGGACTATCGATTTTCACCTCTGTTTTCAACTATGTGTTGACAACTGGCGCTCATGATATGTTAACTATTTTAGTTAACAAAGTAGCTTTTGCCCACGACTTCGTACGGGCATATCCCGTTCCCGTGGGAATTTCAGGAAAAACTTGCTTATTCTCCTACACTTCCCAAGGAACATACATGCCAACAACATAATACAGTGAGTTATCAATTCATAATACAGTATGATATCAATCCATAGTAGCTTTTGCCTGCGACTTCGTACGGGCTTATCCCGTTCCCGTGGGAATTTCGGGAAAAAAATCCTTAATCCCCTACACTTCCCAACTACATGCCAACAACACATTTTCATAATACTGCAGCAAGATATGAATTCTCTATGCCAAATTCGTAAACAATAATTCACACCCTCAGAATGAAATGGACTTGCAAAAATTGCAATTTGTGGGAAACAAGCGGGAAAGTCTTTGAAAAAATAGTGTGGACAAAAATTAAATGTATCTCTCCTGCGACTGATGTAAGCCTGTACCTTTTCTACTCGGGCTAATTTTCATCACAAATGCTTTACGATGTCTGCAGACGGACAGACGGTCGATGGAGCAGACATGTGTTAGATTGGAGACCGCGTATGGGCAAACGTAGTGTGGGACGCCCTGCGGAGCGATGGAACGATGATTTAAAGAAGGTGGCTGGCAGCGGATGAATGCGGACTGCTCATTCTAAAGGTGCGAATTATTATTATTATTATTTATTCTTTATTAAGGTAACCAACGGCGATACTTAAAATATATTACAGATTATTCGTATAACAGTATTGTATGGCTAATAATAGGTTTGGTTTGGTTAGGATCTTTCTTAAGGAGATAGAAAGACCATCTGTCACGTATGGAATATTGCTCCCATTTCTGGAACGTCTCTGAAAGACTAAAGCATAATACGTTTAGATCGATTGAGATTTAAAGGTATGCAGAACAGAGATTAAAATTCCGCAAACCTCGATTGAAAAGGGAGGATCCTCCGACCGGACGGTTATTGTGTCCGGTGGGCAACTGCCCGATAGTTGTTATTTGGGCTGTGTAAATCGTACGGTAAACTTTGCTTTTGACGTAGTAGTTCGCTGCTAGTAGGATAGATGGCGGTGCGGTTCTTTTTGTTGCGATGTAGATTTGCTCCATTGGTTTTTCTTGTCGCGGCATTGATACCGCTAAAGAGACACAGGCCAAGAAGTTCATCGGTTCATCGTTCATGCACGGGTCTCATCAAAGCTCCACTGGTACATGATGGACATCCCACCCATAAGCACAAAAAGTTTCGGGGATAATTCGATTATGCGTACCTACAGCTAAAGCTTGGCTCCCTGCCGAAGTCTATGTTGCCTGAAAACAACCTAGGGATATTTAAATGAATACTTTTGTAGGTATCATCGCTTTCCATCAGGTGGGATTGTGATCAAACGCCTATCAATAATTAAAAAGGTTTCCATTACAACCTTCTTTGGCTCTTTCACATCAAGTAGTGACTAACAGGATCGGTCGAACTCAAAACCTCATTAAGCCAGAATCGTGTTAAAAGCATTAAAAAATGATGAAGTAGGTTTATGTGTGTATGCTATGTCTGTCTCATATATAATTCAAGAGCCCGGTTCTATAAATACAACGAAACGTCGTGGAAAATCGTACCACAGCCACTTTGCTTCGACATTTGCCTAAAATATGTACCGTGGTATACAATTTTGGAGTATACACGCCCTGCGGACATGTAGCAATGTAAATAATTATGTTAGTATACTTTTATGAATTACTTGACTCCAGTCGTGCCAAGAAGTACCGTGTTACCCAGTTAACCCAGTTAATGGGTTATGGAGGTCTGGTAGGCAGCTGCTCCACGTAAAATACTGGTATTTAACTGAATCCGGTTTGACTGAAAGCCAACCCCAATATAGTTGGGAAAAAGCTAGACAGATGATGGTGTGAATGAGTAGGTTAATGAAAGTCAATAGACTGAAGGTTCAAGAAATAAAATTATTAGCCTAAAATTGGGGGTGAAAACCCAGCAATGTCATTATGCAGAGAAGAATGTACTGTTTTGTTCTTTATCTGTTATTTGTTTGCATTTTCGAAAGAAAAAGTTGAAAAGTAGTTACCATTTTTATGTTATAGGTGCATATTGACAATATATTGAATACAAAATATTAGTATATATTATATTTAATTGTATGTTACAAGGCTGTGAGAATGTGACCAAAACAGACAGTTTTAATTGCTATAAATAAAACGAGCGTGATTAATACTAAAATAATGAGACAATAATTTCGCTTAAAAACATCAATTAACAGCTACAAAGGTAATCAATTGACAATGCATCCAATACATTTTTAATTGAAGCCATCCAACAGCGAGAGGCACTGCAAAATTAATTGAATCATAATTCTGCGACTTTTGTAATTGGAACGCGTCCGGGCTTTCGTCTCAAAGATATTCTGATGTGTCGTTAAAAGTATGGCAAATTATAACGAAGGTTGTTCTCTGATATTTTTAATGATTTTCTTTGCTTATAAAGTAAGATACGTCCGATATCGATTTCTGAGAAATCTCTTTCAAGCCCCACTACTCCTAAAGAATTTGCCACTTTTTATTTTGCAGTAAACACTTAAAATTATAACGAGTGTTTACTACAAAATAACAAAAAGTGGTATATACTCAGAAGACAAGCGAATTCTACTTTTATTAATTAATTTCCTTACAAATGATAAAGCCATGGCGAGTGTTTGTTTTGTTTATATTGAGCAGTATTCCTTTTTTTTTATTATTGATAGGCACGCGCTTGACCACCATCTCACCTGATGGTAAGCGATAATGTGGTCGAAGATGGAGCACGCTTGCCTAGAAGTAACCTTTTCACTCTTGACTTAAAGACTCCCAGGTTGTAGCTATCGGGAAACACAGACTCCGACAGGGAATTCCTTAACTGTACGCATTATGAATATGTTCCCAATTTTTTAATCTCAAATTACAATTCTCCTATCAAATTACAGCCATGATGAGAATAAAATCTAACCATATGTATGATTAGTTTAATAACTGATAAGCAGATCAGATATGTCATGTTCCGCCTTTATAGGACAAAGCACCACGCGAGCCCAATGTGTAGAGGCCAATACCGGTGGATCATCACTGCTTTTCCCTTCTTTATCTATACTTAATATATATATCTATACTAATATATAAAGCTGAAGAGTTTGTTTGTTTGTTTGCTTGAACGCGCTAATCTCAGGAACTACTGGTCCGATTTGAAAAATTCTTTCAGTGTTAGATAGCCCATTTATCGACGAAGGCTATAGGCTATATATCATCCCTTCTAAGACCCGCGCAACTTCATCTGCGTCACAATTTTTGTTACTGCTCCGCTCCTATTGGTCTTATCGTAATGATACATAGCCTATAGCCTTTCTAGATAAATGGGCTATCTAACAAACAAACAAACTCTTCAGCTTTATATATTAGTATAGATGTATATTTCTTTGGCACGCCCTAGAGCCTAAACGGCTCGATGGATTTTAGCTTGAGAGGTGTCGTTAGATTTGTATTTACTGTTAGAGTGACACTGGTTATAACAAAATGAAAAAAAAATACAACATGGCCGATTCTTTGCGCCAAATTATGCCTTCAAGAATTTTTTTTTAATCGAAACCTATCGAGTGGAGTATCAAGATAAAGGGCTCGAGGAGACGATTCCAAAAAAGTAACTCACTAAAATGTAGGAAATAAAAAAAAATTGACTTTGTCAAAAAAATCTTAAGATATTTGTCTTTGTACTTAAAAGTAATCATTTGCACACATTCTACACGATGAATTTCACACACACATGACGAAATTAATCCTCCCGCGACCACAAAGCAGAAAAAAACATATTAGGAGCATGTGTAGAAATATCTCGACGTTACTTGGGAATACACGACAGTAGTCACCCTACACACAGATCATAAAAAATTCGCCTCATTTGTCGCAAAAACAAAGGAACTGCATTCCGTATTGCAAAAATAACAAATGACTTCTAGTAAATGCCGTTTGTCGTGTCTTATCAGAGAAATTCCGTCTTATTTTTACCCGACCACGGCGGAGCCCACAAGGAGGGTTATGTTTTAGTCTATGCGACGCACGGAACGGAAAATAACGGAGCTGACGTACCTTACAGGATTCGTATTAGATTTATCTGTCGTGTCAGATGAATCCCAATGATATAGGGGTAGATCTGGTCGTGGTTAGGACTTATTTGTTACCTTCAAGGAAGATACACAGCATAGGATTTTGTTCCTATTTTTCTTATCTATGGGTTATAGATTTACTCTGCTAAACGTATGTTTTGTCTGTAGGTACTGTGCTTTCAATATTTTTATTTTCAGCCTTCATACCTGAGTTAAATAATTATGCATGTTTTGGCAGTCATAAAAAAACAGAACGAGATTTGTTCAGCCGGTCTATCGTCTATAACTTTGAAGAATAAATATGCTGGTTTGACATGTTTTTCACGCAATAGCTATCAAACCTTTAGCTCGTGGCTAGATAATAACAGCCGCACGGGTTGATTTTCAAGGTTAAGCAACGGTTGCCAAGGTTGGTCTGTGGATGGGTGAACATCTTAACATACGGAGTTTCCTCCGTGCCTCGGAAAGCACGTTAAGCCATTTGTAGATCTTTGGCAGTCGTTGCGGATAGTCAGAAGCCAGTAAATCTGACTCTAGTCTTGCCATGAAGTACCGCATTACCCAGTTAGTATACCAGAATAAATACCACGTTAAATATATACCAGAATTTTGCGTGGAGCGGCTGCTCCTCGTAAAATACTGGTATTCAGCTAAATCCGGCTTAAATGGAAGCCGACCCCAATATAGTAGGAAAAAGCCTGAGCAGACGATGAGCTATCAAACCTCTATTTTTAATGCACACTTAAAAGTTATCTATCGATTGACAAATCGGTCCCTACTAAGCAATCCGTAAATAAAACACGAACCAACTTCAAAAAAGTCAACGGCGAATACCTATCACAATAAGAAAATAAACATACTGCACTAGAAATACTAAAGTACTAATCAAGTGAAAGAAAAAAAAAATAGAAGCACTAAATCTACCACTAAGCTATAAAGCTCGAATGGGGCTTAACAAGAGCGCTCGGCAAGCATACGAGCTCCTTTGTCGACAGTAAGCACTGGCTTTTAGAAGAAATGTATCTCATTACACCTGGGCTTGTGGATTTTGTTCTCTTTTTCAAAGACTGATAAAAAATTGTAGCAATATAAATGTATTGTTTACTACTTAAAATATTAAGAGTTGGTTTTTGCTTGGTTTTTGTGTCACCACTTCCTAGTGTTTTAGCTGTGGAGAAGAAGTGGCCAACAAACTCCCCAGCAACACATCTGTCTGTTACGTTTTAAGAACTTGAATCTATATAATAAGTATGCAAAGTATTCTTCTTAAGAAGAAGAAGAATATGCAAAATAATTAATACACGACACGAAAAAAAATTTATTACAAGTTTATTTTTTATTGATAGGCTTGCGTTTGATCACTATCTCACTCAATGGAAAGGGATGATGTAGTGGACGAAGGAGGACATATGCCTATTAGTTCCTTATTCACTCTTGACTCTCAGCTTGCTACTATCAGCTAATAGACCAAGTTAATGAAATATCCAGCTATGTGGGACTTTTTAGAGAAGTTGAGATGTTTGATAAATGCCTTTGTTTGGTTAATAAACTTTCCCAGGCTTTGCTGTAGTGGGGTTAGCAAAAATGAACCACGCCGTCAAAGCCATTCATAAAGAGGTTTTTTTTTATTTAGGAATGGGCTTGTTCTTGACCACAATCACGCCTGATGGAAAGCGATAGATGAGGTCTATGATGGAGCCAGCGTGCCCAGAAGATGCCTGTTCACTCTTGATTTGAAAGCAGATGAGTTATATGTGGACGGGAACACAGATGCTGGCAGAGAGTTCCACGCTGTGCGTATAATAAATGTGGAAGAGAAGCGCTGGGTACGACTAGTCGGGATATCGACCAAGTATGGTTATTATCTACTCCTTGTTTCTGCCAGCTTTTGGTAAAAAGTATGAGTTGGTACTATCTTTTAACTAAAGTTCATCTCTAATTCAATTATAAGTCTCGTTTAACACCCAGAAGACAGTAGGCATCACGTTGTTAACATTAATTTAACTTAATTGAAGAAGCTCCAAGGGGTGCAGTTAAGAATTAATTTAATACTAGCCTCTGCCTACGTTTGCTCGCAATAATATAGGTTTTTACAAAATTAGTCAATCCTATAAAGTACCTTTCCAGTATCTCATCTATCTTTGTACCAAAAGTTATCAAAATCGGTTCAGTGTTTTAAGCATAAAAGCGTATCAAACTCACTTTCGCATTTGTAATGTTAGTCAGGATTTTTAAACATATCGATGTCATGTCTATTGGTTTAGACTTCGCAACTCTCCTTTTATTTTAGGGTCACAAGTTTGATGTATAAAGGTGTGTACTGACCGGTGGTGTTACGGGCCGTACCATGTAACATTCGCAGCGAGCATGTTACGATACATCAGGTCCTAAAATCCGTGTAACATGCACGTGCTCGTTTCCACGTACTGACTGCACGAATGCGCGTTTTGTTACATGTTACATTACGACCTGTATCACCGAACAGAACCCAGCTTTAGTAAGAAAATTTTCTCAAAAAAAAAAACAAATATTTTCTTTTTAATCGACTTTTTCAAAAAGGAGGAGGCTATATGTTCGACTAAAAGTATTTTTTTTATGTATGTTCTCCGAATTCTCCGCCAATTCTGGCCGATTTTAAAAACATTTTTTTATTCGACAGTCTATACTTCTGAAGTCTTTGTCACCAATTTAGATTCTGATGATGGGATCCTCTCATGAAAATCGAGGGAAACCTTCAAATTCTATAAGCACATAGGCAACGGAACTCTTCAATAAATGATAGCAAATAGATCGGGATTTCTGAAACCGCATGTCTGTTGATTTTTTACACCAGTTTATAACATAACATCACGCCGGCACGCTGTGTTTGTGGTTTCACTTTTTAGTGGTACCTGCGTACCCGTAAAAAGTGAAAAATAAAAAACTTTTTACAAAATAATAAAACCAACTTCCAAAAACAAAACACTACAAAGTAAAAAATAACTTTAATTTCGGAAGTCGGTCTCAAAAACAAAATAACCAAAATCACCAGTTTTATTTTTTTGTAAAAAAGATTTTTTAAACCAAGCTGACTTTGTTGAGTATTAGGCATGTTACTGTAACGTGTAAGGAATTCTATGACACAGGAACAAAATACTTGATGCCCATCAATCTTTTGTTTACCAAACTTCACAGATTTTTTACAAAAGAAAATAAGACAAAAGAAATATATCAATGTAATGAGGAAAAGCCTCTACAGAAACTTTTCAGAACTTTGGCAGTATTGTTTAAAATGTTCCTTTTTCTTTGCACGAATATAAATATTTGTTTACATTTGAGCTTGAAAAATGTTCATTGAGTTAGTATTTGTTACTTTGTAAACATTGCTTTATGACTGTTGAAATAAAATTGGGAATGGTATTTTTAATAATATTTACTAGTTTTTTTTTTTCAATATGCTCTAAAAAAGCGTATCGTGGTATTTGAGATGAGTATTGACTTTGATCTTGTTTGATCAAAAGCGATGGATGAAGTCTATGATAGAAAGACTAAAAAACAACAATTTTTCATGAATATTTTCGACTTTTTTTTACCATTAATAGGCACGCGCTTGACCACCATCTCACCTGATGGTAAGCGATAATGTGGTCGAAGATGGAGCACGCTTGCCTGGAAGTAACCTATTCACTCTTGACTTAAAGACTCCCAGGTTGTGGCTATCGGGAAACACAGACTCTCGACTCTGGCAGCTATGATAATATGGCCTTTATTTTATTAAAACCTAGTATTTTTTTAACCTGCGGGATAAAAAAGGGGATAAAGATAAAAACATTCAAGGTCTAGATGCTGTGAAAACAGTCAGATCAAAGATATTCTTATAATCCAAGCTATCGTGGTAGATATTTTTACAATAATTATATTTGAGAAAATAGCGCAACGGAGAGGAGCTCGTGGCTAGATAATAACAGCCGCACAGGTCGATCTACAAGGTTAAGCAACGCTTTCCAAGGTTGGTCTGTAGATAGGCGACCATCTTAACATACCGAGTTTCCTCCGTGCCTCGGAAAGCACGGTAAGCCGTTGGTCCCGGTTATCATTTGAACATCTTTGGTAGTCGTTAAGGCTAGTCCGAAGCCAGTTAATCTGACTCCAGTCTTGCCATGAAGTACCGTGTTACCCAGCTAATGGGTTGTGGAGGTCTGGTAGGCAGCCGCTCCTCGTAAAATACTGGTATTCAGCTAAATCCGGTTTGACTGGAAGCCGACCCCAATATAGTTGAGAAAAGGCAAGGCAGATTAGAAAATAGCGCAATGCTATTTATACTTCGTAAAGATTTAGTACACTGTAGTAAATATAGAAACCTGCAACATCTACTTAAAGTCCCTGGACATAGAGGCAAATTTGAAGGATACACAATTTCAAGATCATAAATATAAGGCATCTTACAAAATGGCTTCCCTTAGCTCAATATAATTTAATCGCATTGCCCCATCTGTTCTCTATTAACTAGACAGATTATTATTACTAAACCTAATGTCTTTTTAACACCAAGATCAATGCTGGCCACGCCTCAATGTCAATTGATAAGCCAATTAATAAGTTTCCTGTAAAGAAATAAAGTTATGAATGTCCAAGATTGGCAAGCGTGGACCATAGTATGAAGGGGCAAGGCAATGACGCAAGTACTTAATAAAGGCGCCTAAAAACGACGTGTGAATGAGAAAACGCTATTCGAATACTAGAAGCTAGAAAGAGAAAATCATCTCACGTTCTAACACTAAATAATATTATATTTAGTTCTGGCGTTGTTCCCTCATTTCGCGAGAAAAAAGTTAGCGGCGATAATGCAACATTTTTTCGTCAAGTCTCTTCAAAGACTTAAAACTTTCTCGCGATTAAATATTCACGCGATAAAAAAAAAAATTAAAGCGTCAAGTATCGCATAATGTAACAGCTGGTAAATAAATAAAAAACTCTGAATTACAAATTTCTTTAATTTCTTACTAAGGCGTTTTTTAGTGAAAGTAATGGGCTTTTGTGCTGAGTAAGAAACATTTGCTTAGTCCTAGTTCATTTTTGCTTAACCTTATAAAGGATAATTGTATAAAAGAGGCTCGTCCAAAGTAGACCACTAAACTGGACAATCACTTCAAGGTTGATGTCTCGTAGATTTTTACCCGACTTCCACAATAGGAAGAGGTTCTCAATTCATGATTTGAATATTGAATCTTATTTACAACTAGCTTTTGCCAGCGGCTTCGCCCGCGTAGTCCCTAGGGAACATATTCTCGGGATAAAAAGTAGCCTATGTCCTTTCTCAGGCTTTAGACTATCTCTGTACCACATTTCATTTAAATCAGCTCTGTAGTTTTGGCGTGAAAGCGGACAGATAGACAGACAGACAGAGTTACTTTGGCATTTATAAAATTAGTAAGGATAGTAAGGATTAAGAACCGGTATAGAGTATAATAACCGGCACCAGTCGTAAGCACACTCTCTTCTTCAAACTTCAACTTCTTCTCTCGTCGTCAAACCAACCAATGTTTGACGGTGATAGCTCTGACGCTTCACCTTTTTGCTACGTCACTCAATGCTTTGCGCTTGTTCGCCCACCGGACAGTGGTGAGATCATCCCGCTGCTGTTCATCTGTGCTCACGACTCGTACCGGCAACGATTACAGGGTGTTTGTTCAAGGGTTAATGATTCATAAACTTTAGCCTAGAATTCTAGTTACAAATGAATAATACGAGCTTGTAACTGCCACACTGCTGGTCACAAACTTTTGTCATAGAGGTATGTAGAGCAGAAGGGAGTATTGATTGGCTTACTTCCTAATTACGTGTTAACGATTTCACCCCGAGCAAACACAATGGTTCGTTTGTTTCTTGTTTATAATAACTTATTACGTGTCTACTAGTACATAAATAAATAATATTAAAATATGAAAATGGTATTAACATCCCACTTCATCCCACCGGCCTCATCTAGTTTTAAAATGACGAGTAAAAGCATATGAATATAAATGTGGAAAGATGGAGAGGGAGAGGAAGGTCAAAGAAACGATGGATGGATTGTGTGAGTAGCGATATGAAAGAGATGGGAGTTACTTATAGCGTGACGGCTGATAGGATAGAATGGAAGAAAAAAACATGTTGCGCCGACCGCAGGTAGCATGGAATAACGGCAGGAAGATGATGATGACTCGTTATTGAAATCACGAAATGTAGCCGCAGTAGACCGCGAAGGAGATGGCGGAACGACCTGAATGCCCATGAACGGCAGGATGTGGCACAAAATCGGGAACAATGAAAGGAGTGGTTGCCTCCCTCCACTCCTTTCTTTGTTCCCGATTGTGTCCCCTTTGCCTAGCAGTGGGACATTTTCAGGCTAGCTATAATCATAACTCGTAATCGAACGGTGAGATGCGGACACTTAACTGAAGTCCACTGTAAACTATTGGTAGATAAAACATTATTGTACTACCTACCCACCCATAAATGATTAAGAAATAATAATAATAATAAAGATAGACAGCAAGAAAGACAAACAAATCAAGTTATTGACTTGGCTCGCGAGTTTGTCGCCATGTGGGAAGTGGACTCCGCAATCATTGAACCGATAGTCGTGTCGGCCAATGGCTTAATAGTCACAAGCATCGACCAACACCTTAGGAGGTTCTCGTTGGGCAGCTGAATCAAGGGCTTGATTCAGAAAGCGGTACTTCTGGACACAGCTCGCATTGTCAGGAGGTTTCTCTCTTTGGAGCCCTGACCGCCGGTAGCTTGGACCCTGTTCCTGATATCGGTGGGCTACTATTTTAATTTTTTTTTTTTTTTTTTCTCCGTGCCTCGGAAAGCACGTTAAGCCGTTGGTCCCGGCTGTCATTTGTACATCTTTGGTAGTCGTTACGGATAGTCAGAAGCCAGTAAATCTGACTCCAGTCTTGCCATGAAGTACCTGTTACCCAGTTACTGGGTTGTGGAGGTCTGGTAGGCAGCCGCTCCGCGTAAAATACTGGTATTCAGCTAAATCCGGTTTGACTGGAAGCCGACCCCAATATAGTTGGGACAAGGCTAGGCAGATGATGATGATGATGATGACTATTTTAATATTTTTTAATGTTTTTTTTTATGTGTATTGTATAAAAATATAAAAACAAGTGAAGAAAATAAATAAAGGAAATAATAATAAAAATAAAGTTCTTTATTAGGGGACTAAGTCCCAATATTACAATTAAATTAAATTAAAACATAACAAACGAGGTCGCATGAGAGTGTAACTTGAAATTATTATCATCATCATCTAGCGTTTTTTCAACTGTATAGGGGTCCACTTCTAGTCAACCCGGATTCAGCTGAATAACAGTATTTTACGTGAAGCGGCTGACTACCAGACCTCTACAACCCATTAACTGGGTAACACGGTACCCCTTAGGACGACCACTGATGTCAGATTTTCTTGCTTATAACTATCAGTAATGACTGCCAAAAATATATAAATGACAGCCAGTAACAACGGCTGAACGTGCTTTCCGAGGCACGGAGGAGTCTCGATATGTTAAAATGGGCACCCATCCATAGCCCAACCTCGGCAAGCGTTGCTTAACCTTGAAGATCGACCCGTGTGGCTGTTATTATTTAACCACGAGCTTTTCTAACTAAAACATATTATAACGTAGTATAAATGAGGTTGGTATTAGAAACTTTTAATGGAACATTGCATGACCATGAAACTCGGCAATAGAGCTTTCACGGAAAAAGGAGATAAGTATAGCTTAATCCAGTTACGTAAGCTTTGTGGCATAAATACGGAAGTTTTCTCATATAATTGAATAAGTATTATCCAGTGAGAAACTCACCTTTTAGTTTTTAATAAACTCGTCTTATCTTACGTCACAAAAATATGAACGGAAATCTTTTGTCCAATTTATAAGACTTATGTTTGAAGGTCTGATTCAACGATTTTCTTATTTAAAGCCAATGTTAAGTGCATAAAGAATTGACCTATTTTTAGTAACAACAAAACAAAAAAAAAATCGTCAACATGTACACTGCCACATCCCGTTCAAAAAGCATTGTCAGTCAACTCGCACAAAACACGGAATTAAAGCGATTCTTGCATTCATTCTGAACAGTCACATTCCAAGATTGTGTTCTCAAAAGGGTTAAATTGCGCGAGTGTCAAATATGTGGTGTACCGGACTTGCTGAAAATGGTCCGTTGTGCTATAGCGCGGCTCGTGTCCCATCACTATTGTATCCCAGTAAGCTAGTGACACTTTCTAGGGTTCAGCAAAGCGAGGCAGCGGAGCGGAGAAACGGAGTAACCAATAGAATTGACTCACGTGTTGCGGAGATTTTGTGCAATTCTATTGGTTAATATCTCCGTTCTGCTGTCTCGCTAGTAATTGCGTGATATGACTTTGTTTTAGGACTTGTTTTATGGCATACTGATTTTGAGGACCTTAATTTATGTGCTAGAAAAAGGTAAAATATTGATTAACTTTGAGGCTTATAACAAAATACTGATACGAAATAGAGCAGCGCCAGAAAAGGACTTCTTCCGATGTATTCCCTTCTACCGTTGCTTATGTCCTTAATGTAAAATTCTTCCTTTACTGCCTGATTGAGTGACTGACAGAAAACGCAAAGCCGGTCGGTTTCTACTGGTCGTAGAAAGCTGAAATATGGCATCCTTGGAGAAAGTGAGAGGAGATCATTAAGAGAGAATTTCCGGAAATTCCTACGGGAACGGAAAATAAATATGCGCGTTAGAAACTATCAAAGAGATAAATATCTAACAAATTAAAATAACTCGCTTTTTATTACTATGGTTCAGGATTCCACTCGAAAAGATCAATTCCGCACTGCATTCCAACTACAGCACTTAAAAAAAAATACGAAAGTTAACCCTACGCTGGCGCTTGCCGAGTGACAGATGAATACGCCGCGACCGTCCGGATTTATGCTTCAAATTGGAAAATACGCCATTCCGTTCATACCAAACGTCATTGTTACCGTGACGGTTTTTATTAGTAACGGAACTATTTTGGGACCTCACAATGCCTTTGTGAATGTGAATGTACATGTTTTATGCATTTCACACTGAAATTTTAGTGTAGCTGACGATTGACGACGTGTTGATTTTAAGTGTTTTTTTTTTATGGTCAACTATTTCTTGTTCAATTTTATGGCTTTAGCGACATTCTTGTAAAAATTTTACATTGTTGGGGACTATTAAAATGATATGTTCAATAAATCGCGTTTATCGCGTTCTATAAAATTTTAAATTTTATTTCAGCTAGTTACTTGAGCAGCTTACATACTGATTTTCATATTTATTGCAGTCGTATCAGATCACCTACATTGCAGCTATGTATAGGACACATTTTATTGTGTTCTTAAGTTCTGTGTCCCCCACTCCACCCGCCGATTTAAAAGGGGGTTAAACGTACAAAGTTGCGGTCGAGACGAAGCAGATTGAGAATTACGTCATAGCGTTGTATTAAAAGGAAAACTATTCGTTACAGGCAAACTTGAATGAAATACAATTCGACCATTCTTGCTTGGAAATAAAAGCTAGAAATACGACGGTGAAGCGAGACAAATAAAATACATAAATGCAAATTTATACGTAACATAATCACAGCAACGCGAGGAATTGAGTACAACAGATACTAGTAAATCTTTAGGTTTACGGCATTCCGCTGTATGGTGGGGCTTTTGTGAATCTCACGTCTCCAATCGTACCAACATTATAGCTTTTACAAGATGTCAATATACGTGGAAACAGTGTCTGAAACGATGTTAAGCAGACGATTCGTATTCATACGCGCTTTATTTTGGCATGAAGCGTAGTCCCATATCGTCAGTTATTCACCTAAATTACTGGATGTCCTCATATTCCGATACTAAATTTCACAGACGTGTGACCTCTTACTTTGTGGCATTTTAATGTTCCTACTTAGAGCATTAAAATGTTGCTTAGCAAAACGCGTGTTAACTACCACGTACAAACTAACATGTCGTATTTAATTTCTTGTGAAAGAATAATACTTCTTAATAAAAAAAACTGGCCAAGTGCAAGTCAGACTCGCGTGCTAAGGGTTCCGAACGAATTTCTTTCTTTTTTAACATGTTATTTTAATACTATAAAATTCTTATTGATTTTCCTGTAAAATAGGTAGAGAGAGATCTACTAACTCCACTTTTTTAAATTTTTATGCTCAGTAGCTTCGGGTATAAGGGGGAATGGCCATTTTTCGTTTAATTTCTTGAATTACTTCAAAACCATTTATTTTAAAATTTCGAAAAAAAACCTAATTAAAACCCTTACAGTAAGCCCTTTCATTTCATATATCACACGATATTGTTCAAATATTTTTTTTTAATTTTCTAGTTTGACCCCCAAGAGAGACCCCCACATTAAACATTTGATAATTTACGCAACGCTTCCGTGTCTGTGTCACAGAAATCCATATGTGTACCAAATTTCAACAGAATCGGTCCAGTGGAACCGGAGAAAACTGGCTGTGGCAGACGGACAGACAGACAGACAGACAGACGAACAGACAGACATACACCCGAGTGATCCTATAAGTGTTCCGTTTTTTTGTTCGGAACCCTAAAAACTAACAACTTGACAATTCTACAATTTTGTATTTTAAATTCAAACATTCCCTGCTTTATTAAATAAAATAACTCCTGTCGCAAAATTCTGACTATTATGTCAGTTTTTGTCAATTTTGTCTTATTGTCAGTTATATTAAACAAGGCCCAGCGGGTCTAAAAAGGTCACTTTAGTAGAATCATAATATTAATCTTACAATAATATGTCAAATTTCATTTTCATCTTTATCGCTAACGCATTAGGTTCAAGGTTGATTGGGAAAATTTGATAGTGACGGGTAGCGTGATGTGCTTTCTGATTCTGCTAAAGTGGCCTTTTTAGACCCGCTGATCATTTTAGTGTTGGCTGGCATCCTATAAGTACGGTCGTTACTAGTATCTTGTATAGATGAGCTCCGACTATCAAGTTTACGAGATGAATTTATGTTTCTCAGTGAAAGACGAAATTTATTCTTATGGCGGTAGAAAGCGATAAAAACTGATGGAAAACTTCATCGCCGAGAAAATCTAGATGCAGAATAAGCTATTTCTCAACAGTTACAATATGATTTTGAGCTTAGCTTTAAGCGAGTTGTTTGTCTGATAAAACATTCAACTGATAAGGATATACATGATATAAAGATACAACTGAAGAATAATTATTCTTTTCCGATCCAAAGCTTTACGAAAACAATACACTTTGGGATAATTAGGTTATTTTACACATTTCAACCCAAAAGTCATCATCATCCTCTGCCTAGCCTTTTTTCCCAATTTTATTGGAGTCGGCTTCCAGTCAAACCGGATTCAGCTGATTACCAGTATTTTACGCGGAGCGGCTGCCGACCAGACCTCCACAACCTATTAAATGGGTAACACGGTATTTCTTGGCAAGACTGGAGTCAGATTTACTGGCTTCTAACAATCCGTAACGACTGCCAAAGATCTACAAATGACAGCCGGGACCAACGGCTTAACGTGCTTTCCGAGGCACGGAGTAAACTCGGTATGTCAAGATGGTCACCCATCCACAGACCAACCTTGGCAAGCGTTGCTTAACCTTGAAGATCGATCTGTGCGGCTGTTATTCTTTAGCCACGAGCTCCTCACATTTCAACCCAAAAGTAAAATCACGTAAAAACGCAATGTATTATTTTTATCGAAAGCTGTATAAAGCCGACAAAATAATATAACAAAAATACATGATCAGCATCGATCGTCCTGAAAGCTGCGGTCATGAATCGCGATGTATCAAAAATTGGCGTTGTCACCCAGAATCACGATTTATTACTCGAAAAAGGTCACGATAGCTTAAACGATGTTCTTTTGTTTGATCTTAACGATAAAACCATAAAACACGACCTGTTATTTGTGTACCTGTAAGGCACCCATTACACGATAGGTTTTGCTGTTAGTATGACCACAGTAAATGCAGTCACTGACGGTTTACCTATCGTGTAATGCAGTGACTGATGGTTGCATTAAATTGATTGACAAAAATCTGGATATAACATTAGTCACGCCTTTTATATGTTTATGGAATGGGTCCTTGTCCTTTCTTGAATCCCGTATATCAATAATTAGTCGATCCGCTCAACTTCATCTGCTCCGCTCCTATTGGTCTTAGCGTTATGATATATAGCTTATAGCCTTCCTCGACAAATGGGCTTTCTAACACTGAAATCATTTTTCAAATTAGACCAGTAGTTCCTTAGATTAGCACGTTCAAGCAAACATACAAACCAACAAACTCTTCAGTTTTATATAATAGTATAGACATATCGTTGCGTATTTAAGAATGAGCGTCTAATGTTGATTGAAATCCAACACTCACCATCAGTCATTCAACATTCATGACTTTTGGAAGCGTGTAATGAGTGCCTTATTTCTAATACCGTACCTGTTATTTATAAACTGAATACGTTACGACTGTCTGTGACGAGAAGTCACGACGTAGCACAGCTATA
This sequence comes from Lacanobia oleracea, assembly GCA_950371165.1. NCBI lineage: Eukaryota > Metazoa > Arthropoda > Insecta > Lepidoptera > Noctuidae > Lacanobia > Lacanobia oleracea. The sequence goes on along the minus strand of OX493405.1, from coordinate 15,477,286 downwards.
TCAGTCCAGTCTTGCACTTAGGCTGGAAGTTTGAGGTTCTATTTTTGAACCGGGCGAGTTACTTCGCTAATGTCATTGTTTGGAACCTAAAAGGCTGGAAACAGTGCTCGACCGACGGTACGTCCTGACCGTCAGCGCTGACCGTCGGTTGCGAAAATGCATTCAGCGCTACGCTGACGGCGAACTGCGACGCGTGTGTACAGTTCACAAGAAAAATGAATCCTTTTGCTGTAAATGCTGACTTATCGTCGAAATCCGGAATTAATTCTTACAGACTTCTTGCCAAACACTTAAGCATCACGGTCTTTATAAAATACAGATGATAAATCCCATACTGCCGAACGAAGCCGCATTTTATTAATAAGCCGTTCTGTATCGATATTCATTTTTTCTTTGAGTATACGTACGCGCGTACGGTCGGTCGCTCAGTCAGCGAAGCACTAAACGCATCCATACAACCTCATAGTTCGTCGGTCGAACGACGTACGCGCAAACGACGAGCCGGACCGACCGTACGCGCGTATCAAATCACATACGTACCGTCAGCGTAGCTGTGTGCACATTCATAGACTTGCATAAATATAGCTACGGCGACCGACGGTCAGCGTTGACCGTCGGTCGAGCACTGTTTCCAGCCTTAGTGCTGTAAGTTTTAGGTGTGTATCGTATAGTGTTGAAGATATCTAACATTATAACAGTTATCTACTGTCGCAGAACCATCATAATAATAATAACTTTTAAAGTTATGTAACAGTATTTTGAAATCTTTGCAGTATAGGCCTTCATTATGTCGTACGCTAAACGGCGTAAATGAGGATTCTTTAAATATAAACTCTCAGCCGTTACTTACAAGCATATCAATCCTGAGTGACAGAATGGGAAAAACGGGATATACGCGCACGAAGTCGCAAGCAAAAGCAAGTTAAAGATGTAATCTAAAATTATCTCAGTCTTATATTCAGGACAATAAACCAAACACATTTTCCATTTAAACAACAACAGTCAAAATGTCCTTTTGTTGGCGTAATTACCAGAACAAGGCCCATTTATTGTGGCCAGGCAGTACACAACGAAATTTTTTGTCATGTAGTCCTTCAGAGTTTATACCAATGAATATTTAAAAAGTTCATTCTTGCAGAGATTCTTCAAACAGGAAAATAAAAATACATTTCCTTTGTAAAGAAAGTTCCACAAATTTAGTTTGGACTAAGACTGTACAATAAATATTATATCTAAGTTCTGCTAGCGGCTTTGCCTGCATGAAATTCGAAAATTAACCCTAAGGACCCTAACTCCTGGGATTCGAATACCTATCATATTTATGTCCTATTCCATAAATTACATGTGTAAAATAACTCTCTCTACCTGTTTGTTACAATTGTAAATGATAATTGCTTACACATAAACTGATACGTAGAATAATAATAGACATTGCCAAAATATATTCTCGTTACAGGCATTTTATCTCTGACCTCAATAACTAGGTATTTTATAAATATAAAAAGGCAGACAGTAACTTACGATCATAAAACCCATTTTCCCAGATCCCCAGTGAACAATAAATATAGTTTTGCGACTAAAATCAGGACAGCTCGTAAACGCTCACAAAGATTTCATACTACCCCCATTTAGCAAGACTACAAATTATAAACACAGCATAGTTTTACTCTAACACGTAGCGCACACTAACGTATTCCGCATGCTTTCATCCGTCACTGCGGTTGACAGTTTCATTCAAAGCATTTTTTCACAATATAGTATTTCTGCAATGTTGTGTTTTCATTCGAAATAGTGGAAAGGAATCTTGTTTTTCTTGCTTTTTTCAAATCTAACTAGTACTTCGCCCGCAACTTCGTCCGCGCTGCAATTTTCTTAAGGATCCCTATTTTTTTTCTTGACAAATTATATACCAAAACCTTCCTCGAGAGCCACTCTTTTTGTTGAAGAAAACAACATGAAAATCAGTGCAGTAGTTTTTGAGTTTATCGCGAACAGACTTTGTTTTAAAATATGTAGTGATGAAAATCAAATTTCTTGATATACATTTGGATAGTATGAGATTAATGTAAGTAAACACAAAACGATTTGGGCAAATCATGCTACCAGACTCAAACTTGAACTTAAGCCTCAGACCGAAACGCCTAGAAAGTTAAAGAGACTCAAGCTAGGCACTTTAAATTAAACCGCATTTAATTGAGGATTAGAAATTCAGCTGCTACCTAAGTTTAAACTGAACCTCAGTACCCACACATCGATAGAAATCAAGTGCTCATTGGCATTCAGAGAATGGAAGGAGTACAGAATTTTGTGAAGTTTCCTTGGGCGGACTTTTGTCGGGTTGCACTCGTACGGAGTCGTACGGTATACGTATCGCAAGGTCTCTTCGGTGTGCGCTGAAACTAAACCGTCACGTAAACGTCTACAGTACATTACATGGAAGTTTAACGTCCGTTGGAAGCGGACGAGGCGAGATAATTAACAAAGTTCACGGGGTTGCTCCAAGTTAATTCCCTTATAGATCGTCGGTTAGCTCTCGTCACTCGCAAGATAGTACGCTGTTTTAAAAGGTTAGGGAAGTTTGTCCTAATTATAGTTACAAAAGGTTATTCTTGAATTTTTGCATAGTTCCACATTTTATTACGGTAACGCTAGTTCAAAGCATCGCTTTGAAATAGCCACAAATTGTAAACTATCTGAATGAGCTCATAACGAATATATGTATAGCAAGCCTTGCTTTTTTTTAAGGATGGGAAATCAGTAAATGACTCCTTCCGCTCTGGGTAAAGCAGGAGGGAGTGTCAGACTCTTACTGACTAAAACCCATCCGTGTTCCTCCTAGTGCCCTTTGCGTTCCAAAGCTACGGTACCTCTTTCGAACAGATTCCGCCCCAGCAGGAGCAAGCCTTGCTTAGTTTCTTCGATAAGTCAGGAATTATAAATCTGTTTACCATGTTTTTGGAGCTCAATTACGAATTGGCGAAAAGAGCTAGCTTGAAAAATAAACAGGATACTTTTATTTCGGGCAAGCGCTCAAGGTAAAATTATACGAAACTGCAAATCCGATAGTGTCAAAACCATATTCATATTTAGCGCTAAACTAAGACAATATTCCAATTCCAGCTTCTGAGTTAAATCCTAATTCAGACTGGCGTATCGATTAATGAACTTGCGGTCGAGTCGGTGACCGTTCAGACTTAATCTCCATCGTACCGCAAAGAGCACGTTAAGCTCTGGCTTCTCTCAAACTAAGTCATTCCATTAACTTGACATACATAAATAAAATTTCCACGATGACGTCAGAGAATCGGAACTGGATAATACCAGTTTCGTAATTTGTTCTTGTTTCTGGAGGTCACCCTGTTAAGAAATCTTCTGTTTGATATCCATCACTTCTGTAGTCTGTTTTTAAAGCGTATGTCTCACCTTTTCTAAATTAGTTGAATTGATAAATAAGAAGCATAGAACGTTTTCATTTCAAGGGTAACCAGCGGAACCCTATTACCAAGCCGGCGCTGTCCGTCCGTCTGTCTGTTAGCGGGCTGTATCTCAAGAACCGTGCTAGGCAGACAATTTAAATTTTCTCAGAATATGTATTTCTATTGCGGTATTGAAGTACAGTATTACCCAGTTAATGGGTTGTAAAGGTCTGGTAGGCAGCCGCTCCATGTAAAATACTGGTATTCAGCTAAATCCGGCTTGACTGGAAGCCGACCCCAATATAGTTGGGAAAAGGCTAGGCAGATGATGATGATGTATTTCTATTGCGGCTATAACAACAAATAATAAAAATGAAGTGCGAGTCCAACTCGCAATTGGCTGTATTTTTTATGATGCTCTGTGCTTTGAAATAAAAATGAATATAGATATTTACACACAGAAAGAAGTCAGTTGAAACAGCCTACGAGTCACTTTAGGGGTATTTAGGGATCTCACTCGTAAGGTCTTGCACCCGAAATTTCTACGACAAACTGTATGGACAAGAACGAAGCAAAGGAAAAAAAACGTAAGGATCATACCTATCATAAGTGGTTTCTTCCCAAACTACACGAAATAGCCGCCCTCATAACACAGAGTGCCCATCACCTCTGTATGAAGACCGTACCAAAGTCTCCACAGCCGTTTGAAATATTAGCCCAAACGTACAGCACAGATAGAATCTGAAACGTTGAACGATAAAGGGGGAGATAGACTGACACATTTCATACGAAAACTGTTTGAAGTATACCTCCCGCTTTATGATGGTAACAACAAAGGAGAGTTCTCTAAATTTACGAGGAATCCTGAACATCTTAATTTGCTTTTCAGTATAATTTATAATATTTCATAGAACCGTTAAAGTGATTATATTAGGGAGCTACGAGTATTATTTTGTTTCTTAGATACTTAAGCTCATCACTTTATTTTCCTTTAATCCGTCTTACATTAATACTTAAGTTAGCTTATATATAGCAAGTCGACCTTCTTGTCTAAGCTTGATAAAATGGTAAATGAGTCAGATTTTATTTAAATCTTCTTCTTATTGTGTGAGCAGTAAGGTCTAACGACCCCACTCACTCTAGTGACAGAGTTTCTAAACCGCCTCAAGGGCCTCTGACATGGTTTAGTTGACGACCGCCATTTGGCGGCCGGGACCACCGGCTTATACGTGCCTTCCGAAGCACGAAATCATCTTTTTATCAGACAATCAGGTGATTCAAACCTGCAATGTCCTAGCAAAACTGGAAACAACTTTACAAAGTATGCTTCCCGTGGGTATCGAACCCACGACCACCGGGTCACAAGGCAAACGTCTAAATCACTCGACCACGGAGGTAGTTAAATTATTGTGCTATCTAAAACAATACTTAGAACTTTTTATTAGAACTGAAGAACGCTGTACATGTAAATAGATATAATTTAAGAAACTTTGGTAGAACTAGAATTTTTTTATGAGTGGCCTCTGGACTGCCTGTGGCGGCCTTAATATAAACTAAAGCCACCAGCTAGGGCTTACTAAAAATCTTACACATACTCAGCGAGTACACGCTTAAGGCACGCGGACGTACAGGCATAGTCATAGAGCATCGCTGTGAAGAGGATAGCTAGGTAGCTAGGTACAAGCTGGATCAAACAGGACAAGAACTTGGTATCCGAGGTTCTAGACAAGTGGCATAATGTCAGCGGTAGCGTGGCGAAGGCGATTGTTGAAACGTCAAAAATGTATGAAATTGACAATCGCTGTCGAAATGTCACGTGATATTTTTTTATTTTTTTTTTTACTATTGATCAATACTCTACATTTTTGAATTTCGAAAATCGCATTCCCTAATAGAATGGCGCTTTGTCTAGAGGCTCTGGTTAGATCTTACTTCTTTTATAAGCGAATCATCATAAATTAATCAATATACATAAAATTCTTCTCTTACTGACTGATTGAGAGACTGAGAGACAACGCACAGCCGAAACGACTGGTCGTAGAAAGCTGAAATTTGGCATGAAGGTTCTTTGTGAGTGTAGAGAGAGAGAGGATTTTTCATAATTCCTACGGGAACGAGAAAATGCCCGGGATGGGTGCGTACGAAGTTGCGGGCAAAAGCTATTCTATCATAAAGAAATTGGCATACTATCATATTTATGTTTTTTTGTGAGATTTTACTATACAAAGATGTTATCAGCCTATGAACTATCTTACTGAAGGACAAAAACCTTTTCCCATATAGAGAAGGTTCGCACGGAATGGATATTGTATGTTTATTTACCGCGGTCATGGCGCCTAAAACATACAAAATATTCCTACTGAAAGCATCATTTATATCCCATACATTTAGGGCCATATTTTTATAGGAGTTTCTTGTTCCATAAGGGGTTTATGCGTAAAATACATTGTTTTAGTAACGCTATAATATATTCAAAAGCGTAGCATGTGAAAAAATAGGTAGGTAGTTTAGAAATAGACATAGCCAGCAAACTATAAGTAAGTAGATTTCTTATCTGTACTTCAATACTAATAATAATAATATTATAAAGAGGAAAGATTTGATTTTTTGTTTGTTTGTTTCGATTTTCCTCAAAAATTGCTGGACTGATTTCAAAAATTCTTTCACTTTTAGTATGCGGCATTATCCTTGGGTAACGTAAGCTATAGCTTACGTTACCCAGGGATATATTTATTACGAGAAAAAATTCGGGATCCTTATGAAAATTGCCGCGTGGATGAAGTTTTAGTATCAAATGAGGCAGTACAGCTTTGGGGAATTGCACCTATACTTTTGACCCTTGAATTTTTAGGTACGGTTATGGGCAAAAGTGCAGTAGCATAATTAATAAATGAAAGATTACGAGAAAAAATTCGGGATCCTTATGAAAATTGCCGCGTGGATGAAGTTTTAGTATCAAATGAGGCAGTACAGCTTTGGGGAATTAATATAATATAATATAATAATAATATAATATTCCACACAACTATCACACAACGCCATCTAGTCCCAAGCTAAGCAGAGCTTGTGTTATGGGTACTAGACAACTGATAAACATACTTATATATTTCTAAATACATACATATTATAGATAAACTACACCCAGACACAGAACAAATGATCATGCTCATCACACAAACATTTGTCCTGGGTGGGAATCGAACCCACAACCTCTGGCATAGCAGTCAGGGTCACTAACCACTAGACCAACAGGCCAGCACCCATACTTTTGACCCTTGACTTTTTAGGTACGGTTATGGTCAAAAGTGCAGTAGCATAATTAATAAATGAAAGATTACGAGAAAAAATTCGGGATCCTTATGAAAATTGCCGCGTGGATGAAGTTTTAGTATCAAATGAGGCAGTACAGCTTTGGGGAATTGCACCTATACTTTTGACTCTTGACTTTTTAGGTACGGTTATGGTCAAAAGTGCAGTAGCATAATTAATAAATGAAAGGACACTAAAAAAATATCTCGGCAGTGAGTTTTCAAAGGAATTGAAAACGAGTACACACACATAACTAGCTATAATTTTGCTTTCGAGGCTGTCATAAAACCCAAAACGCACTAAAACTTGAAACTTGAAATATAAAGTTTTCTGCACAAAGACAAATAAAACTTAAAACGTCTCATTAGCTCGACGAATAGTTAAAATGGATGCACGTTTAAACTTCTTAATGAAATTCAATGTTCCAAAGCTGCAAAGAGATCAAACTTTTTAAAATTAATAAAATTTTCAAGTTTTTAATTTATTTTCATAAAATAACTATTGGTTTAAATGAAAAGTAAAACGATTAGCTGAATGGCGTTTTATTTTTAAAGTATAATTTTATAATGCACAGAGTTGTGAGAAGAATAGTTGATTTTATAAAGTATTCGTATTTTCCAGCGGCTATGCTGGCATTGATATAAGTTTTCGAATTTGAAAAAGTAGTCTACAACCTTCAACAGGGTTCCATCTTTCTTTGAACCAATTACTCTTAACTAATTGACCAATTTAAGCGTGAAAGCGTAAATTAAAAATAACATGGCCAAGTGCGAGTTGGACTCGCGTGCAAAGGGTTTCGTACCAATTTCACTTTTTAATATGTTATTTTAAATCTACAAACTTCATATACGGTTTCCTGTAATTTTTAGTTATAAAAATTATCTGCATTTTTTTTCAAAATTTTAGTCTTAGTAGTCTCGGAGATAAAGGGGGAGAATCTTTGGTCTAAATTCAAAACTATTTATTTTATTTCTAAAAAAAATATACAGAGTTGATACGACAGAGGGGCATTAAATTAAACTACGTATACTATACGTGTTCAGTATTAATTCGATACGGTACAAAAACAAAAAGCGCCATAAATGAAAAAAAAAATTTTTCAAACAAACTAAATAGCTTGCAAATCCGAATAAAACGCAACCACCCTTTGTAAAAAAATGACACTGACCTTAGATACCGCTAGGCAACAAAGCGGCAACGTCGCGCGCGCCTTGGAGCGCGGTGTGCGGTATCTCGTGTGCTCGGCGGGGGCCGGGCCGGGGTGGCCGCCGGCGACTTAGGCCTCCACTCGCACTGGCTTTTATGTTAGGTAACGTTTCGAAGTACGCGCACAAAAACAAACACACTAAATTTTTAAATTTTCGATGTGTCCTCCATTCACATTGATGCACAAATTATACCGACGGAGAATATTGTTATTTATTTTTCTAATTAGATCACTGTCCGTCGCTAAGCACTTTAATTTGTGAAATGCTAAAATAATCCACAAAAAGAAATCCATGGGAGTGAGGTCCGGAGATACTAATACTAAATAATAATAATCCCAAGTTACGTGTCCTATCACCATAAAAAACAGTCAATCACAAAAAAAAACACTAATACTAAATAATAATAATCCCAAGTTACGTGTCCTCTCACAATAACAAAATAAAATTACAATTGTTTGCGCGCGAATTCCACAAACCGTACGTTCCGAAAAACAAGCGTCGGCGCACTGAGGGACTTACCGATCGCAAAAAACAAGGATGCAACAAACTGACCTATCTCTATTTCTTTCGCTCGCTTTATGTTAGTCGCTTTCGTAGTGAAAGTGCAAGTGTGTGTGTATTGATTGCTTCCTTGTTTGCATTGCCAATTTTTAGTGAATGTCCTTCGACATGCGTCAGAGCGGCAACAACGCATCGTAGATTTATGGTTGTAAGGTGCATGACCTATGCTTAGACGATAATCAACTGTTAGAAAAGATACATCGTGTTCAAACCGTGCACAAACTTTAAAAATCATTTGCGACTAAACTACTGCTCCTAATTAATTTATTTTTGGTACAGAGCTTGAAAATGGTACCTAGTATAGGCAGTTTAAAGGAAAGCCCCTCTGTCGTATCAACGTTGTATATATAAAAAAGATCTAAGTTTTGCATGGTCTCAAGTCTGAATTATCAATGCCATAGAAAAAAACATTCAATCATAGAGATTTGTAACACTTCCCTGATACGAGTACATTCAGCAATAAGCATAACCCTCAATTAAGTATAAGTTATTTTTGGAAAATTCAAACTACCTTATTTCAAGTATGTTTCTTGCTGCCTAGTTTCTGGATGGTTCTTTTTCGTAAAAAACAGTCAGAAACTAAGTTTGTCTAATAATATTCCCACATTATCCGTCTTGCCTCTACTTAACTAATAAGTATGTAAGTCTCACGCAACAAGACACTTAAATAAACTCCCAGAAAAAATGCAAATAAAATAGCAAAAATCCAAGTTGATAAGTGAAGGTCCATATAATTGCATCGCTGTCACTCCGAGGAAACCCAGAGAGAATGCACTTTTATTACTGTACCGCGAAACTGGGTCAGGACGGGAATAAAACCCCGAGTAACTTCGCTATCCTGTGTATATCGCCAATGATTTATATTATAGTCCTGTGCAAAGAGATGCGAGAATAGCCATTGTTATTTACGAAAAATATGGCGGTGAGTTATCGTGGAACGGCGGTGTAAAGTTTAAGTGTAGTTTAAGAGGCGTCTGGTTTCAGGAAGAATTGAGATGATGTTTAATTGGATTGAAGTGTAATTTTAACGAACACGTAAAGTTTTTGTAGAGAAACCATCAAGTGTAGAAGATTTTGATATTATCAGGATTTGTATTTTTTATGAATAGCTTAAGACATATTTATTATTGTAGATAGTGGTCGTCCTTCTGACGTTGTTTTGTGTTATCAGAGTTAGCCGAACATGTTTTCTTCTTCTTCTAAATGATGTTTATTTAGCAAATAGTTTACAAATAACTGTTTACGCCCGGTTTCTGAGGTACTTTATGGCTCGTTTACGGACGGACAGACGTTAACCACTAACCAACCAATGGCGTTATGACATAAAGCGTTAACGGATAAAGAAATGAGCGGTAAAATACTCAGAAACCGGGCATAAGGCTGCCTGCCCATTGGCAGTGTGATTTGTGCAATTCCATTGGTTAAACTTTCTCCGTTTCTCCACTCTGCTGCCACGCTCCGCTGAAATAGACAGGCAACGTTACACTTGTATCTTTTTTGCCAAATTAATCTAGATGAAGCCGATTCTATTTTCTCTTGTCAGCCGTCATCCTACCATTCACACCGAATTATAATATTGCTTTCTGTGTAGCAGAAAGACAGATAGAAAGATTTTGATAAAACATAGGACACGGGTCGACTAAGTCCCGAATAAGACCCTACGAAACTTATTAATTAGTCTGTGAGCATGTTTTCTCAGTATTTCCAACTTTCACATACGCTAAGCCGCTAGAAAAAACTATAATAACCCTAGAAATCGCAATTGGTTCTCAAGATACTAAGTTCGTGGCTAAAGACTAACAGCTGCATGTGTCGAAAGGCTTAGCAACTCTTGCCAAGGTTGGTCTGAAGATGGGTGAACATCTTAACATACCGAGTTTCGGAAGGCACGTTAAGCTGTTGGTCCCAGCTGTCATTTGTAGATCTTTGGTAGTCGTTATGGATTGTCAGAAGCCAGTGAATAAGGACTCCAGTCTTACCAAAAAGTACCGTTTTACCCGGTTACTGGGTTTTGGAGGTCTGGTAGGCAGCCGTTCCATGTAAAATACTGGTATTCAGCAGAATCCAGATTACCCCTAAAGACTAGGCCGCTGATAGTACCTAAGATACCACCTGACATTGACCAAAGACACATTTACTAACTCCAAAATACGCAGACTGCCCTCCAAACAAATCTGATCACCAGAAAAAGCCACAGTCATGCATAAGCAATTAATCTCGGTTTCAAAGGTTGCACAAAAAGCAACCTAACACACTGAATGTAATAAATCTCCGAGCTGAAGCTAAAAGGCTTCGATTGCATAACTGAACATAGAGATTAAAATCGTCTGGTCCGTTTTTGCTACCTATCGCCCTTCTTGTCAGATGCATTGGTACTTGGATGTTACTTTTTCAAGATGCGAATGTTTTTAAGGTCAATTAAAGTAAATGTTCCCTTCCACATAATTATAGCCCTGTCTGCCTTCAAAGCAAGAATGAACAGGCATCTTCTGGACACACTCGCTCTATCATAGACCTCATCCATCGCTTTCCATCAGGCGTGATTGAGGTCAAGAGCATGCTTGTTCCTCAATAAAAATTTATAAATAGATGTATCAAATTCTGGCCACCTATTTTACGTAATATATCAGGAAGAATTTACCACTATCTTATCTGTATCATATTAATAAGAACTCTTTTAGTATCAGGATAAACCTTAAAAAGTCTAAAACAAAACTAATGTAACATTACAAACTTTAAAATTTAAAAGTAAATAAATAAAATATTGCTTTCACATCATTAACATAAGCTTGGTTATAAATAAAAGAAGAGCTAAAAGTGCTCAATAGGGACGTTTAATTAATAATTAAGTTTCATTAGTGCTTCTTCTTCTTTTTTGAAAGATACAAGAGTCTTCTTCAGATGCTGTAAGCATGTGTTACTCTGGGAATGTGTTTTTTATTGATGAATGGGCTTGCTCTTGACTTTGATCACGCCTGATGGAAAGCGATGGATGAGGTTGATTGTGGAGCGAGCGTGTTAAGCGGGTTCCACACTTTGGCTGTGCATATAATAAAGGGTATAATGTAGACGGTCACCAAAAATGGATCAATGGTCACCAAATGGTTGATGGATCAATGGTCACCAAATTCTATCCTACTCAACTGTGATTGCCATAAAATGTAGGCTTGGGGTTACAAACTGGATAAAATAGGTTAGGTTAGGTTAGAATTGTGACCAACCGCGCGCGAGCCGAGCGAGCGAAGCGAGCGGTGTCGCGGCAGCGGCTGGCGAGCGCTACTTCTCGAATATTATTTGGTGACCATTAATCCGTTTTGGTAACCGTTTAGAACTTTTTTGGTGGTAAAATAGGTACTTTTTTGGGCGGTGTTTAAACACAAGCCTATAATAAATGTCGAGGTGAAGCGCTGAGTACGACTAGTCGGTAAAATGAAAGTAAGTAAAACTCATTACTTATAGAATAATAGGATTTATCGTGAGAGAAAGAAGGAGTTATATCTTTCTTCCCTTTCATTTCCTTGAAAGCTCACCATTAATTTTCGTATCGAATCGCCGCCTAAGAAGACTCAACTTCAAAAACTAAAAATAAAATTGGTAAAATGATTAAATTAAGCTTTGTTGTTTATAGCACCTTAAGTGAGTACCCTAAAATAGGCAAAACACAAAAAAGTACACGGTTATGAATAAAGTTGCGCTTTTAAAGCCTCGTAGCCTCACTAATGAGAAACTTCTTGAACTAAAACAATAATTAAGAAACTCGAGCACAACTCACAATGGCTGAAAACATTTTTCTGTATAAATTTTGTTTAAAAACTTAAAGCACTACTCAGCCACCATTCATTTTAGTTTTTAAATGGAGGGTGAATTGTGCAAAGTTTGTATGTACACTTATCTATAAATTTGTGGATGGATTTCGAATGAATGAAAAGATGTTGCAATCGCTAATTCAAATTCATAGGTCCTATTATAGAAATATATGAAGAGTTGTCTTATATAAAATAGAATATAATAGATAGATAAATAGAATATCATAGAGAGATAGATAGAATATTTTATTTGGTATACAATTTTTGGTGCAAAATAAAGTACATTCTATATATCTTTATATTTGTATTTTACAATGAACGATCATAGCAGATGAAAGAATTTGCAAACATTCTGATTTGAAATAAAAAGAAAAAGATGAAGATTTTTTCCTAATCGCGTAAGTTATGATAATCTCAAAAAAGTCATTTACATATCATCACATTTTCATCTCAAAACGAGTAGACTTTCACTTCTCTTTGCATTTTATTTTGACACAAAAGTAAAAAAGGCAAGTTAAATGTTCCATCCAACCTTCACACAATGCATATCCATTTAAATATGTGGTTTAATAAAGACATTTTAAATACTAAAAGTTAAATGAAAAGGAAATTACCACAGCTTAATTTGCATCAAAAGTCAATTTTGCACACAATGCACATTTTCATTCACCTTTATTAAAGTGAGAAATAATTGGAGTAACTTGTCGTGCTCTGCTTGCGACTGTACGATTGGCACTCAATATTGCAATAACGCTCAAGATCGATAGAATTGCTGTGAGTTCTATTATCGGGAAACGGGAGAATGTAAATAGGCTATTTGTCACTTGCAACCGAGTCTCGCCCTGGGAACGATTAAGTGGTGCTATTATAAAATGCTCGTTGGAATAAAGTTTTAGCTTCTGTAATTGGGTTAGTGAGAAGTTTTTCGCGTTTTTTACCTTTGTTTGGCTGCATTTAACTAACTTTTACTTTATTAGTAAAGAAAAGTCAAATTATGTTTTTGTTTATTGCAACTTTTGTTTCTCTAGGGCTACGAGAAGACGTATTTCCTTATTGTTTTTGGACAAAAAAGTTTGGCCGAGTAGCAAATTCCTGGGCTAGCTGCATTATTTTTTTTGTATTACCTCTATACAAAAAAACGATACACTACCTACTCATATTACTTTTCTCTTATTACACCAAACACTCGCAATCCTACAAATACAACTAAACAAGGCAATTGAGTCTAGAAAACTGTTATGAGTCAAGTGATAAGTGCAACAAAACTAGCTGCAGTGATGCAATATGAACTCTGACATCTTGGGATTAAGGTTGGAAGTTGTGTAGAACTTGTTATCTCTTTAGTTTTAAAAGAGCATGCACCAATGTTGTGCCGTGCAGGTTTTCTCACAATATCAACATGGGACTGTCCTATTTTCTTTGCATTTTAGCACGAATGTCCTTTGTGACCTACACTGTGATGAGGTCAACAAAATTTTGTTTGCAATCTTACTTAGGCAAAACGTATTATTTTTGACCGTTTAGAAAGTTTATAAGATAAATCCAAACGACAGATCAAATACCTCAAGCATTTTGTTGTAATGATTTTATTCCCTTGATAATATTTTTTCACATTATAATGAAGTACTTCATTACAGATTTAATAAAAGCGAAATTCTAAGCCCTTTGATCTGAGTATTATTTGCTAGAGGCAAAAAATGTTCCTACCAATAAGACAAACTAACTACCCACTGTTTGTTTCCTTAAGCCTCGTTAATTTACTAAAACCCCCCTTCCCTTAGGGTACGATGAAACATCGCAAATAATTAAATTAAATATTTTTTACCTCAAGGAAATAATAAGGGTGAGCATACACTTAACTGTTATCATTTAGATAGAAGAACTTTTGCGAATTTTCGCTTAATTTGCTTAATGTTTTATTTCCAAAAGTTTAACAGTGTTTGCGTTTCTCTGCTCATCATAAATAATAAAACACTGTTAATTTAATAGGGTAATTATTATTAAACTGAAAGGGACAGAAACACTTTCTGATTTCCAAGCCATAATTAGCCACCGCACAAGTCTCTATGCTCGATATAGTGTTCAAGACATTTTCTCGTTGATAGTAAGTTTATTAAGTAAAACTGCAAATAAACATCGAAACGAAAACATACAGAAAATTAATACGATAAATTCTCAAACATACGTCAACTGCTGTGGTTGAGTGACAGCATTATCAAAAGCGAATTGCTTCACTTTACTTGCCTTTAATTTGCGAAGCGTCGATATTTTCTTTCAGCAACTAAATTATACATTCATACGCGTCGTCCAATTTCAGTAAGCAAGTAAGTATTTTATTTATTTTTTATATAAAAACGTAAGTAGGTAAAACGAAAGTCTTGCAAATAGGCGACCGTCATGATCATTTTTTCGGCAAACCGAAAAGCTGGCCTTTGTTGGCGCGTCAAAGCGTTTGGTTTTACCGCACAAATGATCGCATCGAATGTGTTTTTGCGCGATGATTGGTGGAGTGGTTCGATGATCTGTTACAAGTAAATGTGTACAGACCTTTACTTGAAATTTTCCTCTCTGAATTATTTACGGTTTAGGCTAATTAACTACCGTCTTTTGCATAAACGGTTTTCCTTATGTGTTCTTCAAAAGGCGGCTTAAGAGACTATCAAGTTAAATGAGTTTCTTGGTTTTTGTTAGAAAACTTGGAAATAGAAAGAAAATTTGTTCGTAATGTGGTATTTTTTTAGGGAAGTGATGTTCATTATTGCCAAAGGTTTTTTTGCGATGAAAGCCTGAAGATTTCTGTGGCTACACATAGGTATAATAAACATTATTTAAAAGTCGCAATAATAGGTACACAATCAATCATCAATATAAATAAATTCTTCCATTACTGAATGATTGCGTGACTGACAGCTAGACAACGCAAAGCCAAAACTAACGGTCGTAGGACGCTGAAATTTGGCATGTAGGTTCCGTAGGGATTGTAGGGGAGCACTAAGAGAGAATTTCTAGAAGATCCTACGGGAACGGGAAAAACGGGATACGCGCGTACGAAGTTGCGGAAAAATGTAGGTAATAAATAAATCTGACACCAATCTTCCCAAGAAAAAGGGTTGTGGAGGTCAAATAGATTATCGCTCCACGTTAAATACTGGATCTAGTTAAATCCTGTTTAACTGGCAGCCCCCAACATAGTTGATCCCCAAGATATTTTTATGTACCTACGCCATGATCTTTCGTTGTTTCAATGGTAGTGATAGTTTTTATGGAAAGTCCAATTGCCATCTATCTATCTATACTAATATATAAAGCTGAAGAGTTTGTTTGTTTACTTGAACGCGCTAATCTCAGGAATTACTGGTCCGGTTTGAAAACTTATTTCAGTGTTAGATAGCCTATTTATCAAGGAAGGCTATAAGCTATATATCATCACGCTAAGACCAATAGGAGCGGAGCAGTAATAAAAATTGGGACGCAGACGAAATTGCGCGAGTCAACTAGTACTAATATATAAAGCTAAAGAGTTTGTTTGTTTGCTTGAACGCGCTAATTTCAGGAACTTCTGGTCCGATTTGAAAAATCTTTCAGTGTTAGATAGCCCATTTATCGAGGAAGGCTATAGGCACGCTATATCATCACGCTAAGACCAATAGAAGCGGAGCCGTAATGAAAATTGTGACGCAGACGAAGTTGCGTGGGTACTAGTTTTTTATAAAAATACAGACGACTACCTACTTCTCAACAACTCAATGTAAACCAAACCTCTATATGCCAATACTTTTATTCTGTTTGTATTGTATTTATATATTGGTTATGTATTGTAAATAATGTAAAAACGAATTACCATTTTACTGTACCTCTTTTAACATAATACTCAAGCAAATCTCTTCCACTGAACATTCGTTGAACAACATATAATTTTCAATTCCCTGAGCGTGGCATTTTATAAGAGTTAGGTAGAGCGGCAAGCTTGCGTCACGTGCATCCGTTCCATCTCTACGTACAGTCGTAGTCTACGTAGAGATGGAACCCGTGAAAAGAATTTCCGTGGAGAGTTTATTTGTGCGTAAAACAAGACTCTACCGGGGACGGATCAAAATATTAAAATGTAAGATGATTTTAATGACAAATAAGCTGCTTTTGGAAAGATTTTTATTACTATTTTTATTTGGTTTTAGTTGCGTTTTTTTTTTTTTGGTTCGGACTGACTATATTCTAGGAATGTATAACTAATAAACTTACTTATTTCTAAGCTTACAACCCTAATCTCTTCAAAGTTAGAGTGAACAGGCTCCTTCTGGATAGGCTCGCTCCATCGTAGACTTTGTCTCTGTCATCTCTGACATAGACTAGAGTCAAGAGCAAACCCATTACAAATAAAATTTTCCTATTCCCGTCGGAATTTTGGGAACTTCTCTCTTAGTGCTTCCTTACATTCTTCAAGGAACTACTAGCTAGATAAAAAAAAATACTAGATATTAACAGTTAATAGTATTGATAAAGTCCACTATCCAGCAAAAGCTCGTTCAAAAGTTATAACGACATCATAACACCTTTACGATGTACTTTATTGTGTTACGGGCACATTAAAAGCATTGCTATAAATATAGTAAGCTATAAAACACATAAATGGACATATTGAGTCAGTACTTGCAAACCTAACTTCCTAACTAATTATATGAATGCAAAACAGAACTTATTTGTAACGCTTTCACGTCTATTTCTGAACCAATTTTGATGAATGTTGGAATAAAGATAGATGGGTCCCTGAAGACTGACATGGGTATTAAGTTTAATATAGAGGAGGTAAGCGAATCCCTGGCTAAAAGCTAGTGAAGAATAAAATCATAATTAATTTTAACTTATCATTTTACATAATCATGAGGAGCTCGTGGCTAAAGAACAACAGCCGCACAGGTCGATCTTCAAGGTTAAGCAACGTTTGCCAAGGTTGGTCTGTGGATGGGTTACCATCTTAACATACCGAGTTTCCTCCGTGCATCGGAAAGCACGTTAAGCCGTTGGTCCCGGCTGTCATTTGTGGAACTTTGGCAGTCGTTACGGATTGTCAGAAGCCAGTAAATCTGACTCCAGTCTTGCCAAGAAATACCGTGTTACCCAATTTAATGGGTTGTGGAGGTCTGGTAGGCAGCCGCTTCACGTAAAATACTGGTATTCAGCTGAATCCGGTTTGACTGGAAGCCGACCC
Organism: Lacanobia oleracea; assembly: GCA_950371165.1. Lineage (NCBI taxonomy): Eukaryota > Metazoa > Arthropoda > Insecta > Lepidoptera > Noctuidae > Lacanobia > Lacanobia oleracea. The sequence continues at coordinate 15,459,780 of OX493405.1, read as the reverse complement.
CAATATAGTTGGGAAAAGGCTAGGCAGATGAAAAAATGATGATTTTACATAAACATGACCTGGTGAAGGTCGCGGAAGCCGATGGATGCGAGACGGGCAGGACCGATCGTTGTAGCGACGCTTGGGGGAGGCCTATGTCCAGCAGTGGACGTCTTTCGGCTGATATGAAGATGATTGAATTGAAATACAAAATCTTCATTTTTCTACTACAATAATAAAACTTTAACAGGAACTTTATCTCTCTTTGCTTGTACTGAAGGGCATTAGGAGAAAAATTAGTTGGTTTTGGTCAGTAAGAGTCTCTCCTTTCCACTCCGCTCTGAGCGGGAGGAGTCACTTGATGATTTCCCATCGACAAAAGAAGCCCCCCTACTATAAAGCCCAAATGATTCCGTTCTGAAAAAGAGATAATGCTAGAGGTCTTAAATAGCTCCATCTCTCTCTAACAATCTGAAATAGCTCGGTTTAGTTCGTATATAACGACGGAATATAAGTAAATATATGCAAAGTAGTTGAGAATGAACTGGAAAGAAAAATACGATATGGTAATGTGGAAGGTTTCCAAGCATTCGTATTCCTTATATTTTTCTTCTTTCATTATTTTCATTAGATATGTCGCCGCGGCAGTGGTTAATGGATCTAACTTTTGTACTCTTTATGGTTTCAGAATCTGCGATATGTTTTGGAAAAGCCTGTTTAATGCGAATAATTTTTAAAATATTCCTTTTTAATAAGAATAATGAATTAGCAGAGAACCAGTTAAAAATAACTCGTAAATTGGTCCGGAAATTAATGAACGGATGCAAGAACAAATACTGTCTAGTTCAGATTGCATATTTTATAGGCTCCAAATTATATTGACCCTCTATCTCATCGTGCTTGGGCTCTAGACAAAGTGACATACATTCAGTCAAAAAAGTATCGGGAATGGATGATTTGTTTATGGTTCCAAATTCAAATTTTTGTTTTTTTGTAGTTGTTAGATTGGCACAACTGTTTTCCATTTTGGCGCGGAGTTTGAATTGCATCTGTTATTTATATTAAATACAGTGCTGGTTTTAGTAATATCATATATAGTGTGTATTGCGAATTTCATAATGGACAAAAATATCGAACAAAGAGTTTGTCTTAAATTTTGCATCGCCAATGGAATTTCGTGTTCGGAGTCACTGAAAATGTTACAGAAGGCTTACGGTGAATCGACTTTATCAAAAACTCGTGCTTATGAGTGGTTCAAAGCGTTCAAAAGCGGTCGAGATGTGATGGAAGATTTGCCTCGCTCTGGTAGGCCGTCAACGTCTGCAACTGAAGTTAACATCGCAAAAGTGAAGGAAATAGTGACTGAAAATCCCCATTCAACTCTGAGAGAGATAGCCGCCGAACTGTCTGTATCTCACGAGTCGATCCGTACCATTTTAACTAATCATTTGGGTATGAAACATGTTGCTGCTCGGCTAGTCCCAAAAGATCTGAATTTTCTCCAAAAACTCAATCGCATGAAAGTCGCTGAGGACATGCTAGAACGAGTCAGTTCAGACCCAACATTCATGAAACGCATTGTTACTGGTGACGAGACGTGGGTTTACGAGTTTGACATGCAAACTAGTCAACAAGCTTCGGAGTGGCGCCTTCCAACTGAACCGAAACCGAAAAAACCACGCCAAAGTCGATCAAAAGTCAAAGTCATGTTGACTGTTTTCTTTGACTATCGCGGTGTTGTGCACTCTGAATTCTTACCGGAAGGTCTAACGATAAATAAAGAATATAATTTGAGCGTTATGCGGCGTTTAAGAGAGCAAATTCGACGAAAAAGGCTCCTGCTGACTTTTTTCTTTTTCCTAAACTCAAATTACCACTTCGTGGCACCCGTTTTCAATCGATAGGAGACATAAAGGAGAATTCGCGGCGAGAACTGAACTCAATTCCGGAAGCAGCGTTTAAAAAATGTTTTGATGAATGGATTATTCGTTGGCGCAAGTGTATCGATTCTAAAGGAGCATACTTTGAAGGTGATAAAATAAATTTGGATGAATAACAGACATTTTGTTTATTATTGATCTTTTCCCGGTACTTTCTTGACAGAGTAGTACTATCAGTTAAAATCTATACTAATATATAAAGCTGAAGAGTTTGTTTGTTTGTTTGCTTGAACGCGCTAATCTCAGGAACTACTGGTCCGATTTGAAAAATTGTTTAAGTGTTAGATAGCCCAATGGGGTATTTTACTAAAAACAAATCAAATAAGTCCGTCTGATAGATTTTAAAAAAATACTGGACATGTATTTTTTCTTTTTTCGCGTAAACAAATAATAAAGAGGATACAGCGAGTTGAAGACACGCGTTGTCATATGGCTTGGTAAAAATGTACCAAATTTACCAAGCCAGTCAAAAAGCCAGTTAAAAATCTATCAGACAGACTAATTAGATTTTTTTAGTAAAATACCCTATTATCGAGGAAGGCTAAAGGCTATATATAATCACGCTAAGACCAATAGGAGCGGAGCAGTAATGGAAATTGTGACGTAACCGAAGTTGCGCGCGTCAACTAGTAATTTATAAAAAGCGCTAACGAAGTATCGTCAAAGCGTGAGTATTTCATATATTTTGTTTTGTTTTGCTATTCAACGTGGCAATGCCGCCAGTCTCTTGGGCACATTACCAGCTGACAGCGTTGAGGATGAATTTTTTTATGCTATATTTTAGTTTGTTTCAGTTTAGTGATTATTAATTTTAGTTATTATTAGAAATATTGGTATTCAGCTAAATCCGGCTTGACTGGAAGCCGACCCCAATATAGTTGGGAAAAGGCTAGGCAGATGAGTTATTATATAGAAAATAATTTTGTTATTGTAGATTTGTTTTTTAAGGATGGCAAATCATCAAATGACTCCATCCGCTCTGGGCGGAGCGGGAGAGAGTGTCAGACTCTTACTGACTATAACCCATCCGTGTCTAATGCCCTTCGCGTTCCAGGCTTGCAATGACTCTTTCGAACGATTTTCGCAACGTTATTAACAAATAATTTGTAGGCTTTCTACGCCTTCTTCTCCATCAAATAAAAGAAAAAGATCAACCGAAAACAATGTAGCATTTTACCTTTTTAACATACATATACGAAGGCTCAATGTCAGGTGGAAAAAGACAAAAACGTGTAGAATGAAATAAGACTTCAAACGAAATTTCCTCCCAGGACTTACTTTTTAAGATTTGTTAGTATTACGTGTGGGAACTCAGGTATTTCACCTTCTCAGACCTACTTAAACGCTTTGAATACTTCTGAAATATTAGTGCTTTAAGTAGAGAATGTAGGTTTAATTAGTTATTTATAAATATGGAGTGGAATTAGGTACATACGCCGCTCGTATAGTTAATGAATGAGCATGAGCTGAAAGTTTCACTTAGAATATGAAATAATATTTTTAAATTGTATGCACATAGCGCTATCGACTGGGACCAACACACACACACTTCATACACACACTTCTGGTACCTTCACACAGATTAATTTTCAGGCGAAGACGCTCAAGTAATGAATAAAATTCCTGCTAAAATTAACTATAGAGAATTATACAGAAAAGTCGCCTGAGCTTTTCTAAAAATATACGGCCACAGCCTAACCAGACTTCCCATTGCATTTTTCCAAGTCTCTCATATTAAGGTGGAAGCGCCAGGGTAGCCATCGAAATTCAAATATTTTTATGTTTCTCGCAATTTGCCGGCCAGTGTGAAGTTGTATATTCAACAAAATACGATTCACGGCCGTAACGCGTATTTATCTAAAGAATTATTACCATTTTAATCATCAATATAGCCTTCTAAGTTCATTAAGCCTTATTGAATGACTTTTTCATGAAATAACCATTCAATCGTACTTTATTCAACATACAGCTTCACTGACCGGCAAATTGCAAAAAAACATAAAATATTTCGCGGGCTACTGGCGTTTCCACCTTAAGGCGACGGTATCTTCCTGCGCTTTGTAGGAACATTTTCGCAGCATCTCTATAGCAGAGCAAACGTTTGTGCTCCCGTGTCGATGACAACGTTGAGAATTTAATATGTTAGAACAATATTTTTCTTCAACTATGTTTGTTGTAAGTTTCAAAGTGGAAGTATTTTTGTTAGTGAAGAGAACACCCATGTTGGATATTATGTTTTTATAAGTAGCCACATTGTTGTGGTCGCCTAAAATATGTTCATACAATCTGCCTAGCCGTTTCCTATGTCGGGGTTGGATACCTGCATTCATATCGAATGCAGTATACAATAAGAATTTCACATTAAGCTACTGGTGAAATATGCTCCTTATATTCCCTATTATCCCATTCCATCACTTCTCGTGGGTGTCGTAAGAGGCGAATAAGAGAGTGGGCATCAGCGTTCTGCGATCGCTGCCAAGCGTGGCGATTATGGCAAACCTGCCTCATTTGGGGGAGGCACCCGTCCAGCAGTGGACGTCTTTTGGCTGTTATGATGATGATGATGATTTGCTATTATTACTTCGCTCTAAACGGAAGGAGGTTACTCCTTAAAGTTTGAAGCTTCAAAATTCCGTACTAATATTCACCTACATTATAAATCTAAGCCTCGTGCAAAATTGCAAGTTCCCAATCTCAGTATTTTCGCCTGTAGATTGGTATGTCAGCCAGACAGTTTTCCTTATACATTCGAAAAAAGAATCCAGAAAAATATAAAACCAACCCAGTGACATTTCAGCCAATTGCAGCGAATAAACGTGACAATAAAACGAATCGGTAGTTAATATTTTACGATACCCGGATAACAGAACAGAAGATAATTAAGACGTAGAACTAGCCAAACTAATAATAAATAAATAAGGGCAACAGAGAACGTAAAAGCTAGATAAATGGCGTTTATTGAAAACCAATACTATATCGATAAAAGTTGGCATTGACGACATAACAACGTTCTTTTACGGACACACTATAAATACTATATTGATTTTATTAAAACCATAAGATTGCAATCTATTCTTAAGAAAATTGTAAAACCTGGTTTTGATCTAGCATTGATTAAATTTTAAATACTTAGCTCACTATATACCTACACAAAAAAATTAAATTCCCATTAAAGTAAACCATAAGATATGGCTGGAAGTATGCCCAAAAGGCTGATGGCATTGCCACGTTATATGGCAATATATAATAATATAATAATAATATAATATTCCACACAACTATCACACAACGCCATCTAGTCCCAAGCTAAGCAGAGCTTGTGTTATGGGTACTAGACAACTGATAAACATACTTATATATTTCTAAATACATACATATTATAGATAAACTACACCCAGACACAGAACAAATGATCATGCTCATCACACAAACATTTGTCCTGGGTGGGAATCGAACCCACAACCTCTGGCATAGCAGTCAGGGTCACTAACCACTAGACCAACAGGCCAGTCAATGCTTAATCTCTATCCAAAGTAATTCATTAAATCCTTTGGTCACGCGAACTATGGGTAGATCTTAAGATCTACCCATCGTGGGGTCAGATTTTCAATACCAAACGGTTCAAAAATGTAACTGCCAAATATAAAGATCGTTATATTTCTGACGCTTGAGATTCTTAGCAGCCGCAGCGGCAGCACAGAACAGCTAGCAATCAGAAAGATGGTCTGACCAAGTGAAACCCACCCTGGATACCAAGATTTCGGACACATCATGTCGCTCACCTGACAGGGTTGCGCAATTTGTTCAAACGAGTTACCACAGCCCTAGAACGCAAAGAGCATTAGGAAGAACACGGATGGGTTTTAGTCATTCAGACTCTGACACTCCGTTCCGCTCCACCCAGACCGGAAGGAGTCATTGATGATTTCCGTTCGTTTCACTCCCCTTTTCACACCAGAATCACTATTCTGGTGTAAAAAAAGGATAGTACGTACTGTGCGTCTTTTACAGCTCTATCTCCCTCTTACACTGGTATTATGTCGGTTTTAAGACAACATATTTGAGCCTGTGGTTTATGTCTGAATGCAGTTATCAGAAGTGTGTTTTTCAGCCTACGAAAAACTCAATTTTGAACGCCAAAAATGGTACAACTAGACGTTGCATCGATCATTGAACTCTTGGCTTGTTCAAAGCGACACAATACCGGTGATAATACTTTTTTTGCCACCTCATCGTGGTTGGGATACTGGGTAGGAAAAAAATTGGTAGATTTTTGAACACAGTCACGATAGAAGTGGTCTAGTATATATGTATTTTCGTCTCAACCAGGTTGGTAGACAAAACAAAGTAACCATTCAATGGATCAAGGGACACAGTGAATCTCGAGGCAACGACGCTGCGGATGAACTCGCCCGAAGGGGGTCGAGTTTGTCAGCAATGGGACCTGAGCCCATCGTGCCGCTGCCTTTCGGGTACTTACGCAATCTGGTAAGGAAACGCACCGGAGATAAACATCACAAGCTATGGGTTGACCATAGTGAGTGTAGGCAGGCCAAAGAGGCACTTCCCTCTATAAATGGCCGTTTCACAAAACAAGCCCTAAGACTGACTAAACAACAGTTGCGTTCAGTCACAGCCGTAACAACTGGCCACGGGTTTTTTAATAAACACCTCTATGCTATAGGAGTCACTGACAGCCCGCTATGCAGAACCTGCATGGAGGAGAATGAGACAGCAGCACACCTGCTTCTAAGCTGCCCGGTAGTTGCGGATTACAGGGCAAAGTACTTCGGAAACCCAGGTACCCTCTGCGAGATAGTTAGTAACACCAAGGCGTTGCTGGCCTTCCTTGGGGAGCTGGGGTGGATCGAATGACGCATTTGTCCCACCTGCTCGCAAAATACGCGCTTAGTCGTGGAGTTGCAGAAACCAGCCCGATTTACACACATACATACATACATATATATGTATATAAAAAAAACGAAGTGTTATAAATAAACAGAAGGTTTGGCTTTGAACCTAAAGATTTCGTTGACACGTTAAGTAAGAATAGCTTCAAACTCTAGCTATACAATAATCTTGAAGACAACCACTTCTTAATTAGTGTTTTAAAAACAAAAGAACGTGGCTTTATTATGTACACAAGCCTAGCCTGTGCAAAACTTGAAACGATCTTTACAAAGCTGTAGTTTCGATTTCTATACTAACGCAATAATGTACTCTTAATGCCCCATTTTTCCTCAAAAGACCCCGTGATTATCATCTATAAATCGCTTGTATTAGATCGTAAAGGATCTCAATTTCTACCTAATTACGGCTCGGGATAACGTAATCCTCCGATTTTAAGATCCTATTCCGATAATGACTGAGTAAATGGAGATTAATTAGTGTAATCCCGTTTCTATTTGAAACAAATTTTAATTATTAGCAGAAATTTATTTTAGATAATGAAGAACTAAAATTTTAGTACCTACCTACGCAGCAACTTTAATAGGATCCCTTTGAAATTGTTTCACGTTGTTCGGGATTTAAATCTTTTTAATGAAGAGTTTCTACTCTAAAAAAATTGAGTGAATGAGAGATAATACTTGCATTCTTGTTCATCACTATAAATATAATACACATGCACTACACTTTATACTATTTTTTTTATTAAATTGAAATATACCATCTTATCTTAATATAACAAAATTATGGTTGTGAAGTAATGTCTCCCGAAATAATCAATCGTTATTTAGAAAAACATTGCAAAATAATACGGAGTTGTATGGAGTTGTATGTGTTGCTAGGCGCATTTTGGAATGAGATTTATTATGCAATGATTTTCGAAATACTAAACATTCTAAGACAAACCGCAAAACACTTACAAAATTCTTCTTAAAAAATAATAATTTTAGTTACCTTTCTATAGCAAAGTAAGCTACTTTTACTTATCTTTTACATCTTATTCGCTAGACAAAATGAAGTTCAAACAAGTGCTAATAAGGTCTCCACAATAAGTGTTACGGTTTCTCAAGTGCGCAGCACTAAAATCGTGTCGATACCCTCTTAGACGGTTTACGCTCGACCCAATTCTTGACACTTAACGTGAAACTTTATACTGGGTACGTAATTACGGATTAAGAACGGTATCAATAGGTTTAGTTAAGTTAACTGATATTAGAACGAGGAAATTGTTAATATGAATTACTTGCAAAGTCGATGTCACCATATTTTTGCTGATATAATTAATAATAATGATGAAATTTCTTATTATTATTATTATTAAGTTACTTATTCAATAAGTAGAAACCTTATTTTACAATAAACCTACATTAATAAAATGCTGCCACAATTATTATCAAGAAGGTTTGTATTTCAATCAATCTATGATTTTACTTTATTTCAAAACTGAGTTTAGGAGTCAGTTTCTTTCAAATGTTTATTTCGAAGTTCAAATTTTAAAGAAGGTTTTTTTTTAAAGTCAAGATGAGTATGTCTCGAGTTCCTATCAGCTTTGAACTTCTGAGTGCTATTATAATAAGTACAGTTCAAAATTCTTTATATCAGGTGCAAAGGACTCAAAGTGAGCGACACTTAAGCTAGAGACAAACCGGTCCCACGTACGCAACGTATGCATTATATGATTATGATATCTGGACTATTGATTTAATATGAAAAACTATTCAATAGATATATACATACGATACGATACAAAAGCAATGCTACGTTGAGTACGTAGGACCAGTGTGTCTCTCGCTTTAAACGATATCAAATATTTAAGCATGTATGGAAATGATCACGTGATATTTCAGCTCGGCATGTCAATTCCTTAAATTTGATAATTTTGACAATCGTTATCACTTATAGAATATCAATTTGAGTAAGGCCTGAGGCTCTCTTAGATATTGATAAAGCTTCGCATGGTATCTCTGGATGACTATGCGGGTAAAGTTACAAATCTGTACCTACCCACTTAGTAAATACTACTACTATTCAGTTGTGTGTATGACCTATATGTGCTGCCACCAACAATACTATGGAAGTGGCAATGTTTTGGCCCACCCAAATTTAAAACACTGTCGTGCCAGCGACACGAAGAAATTGTGTGTCAAAAGTATAATGGAGAAAGATATAAAGAAGTCCACAGACTATACAATGCTCGACTAAAAAAATCAAAATATTACGTTCGAAAATCAAAATGCGACTGACGTCTCAAAGTAATACAGCGCACATTCGCTTGACTAAACAGTCGATCCGCGACTCAGTCTTGTATGGGAAATGACGTAGATTTAAAAAGAAGCACACACTCGTTGACTAAACTGTTTACTCGTCATGAAATCGTCACAAAAATACATCTCCACTAAATTGATATAAATTATAAGACTAAATTACGAAATAATTTACGATCCAAATATTTTTGCTTAGGGATTTTTTAAGTTCCGATATATTCGGAACATAAAAAATCTTTAAATGTAAATCTGTTAGAAATGGCGCATTTTTTGCCGATATTTTATTTTTTTGCTATATTCTAGCACCAGCAGTGAAAAAGTCTCACAGATTATCAGTAATTCACTTAAATAAAGATTAATAAATAAATAATTTAATCAGAGTGCTAATTGGCAAATTATGAGGCGCGGTACCTTTGTAGATTTGCCTACCTAAGTTAGGAAAGTAATTAGTTAGGGTCTCAGCTCGCCCTTGGAGTTACAATGATTAAATATGCGTCGGGAGAGTCCACTTGACCCAGTTACTGCAGCAAGCCATAAGCCATCAAAATTAACTTTATCTTTTTAGATAGGTTGACGGTATTATTATTCTATTATAAATATTTTATTTCTTAAATTATTCGTAACTTGAACGAAGCTAAGAGTATGTAGAATATAAGCATATCATTAAAGTGTATTTTTGTTATTCAAAATTCATGTTATTTTTAAATTAATTTAAAGCTTACAAATTAAAGACTATGCCTGTCTTTGTTGAACAACCAATTTTCATTTCACACTTTATTAGAATTTCCAACATTTTATTGGACCGAGGTTTTTATAAAATTAAAGTCAAAAGAAACAAGGAAAAGATTGTAAAAGAACGAGAAAAAGATTGAAATGATCAGTGAGCATTACAATTTATGGGAAAAAAATGAAAGAATTCGAACGTTTATTTTGCCGAGATTTTCTTAAAGAATGGGGAAAAAGTGCCTGTAAAGGCAATTGCTTTGTTATTGCTAATTTATACGAGTGCGTACAGAATGTAAAATATACAGGAAATATATATTTTTTCCTGAAATGCAGCTTTTCGCACGTAGAGCAATATATTTTGTCGTTTCGCTTGATCCACGGGCTTTACAACACATGAAAACATAAAACGGAATAATGGTGATGTATTCTCCTACCTTGGCCTATCCTGCAGGAATCAGGATAAAAGAAGTCATATATACTTAGAGATAGTGGAGCTTTTCATCCGCAAAATATTTTTTTTATTTCGGGTAAGCACTTTAAGATATGGATTGATTGACAGAATGGGCGATTCAACAACATCTCAAAAGTAGAAAAAAAAAACAAATGAACTCAAGTGGGGTTTCGTCAGGATTTTCATCTTCATTTTATTCGTTCACGTTTCGAAAAATTTGAGAATGCCTGTATTCCCGTTTGGTCAACCTTTTGCTTAGCAAGTTCAATCCGGAGTAAAAAGTAATACCATAGTCCTTGATATGGTTACTATTATTTTTAAATGTCTTTGACAATCCCTATTACTTGATCAGAGGTAGTTAACAATTAATTTAAGGACTAAAAAAAACTAAATAGAAATCAAAGGCATCGAAGTACTCTTCCTCATCGCTGTCACTCGGTAACATGCCCAGAAGACTACCAGGATTGCCCCATTGAGTGGCACTCATTTTTTGAGCAAAAAACGAGTCAGCCAGCCGTCAGGCATGTACCAAACCTTATTTTCTTATATCCCTGCTAGCCAAAAATAACAAATAAAAATATAGGATTAGTTTAGTTGATGTCAGTGCGAGAGAGAGGCTCGTTAAATAATAACAGCCGCATTAATCGATCTTCAAGGTTAAGCAACGCTTGCCGACGTAAGTCTGTGAATGGATGACCATCCTAATATACCGAGATTCCTCTGTGCCTCGGAAAGATCGCTAAACCGATGGTCCCGGCTCTCATTTGCAAATCTGTGTCAGTCATTACGGATTTTCAGATGCTAGAAAATCTGACTCCAGTCTTTTGAAAAAGTACCCTAGATGTTACCCAGTTACAAAACTGTGGAGACCAGGTAATTACGTAAAACCTACCTAGGATTTACGTGGAATTATATTCAGCTGAATCCAGTTTGACTGGAAGCCGACCCGAAGTGCGACAGCAATGAACAGTGCATTATTAAATATCATTGCAACACGTTATCAAACAGAACGGAATAACATAAATATGATTAACATATCAATAATTCTACTGCGCATTAAGGTTTTATAAATACAGACTATATGTAATTAGCAAACATTTCAACCTCAAAATGACAGCCGGATATATCCATTCGTAATCGCAATCAACATGCAGTTGCGGTCGGTCGGGACACGAATAGATTAATTAATAATGCTGTTATCAGGACCATAATATTACATCCTTTATCCAGCAGAGCTGTAGTGAATAAATGTTTTGATTTAAAATGTTCGTTTATTCTTAATTTGATTTAATAAATCGAATTATAGCAAAACGTTGTTGTGTGGGTCATTGAGTTAATGAAATTAGTCAGCCACAGCAAGTTCATTAAGTATGAAAAATCTTGTAGTGTGTAAGCGAACAGTATTTTTCATGAGCATTAATCACGTTAAAGTCACTGTTTTGATGTGGGTGGCACAGGATCTCCTGTTAATTTATTGAAAAGAACTGGGGCTGTACTATGAAGTGCCAAATCCATCATGATTCCGTTGTGAGAAAAGGATAGCGCGTTTGTTCTGTATAGCTTCGTGTCTGTCTCTCAACCCGCACTCATAACCGGTTTTTTTTTGTTTGTGTTGGGTTTGCTCTTGACTCTAGTCTAGGTCAGAGATGACAGAGACAAAGTCTACGAAGGAGCGAGCTTACCCAGAAGGAGCCTGTTCACTCTAACTTTGAAGAGATAAGGGTTTTGAGACATTCTGTCTGGATAGAGGATTTACTCTATTATACGGAACTTACTGACCCACGCAACTTCGTGTGGGTCACATTTTTCATTAATATTCCAATTATGTTGGTCGTAACGTGATGTTATATAGCATTTAGCTTTCCTCAATAAATGGTCCATCGAACGCTAAAATATTTTTTAAATTCCAACCAGCAGTTCCTGAGATTTCGCGCGTATCTTCAGCTTTATAATATTAGTATAGATATAACAATAAAACCCTGGTAACTCAAACACCTAAACTCAACGTTACAACGTAGGTACATTTATAACCTAGTTTGCATCACGTACCTTAAGATCAAAGTGCATAAAAAAGCAGGTTAATTTATTATGGATCAAGGTATAATCCTGTTTAGTTTATTCAAGCAGGCTCCTTGAAAATATCATAATGCAGAGTACATTTTTAAATTATATTAGCGTGACCTTTAACGTGTTAACCGCCATAAAAATGTTATGGCTTTTCATAAATTGGTTAAAGAAATTTTCCTGTGGAAATATTGACATAATCATCAAAAAATCGTGAAAGATTTGATACAATCTATTAGTACCCACACTAATGGATTGTATCAAATCTTTCACGAGAGGTGATACTATTATTCTAGCTATGTTCGATCTGACTAGTCGATCCCACTACATTCTAGGCAGCTGCTTAATATTTTTTTTGTTACTGTTCTCAAATGGAAGAAAAGACGGTAAAAGGACCATAAAATTACACGTTAGAAGAAACTATAACGACAAAAAAATGTTTTTTTTTTTGTAATGGGGTTGTGAAATCCGCTGGTGAACTTCATCATTTCATCAGATAATCTTTGTCAAGTAGTCCAATACTTGACAAAGATTATCTCTGATAGAATGTGATAAACTTTTATTTTCCAAGTTAGAGTGAACAGGCTCCTTCTGGGTAAGCTCGCTCCATCGTAGACTTTGTCTCTGTCATCTCTGACATAGACTAGAGTCAAGAGCAAACCCATGATTAATAAAAAAAAATAAAAAATAAAATTACAAGCTCGCATTCGATTACTGCATCTCACCTGATGGTAAGCGATGATGTGGTTGACGGTGAAGCAACCTTGCGTAGAACCTATTCATAAAGACCCTAAGGTAGCTATCAGGAAACACAAATGGTGTGTGAAGGGCTAGAACGACACGCAGTCGAAGAAAATGGACACACAGAGTTTTTCCAGAAACATGGCTTAAGTCTATCTACTCAACCCTAACAAACTGATCGCTAAAGAAAACAATAAAGTAACATAAACTAGTTACGAAACCAATCCCCTTTATTTGTTACTACATACAGTATCGTAACTAAATTACTGGAGCGCTAGGTTTTACTAAGATAGTGTCAGATTTATTTGCAGCCTACGGACGCCCCTAGTTTATTTAGGCAGGGTTGTAAGAAATAAATAAACTGTTTTATTCCTATTTATGGAAGAGTTGTAGGTTTACGACTGATTTAAGAGTTACAGCATAGCACGTTACTACGAACGATTGTAGAGATTTAGGATGATAGAGTCAATTTTATGGGACCTTCTGAGTGTAAAAACAAAAGACTGCCAATAAGGATTTCTGCCTATCTATATACTAATACATAAAGCTGAAGAGTTTGTTTGTTTGCTGGAACGCGCTAATCTCAGGAACTCCTGGTCCGAAAAACTCTTTCAGTGTTAGATAGCTCATTTATCGAGGAAGGCTATAGGCTATATATCATCACGCTAAGACTAATAGGAGCGGAGCAGTAATGACAATTGTGACGCAGACGAAGTTGCGTGGGTCAACTAGTGTAACCAAATTTAATGCAAGATTTTTTTATGTTCATTTAAACAGCATACATGAAAGGTTCTCGGAATGTTCTGGGAATCAAAATGGTACCTTGAGATTGTATAAAAATAAATTATTTTGCTCCAGTAAAGACCGAAGATTAGGCAGTCAATTTCATAAACAACTCATCTTGAAAAATGAAGATTGAAGTGAGCTGTTATTCTACTTCGATTGGACAAATTGACAGCCCTTTTTTTTAGTAAGATTTTTACTGAATAAAAACACATTTCAATAAAAGTAATTCTGCCAATGGATTAATGCGTACGTACCTGACATAAATAAGTAAACAGTGCCCATGTATCTTTTATATAATATAAAACCATGCAATTTACCGGGATCAAAAGTAAACTTTGTGTTATTCCAGTATATGTTCTATATGTGTGCCAAATTTTATCCAAATCCCTTCCGTTTTTGCCTGATTGCAGCACAAACATACAAACTTTCTAATTATTTTATAATATTAACGGGATTTACTAGAACAAAAAAGGGAAATTGTACTACAACAGATCTGAAACAAAAAACTGTCATCCTTTTCTTTGGCAACAACACAACACTTTTCTCCCCAAAAAGAGGCACTAACAATCCACGTACCGTCATTATTACAATATAAAAAATGTGTTGCGAGAATGACAGATTCGTTCCCTCACATACAACCTGATTGTACAATCTAGAGGCCGTAATTCCGTACGTGTGCCCCGAAACGGAAATACGTGCGACGTATAAAACATTTTTTGAAGTTAATCACTGACATTAAAGTGAAGATGGCTGACACAGTATAAATACAAAAAAAAAAACACGTAAAAGGCTTGAAATCTTGATTCCATATTATGGCTGTGCTGTTTGTTGGTTCGAAATCAGGCAGGTGTTTTCACTTTATGTAAAGGACTAGCTGACCTGAGCAAATTTGTCTGCGTCACATTTGTCATGAATGCTCCGCTCGTATTGGTCGTAGCGTGATGTTATAAAGCCTAGCCTTTCTCGATAAATGGGCTAACCAAGACTTAAATATTTTTTCAACCTGAACCAGTAGATACTGAGATTAACGCGTTCAACCAAACAAACTCTTCAGCTTTATAGTATTAGCTTTTTCCTACGGCTTCGCTCGCGTTTAAATTTTATTTTCTCAAAAGTCTATAACCCATAACCATCTCCAGGGACCCATCTATTTCCGTACCAAAATTGATCAAGATCGGTTTAGCATTTAAGCCGTGAAAGCGTTACACACAAACAAACTCACTTTTGCATTTACTATACAGGGTACTATATTGTATTTACATTTTATACAAAATGCAATATTTAGCCAATGAAAATGAATTAAACAGCCGATATTTTTTTCGAATTTTCGGAGTTTATTTTATTTTATTTATATAAGGTTCACCCACAGCACATATATGGACATAAATACATTGAGTCTCATGGTAATATTCCAATATATATGCCAATTACGGGCAAACACAACATTGACAAAAACACGCCAGATCATTTACACACTACTGCAAAGTGACATGACACAAAAACAAAACATACAATACATCCAATACATACAATAAAATAATAAAGGAGTTGGTCTCAAATTAAAAGTTGTTTGTAATCATGTGTACTTTCACTGCCTAAAATGTTGCTGGTGTTTCACAAACGACCCTGTATAATTTAGAACCTCATCAGTCATCACCAACACGCTTGCTCCCACTACACTTCGAATACTTCCCTTAGTACATTGAACCTACAATCCAATGTGCCACTAACCCAATGAATCCGTTATTAACTATTTACAAAGGTACAATACAAATAGTAAAAGGTTATGCCAACGGATCGTTAAATCATTGGCACGTCACTAGTTTCCCTTAACTGTCAGTAAGACTGGCGGGTAACTGAACGATTTTCTTTCATTTGTGGTGGAGTTCCGGGTGCCATTGTGTTCCTGGTTATATGGATTTATCTCTTCTTGTTTATAAATGCCTGGTACTGTTTATTATTGCCTCATTTGTGAGTGTATTGTTTTGTGGCCAGCAGTAAATAAAAGATACTGGTATCTATACTATGTATATTGTAAAGCTGAAGAGTTTGTTTGTTAGTTTCATCTCAAGAACTACTGGTCCGAAGGGAAAAATTATTTTAGCGTCTAACAGCCCATTTATTGAGGAAGGCCATAGGCTATATAACATAACGCTACGACTAATATAAGCGGAGCATTAATGAGATATGTGACGCAGACGAAGTTTCGCGGATCAGCTAGTGTTTAAATATTTGTATCAAGTCTCAAGGCTGTCTGTCTGTTACAGATCACTGTAATAAAAAAAAAAACATTTTTATACCACATTAATCTTTAAGTTCAAAATTGTGTTGTTTTTCTTTTTGAGTACACCTACGGATGGGTTATTCCCTGCCGGAGACTGTGTGTACTAATAGTTACCACCTGGGGGTGTCTAAGAGTGAATAGGTTACTTCTAGGTAACAGTGTTGTTGCGGGATAGTTCAAAAGAGTTACTGTAGCCCTGGAACGGTTACCTATCATAAGTTCGAAAAACATTTGACCGAATTTCATTTCACCTAAAACTTTTACTTCATCGAAGTCACGTCTGCCACTGTTTTCAATTAACCTATTATCATTTTGTTTTTTTTGGTCATTCCGACGTTTCATTTGTTCGAAATTTTTTTTACCAAAGTTACACTTAGCCAAAATAACATTCGTTCAAAGTATTATGTTTCCGAACATTCATTATGCCACTGTTTTAATTTAAGTGGTGATAATGGTGGTCTGGTAGTGGTGGTGGTTAACAAAAGTGGTTTTAAATGCCCCCAATTAGAAGCATGCATGCAGGCATGCAACATGCAAGCAGGCATACAGCATGCAAGCAGGCATGCAGCATGCAAGCAGACATGCATCGTGCAAGCAGGCATGTGGCAGCGTGCAAACAAGCATGTTACATGCAAGCAGGCATGCAACATGCATCAAGCATTGTTTCTGTCACGGCTCCGGCGCTGCGGGGTTTGGGCG
Source organism: Lacanobia oleracea (assembly GCA_950371165.1). Classification (NCBI taxonomy): domain Eukaryota; kingdom Metazoa; phylum Arthropoda; class Insecta; order Lepidoptera; family Noctuidae; genus Lacanobia; species Lacanobia oleracea. Next base: position 15,442,899 of record OX493405.1, on the reverse strand, counting down.
GCTCCACGCGAGGTTATCGTCGCAGATGGTTTTAACGCTCACCACCGCAGCTTCGGGACGCCCCTCTCCTCCGCGCCTGCGCTGGCTTAAATTACACTCTAGGGGTAGGGCAGACAAGACTGCGTGAAGACGGTTTTGCAGCGATTCGTTTCTGACACTAAATTTTGTAGCACAACATATTGAGTTTTAATGACACTATATTAATTTAAAATTGAAAATGCTACCAAGTAACCGGCAATATAATAGGGTATTTTACTAAAAAAATCTAATTAGTCCGTCTGATAGATTTAAAAATAATATTGGACACGTATTTTTTCTTTTTTCACGTAAACAAAAATGACGCGTGACGTCATCTGGCTTGGTAAATTTCGTACCTTTTTACCAAACCAGATGACGTCACGCGTGTCTTCAACTCGCTCTATCCTCTTTATTATTTGTTTACGTGAAAAAAGAAAAAATACGTGTCCAATATTTTTTGAAAATCTATCAGACGGACTAATTAGATTTTTTTTAGTAAAATACTCTATTGTGATAAATATTCCGTTGTGTTTCGGTGTGGTGAAAATATGGCAAATAAATCATTTGACAAGTAAAAAAAGTTCAAAACAGGCTTTAGCCAATAGCAAAAAGTTATAATGTAATGTAAATCGGCGAAATGTAGTACGGTAAAATGACACATGATAATTCAATGATATATATCAAATAATGCATACAGCAAATAAGACGTCGGTCAATAGTTTTCGGTAAAATCAAATTCGAAAAGTGATCGGTTCGCCCCTGGAACGCAAAGGGCATTTAAAAAAAACATGGTGGGTTTTAGTCAGCAAGAGGCTAACACTCCTTTCCGATTTGCAGTGGAGAACAGGGCGGAAGAAGTCATTAAATGATTTTCCATCCATTAGAAAAGTTAGTTGGTAAAGTATTACTTAACAAATTCGTATGTTTCAGTTAACAATCATTTTCTTAGTAAATAAACTAATATCTAATACAACTCAATTTGTATTGTGGTTCTGGCATAACTGTACAATACGGATTAAACCAGTAAAACAGTATTGTTACTTGCGACATAACTGTTGCCAGTAATATTAACTTAAGCCGGCATTAGACAATAGTTACTGTTACACAGTAAGGCAAATATTGCAATAACTTCTTAACTTACTGTTGGTAGTTCGGATTAAGATTGTAGCTTAACGCGGCTAAGTTGGAGCGTGACTTAATGGTTTAAGACTTGCTTGCAAACTTTGATTTATAGTGTTAAGTTGAAAGGTAAAGATTTTGTATTTTCTTTTATGTATGTTTCGGCGGGTAGCCGATAGATGCAAGACGCGCAGGACCGGTCGTTTTGGCGACGCTTGGGGGAGGCCTACGTCCAGCAATGGACGTCTTTCGGCTGATGATGATAATGATGATGTTTTCTTAGCAAAATGTGATAACCTCGCTACAGGTCCTTATAACAAGATTAACAAGTAAATATCAAGTTATTTATGTACAAGTACTCAGGGTTATTTGTAAAAAAACTACCAACCTTTTAGGGAATGGAAGTACATATATCATGCTCCCGAGGTTAAAAGTAACCTAAGTGCTATTATTAAAACATAGCAATATTGTACACTTAGTTCGCAATAAACGTTTTGACTTTGACTTTATTCCAGACTATAATCTGTCTCTGCTCTAAATAGAATCAAATTTCAGATAGCTCTGCCAGTCTAAAAAGGCCACTTTAGCAGATTCAGAAGACATATCACGCTACCCGTCACTGTTAAATATTCCCAATCAACCTTGAACCTAATGCGTTAGCCATAAAGATGAAATTTGACACATTGTTGTGTGATTAAAAAGGCTACTTTTGGAGAATCATAATTCTATTATGATGATTCTAATATGATTCCCCAAAAGTGGCCGTTTTAGCTTCCCAGATTCTGCTAAAGTGGCCTTTTTATACCCCCTGCTGTGCCGTTAGCGAGATTGAGTAACAAACATCCATTATGTATAAGTACGTTCCAGAAATAACATAAGAATCTTAAAAATGCATACCTAAAACCTATACCTTACAAGAATAGCAACAAAAAACCCAATATATCGTCAGGTAAATATACCTTTCGACTGTTCTCACCGTATCATTATAATAATGACCTAAGACTTATAAAATCCCGGAAATACAGAAGAATGACAATTACTAACAACTCAAGTTTACTATGACAAAGTCCCATCATTATATATGAATGAACTTTACTTACTATCTCACTATTAACAGTTTCGTCATTATTTTGGTTGTATCGATTCGATAAACCGATTCGAGCCACGAAATCAATTGCGGTTACAGGTAAACCGACTAATACATACAGCTGAATCAGTAAGTTATGGGTTATAGAATATTTAAGTGTTGTATGTTCACTGCCCTTTTGTTTCCCTTAAGTATTTTCTTTTCATTCATCATCTGCCTAGCTTTTTCCCAGCTATATTGGGGTCGGCTTCCAGTCAAACCAGCAGCTGCCTACCAGACCTCCACAACCCGTTAACTGGGTAACACGGTACTTCTTGGCAAGACTGGAGTCAGATTTACTGGCTTCTGACAACCCGTAACAACTGCCAAAATTCTACAAATGACAGCCGGGACCAACGGCTTAACGTGCTTTCCGAGGCACGGAGAAAACTCGTTATGTTAAGATGTCACCCATCCACAGACCAACCTTGGCAAGCGTTGCTTAACCATAAAGATCGACCCGTGCGGCTGTTATTATTTAGCCACGAGCATTTTCTTTTCATTGTGCTATGAAAACTATCGGGTCGTTCTGTGGCTAGGTGACCAACCTTACACTATAGAGGCTGTTCTGTGCCTCGGAAAGAACGTAAAATCGTTGGCTGTCATTTATGGATCTTTGACAGTGTAAAGTCAGAAAGCCTGACATCAGTCTTGCTAAGGGGTGTTGTGTAACCCAGTTCCTGAGTACTGGAGGTCAGATTGGCAAACGCTCCATGTAAATACTGGTATTCAGCTACATCTGGTATAATTGAAATCTTCCCAAAACATTGCTTTAAAATTCTAGGCAGATTGATATGATAGTAGTATATTTAATAGTCGGTTAATAATTTATAACTTCGGATAGTCGAAGAACTCGGTCCAAAAGTTGGAAAATAAAATAAAGGATATTTTATCAAACGAAAATGTCAAAGATTTTTCCACCCCCAATTCTTCCGTTGATTTTATTTTCCTCATGATAGTGCTTAATGTTTTATTAGGGCATAACCTTTATTTATCATCCGCATTAAAACTTTAATACCTTCACTACATGTGACATAAACCCTGGGAAGTTTCTATAAAATCCGAGAAGATGAAACATTAAAATAGTTTTGAAAGCGAAATGTTTTTAGGTCGACGTCACACGGATGACTTTGCTCATAGACATATAGTCCTCCTGACCGATTTTGGCCATGACGGCTAACCTCAACGGAGATTAGCCATCGGCGTGGGACATACAACACAGGTGCACTCCATATTCCAAAAGGACAGCAACTCCACACGACCGGAGAGGGATCTAGCGCAAGACCAACGCCTTAACGTGCTTGCCGAGGCACAGGCGTGTCACACCACCAATTTCCAAACTCCGGACTGTCACAGAGAAATCCCAAATACAAAAGCTCAATAACACTTTTGGCCCGGCCTGAGAATCGAACCCAGTTCTTTACGCTTGGCAGTGGCGCTTGCCACGTGATCAACGGAGCAGTCAGTAGAAGATAGCATTGTATCCAAGCAAACCAACTTCACGGAGGGACTATTAAATGTCACATCGAAGTGGTCAGGTGCCCCAAACTAAAAGACATTTTATGAACGAGCACGGTTATCTTAAAGTCCACAATGTAAGACATTGGCATGCTCTACCAAAATATTATGTGCTCCAGTCAATTAATCTGCCGACCCTTTTCCTAACTATTGTGGGGTCGGATTCTAGTCTAACCGGATGCAGCTGAGTACCTTTACATGAAGTGACTTCTTGTCTGACTCTGACAACCAGTTACTAGGTAATACTATCCCTTGGTCAGATGCCTTGGCTTTGACGACCCGTAACAGTCGTTACGGCAGTCGCAAAAGAGATCTTTGGCAGTTTTTACGGCTCGTCAAAGCCAAGCCAAAAAAATGACAGCCGGGACTAACGGCTTAACGCAGCATACTCGATAGATACTTCTGGAAGTATCTCAGTATGTTAAGATGGTCACTAATCCACAGACCGACCTCGGTAAGCGTTGCTAACCTTGTTGTATTATATAGCCAATTTGATTTTAGAAAATGTACTTTTGACAAACGCAGTCGCTGATAGAATGTGACGTTAATGTTATGCTCTTAGCGAACCAACCCAATGACGGTTTTACTAAATTATTGGTGCTACATCTCATGACTAATTTGTCATGTGGTCACTAGTACGAGTTTTTTTTTTGTTTTCAAGAATGGCAAATTATCAAATGACTCCTTCCACTCTGGGCAGAGCAGAAGGGAGTGTCAGACAGTTACTGACTAAAACCCATCCGTGTGCCCTGTGTTCCAGGGCCACGTTGACTCTATCAAACAAATTCAACCCTGGCAGCACTTGTACGAGCTACGCTACTGACCAGAGTGCTCATTTTAGTAATTTTCAAGCATCGTTCGCATTCGCATCTCAATCGCAATCTCTCAAAAATATATGAAAATTAAGACATTTTTGACAATTTGCGAATGACATGCGAATGCGTACGTTTTAGCAGAATTGGCCTTCTGGTGTAGCAAGCGAAGGGTACGTATCAAAATCCCGAAAGTTCATAATACCTATGGTTGAAATACCGACGTCCAAAACACCGAAATTCAAAATACCGAAAGTTTTAAATGTCGATAGTCGTTATATCGAAACACAAAATACCGATGTTCAAATGCCCGAAAGGACGAAATCCCGAATGGACGAAATCCCGAATGAACGAAATACCGATGGATGAAATCCTGAATCAGAGTATCGAATGTCCTAGGTTAGGTTAGGTTAGAACAGTGTAAATAAACGCGCGAAGGCGAGCGAGCGAAGCGAGCGTGCCGCAGGAGCGGCCGCCGAGCGCCACATTCCCTCTATTTTTACAAGTTATTATTGTTATAATACGGTGGCAATTTCGGGATTTTGTACCTCGGGATTTTAAACTTCAGGATTTTAAATTTTCGGGCAAATGAACTTTCGAGATTTTAAACTTTCGACCAAATAACCATTCGGCGTTTCAATTATCGGGATTTCGTCCATCGGTATTTTAAAATTCGGTCTATTAAAATTCGGGATTTTGATACGTACCCCAAGCGAATGTCTTTCTCAACAGATGTTTTTTGTGGATATTATTTATCAAATAATTAGTTAATTTCTGCAAAATCTATGGTAGCCGGTAACCATGGACACGTAGCTTTTATGTAGGATAACTTAGAAAGTAAATAGAAAAAGAAACACTGATTGCCAACACAACAATTAATATGTTGTGGAATAAATATTCAGAATAAAATTAAATCTAGTACTGCTGAATGATTAGTGTTCGATTGTGTAACAATTATTATTTAATTATTTGGAATATCATGTGAATAGATCACGTGATATTCTACTTAAATTAAAGAAAATTTGTTTTTTCGAGATACACACAGGACAAATAAGAAATTAAAACAAGTTAATAACTAATACACACAAAATCTTTGATCTTTGCCACGAAAATATCGCATAAAACAGATTAGGTAGGAACTCAAAATGGACCGCGAACTTCTATAATATTTATTTGCCGGCGAGTTGTTTTGTGAAGATACATTCTAAAATAGGATTACGTATACAGTAGCTTCCGGGCAGAGCCAGGATACACATATATTATTCACTGAGTAACCTTATTCCAGCGCCACTAAGTTTAAACCTCGATCGATCCAGCTTTCACGCTATGAATACCGTTTGAACGAATTATGTAGCGTTTTAGGGTAGCGTACTATGGTTTTTAACGAGAGAATTTTTTTTTAAAGTGAATGAAATTTTTATGCTATTTACTTGCTCTTTTGATGTCATATACATGTCCAGACTCTTCATTGAAGATAATGACTATTCTGAAAGGACGTTAAGGTATTGCCCATGTTGAATCAGCGGGTCTATCGAGGCCACTTTAGCAGAATCATTTTAAGTGCAAGGCTGATTGGAAAAATATTTGACGGGTAGTGTGATGTGCTTTCTGATTCTGCTAAAATAGTCTTTTTAGGCCACCAGATGGAGATTCGATTGTCACATTTTAATAACCGCTCATTGCTACAATAGGCACTTACTTCCAGCAAATACATTGGGCAGTCGTTAAAAAGTCTATTTCACAAATTGTGTCAGGATGATGGGGGAAATGAGTCCTCTTGCTTCGTGTTTTTATATGCATTAAGTAGATATGATCACCAATCCATTTCCCAAAAGTGGTCCTTTGATCCGTTTTACGAACCATTAGGACGGCCTTGGACGTATACAGTCTATCTCGAGGTTAACGAAAAAGCCTCAAATCAAGTACATGGCAATCGATTGAACCACATCAATAAATAATTCACAAACATAAAATGTAATCCACAATTTTCGATGTTCTCTTTTTATCAATTCACCGCATGAATTTCGATTTAGCGTCGGGTTTACTGATTACCTTGTATTTGTTCTAGAAAAATTGGATTGTATGGAATGACACAGAATAGGAAACTACAGAAGATCAGCTTCAAACAGCGAGCAAAAACAGGTGCACGCCAAAGACGCGTACGTACGGCGGCGATACAAATGCTACGCTTGCACTCGCTGCACAGGAAGCGTGTCTATGTGTGCGTGCATTTTCTCTCGTTGTTTGGAACCGACCTTCTGTACTCTCATATATTGTGGGAATAGCCTCGGGACATAAAGCCCTAATTATTTGTTTGTCATTATCTGTTCATCAGAATCTGACCTTTGAAAGGTCGTGTGTACACGAGAAATTGGAAACGTGGATTTTGAAATGTTCGTTGTCTTGTTTGAGTAGACATTTTAATTTCGTATGCCGTCTTTTTATACGTAGGTACGTTTTCGTGTGTACATATGTTAGATGAAAATCCAAAAACAAATGCGAATTTTGCTAGACCAGCTAGGAAAGTTTATAGAAAGAACCTAGATACTCGTACTGCGCAAATGCCTTTAAACTGCTAACAATTACGAGACTTCCATGCAAATGCTTCCTCCCACCCTGTTACTGACCACAACAACCTCACCGTCCATTTCCAGTAATTAGTATTATCTAATTAAAGCAGTATTCGAGGCGCTAATTACAAAAACATTATAAAAGTGAGTACAAATTACGGCGGCACCCGGTAAGGTTCTAACATTAAGGGGTGAAATGTTTGGAGACGAGGCAATGATTATGACGAATGGCGTCAGAAATTTAATTATGTTAATATTACGACTGCCACTATGGATTAAAGGGACTCGTATTTTTGCGGAATTTAATCTTGGGTTGAAAAGCTTAGCTTAGTTTCGTGACGGATTATTTTGATGATACTGAATATTATAATTGTTATTCTCTCTCTACCAACGGTTGTCTTCGAAATATTACTGTTAGTGGTAGGCCGGCCGTTGTGTCATCCAGTGTAATGTTTCTTCATATATTTTTTCTGTAATTTGTACAATATGGTGTTCATAATTAATAATTTTCAGGTTTATGATTTATTGGACTTTTTTTAGGGTGTCGTACCCGAAGGGTAAACAACGGAACCCTATTACTAAGCCTCCGCTGTCCGTCCGTCCGTCCGTCTGTCTGTCAGCAGGCTGTATCTCAAGAATCGTAATAGATAGAGAGCTGAATTTTTCACAGATTGTGTATTTCTATGGCCGCTATAACAACAAATAATAAAAATTTTGGTTTATGGTACGGAACCCTTCGTGTGCGAGCCCGACTCGCACTTGGCCGACCAGACCAGACCAGCAAATGGTATAATTACAATCATCGAAAAAAATATAGGTAAATAAAACAACTAATCACGATATAAATCTTGGTCAGCAATTTTTGGTGCATTGAAAGTAAAGGAGACAACGTTTCTGAATACGCGCATAGTTACGTAAACACGTAAATAAAAAGCGTGAAAAAAATATAGCATATAAAGTTATAGAGTAAAACACAGTCGCGCTTATGAACTCCAGCAAATATCATCCTTTCTGCCCAAAACCAAGGAGCTCATTATCACAGTGTCAAATTGATTACAATTTACAACCTTCCCCACATTGTGTTTCAAGTACCTAACTTGGGTTCCGCATCTTAAGAGGTAGAGAATTAATAATATTTTAATTGGACCCTTGAACGCTCTATGCCATTATTTATCGGTGTTTCTCTTTGAATCCCGCTAAAGTTTAATTGGAACGGTTATGTACTTTGAATTGCTCCCAGTTTCCCGAAACGGACTACAATTGAAGTCCTGGAGAACATAAAAGTACTTAAGTTTGAGAAAAATAAATATCGCTGCCTCCAAGGTCTTGCTTAATGAAGCTGAGGTTGGAAGTTTAACATTTATGAACTAGTTTATAACTGTGTTGCTTGGTTTATGGATGCAAGGTTAAATGTTAATAGTGATATAATCGAAGACAGAGAGATCTTTCTGATATGTTATCTTTGGGGTTGTTATTTTAAATTTAAGTTACTTGTTTTCTTTTAATTTTGTGTTTTTGTGCGTCATTTCTGGCAGAATAAACGAATTTTCTTTCTTTATTTCAAAGTCAACTTTGTTGTTGGCTTTATAAATTTTCAGGTTCACGGTCTTTTGATGCAGACAGTTGCTCTGTAGTTGGAACTTTAAAAGTCCATTACTGTCTATACGCTTAACGTGCTTTCCGAGTCACTCATCCACAGACCAACCTTCGAGAACCAAGATCGACCCGTGCGGCTGTTATTATTTAGCGACGAGCTTCTAAATAATATTGGTTAAATATTTGTTAGAAAATAGGTGGAGTAACGTTGACCGTGCGGCGTTCGGTTTGGAACAAAAGTGTGGGTCGTCCAACAGCGAGATGGATAGACGACATTGATGCCATTGCGAGTAAAACCTTTTTGAGGGTATTACAGGAACGTGGGTATAGACACAAGAAAAGAAATGCTTATGCACGACAGTGAGTGAAGTCGGGCTGCGGATGATGATGAAAGCATAGTATACTTTTTCCCCAGTAGTCAGTTCCGTAGGTCATCTCCGACTTTCGTTCAGAAGACGCAACTGGTAAAAGCTAGTTCTGTTAATAACCTTAGATACAGCTATTAACAATAGCTATAATGCAGCGATCACATTGGTCTGGACTTTTGAAAAGAGAATTTGACCTCTGAATTTGTGTTGGTGTTCTTCTCAGGGTAGACCCTGAAACACCGGCCTCATCTAGGTTAAAATGATCAAAAAAAGACGCGTAAAAATGTTCTGTTTAATCCACTTACATAATAAATTGCATCTATCATTTATCACCGTCTGCCAATAAAGCCTTACCCTGCAGGATAAGTTTAATAGCATTGCAAATGCAATATATCAATGCATGACAATGATGCATAGGCCAATACGTATGTCCGAACGTATTGTTGATAGTCACGCAGTGAGATGTACCTTGTCTTTGTTTGACAATAGCTAAATACGAGTACATAACCTACATGTGTAGGAAGTAAAGGTTTACACGTAAACACATTCAGCCCTATTTAAAAATCTTTTTAATCGTGTGCCATCTGTACTTATTTATTTATATCTACTACATCTAACTACATTTATATTTATACAAAATCGAAATAGGCTCAGGTGTCGAAGTATTTCTCCACATCGCTGTCATCAGAAAACGTGGCCAGAAGACTGGCAGCTTAAATAATGATGAGCACATTCTGAATTCAAATTCTCTATACATTTTTTTTTTAATCTGCCATCCCATTCAATAGTTTTTACGTATGAGATACTAATTACTCATGGCCCTACATTAGTTATTGAAGTTGCAACAGGTAAAGTCTATTAATTTCTTACTGTAATTTAATTTATGAAGTGAACCAAATAATAAGCAAAATCGAATTAAACCCGTCTGTAGGGTTGAGTCATTAGACCCAGGTCACACCAACCATCACCGTACACTGGGTGCTAAAGAATTCCCCACCAGTAATAGAACAGACTGACTTCTTCATAAATTGGAAGAAGAAAAAGTGTTGCACCGACTACAAGTAATATGGGAGACAGGGAATGGAAGATAATGGGTTGGTACTGAAACCGCATTAAATACACACACACGTTATTTGTATGGTTTATCTGTTTTACGGAATGCATCATGCCTGGTGCAAATAAACTAACTATCTTTATTTATTTTACTGTTATCATGAAACCCATTGATCTATCAGATCATCACCAAAACTAGTTAACAGCTACTATATAAACAAAACAACGATTTCAAAAACTACGTCTAGTACGATACGAATACAGTGTGGGATTCTCTTTGGAAAATAAGGAAAATCGACGCCATGACAGTTTGTGAAAAAAGTACAAGGGCACAAGTGATTGGGGGTTTGTTTGTTTATCTATTTAGCGATCTGTGAAGTAGACGGCCATGTTTTGATACGTATGTTTTGTGTGTTGACGAGCTTTTTGTTTCTCTAGGTCAATAGGTGTTTTGTTTTGAATAGATCGCGTTTTTGTGGTCGTGAGACAGAAGTTTCCTTTCGTATATTATTCGGAGTTGTGTATTCTTTTGTTTTTTCTTTCGCGTGAATTTCTTTTTATTGTTATTTTTGTCGTAATGATGTGAGTAATGTTTATTAGAAAAGTTCAGGTCGTTAAATAATAGTGAACAATCTTGATTTGTCTTTTGATTCTTTTTATTTAAAAAATGGTTCAAAAATAAAATACAATTAAAACTCATGTAAATACAATACTAAGGATTACTAAATCGATTGAACCATTTGTTTAAGCAGTAGTTTGTTTGTTTAATATGTGTTTGTGTAAGTGACATGAAGATTGTTTACCTTTTTTTATCTACCTAAACCTGTCTAGTATAGTTGATTTTTGAGGTTAGAGAGCGTGACAGTTTCACGTTAAATACTGATGCAAAATCAATCAGGTTGTTCACATAAATTTTTACTTTTCCTGTCTCGAAAGACAAGAAAAAGGAATGAAAAAAATGCGCACAATTTAATCAGCCACTGTACAGGTACCTATATATTTATAAATTAAGGTAAAAACACACACTCACCGAGAGCTCATAAAGTTACGCACATAATTACACACTTATCTACATAACTTGATGGGGCGTGAAATTTTATAGACGTTTTGACTTTATGGCCTGGCCGTGAGCAAACGTTTGAATAGGCTGCCAGGATTTTTATGTTACTGTTACCTAATATTTAGCTTTTTTTTCTAACCTATATTGTCCCACGGCTGGGTAGTTTTTTGGTGTTTTGCCACCTCCTTCCGACAGGAATGAGTCTAAATCATCACGCCATATGCCAACCTTTCTTTAGCTTGCCTCGGCTACGACGCCCGACGTATAATTGGTATATGAATGGACAAAGTACTGGAATCGAATTGAAATAAAAAACACACATATTTATTTATTTTCGCGTAATTGGACTCATCGTGTTACATAATAACAGCAGCACGGGTCGATATTCAAGGAAAAAGCTTGCCGAGGCCGGTCTGTGGTTGAGTGACCATCTAAACATTGAAAGACTCCTCTGTGCCTCGGAAAGCATGTTAAGCCGTTGGTCCCGTCTTTCCAATAAGTCCTGTATTACCCAGCTACAGGATTGTGGCGGTCAGCTAGGCAGTCGTTCCACGTCAAAAACTGGTATTCAGCTTCTTCTTCTTCTTATCGTGTGGGTAGTAAAGTCTAACGACCCCACATACCTTAGTGTCAGAGTTTCTAAACCACCTGAAGGACCTTTGACATGGTTTATTTGACGACCGCCATTTGGCGGCCGGGACCGCCGGCTTATACGTGCCTTCCGAAATAAGGAATCATCTTTTTATCAGACAATCAGGTAATTCAAACCTGCAATGTCCTAGTAAAACTGGAAATAACTTTATAAAGTATACTTTTTTTTTTTTTTTTTTTTTACTAATAATAGGCACGCGCTTGACCACCATCTCACCTGATGGTAAGCGATGATGTGGTCGAAGATGGAGCACGCCTGCCTAGAAGCAACCTATTCACTCTTGACTTAAAGACTCCCAGGTTGTAGCTATCGGGAAACACAGACTCTGGCAGGGAATTCCACTCCTTAGCTGTACGCATTATGAATGTGTTCCCAAAACGTTTTGTGCGTGTGGGTGGGATGTCCACCATGTACCGGTGGCGCATCGCCGTTCGTCTTGTGGTCCGATGATGGAACGGGCTTGGCGGAATTAAATTATGCAATTCCGTCGCACATTCCCCAAAATGCAACCGGTAGAAAACCGACAGGCTAGCAACTCGTCGTCGATGCTCAAGACTTTGGAGCTTCGTCGCGACGAGCCTCTCATTGCCAATGATCCTCTTGGCTCGTTTCTCAATTGACTCAAGGGCATCAAGCTGGTATCTCGCAGATCCGTCCCAAAGATGAGAGCAGTATTCCATACACGATCGAACTTGCGCTTGATAGAGTTTGAGCAGCTGTTCCGGCGTGAAGTACCGTCTCACCTTTGATAGGATCCCCAACTTCTTTGCAGCCACTTGAGCTTTTGCCTCTATGTAAGGGCCAAAATTGAGAGAAGATGTTAATGTAACCCCAAGAAGCTCAAGTTGGTCGGTTATCGGCACGGTTGCACCTCGGAAAGATGGAGCTGGGTGGAATTGGCTCCTTTTGGCGGAAAATAGACACGCTTGGGTCTTAGCAGCATTGAACTTGACCAGATTGGCATCGCCCCATTCAGAGACAGCCTGTAAGGACACATTCAAGCGCTCAACCATAGCCTCCCGAAGAGACCGGATCTGCGACCCACCAGCTCGTGCGTCGGACACGTATCTCTCAGCAACAGTGCTGTCGTCTGCATACCCAAAGGTACCGGGTTTAAGCAGATCGTTAATATGCAGCAAGAACAGTGTTGCCGAAAGCACCGACCCCTGAGGAACCCCGGCATTAATATCCAGCAGTCCAGACGAGCAGCCATCTATGACCACTCGGATAGACCGATCCCTCAGGAAATCTGCAATCCAATCACACAAACCGGCGGGCAGACCGAAGGAAGGAAGCTTACTAATAAGGCTATCGTGCCAGACCCTGTCGAAAGCCTTCGAGATGTCAAGGGAGACCGCTAGTGCCTCCCCGTGCTTTTCTATGGCTTCACTCCAGATGTGAATGGCATACGCTAGAAGATCCCCAGTTGACCGATTTCGGCGGAACCCGTATTGTCGGTCACTAAGGATATCATTTCCTTCTAGGTACGCCAGGAGCTTATGATTCAGCACGCGTTCCATAGTCTTACAGAGTATGGACGTTACCGAGATGGGTCTATAATTCGACGGGTCAGCTCGACTACCCTTCTTGGGCACGGGTTGCACGTTAGCTTGCTTCCAAGCCTTCGGCACCTTTCCAGTCTCAAACGAAAGGCGAAATAGGCGTGTCAAGATCGGAGACAACTCAGGCGCACAAGTTTTCAGAACAATTGCCGGTATCCCGTCGGGGCCACTAGCCTTGTTCACGTCTAGGTTACGCAGCACCCTACGGACGTCCTTCTGATGAATGCGAATGTTCGACATGCTCGACTCGCATCCACCAGGAGAAGCAGGGAGCCTCGCGCCACCGGGATCCAGACGCGAAGATTGCGCAAACAAGGAAGCAAACAAGTTCGCTTTCTCCTCAGCGGAGTGGGCCAGCGTCCCGTCGGGTCTCAGCAGTGGTGGTAGTGAGGGGCGGCAGAAGTTCGATTCGACCGACTTAGCCAGGGACCAAAAAGCCTTACTTCCTGCTGGGTATGAAGCAAGTTTGTTCCCTATTCGGCTGATGTGGTCAAACCGTGCCCTCCGCAACACCTTCTTGCAGGACTTGGCAGCCCTGTTGAAGGCTCTCTTCTTCCGAGTCACGTCGCTTGCTTTGCACGTGCGAGCGTCGACCCATGCCAGATAAGCCGCGTGCTTAAGCGCATCAGCGCGATTGCACTCGGCACCAAACCATGGACGAGCTTCGCCAGACATAGTTATGTCAGAGAACGGAATGTAGTACTCCATTCCCCTCCGCAACACATCCGTTACGGCGTCTGCGCACGACGAAGCATCAGTCGAAGAAAAGTAAGTAGGCTGCCAAGGATAACATGCGAAGAAAGATCGCATGCCATCCCAATCTGCTGACCTGTACCGCCATACCCGCCGTGTGCCTCTTGGGCTAGGATCGGGCGGGGAGTAAACGGACACAGACTTCACCAGACAGTGGTCGGAACTACCCAGTGGTGAAGAAATCGACACCGAATAGCGGTCTGGATCCGTTGTTAGCAAAAGGTCCAAGCAATTGGCAGTGTGCGAATCAACACTTCCCGTGGGAATCGAACTCACGACCACCGGGTCACAAGGCAAATGCCTAAACCAGTCGACCACGGAGTTAAGTATTCAGCTGAATCTGGTTTGAATGGAAGCCGACCCCAATATAGTTGGGAATGCTAGGCAGATGATGAGGAGTTAAAGTGTCAGTAACAACTTACTTACAAACTATGTTCGAAGAATAACTGTCTTCCTTGAATGAATCTCTATTGTTATTAAAGATACCTACAGATATTTTCATCCATTTGAATAGGTTAACATAGCCGTCAACTAACATGAAAAGAGATAGTTTAGAAATATAACGCATGACTGATGTTCGAAAACCGTTTCTCATCAACTTACCGCTAATTTAGAAGCTGATTAGTTCATAATGGTTCAATCATTTGATTAACTGGTCTACAGAGGATTAAAGTCATATAATGGGCCGTGTATACGAGGAACTGTACTGTTGTTTCTCTTTAAGTGGATGCTATAATTATTTAAATCTCATCATGTATTTTATTTTGTGTTTCCAAAAGGAATCTACGGAAATATTGGATTGATTTAAAAAAATTCTTCACGAATAAAGACACAATTTTGAATCCTTCAAAATGATTATACAAAGACATTATTCTAGAATCTGCAGTTTGATCCTAACATGGTGACCTCTCGGGCGAGTCATTTTCAGCTTGGCCATCCAATAATTCAAACACTAAATTTAAAATTTTACGCCTGGTGCTTAGATGAGGGCGCTTTAGGAGGTAACGTAGACACTATTTTAAAATAAATCAATAAGTATATCGTTCTTGACTCAACCACTTCAAATGTGAAAGTTATTATTTGTGTAATACCGACAACACCGACATACCAAAGACTACAGAAATTAATTGTTGAGTGTCGCAATCAACTTTTTACTGGAAACACTTTTAAATTGTATAATTAAACCAAATACGCTACAAACCGTATCAAGAATTAAAACGAACACTAAGTTAAAACCCAATTTAACTAAAAACTTTAAAGTTAATTCCACGGGCACTCATAAAAGTGACAATTACAATTTTTTATAAAGGGAAACTTATAAAATGAGGTTCTTAAATACAATTTTAGGTATGTTTGATGAAAATTAGAGTTTATTTATTTATTTAATTATGCCCCTCGAACGACATATTCACAAACATATTTTTTGGGGCACTGTTACAATTAAACTTACAATCTAGAGTGAATTTGTCACTTAATAAGAAAGCTTTTCCTACCCATTAACAGTTTGAGAGTTAAATTTTGAACCAATTAATTTCTGTAGTGTCAAAGCTACGTATTGACTTGCGAGCAAAGTATATCCCTCCAAAAACCTTTTCATGTAAAGTAACGCCAAGAAGAGAACATATTGCGTGCACTATTAAATAGTTATCAGATCTTATAGAGAGCCAAGCTCTTAACTCTGTACGCCCTAACCTAGCACTCTTTATCTCTCATCTTAACGTATTGCGATCTGCGTGACTCCTAAACTGAAGTATTTTACAAACCCCACACTTTAGTCAAAATGTGTGGCTTGGCCATTTCGTTACTCAAGGACTATTGGCACAAAATTAACGCCCGCAAAAGTGTCTACGTCTCTCTTATGCTTTTAATTTACGCCAAACGGTAAGGTACTCTAGGTTTTATAAGGTCAAGAAATATGCTTACAAACATCACCTGACCACACTTCATTATTGGGCGGTCCCTATCGTAAACAACCTTTGTACAGATCAAAATGCCGTACGTGGGCCAACGTGGCCATTGAAAGAGAATTAGTGTGTCAGCTGCTTCCCCTCCCACGCACTTTGTAAGGCGATTGAACGGAATGTTGTTATGTAGGACACTTGATATTGTTGTTGTATTTTATTAGGACCAATCCTTTGTGGTGAATGCATTAATATTTACTTAAAATTTAGACGCAGCGTTGGAAGGTCTCCCACAAGGTGGACCAATGACCTGGTAAGGGTCACGGGTAGCCGATGGATGCGTGACGCAAAGGACCGGTTGTTATAGTGACACTTGGGGAGACCTATCTCCAGTAGTGGACGTCTTTCGACTGATATGATGATAATGCTAAAAATTCAAGAGACATCTTTTCAGTGTGAGACAAAAGAAGTAGGTAAGTATCATAATTTAACGCACCAAGCCAGGTGCGTTAAATTATGACTTAAGACTATACATATAACAGAATGTAGATATAAGTCTTAAATAATGATTGTCGTTACAAGTTTCGTAGATCTTCGATTATTACCCAAAGATCATTAACTCTATTTTATCCGGAAAACTAGCACTATTGCCTCACGTTTAAAATTTGCTGATTCAAGATAGCAATAAAACGCGCCTCATTCCAAACAAGAAATTACCTAGCACTCTTCCAAAATCTCGGCACTAAAAACCCAAAACAAACATCCACCTAATTCAAGGTCATTATCAAGGACAACTTGGCAGAAACGCAAAAAAAATGCTTAAATATACATGAAAAATCACGTAAGCATTATAAAAAAAGCTTCTACCCACAGCGGGGTACATGTTTTGGAGGGGCGGGGCACGGCTGGGTTCCTCTATTGATTTTGCACCCCCGCGCCCCCGCCATACCCCGCACGCATCTCACAACTGTTGCTTAACTCTGGCTGGAGAACAGTAGGTCAGTTAGATTATGTGATTTTGAAGTTGGGTTTTTGTGGTGACTTGATGGTGAAAACGACTTATGACGTCAGAAATTAGTCTCTTAAGACCGAGTTTTATTGTTCGGTAGTGAACCAATGACAATGAAAATTTTGGACACGTTAAAATGCGTTTTTCTACCAACTGTTAGTTATTAACTACTGTTACTTATTAAACCATTGAACCTGCTAAATATTAAATTAAAAACGCTAATCAACTAAATTTAGGTGCCATAAATGTAAGTATCTATGGATCAAAAACTCGCTCTTTGTCAATCTTAATAGAGTGGTCGTAGTAGTTAAGGTATCTCGACTTTAAACCCATTTAGGATCTAGATATTTTTTAGACTGTACTCCCTAGGCCCATGTGAATTAAAATATTTTGAATTTGTTCTGCAAGAAATGATGTTTGAGTTTCAAGCTACTTTAAGGGCAAATGACTTAAAATTCTATTTAGGAGTTGTTATTGAACATTAGGTTCAATGCACATGGAAAAACAAATATAACTTTTTTCAAGTTAGGCAAAAATAAAGTATTTGTACTTTACAATAACGCTGTTATTCCTTACTTCTTCAAAATTTTCAGACTCAAGGCAGTCATAAAATTGGTGGACAACAACAAACTGCCCTTCTGTGTGTCCTTCGCAAGGCACTATGCATAGGTACAACGGCCTTGGAGGAAGCCTCGAGGACATTCGAATCTGTCAAAACTGTATACGGATATAGTAAATCATATAAAGGTTGCCATGGTAACAGATAACAGCTGAGGTTATATTCTGTTGAAATTCTTTTTCAGCATATTCTGTCGAATACTTTTTGCAGGCTTGCTCATTTTCGAACGCGGCGAAATATGAGAATTTTGTTTTGGATAAATGGGGTACAACAACCCCAACACACATATCCATATAGTATAGATATTTGTGTGTTGGGGAAGTTGAAAGTCCTATTTTATACCAGACGGCACATTCTACTATTTATATGAAGCTGGTCAACTGAAGTACTTTGGAAGTTCCCAAGTGCTTCAGTTGACCAGCTCCTCAATATCAGCAGAACTTTACGCTTTGAACTGCATCGACCTGAAACTGGGGCCTCTTAGTAAATGGGGATTTTCTTCGCCAAGATATCATAGTAATACAGAACTATGATAAATTAATTGGTTAGTAATTAATCAGGCTCTTGTCAAAGAGGGGTTTACGCAGAATCTGTCAGTAAAGTTACTATTATCAATCATTTAGGATACGATCAGAACGTTGTTGTCATGAGGAAATGTAAATAGGCTCTTGTTGATGTAGGCCTATAATGGTTGATGATATAGCTAGAAGGAGGTTACTAGTAACTGAGCTGATGAGAAATAGATAAGAACACTATGTCGCGCCTCATCATCATCATCTGCCTAGCCTTTTCCCAACTATATTGGGGTCGGCTTCCAGTCAAACCGAATTTAGCTGAGTACCAGTATTTTACGCGGAGCGGCTGCCTACCAGACCTTCACAACCCAGTAACTGGGTAACACGGTACTTCATGGCAACACTATGTCGCGCCTACCCCAAATAAAATGGTAGATACATAAGGGCGTGGGAATGATAACACAGTAACTTGCTTATTGTGTGTTGGCGATTTTATCCGTACATATTTTGGTAAAAGGGTTGCTGGGGAGTTTGTTGCGCTACTTCTTTCCACCCAAAACACTAGAGTGTGGCGATGGCCGGGTGTTTTGGGGGACTATCTTTATGTAAAACTAGTTGACTTGCGCAACTTCGTTTGCGTCACAATTTTCATTACTGCTCCGCTCCTATTGGTCTTAGCGTAATGACATATAGCCTATAGCCTTCCTCAATAAATGGGCTATCTAACACTGAAAGAATTTTTCAAATCGGACCAGTAGTTCCAGAGATTAGCGCGTTCAAGCAAACAAACAAACAAACTCTTCAACTTTATATATTAGTATAGATCAGAACTACAAAAGTGCTGAAATGACTTTTGATTTTGGTACTACGAAAAGAAAAGGAAGGTGCTCTCATTCTTCGTTGTGATAAATAGTCGTGTCTTCACCGTATGAAAAAAGGCAACGAGGCAATACCAGATTGTTATATTATTATATTTACACTTAAAAAGAAAAGCTCTTCAAAATCTGACTTGTTAAAAAAATGCCCGAACTTTACAAAGCTTCATCTTTGCTACCTTTTCAGTTTAATGATCTCCAGAGGCTTAGACAATGTGCCATTCTATCAGCGAATGCGATTTTCGAAATGCCAAAATACAAAAGATTGATCACGTGACATTTCGACAGCATTAATTTGTCAATCCCGTACATTTTTGACGTTTTGACAATCGCCTTCGACACGCTACCGCTGACAGAATGTCACTTGTCTAGAGCCCCTGGTAGCATAATTTACCAACGTAGAAACTCATAGCCAGAATCCTACAATACAGTAATATCATCTTGAGGTCAGTTCCAGGGTCCCTAATGTGTTCTCCGGGTCTGAATGTAATGCAAACATTAAGTGGAATTTATGTAATGAGGGACAAACACTTTATGAAGGACAAGACACTAGTAGACAAGTAAATGCTGAGGCTGTGGTCACCATTATGGTTATACTGTCCGCTTTGTTAAGAGCTGGTTTTGAACTCATTAGCGAATATGATTATTGGGTTATTTGTTGTAATGGAAAGTCCATGTTTTAAACGTAAGTTGGCAGTAGTCAACAAATTTAAACGACAAGATTACAAAAAAACCCGCCAAGTGCGAGTCGGACTCGTACACGAAGGTTTCCGTACCATAAACCTTTACTTTTATTATTAGTTGTTATAGCGACAATAGCAATACACAATCTGTGTAAGTTTCAACTCTGTACCTATTATGGTTCTTGACAGCCCCCTGAAAGACAGACGGACGGACGGACGGACAGCGGAGGCTTAGTAATAGGGTTCCGTTGGTTACCCTTTGGGTACAGAACCCTAAAATAGAATCCGCCATTCACCGATCCTCAGAAAAATAAAGTGCACACAAACTCTACTAACACATTCGTTAATATTAGTAACTTAAATAGTGATTGTATGACATCATATTTATTTATTATTCCTTTGCAAGAAATGATTGTAATTTTCTCATACAGATTTCGTTAAGCATGGAAAATACTTTTCTATTTTCACACGAGTGTCATAAGTTTGAAAAAAACCTCACAAAAACTAACATAAGCAGAAATATAATGATATTTCTATTCTTTCTCTGTCTATGCAGTTAGACTGCGGAACTCACTTCTGCCCAGCATTCGTGACCTAAAATCTATTTCTCTTTTTAAGAAACGCTTTATATATTTATTTATTATATATTAATGTAGTATTCGGTATTTTATATTTTGTAAGTATATTTTTGTATTATTTATTTGTACTTCAGTTTTAAGGCTTCACATACCTACTCTTCTCTTGTTCTTACACACTATTGTCTAAATTTATTTTTCATTTCTCCTTTCGCAGGTCTGCTGGAAGAAATTTCTTTGGAAATAAGCAGTTCCTTTGGACTCTTAATTATAATTTTCATTATAACTGTATATCTGTGTGTACATAAATAATAAAATAAATAAATAAATGATACTTTTACATTATTTATAAATCCAGCGATTTCAGCGTATTCACATTTTGTTACTTTTGTATTTTATTTTTACAAAGGTATAACATATTGGGACTCACGTAATAACCGTAATTACGTTTGTTTCCAAACCATAACTCTCCTTAATGTCCAAGCAGCAGGTGGTTAAACACAATACCATAAAAAAAAAACAATTAAGTACCTACAGCTGGGTTACAGTTGCGTATTATTTGAACTGTCAACCTTAAAGCTGAAACATTATTATTTCAAACTTGAAAAAATTATTCTAAACAATTGAATGTTGTAGTTTTATGTAAATAATTTTTCTTTGACAACGATTTTTGTACAAGCAGTAAGAAAAATACCATGGAATTTGAAATAAGCATAATAATCAGCCTATAATGTTCCCACTGCTGGGACACAGGCCTCCTCTCGGTGAGAGGGAGTGGGCTTAATCCACCACGCGGACCCAGTGCGGGTTGATAGATGTCACATGTTTTCGAATTTTTGGTTCTAGGACATGCCGGTTTCCTTACGATGTTTTCCTTCACCGTTTTGAGAGCAGAAATAGCGATCTGAAATATTACTTCAAATCATCAGTCGGTTTTCTACCAGTTGCATTTTAGGGTATATGCGACGGAAAACGGAAGTTGAAGTTTAATTCCCTGTCGGAGTCTGTATTTCCTGATAGCTACAACCTGGGAGTCTTTAAGTCAAGAGTGAATAGGTTACTTCTGGGCAAGCGTGGTCCATCTTCAACCACATTATCGCTTACCATCAGGTGAGATAGTGGTCAAACGCGCGCCTATCAAAAGTAAAAAAAATATAAAGCTTTTCCGTTACTGAGTCATACAATGCACATCGGAAACTGCTGGTAGTAGAAAGCTGAAATTTGGCATATGGCCTTGGGGAGTGTAGGAGAGCACTAAGAGAGGACTTCTCAAAGTTCTTTTGGGAACAGGAAAAAACGGGATATGCACATACAAAGTCGCGGGCAAAATCAAGTATTTCATAAAGATCGTAAATCGTAAACGCAAACTCAGTCAGTCAAAACGAATTGCTGGAAACCCAGACTCTATGATCATATCTATTTGACAAGCAATTTGTGGTTAAAGAAAAATCTTATCCCAGAACTTTTGAGCACATTGAATATTGTAAAAAAATTGTGTCTTCAAAAGATGTACGAGTATCATGTTGTTCGAAGTTTTAAAGCCACTTGAGGAATTTCAAATTGAATATAGTATCTCTCTTGTAAGTTTTTCAGCGCAGTCCTTGACATAAGCTTGAATAAAAGCGTTTTCTTCAAGACATTGTTTGAGTTCAATAAAGCTACTAAGTTGAGAATAAAAATTGATAAGCTGGGAAGACATATTATTAAGTTTTTTTTTAGTAAAACTAAGTTTTATGGCCGAAATAAACGCTAAATAAATTATATGACAAGACATGACTTTTGGGTACATTACCAGTGGCCAGCGATGCGGAGGAATTTTTGACCCTTTATTTTAATTTTAAAAAGATATTTTTTTATTTATTTAAGTTAAATGGCATATGTGGGACTCGTATGTTATTCTGGGGTACATTCAACCCAAAAGCTTGCCGTGTCGCAATAACTTTCCACTAATATTTTATGGAATTGCTAATAACCATGGCAGGAGCGTTAATCTATAATTGTTCCAACAAAGAAGGAAGAAAACACTTATGCAAGTATTTTCTTCGTTTCGCTCCTGACAGAGCGGTCATGGTAACCATGACATTGTCCAATCGCAATAGGATATTTTACTAAAAGAATCTAACTACTCCGTCTGATAGATTTTCAAAAAATATTCGACACGTATTTTTTCTTTTATCACGTAAACAAATAATATAGAGGATACAGCGAGTTGAAGACACGCGTGACGTCGTATGGCTTGGTAAAACCAAATTTGTCTGTAAGTTAAAGATTATTCCAATGTCAGTAACCTAACATTGGTACTTTTATTTTATACCCAGTTTTGAGGGTGCCATTCATACAGTACCAACAGTTACTGAATGTAAGCGCTTTCGGCTCGTATAACTAAATGACGTTTTACAAAAACCTTTTGAAATTCTCTGCAGTCACAGGCACTCAAATGCAGAACTGTATTAAAATAATTTTTATTTTAAAGGCAAAAGGAGAGGTTTTATAAAAAAGTCGTGATTTGTAAGGCTTTGTTTTGAGTTCATTAATTTTATCTTTAAGGTTTAACTTTGACTCATGATCGTTTTTTTTTTTCATTCTTTTGGTTCTATTAATTAAACCGGCATTATGAAAGGTAAAATCGTTTTTTGTAAGCTATCTATCTAATATAAACGATCATGTAACGAGTTTTTTTTCGTTGACAGAAAGCTACAGTATGCTGAGAAAAGGCGTAATAAAACTGTTTAATTAAAACTAGAACTGTACGTTAAACCGTTGGTCCCGGCTGTCCTTTGTAGATCTTGGGCAGTCGTTACGGGTTGTCAGAAGCCAGTAAACCTGACTCCAGACTTGCCAAGATGTACCGTGTTACCCAGTTAATGGGCTGTGGAGGTCTGGTAGGCAGCCGCTCCACGTAAAAACACTGATATTCAGCTGAATCCGGTTTGACTGGAAGCCGACCCCAATATAGTTGGGAAAAGGCTAGGCAGATGAATTAAAACTAGAACTGTGCCTATATTAAAAAAATACTACAAATTCGTTGAATTAAAAAAATGTACTAAAACATATTTTTATCCCAGAAATAATCCTTTCAAACCGTTTCCAAGAATATGAACAACAAAACAAACACGATTTCAGTGAAATCTTCAACAAATCCAAGACGCAGAAAAAATATAATCCACCTTTAATCCTTTCCAAAAAAATCCGCGTTCGAAAACTCAGCGAAGTCTTTTCAAAAAACATTCGTTTGAAAAACCCATCAGATCGATGTAAATTGACACATTTCCCTATACCAACGTTAGTAGGGTCGGCTGTCTGTCACACGTCCGTGACGTCACTCCCTTCTAAATGGGATGAAACGGATCATACGTCTTCCGAACACTTTACATGGCTTTTGCATTGATATTAAACGGGTTTGAACAGGGTTGGGCGAAATTAAAAACAGATTGGAAAGGTCAACGACTTGCGAGTATTTCGTTTGAAATTTTGTGACTGGCACTGAAGAAAATCCCAGGCATTTTGCATGGCAAAAAAGGCATAACAAAATCCCTAGAAAATTGAGACTTCATAAGGAATGAACCATTTGTCACATAGAAAAATAGAGCGTTGCTTTCTTACATGCATTTGCTGTTTTAAATACCTTACGATGATCGTTTTTTTTTTTTTTTAAATTTAAGCGTACTGTACGTATATATTTTGTCTTTCCGCTGGAAATATTTGAAAAGATGTTCAAATGACAGTCTGAACCATAGGCTTAACGTGCTTTCCCAGAATACGAAGGAGGTTTCGTATGTGAATGGATGGTCACCTTTACAAGAACCAATCTCGTTAGACATTGCTTACCCTCGAAGATCGAACCGTACGGCTGGTATTATTTAACCACAAGCTAGTCTTCATTCGTAGGGCATGTTTTAGCAAAATCCATTCACCACCAATTCCGAACGCTCTAAATTCAACCCATTTAACTAAGTTTCAGTCTAACCTCGATTGCTTTAATTGTTAGGTCTCCTGAGAGACGAACGGGGAATATATCGGCATAATGTCAATAGTCTGAGTACTAATCGTCCAGCACAATGATTTGTCATTCAACTGTGGTATCTCGTTGATTACTCGGAGGATTTGCGACGTATGGATTTGAAAGCAATTATAAGTGAATACGGTGGTTGTCGAGGAGCTTGTGGCTAAATAATAACAGCCGCACGGGTCGATCTTTAAGGTTAAGCAACGCTTGCCAAGGTTGGTCTGTGGATGGGTGACCATCTTAACATAACGAGTTTCCTCCGTGCCTCGGAAAGCACGTTAAGCCGTTGGTCCCGGCTGTCATTTGTAGATCTTTGTCAGTCGTTACGGGTTGTCAGAAGCCAGTAAATCTGACTCCAGTCTTGCCAAGAAGTACCGTGTTCCCCAGTAAATGGGTTGTGGAGGTCTGGTAGGCAGCCGCTCCATGTAAAACACTGGTATTCAGCTAAATCCGGTTAGACTGGAAGCCGATATAGTTGGGAAAAGGCTAGGCAGATGATGATGACGGTGGTTGTTTATCTGAGGAGTTGCTGAGAACAATAAGGGATATAACTTTCATCGATTGTACTAATTCTTATAGGGAAAATTTTGAGAAGACTAGATACATGATCATCATTTCAGTTGAAAGACGTCTATCATCATCATCACATCAGCCGAAAGACGTCCACATAAATGAAGGTGAAAAAGCAAAAAGTTATAATAATAATAATAATAATAATAATAGTTTATTGTCACAAGAAAACATACATTAGTATACACTGTTTAACAAGACGCTAACTAACGCTGCAGAAGTCTGTATACAGATATTGTGAGCCCTGCCTCTCAAACTAGGATAACCTGTATCTTAAGAGACAGTGTTCAGCTGTGAGGTTACTTAAAAATAGGGATTAAACAACTGCGGACTGTGCCAACTTATAGTACGTGTTAACAACTTAACAATCAAATTACTCTTAAACATAAACATATTATATTTAAGGAAAAAGAAAAAATAGTATAAAAATAACAATTTCAGACTTATAAATGTGAATGGGTGAATGTGTGTGAGTATGTCTTTATGATGTATGCATGTGTGGTGAGTTTTTGTATGGGAGTAGTGAGTGTGAGGTGTTATATGTGAGTCAGTAAAAGCAAAATAAGGCAATACTAGGCAATGCATTTTAGCAGAGATTCAGTTTGTGTATAGTCCTGTTGAAGTAGCCATTCCATCAGCTTAGCTTTTAATTCAAACTTATTGCAATCCAGTATATTTAATTCTTTATGTATTTTTTTGTAGATCAGTGAGCTTAAAGTGAAGTATTGGTATTTGGCAAAAACAGTTTTGTGTCGTGTACTTGGGGGAATGTTGGTTCGTTTAGTGGGATTAGACGGTGGGACACTGGAGTGTTTTCTGAAAATGGATCTCAACACGAAGAGCTGTCGAACTGTTAGTACCTTACAATCTGAGTAGAGTTGAGTTGTTGGATAACGATAAGGTTTTCGTAGCATCACTTTCAATATTGCTCTCTGAGCTCTCTCCACTCTAAGAAAAGTAGTTTTAGCTGCACCCCCCCATACACTAATACAATACCCAAGAACTGACTGACACAGAGCATAGAACACCATTTTTAGAGTATCAGGATTTGCGGAAGCTCTAAGTGACTTAAAGATATGTATTAGTCTCAGCGTTCTCGAGGTTAGGACGTCAATGTGTTGATTCCAGCGTAACCCGGCATCAATTTGAACACCCAGGTATTTGACGTGATCGGTACGCGTGAGTGTTGGACATTGGCATGAAGATGACTGTTTTAAGCAAGTGTGCGCTATTATCGAAAAGGTGTGGTCTGGTAAGGTGTTCTGACGGATGGCGAAAGGAATATATGAGGTCTTGTTGCAGTTGAGGGTAAGCAGATTTAGGTTGAGCCAGTTTATTATTTCACGTAGTGCCAATTCCGCGTTACTTTTAACGCAATCCCATGTTGACCCATCAACTATTACCACGGTGTCATCGGCATATACAAAGATCGTTGAGTTGGGGAGGGACATTCTGCATAAGTCATTTATATATATTTGAAATAAAATAGGACCTAAGATGCTACCTTGGGGCACTCCGTAGGATAAGGTTTCATCATCACTGAAGTGATTTTCAATTTTGGTTCTTTGAGTACGGTTGTTCAGATAATCTTTGAATATTTGTAATGATATACCTCTAACACCGAGTCGCTCTAATTTGGTAACAAGTATGGGAACAGAAACTGTGTCGAATGCTTTCGAGAGATCTAGGAATATTCCTAGACATTTGGCTTTCCTGTCGAGATTCCCAGCAACCAACTGCGTCAAATCAAGTACTGCATCTTCAGTCGAGACACCGGAACGGAAACCATACTGATTATCTGCTATGATCTTGTATCTTTCCAAGAAGTTCTTAAGTCGGTTACTAAGAATCCTTTCCAAAACCTTGGAAAGAGCAGTCAAAACCGAAATGGGTCGATAGTTGTTGACACAGCTTCTGTTCCCACCCTTGTGGATTGGGTGCACAATTGCTTTTTTAAGTGCGTCCGGAAAAACACCCGCGCGGAGACAGTTATTGAAGATGTACGTCAAGGGTTTTATTAGTGTCTGACGGCTCATTTTCAGCACTATAGGCGATATACCATCCCAACCCAGCGCACAGTCATTACGTAACTGCGAAACAAGAGACTCCACCTCAGATTCGTCTGTGTCTAGCAACACGAGGGAGTTAGCGGGAGATAGTGGGATGTCATCACCGATATTCAGAACCTGACTGCTCATATCAGCGGGACACTGACTCTGTGATAGAATTTTATCCGCTAAGGTTTTCCCTACATTACTGAAGAATTTACCAACTTCGTTTATGGATTCTTTGGGATTGTCACATATTTTCAGTAGTTCAACAGGACTGGTTTTTATTTTAGCTGTATTTGTAATAGTTTTTATAGTGTTCCAAAGGGCTTTGGGGTTATTTTTTGTTTTCTCAAATTCATTCCTTTCATAGGCAATTTTTAGTTTACTAAGCAGGTCATTGCAAAAATTGCGGTAGCGTGTATACGTTTTTTTAAGAATTAGATTGTCAGGTTCTTTACTTGATCGTATATGCATTTTGTCTCGATTTTGGATACACCTCAATAAGCCTGGGGTTATCCAGGGTTTGATGGTCCTTTTTTTACTTGGAATCTTGACATACTTGGTGTGTTTAACAATGACCGGTGTTAACAAAGTTATAAAAGTATCCATCATTGTGTTTGGGTCGTCCAATTTATAAATTGCCGCAAAATCGAGGTTTTCTAGCTCTAGCTTAATGGCCTCATAATTTACGGAAGTAGAATATTGACAAGTTTTACGAGTGGGACTTGCGCTGGAGATGGTAAGGACAAGAGGTTTATGGTCTGTGATGTGTGATTCAAGAACTAGTGTGGTGGTAGGCAAGCTAGATTTTATGAACGCGTGGTCAAGACAATTTTCAAGCCTAGTAGGTAGAAGGTGGGATGGTAGCAGGCCATACGATGAATTAAGTATGAGGTAATCTAGGCTTCGATCATTTCTACTTCTCATGCTAATATCAATATTCAAGTCACCAATTAGAGCAATGTTCTGCCATGTGGAAAGTTTAGTGTAAATATTATTTAAACTATCTAGGAACATATCAAAACTTTCCCTAGAACTGAGCGATGGGGACCGATAGACTGCCACTAAAGCAATTTTTTTGTCATCCCATTGGCAAACAAGGCAGTTTCCACCCACAAACGTAGGCTCCCACACTGAGACTTGCAGGCTCTGTTTCGCATATATAACGATTCCGTCGTTCTGATTCGAGTTTATGTGTGTACGATATGATTGGAAGCCCTGTAATTTAGGTAAGTTAATGGCCTTGCTTAGCCAGCATTCGGTCAAAACGATTATATCGAAGCTAATGCGTGTTTGGTGCAAAAGTACCCGCAATTGTTCAAAGTTTTTGTTTATGCTTCGTATATTTAAGTGTAAAATTTTCGTAGTGTCATCAGAATTCTGAACAAACTTAAGGCACTCTTCTGGGTTACAAGTCAGTGAGTTGCCTACGCTTATTGAGTCTAGTTCAGAATTTATATTGTTTATTAAAGCCATTTGAAAACAGCATAAGATCCCAAGACATGACCTGATTGCTTAATATTGCAAAGAGTATGCAACTTAAGTCCAAAGAACCAGGAATGTTTTTTGCCTGTTTTTGCCAAAAATGTATATTGATAAGGTCGTGTAATTATGTAAGTGTGAAGTGTATTTATTGTTGCAGTGTGAGTGATGTTTTTGAGGGTAAGGAGTGTATGGGAGTGTGTGTAAATTTTAAGTATCTGAATTACAATAAGAGCTAACTTATTTAAAGAAAAAATAATGAGAACGGTAAAATATTGGTTAAACGAATACAAAAATGAATGCTTACTTATGGCCAAATAATCGTTTCTATTGGATAGTCACTTTTGAGCATAAAGTTTTTCTAAGCAGTGCTTGGATTGTATGGTGATGGATTTCTGGCCCTCTTCCTTACGTAGTAGGACTTTACCATTAGCCGTCCAGCAGAACTTGTAACCATTTGTATTAGCAAACGTTCGGGATTCAAAAAAGAGTTTTCTTGTGGTGCCAGACAATCGATCCGAAATGTAGATCGGTGTACGAGTTCCAGAGAGACCAATGTGCTCTGTATTCAATTTTTCGGAGTTAGCTCGGTTCTTATTAAATTTTCGGACTGCTGCGAGGACATTATTTTTGAGAGTGACGGTCTGGAATTCAGCAATGATAGACCTTTTGTCGCCGTCCTTATTGGGAATGCTATAGACATCACGTACGTCGGAAGGAAGAACATCTATATCTAGAGCCTTGCATGTGTTAACAATAAGAGAAGGCAGTGGCGGTGAATTTTTTTCAGCTGGTAACGTGTTTCTTATTTCAATAGTTGAGCTACGGGAGCTAACCTGTGTATCCATGACTTTACGTTCCAGATCCTCGATATGATTTAGTAGATTTATGCGTTCCTTACCAAGATTCTCGACTCTGGACTTGATTTCCTCGTATTTTGCATTTGTAAACGTGATACTTTTTTCTATTTCCAAGTAGCAATTGTGGATTTTTTCATTTTGCAACTTCACTTCAGCTACATCCGAACTAAGTTTATGGAGAATTTGTTCTTGATCTTTTTTCCACGATGATAACATTCCCATAATTTCATCCTTAAAATCTTGCAGCTCGCTGGAAGGAAGATGAACGCGTGGTTTTTTTGCACGAGAGGTGATATTTAAACATTCCATGTCTTGAGAGGTGTTAGTAATATCAGGGTTTGAAGCCGAATGTTGAATTTCTTTTGGCGGGGAACGTAGTGTTTTTGGCATGGTAATCGAAATACTCCAACTGACTGCTGAGTGTTTATAAAATAACAAGTGAACGCGTCGTAATACTCGTAGTCGACGACAGGCACGTAGCACTAGCACAGTGATTTGATGCGAGGTCAGTGTTCGCGTAGCACTCGTAGCTGTCAGCCGCGTAGCACTCGCCGCTCTGCCCGTAGCCCAGTCTCGTAGCACAGGTGTTAGAGGTCCAATATTTCTCGTTAATGCGTCAGCGCAGCTTGGCGTGGCGGTGTATGTTACCGACTCCCGTGCTTGAGGTGGGCAGTTCAAACCCGACGCAAACTTCCAATCGTGGCGGCCTTCAACACTTCGTTTATTAGGGACAACGAGCGTAATATTGTTGTCACTTTCGCGGGGAGTGGCTTACTCGTAAAAACGCTTTAGGAAGAAACGAGAATTTGAATAATGAATAAAATGGCTTCATAATACGAGTGTTCATACTAATGGTCTGTTGAAATCAGTTTTAAGAAAACATTAATTCGAATTATTTATTCATAGTTCCTCAAAATGAGTCATATTTTTGTTAATATGAGCCATTGACCCATACCAAGAGGTGATCGATGTGGTTTTGTGGAGAACATATCTGCACATAATTACAAAGCCTATACTCTTTCTTTTACATACAAATGACTCCACTAAAACCCTACATTCAAGACAGATGAAACTTTTTTTTATACCAAACTGGTTTCGCCTATTCTGCCAATGTCACGTAGTGCAGATGAAACAAAATACGTAGAAACGCAAATATAGCTACACCAATGCACAATAGCGGGCAGGAAAATACAGCACAGTCATTTTCTCTCGCAGCCACGCTAAATATTAAAACAAACGTACGGAACCGCGGTCTGAACGCACTGCTACCTAATTGCGACTTACGTAATGGCAAAGCATTTAAGAAGAGTTTGTCTTGTCGTAATTTTTGGTTTAAATAGGTATTCTGGAATATTATGTTTTCATTTCTACTTAGTTTTGAACTTTTTTTAAAAAGTAAGAGCTTATATTACCTGATAAAAGAAAAAACGACGTTGTTGCTGGTTGGTTACAATGCAGGGAACACTAAAAAAAGGTTTTGTACCTGGAGATGAAGCGTTGGGAGGCCTCTCACAAGATAGTCCGATAAGGTAACCGTGGCAACCCTTGGGGAAACCCTATGTCCAGCAGTGGACATCTATCGGTGCATAAGATTATGACGATGATGAACATTTGGCTTCTTAAGAAATGTTTGTAACAACCGCACTATTCAAAAACACTTGCCAAATTTGAACAAGTAGTGAGTATTTAAAACTAAAATTCTAAGCTTTTGCTAATCAATCTATCAATTTCTTTAAATTGACGGTCAGTCTGAAAGATGAAGCTCGTTCCAAAGCGTAGATGTACGTTACATTCCACAAAATGGGTATTTTCGGTTACCCTACATATTTTAGGATAACTATAAATCTATCAAAGGCTTGGGTTGGCCTCACAAAGCCATATAAACAAATAGATTTTGAGTAAGCTTTAATAGATCATCCTGAAAATTAAGACAAAGTTCTTAATGAAGACTATCTCCTACATCTGCCGCCAGCTATTTAATTAATTTATCCCTAAACAATTCATACCCATATCTTACATAATCCCGTGACTGACAGGCATCACAGCACATGGCTAATAAACGTTTATTTGCCTTCAACTATAAACTATTGAGCTTTGCGTAAACCGACCTCAATATGAATGAGCTAGCTGCGCGGTTCAGCTTGATAAAATAGTATCCTATGTGTTATTTCAGACTATAATGTAAGATCCGTTCAGCCATTCTGACGTGATTGAGTAACAAACATTAATTCATTCAAACATTCATACTTTCGCATTACAATACCTATTAATCTTCTTCTTCTTGGTCTAACGACCCCACACACTCTAGCCGCAGAGTTTCTAAACCACCCCAAGGGTCAATATTAGTATATATACTTATAGATATTAGTATAGATTGACACAATCGAAATCATGACTATCACGCTATGATGGTACGCGCAAACACAATTCTATGAAATCAATCATCATCTGCCTAGCCTTTTCCCAACTATATTAGGGTCGGCTTCCAGTCAAACCGGATTCTGCTGAATACCAGTGTTTTACGTGGAGTGGCTGCCTACCAGACTTCCACAACCCATTAACTGGGTAACACGGTACTTCTTGGCAAGACTGGAGTCAGATTTACTGGCTTCTGACAATCCGTAACGACTGCCAAAGATCTACAAATGACAGCCGGGACCAACGGCTTAACGTGCTTTCCGAGGCACGGAGGAAACTCGGTATATTAAGATGGCCACCCATCCACAGACCAACCTTGGCAAGCGTAGCTTAACCTTAAAGATCGACCCGTGCGGCTGTTATTACTTAGCCATGAGCTCCTCACAATTCTATGAAATCAATATTCGTATTAAAAAAAAAAACAGTTTTGATACAGGCCATACATTTTCGTTTTTGAACAAGATCTAAATCAAGTTGGTACCGCACCACAAACTGAATGAAATTTCTGAACCATTGATTATATGTTTAAAAAATCGGCAACAGTATTCATTGGAATACTGTTGAATTGACAGAAGAGAATATAAGGGTTGAATTGAGAACCTTCTCCGTTTATGGCACGATTGTGACATCGGATGATTTAAAAAAGGAAAGGATAATTATATTTGTTTATGTTTAGTAACTGGAAGTGGAGAAGCTCGTGGCTAGATAATAACACCCGCACGGGTCGATCTTCAAAGTTAAGCAACGCTTGCCAAGGTTGGTCTGTGGATGGGTGACCATCTTAACATAGCGAGTTTTGAAATAAATTAATTTAATTTAATTTCATTTAAAATCCGGTTTGACTGGAAGCCGACCCCAATATAGTTTTGAAAAGGCTAGGCAGATGATGAGTAACTGGAAGTAAAGATAGTTCGGTTTTTGAAAACGGCTGTTAAATTTTTGCTTCTATTAACCCCACCGATTAAAAAAAAAACTCTT
Organism: Lacanobia oleracea; assembly: GCA_950371165.1. Taxonomy (NCBI): domain Eukaryota; kingdom Metazoa; phylum Arthropoda; class Insecta; order Lepidoptera; family Noctuidae; genus Lacanobia; species Lacanobia oleracea. The sequence goes on along the minus strand of OX493405.1, from coordinate 15,410,150 downwards.
GTATAAAAATAACAAACGGTCCTAAAAAACTGTTCAGTCCATCATTGACGCAGCTGCTCTATTTATCATAGACAATTCTGTTCTGTTCATAAACAAAACAGTTCTGTCTAAACCCGCGCACTATCTAAGACAAAGTAAATTCAATTAATATCCATCGTAAAGTGCTTGTTGTTTCAAGGTCATCGACCTATTTCGACAGCTACGTCAATTAAAACGTATTTAACTCATTGAGACTTTGAACGGTAGAAGTAGAACGGTAGGATTTCTTGACGAGTCGAAATGGGTCTAAGTTAATATCTCTGGCTTTAATAGTTTAGTTCCTACATAATCTTAAGGAGTTGATTGCTTAAGAAGTAATGTGGTCTTGAGATGAGTTTTTGCTATGCAAAACATTTCTGTACTATTAACCATTGAGGAGTTATTTCAGAGCTAACTATAGATGGTGATACAGGTCATAGTTCTGTCATTATACAGACTCGTGTCTGTACTAGTCTAAAACTATACTTCTATATTATACTTATACACTTATACATATACTAATAATATTGTGAAGAGGAAATATTTGTATTTTTGTATGCAACGAATAAACTTAAAAACTACTGGACTGGAAGTAGTTCTTATTTGGCTTGCAAAATTTAACCTTAACAAACTAAGACACATAGCAAGTTAAATAAAAGCTTGCAAAAAGGTTTGTTACTCCGAAAATCGTGACCCTTAAGAACGAGTGCTGTTGGTTTATTTAACGGCCTGTTTTTCAACAAAATAATTTCCTTGTCACAAAAGCTTCCTCCAGCCAAACTTTAATTTCCGGCCTACTCTATCGCATTATTAAAACCAATGTTATTCAAGATAAGTAGAAACAATTATTTACAATACAAAAACTCATTTCCTGCTGACTTAATTTACCTTTGACCAAACTGGGTCAAACTACTGGTACAACACTAAATATATGAGAACAGAAGGTTCACGTCATACGGCGAACGAATACGCACGCACAGAATGCCTGCGTTGGCTCCATACCACGGGTCTAAAAAGGCCACTTTAGCAGAATCAGAAAGCATATCACGCTACCCGACCCTGTCAAATTTTCCCAATCAACCTTAAACCTAATGTCTTAGAGATAAAGATGAAAATTAAATTTGACAGATTGTTGTGTGGTTAATATTATGATGTTACTAAAGTGGCCAGGACGTGAATATGCAGTGCACATATATAGTATATGTTTCACGTGTGGTGAGCGCAAGCGCACTCGCGATTAGTTGTTATTTGAGAGCGTCGTACGATGTAAGCGTGTATTTATAAATCAATCAGCCTTTAAAGTTCCAGGTTCCAGGATACAGGCCTCCTCAATGGTAGATGGTGGGCTGTTAATTATTTATTATATACTTCCTCATACCTCATAATAAGGACAGGACTAACCTAGGTACATGTAGGTGTAGGTTCAAACTGCACTAAGCCCTCGTACTAGATTAGTCTAGTACGAGGGCTTAGTGCACTTTAGTTGAACTCGCATGTCTTCAAATTTTGGGGTCTACGATATGACGTTTTTCTAATGATGTTTTCCAGAATAATTTTGAAAGCAATAATACCAAAGTGAACAGAAATAAAATTACATAAAGCAACCCATAAAGTATCCACTGCTTTTCTCTTTCTATGTGTGCGGGCGTATTTTCGCTCATTGAAGAAAGCCCGACTTCTGTGTTTATTTATCTTGTACAGGCAACGTCGGGTAAGTTACAAATGAACTTCGTTCACCGATACCAATATTAACATTCTGCGGTCGTACTGCTTAAGTAAATAAAACTGAACGAGCAATTATTGAGACAGTTTGTCTTATAAATGACGAAGAATAAGAAAATGTAGGTAAGTTAAATACTTAAAGTTGATAATAGTTTTTTTTAGAACAGCGGTGTGGCGGTGTGGGAGGGAGAGGGCTATACTAAGACGCAAAGCACTATCCCTTTTTCTCATCGGTATCATATGGAATTGGCATGTCATAATAGGGGAGACAGTACTTTTTTATAAGCTTTTATTTAACTTGCAACGTACGTATATGTATGGTTAACCGGGTGAAATCTTGCAACTGAATTTTAAACCAGTTATCTTTAACCGATTGAACTGAAATTTTTTTAGATGACAATGCATGCTTAGCTATGTGACGGCATTATAATTCCAATATGGATCATGGTGGATCATCCAAAATGTTATTTTTTTCTGCATTTTTTTTTTTTGGTATCAATTGCGTTTGTTTGGGCGGAATTAACTATGTTTCTTTCTTTCTTTCTAAATGAAAGGGATTGCTGAGGAGAACACGAAAACTCCCTCAAATGTCAAATTACTCGTAAATCCATAAAAACTTATTTATTTCTCCAGCGGAAATGCGACATAATCAAACTAAACTAAAATTAAAATGACTAAAATACCAAAAAAACACTAAAACACACACTAAAATGCACTAAAATGTGTTTAGACTACTTAATTCAGTTAATTTCATTAAATTTACATCTGTCTGTTGTGTGCGAGTCCCAAATAATTTTTTTTTCTTTCTTTTATTTTATCAGGAGCTTGTGCTCCTAACTTTTTTGGACTTATCTTTGAGCTGACTCTACATAATTCTAAATCATTTGCTGCGGCTTTTCTGCTTTTAATTTTTACTAAAACCATGTCAGAGGCCCTTGAGGCGGAAACTCTAACACTAGGGTGTGTGGAGTCGTTAGACACACTATAAGAAGAAGAAGAAGTTTCTACTTCATAAAATAAATAACAAAATCTCATTATTTTCACACTTACCTAGACGCCAAATTAAAATGCCATCGTACTTATTAACATTTTAATGGCTTTCACGTCAATGAATAAACGAAAATTAAGGCTTTACATTGACAACTGTATTATTATCGCTTTAGACTTGCTATTCAAACTAATTATCAACCGATGGCCCGTTTTGTTCCTAATTATAGAGAAGACGTAATTGATGATAGTTTTACCGAAAGTACGTGGCTACATAACGTTTGTGATTCCATTGAAATTAAAGTTGAACGCACTAGAAAAGACCAAAACATTGAATTAAGAATCATCATTAAATCAGTTCAGAGAATAAGAATAAGCAGGTTATTAATAATCTCTAAACTAAATTAAAACTACATCCCTTTCAAATGGAGTCTTCAATAAACTACGAATATTACCTAAAACAATCTAAAAAAATTCTTCGTGTGAATAAACATAAAATTCGACTTATCCTTTAAATCAAGAACTTAAAATCGATTATCGATACGAAATCAATAAAATATTACAGATAATTATTTGAATTGTGTTATTGTTAACATAAAATCGTTTTTTTTTTACTTCAAAGAACGATTATATCTTAACGATAGCATACACTTTTATAGTTCTCAGCGGCGAATAGTTTACCGCCCGATGGCTTCCCAAAGGCGTCATAAATAAGGGTATCTGTCAAGATTATTACTAGCCATGGGAACTTACACAGACACAACTTGAGATGAAAAACATGCACCATATTGTACATAAAAGTTGAAATATTTAGGACTCTATGAGGCTTTCGCCTGTACTTAAACTTTTTATACGTATAGGGTATCAATAAATGAACGGACAATTTTGAATGTTTGAATTAAATATTGATGCTTTCTCATAAATAAAGAACCTTTTTATAAAAAAACACAACCGACTTCCAAATAAAAATATAAGTACAAAGCATAAAATAACTTTAATTTTGGAAGTCGGTATTTTTGGTTGTTTCATCGTAGTTTAAGACCAACTTTCAAAATTAAAGTTATGTTATGCTTTTTAGTGGTTGAATGACGGAATTATAAAGTAACAAACATAAAAATACAATCGAATTGAGGACCTCCACATTTTTTGGAAGTCGGTTAAAAACAGTTCATCTTAGAACTAGATTCTATTCTCGAATGTTTAGTAGTAGGCTTGCTTTTTATGGATTTATGTGACCCTAAATCACGGTTTGACTGCTTTATTTCCCCAATGTATCATTAAACATTGTAAGAAAAACATTTTTCTATATTTTGCAAGAACTAACAATTCTTCGGCGAGCTAACACAAACTATACAATACAGGGTTACTTCAGAAAGATCATTAAAAATAAATAAACAATATGTATTTTTTGTGTTGGCATTTTTTGAACAAACAAAATCAAAATCAAAGTAATTATAGTCAATCTTTTTGATATTAACGAAATAGGTGATGCTTAAAAATAATAATAAAAAAAAACTTTTTATTTTTTTTCTTAAAATATACCTGTTCTGTTAACGATACTGAGTGCATGGATGAAACCGTGTCTGTTCACACACATTAATAATATAATAAAGAGGAAAAAATTGTATTTTTGTGTGTATGTTTGTAATGAATAAACTCAAAAACTACTGAACTGATTTGAAAAATTCTTTCAGCAATGGATAGCATTATCAGGGAGTAACATAGGCTATATTTTATTCCCGAACTCCACGGGAATGGGAACTACGCGGGTAAAGACTTGTATGTTTGTACCGAAAAAAAACTACTGGACTGTTGTCAAAAGTTCTTTCACCATTAGAATGCCACATTATTCTTGAGTAACATAGGCTATATTTATTAGGGGAAAATATTAGGAATCCTTAAAAAAATTGCAGCGCGGAAAAATCGCGGGTGAAGTGCTAATATTAATATAGTACGTAGTTTCCGTTCCCGTGGGAGTTCGGGAATAAAATATAGCCTATGTTACTCCCTGATAATGTAGCTATTCATTGCTGAAAGAACTTTTCAAATCGGTAGTTTTTTAGTTTATACATTACAAACATACACACACACACACAAAAATACAATTTTTTCCTCTTTATAATATTATTAATGTAGAAGTACATATATAGTAGAGGTTAACAGTACATCATAGAGGTAGGGCGATTAATTGATGGAGATTGATCGACGCCATTACCTAATGAGTGGCGCTCCGTCTTCCTCGCGAGATAATCTGATTTTACACTCACTGTGATGTACTTAGTAGCGTTGAGCTTTATCTGTTTATACATACCTATTAATAGGTGGAGCAAGTTAACTTTTGCTGTTTTTTTTATATTTGACTAACTGCCACCCGCGGCTCCGCCTGCGTGAATTTTGAAAATTATCCCATGGTAACTTACTCCCGGGGTAAAAAGTATCCTATGTGTTATTTTAGACTATATTCTAATTTCATCGAGATCGGTTCAGCCGTTCTGACGTAATTGAGTAAAAAACATCTATCCGTACGTTCAGCCGTTCTGACGTGATTGAATAACAAACATCTATCCATACGTTCAGCCGTTCTGACGTGATTGAATAACAAACATCTATCCATACGTTCAGCCGTTCTGACGTGATTGAGTAACAAACATCTATCCATACGTTCAGCCGTTCTGACGTGATTGAGTAACAAACATCTATCCATACGTTCAGCCGTTCTGACGTGATTGAGTAAAAAACATCAATCCATACGTTCAGCCGTTCTGACGTGATAGAGTAACAAACATCTATCCATACGTTCAGCCGTTCTGACGTGATTGAATAACAAACATCTATCCATACGATCAGCCGTTCTGACGTGATTGAGTAATAAACATCTATTCATCCAGGCGACTGGTGCGGAGATAGAAAGAACACGACAAATCGTCAAAAAATAATAATTGTGTCCCACACATTATGAAACATCACAAATAACACAAAGCTAATCGCATTACTCCAAAACGTAACACACCAAAATTATCCGAAAATGTCATGCAAATCCCAGATTTCACATCCTAACACAAAAACATAAGCAGTAACAACCATTTCTTTTGTTTACACTGAGTATAACAACGTAATAAACTGGCTATATGATACGATTCGTTTGTACGGATCCACGTATCATAACGACATCATTCATGTGTTCATACGACTATATAAAACCAAAAAGGTGCCAATGAGAACAGTGACATTTACCTTAGCAATCTTCAAAAACGACGCTTAAATATGAAATTTATGAGAGCACCGTTACACCAGTTCTTTTCTCTTTGAAAATAAGATTAAAAAGGGACCAAACAAAGTAAGCAAGATAAAGGATATAACCCCGAATTACCGGCTGAACTTTCTGAATCACATTTAATTTCACTGTTTGTTTTAATCCTGTTCTCAACTCTCATAATTATATTTTAGCGGAATATTACCATTTATTGGAAAAAGTTTCATTAAACTTTTCTTTTTTTATGATCAGTATAAGGTGCGGGGAGTCAAAAGGGGCTTGTAAGTGGATTCTAATTAGTTGAAGATCTTTTCAATAAGCTCGTGTAACGGAGTGGAAAATATTCTTTATAGAATTCCTGGTAAACTTCTAATACCTTATTGAGTAATATTAAAAACTAGCTGGTAGTAACTTGGAGATCTTCTTTCAGTCTCGATTGACTAAGTGAAAAAAGTCAGGCAAATAAAGTGCCATCGACTAACGCAGCATTGCTACATCAAGTAGGTAACATATTTATAGTTGTCACACGTAAGTCAATTAATAAATAACCATTCGAATAAAAGCCATAAATTTTATTAATGTTTCAGACGAACGTGATAATTTATGTTAAAAAAGGTACACGTCAAAATACCATCGTTAAATATTTGGAGCTTCAGCAAAAAATTAAACGACATGGTCATGTACAGGGGACAAAATGGACGAGTCAACTTGTTAACGAGATTATCTCCGTATATGTTCCGGCGACAATATTAAGGCGCGTTTGCACGAAGTCCGTGGTATGGCCGCCAGCCAGACTGGCCAGTACTAGACCCAGTGTATTCTTAGTATTAGAATAGAATAGAATAGAATTTTATTTATTCAAGCTACATGACTCAATCTGTTAGTAAAACTTAAGACTATGTTAGTAAACACTGATAAAAACAAAACACACAACAAACTACAATACTCAATGCTGCGACAAACCATAATTATTGATTCCACAACAGCGACCCACATATATTCCAGTCCAGGCGACTGGCAATCATGCTTAGGATACTGTTGGTGCTGCCCCACACCCTGCGCACCAAGGAAGCGCAACTTTTACGCACTGTTGTGTAAAAACAATCTACCTATTGGCCTCGTGTAACAATTATTATTCGAGCCAGGCCAGCACTGTCTGCTAGAACTGTTATGAACAGAGCGCAAGGCCAGTCTAATTTCCTATACGTCTTCCGCGGGCGCTACACGATACCTGACAAATGCTTACATTGTCCGGCCAGGTCCACTCAAATCTGTGTGGTACTTTGTTCAAAAGACCACCTCAGACATCAACCAACATGGTTCTCATATGATTTGATCAATACAATCTTCAAAACAGACTTTGACCTCTGAGTCTATTTCGGTGTTCTCAGGGTATTCAGCTAGGAAACAACAGTCTCATCTATTTTAAAATTACCAAAAAAGGATTGACGAGTAAAAGTATTACTTAAAAACCTACTTACAAAATAAATATGATTTACCATTTAATATAGTAATGACTAGTTTTGTGTAAACAAAAAGGGCAAGTCCAGCATCGATCATTCTGTGGGACAAGCGCCAGTGTACTTTTCCCAACTATATTGGGGTCGGCTTCCAATCAAACCGGATTCAGCTGAATATCAGTGTTTTACGTGGAGCGGCTGCCTACCAGACCTCCACAAACCATTAACTGGGTAACACGGTACTTCTTGGCAAGACTGGAGTCAGATTTACTGGCTTCTGACAACCCGTAACGAGTGCCAAAGATCTACAAATGACAACCGGGAACGACTTAACGTGCTTTCCGAGGCACGGAGGAAACTCGTTATGTTAAAATGGTCACCACAGAACAACCTTGGCAAGCGTTGCTTAACCTTAAAGATCCAACCGTGCGGCTGTTTTTATTTAGCCACGAGCTCCTCTCACAAGCCCCAGTGCACTAACCCCGTGTAAACCTGCCTTTACATACTGAGAAATATGTGCGAACTGACATGACGTATGAGGTAGCTTACAAAAAATCTCTGTAACATAAATATTTGATAAGTACTGACGATACTGTTTGCCCGGGTTCCAGTAATAAGGATCGTGAGAGTTGGGTGAAAATATAACATCATTTTTGTAACATTTCTACATGGCTCAAGAGGTTAGGTTCTGATATTACATAACAGATTTGGGGACTGCCAAAGCTGTTTTTTAAAAATGAAAAATGGCGTGCGATTGAAAATTGCCTATGTACAGCAGTGGAATCCTATCAAGGCTGGTAATTCGAATTGTGAGTATCAAGAGCCATTAAAGAAAATAAGACACCACATTACATTAAGAGGAGTATTTGTAGGGGATGGATAAGCATAAGCATAATCAGCCTATAATATTCCCACTGCTGGGACACAGGCCTACTCTCGGTGAGAGGGAGTGAGCCGTAATCCACCACGTGGGCCCAGTGCGGGTTGGTAGATGTCACATGTCTTGAAATTTTTGGTTCTAGGACATGCCGGTTTCTTCACGATGCCGATGTTTTCCTTCACCGTTTTGAGAGCACGGTTTTGTAGGTGATGGGGACTCACTATATCATGCAGAAATCTCAATGAAAGGCCGATGACCTTTAGAAGTCAAAAGGTTAGATAACACGTAAAGTAGCGGTATGCGTAAGAAAGTGTGGGTTTAATGTTGTTCCACACGTATATGTATACAGATACTAGAGAGCGACATCTCAATTATTTGTATGTGTCTAGAAAGTTGTCCCAACGTTATACAATTTAACTTTTGACCCAGTATCTGTGTCAGACATTGTTTAAACAACTGGTTTTATCATGGAACAACACTGTGTTTATTTAATAATAATAATAAAACTTTTTTTTTTTATTCTTTTTTTTTTTTTAATTTAACTTGTGAAGGTCTTTGTCGTTGTTCCTTTACAGTACAGTTCAACGAAAACTGAGAAACATTTACTTCATCACTATACGGGCCCGCTAGGGCAGGTGCCTGCTGAGGCTGCGGAATCTGTTCGAAAGAGGTGCCGTAGCCTTAGAACGCAAAGGGCACCAGGAGGAACACGGATGGGTTTTAGTCAGTAAGAGTCTGACACTCCCTCTTGCTTCACCCAGAGCGGGAGGAGTCATTTGATGATTTCCCATCCTTAAAAAAAAAAAAAAACAAAAAAAAAAGGGTAGCACCAAGAGAGGATTTTACGAAATTCCTACGGGAACGAGAAAAAACGGGATATGCGCGTACGAACTCGCTGGCAAAAACTCGTTCAAAAATAAAGGGCTGATACATCACGCTTGCAATCGGCTTGCTCGATCGCCATATTTTTTTTTTTTGTGAAAATATTCGTTTTTATCGTACATATATATAAGCATTGAAATAAAATTCACCATGGTTTGTACAATTATGTGGAACAGTAGCTTTAGACCACTAATGATCTACATAGGCGACTCTGAAATGGATTTGAAAAATATAATCAGGCTAATTTCATCGATATTATCCAATGACAATCAAATTACCCATTCTAACATCATTAGCATTTATTGGAACATTCCAGTTATCCTACATTATGATCAGTTTCAGTAGTATGACACCAAAGCGTTCGGCCTAATACAGCTAAAAGGTTTGCTTGGACGACTGCCAATAAGGCAGTGTTTTGCTGTCATCCGGTCTTAGGCCGACACTTTGTCTGAAAATCATCGCGGTTTGTGATAAATTCGACCGCACATAACAATATGGATGAAGGATATGCTCTGCGATATGTAGAACAGATATTGGTGGCAAGTTTTAAGCGAGTAGCGTTATTTTAAAATAGTTTCAGGCAATCAAATGCTTTTAAACGAGCTTACCGAAGTAAGTGAAGTTCGGTCATACGCCTAAACGTGTGTTAATAAAGTCATTTATAAAGAAAGATCATTGATTCACTTCTTTAAAAATTACTTTTTTTTTTATTTGTAGTGGGTTTGCTCTTGACTCTAGTCTATGTCAGAGATGACAGAGACAAAGTCTACGATGGAGCGAGCCTACCCAGAAGGAGCCTGTTCACTCTAATTTTGAAGAGATTAGGGTTGTAAGCTTTTGGAAACACAGACGCAGGCAGGTGACTAAAAATCCCTTCCTATGAAAAAAATAAATCCCTACTAAACTATGCATTTTTAGGGTTTTGTACCCAAAAGATAACTAAAGGAACCCTATTACTAAGCCTCCGCTGTCCGTCCGTCCATCCGTCCGTCCGTCTGGCTGTCAGCGAGCTGTATCTCAAGAACCGTAATAGGTGGGCAGTTACTTATTACCGCTATAACAAAATAATAAAAATTAAGGTTTATGGTACGGAACCCTTTGTGTGCGAGTCCAACTCGCACTTGGCCGGAATTTTTAATTTTACTAACAATTTAAGTTAGCATAATTATGTTCTGTGACAAAAAATTTTTTTTTTTTTCATTCTTGACCACAACCTTCCTCTGTTCCGCATCTTAAACAAAGCAAATACAACATATTAGACCCACATATAACCTCCTTTAGGGACTTTGCTTGTTCCACATTCACGATACCAACCTCGAGGGAATTCCACCCCTATTTGAGTATGAGGAATGAGTTTGGCTACGACAGATAGATCGGGTTTTTTATCCGTGCTTCGAAAGCCTAATTTCGAGTGTAGTTTCAGGACGTTTTTATTTTGTTAATTGGTCGTGTAGGGATAGACAGGCAATCAAAATGAATGCAAAATAAACACGTGTTTTGTGTTTCCCAAGTTATGTAGACGGTTTCTCAATTTAGAAAATATTGTTTTTAAGTTTAGAAACACGTCTAAAGTTTTACCACAAGAAAAGAGTATTTCGCTCATACCTTTGTAAAATAAAACAAGGTAAAGTGAATAAACTTTTGTTGCTTAAAATCTAATCTGAACTAAAGTTATAGACGCCTGAAATTGTTTATTTGAATGAGGTGCCAAACCTCTGCGAAAGTATCCAGTTTCGAATAGATTCTTACTGATAAGCTACTTTCATCTCAAGTAAACTTTTAGTTCCTGTGATGGTTAGGCCAGTGACATGGAACCGTGATAAACCGCGAAGACGATGGCGGGGACGACCTGGATTTCCCCTTTAGGAAGAAATGCAAAATCCAGGGTGTCGGAAGGAATGAAGGGGTTTGGTTAAATATCAGCAGTGAGTCCGTTTGTCAAAGCCTTATGCAGTGTGGGAGCAAAAGCGTTCTTACCACAGGGATGATGTCACATCTGTCTTTGCATGCATGTCAATTCTGTGACAGTAGTCAGCTAGTGACGTGTAAAAGTGTTCGATATATATTATGTAGTAAAATATACCTTTTTTTTTGGTTATTACTAAGCCTCCGCTGCCCCTCTGTCTCTCAGCGGGCTGTATCTCAAGAACCGTAATAGGTAGGCGGTTGAAATTTTGTCAGATTGTGTATTTCTAATGCCGTTATAATATAAAAACAAATAATAAAAATTAAGGTCTATGGTACGAAACCGTGTGCGAGCCCGACTCGCACTTGGCCGGTTTTTCTTTCCTTTTATTCACAAAACCATTATTATACTGCATATAAGTGCCTGCTGGGACTGCAGACATAGTTCGAAAGAGGCACCGTACCCTGGAACGCAAAGGGCACTAAGAGAAACACGGATGGGTTTTAGTCAGTAAGAGTCTGAAACTGCCTCCTGCTTTACTCAGAGCAGGAGGAGTCATTTGATGGTTTTCCATCATAAAAAGAAATAAAAACTGCATATGGATACCTAATCTTTGGTTCAGAACTATGTTTCTATTTCTCTGTACATGTATCATACATTTGTCCCTGCGATGTCCCCAATTTCCACAGATCTGTAATCGCTGACAGCTTTGACACAAATAGCAATTTCCCACTCGAGCGGTAGATAAAAGAAAAACCGTTTCGACGCTCGTCATTGGATAACACGCTTACTCGTATCTGCTTTGGTTTTACATACGTACTTAAGTGGAAATGTATCTTTGTATTGATTAGTAAGTGGGTTGATCCTTTTTGTATTACATGAAGTTTGTCAAAAAATAGAGTAAAAAAATAGTGTTCTTTTTGGATAAGGTATAGGTATATATTGACAAGATGTGGCATACCAAACGCTGTACAAAAAATCACACAGACGCGAGCTGACTAAAAAAAAAACTTTAATAATTCTACAAAACATCCAATATTTTGAAACGCCCACAGAATTTACCAACTCACTTTATTACTTTTTATACAGTAAGCGAGATTACTATGGAAAATATTGTACATGTATTCGTTTTATGTCCCAAAAAAATAAAACAAAACATAAATATACTCTTTTTCAATTTACAGAGAGCAGATGTTACAAACGTTAACAGACTCTTGTTGACGTGAAAAAAGATATCCACTGAGTTGGCTTTGTGAAATTTATTTTCATTCCGCACAATTATGTGAACAATTTTATACGTAGATAATAGAGAGAATTATGATACGCTTAAATGAACTTTAACCTTTATAGAATAGGTTCGTAAAACTAAAAGAACGTCTTTAATTATTACGGCATTTACTAGGTTGGCCGTGAGCTATCCAATACACGGACGTGATCATATTAAAAATTCATTCTCAGAAATGAAAAAGAAAAAATAAAGCTATGGTAAGAGTTTTCTACTCTATGGAATTACTGTGGTCTTGTTACAAAAAAACACTACCTACTTGGATATATTTTAACAAAGCAATCAGAGTTTCTGGGAAATTTTCAATTACAGAGTTTCGAGAATTTGGTTTTGCAAATTAGAAGGTGTATGTTTTCATAGGATACGCAAATTTTTTGTAATATAAAAACTGTAAACTGTGGCCTTTGTTTTTATTTTCTGGGATGTGTGAAATGTAAACCGTATGCTGATAAAACCTGTTTTCGGGTCGTTAGACCTTACCGCCTACACGATAAGAAAAAGAAGACCTGTAAATCTAGGTTAAGTAAAATAAATTAGGTATTTCGTTCGAAATAAATTGTATCTTAACAAAGATATTGAGTGGCATAATCATTTTAATAGGTAAGATAAGCCCACGTTTCTCGAATTTCAAAATATTAGTAACAGAAATAAAATAAAAATAAAAACAATTTACAAGTATTTGTAATGGCTGACACAAAAACGGACTCGCACACGATGGTTTCCGTACCATAAACCTTAACTTTTATTATTTATTGTTATAACGGCAATGGGAATACACAATCTGTGAAAATTTCAACTCTCTACCTATTACGGTTCTTGAGATACAGCCCGCTGACAGACAGATGGATGGACGGACGGACGGACAGCGGAGGCTTGGTAATAGGGTTCCGTTGGTTACCCTTTGGTTACGGAACCCTAAAAACGCACCCACTCTTTCGTGTGAGAGACTGTACTAGTGTGAGTGCATCTATGAAAAATACATAGTACTTACGTACAATTTATTTACAATTTATTGTGTTTCAACCCTTCGTGAAAATAAATATTTCCAAACACTCTGTAGTGGCATTTCTTTATTCTGCCCATTTCATATAAAAAAGTCTGTTAAATTTTCCAACAGTGCCTTTTTATTATATTAATAGTTGATTACCTTTTGAATGCAAAATATAAAACGAACATTCCAAAAGGAAAGATAAATGTTAAAAATACGGGTAGTTTAACAAAAAGCTTGGTAGCTTGAAATATTCGGTTGATATTCAAACAAAATATAACTGGACTGAAATAAAATTAATATTCATGAAAGCAAATGCCAAGATAATAATCATAATTGGCGTTCAGGTACGATCCTTACAATATTTATTATGTTTTATAACTTTTTCATTTGAAAAACGGTGGATTTTAATTAAACCCTGTAGATAAGGTTTTAAATGAAACACTTTTTATTATTTATATAGACACGTTTTCCCAAATGTATACCTATTTAAATTATTAGTAGGTTTTTCACCTGAAAAACATTATTCGATATTTTTAAACGGCCCTATATTTAAGCAAAAAATATCCGCCTTGAAGACCGACGCGATTCATTGACAATCTTGCAGACCGTTAAAACACTCATCAGTTTGAACAATTATTACCATCGCGAAAAAATTTACTACATTTTTTCAAGCAAATGCAAACATAAATGTACGAGTACCTCAAATGTAACAGCTGTTTTGTTTACATATTTCAGGGTTAAAATCATAGCCAAAGTTTTTCATATTCCCCTATGAAATATATCCCTTGGAAAGATAGCCCACTAATTATAAGTTACCTATGTGGTAAATCTAAAAATTACCCTGTCACTTAAACCTATTTTCACAATTCAGACTCAAAATTATCGGTAGCGCCATCAAAAGCCGTTAAGTTATTCGCTCGACATTTAATTAAACTTTAACACGGTGATCGGTTCAAAATTAAAAGCTATATAATAATATTTACAACAACGAGCCCCCATCAATATTCCTGTTTTAATATCGTACGTATAAAGGGTCCATTATATTCGTACTGAGCATAATATTGGTCGTCGCACTTGTGAAAAGCGGTTTATGTCACTATTGGTAGGTTCAAAGCCTTGTCTATATTTGCAACATTAATTTGTTTTGGCAAATGGTTCCGTTACTCGATGAGTAAAATTTTAGGAAAACGTATTCCCCAGATACAAGTATCTCGACTCGTGTCGAAGATGAGACACTTAGATTTTATGAGAGAACAATAAAGTTTAATGCCATGTAGATTTCAAGTATACACAAACAAATGAGCCACGATGAATATGGTATACCAAAACAAGTAAATTAAACGAAAATATTTTTTGTCCACCATTTCATTCATTCCATTTCCTTTCCCAAACAAAACTTTCCCGGAAAACACAACATCGTTAATAATTACTCACACGAACGATTCTTGGAATGTCTGCTCAAGTTTAAACAAGTCTTCAAACATCATGTATAACTTGTGAAAGTTCTTGCAAGTTTAAGGCCCTGTCCATAGTAAACACACGATGACAAGAGCGGGTACGGTTGCGGGAGCGATTAAATAGATATTAGACGTATTTTCTGAGGAGCTCGTGGCTAGATAATAACAGCCGCACGGGTCGATCTTCAAGGTTAAACAACGTTTTCCAAGGTTGGTCTGTGGATGGGTGACCATCTTAACATACCGAATTTCCTCCGTACCTCGGAAAGCACGTAAGCCGTTGGTCTCGGCTGTCATTTGTAGATCTTTGGCAGTCGTTACGGATAGTCAGAAGCCAGTAAAATCTTAATCCAGTCTTGTCATAAAGTACCTAGTAAAGTAATGGGTGGTGGAGGTGTGGTAGGCAGCTGCTCCTCGTAAAATACTGGTATTCAGCTAAATCCGGCTTGACTGGAAGACCGACCCCAATATAGTTGGGAAAAGGCTAGGCAGACGTATTTTTTCAAGGAAAAAAGACGATCGCTTGAAAGCCGTGACGTCAAGTAGCGTTTGGCGCTGGTTACTTCAGCATGGATGCCAATGGCGGTTTCACGTTTGATGCCCGCGCAAACTCCTCACCCTGAGCTGGGCCTAAGTTGCGGGCTCGCAAGTATGTGATGTTATTATAACATAGTATCCTCGGCAACTTCCACATAGTTGATAGTTGAATTCTTTATGAAATCTGACCTTTGCTTGCTATCGTGCAGAAAATTCTTGGGTTTAATTAAATATGACGCAGTTGGCTTATTCTTTTCACAGTAAAGTAAGTAGTGTTTAAGGTTAATTTATACCTAATCTGGCATGAAAGGTTAGGTTCGTGTTTTTAGTGAAACGGGTTGCACCCTGATTTTGCCGTGCACAGCTTAATTAAACAGAAGATGCTTATCTTACAGAGACGGCATCACGCAGGAGCTGTCAAATGAATTACTAACAATGAACTTTTTAACATTATAACGATTTAAGTATACTGAAGAAGGTAGAACACATTACTACTACTCCTCCTAGCGTTGGTCTCATCTTTTGGGGTCGGCGCTCCTAGTCATTCGTCGCCAAGACATTCTGTCTTGGGTCGTCGCAGATGTGACATTTGCGCCCTTCATGTCTTTATTTACAGTGGCATTCCATGTGAGTCGGGGTCTACCTCACTTTTTTGGGGCTGGAAACATTTCGAGTACTTGTCGCGTCATAAGTTTTGTGGTGGGCGACGCATTACATGACCGGACCATACGAGACGGCTTTCTATTAGTTTTTCCTGGATGGGTTTACGGTAGAACACACTATTCGCTCAATTTGTAAGACAAACTACTGCTGGTCGATTCTGTAAACGTGTCAAAGGGGGTTTACGGGTTTCGGACGAAGTGAGCTGTTGTTTCATCGTGATTATTTGGATTGACATCTCACTTCGCAATCTCTTCATCCAAGCCTTCACTTCGATATGAGTAGAGTATCGTACTGCTTTATATAGAATTCAAAATGGCCGTTGCCGTGGTCATCGTAATAATACCTCAGAAGCTTCAAAACCATCAGAATGATGACAGAATAATAGTTCGTGGTGGCCATGATGTCAACTTTGACATGATCTGTCAACAGGAGACAGCAACCACGCCACCATCGGCGCGATGCTCCGCCAGAGTGACAATCAACTGCCAGTATCACCAACCTTTTCATCAACCGGTTAATTAATGAGGCACTCTTTTAGATAAAGTGTCGTTTTACCAGCGAATGCGACAATCAAAATGCCAAAACATAACGGATTGATAACGTGACATTTTGACAGCGTTTGCCAAAGGCATAAATTTTTGACGATTTGACAATCGCCTTCGCCAAGCGAATATCAGTTTTCTAGAGCAGTGGTGTGTCATTTGATAATTTCCCATTTATAAGAAAATAAAAATAAGCAGCTGTACTATCAAACAATCGCCGCCATCATCCTTCAAATTCACAGTTTAAAACAAACCTATGTTGTGTTTAACTATCAAGATATATAATCAGCGTTCATTTCCTCGCCGGGCGAACAAGTATCAAGTTGATTTACGCCGACTGGCCGCTAGATATGCATCGAATCAATTAGAACTCGGCTAATCGTTCCACGTACACGATATGGATAACGATTGTGTTCCTTTGGAATTGTTTATTGATTACTTTTATGGGTTTAAAGCCGAGATACCTAATGTTTCAGGCATTAGTCAGATAGGGTTAGGTTCTTAAGAAATAAAATAATTAGTGAATCATTTATCCAAATAAACAGTACTCCTGCCAGGGTTGCAGAATTAGTTTGAGAGAGTAACTGCGGCCCTAGAACGCAACGGGCACTAGGAGGAACACGGTTGGGTTTTAGTCAGTAAGAGTCTGACACTCCCTTCTGCTCCGCCCAGAGCGGGAGGAGTCATTTGTAAAGAGTACTATTCATTTAAAATTACAAGATCTAACTACAGGGCTGCTGTAACTGTACCTATTAGGAGATCAAAGATCATCAGAGCAATATTTATATGTATTTTCAGTAACTGTTACTATCACAGTTAAATTCAATTATTTAAATTCAACAAATCATCACTTTGACAACTAATAATTAGGGATTTATAATTTTACTCTCTTTAACTCTCTAATTAAAGATAGTTATAATACTTTTACGTGTTAAATTCTAAGACGAGATTGTGTACTTTATTTTTAAGTACAACCAAACACTCATTTAATAACAACATGCGTGACGATTCATATAAATTAAGACAAAAAACTAAATCAACAATGCCACAGAAGAAGTAACGAGAAATTGTGGCTCCATTGTCCAATTCCTGGTTTTACCCCCATCGCAGTACCCACCTTAATTAAATGGGCAAAGTTACCCGGAATGGGCAAAACGTGACTTTGCCCAAAAAATTAGCCAACAGACGCCATTAAAGTTGATAAGAAGAGAATTTTATATTGGTTGTTCTACTTTTATTAGATTATCATAAAGAATTTTTAATATTATAAGCTTTGGGTAATGAATTTCTTGTACGGCCACTAAATTAAAAGGCTCGTTCCAAATTCATTATTTCGTTACGACGTGTTTTAAATTATAAAGATTTAGATCTTATTTTACAAAGTATAAAGCTCATAATACATTAAGGTGTTTATGAAGTTTTGCGTAGATTGAGTCTAACTACGTGATCTGAACCAATAAATAAAAATACTCCTATAATCCTAATGAGGAGCTCGTGGCTAGATAATAACAGCCGCACGGGTCGATCTTCAAGGTTAAGCAACGCTTGCTAAGGTTGGTCTGTGGATGAGTGACCATCTTTACATACCGAGTTTCCCACGTGCCTCGGAAAGCACGTTAAGCCGTTGCTCCCGGCTGTCATTTGTAGATCTTTGGCAGTCGTTACGAATTGTCAGAAGCCAGTAAATCCGACTCCAGACTTGCCATGAAGTACCGTGTTACCCTGTAAATGAGTTGTGGAGGTCGGGTAGGCAGCCGCTCCTTGTAAAATACTGGTAATCAGCTATGTCCAGCTTGACTGGAAGCCCAATTTAGTTGGGAAAAGGCTAGGCAGATGATGACTCCTATAATCCTAATATTTAAATTCTTCCGTTACTGAGTGAGTGAGTGACTGGCAGACAACGCACAGCCAAAACTGTTGGTCGTAGAAGGCTAAAATTTGGTATGCAGCTTCCCTACACTCCGTACGGGAGCACTAAGAGAGGATTGCCCGAAATTCTTACGGGAACGGGAAAAAGCCAGTTAAATCATAAACCCTGAAAGCCAATTTCAAGCAACTTCTGCTTTCCCACTTCAGTCGCAGTCTCACAAAATGTATGAAAAATTAGGCTTATTTGGCAGTTAGCGACCGACATGCGAATACAAAAAAATACCACCGAATTGATAACCTCGTCCTTTTTTGAAGTCGGTTAATTATTAGAATTGACCCTGTGAAAGACGATATCTAAAGTAAATCTTCCAGTCCCTAAAGTTACAAAGAAAACTGCAAACTACTTCGATACTACTTGAATTGAAATTTTACCTACGCAGAATTTCCAAAAAAAAAAGTGTTTAAATTAAAAACTCATTAAGTTCCAATTGTTTTTAGGAGTGCGACATACATCTTAACTTGCAAGGATAACATTGATTAATATGCCTCCAGTAATTACCGGATATTAGTATT
Organism: Lacanobia oleracea; assembly: GCA_950371165.1. NCBI lineage: Eukaryota > Metazoa > Arthropoda > Insecta > Lepidoptera > Noctuidae > Lacanobia > Lacanobia oleracea. Next base: position 15,391,125 of record OX493405.1, on the reverse strand, counting down.
CGACTGCGAAACGGAAAGAGTCTAGGGCGAGTATATAAATACAGGTACATTCGATTAGGTGACTTTTAGGGGCACATTAAGGTGAGGTGACTAATATGTGACCGGTTTGGCAAATAGGGCCAAAAGAACTTGGTATTTCCAAACTATTTGTAATCACTTTGAAAACATCATCTGCCTAGCCTTTTCCCAACTATATTGGGGTCAGCTTCAAGTCAAACCGAATTCAGCTGAATACCAGTGTTTTACGTGGAGTGGCTCCACGCACCAGACCTCCACAACCCATTAACTGGGTAACATGGTACATCTTGGCAAGACTGGAGTCAGATTTACTGGCTTCTGACAATCCGTAACGACTGCCGAAGATCTACAAATGACAGCCGGGACCAACGGCTTAACGTGCTTTCCGAGGCACGGAGGAAACTCGTTATGTTAAGACGGTCACCCATCCACAGACTAACCTTGGCAAGTGTTGCTTAACCTTCAAGATCGACCAGCGCGGCTGTTATTATTTAGCCACGAGCTCCTCGATCACTTTGAAAACAGAACCCATAAAAACTTGTTTGACGCAATGAATGGGAGAAATTGACTTGTGCGAGGCGTGTTTCGGGACAAGGTGTATGCCAAGGTGAACAGACTGTACGCAGAACGAAGTCCAAATGATTTATTTAGATTTTGTCAGCAACTTGTTATAAACAAAACCGGCCAAGTACGGGTCGGACTCGCACACGAAGGGTTCCGTCCCTTAAACCTTAACTTTTATTGTTATAGCGGCAATAGAAATACACAATCTGTGAAAATTTCAACTCTCTACCTATTACGGTTCTTGAGATACAGCACGCTGACAGACAGACGGACGAACGGACGCATGGACAGCGGAGGCTTAGTAATAGAGTTCCTTTGTCCCTTTGGGTACGGAACTCTAAAAAAAATGGTTTGGGGTTATCATTTTTTTTATAAAAAATATTTAAAAAAAACATACAACACCAAAAAAAATTCATCAAAAGCATAAAAATATCCTTTGTGTCATCAATAAAATAGCTATGTATTTTCAGTAACCCGCATACTTTTTCGAACAAGAGTCTGTCAAAAAATTCCATCGCCGCACACAGAGCAATAATTCAGGATTATTTACTACAGTAAATATAAACACGTACGCAATCGGGAAGTGCAGCAAATGCACATTCCGCCTTATTCAGCGTGTATGTAGATGCTTGAAGCACTGCGCAGGTGCTTGAGCCAATCGGCTTTAAAATATAAACGAGAATGGAACAAATTGTAAATGTTACAAGGCCTCGTTTGATCGTTTGTGAGAAAAAATACTGGTGTTAAGTTTATTTGACATTTTCGCATTTCGCTATTGTATGATTTTATTACCTGTATAAATAATTGCCTTTATATTGACATTGCATTTAGCTAAACTAATGTATGCAACGCATAGTGTACGATTTAATTTCGTCAATAGCATAAAAAGTCTACGTATATGCAATACAGTATTGCATATCGTCGTAGTATTGTATATCGACCGCAGATTGTGGTATATTACTTGTATCGTTGCTTTTCATTTAATCTAAAATGTCATAGATTTACTAATACAAACTCTACACACTTTCCACGTGTTCCTCAATTTTTGATTCACCTAATTCACAATTATTTCAACAAAGCTTTCACGACCCTGCGTACAATTTACCACTAATTCACGATTCTAAACGGTGCGACGTGTTTTCCATTCCAACACCAGTTCGAGACGCTCGAAACTCAGGCACAGGTGCCAAACACGAGCCACCCGGCTTTAAAATACAAACGGATCCGATGCAAATTTAATCAGGAAGCTTTACGAGGCTCCAACCACCTGAACAGGTATCTATAGGCCCTTGTAAAGGTTCGTCCACATATTATCTGTCATGTCATTGTCACAGTCAAGTCACCGATCAGTCACAAGCTGGATTTAGCTGAATACCAGTATTTAGCTAAATACTTTTTGACAGTTTGCGACTGCGATAAAACCGGCTGGCCCTCAGATCATTCAGGCTCAATAAACGCCGTGTCGCATCACCGCCATGCTGAAATTATTGCAAACAAAAACTACCACACACTATGAGACGTCCCGTGAGATGACTTGGTGGTGACATGACCGTTCAGTGTGCACCTACCATAATTTCGCGTCTATACTTCTATCCTTTCAAATATAAGAGGTTTCGTCTACCAAACAGTTACGAAGAGGTGCTCCGAAATGAATGAGTTCGTAGAGAATTAAAAATTCACAAGTGAAAATTCGCATATTTCCTTTGCGAAGGATACAAGGATATGTTTCGTATCCTTTGTTACATCATCACGTCTTAAATAGGAGTGTGTACACATTTCGTACTTTGAAACGATGATTGTAATTATTAGTTTTCGTGCAAGAAAAGAACGGGCATAGATAATCGTGCCTGCTTAGTGGGTGTTGACAGTTTCGGCCAATGCTGGTGCACTACTGTCCAATTCTTGACGACTTTAGGCGTATGTTATGTTATATATGTTATGTATTATTATACCCCTAGTCTTTAAACTATGTTTTTTCCTAATTGTCTGAAAATAACACACAAAGCTTGCAGCCGCTGGATTCGAGATGCACACGACCAGTCGATGTGGCGGCACTGGAAGGCTGGGAGATGATGATGATCATGATAAAACACAAGACAATGTTAAAACGGAGTTTTGAATGTAAAACATACCCAGGTAAAATATTTCTTGAGTAGGTGTAAAGTAAATAAACACGTGACGTGTTCGACAAAAACATGCGCAAAGAATTATAAAACCCGAACATTATCCGAAAAGGATTTCCAATTGATTAAAGACGGATTTGCCAAACGGATTGAGACCACACAATCAAGATTTTATTCACAAGAGGGAAATCTTTTCCTCCACCTCAAAAGATTCCTCGTTGCAGTACTATCTGTCATTTGATCTTAATTAAATCAAAATTAGCAGTCGAAACCATTCTTATCGTGCTGTCCCATTCAATAGTTGGGAGTCACAACAAATCCTTCGTAATTCCATTACTTCTTGTTTGTTCGTTTTCATCTGGAATGAAGTTTTTTTTCGGTAGACATTTAGAATTATAAGTAGATGTAGATTTTCAACAAGAACTATGTAAGTCCACCTTTTTAACGATTTAAAAAAGTGTCCGTGGAGTTTCTTGCACGTTCGTCTCCATAGAGATCTTGTAACGTTAAAATAGCTCTATCTATTTAATTGACTGACCTGTACAAGTGATTTAATTGAAAAAATGCTTTGAATTTGGCTGAGGAGATTCATAGTCAAATGACAATAAATAATGTATCTCTGCGTGATAATTTCATGACTCGCTTTTTAGACAAATCATTGAGAACATTTTTTAAGTACCTACATTACTTTAAATTTAATTTATTTATTTATTTCGAGTAACGAGACTCATATACACAATCATACTACAAACAAAAAAAAAAGAAATTAAAACACATAAGATACCTACATAGAGAAAACATAAAAACAAATATTTAAAAGACAGTTACAGACAGGATTAAGCAACAACGAACACGAACATTCACACCGTAACAATATGCCTGCTACAACATTGTCGGATGTAGGGGCCATCCAGGCTAATTCAAACTTTTTCTAAAAGTAAGCAGGTTATAAAACAGTTACCTACTTTAACAGGTTGATCTCATAATATCTGTTTAACAAAATATATAAGGCAGCACACTTGCTCTGCCATTTACATAATATGTGCTACTATTACAATATCATATCAATGAAACATAGTAATGTTTTAGCAGTGAACTATTCTAACACAATGTTACCCAAACATTAACCTATGCAAATTCAATAGAAAATACAGTAATATTTGTTTAAATTGCCACCAATAATACTGAAAGCAACGAAAATATTAAATTTCGGATTCCATCAAATTGGCTTTGTTTTAGTTTTCGAGCAATACGCCCGGAACTTTAGCTCCCAAACAAAATGCAAAAATATAAAAGTGCTTTAACATTCAGTAAAATGTTGAAATTCTATGCAGCAAAAAATAATCAAACTCGGTTTAAAATTTCTAAAAAGTTGAAAAAAATCTATGAACGTAACTGGAAGCATGTTTAGTTGTACTAGTATTATTTTAATGCTAAACTTTAGTAATTCGGAACGGTTTGAAAATAGAAACGCTACAATTTTCATTGAACGATTCCCAAACACGCATCGCCAGTATTTGAATATTTTTCAAACGTTACGTTGAAATCTTATTTCAAGTCCTCGGGGACTTGAAAAATGGACTTGAATGTGTCCGCGCAAAGAATGTGCAGCTGCTATATTTTTAAAAATAATTTAAGGAGAATATTTTCAACTGAAAATGTTCACTCCTCACAGGAGCGGGTATCATGACACAGTTGAAACTAGGTTAGTCCTCGTTTGAACTTCGTCACTATTAAATTAGTTTTGTTTTTACGAGTACTTTTAAAAAGGCTTATATTCTGTTATAACAGGATTTATATTACGAGTAGTCTTAATCCTTTTTAATATCATAAATGCGAAAGTAACTCTGTCTGTCGCGCTTTCACGCGAAAACTACAGTACCGATTTGAATGATATTTGGTACACAGATAGTCTAGGACTTGAAAAAGGACATAGGCTACTTTTTATCCCGGGAGTATGTTCCCTAGGGACCTCGCGGGCGAAGCCGCTGGCAGATGCTAGTAGGTCATATTTTTGGGTACCTTTTAAAAAAGCTAGATCTGATCGACCTAGCCAAATGTGAGCACGTGAATGAAATGAGCGGCATGATCAGTTTCAACAATTCTGCTTCGCATACAAGTACTCATCAGCGTCATAAGCGATTGTGCAACTTGTAGAGATTTCGTAGCGAAAATGTGTTTGTTACGAACCAATAGAATCACTTGCGCTGAGCGAGGCTAGGTAAATGAAGCGTTATGCATCCTCGCACATGTCTGCTACAAATGCAGCCTAACTACCATAGTACATTGTACGGATTTCGATCCGATCTAGATCAGACGGATTTAAAAGTAGAAGAACTGACCACTCATAGGCATTGTAACAACACAGATGAATATTACGGCAGATGCAGCTGGATATTAATATGTATAGGCTCTTAACTATTCAACCTCCACATACTCGGTAGTGGGGAACACAACAGACCCTAATAGGTAAGACTATTTATCAGACTTTCCGGTTTTTTTACTAAAGAAAGAAAAAAGAAAAAAACTTGTTTATTTGTCAATTAATACACACATCTATACTAAAATATAAAGCTGAAGAGTTTGTTTGTTTGCTTGAACGCGCTAATCTCAGGAACTACTGGTCCGATTTGAAAAATTCTTTCAGTGCTAGATAGCTCATTTATTGAGGAAGGCTATAGGTTATATCATCACGCTAAGACCATTAGGAGCGAAGCAGTAATGAAAATTGTGGCGCAAACGAAGTTGGGCGGGTTAACGAGTGTAGGTATAAATGTAAGGAAACTTAATATTAAAACAATTATATTATGTGCCACACGGCTGTGCCATATAGTTCTAGTTCAACACAATACCAGACTACCCAAAGCGACTGTTGTTATACCTACAAACGACAGCGAGGACCAACAGCTTAGTGAGATTCAAGAAGCACGGAGATATCATGGGCTACGGACGGACATCATCGCCCGTTTTTAAAAAAAAATTTGATTAGCATAAGTTTGATCAATAACACACCTGATGGTAAGAAAAGATGTGGTCGAAGATGGAGCACGCTGAACCGAACCGTGAACCTGTGATGGAGGACCGTTTGTATAACAATGAGGAACGCCTTTCAGCTGGCTTTGCTTAGCCACAAATTTCAGTTAAAAAAAACAAATAATTTCCGAACAACATAACGCAAACGTGACGCTGCATCCGCGGCACTTAAAGTGCCTCGAAACAGATGCGTGTGCCACTAAATAACGCGTGCCACGCTCCGCTAATCTCTAAACAACATTCTGGAACAACGGAGAATTTACGGAGGTATTTTTGGTACGCTACCGTGTTGTTCTATACTAGCTGTATAAGCATCTTTAGTTTGTTTGTTGCTTTATGAAGATACTAGATGCCGCCCGCGGCTTTACTCGCTTGAAAGACGAAAATTATTCTAAGGGATCACGCTTTCGGGATGAAAAGTAACCTACGTCCAAACTGTAATCTGTCTTGTGGAAAATTTCATTCATATCCGTTCCGCCATTCTGGCGCGGTTGAGTAACAAACATCCATACAAATTTTCGCATTTATAATAATAGTAAGATTTGTAAGGATCTGCTGACTATTCTAATATATAAAACTAGTTGACCCGCGCAACTTCGTCTGCTCCGCTCCTATTGGTCGTAGCGTGATGATATAGCCTATAGCCTTCCTCGATAAATGGGCTATCTAACACTGAAAGAATTTTTCAAATCGGACCAGTAGTTCCTGATATGAGCGCGTTCAAGCAAACAAACAAACAAATCTTCAGCTTTATATATTAGTAATACAGATTCTTCCGTTGCTGAGAACCTGACAGACAACGTACAGCCGAAATTTCTGGTCGTAGAAAACTGTAATTCGGCATGTAGGTTCTATGGGGAGTGTCTCTTTTACTCTCCCATTTTCCGAAATTCCTACGGGAACAGGAAAAATGGTATATACATTAACCATGTTACAGTAACCATGATTTGTAGATAATGATGAATTAACGTCTAGACTGCTTGAGTGCCAACGTCTGTGTGTAGTGAGCGAGCATATTAAAATCAGCCGGTGTTCTAACACCAACGTAGATAGAGTGAGCTGTCATTTCACCTAGTTCGCATAGATTGACAGTTCACTTAATATTTGCTTCACCTAAGCTTACACGTTAAAAGGTTTACAGAATCGCACTGAAGAGGCTAAATAATCTGTCATAAACTGAGTTGAGGTCTTAAAACAATGCGAAACTGAATTTGCTCTACTCAACATTTTGTTATTCCGCCTCGCAATGTCCCTTCAACCCTATAAGCAATATAAAAAGATTATAGGTCCAAAGAAAACATAATTATTCCTACAATAATGACACAATAGCAAAAACCAGCGAGTCCGGAAGCAATAAGCGACCGTGTTTTCGCACAAAACAGTGGGAAATGCAAATTGTTTAACGAACCTGGCCTTGGGAACGCTGGGCGTGCATTTGTGTTAAACGCCTCGCCTTGTGACGGAGTTATGTTTTGATTTACAACGTGGCTGAATATTGATGTGGTGATGATAGTGTTTAATCATTTTGGATGTCAAAAAAGACGAACGAAAGATAAAAGAACTTTTCGATATAATTGTTTCACAGTGGCTTAAAGGATTTGGTTGAAAATTGGCCCGCGGATAGAGCATGTTCTAAATAGGCACAAAGGAAACTTCATATCCCGGCGTAGTAGTTCGTTTTTTTGGAGAATTTAAGACTTGTATGGAAACGTAGACGCAGTATGAAACTAGTAGGTTTCACGTGCTTTCAGACGTTAACATAATTTTCCATTGAAGAATAATCTTCAATGGAAAATTATGTTAACGTCTGAAAGCAGAGACTGGAATCTAGATCACACCATAAATAAAAAAGCACAATAAAACTGTGTATAAGTTGGTTAAGTAATTACTTGATCTAATCTTGACAAAGTTAGTATTCAACCTTCACTAGAATAAATCGATTCACATCCAGGGCCACATCTGTTTAGTTTTTTTTTTTAAGTAAAATTGATTCTCCAGTGAGACCGCGTGAAACATTTCAAATTGATTTTTCTCTCCAATATTCTATCACTGAACATCTGGCTTAGAATAACTTACATTATTTTTCTGTGCCTATATTTAATCAAGTTTGTAAAATAAATGTCTTTTGTTCAAGTGTGTACTTTAAAAGAGAACAATGAATAAACTATGCAAGAGCTGTTCAAACTTGAATTGCAACAATTTTAGGCATCGTAAAATTAAATTTGTAAAGTAATGAATAAACTTTATTAATAAAATAACTTAACAACAGTTGTCGCATTTTGTAATTTATTCAAAGTTATGTTCTAAAGTTGAACAGAAGCATAATATACTAATTGACCCACGCAACTTCGTTTGCGTCACAATTTTCATTACTGCTTCGCTCTTATTGGTCTAAGCGTGATGATATATAGCCTATAATAGCTTTCCTCGATAAATGGGCTATCTAACACTGAAAGAATTTTTCAGTAGCTCCTGAGATTAGCGCGTTCAAGTAAACAAACAAACAAATTCTTATAACTTTATATATTAGTATAGATTTGCAAAAATTGTTTCTGGGAACTTCATGCTGATGATAAGGTGCTCACTTCTATTCCCGGGTCAGGTTAGTGTTATATGAGTTTTCCGTCTGGAATGTTTCAGTTGCATTCATTAGTCAGTATTTGTCAGTAATAGGCTCGCAATACACGACACTAAAACATAACGGGCCAAAACTCTGATTCCTTATTTGCCTATCGATGGTTTTTCGGCCCAGTTTGCGGCCACGTATAATGAAACCGACTTTGGGAGTAAATAAATAAATCAATAATTACCAAAGTTTGCAAGTCTGCTTATCCCTTCTATGAAAACAAGCGTGAAGTTATGTTGCCCAAAACAATGATAATGTTCGTTTGTTACTTTATTGTCATCATTGTTCGAATGATACTTCACTTATTTATTTATTATTTACTTCATTGTACACCTCATATTTAAAGCAGAGTAAAAATATATAAAGCAAGTGTACAACGGGCGGTCTTATCGCACAAGGCAATCTCTTACAGACAACCTTTGGATGGACTAAACGAAAGGAGATAGAGTTTGGACTGTCAGTGTACAAACGTTCTAACTTCGTTCTTCATTGCCGTACGTCAGGGAAAACTGAAATACTTGGATATCTTATGTAACACTAGCACACCTACTTTGAAACTCCTCCATACTACCTATAACGACAGTTCGTATTTTGTGCTATGCTAAAGTAAAGGGGTTTGGATCCGAAAAGAAAGGCCACTTATCAAATAACTGACCTCGTCGAATGTTACTTTACCAAGCAGATCGTCTTCATAGTTTTATTGATATTAATAAGCACTATATTGGCGTTAAGTAAATGCAACTTAATTCAAACGTAGTTACAGGAACTGATGCAGTATTACAAAGACTTTAGTACCATATTTATGCCATTAAACAATATTTATTTCATACTTCCCCTACATTAACCAAAACCACATACAGCGTCCTTAAACCATCAGCAATAAAGTAGCAATTCGCGGCGCAAAAGCGGTTTTCATTATGTGTACTCGTAAACAAAGAAAACAAAATGTAGCATAATGAAACAATAGGTACCAGGTACTTTAATGAATATAACACAAAAGAGAGGAATATGCAGTGGCTATTGTCAGAAACAAATGTACTGAATTAAGAAACATGGCTTTGTATCATTGACTTGGGTCGGAAGGACATTGTAATAGGAAGACCGCCTTTTGTTTATATTTTTAACCTACTCAAGGGTGCCTGTCTATTTGCGCGGAGCAAAGCAGCGGAGCAGAGAAATGGAGAGACATTTACCAATCACGTCAGTCTAAATGTCAGTGACTCACGTGGTGCGGAGATTTTATGCAATTATATTAGTTAAAATTTCTCCGTTTACACACCATAATACAGGATGTTTCTGAAATGCGCGGGCATATTTAAGGGCGGTGTTCTGTATTTGCTATATAGAATTGAAATATTATCAAAATAAAAATTAAATATTGTTGGGTTTTTTGAAAACAGTACATTTATTAACTTACTTTCAAGAACGATATTAGGTAAGCTATTGACTTGAGGAGCTCGTGGCTAGATAATAACAGCCGCACGGGTCGATCTTCAAGGTTAAGCAACGCTTGCCAAGATTGGTCTGTGGATGGGTGACCATCTTAACATACCGAGTTTCCTCCGTGTCTCGGAAAGCACGTTAAGCCGTTTGTCCCGGCTGTCATTTGTAGATCTTTGGCAGTCGTTACGCATAGTCAGAAGCCAGCAAATCTGACTCCAGTCTTGCCTTGAAGTACCGTGTTACCCAGTGAGTGAATGGGTTGTGGAGGTCTGGTACGCAGCCGCTCCTCGTAAAATACTGATATTCAGCTAAATTCGGCTTGACTAGAAGCCGACCCCAATATGGTTGGGAAAAGGCTAGGCAGATGACAATGATTAGGTATACTATTGACATTTTCACAGAGTATGTATTTCTGCAACAATATTAATATTTTTCTTATTAAATCAAAGTGGGCGCCTATACAAAAATGTGTCGGTTTATGGTACGGAACCCTTCATGTGAGAGTCCAAACCGCAATTGACCGGTTTATTTTTATTTTGCCTATCTAAAGCCACACGCGAGACATGAACATAGTATATTACGCAAAGTAATTTTTACAAGCAGACTTCCCAGAAATAATTGAAACTAAAGCAAGTAATATATTCAGGCAACGTTATCATAATTACTTTATGATTAATTTATTTCAATTTAGCATTATGACTGTTTCAAAAATAAAATTAATCTATTCACAAAATTGTGTCCGGACAAACAGTTGTACAGAAATATTCAATGCTTCCATGAAATGTCACAATCAGCATCGCGTTTTTAACTTCCAGAATGATTGATCGCAGATAACGTAACAGCTTTTCAATAGCAGTTATTTCACATAACTAGCTATTACAAATGGTAAAACTAATTGCTTTTTAAATTATTTTTCCCTCCACTATTATTAGGTCAAAAGTGGCCAAGCGATCCTAATTTATAAAATTCTTCTGATACTGAGTGATTGATAGACAATTCACAGAAACTACTGGTCACAGAAAGCTGCAATTTAGCATGTAGGTTCTTTGGGGAATATAAGGGGAGCATTAGGGATAATTTTCGTGCCTCGGAAAGCACGTTAAGTACTTGTTCACGTTGACTCGCGGGCGCGGTGGCGGGCGCGGTCACGAAATATCAAACATATGGCGTAATATCTAAGTGTTCACGTACGAAACGCACGTGTGGTCTAAGTAGCGGGCAACCTAGCGCCTGGCGCGCGCGGTGCACTCGCGGCAATATCAAACGCGTGAAATATTTGTGTGTGTTCACGTCGAACTAGCGGCGGAGTGCGCGATTCACTCGCGGCTTCAGGCAAGTTCAACCAGTTTGAACTTTTCGCTCGCGCAAACGCCTGGCGGCCGATGTGAACACCAGCTCGCCACGTCTAGCGCGCCCGCACCCGCGCGTTCCTACGTGAACAAGTACTAAGCCGTTGGTCCCGGCTGTCATTTGTAGATATTTGGCAGTCGTTACGGATTGTCAGAAGCCAGTAAATCTGACTCCAGTCTTGCCAAAAAGTACCGTGTTACCCAGTTAATGGGTTGTGGAGGTCTGGTAGGCAGCCGCTCCACGTAAAACACTGGTATTCAGCAAAATCCGGTTTGACTGGAAGCCGACCCCAATATAGTTGGGAAAAGGCTAGGCAGGTGACGATGACTAGGGATAATTTTCCGAAACGGGATATGCGAGTGCAAAGTAGCGGGAAAAATCTAGTAAATTATAAAAGAGCAAACACAAAGAGAAAAGGTAGTTTTACAAAAGCAATAACGGGAAGTTCCAAGAAAATGAGTTGAACATGACTTGTGACTGTTTGCTCGCATTCGCGTATAAATATTTACCGTAGAAACAAACTACGTATGACAGTATATTTTAATGAAATTCTAATTCCAGGAGTGCGGGTTGTAGTTAGTAGGCTATAAAATCCATACTAGTCCACACTCATCATCCGCCTAGCCTTTTCCCAACTATATTGGTATTACTAGTAGTCAACTATACCGTATTTAGCTGAATACCAGTATTTTACGCGGAGCGGTTGCCTACCAGACCTCCACAACCCAGTAACTGGGTAACACGGTACTTCATGGCAAGACTGGAGTCAGATTAACTGGCTTCTGACAATCCGTAACGACTGCCAAAGATCTACAAATGACAGCCGGGACCAACGGCTTAGCGTGCTTTCCGAGGCACGGAGGAAACTCGCTATGTTAAGATGGTCACCCATCCACAGACCAACCTTGGCAAGCGTTGCTTAACCTTAAAGGTCAACCCGTGCGTCTGTTATTAGCCAGCCACGAGCTCCTCATACTAGTCCACACTATATAATTATAACAACATAAATGTGAAAGTAACTGTAAAGTAATACTGGTATTCGGCTAAATCCGGTTTGACTGGAAGCCGACCCCAATATAGTTGGGAAAAGGCTAGGTTGATGATGAAATGTGAAAGTAACTCTGTGTGTTACCTTTTCAGGCCTTATCGGTTGAAGGGATTTGGATGAAACTTAGCACATGAGTAGATTGTGTCCCGCAATGGGACATATTACTACCATTATGTCCCATTCCGGTAGTATACTCCCTTGGTATAATTTTTAACTTTCTCGCGAGGGAAGCCGCTGGCAGGAGTGGCAGGAGCTAGTTAATTATAAAAAGGATTATGGCCTTTTCATTGACGTTACATATTTGTAATATCCTCTTGAAATAAAATAAAGCCGGCAGAATCGGTACTACGCGGTTGCTACGACGTAGCTCAGCTACGCGGCGTAGCAACCACGTAGCACTCAATCAAAAGAACGAATTGAATCATTCGTTTTGGCATTTAGTCTTAAATAAAGCACCAATCAACATTTCCAATTACCAGAAAATAATAAACCTATTATTAACAAATGCCAAAGGAAAATTAATAGAGCCGTAGGAGTAAGAGCAGACAGGTAATTATTCAAAACACCTGAAAACTTAAATAGCCTGATAAAAGCCTAGCTCAAATATTAAGAGAATGACCTAGATGCATTTATTATTCATAGTTTCCCTAAACACCTAGCCTCGACAAAAGCTCTTAAACTTTACCGATTTAAGTAAAAATAAGCGAGCGAACTTGAGTATTTATAGCTAAAGTCTGGCCTAGCTAATTCAGTCTGGAAACTTCAAAATTAGTTTAAAATTCGTATGCAGTACTTATTGGATGTGAAATTGACGGGTGTTGCGAAACGTACGGATGGAGGTCTCCTATTTGCGATATAGTCTTTTTATCTAGGAACGTTCTGAAGTATGATGATGAATATTTTTTACTTATTTGGCTTTTTAGATATATTTACTGGTTGGTTTTAGAAATGAGAGAGGCAATTTTGGTATTTTTAAGATGCGTTTGCATTTTATCAATCATCAATCAATACATATATAATATTATTCGGTTACTGACTGACAGATAACGCACAGCCGAAACTTCTGGTTGTAGAAAGCATAGGCATGAAGGTTCCTTGGGGAGCGTAGGGAAGCTCCAAGAAAGGATTTCCTACTGAAATGGAAAAAAAACGGGATATGTGCGTACAAATTCGCTGGCAAAAGCTGATAATTTATAACTTCATTTGCAATCTGTCTTACTTTTTGACAATGATTCTCGCCGAAATGAGATCACGATTTGAATTCAAACGTTTCGTGATATTTTTTACCAACTCATTCAAACCCTGTGTGTAACTGTTTTCACCAACACACATACCTAATTAGCCTTACATAATAACAAGAAACATTTTTTGCCAATTAAACCAATAAGTCTACATTAAAGGCAACAATTCGCACGTAGGCCATATTTTTATTTGGGCTTTAGGCCATTAATATGCATGGGGATGGCACGGGATTGGCTGGGACAATGAGCTTGGCATACGTGACACGGAACCCAAATTAAAGCCAGTTCTGTGGCAGATTTGTGGCAGTTTTGAGCCGATTGTGCTCTCAGTGTACCTTAGTGGTTACATTATCAAGGTTCAGTAATATTACATCGTGTTATCAGGAACGTGTAATAAGAGTGCTAATGAAACGAATTTTCAAATTATTAATTTCAGTTTCTTTTTTTTTCCTACCAAAGTCTACTGCGTTTTTTGGTTAAAATATTTTCCAATATTTTTAAGCGAATGTCTTTAGTGTCAATAAGTCTTTGGTGTTAAAAATTAATGATAAGTTCAATTTAAAAATTGAACTTATCATTAATTTTTAAAGTGTTCACTAGGTCTACATAGGAACAATTTACTTCGGACCTACAAATAAATCAAGTATGGATATTCTCTGTTGAACTCATCATCTGCCTAGCCTTTTCCCAACTACATTGGGGTTAGCTTCCAGTCAAACCGGTTTCAGCTGAATACCAGTGTTTTACATGGAGCGGCTGCCTACCAGACCTCCACAACTCATTAACTGGGTAACACGGTACACTTTGGCAAGGCCGGAGACAGATTTACTGGCTTCTGAAAATCCGTAACGACTGCCAAAGATCTACAAATGACAGCCGGGACCAGCGGCTTAACGTGCTTTCCGAGGCACGGAGGAAACTCGTTATGTTAAGATGGTCACCGATCCACAGACCAACCTTCAAGATCGACCCGTGCGGCTGTTATTATTTAGCCACGAGCTCCTCAGAAAAGCCTATTCTCTATTATCCTATTGCAATTAATCCCGTCAGTCCGCTAACTCCTTTACCAATAAACGGAGTTCCGTATTCTCTATTGAACTATATCCATCAAAACACGTCGCATTTTCAGGTCTTGCCTCTCTACTCCCTTAGTTATATACACTGGTAAATTTTTACTATTTTTCATGTTTTTGGGTAATGAGGTAAAAAATATTCTTTATTTATCTCTCTATATTTCAATATCAAACAAAAATATTTGAAACCAACTGACCAAAAACTCGCTAAATCTTTTTTAATTTTATTTCTGATCCAATCAACTCGGTCTCTAGAGCGTATTCTATCAATAAGGATAAAAAAGCGTGGCGTTTTGTTTATTTGGCGTAATTTAAAATCTGCAAATACAGGTTCAGTAAACACAGCCTACAGGGTAAACAAAAACATGCAAAAAACGTTTATATTCTTTCGTAAACAAGGTTCATATTACAATGGATTGATAGGGACTAGGAAGCAACTGGCAGCGATGGATTAACCCATCTTTGCGTGGATATGGTCTGGATGGATGACGTGTTAGGCAATTTAGCTTAGCTTCGGTAACATGTCACGGTACCTAGTACCTATCAAATGAAGCCTGAAACTGCTTGTAGTATACGAACCTATAGGTTTCACTTTATATAATTATTATTCTACCACTGTGTGATAGTAACTCTATAAAAGGAATCTGAAATTATCACAAAAGCCAATGCCTTTTCACAATTTAAAAATTATTTATCACGTTGTTTGGAAAAAAAACAACGTTAAAAAAACACGTCAATTTGCTTCAAACTTTTACATCAAGTCTTTTTGAACATAGTTCCAAGAAAAAAGCTGACCATTCCTATTCTATCGTTAAACTTATACAAGCTATAAAAATCACTGATTGTCACTAATGTGAGCTTGTAATGCCCCGTGAACAGCGATAACTAGCGCCATCTCTCTTTCGGAAAGTAAACTACGGGTGCAACGAGAACAGACTCCTTTCATACGACATGCCATTACTTACAGTAACTACTGTTTGCAGCAAGATAGTGTGAAATAGTTACATTTGCCGATAAGGTCTAAATCGCGAGGAATTTTTAATCGAAATTTGTAATAATTCACATACCAAGTTTTTCTAATAATCATAAAATGTATGAGATAAAAACAATAATTAAGTTAGTTTTGGGTATCACTCTATATTCTTAAAGGAAAAAAGCATGGACAATCCTGGACTTTAAAAAATATATATAGTTTGTTAATGAGATAGGCCTTTATCTAGTAATTAATTAATATAAAATATATATATTTATCGGTAACTGTGCTTTATTTCCCTCAAAATACATGGCAAAGATAAGAATTGAGTGTCATCTTAACTTATAAAGGCGTAAAAAAAAAAATTCGTCTAAATTAAAATTAATTCAGCGGGAAGCCGTAAAGATTGCGAGTGATAAAAGCAATTAGGAAAACACTTTTAACGAAAAGCGAAAACAACTTTTCGCAGATTTAAGCCTTTTTCATTTGTCCAATTTATTGAATCTCCTTTTTTGTCATTAAGAAATGCGAGAAGTTGCTGGGTGATTTTAATGGCGTGCTTACTTTTTGTTTTTTTTTTACTAAGGACTTATCAAAATGGTTCGTAATCTATACTCTATACTAATAATTATATAAAGCTGAAGAGTTTGTTTGTTTGTTTGCTTGAACGTATTAATCTCAGGAACTACTGGTCCGATTTGAAAAATTATTTCAGTGTTAGATAGCCCATTTATCGAGGAAGGCTATAGGCTATATATCATCACGCTAAGACGAATAGGAGCGGGGCAGACGAAGTTGCGCGGGTCAATTAGTCATTAGATAAACCTCAGTCACCTAAGAAACCAATAATATGGATAATATATTAAATAATAATGACATCCTTTTTATTTTTTTGGAAAGTACATTATCTGATCACATAATAAAAAAATATTTCACTGATTGAAAACTATTTTACGCAGTATCCAGTTTAGGAAATAAATATTTTATGTTTGATAAAAATACTTTCATGCCAACGAAGTCTCGAATGATACATGTTTAGTCAGCTATGCTGTCTGATTTTGCTGCCTTAGGAATTAAAAAAAAACTAAATATCTCAATATGACTACTCGCAAGATTTTCTTTAATAGCTTTATTCACTTATCTCGAAACTTATCTCACACCCTTAGCACAAAACAAGTTTTGCTGACTGACTAGGTTGCAAAGTATGGTTATACGAAACTTTAAATTCCATACACAGACCCAACATTTTGTGGTTACCACTAAATATATTTCGAGACGCAAACTTTTTGATACTGTTGTCCCAGTTTTAAAGTATAGAAACTTGACTTTGTCATTGTCTTGTATCAAAGACAAAGTTTTGTCTGAATCGAGAGGACATCGCAAGGACGTTGTACAAGTACAGAGAAGAGGAGTGGAAACAATGAATGAGTTTTGTTTTTGGTTGGTCAGTTTGTGGTTATAGAAGAATATTTTATTTGGAGATGCTTGCTATAGAAGTCTTTTGACTGAATTGGTGACGTGAAAGACATGGATAAAGACATCAATTTATATTTTTAGCAGAGACAAAACAATATTTAAATGTCCAAAAAATACATTTTTAAACCTTAAAAATTTGGCATGACTATTATTTTCTTTGGCATACAAAACGCACAGGACTGATCGATATTTCAACGTATAATAACTATATCGTATAATATATAATAAGCTTGTATCCAGCCGTGGTCGTCTTTCGGCTAGAAGGTGACGATTATTACTTAAAATTAATCAATCATAATGATTGACCATCGCAGCATTTTGACTCTCAACATTCGTACTTTTAGCAAAACCATTTAGTTACACATAAAAATTAAAATCAGATAACTACTCGTAATACATTCAAGTCATAAATCATAGAGATACTAAAATACGATTCGTATCACACATTTGGCCAACAAAATGAATATTTATGTACTATGTGAACACAGACTAACGATATCATCCACGAAGCACATAACTTCTCATTTATCTTGTTTTGGGGACGAAATCATTTTACTCATTAGTCATGACATACAAGTAGAAGTACACACAGTATAAAAGAATAATATCATCCCACCACTTCCCGTGAGAGGCGACTAAGGGACTCGCCAGAGAATGGGCAGCAGCGTTCTCTGCAAAACTCAACACCATGTACTGCAATCGCCAACCCGCCGGCCAAGTGTGGCGATTATGGCTAACCCCCCATCTTGGGAGAGGCCTATGTACAGTAGTGGACGTCTTTCGACTGACACACTGTATGACATTATAGTTTTATAATATCAATCATGCGTATTTCTCGCAAAACAGATGACCAACTGTTGGGGCCGAAAAGTTCTGAAGTGGCGACTGCGTACCCAAAGACGGCGCATTGGAAGGTCTACAAGGTGGACCGATGACCTGGTGAGACGCACGAGACCGGTTGTGTGGTACTTGGGGGAGGCCTATGTCCAGCACTAGACGTCTTTCGGCTGATATGATAATGATACTGTTGCTACTTAGTAATGTTATAAAAATGGAAAGTAATATTTATTATCTTGAATGCTTTAGAAAAAGTGTTACTCTAAAAGTTAAGTTTGTCAAATGTCAAAAATTGTTGTGAGAGACCAAGGTTAAACTTACATAACCCGCTACGAATCGCTAAACTTAAGTTGCAATGGGCAGGAGAAATTCTCTCGCAGAACGGATGGTAGTTAGTCTAAATTCGTATTATCGTTTTATGAAAACAATGGCTGATGGATGAAAAGAGAATGTTATATTTAATATTTTTCAGACTTTCATACAACGTTGCAGCAATTAAAACAATTAAAAATGTAATATGATACTGTTCTACCCTCACTCAGCACAGAAGTTCAGAAAATATATTTTTTTTACTGTAGATATTCGGTTTCCTTCATTTATTTAAAATAAATGATGTTGATTGTGAAATATTATAACTAATATTATAAATGCGAAAGTTTTGATGAATTTTTGTTACTCAATCACGTCTGAAAAGCTGAAAAGACAGTCTGGAATAGCGCATAGGCAACTTTTCATCCCGGAAGTATGTTGCCTAGGGATAATTTTTGTCTATCACGCGTTCGAAACCACTGGCAGAAGCCAGTAATATAAATAATGCTGAATGATAAAATTTAAGTGATGTCTGAACACGAAGTGTACCAACCTTTGTAATGATTGGTCGTTCCTTTCTTTTTTGTATAATAAAGTGGCAATTCTGCAAATTTTTAAGCAATATTCGCATTTACATCAGTCAAAAATGTATAGAAAGGCTTTCATGATAGATTGCCACTGATATGTGAATGCCAACGTTGCAGTTGTTTAAAAAAAGTAGAACTGGCTCTGTGTTTATTTTCTGTCGTGAATAAAAACAGGCAAATTCATGATATCATTTGCCATTCCGAAAGCAACTTTTTGCCAATAAATAACGTTCATTTTAGAATGCTCACTGAAAGCATAATCCTGTTAAAACTAACAGTTCTAACTCCATTTCACACAATATTTTGAAAGCCTGACTGAATATCTAAAATATTGTGACTAAAATTCTTCCGATTTATTCATTAATATCATCCGATGTACTGCCATAACGTGTTCGTATTTCAAGCTCTAAATTTTAAACTAAATATATATTCGACTGCACTGACTCTCAAAAGTTTTTACTTTATATTACTGTGACATTGGCTTGGAGAAATAATTTTAGAAGTACAGTCTAACGCAGAAGTGTTAAATGGATATTAAAAATTTTCATTTTACATAAAAGTAAACTGTTTATAGCAACCGTTATGACAACGCCTATTAATCAAACTTAACATACTCACACATTCAAATTTTGTAAGCAATTCCAAATATTTTTTCATAAACATAAGTAAAGTCTGAAAATTTCCACAATTTTGTGCAAAATATTTCTCATTTCACTAAAGCTTGTACCTACTTTTGAGCAGAACTGTACACGTCCTTGTAAATGAATTTCGGCCTGTGAAAATTGAGCCTACTAATCGACCCGGCAGTTTTAGCGACACTTTGCCGAAATACTAGAACAAAGGAATTTATTTAATTATATTGGACAATGTTCGTACTTTAACCGCAAAGTTCTAAAATTTACACTAAATGCTCGGCCCATGTATTTTGCCTGTCACTGTATTTTAACATGGCAGAAATAGCAATTACATGCGTAGCAAAGACTTATTTTCGATAACTTTCGTCCTGTCACATCATCCTATATATTTTATCAATAAGACCGCCAATTATTAAACCCTAAATTTTTTTGGCTTTTGATTTAATTTGTTATGTACTGTACAAGGAGTATATCATTCATCTATCATTGTACCTTCTACTTCAAAACCTTCGTCCTGGAAATTTTCGCAAGGAAATCAATTTCATAGAATTATCAAACTAGAAGCTTTTATTATTATAATAATAGTGTTACGCAATAGAGAAATGAGGAGCTCTTGGCTAAATAATAACAGCCGCACGGGTCGATCTTTAAGGTTAAGCAACGCTTGCCATGGTTGGTCTATGGATAGGTGACCATCTTAATATAACGAGTTTCCTCCGTGCCTCGTACCGTTGGTCCCGGCTGTCATTTGTAGATCTATGGCAGTCGTTACGGATTGTCAGAAGCCAGTAAATCTGACTCCAGTCTTGCCAAGAAGTACCGTGTTACCCAGTTAATGGGTTGTGGAGGTCTGGTAGACAGCCGCTCCACGTAATACAACTGGTATTCAGCTGAATCCGGTTTGACTGGAAGCCGACCTCAATATAGTTGGGAAATGGCTAGGCAGATGATGAGTGTTACGCAACAGAGCTGCTCAAAACACGGGATCTAAAGGAATAAAGGTTTATGTCGACCTGTGCTCGAAACTTGAAACTAAGTTCAAAGTTTCCTATTGACGAAGGCGAGTATTTCGGGCCTAAACTTGATTGATAAGGTTAGGTACACATCACTGAACTCTTTGATGGAAACAGCTAGTACACGTTGCAGCAACAAAACTGAAATGGTTCCACTAAATATTAGGCTAGACGGGACAATGTCACTCGAGCGTTCAAAATCTAGTGAGCTATGCGTTCGAGCCATGTCGTAACTCTTGACATAGAACTAAAATACACTTCAGGACGTGTACTCGTAAGGCTGCGATTACACTGAGATGTGCGTGAACGCGTGGTCAGAGATGTGTTTGTTATAAACCAATAGAATCGCTTCATTAACCTATCCTCGCTCAGCGCGAGCGATTCTATAAAAAAAAAAACGTTTTCCAAACTGTACCCATATTCTGTAACATTTTTGTGTCACGACAGCGGAACCCGAGGTGAGTATCAAATTTCCTTGAGACCTTTATGTTGTGTACAATAGAGCTCACTTTGTGAGGTTTGTCACTCACGTGAAGCTCGTTATCGAAATGGTTACTTACAGAATAAACTAGCTGTGTCTACTCTACTTAAGAAGTGTAGCAAACTGCATTATGCATGCAAACTATTTAAATACATAACAAAGTTCATGCAAACTGAAAACGAAGTCGCAAAAGTAATTAAACCCAAGAAAACACTGAGAATTTGTACAAAATACATTATTTAAGAAACAGGCGCCTTAAGTTTCTTTGCAAACGAACCCCTTTGTTTAAATACACAACGAAGTAATAAGTCCAAAGACCACAAAATAGTAATGAAAATAATTATTTAAATGTCACATACTCGGAAAAGACGCAAGGCAAAAAATATCCATATATCAAAAGGCATGGAATGCTTTTAAAATTGCTACCCTCGCAAAAATGTGAAATATTACCATCAAAACTGAAAAGCTACGAACGAAGTTTTTAGTTAAAGTTGCAGTAAATTCACCTATTATATGAATATTCACGGTTGGTACCATATCATTGAAATGAACCAGATAACGTACGGATGTACGAGTAGCTGCATATGGATAGATTTAATTTAATGCGTTTGCATAAAATGCAAATGTGGCTCGAATTAAATTGTATACTTTCATTTGCACTTAATGTGAACTGAGTGTGTTTTGTATTTATTTACGAACTACTGTTTGGTGTATAAAAACCCGAAACTACCACGTTTCAACAAAAATGAAATGTAGGACCACCGACCCGGGAATGTGACAAAGATTAAAACAACCACAAGTTATATGCAGAACAGTAATGGGGTTAGCACAGACTACGCGCAAATTGAAATATAAAATAGAACCATATACAACAGTGAGAAGCTTCAAAATTAAATGAAGATAAGTGTTCGAGAAAATTACGTAGATATATTACCTATAACCCGTTTAGTAAGAAAACCAATCGAAAAAATTCGATGAACTGAAAGACCTAAAATAATACGATCCACAAAATCCTAATATCTTTTTCAGAATCCTACTCAGTTAGTGCTAAATTATTGGATATCTGCCCTCACTATCGTCGTAAAAAGTTAGTACCGTCGATTTTATGGCACTCCAGTATTTCAACCGGGAGGCTTGAACTTCCACATTTGGCACATATTTCGATTAAGAGGAAGCTAAATGTATTTTTAGACTTTTTGTTGCCTGGATATGACAATTTTGAAGCGAGATAAATTGACCCAGATTTTGTCCTATCCGTCGTAAGCGCCTGCATGGTAGGAAAGAAAATACATTTATTTATTCCAGTTTAATTGTAACAGTTCATCTGGTACACTCAAAATAAAATGAAAAGTGCCTCACGGCTGTGCCAGAACCGGTTCCTTTCAGCAATTATAATTATTTAATTTTTTCTTAACCGTAAAATCTGTTTTTTTTTAAAGACATCAACATCACATCAGTTTAAATGTTTAAGGCCACTTGTTCCGCAGAACACAAAAAGCACCCTAAATCAATTTTATTTAGCATTGTTTTAAACTGACAGGGACGAAACGATTTTTTTATAAGTTCAGTGGTAAACGCATTTAGTTGTTAGTACTGTTTATTATCACACTTTTTTAATTATGTTAAATTGTGGGCTGAAAAAACATAATACTAAATGAAATTACCAGAAACTGTTGTCTCATAGAAATGTTTTCTTTTTCATATACCTCTCCCTCCATGTATTGCTTGAGGCCTTCTGTTATTATTCTGGTTATGTTAGATATTATGTATTCTAGAGCCAACTGAGCTTATATGAGATTTTTTTCCTAGAATTTGTCGCTTGTTTTGCGAATTATAGTTCTTATCTTAATAACTTTTTTTGGGGCTAACCTTAATCTCAGTCCATAAAATGTTTCCATCATAAAATATTCACACGGTACAAGAATATACCTCGGCGACAGTAGAATATTTCAGAGAAAATGTTTTTACCGTCTCTTTAGTATTTTTTGCCTACCTTGTTCATAATTGATGTCAAAGTCGGTGTCAACTGTTTCCCGTTCGTAAGAACCACTTAGATTAAGACAGGCCTCATTTTTGACATGTCTTCAAACTAATACTCTTGAAGGATAACGTCAAGATGTTTAATTTTATATGGCAAGTGTATGTGCTTACTAGACTTTGATGTGAGAGTCCATTACCTGACAAATAAATAAAAAAAAAATATATATTTGAAAAATCTTTCAGTTTTGTTTTATTAAGTTATTTATTCAAGCTAAGTTACATAAAAAGGTAAAACACATATCTTGTGCCAAAACGCTGTACAGATGTAGGCAGTGTTCTCGCCGATAATGTTCTCTTATAAAGAATTTATCAGTTTCAAAACAAGCATATTATGAAGACATACATGTTTTATGAAGACGTACTACAGGTTTAAAAGCTATACTATAGCTTAATCTAGGCTAAAGTGTCATCATCTGACTAGCCTTTTTTTCTTCGGCTTCAGTCAAACCGGATTCAGCTGAATATCAGTGTTTTACGTGGAGCGGCTGGCTACCAGACCTCCACAACCCATTAACTGGGTAACACGGTACTTCTTGGCAAGACTGGAGTCAGATTTACTGGCTTCTGACAATCCGTAACGACTGCCAAAGATCTACAAATGACAGCCGGTACCAACGGCTTAACGTGATTTCCAAGGCACGGAGGAAACTCGTTATGTTAAGACGGTCACCCATCCACAGATCAACCTTGGCAAGCGTTGCTTAACCTTCAAGATCGGCCCGTGCGGCTGTCATTATCTAGCCACGAGTTCCTCATAATATAGTATTAAATATGTTGCTATATTAGACGCACGCCTTTTTCCTATGAGGGTAGGCAGACCTACCCGTCTACGATCCAAATGAACTCCTTTTGCAACGAAAATACAACGATTAATAAACTAATTATATCCTTGATCACTTTAGCACCAAGTATTGAAATATGATTCAAATACTTCCTACAAATTAAATCACACCTACTCATGATCTATTATGAACTATAAAGAAATCCTATCCCAGAAGAAGTCTAGGCTAAAGTTTACCCTTCTTAATTTCAATCACATCCATACAACCCTGATTTAAAAATGCATTAGGTAATGGGAAGTCCAATACAAAAAAATAAAATGATTTGTTCAATAAGGGCTTAGCCCGAATTAATTTCTTTCAAATTTTGCTTCTGAAAGGTTAAGTAACGATATAATCTTGTCCCCAAGACTCCAAACATTCCCAAACTGATCTGTTTGACGTACGGATAGCCTTTGATAAGAAATAGCCGAAATATTTTAGAGGAAATCCGCTTTAACCATAAAAGACGGATCGACTTATGGTTTGGGACAAGCCATAAGATAAAGATAGAAGCCTGAAGTTTAAGAAATATAGGTCTTTAAGTCAAGAGTGAATAGGTTACTTTTATATTGTCGACCATATCATCGTTTTCCATCAGGTGTGATGGTAAAGCCTATCAATCTGTACTCTATACTAATATATAAAGCTGAAAAGTATGTTTGTTTGTTTACTTGAACGTGCTAATCTCAGGAATTACTGGTCCGATTTAAAAAATATTATTTCAGTTTTAGATAGCCCATTTATCGAGGAAGGCTATATATCATCACGCTAAGACCAATAGGAGCAGAGCAGTAATGAAAATTGTGACGCAAACGAAGTTGCGCGGGTCAACTAGTATTGTCATATATTGATAGGCTTTATAATAATTTTTAAAGTATGCGAGGAGCGCTAATTCCGAAACCATGAGGAATAGCGAAACACACTGAAAGACGTCTTGACCTCGATTTTGATTAAAACTAAATCATTGAATTTTTGAAAAATCGATAGCCAAGAATCGAATGCCTATAGGAAGGACATTCTGAACCCAATTACTAACATGTATATTACCTGTCTTCCCTCCTAAACCTAGAAAATATACTCCATACAAAATCAATATCTATATTTATAATATAGGTTACCATTATTGGAAGCGACTGCCTTTAAGGCCTCCACTACCGAATAACTGGGAATTTCGAAGCCTCTTATAAAGACTGGAGTCAGTCTTTTTAGGATTCCGTACCCAAAGGGTGTCCAACGGAACTACGCTATCCGTCCGTCCGTCGATCTGTCAGCGGGGTCTATCTCAAAAACCGTAATAGGTAGACAGTTGAAATTTTCACAGATTGTGTATATCTATTACCGCTATGACAACAAATAATAAAAACCAAGGTTTATGATACGGAACCCTTCGTGTGCGAGTCCGACTCGCACTTGGCCGATTTTATTACTTAAATTTTCCCTACAGTAGGAGTTTATCCTGTATCGATGGTACGTTTACAAACATACAAACTCATATACACAAACACCACCAACACTATGACCTCCGGACCACTATCGGTAGGCTATATAAATATTTTTAAATGCCTATAGATTTCTTGGCTTCTGATTACACGAAATGCCTGTCAAAGATAATTATACAAATGATAGCCGAAACCAACTGCTTAACGTACTTTCCGAGGCACGGAGAAGTCTCGATGGTCAACCATCCACGCACCGACCTCGGCTAACGATGCTTAACTTAACCTTAAAGGTCGACCCGTGAGGCTGTTATATCTAGCCACAAGCTTACAACATTATCAGTACTAATTATTATTTTAATCACGATATCATCGGTCGTCTGTGCTGACATATGTTAACAGAGCTGCAACTAATCCCACTGGCGTATCGTGTACCTGCATAATGTAATTAATTTTACTACCAATTAATTAGACTTACATTGTGCTGTTTAGAATTATATTTTGTTGTCCCACGACATTGTTACCAATAAAAACCCTTACTTTTTACCTATGTATGGTAGACACGAGGTAAATGTGCAATAACGTTCATTGACCCACATACATTTATAGACTTTCTTATTATCAAAAACAAAAATAAAGACATAACACTCTCCTTAATCGATTTCTATCGTGATTATTTATGATCTCTAGCTATGAATATCGGTGCATAATTTCTTGTTCCGGTATCTACGAAGGGATCATCTGCCTAGCCTTTTCCCAACTATATTGGGGTCGGCTTCCAGTCAAACCGGATTCAGCTGAATACCAGTGTTTTACGTGGAGCGGCTGCCTACCAGACCTCCACAACCCATTAACTGGGTAACACGCCCAACTAACATTTTGGTGTCAGTTACAGGCTTTTTTATGACTTTAAGTAATATAACAGGGTTATCATTATCTCAGTTATTACTAAAGACGATATAGAGGAGTTAACAAACAAGTTTTAGCCCCAATCGCAGCACTATAGCGTTAATGGATGATGTAATACAGCTTTGAGAGTTATAATGGCGCTAGTAGCAGCAAGTATACTTAATATAGTTATTATTATAGTTTTTGTGACACCCAAGTCTTTATAAAAGTGTTCGCCGACACCTCTTAACACTTATTGTTGTATAGTTATTGCAATGAACTCTTTTATACCACTTAAGGTGCTATATTGACTATTATTGCAGTCATAAGCTATAAAATAGAGTTTATCGAGAGTTTAGTAACACGAGAAACTAAAGGTGTCAAACAACTCCTCTATCTAGGTTTAACCTGTAATAAAGGGTTTAACTAAAGCTTATTGTGTTAGGCAGTCCTCTTTTACAGACGTTCTAAAGGTATTGGTGTCAAACAACGCAAGTATGGGTCGTTATTAACACTAACCTCACTTTTGTAAAGTTCGCCATTGTTTTGGTAACCTAACAATTAATATTAATTCAAGTTATTCAACATTTGACTACAATAAACAAAATTTCTTACATTATTTGAAGCATTCCATGAATGCCACTTAATTTTACATACCACTGCTCAAGAAGCAAGAATGCATAGTAATGTTTAGCTTGAGGTACCTATTATGTTATCATAATTTTTCTTTTAAATCTTTAATAAATCCTAGGCGCGTTATAATTGAGATGAGAAACATGGTATACATTTACTGTGAAATCATAAGGGCAGTCATTTTTCACTTCACATACTTAAATAACATAATATTCCATAATATTATTCTGCTGTGTTGAATAATGGATGACATAACACTTCCATTACGATCGGATTTAATTTTAGTAAGGTTACAGGCTTTTTTATCTTGACGTGCGCTTTTTACCACCTGTAGTGCTCACTATCGCGGTAATACCGGTTAAAGTAGAAGCTGACGATGAATAAGCGCTCTTGTGGAGCTTTAAGATCTTTTTGACACCTTACTATAGGATTTATAGCACCTGTAGCGTTTGCCAACTCTATTTTACAACGGTAATACAGATTAAAGTAGTAGCTGACGATGAATAAGCGCTCTTGTGCAGCTTTAATATCTTTGTGACACCGTACTATAGGCTTTCTATAACTTTTACCTGTAAAACTGTGGGCCTCTTTCGTGGTTATAAGTGAGTTAGAGCATGCTCTAACTCAGTTGCACAGGTATGCGTTAGCACTTTTATACTCAAATGGAACTGATATACGAGTCTTATATAGGTTTTTTTAACGCTTTGGTGCTAGTTGGGCGGTACTTCTTGCAAGACTGAAGTCAGATTTACTGGCTTCTGTAAATCCTTAACGACTGCAAAAGATCTACAAATGACAGCCGGGACCAACGATTTAACGTGCTTTCCAAAGCACGGAGGAAACTCGGTATATTAAGATGGTCACCCATCCACAGACCAACCTTGGCAAGCGTTGCTTAACCTTCAAAATCGACCCGTGCGGCTGTTATTATCTAGTCACGAGCTCCTCTACCGTATCTACGAAGGGATACCATAGTTTATTGTTAGTTTATCTGGCGACTACCATAGGTCCACAGGTCCTCCTGATACATTTTCGTCACCATTGGTAATTTCACGTCATTTCCGGCGTTAAGCCCACCGTCAACATAATTATCGTTGCGGATTGTCCTTGTCCAAGTATCCAGTGGGGTTGTGCTCCTAACTCTTTTGTTTATCCACCACTTTTTAGTCATATGGTCTTCACTACGGCGCAATATGGCCGAACCAGTGCAGGTGCTTTCCTCAAATTTTTGCTATATTTTCTAGAACATTATAATGTCAAGTTTAAACGCAGCTTGTAGTTTGGTAATGGTGGTATTACAGACAAACACAAAGATCTATCGTTACAGGAATAGAAGGTTAATGGCCGTTTTAGGTACTACTCTGTCAAGAAAGTACCGGGAAAAGATCAATAATACACAAAATGTCTGTTATTCATCCAAATTTATTTTATCACCTTCAAAGTATGCTCCTTTAGAAACGATACACTTGCGCCAACGAATAATCCATTCATCAAAACATTTTTTAAACGCTGCTTCCAGAATTGAGTTCAGTTCTCGCCGCGAATTCTCCTTTATGTCTTCTATCGATTGAAAACGGGTGCCACGAAGTGGTAATTTGAGTTTAGGAAAAAGAAAAAAGTCAGCAGGAGCCATATCTGGTGAATATGGTGGTTGCTGGATGGTATTTGTTGAGTGTTTGGTTAAAAATTCGTTCACAATGATAGCCTTGTGCGAAGGCGCATTGTCGTGGTGCAAAATCCAAGAATTTTCTTTCCACAAATCTGGCCTTTTTCGTCGAATTTGCTCTCTTAAACGCCGCATAACGCTCAAATAATATTCTTTATTTACCGTTAGACCTTCCGGTAAGAATTCAGAGTGCACAACACCGCGATAGTCAAAGAAAACAGTCAACATGACTTTGACTTTTGATCGACTTTGGCGTGGTTTTTTCGGTTTCGGTTCAGTTGGAAGGCGCCACTCCGAAGCTTGTTGACTAGTTTGCATGTCAAACTCGTAAACCCACGTCTCGTCACCAGTAACAATGCGTTTCATGAATGTTGGGTCCGAACTGACTCGTTCTAGCATGTCCTCAGCGACTTTCATGCGATTGAGTTTTTGGAGAAAATTCAGATCTTTTGGGACTAGCCGAGCAGCAACATGTTTCATACCCAAATGATTAGTTAAAATGGTACGGATCGACTCGTGAGATACAGAAAGTTCGGCGGCTATCTCTCTCAGAGTTGAATGGGGATTTTCAGTCACTATTTCCTTCACTTTTGCGATGTTAACTTCAGTTGCAGACGTTGACGGCTTACCAGAGCGAGGCAAATCTTCCATCACATCTCGACCGCTTTTGAACGCTTTGAACCACTCATAAGCACGAGTTTTAGATAAAGTCGATTCACCGTAAGCCTTCTGTAACATTTTCAGTGACTCCGAACACGAAATTCCATTGGCGATGCAAAATTTAAGACAAACTCTTTGTTCGATATTTTTGTCCATTATGAAATTCGCAATACACACTATATATGATATTACTAAAACCAGCACTGTATTTAATATAAATAACAGATGAAACTCAAACTCCGCGCCAAAATGGAAAACAGTTGTGCCAATCTAACAACTACAAAAAAACAAAAATTTGAATTTGGAACCATAAACAAATCATCCATTCCCGATACTTTTTTGACTGAATGTACATTAAACAAGTGAGTTAGTGACTTTCTTAATAGGTAGGTACTGTAGTAGCTAGCCAATCGGCTAGTACTACGAGCGTTCTTGAAGATTTAAGACGTTACGTCATATTATGAAGATAAACACTTATAAAATAATTTTAGTATAGATGATAGAACAAACACAAAAAGACGCTGGCGAACAGGCCCTATTTTGTTGTATATAAAGTAAATATCAAAAGAAAACAAAATGTTCATTCATCATTCATCTGCCTAGCCTTTTCCCAACTACATTGGGGTCGGCTTTCAGTCAAACCGGATTCAGCTGAATACCAGTGTTTTATGTGGAGCGGCTGCCTACAAGACCTCCACAACCCATTAACTGGGTAACACGGTACATCATGGCAAGACTGGATTCAGATTTACTGGCTTTGGTATATTAAGACAGTCACCCATCCACAGACCAACCTTGGCAAGCGTTGCTTAACCTTCAAGAACGACCCGTGCGGCTGTTATTATTTAGCCACGAGCTCCTTTAAAGAGAACAAAATGTTATTGCAAGCTTATTGCGGTAGTTCGCTTAACCCTTTACGGCGCAACAACAGATGTCGTAAAGGACATGTGCTTCGCAGTTCCTACCTCGGGCCGACTTATAAGATGCGAGTCCCGTGCATCCGACCCATTGTTGATAGTGGGACGCCGTGAGGTTTAGGTCGTCAGATTCTAACTGGTGGTAAAATAGAGTTATTATTTTTCCACCAGGCGCAGGAAAACTAAAACCAATGATCCAATTGAGCCTTGAAATAAATTAAACCTTGTTCCTTACAATTTTGTAGCCAAATGACTTCCCTTATTCGCCCATCTTGGACAACATTGTAATTTTATTAAAAGCAAAGTAATACACCTTTCTTCGCAAGCTGTTAGAGCAAGCGAGAATAAATGAGCTGCTTAATTTTAATCCTGGCAACTTTCTAGTAGCTAAACAAAATCCTAGCAACCCGCGTCACTGCTTGAAGCATCGTAAATTGTATAAGCCAATACTTTGTTATTCTCCGCTTGAGACACGCCCATCGATTAGGCAAATGCTTCTTTAAATTCTGACGAACTTTAAGAAATGCCTAACAAGCGGGTGGTGGGCCTAGCCAAGTTACTTTCTACATAGGTATATATATATATTTTTTTTGTTAATAACTTGTTTAACAATTTTGCTGTAAGATACTCGTAATATTTTACTAATAGTATCTGTCAGCAATCATTTGTAGATCTTTGGCAGTCTTTACGGATAGTCAGAAGCCAGTTAATCTGACTCCAGTCTTGCCATGAAGTACCGTGTTACCCAATTACTCTGTTGTGGAGGTCTGGCAGGCAGCCGCTCCGCGTAAAATACTGGTATTCAGCCGGTTTGACTGGAAGCCGACCCCAATATAGTTGGGAAAAGGCTAGGCAGATGAATAATAATTAATTCTCACAAGATATTTGGACAACCGTTATAACTGATAGCATGATACTTTTTTTTTCATTTTTTTTAAGCCGTTATTCCCAAGGAAATACTTTTATGTAAAACAATCTGTTTTCTCATAAATCAAACCATTTTACAAACGTTACAAGGGAAAAATAAAAATATTTCTAGAAATCTAATTTCGAAATCGTCAAGTAATTCATTTTAGTAAGCTGACTTGTTATGTCCTTGAGTTTTGTGTAAAAGCTTTCCTGAAAACTGTTGAGATATTATTCCTATTTTTTTTAACTTGAGATGGGTTTGTCTTGACTCTAGTCTAGGTCAGAGGTGACAGAGACAAAGTTGACGATGGAGTGAGCTTACCCAGAAAGCAAAAGCCTGTGGTGTGGTGTATGTGTGCGTTCGTGTGGTTTAAAAATATTACTAAGGTGCAGCGCAGACTACAAAAACTACGCCGCACTAAAAGTCTGTGTCATTCTGGCAGACCACGACGCGCTGCGCTGTCAAAAAGTGCGCAAAAAAAAAATGTTTGCTTCAACGCGCGCTAACGCAAACGGCGCACACTTTTAGTATGCAATCTGCTAGTATAATGTACTCTATGCAATTTGCACTCGTTAGTGTAGGACGGACCCGCCAACAGAATGATGAGTCTGCGTAAAATCCGCGACAGACTTTTGCATGCCATGCAGACATTTTGTGCGCCACAGACTTGATCGCACAAAAAGTGTGTCGTCTGTGCTGCACCTAATACTATCTCGTTGGTCTCTAGTGGACCCAACGTGGCCGATGAATATGCCAGGACTGTGGAAACTGATAGACATTAGAATTGCCACCTACAATGTGGAGCGAGGTCATAAGAATGTTAAAAAAATGCAGATATACTAACCCCTGTTAACTCGAGGATTTCTTAATTATTACATTTTTATTTGCATATTACAAAGTAAAAACAATGACGAAAACCTGTATCAAAATCTTACTAATTCTACTTTCCTACAATAAATGTAATCTAATCTTCTAATATATAAAAATCTCGTGTCATGGATCACCGATTTTTATGATTTTTTTTTGTGTATAGTAGGCAGTTCTGAGAATAGGTCGTAGGCGAATTTTTTTACATGGCAAAGCAACGTTTGCCTAGTTAGCTACTTATGTTATAAATTTAAACTTTTGTGAGTAAAGATGGATGGATGTTCGTTAAAAACTACTGAACAGATTTAAATGTTTGACATACACGTAGTTTATATCGCGGAACACGTAAAAACTTCCAATCCCGGGATTATGTTTTCCAACTTTCAAGAGCCAGCCAGTAATAATATTTTTTTTTTCTGTTTTTATTTTCAGTTCAATCCACCAGTCGCAAAAAGATACAGCATTCTTTCACAAAAAATACAAAATTCAACTCTCCATGGATCTTTGAAAGAGGTTGACTTGTATTTTGAGTATTCGGTTACCTCCTCAAGATTGAAACATGAGAATCTCATTATTTGTTTAGCTCTCTTTAAGTGCGTACAAAACGAAAGGAAAGTCGTTGCTAAGGTAACTTATTCCTAACAGATGGAGTGTTTTTGTTTCTTTTTTTAAGTATCTGTCTAGTAATCTTTATTTGACTTTTTAACGAGGCTTGAGCTATGTTTCTGTTTGAAATGATGGTTTTATGATGGCTTGAAACATCAATATATATATATATATATATTTTATTATTATTGTTGTTATGTTTTTGACTTTCTCGGGTCCCTGGAGACCCGGTCCTTTGGTAGGCGTACGAAGGGCCGAAGCCAACTCGCAGAGGCCTCTTTAGATATTTCAAAAGGAATGGCACACCAACCGACGATTATCCCAGTATGCACTGTGAAAGTATAGCCAAGGACAATCCCCGGTTGGAGCAGGACTATTGCAGAATATGTAAACAAAACATGAAACGCTATGGGTTTGGCTGGTTTAGTGGACTAATAATCGTTGACTATGGAAGAACTATTGACCCCTGCCTGACCATTGACAATTAAAACAGCTTTAAAATAGCAGGGGGTGACTTGCACACTCAATAAATGGGCCCCACGAAAAGGGTCGCTAGCACAAAGTAACGTAGCGCCAAGGGGGCAACATATCCTGAGGTGCTAGAGGAGTGGAGAGGTATACCACGGCTATCAG
Organism: Lacanobia oleracea; assembly: GCA_950371165.1. Classification (NCBI taxonomy): domain Eukaryota; kingdom Metazoa; phylum Arthropoda; class Insecta; order Lepidoptera; family Noctuidae; genus Lacanobia; species Lacanobia oleracea. The sequence continues at coordinate 15,358,218 of OX493405.1, read as the reverse complement.
GACAATCCCGGAAGTACGGTCAAGATCCCTACCAGCTCCTTACTGGATTATACGTCCTTCTCCTGAGCACGTTTGCTCTTGCGAATCTCCACTCAGACCAGCCGATCAAGGCAAGAATGAGGTGTTTTTTATTATTATTATTAATAACTGTCGAAACGTAGTTGTTAGTTACACCTCAATCTAATTCTATGTTATTCCGTTACGGTTTATCTGTTTATAAAAATGAAGAATCCATGACTCATATCTTTACAGTAAGATATAGTATATTAAATTTTTAGGAGAAGGAATTTATCTGTACTAAATTTGCGCAGACAAATTCGCGTGTGGAGTGCTCGTCACTAAATATAAGATAAAACTCAGTTACATAATCCCAATACAAAATTCTCCACTAAAACCCGATTTCCAAACAAATGGTCAATTTGCTGTTGCATTAACAGTTTAATAAATTCTTCCTTTGCAATTCCAGTCAGGGGTAATGAATTTACTGCGGTAAAACTCGTTACCATTGCTATAATCACAATTACCATAATAAGCTTTAATTAAGTTCTGTTTAAGTAAACAATTTGTGTTGTTAGTGGACTTTTACTTTGTAGTTAATATTGGAGATATTGTTTAGTTATGTTGTTATTATTATTATTTATTATTTAATACTTTACGCACACAGATGTACAGAGGCGGACTTAATGCCTGAGGCATTTTCTACCAGTTAACGTTTGGGTGATGCAGAGAATAATACTAGTAGGTGCAAATTATTATTAGGTGGTTTTATTTTGGTTTTAGATTATATTTTTTATAGAATTTATACATATAAATATTATAAATCATGACGATTTTTGTGACTTTTTGTAGAGCCGCTTTGTTTTTATAAACTACGCAACGGATTTTGATAGTGGTTTACGCTTTAGTAAAAATAACGTTTTTCCAAAGGTTTATGAATGATATGTAACATACTTATGTGTTTTTTTGATACGTACAAACCGTACGAAAAACAGGCGAGTCGATAGTATTTATGTACAGTTTGTTTTTTGTGAATAGATGATCATTCGTGACAAATAAAATAGTCATTAAACGTGAAGAAAAAAAAAACCAAACGAATTGAGAACCTCCTAATTTTTTTGAAGTCGGTTAAAAACAGAATTGAAGTAAACAGGAATCGTGACAAATGTAATGAAATACAAGACACTATTAAATAGCTCTATGCATTTAATATGAGGTGAAAAAAACGTTTAGTTGAATATTTTAATTGAAACACTTCTGTCTATTTTCACCAGTTTTCTTGAAGTCGCGTGACGGTGTTAATGTCCCTGTCGCAATCTTTAATAACCTGTCGTGACATGATGACGTCACGCCTAAGGAAGTGACTAGTAATTTATGAAATTGAGAACAGTGTAACTTGTGAATAGATCAATTTTACATTATGGCAGGTAAAATTCACAAGTTATTAAAAAAAAAAACAGTAATTTTGGCACTCTATACCTATAGGTACACAGGTGTTACTCTATAGGTATAGAGTGCCAAAATAACTTGTTTTTTCATTATATAAAGATTTAGTTATAATATTAGACTAGTGACTTATATAACTGAAGTTAAGCAACGCTTGCCAGGGTTGGTCTGTGGATGGGTGACCATCTTAACATAGCGAGTTAGCAGTCGTTACGGATTGTCAGAAGCCAGTAAATCTGATTCCAGTCTTGCCAAGAAGTACCGTGTTACCCAGTTAATGGGTTGTTGAGGTTTGGTTTAGTATTTTTTTCTATGACCAGGGTAAAAGCTGCGGGAAATAACGATTGAAAATAATAATATTAAAAGCGTTGGTAGGCGGTTAACTCAACCTTTTTGCAAACTTTGTAGTTTTAAAATTCAATTAACCTCCTTAAAACGAAAAGAGTGTCCTTCTATTTAACTTTCAGTTCAAATATAAATTAACTAATTTCATTGAATGTTTGGTTCTTCTAGATTCTAAATGGCTTAATATAACAACTATATTTTTTTACTAATAAACTCTTTTCTGCATAAGCTCAAGTTTTTTACGTCGAATTAATAATTTTATTGTGTATTTATACAAAAATAAATAGAGTTACCTTCAATATCAAAACTGTTTACTCTAGATTTGTAATTTAAAACAATCTCGGTTTGTGAATTATTCATAATACATCTATGAAAATTAATGTGTTCCTTCATTTGTGAAAATTAAGATTTCTGAAAATTTTCCTTATACGAAATTCAATAAGGAAAATTTTGCTAAACGTACAAGACATTATTGAGAGTATGAATGATATATTTACATTAACAAAATAACCGTATACATGTTTATTGGAACAAGTCAAGCTAACAAGATTAATTTTTTTTTTTTATTAGTATTCTATATTAGGAAGTTCTTGTACCACAAATCACTAAATGCGTTTAAACCATAACATATTTAAAAATATCAATCTGTCTCTATAATCTTTGTACAATTTAAAGAAACACAATTATTTAAAATCTTGTTCAAAAAATGTTCAACGCGTAGCGAATGTGCTACGAATGGCGTAGCAACTTTCGTAGGTCACTGCTACGCCGTAGCATAAGTGCAATCCTCTTTGGTCAAAACCACAACTGAGAGTACAAAGGATTTTACTTTACTCTGAGTTTTATACCGGTCTGTAATATACTCCTAAAGAAAAAAACACCTAAGCTGCTTATCTTTCCACGCAAGTTGTTACAATCTACCCTCGGAAATTGGGTCAATATCCCTGTTGGTATACGTCAGTAAGGAACATACATAAGCACTATATTCGGATCCTTTGAAGCTCTGTTACTGTCATAATGGAGAAATTATGTTAGCAGCAATACTCCAACCTATTGTTACTATTATTATCGTTTACTTTATTGCATTTTTATATCGCAAATTGAGTTGGATAAGAAATATATGAATGAAAAACAGTTTTGGGTGCAAAGTTCGATCACGAGCGCCAAAGATACAAAATGGCAAAGTAAATCTTCAGAAATCAATAGGTACTTTGAAATCTATAAAATCACCAATTTTCAATACTTTGCAGGTAAAACAAATTACTGGATTATTAATACAAAAACAATCTAGTAAGTTCTTTAATCTTCCTTTGCTTTTCAGTTGTAAAAAAAATACCAACCGAATTGAGAACCCTTTTTTTGGAAGACGGTTAAACTTTTTTTTACAAAATTCTAATCAACTTACAATTACATCAGTCACAAAAGGCAATTGATAATCTATATTACATTTTCATCTACAGCAACATTTTCTTCCCTTCTCAATAAATCTTTGCGACATAAGAGGTACCTAATTTGCTACCAAGAACTCGTCCCTCGTCTGAAGGAACCTTTGACTTGAAAGAGATTTTGTTGTCTACATTTTTGCTTAAGTGATCTCCAATTATGCATAACATTACTGATAAATTAAATTCTTTGAGTTTGAGGAAGATTTTTTTAGAGATTATGAGATTTTTGCACAATGTTTTATATTAGGTCTATAACACCGGCTATGCCAGGGTTAGAGAAAATGTAAACTAATATTTTAAATGTGACAGTAATTCTGTCTATCCGTCTGTATGTTTCCTTTATAAAAACTAGATAGTCACTCGACTATCCAGTTTTTAGACGAAGTCCTTAAAGATTTTTTTTATCCCAGAAGTATGTTTTTATTTATTTCATTTTGTTTATTCCTTACGATGATCATTCGACGCACATGGAGACAAAACCACTAGCTGATGCTAGTATAATATACATATTATCCTATAAACCTTAATCCTTACTTCCTTACTAATATTATAAATGCAAAAGTAACTCTGTCTGTCTGTCTGTTTGTCGCGCTTTCACGCCAAAACTTCTAAACCGATTTAAATGAAATTTGGTACACAGATAGTCTAGAGCCTGAGAAAGGACATAGGCTTCTTTTTATCTATTTCACGCGAACGAAGCCGCTGGCAGAAGCTAGTTCTGTATAATTTCCCTTTGGAATTTAGGAGAAATAAAATATTTTAACTATTTTTATCATGTCTAACTAATAAAGTCCATCCCCTCATTTCCCGTGGGTGTCGTAAGAGGCGACAGAGGGCCTCACCAGAGAATGAGCAGCAGCGTTCTCTGTAAAACGCAACACCATACACTGCGATCGCCAACCCGCCTGCCAAGCGTGGCGATAATGGCAAAGCCCTTTGGGGGAGGCCTATGTCCAGCAGTAGACGTCTTTCGGCTGCTATGATGATGAACAAATAAGGTTTCCATTCCCATTTTCATGTAAAGAGAAGCTCAATACAATATAATACATGCTGTGTAATTTCCTGATACAACTCATTTCATATTTCATTAACGTCTGTTGTATTAGAGGTAATTAAGCTCTTATAACATAGAAAACGTTTCCGAGAATCTTAGACGTAGCTAATTAGCTGTAAGCCTGTGTAGTGCCGTGTCTGAATGTGGAAGCAGAATTATCTTACATGTACATGCTATTAGTAGTAACTTGTAAGTACATTGAACATGAAAATAACATATTTATATTATGTTTTTTGAGGAGCTCGTGGCTAGATAATAACAGCCGCACGCGTCGTTCTTCAAGGTTAAGCAACACTTGCCAAGGTTGGTCTGTGGATAGGTGACCATCTTGACATACCGAGTTTCCTCTGTGCCCCGGAAAGCACGTTAAGCCGTTGGTCCCGGCTGTAATTTGTCGATTTTTGGCAGTCGTTACGGATAGTCAGAAGCCAGTAAATCTAACTTCAGTCTTGCCATGATGTACCGTGTTACCCAGTTAATGGGTTGTGGAGGTCTGGTAGGCAGCCTCTCCGGCTTGACTGGAAGCCGACCCCAATATAGTTGGGAAAAGGCTAGGCAGATGCTGATGATTACGTGTAAAAGAATAACCGCAACAAAGGCAAATATTAGTAGTGTATTTTGGTATTTTACTAATACCAAAATTGCGAAAAAGAAATAAATATCATCAGTACAAGTACATTTCACAAATAATATCTTGTATTCTACCCTTTAAAAAAAAAATGTAAATACCCCTTTTCAGTAACCTTAAGGAATAACTAACAGATTTAACGAGGCTGAAAAAACAAACTCCTATCTTTAAAAAAATCGTCATAAATGTCTCTTCAAATAATATTCAAATGCTAAAATCAAAGTAAGAAGGTATCTCGCAAACTTTTGAAAAAGGCGCGAGTCATACAGTTTCGCGAGGTATTTCCAATATCTGCTCGACTGCGATGTAACTCAGTAGTGGCTTGCTTTTATTTGAAAACTTCCCCGCTGTTACTAAGGAAATATTCTGTAATATTTTAGCTAGTCACGACGCTGTTAAATAGTGCTTTTGAAATACGGACGGAGCTGGTATTTGCCGCTGGTATATTAATATTGTAAAACGTGGCGCATTTTTGTGAAAGATACTTATGTTGTGATTTTGTAAATGTTTTTCTATTTTCTTGTTGTAAGACTGGAGTAAATGAGAAAAATACTGTTTTTTTTTAAGTATATCCTTGAACAAATTACTTGCAAAATTACTATATTTTCATTTGATTTACAATTTTTTTTTTTTTTATCTAATGGTAAAATACCTCATTATAAGGGAAAAGTGATCGATAATTTAATATGTGAACATTCAACTGAAAACATTCACACACGGCTCCAAAGAAATCATTACCTAGATTTATTACGAGCAACATAAACGACTTTCATACATGTGAGTTATAATACCGCAAAAGTCAATTTCGCACACAAAAGGCGATCAATCACTGATCATTGACTCTCCCCCTGTTAAATAATGCAAAGGCCCTAGGGCGTTAATGTACACCATTTGTACGTAAATCCTTTAAGAAATTGGAATGACTTAGATTTGATGACGGAAGTGAAGAATAGGTAAGTATATGATCTTTTCAGGCTTCCGAACATCCTTTTAAAAACACGCGTGTCAGTCCATCTGTCACTGAAAATTTTGTCCACATATACTAAACCGATATAGTTGTGGTAGACGTATGTATGACGTATCACTTCTGTGACTCATACACGTTCTCGTAACGTAAATAAATAAATTAAAAAACTGGGATTATTTTTGAGGGACATATTAGAAAAAAATGTTTGAAATTGTGCCGTGTGACAAATCAAATGAACGGGCTTATTGTGAGAGTCTCAAATATACTCGTTTTTGGCTTTGGTTTTAAAGAAATATGTTAAAAACGCGCAAGCTCGTTTTGCGCTGGGCCAGTTTTAAGTTTTGGTTTTTCAGATTTGATCTCAAGTCAAAAATGTAAAATTGATGTTTATATTCATGTCACCCACGATAATATTGTTAATGACGATGGCCTTATTAGCAAATATATCGTTTTACTTAAACATTCCTAGATTCTGTTTTGTCTTTAAAATTACGGCTTTTCTACCAAAAGTTTTAGTAAATTCGTTGAATTAGTAACCGGTCTGTCCCTTCTCAAATCAATGTTTCACGTATTGATGAATTCTCGGGAATATAATTATTAGTTTACCTAACTGTCATACTCAGGGATTAATCTTGATTTGGCCGGACCTGATCTAAATTTACAAGACAATAATATTCTCCGTAATTGATCTGTTTTTCCCCCTCAACTATGTAAAACAAAATAAAAGTAAACAAAACATACTTCATAAACATTAAAAAAGGTTACAAATTAAATACTCCACAGAACCATAATCTTAAGAACAATTATTTACACGCAATCAAAATTAAATGCATTTACACGTTAACATAGTTACTGCCATACAGAACTGTACCAACTCCTCACAAACTTAAAACGAACGTTAAACCATTCTAAACCAGACTCTAATGCCCAAACAACAAAGGCTAAGCACGCTGCTAGATTAGTTTGTTGTTTGGAATTCCCAGAGGAGCAATCGAATATAGCTTCTAAACCGATGCAGTAAGGTCGTTCAGATATCATCAATTAAATTGTGCTAACGATGATTGCACTGCAGTGTAATATGCCATTACACGGGGTTGAATAATTAAAGTCTGTCAGTTATGTCCGAACGATTACACCTTTCCCTGTAATGTATGTGCAATTTGTGATGAAAGGTGACGATATATTGGTGCTTTATCATTATTTCTGGCTGGAGTTTTCTGTATTCAAATGGCTATCTGTTACAGCTTCATATGTTTCATGTAAATACCGTGAGGAGCTCGTGGCTAGATAATAACAGCCGCACGGGTCGATCTTCAAGGTTAAGCAACGCTTGCCAAGGTTGGTCTGTGGATGGGTGACTATCTTAACATACCGAGTTTCTTCCGTGCCTCGGAAAGAACGTTAAGCCGTTGGTCTCGGCTGTCATTTGTAGTCGTTATATCTTTGGCAGTCGTTTCGGATAGTCAGAAGACAGTAAGTCTGACTCCAGTCTTGCCATGAAGTACCGTGTTACCCAGTTAATGGGTTGTGGAGCAGCCGCTCCTCGTAAAATACTGGTATTCAGCTAAATCCGGCTTGACTGGAAGCCGACCCCAATATAGTTGGGAAAAGTAAATACCGTAAATATATCGCTATATTGCTTGCTGTTGCTCGTTTCATGGAACTGTTGAAACTTATGGTGATTTCTTGGAGAGGTACGCAGAAACTACTGTAGCTAGACCTCCTGTTTTGTGTGCTCTAATTTTTATCTACTTTTTACAACCGAAAGATGACTTTAAATACAAAAAAACAGCATGTTTCTCCTCCCTTAATTGGAAGGAAGGTTGGTATCGTTTAGAAAAATAACCAATTACATTCTTTCTTTTATTAAGCACTGTGTTTATAAAAAGGTATAGGTACACTTGTACCCGAGTTTAAGCGTGATAACCACATGCTCAGGAGCTAAGACATCCTGAACAATAAACATTTAAGTAAAGTGCAGACAATACTGCTCACAAACGTAACGAGCATTTCTGCTACTTCACGCAGGATGCACTTTCAACCCACATATAAAATACAAAATCTCGCGAAACACTATCCATATCTCACAAGTACCAGTAAAGCTTTTCTCTTACTTTCCGAGAATATTCCAAATTCACAGAAGTATATTGTTGGTCAAGTTTCAAAGTATTTCTGTTAAATATTGTATGGTAGAGGTCCAAATCGACGGTCTGTACCCTATTTGACCCTTCAAATCGGTTCGGCCAAAGCCGGGGTCTAAAAATCGCTATCTCCCAACCGGTAACGGGGTCCTCAACATTTTATCAAACCCTTACGTATGTTTTGGATATATTTACGCGGAAATATAGTTGTTTTTCTCGTATTTCTGTGATTTTCAAGTGTTGTTTGTTGTTTGCTGTTTCGTTAAAATTCTCCGAATATATGAAGCTTGAAACCAACGAAATTCGTGAAAGTTTTAATTCAGAAGATTTCTGTTTATTGTAAAGAAAATATTGCAGTCTATCTCACATTTTTAGTATGCTTGATATTTGCAGAGTTCTGCACACGCTATAAAGAACGTGAATATAATTTATCTCCCTTCAAATGCGGCAGGTAATAAAGTACCACCATTTTATTTTATGCACTGTCCTGAAAACGGAGCACTTCTTACTCACGGTACAGCATTTGTTTGTTCAGGAATTAAAACTTTATAGCCCTCCCTCTTGAGCACAATAACAGTGACAAAAGCAACGTCAAATGTGTAGGTACTACGTTGCTGCAATGAACTCGAGAAAACTCCAGAATTGACCCCTTGGAAGTAATAAAAGATATTTTGTATTCTCCAACGTTAGCGCGATTAAAATCATTTCGTTTGCAATTCCTACTCAAAAAGTTTAATATCATAGGGAGAGAGTTCTTTGCTGTAATTCAAGTGCTGAGCAAAATGAGAATCTCATCAACCCCAGCGGGTTTAAACCGGTTTAAGCCGGTTTTTTGCGCATGAAACTAGTTCTTGAGCCGCCTTTTCAAAAGCACACGTAATATTTTATAAAAGTGCTTATGCCTATGTAATGTCTTTCTACCCAAATATGAATAAGACTCGTCCTGAATATTATATAGATATTGCCTTGAATTGTATGTACATACTAGCTGTCGCCCGCGGCTTTGCCTACGTTAATCACGAAAAAAATGTATCCTATGTATTATTCTAGACGTATCTACCTCTGTGCCAAATTTCATGAAGATCCTTTCAGGCGTTCTGACGTGAAGGTGTTACAAACATCTATCCATCCTCACAAACTTTCGCATAATTAATATTATATAGTAGAATACTTTTAAACCTTTAACTGACAAAAGGTGACAAACATAAGTAAGCTAACATGGTTTACTTAAAGGCACTACTTCTAGTTCTATATTAAACATAAATAGCTGTTTTGGCGTAAAGTGACATAAAACAACCACTCAAAGATTTATTTCTTTAAAAAATCACATAAAACATCTTATTTACTAAAAGATCGTAATCTTGACTGTCACTCAAGTAAACTCAGTTACGCCTCACAATAAAATCTATTCGCAACTAAAACTTGGTTTATTGTGCTGTTAACTTTACTGTGCGTTAAGTTTAAATGAAAAAGTTACTCAAAAAGAGATGTAGTCAGACTTTTTAAATCGTAACACTACAACATGATTTAAGTTGTTCCTTAAGATTGATGATGTTAAAGTAAAGATTTATTTTAAGAACATGTATTATTTATAATAAGAGCTCCTGGCTAAACTACAACAGCAGCTCGGGCCAATCTTCAAGGTTAAGCAACGCTTGCAAAGGTTGGTCTGTGGATGAGTTCCTCGGAAAGCTTGTTAGAACTTTGGCAGTTGTTATGTATAGTCAGAAGCCAGAAATTCTGATAGTAGTTTTGCCAAGGAGGAATACCTACCGTGGTACCCAGCTGATGGTCTGTGGAGGTCTGGTAGGCTTCACGTAAAATTATTATTCAACTGAATCCGTTTTGACTGAAAGCCGACCCCGATATAGTTTGGGAAAGGCTAGGCAGATTATGATGATTTATTATTTGTAAATACAATATGGTCTATTTTGACTTTGACTTCATAGAAATGAATCGTCTCAATATAATATTATAATCTATGTCCTATTACGAGGTTTTTGCTTGAAATCCATAAAATATTTCAGAATGTATGAAAGAAAAATGTTTAAATGTGTGTTTGTTTTTATCCTAATATTAAAATACTTTCAATTCTACACTCGATTTTCACACGTTCCCTGATTTATTCGGAACACGATACAAAATTATTACTCAGACGATTGCTACTTATCCACTACGCTATATCACTAATACCTCTATATTTCGCTTAAGAAATTTCCTCTGCCGAAAAAAAAAAACGATATACAAATATCCGACACGTGTCGATCATCGCTATATATCTGTTAGTGAAGTTAAAATCCCTCAATGCCTCCCTAACTCGGAAATATCCGAATTTCCTATACCTAGGTCCAAGGACTTTAGCTAAACATCGATAACTCTGTCGAACCGAAACTTTTATAGGTAGGCTATAAATCTTTATGATCACTAAAGAAAAAGGCCTTGGACCGATGAGCAGCCCCCCTACTAAAACGTGTCTGGCCATCACGGTGCTGTCGTGAAAAAAGGATAGCGCTATTCGTCTTCTATAGCTCCATCTCACTCTCTTACACAGGAATCATGATGGCATTGATACATCATAGTACGGCAGGGCCTCAGATCCGTCAAAAAGTTTACAAGATTAAGTAATTTAAGGCGAAACTTTTTCATATCTTTTTCTTGATAATTTTGTGTGGAGCTTATCAAAGGTGCGGGTTTTTTATTTGGAATAAGTTTATTTGAGGTTAATGGCCTTAAAAGTAGAAAGTTCGAAATTTGTTTTCAAGTTAAGGTCGTTATTTCTGTTACTCGCGTCTACAATGAGTCTATATATCTATGACTTCAAAGATATAATTGGCAATTCTTTTGTCTGTGCTAATTAGCTAACACACGTGTGACTAATACACGTGTATGTCAGAGAAAGCTTATCTAGCCGTAATCTCACTGATTTGTTATCTGTATCTAAACTACCAATCAGTTTTACTGCTATGCAAATTGTAATAACTCAATATCAGGTCCCGTTCACTTTACTATCATGCCATCATAGTTCATAGGTACAGTCAGCGACATAAATCGAAGAACACTGGTTTTCGCAGTCATTGTTTTAGGAAAATATTTAGTTGAATTCGAAAGAGATTTTTATTGCATTTCGACATTTTTTACCTTTCGCTACTATACATATTAAAAGGCAAAAGTAGACATAGAATCATTGTATGTTGATTTAAATAAAATTAGCTTCTGTCAGTGGCTTTGCCCACGTAAAAGTAAGAAACTATCCCAAGGACACACACTCCCGAGATAAAAATTGCCTATGTGCTATCTCATATACCATAAATAGTTCAGCCGTTCTGGCGTGATTGAGTAACAAATATCCATCTATCGAAACATAAGCATTTTATATTAGTAAGATGATAAAGTAGCAGTGTTATTCAACTTTTGTCGTTGACCATACTATCGCAGTGCAAATGCATAAATTGTTTGCATTCGTGATGAAAGCCATTCTGTGGACTGCTGGCTTTATATTTCAGAAAAGCACTCAAGTTTTATGTGATAGTAGAACAGTGTACGAGATTCCGATATATATTAGTTTGAATATCCGTTTGGCGTAACTTTTGCATTGAATGTTCTGAACTGAGAACATAATCCGGTGTTTGCACCTACCTATCTTTTATACGGAATATTTGGTTTCCTTTTAGAAGTACAAGTTTTATTTGATAAGCAAGCTTTATTTACGTCACAGTTATAGTTGTGCTATTAGTTATACGTATGTTAGCGTCTTTAGAAACTGCTTTTAAAGCTTAATGGCTACTTATTCAACTTTTTTAGAGTGTATGTTACAACATTTTGATTCGTCATTAACTGTATGAGTAAAAAAATCTCATAACATGTCCCAATGTGCAAAAAAAGCCCAGAAATAAGACACCTTATTTGATATAATCCCAGCCATCACTCTAATTCTACGTCGGATTCACTTCCTGTCATGAATAACGCATCGCAGTATATTATCAAAGCTTTGGCACATTCAATTGCCATCTCCATTGACATTTATATTATGCACGGTCTCATTTTTAAATTTCGAACGTGAGAAACCAAGAAATTTCCTTTATGAGGCCAGTAAAAACCCACCCGAAATAAAAAATATAGTATCGTTTTATTTTGTTTAAGTTGTCAAAGGCCTGCTATGTTGGTTTTCTTTGATAGTTTTTTGTACAGTTTTTAGATAGACCTTCGGGGTTTATAAAAACAGAAGCTAATTTATTCAATATCTTTTACGAAAGATATCGATGCTATTTCAACAAGACAATGAAGTTGTTTCAGTATCTGATAATAATCTTGAATATATCAGGAAAAAGGATGATGAAACTTATACGTTTACAATTATATCTTGCCATTGAGAAAAAAATCTTTTTACCGGAACAGTGACAAGTAAAAAATGTGCTAGGAAATCGAATAATGCATCAATACAAATTTTGACTATTATAATAAAACTAACTAATACCAATCCAGACGCTACCTTTCAACAATAAAACACATGGTTGCAGAAAATAAAATCGAACGGTCCCAATGTTCGATACACCTGAACATTGTACAATTAAAGTTATCTTTGCACGAGTTGCAACTGGCAGTACACTTAGTAATAATGTGCCGATGTTGTTGTTGTTCAATGAGTTACAATAACAACTTTGTTGAATAGCAAATTAATCTATAGTTAGATGTGTTTAGAAACAACCACTCGATTCAACATTGTGCATTAGACAATGCTAAAATAAACAACATTCATAACTATCCTCTTGTTTGCAAAAGACACGCATATCATTTATATATTACTGTTGTAACGTTCGAAGTTGTTTCTGGTTTACAGAATATATTTGACTCATGAAAACCTACGCTATTCCCGAGTGGCATAAGTTGATTGCTATTAAGGACTGCTTAAAAAACAGAGTTTAGTTTTAACTCCGAGTTAGTTGCTAATTCAGTGCCATTCTGTATGAAATATTTGTCATTTAACCTCGTTTTAGCAAGTAACTAGTGCTGAAAGATATCTCGATTTGGTATGAGTAGGTACTAAAACAGAATTTCACGCGGACTTAGTTGCAGACAAAGCTAGCTACATTTATGATGAGGTTTGCCAAGGATTATACTTATAAAACTGTTTTTATCAGTAGGTTTCTTCTCGTTCTTAAAAAAATATTCGAATTTAAGTCGTTAAATACGAGTAAAATACCCTTCTGATCTAAATGGAAATCATTATTAACACTTTTCTCTCATGGAATAAAATTATACTGCTACAACTTCTTCCATTTATCTCCGAGGGTGGGCCAGTTACCAACAATTTACCGGTGTTTTACCGCTATTTTACCGGTCGGTTTATGATTTAGAAACGTGACCCGTGTAGGAAGCTCTTCACCAAAATATAGAGCTTCTAAACGTTTTAGTGCAGCACATCTCCATTTACTTGCAATATCAGTGGCAGCAATTACACCGCAGCGAGCGCTCATGTTTACGTGACATTAATTCTAAACACTTGCTCGTAACATAAGTTAATTTAGCGAATATGCATTACCAGATGTGTGCAGAATATTTTAGATGAAACTGAGCAGTTTCGGTTTGAAAAGTAAATGCTACATGTAAGCTTTGATATTAGAAAATTTCTGTCTCAGGATAGCATTATTTTACAAAGTCATAGCTGTACACTGATTGAACACACTGAATTTCCTTTATGACTGACTCGCAAGCCCGAATATCCCTCACACACCATTTCATCTTGTAATTACGACGCAGATCCGACCGAAATAATTCATGAGTCCCTGGCGCTGTATTTGTCAACCTATCTCTCATATTATGAGCCGACAACGTTCTAATGGTACATAGTATGACTAACGAAGTCTGCATCTGACAGACCCAACCGATATACAGGAGGAAATAAACTTATGTTAAAATTCCCACAAAAAAGTGTTTCATTCAATCCGCAGACACTGGATTAAATTCAGCTCTTGTGTTTAAAATGAAACGCTCACTGTTTGTATTCACAGTTAATAATGCTACTTATTTTTCACCTCACAAAACTAATGTAACACACCTCCAAATAACGAAATACGTGGCGACACGTGTTTAGAAAACAAATAGCGCTCATTTATTTGGCTCGCATTTAGAAATAAAATGTTTTATTTATCACTTTGGTGAAAGTGGCGGTCATTTAAGTGTTTGTTTAAACTTAGGTTGCAGGAAACTGTTGGTTTATTATATTATGTATGTATGCGTTAGAATTTAGGATGCTTATGTACTAAATTCTGAACCAAAGTGCTCGAGAATTTGTGCTCGGAATACCTGTATGAATACCGAAATTTGGGCAATACCGTTTTGCGTGTTGTCGGATTACGTAACGTATTCGTTTCAAATCCCATCAAGGGTTAATAGCATATGCATAAGCATGTTCTTGCACACAGTTTTGGGTATATAATTATTAGAAACTTATTTTGTACGTAACTTTAAGGCAATAAGAAGTTTTCAAATCGGTTCATAAATGACGGAGTTATGAGGTAACAAAAAAAAATACAACCGAATTGAGAACCTCCTTTTTGGAAGTCGGTTAAAAATAAGGCAAGAAAAATCAACGTTATTTTTATTTTTCCTTATTCTCACTGTTTGTATGGGCCCAACATGATTAAAGTGTCAGAGAACTGACGAATGCGGGACGAGCGATCTTTATCGCCGTTTACGACGAGTACATGACAAAATCCCTTATGTTACACACTTTGTTTACTGTGCAACTCTAACCGTTGATTTGATAAATAAAACCGGCCAAGTGCGAGTCGGACTCGCACACGGGTCCCGTACCAAGAACTTTATTTTTTATTATTTGGTGTTAAAGCGGCAACAGAAATGCACAATCTGTGAAAAATTCAACTGTCTACCTATAACGGTTCTTGAGATACAGCCCGCTGACAGACAGACAGACGGACGGACGGATGGACGGACGGACGGACGGACGGACAGCGGAGGTTTAGAAATAGGGTTCCGTTGGTTACCCTTTGGGCACGGAACCCTAAAAAAGGTGAGCATGAAATGAGCTGTCATAAGTCGTTCCACTTGATGCTACAGATTGCCAACTCACTTTTCCTGAGCTTGCACAATGAGATCGTTACAGAATAGTACTACTGTTTTCTTGAAGGGGAGGAATAGGAATTTTTACTTTTAAAAAGCCAAGAATGATATGAATGAAAAGGAAGCAAATGAAAGCGTGACGCTTGAAGAAGAAATGACTAATAAAACGTATTGAGCCAACCCCAAGTAACATGGGACAAAGGCAGGAAGATGAGGAATAAAAATAACCAAGCATTTTCGTGTTTACACTGACTGTAATCCGTTCATGTATTTTAATACGAGACATACTGCAGTAACCACATTTTACTGTTAGGAGAAACGAATGAAGGTACTAAATGGAAGTGGTATTACTTTAGTACTTTTATTTATATCCCGTAAACGCAAGAAAAACTATCTCCAAACAAAAGTTAGAGCGCGCAGCTTCAAGATTGTAACTTAGCTTACAGTATTATCCTTGCTACGATAAGGCCACTATAATTTTACGTAAGATGCTGTTTTCGAAAGTGTGATTGATGAATATGGTCAATTTGGACGTACATTTTACCACAGCTCGTGGCTATATAATAACAGCCGTACGGGTCGATCTTCAAGGTTAAGCAACGCTTGCCAGGGTTGATCTGTTGATGGGTGACCAGATTAACATACCGAGTTTCCTCTGTGCCTCGGAAAGCACGTTAAGTCGTTGGTCCCGACTGTCATTTGTAGATCTTTGATAGTCGTTACGGAAAGTCAGAAGCCAGTAAAATCTGACTCTGGTCTGGTAGGCAGCTGCTCCTCGTAAAATACTGGTATTCAGCTAAATCCGGCTTGACTGGAAGCCGACTGGAGCAGATGATGATTTTACCACAGTAATACACAGACAGAGAAATATAAGTAAAAAGTAGAATAATTAACTGTTTCACTGTTTCGATCTGTTTGAATTGCAACTAAACATTTGAGTCAAATCCAAAAGTAAGTCAATTTGCAACACAAAAGTAAACATCGATGCTCCAACAAAAAACAAAACACAACCCTGCAAAAAGCATTATTCTGCAACTAAAAGTCAAATTCATTTCGCATTCATAATTCAGGTACACAATCAAGACCACAATCCCTGCTTCCACTATACATTGGAGACAAAAACCTTTCTGAATGGGATCCATGCAATAATATCGTGAATATTCTTTTGTACAGAACTCATTTTGAGTTGAGAATAGACCTGTCTGTTAGTGAAAGCCACGTAATAATATTTCATGTTATTGTTATAGAATATCTGGTAAATTACGTTTCCTGATGTATGAGTGGATTTGTGTTTATGTAAACAATGCAATGATTGTGGTATTTGCAATGTTATTGCGTTCGAGATTAGTAATTTGACTTTGTGTGATTTCAGTTGCTGAGTTTGAAGTAAGATGACAATTTTCATATGCGTATTTTTACTTTTCAAAAACAATTTTTGGCAAGTACACCTATTTATAAAATTATACATTATACTAGCTATAGAGGAGCTCGTGGCTAACTAATAACAGCCGCACGGGTCAATCATCAAGGTTAAGCAACGCTTGCCGAGGTTAGTCTGTGGATGGGTGACCATCTTAACGTTAACGAGTCTCCTCCGTGTCTCGGAAAGCACGTTAAGCCGTTGGTCCCGGCTGTCATTTGTAGATCTTTGGCAGTCGTTTCGGATTGTCAGAAGCCAGTAAATCTGACTCCAGTCTTGCCAAGAAGTACCGTGTTACCCAGTTAATATGTTGTGAAGGTCTAGTAGGCAGCCGCTCCACGTAAAACACTGGTATTCAGCTGAATCCGGTTTGACTGGAAGCCGACCCCAATATAGTTGGGAAAAGGCTAGGCAGATGACATTATACTAGCTATTGCTCGCGACTTCGTACGCGCATATCCCGTTTTTAGGGTTCCGTACCCAAAGGGTAACAATGGAACCCTATTACTAAGCCTTCGCTGTCCGTCCATCTATCCGTCCGGCTGTCTGTCAGCGGGCTGTATCTCAAGAACCGTATCGTAATAGGTGGACAGTTGAAATTTTCCCCGATTGTGTATTTTTATTGGCGCTATAACAACAAATAATAAAAATTAAGGTTTATGGTACGGAACCCTGCGTCTGCGGATCCGACTCGCAATTGGCCGGCTTTTTTTGTCCTGTTCCTAAATGAATTTCGGGAAATCCTCTCTTAGTGCTGCAGCTTTCCACAAGCAGTAGTTTCGGCGGTTCATTGTCTGTCAGTCACTCAGTAACGGAAGAATTTAATATATTGGGATAAGTTAAAAAAGGTTAGCTCGAGTGAATATATTATTAAAAGCCTTAGTATTAAGATCGAGGGACCAAAAATAAAAAACCTGACCCCCGTTACTCATTCTAACAAACGCTAAATAACCACAATAACTTCGGGACCTTTACCCTTTTACTAAAAGACTTGTCATTTTGGGTAGGTATTGTAAAAATGGAAACTAAATCTTCCCTAAGTTTTGGGTCCACAACAATGTCCGATAGGGTTCGTAACTACCATTGTATCCTAGATTGATTGATCGTATTGTAGTTTCACAATAGACACCAAAACCAGCGCATTTGTTATACTTAGCTCACTGACCCTCAAATTCTCTGTAAGCCCATTCAATTTCATCGTTGTCAATTTTTTTTTTTAATAATAATAATATTTTATTTCCATCAAAATAGGTACACACTTTCTTAATCTAATAACAATGTAAGTCTTAACCAATAACTAATTAACCAATTAATTAATTTAATTAACCAATCACTGTCAGGATAGCAGATTCTTCTCTCAGTGTCGAGGTTAAGCTACGCTTATCGAGATCGGTCTATGGACGGGTAGTTTCCTCTGTGTCTCGGAAAGCACATCAAGCCGTTTGTTCCAGCTGTGATTTGAACATCTTTGACAGTCGTTACGGATAGTCGGATGCCAGAAAATCTGACAGCAGTCTTGCCAAGCTATATACTTCTATTTCTTTTACGATATTTGTGTCAACTTGAGTTGAACAACCACCAGTAAATTTTCGTTCCTCAGACTACACGGTACTAAAACAAACAGCTAAACATGCAACAATATCGTATTAATTTGAGTGAAAACAACAACTTACCGGCAGCCATCGGGCATCTACAAAGGGTGCATTCAACCGAAAACGAGCAAACATCTCCGTTGGAAAGGTATCGAATCAAACCTCAAGATTGTTTATAGTTAGAGGCTACGCTAAATTCAATATATGTACTTGTTTATGAGTAAGGTTTTATCTGTAATAATAAACAGGGAACTAGTTTCCAACGAGGTGGGTAGGAGAGGTGTGCTGACACTGACAAAGTCACAATTTTTGTTAAACCGCGTACAATCTCATGGTAGACTGAACAATGATGGCAGATATCGTACCGAATCTTAAGCTTGCAGATTAAGAGAGTTACGTCAATACCGGACTGGTTTACTGAGAGTAAGAAATAATAAAAACAACAGAAAGTAACACTGATTTTGAACAGGGGGGCTAAAAAGGCCACTTCAGGAGAATCATATTAGAATCGTAAAATGAATGACACAGCAAACTGTCAAATTTGATTTTCATCTTTATCGCTAAAGTATTAGGTTCAAGATTGAATGGGAAAATTTTACAGTGACTGGTAGCGTGATTTGCTTTGTGATTCTGCTAAAGTGGCCTTTTTAGACCTGCTGATAATCGCAAATTATCGAAAGCCCGATCTGGGAATCAAAAGCAAGACAACATATTTTTGGAAAAAAAAACTGGCCTCAAAATCAACAAAACAGTTGCAATTAAAAACAAATATTGTCAAGTCCGAAGACATACTCAAATAAGGAACCCATTTGTGTATAACGCCAAGATATAAGACGGACCATATGTAAGGCACATTGCCATAATACATGAGGTGGCACAATGGGAATAAAGGACAAGTAGAATAAGGATTCAGGACGCGCACTGGAGATCGCTCTCTGAACGAATTCCGAGAACATACGTCACATCGTTCGTATAATAATGTATGACTGCTTATACCCTGGTTACGTCATGGAATTTCCTTGATATGCTTATCTTGATTGTTAAATGTTATACACTTACAATAAAGTATGTTATCCCTTCGTAGATACGGTAGAGGAGCTCGTGGCTAGATAATAACAGCCGCATGGGTCGATCTTCAAGGTTAAGCAGCGCTTGCCAAGGTTGGTCTGTGGATGGGTGACCATCTTAACATGCCGAGTTTCCTCCGTGCCTCGGAAAGCACGTTAAGCCGTTGGTCCCGGCTGTCATTTGTAGATCTTTGGCAGTCGTTACGGATAGTCAGAAGCCAGTAAATCTGACTCCAGTCTTGCCATGAAGTGCCGTGTTACCTAGTAAATGGGTTGTGGAGTTCAAGTAGGCAGCCGCTCCTCGTAAAATACTGGTATTCAGCTAAATCCGGCTTGACTGGAAGCCGATCCCAATATAGTTGGGTATAGGCTAGGCAGATGATTATTAGATGTAACTGGCAGTCTGGAGTCCGAAATTTTACTCTACTTCAAAAGGTATCCTGTCACCTAGTGGAGTTACCTGGAGTCCATTGCCACACCCAGCACAATATTATCATGATTTTTAACTTTTTTAGATCGTTTGTTTACTGTGTTACATGGTTAATTTTTTTTGTATCCGTGTTTTTTTCAATTAAGTAAGTACATTTATATATGTTATTATTTTTTTGTCACAAATAAATAAATAAATAAGCATTAATCCTCGTAGAAGCGAACTCTAACGTAGTGATGGAAAGGCCAAGTAGATCAAATGAGCGTTACATTATCCGGTTCAAAATCTGGGTGACTGAGACTACCTAGAAATTAGTTCATAGAACGAGCTGCAAGATTAAGCATTTCCACTATCAGCACGTAAACGGTGGATGTTATTAAAACAGTTTCCCGACTGCAAGAAATGAATTAGGACAGACCACTGGTCTAACCTTACAATAATTATGAACACTGTACCAAGAGTGAAGTTGAGACAGAAGTTACTTCGTAAAATGTTTATTTCCATCAAAATCAGGTTTTTTGTTCCATTTGCAGATGAAATTAATTCATCTTATACTGAAAATACAATTCAGTAGGTAATCCAAAACATTCAATTATCTTTAAACTTCACAAAATCTTTCCAAGCTCACGTCTTCCTCAATAAACGTTCCCGGCAAACACACCAAGGATAATTTCACAGAAGGAAAATACCTTTAATGCATCGTTGGTGTTACGGGAACCGTGTTGGCAATGTCTATCGTCGGATCCTGAAGAATGCTGACGGTGGAACGAACACAACGTGTTACAAATCGACCTCTATAAAACCAATTTAATTGAGACAGTGCAGCGACTCACACACCAAAATTACGCGACGAAAATTTGGTTTCTATGTTTGTTTATAAGATTACGTAATAGTAATAGCTCATAAGGCCATAATTGAGTAGCATTTTTATGCTTAAAAGACAGTTTGAAAGTAAAAAAGTTCGACCAGGATATGGATTTTCTATGCATTTGTAGGTAAATTTTAACAGTTACAACACCTTCAAATATTATGTTCAAATATTAAGCTTGTTTACAGAATGCTTTTTAAATCTACTAACTTATTACATATCAGGCCGAAAGTACGTCGTATAGGTATACGGCTTACTTAAATTCCGTGTGATTTAATTTCTAGGCAAATTAGGTATATGCCTAGAAATTAAATCACACGGAATTTTCATCACACACTAAATATCGGTAGTGTGTCCCTAGACTAAAAGAAAATCGATGTACTAATTCATGACGAGTGAACTGAGCAATTTTTATTCGAAGCTCTTTATCGAGACCCGTATCGTTGTCGAACGAAGCACTCAATCTCTTACAAATACACGTTGTTTTAGTCAATTTTTGGGTAAAAGACGTTGTGTTTCCTAACTTCGGGGGTTTTTCGAAGGGATCAATCCCTTCTTTGAAATTGAGAAATAAGATGACGTTTAATATTGTAGCATGTAGATGTAGAGTTTGTGCTAAAATTATCTTTGCGAATTAGGTATACACGCTGGTGAGGTGCACAATATGGTGTTAAATCATTATCATCATCTACCTATTCTTTTCCCAACTATATTGGGGTCGGCTTCTAGTCAAGCCGGATTTAGCTGAATACCAGTATTTTACGAGGAGCTGCTGTTTATCAGACCTCCACAACCCATTAACTGGGTAACACAGTATTTCATGGCAATACTGGAGTGAGATTTACTGGCTTCTGTCTGTCCGTAATTACTGCAAAAGATCTACAAATAACGGCTGGGACCAACGGCTTGACGAGCTTTCCGAGGCACGGAGGAAACTCGATATGTTAAGATGGTCACCCATCCATAGACCAACCTTGGCAAGCGTTGCTTAACCTTGAAGATCGACCCGTGCCGCTGTTATTATCTAGCCACGAGCTCCTCACAATAAGATGTTAAACATGTTGCTATATTAGACGCACGCCTTTTTCCTATGAAAAGACAGAACTACCCGTCTACGATCCAAATGGACTCCTTTTTGCAATGCAAATACAACAAACTATTAAACCAATTATATCCCTGATCACTTTAGCACCAAGCATTGAAATACCATTCAAATACTTCCTACAAATTAAATCTCACCTACTCATGATATATTAAGAACTATAAAGAAAACCCATTTACTACCAATTCACGACGCCTGAAGAAACGACCTCTCACCCACCCGAATCTGCCGAGTGCCCACTAATTACGAGCCATTATTTATTCAACGGGGCATTTTCCGCAATCAGCCAGCCCTTTCACCTTAATACGGCAGAAAAGAACGATGAATTGTTTACATTATTGTATGTGACGTAAAGAGGCTTACACTCTTTCTGTTTGACTTTGACTTCGACATCGAAAAGTAATTTGTTTTACAGTGGCTCAACTTTTCTGTCTCGCAGTGTAATTGTGGACGTAAATCATGAGTGTAATACGTTTTTTTTTTTCGTGATTTGTTCGATAATGTTCTTTGAATTTTGATTATTTGTCTTTTGGCACAGATTGGGCCAAAGATTTCAATAAGAAAAATGCCTAATTCAAAATATTTTCTTTAATATCATAACACACCGAGACTTCTCTATGCCTCGATAAGCACGTTAAGTCGTTAGTCAAGGCGGCCATTTGTAGATCTGCCTCCAGTCTTGCCAAGAAGTACCGAGTTACCCATTTAATGGGTTGTGAAGGTCAGTAGGCAGCCGTTTAACGTAAAATATTGTTATTCAGATGAATCCGGTTTGATTGAAGCCGACCTTAATATATTTGGGAAAAGGCTGGGCAGAAGATGGATCAATACATTTATTTAAGTAGCCATTATTCCTATGGAATTTGCACTAATATAAACAAAGAACCAATATGAAATTTCGCCTCAGACTAAAGACTTCCTTTCTTCTTTTACTTTCTTCAAAACGTTATACTCCCATTAATAAGCATATTTCCACTATAATTAATAAACTTTCCAACTAAGACGTCAAAGGCCGAAGAAGTATTTTCAAACAACAAACAAAGATGCGAAGAAACAATATAGTATCACAAAAGGTCTGCTGAGAGAAAATTGTGTACATTTTTAATTTAATTAAAACGAACATCGTTACTGTATGTAGGTTAAATTCTTTAACTACTGAACGGGCAGTAACAGCGTTTAAAACTCTAGTCAAAGTTGCATATAGTTGGTATTAGTTAAGTAAATTGTAGAGGTTACAACAAGACTGTGTTCACTGCAACATAAAAGGAAGACATTTTTTTTATTTGAATACCCAAAGTGACAAAGAAAAGTCACTGGAAACGAATAAACTTGTGGCTCAGTAATACCAACTGCACGGGTCGATTTTCGAGGTTAAGCAACGCTTGCCGAGGTTGGTCTGTGGATGGGTAACCATCTTAACATACCGAGACTCCTTCGTTCCTCAGAAGGCAAGTAAAGCCGTTAGTCCCAACCGTCATTCGAAGTTCAAGAAACATTGACAGTCGATATAGTCTGCAGTCAGAAAATATGACAACGGTCTTATCAATGGGTATCATTAAACCATTGTATAAATAAGACAAGCAATCGCTCTGTGTAAAACACTGGTATTAAGATCTGTAAAATACCAGTATTTTTCATAGGGTGACTGAACCGAATGCAGATCCGGTTAGACTGAAGGCCCTTGCCAGCATAGTGGTACAAGGTTAGGTAGAAATATACACAAAATTAATCAATTAATTTAAATATACTATGTAACAGTTAACCTTGTCTCTCACAACAATAAAATCCAAAAAATACAAAAAGAAAAACCTAGGTCCGGTTAGAAAAGCCATCTCTATTATCCTATTGCAATTAATCCCGTCAGTCCGCTAACTCCTTTACCAATAAACGGAGTTCCGTAGCGAAACTGTAAAACCCTTTTTATGGCATCGCGTCGCAACGACTTAGCTAAGTGCTGATAAGGTGAAAGATTAACTTTTAGATCGTTACGATGTTTTCTTTGTAACATTTTAAATGAGAAGTTATCCAAGGGAGCTGTTTTAGATAATGTTGTTATTTGAGAAGTTTAATCGAGAAAACGATTAGGGAACGACGGAATTGGGAGGATGTGTGTGTGTTTTTGTTTCCATGCGTCATTACGACACTTAGGGCATTTCTTTTCTACCCGCAGAAAATTTCCGCGATTTCAAAATTTTGTTAATGTGCCTTTTTCGACCAACACTTAGCTTGTACCCTAAATTTTATGACAAGTTTTTATGACAGTAAATCCAGTATCACACGCGTAATTCCACGAAAACAACCCTACCAGGCGCCGTCAACATTTCAAGTTTTCCTATACAAAGTTCACGTAACGTGACGTCACATGCCAGCTTACATAAATCGTGGGCGCTGATTTATATCGGACACCGGTAAAGTCATGTCGTGACACAGTGTAAAAAAAATATAAAAGAAAGGGTTCGCTTTGTTGACTTAATCACGACATACTGGGTGCATGTGGCTAGTTTTTTGTTGAGGTTAATGTAGTCTGTGACACTTTAGCTGTCTAGTTTGCCTTTATGAATAGCGATGTTATCAGTCTGAAACAAAGATACATTTTTGTATTGAAGTAATTGTATGGCTTGCATCTTTGAAAAAAAACTTGATCTGTAATATCAGTGGACCCAGAAATATTATTGTAAAAAAGTTTATGGTTTATTTGTTGTATTTTAAAACTCTTTGCGTTCACAATATTACTATTGTTGCCAATTAATGACGTGCTAAATGTACCGTGCCATGCGTCACATACAACCTGATAAAAATTTAAGCAACTTGAACTTTTGGTGTTTCTCATGGAAGTTTCACATGACGTCAACATACAATTCTACAGATCCGATCTGCTAAAATAATGTCTTTAGTGAAGTAAACAATATTGTTACCCAATTAAGGAACCGAATTTATACACAAATTAATTTAATATCACCTCAAATGTAACCCAACCATCTGAAAATACCCTTTGAAGTCATCTCCGAGGATATCAAAGTGATTATACCCTCTCATTTTGCTGATCCCCCAATGAGGGAAGCCTATTCGTAGTGTCAAGTCATTAATACGTTAATTATGGTTCTCATTAAATTATATATTATGGGTTTATAGGCCGATAATGGTTAACACAATGAGTTTCTCAGCTAGTTAGCAGTAATAATAGGTAGTTATTAAAATTACCTTAATTGAAGTCATAAACGGCTATAATATTGTAACTTGCGAGGGCGTCCTATGTTGCAGTTTTTGCCGTCATAAAAGCTAATAAATGACGTGCCATTTTACAGGTACAAAAGGGATTTTAATATAAAGAGAAGACGCATTTTACTTTTTTTCACTTTTTTACTTCATTATTATCAAGAAATTACCTGTAGAGAAGTGGGCACAAATAGAGCGTCAAATTTGCATTTGCTTCTTAGTTGTAATCTATCATAAAAGCCTCAAATTAATACATTGTATTTTTTTACAGATTGCGTCTGACATGCGAATGCGAACGTTCTTTAAAAATTAACATCCAACGTTATGTCACAGCAAAATTATAGTGTATCTATACTTAATAAATATAAAGCTAATCTCAGGAACTACTGGTCCGATTTTCTTCTGAAATTCTTTCAGTTTTAGATAGCCCATTTATCGAGAAAGGCTATAGGATATATATATATTTACGCTAAGACCAATAGGAGCGGAGCAGTAATGAAAATAGTGACGCAGACGAAGTTGCGCTGGTCAAATAGTCGTTAATGTTTTCGATAGGTACTCTTAAGCTCTAGACGAAGTCCTATTCTACTAGCGAATGCGATTGTCGAAATAATTAAATTTAAGGGATTGACGTGCCATTTCGACAGTGTACCTATGTCAATCCCATAACATTTTGACGTTTTCACAAACGTCACGCTACCTTTGACAGAATTTTACTTATCTAGAGCCTCTGTTTTTATATTACAACTATACATTACAAATCAAATCGTCAAACTTACGAAATCTATCGCTTTATCAAACCTGGAAAGAAATAAAATACCGTGAACCAAGCAAGAATTCATATATTATGGTATATACCGTACACCAACAAATAATTCCGTAAGCGTTCCGGAAATAATCTTATTAATTCACCAACTATTCTTCATGTACGAACAATGCCGATGGCGTCCGAAGCAGTCATAGTCGAGTGCTATTACGTAGTAAGTAGGTATTAAGTGCTTGGTCAGAGTTATGGGTGAATGGCGACGCGAAGTTTATGTAAATGGAAGGAAGGAGGAGGAAACAAAGGATTTTATTGAATGATATTTAACTTATTGAAAACTGTCCGTGTGTCCGTGCGTGCGTGCGTGTGTCTGTCCGTTTGTTACCTCGCCACAGAAAGGGCTGAACAGATTTAGATGAAACTTAACACAAAAAAAAATATTAAAAAAAAAATATATCGTATGTTCTATTCCAAGACATGCTCATACCATGATACTTTTGATCCTGAGCGTATGTTCCTATGGCAAACATTTCGACTTTCACAAGGAGCAAACCGTTGCGCGCTGGTAGAAGCTAATTAAGTGTAAAACTAATGTTTACTAAATGCAAATATTTTCACGTGTTTTAGAGCTACAGATTAATCGATCAGTTGAGGAGCTCGTGGCTAGATAATAACAGGCGCATTGGTCGATCTTCAAGGTTAAGTAACGCTTGCCAAGGTTGGTCTGTGGATGAGTGACCATCTTAACATACCGAGTTTCCTCCGTACCTCGGAAAGCACGTTAAGCCGTTGGTCCCGGCTGTCATTTGTAGATCTTTGGCAGTCGTTATAGATTGTCAAAAGCCAGTTAATCTGACTCCAGTCTTGCCATGAAGTACCGTACTACCCAGTTACTGGGTTGTGTAGGTCTGGTAGGCAGCCGCTCCGCGTAAAATACTGGTATCCAGCTCTCAATTCAGTTTCACTGGAAGCCGACCCCAATATAGTTGGGAAAAGGCTAGGCAGATGATGATGATGAGATTAACCGAGCAGTTGTTTTATTAACATATTACCCGTATAGCAATTTCGATGAAAAATGCTACTTACTTCTAGTGGAATAAATTAATGTACTTGACTGCTTATATTCCGATGAATTCATCTATCAACAAGTCTCAGCTATATCTCATAAATCAAAGATTTTAAATGATATGAACGAAATTACTAACAATCCTGATATTTCTAAGTTTCAAAATTTACAAGATTTAAAAGAGCCTGAAGGCAAACAAAGCAGAACATTACACTGTTAAATAGAAAGCTTTTCGACTTTCCGATGACCTGACCTGACCTGACAACTATTATTTTAAAGACTTAAATAATTAGGATTACTGAAATAGCTAAAACTAACAAAGCTGGCAATTTTGTCTATAACCAAAATAAACAATGATAATAATAGCCGCACGGGTTGATCTTCATGGTTAAGCAACGATTGCCAAGGTTGGTCTGTGGATGGGTGACCATCTTAACATACCGAGTTTCCTCCGTGCCTTGGAAAGCATGTTAAGCCATTGCTCCCGGCTGTCATTTGTAGATCTTTGGCAGTCGTTTCGGATAGTCAGAAGCCAGTAAATCTGACTCCAGTCTTGCCATGAAGTACCGTGTTACCCAGTTAATGGGTTGTGGAGGTCTGGTAGGCAGCCGCTCCTTGTAAAATACTGGTATTCAGCTGAATCCGGTTTGTCTGGAAGCCGACCCCAATATAGTTGGGAAAAGGCTAGGCAGATGATGATGAGTGAGCTAGCTAAAACTAAAAAAGCTGGCAATTTTGTCTACAACGAAATAAACACAGAAAATGGTTGTTAACTTCAGAAAACTAACTATCAAGAAAATAGGAGTAATTAAGATTAATAACTATAATAAAACTAGTGATAACGAGTTTAAACTAAAATTTATTAGAACAAGCGAAACGGCCAGACTCATAATCTTCAAAATAGGTATCACAATATCAAAGCGTGATTTTAGAACATTAATATGAAATAACTTTATTTATTGTTACGACTGTATTTTGTAATAGCTGTTACACACGGTTTGTTTAGAACCCTTTAGCCGTTTATGTAGTAGTAATAATCCACTTTTGTTGCGATTACTACATTTCAGTCTTCTATTTCATACCTACTGATACTGTGATCAAATATTAATTGATTTCGAGGAGCTCGTGGTTATTGAGGAGCTCGTGGCTAAAAATAACAGCCGCACGATCGAATCTTTAAGGTTAAGCGCTTGCCAAGGTTGGTCTGTGGATGGGTGACCATCTTAATATACCGAGTTTCCTCGTAAAATACTGGTATTCAGCTAGCCGGTTTGACTAGAAGCCGACCCCAATATATTTGGGAAAGGCTAGGCTGTGATCAAATATTAATCACGCTAATATACTACACATACTGAGAAATAAATAAATACTTTACTTTACTTTACTTTACTTTACTTTACTTTAC
This sequence comes from Lacanobia oleracea, assembly GCA_950371165.1. NCBI lineage: Eukaryota > Metazoa > Arthropoda > Insecta > Lepidoptera > Noctuidae > Lacanobia > Lacanobia oleracea. The sequence goes on along the minus strand of OX493405.1, from coordinate 15,330,186 downwards.
TTTACTTTACTTTACTTTACTTTACTTAGCGATAACGATTGTTCGAAGTTTTGTCATAATATTATACGACTAGTTTTTGCCCGCGAATGTGTATGCGCATATCCAGTTTTTTTTTTTACTATTGACACGCACGCGTTTGACCACCATCTCACCTGATGGCAAGCGATGATGTGGTCGAAGATGGAGCACGCTTGCCTAGAAGCAACCTAAACCGTTCTCGAAGGAATTTCGAGAAATCCTCTCTTAGTGCTCCCCTATACTCCCCAAGGAACCTAGATGCAAATTTCAGCTTTCTACGAGCAGAAGTTTCGGCTGTGCGATGTCTGTCAGTTACGGAAGAATTTAATATATTAGGATAGAATTGACACAAAAAAAGGATTCCTGGAATGAAGTAACTACTGATTTCTAACAAAACACTTTTTGTTCAGTTACGAGAAACTCATCATCTGCCTAGCCTTTTTTCAACTATATTGGGGTCGGCTTCCAGTCAAACCGAATTCAGCTGAATACCAGTGTTTTACGTGGATTGGCTGCCTACTAGACCTCCACAACCCATTAACTGGATAAAACGGTATTTCTTGGCAAGACTGGAGTCAGATTTACTGGCTTCTGTAAATCCGTAACGACTGCTAAAGATCTACAAATGACCGCCGGGACCAACGGCTTAACGTGCTTTCCGAAGCACGGAGGAAACTCGGTATGTCAAGATGGTCACCCATCCACGGACCAACCTTGGCAAGCGTTGCTTAACCTTGAAGATCGACCCGTGCGGCTGTTATTATTTAGCCATAAGCTCCTCAGTTACGAGAAACTAATAATATTAATAACAAGTATTTTTCTAACAAGAATGTTGTCATAATTATTAGTCTTAGATATATTAATAACATTATTGAGCCCGTTAAGTATTAATATTAATTAACAGATATGTTACCTTATTCTTTGATTAAGACGATGTTTTTGTTGAAAACATGGCAACCTCAGGCCATACTACGACGAGTTATTTCCATAATATCTTGTCAAGAATAAGTAAAGGAAAAGATTACGCAGAAATTAATCTGACTTTTCTTTTACATTGATGTTGATAAGAGATGACTATTTAATAGCAAATCCTGGTCGCTGTCGGACGGAACACACGTAATGCTAAGAATATGTTGTAACAGGGACAAATATATTTTAGGCGCGGGCCTGCGTACGGCGAGCAGTGGGTGGCTCGCCGTCTGATCAGAACTAGGCCCGGGTCGGTGGCGCGCTGCGATCCCAGCGCACCTCAAAGAGATGTCAGCGTGGAAGACGGGGCCCGCTAGGGCAGGAAAGGGGTACCGTAGCCTTGGAACACAAAAGGCACCAGGAGGAACACGGATGGGTTTTAGTCAGTAAGAGTCTGACACTCCCTCTTGCTTTACCTAGAGCGGGAGGAGTCATTTGATGATTTCCCATCATTAAAAAAAAAAAATATTTGTCAGAAACACGGTGTAAATAACATAAAAGCGTTTATTAAAGTTACTGCAATACCCCAAAATCAGTAAAACAAAAATAGCAGCAACAATCAAATGAAGAAGGTATGTAGTTTCAATGAATCACCACGAACTTTTTGTAATAAAAATACCCAAAAAAAACCGGCCAAGTGCGATTCGCGCCCGCACACGAGGGTTTCCGCACCATATTATATACCTTAATTTTTATATAGCGGCCATAGAAGTGCAGAATCTGTGAAAATTTCAACTGTCTACCTATTACGGTTCTTGAGATATAGCCCGCGACGGAAGAACAGACAGCGGAGGCTAAGTAATAGGGTTCCGTTGGTTAACCTTTGGATACGGAACCTTAAAAGGTATGGACTGCAGTTGAATGTAATTTTTTAATTCGATAATCATATCGAATCCTACCTATGAATTGAATGTGAAATCAGTAGCTAGCTGTAACTAAAATCAGTCAAACAAAATCAAGCTATAGATAAAGCAAGGATTGAACCCCACAATACATTTCTGATAGAGAACTAAAACAGTACTAATGTAACTGCTGAAGCCATTTCCAAAACCACTAAAACAAAGGCAAAACAGACAAAACGAATTTTGAACTTAACAGTTAAGCCCGGGATACACGAGGCTGACTTTTCAAGCTTAATCAGCAGGCTAGATACTGTACTATAATATCCTGATTTAGAACATGCTAGTGCAGATAATTTTAAACCAGTACCATTGATCAGTACGTCCGTGAAGTAAAATTAACTCTATTCGTAAAAACCGAACACATGGAGCTTGTACACGAGCCAGGATAAAACCACTGGTAGACGGTGCTAGAAGATAAAAAAATAGATCTCGAAACAATTAAACTATCCTAGTTTGAGATGAGACGCAAGCTTACTAGCCTAGAAATGAAGCCAGTTCACGCGAACTTGCTTACTAGTTTGGCTTGAAAAACTATCCTCGTGTACCCCGGGCATAAGAGTTAAACATTCAAATAGTTTGCTATCACGTCGTTACTGCTGCCCATTTTACAATCACCTGCCAATTTCGAACTTTACAACATTTTTCAGCATCAGAATAAAACAATTTTAATTTATTCCCTCCCGGTCAATTTCTCTTTGCGAATACTAGAGAGCGAATGCATTTATTCATTTAATTTAATTCAATTCTTTGGTGAATATTTTTTGCATAGTTGACTGTGAAATGTTTAGATTAATATCTGGTATTTATCAAGATTATGGGTACAATTTGCAGTCTGTTTCAGAGTTATTGCTTTGTTTAATTTAAGCAGGGTTTTGAGCAGAAAACTTTACTTTTTCACAGAAAATTCCATCTAGAATTTCTTTCATTGTCCTGTTATGTGCACACAGTTGGTTTTCATGCGAATATTATAACCTACCTCAATATTTGGTTTCCTTTATTTACATATTACATTGTTGGAAGCCTTTGTAAGTCCACAGAAGTCCCCGCTGAATATATATTGAAGTGATATAAGATTCAATGCATTCTATTGAAAATTGAAACCGAAGCTCGGAGAATTCGACAAAATCGTCTCAGATTCTGCCAAAAGATCTCGACGTTTCTAAAATACAGTTTTCTTTCTTCACAAAAAAAATACTTACGTAAAGCGTATTCTTTCTAGCATACCTCTTTTGGTAAACCAAGACGATATCATTCAATTTAGTTGAGGTATAAAAACATAGTTTGAATAACTTCAAATTCTAAAACTATGGATATTATTTTAACACAATTTATTACGAATGCCTTTTCACAAAATATAGCACCGGAAAAACACATTTCACATAAAATAAAAATGTTATAGAGCCGTTAATATATAATATGAAGGGAAATTCCAAAGGTCACGAAAGCCGATAATAATTTCATTTATTGAACCAATATACGCGACTCCATCTTGAACCAACTGGAGCATTCGGTACCCAATAACATTTCCCATATCAGTAAAGAACTAATATAAAAATTAATAAAGCACCTACGATATTAAATATCTTGAACCTGTGACGTTGTTTGAGCAAAACTTAAAAAAAAAAGATCTTTGAACACAACTTGAAAAAACTTGGTTTGAGCAACTTTAACTTCAAGATCAGAGAATAAATATATATTTAAAAACTCTGGCATCCTGAAACAGTTCTGATCTCTCATGAAAACAAACGAAGAATATATTATTCTGAAAACTTCATCTGATCCTTTCCAAAATAATTATACAGCTGTTCAAAGCTGACCAATTCAGATTATTACAATCAAAATCAAATCTGCTTAATTCACAGCAAGTTAAACTACAGTGTGTTCGAGTAATTGACTCACATAGCTTCAACAATGATCGAAAATTCCGCTCTGCTCCGGATTTAATTCCGGACGCATGGTCTGCCGGAATACGCAAGCATTGAACAGATTACATAAAGGTTTAGCGTAGCTACAATAAAGATAGAGACAGAAGGTCAGGTCCACAGACCACGGAACGCCACACAAGAGACGTCATTATTCAAAAAACTATTTAAAAAATGCTCTTCTAGCAAACAATGATTACCAAGCACCTGGTGGTTGACAAATGTTTTTTGTGTCAACCCGGTGTGTCGAAGGTTTTTTAGTCTTCGTGGTCGAGTGGTTTAGGCGTTTGCCTTGTGACCCGGTGGTCTTGGTTTCGATTTCCACGGGAAGGATACTTTGTAAAGTTGTTTCCAGTTTAGCTAGGACATTGTAGGCTTGAATCACCTGTTGTGATAAAAAGATGATTTCGTGCTTCGGAAGTCACGTATAAACCGGTGGTCCAGGCTGCCAAATGGCGGTGGTCAAGTAAAACCATGTCAGAGGCCCTTGAGGTGGTTTAGAAACTCTGACACTTAGGGTGAGTGGATTCATTAGACCTTACTGCCCACACGATGAGAAAGAGGCAGTACCGAAAGGTTTTTAGTGCTCATTGGTGAGTCTATATACATACACGCTTCACGTACAGCATTTGTATGTGATCTTCGTACGTATGTGTATATGTGAGCGTGCGCCTGTTTTTGCTAGTGGTATCGAACAACAGGTTTCGTTTAGTCAATATGGAAAAACTTGATATTTTTTTTGAATACCTAGCTGGTTCTATAAAAAAAAAACGGTATATCATTACTAAATTTCACGAGCACAAAATCACAAGTAAAAGCCAAAAAATATGTTACTCGCTGCTCGAAAAAAAATATAATATCACAAATATAGCTACTGTTACAAAAACGAATAATGGTTAAAATGTCTGTTAGAATAACAGCGTTCAGCATTGTTCAGTATTCCGTTACTAATTGAGAGCAAAGGTAATAAATACAAGGAAATGTAATTTTTATGCTTTTAAATAAATAGGAAAGGGCATCGTGGAAACCATTAAATAAATTGGAAAGCGGAAATTAAACTGAACAAGGTATTAATCTAATTGCCGACCGTCTATAGCTAGCTGCTTTGTTTGAAAGCATTTAAATTACATTTTTTAAAAGGCTGTTATTTTCACACTAAGGATTTTCGGTCAGCTATATTTATACTGGAAATTGGTGAGGTTATACCTTTTACTAAAGCAAATAAGACAGTGAATAACTATTGATAAACCCAACTCCTAAGTCATCGAGATGCTAAAAGCGAGGTTAAGTGTTTGAACATCGGCAAAAATAATTTTGACTCGTCCAACAACATAACTGTGTGGGGTGAGTCAAAATTGTTACCCGCATAGACTAGCTAACCACATATTTGCCAGTCGTTACGGATAGTCAAAAACCAGAAAATCAGACCATAGACTTGTCAGATAGGTCGTCGCTCCATGCTTAATACTGGTAACTAGTAGTACCTTGTTAGACTGGAAATCATGGATGAGGAGAGGCTGGTCTATTGATGAAGGTCCCACACTACTCTTGCCAATATGCAGTTTCCACTTCACTCATTTAAACAGTGGCGTAGCTAGTCTCAAAAGGGGGGGGGGTCCTGTATCAAACATTTTTGGCGGTTTATAGGGGTATTGCTTTTTTAAACAAAATAGGCCCTACTCCTCAGAACTGTCTTGGCAGGTCACGAAGGATATGGCAGGACTAAATGTACAAGTTTGCGTCCACACGTCGAGGCCCTTGTAGTCCGGGGGTCCCGTATCTTTGATACGGCGGTAGCTACGCCCCTGCATTTAAATTACGCCCCAGAGTTTTGCCCCACTTTTGGAAAAAAAAAAAAACCTGCTTATTAAAATTAGATGAATATAGAAGTGGGTGCGGAATAAAACATACACCGTCTCATTCAGCTACAGAGAAACCAACGGGTATAAGAAATAGAATATTGTGCTAAAGATATTCTCATGTATTAGAACCGTTTTAGCATATTAGAACTGGCTACCTAATGAAATTTGCATTCAAGTAAAATGCAAATATACGGGAACAAAACAGGATTTCATTTAAATTCACGCGAACGTAAACTAAATCAATTATATACCGTGGATTAATTGTACCTTAGCTGTTATTCTATGAAATGGTACAATTAACATTATAAATGTAGAATGTTGAGGAGCTCATGGCAATTGAGGAGCTCGTGGCTAGATAATAACAGCCGCACGGGTCGATCTTCAAGGTTAAGCAACGCTTGCCAAGGTAGGTCTGTGGATGGGTGACCATCTTAACATACCGAGTTTCCTCCGTGCCTCGGAAAGCACGTTATGCCGTTGGTCCCGGCTGTCATTTGCAGATCTTTGGCAGTCGTCACGGATAGTCAGAAGCCAGTAAAATCTGACTGCAGTCTTCCCATGCAGTACCGTGTTACCCAGTTAATGGGTTGTGGAGGTCTGGTAGGCAGCCGCTCCTCGTAAAATACTGGTATTCAGCTAAATCTGGCTTGACTGGAAGCCGACCCCAATATAGTTGGGAATAGGCTAGGCAGATGATGATGTAGAATGATGTAACGCTTTGCTACCTAACCTAATGATTTGAGCTTTTGCAAACCCAAGTTTCTTTGTTTTATTTTACTTCCCATTCATTGATATGTTTTTCAGGAAAAAAAAAAAACAAACCATAAAGGAGAAAGAGCAAAATGGTCTATGAGCGGCCAACAACGAAATAGGTATTAAATGAAAGTACTATTACTAAGGACTAACTTTTACTATGAACGTAACATTGCAGCTCATTTAGAAAAAAAAATACATATAGGTAAAATACTTAGATAATAAGTGCAAGAAAATGTGCAAACCCATTTTATAAAATACTTATTAACATTAGTTTATGTCTTCAAAAGTATTTCAAAACGTTGTCAGCATACCGTTTACAAGACTCAGCTCAACAATGGGTTTACTACATGGACTACCTGAGTTCGAACGGCCCAATCAGCTTCGAGTGCAAACAAAAGAGCCGAGGTGTGGGGTGCGTGTGCGTCACTCGGCGCAGTCCTTCGCTTACCCTTGTGACGTTGTGTACTGTGCGCTCATCTACGGATTCTTTTTCAAACGTTTTGACCCTGGCTACCCTCTGGACTGTGTTTCTTCCTAACCTGATAACCTGGCTATTAACTCTGAACTTCTGTACGTTTGTGCTTGTGTACTTGGACTCTGGACTTGTGTACGCCAACGGAACATTATTGAAAAATGGCAGAAAATCGACCTATATGTGTTTTGTGCAATCGATCAGTGGTTAATAGAAGAAGGTTAGAAATAACCCATGCTCTTTTTGAGGAAAATGCTGCCAATGCTCAATATATTATTGAAGCTATAGCTCCACAGCAAGTAAGTATTTTTAGACTATTTTTTGGTTGTTTTTACCCGTATGTACGCACCCTATAGCGGTGATGGCCTCATAATATTGTGTCACGATGTGCATATGCGACACATCGTTGGGTGAAGTGTGGGCTCTTTATTGAAAGTCTACGTTACAGTTTTGATTGTATTTTTATGTACGTCCTTTTAGTGAATTATGTTATTTCCTTAAGCGTATGGTTCTTTTCTAACAATACTTAAGTTATAGTCAAAACAGATCTTCTCTCTCTTTTACACACATGGTGCATATGGAAACAGAGCCAACGTTATCTAGCTTCGAAATATAATAGAGGCCAACCACTCATTAACAATGCGTATGAGCATGACTCATTCGTCACGTTGAAAAAGAGCTCGGCATGTTCTACTATACAACACATGATTTAACTGAAACTGCTGTGAGTTTTAAATACTATGTTATAAACTATTTTCCTTTTCAGGTTGAATACAACGGCCGAGAATACGTTTGTCGACCCTGTTGGCAACGAGCTCAACGGGCTGTGCAGCCAAACAATAACCCTGCCCCGCACGAATGTGTTCTTCAAGTGGAAGAATATTCACGAGTGCCTAGCACCTCGGCAAACTGTATGTTTGACAGATGCCGTAGTGTTTCACGTCGTCGAATGCCTGAGAATGTAAGGATTACTCTTATGTTACATTCTAACTTATTCATACCAGACAGTGCCAGAATATGTGATGCACATTTAACATCAAATGATTGGGAAGAGCTCATTGATAGTCCAAATCTCAGACATGATTTTAACAGCTCTCATTTTGTGCAAATACTAGAGCTTTTTAAAAAAGCTGTTTTAAATAAAAATATTCTGGACTTTGAAGATATTGCAAATATGGATCCTAATGAGATTCATATTCGATTGGGCGTTAGCAGAGATCAATTCAATACAATCTTGGAACAAACGCCTTCTTTGTCTGAGTCAAACGCCAAAACAAAACTAGCCATTTATTTAATGAAGTTGCGAACTGGTGATAGCAACGAGAGATTAGCCACGCTCTTTAACATAAGTAGAAGGACTCTAGAAAGGCATTTAAAAACCGCGCGTGATGCTATATCTCTGGATTTTAAGCCACGACACCTGGGACTCGACCATTTAAATAGAAGAATGGTCGCTGACCGTAATCTTATTGTACCAAACGCGTTATTTGGAAATCCCGAGTCTTCTCCAGAAGAAAGGAAGGCAGTAACAATCATGGATGGAACATATATTTATATACAGAAGAGCTCCAACTTTTCGTTCCAGCGACAGACCTACAGTCTACACAAATACGAAAATCTATTAAAACCGTTCTTAATGGTGTGTTCCGATGGGCATATAATTGATGTTTGCGGGCCCTATGCTGCTACCGACTCAGATGCCAGTATTTTGGAAAGAATTATAAATGACGAAGAAGGCACATTTCACTGGTTTTACCGGGCTGGCGACATATTCATTTTAGATCGTGGGTTTAGAGACGTCTGTGGCGATTTGGAGCGATGCAACTACAGTGCCTATATGCCAGAAACCAAAGACCGCGGTGCAGACCAGCTTACTACTGAACAGGCCAATAGAACTAGGCTGGTAACTCTATGCCGCTGGGTAGTGGAAGTTATAAATGGCAGGTTCAAGCGAGATTTCAAATTGTTTAGGCAAGAATATTTTAATCGCGCCTTAAGTCACATGTTTGAGGACTTTCAAAACGCAGCGGCACTCATCAATGCGTTCCAAACACCAATACAAGATAGTATTCATGCATCATCGTTCGTAAATATAATTAATGAACGTTTTGAAATACCGAACCTCTTAGCGGACTATGTTATCCGTCATAACATAAATAGACAGAGGGCATCATTTGAAAGACTCAGCAGCGACCAACCTATTTTTGAAGACTTTCCGGTTTTTTCTGAAGAAGACCTAATTCTGTTTGCACTTGGCACATACCAAATCAAGTTGGCTCGCAGCTACTACGCTGAACACTTAATTGAAGGCTTATACAATATCGAAGTATACCGGGAGCGACAAATAAGTCAGCTCAGAGATTTTATTGAAGAAGAAGATATTTGGTTATTACGTGTGCGAATACAATCTAGACATGTAAGGTCCAGAATATATTATTCTTATATTGTAATTAACCGACAAAGACAAAATAGAGAAGCAATTGCTCATTATTATTGCAGTTGTTTGAGTGGAAGGCGCACAATCGGTTGTTGCGCACACGTTATGTGTGTAGTGTGGTATCTGGCATGGGCTAGACATCAAGACGAGGATATTTTATTACCGGCATCAGAACTCAGTGCTATTATTGTACATTAAATGTATGAATGTGGACGAGGCAAAAGGAGTATGTAAGGATCGTAGCAAGTGGCGTTCTGTGGTTTCTGCCTACCCCCATGGGAAAAGGGCGTGAGTTTATGTATGTAAATGTATGTAAAATAAATGTATTGAAGTAAACAAGTCATTTTATTTTATTTCCTTATTTTTAAGACTAAATCTTAGTAATTAATACGCTAAATCACAGGCTTACATATCTAAAATAAAAATGTATTTAGTTCCATTAATAATGACACTACAGATATAAAACTTCTTGAACCCGTTATTGTAGGGTGATATTAAACCAAAAAAAAATAAAATGTTCCTGGCCGCTGATAGACCAAGTGCCGTACGATTTTGCCCATTCTCCTTTAAGAGAGTCACTACACAGGGTTGAGTAGTTTCTATAGGCACAGGATTTTTTTTGTACTATTGCTAGGCTCACGCTTGACCACTATCTCACCTGTTGGTAAGCGATTATGTGGTCGAAGATGTACCACGCCTGCCTAGAAGTAACTGTTAGTAATTTTCGATTTTTTAACTGATTATTTTGAGCAACGAACGTTTCAATTCCCAATTTTAAGCCAAAGGTTTTCAGGGTAAATTAGACTGAAAAATATTAAACTTTAAATGCTTAATTCAGAAATCGGAAGTAAAATACGAAAACTATTTCAAATCCTTACTTCTTACTTATATTACAAATGCGGAAGCAACTCTGTCTGTCGCGCTTTCACGCCAAAACTACTGAACCGACTTATATGAAATTTGGTACACAGATAGTCTAGAGTTTGAGAAAGGATATAGGCTACTTTTTATCCCGGTAAATTGCTGGCAGAATAGTGCTGAATAATTAAACAAAAAATGGCATTATTAACTACCATTTTGGCAAGCTTTCTTCTCCATTGCATGAGACTTGATACATAGCTAACCAAAACATGATTGTACCAAACACATCTGAACACACCTTCATATACAGTCGTGATACTACTTAACAAGTCTACTCCAAAGCTAATTTATGTTAATCGCATAATACACCTTATAACAATCCACATAGCATTCTGACCTGTTAATTAATAATATCCTAAGGCTAATAACCAAGATCTAAATTACGTATTAGATAGGCCAAGTCTAATTTATTAAGCTAATAACGAAACCTTGTTGTGAGATAATTGTCCAACTGTGGCATATTAAAAGAAAGTAATGTGTTTACTTACTTCCGGAGGTTTTCTTTGTGAAAATGGGACGAATAAAGACTTGGTGTAATAAAGATGTAAGTACAGTACAAATATTTTCTTAATGCCCCTCAGAAAACTTCATATTTCGTCAGTAGTCGGATTTCTATCAGTTGCCCTATGCACTTGGTGATGACCGGACGCTCTCAATCAACTTGGAAGTATATAGAGTTGTTAATACTCTTTTAATATAATGTAAGTAATTTATTTTAAAAACTAGTTGACCCGCGCAACTTCGTCTGCGTCACAATTTTTATTGCTGCTCCGCTCCTATTGGTCTTAGCGCGATGATATAATAGCCTATAGCCTTCCTCGATAAATGGGTTATCTAACACTGAAATAATTTTTCAAATCGGACCAGTAGTTTCTGAGATTAGCGCGTTCAAGTACTCATAATTCTGATATTTTTTTATTACAGTGTAACGTAAGTCTTATTATATTTATTGTTATAGAGAATACATTTTCAGCAAAATAACTGCATCATAACAAAAACACGTTAATAATAATAATAATTAATAATAATAATAATTATTATTTATTTATTTTAAACCAAACATTATACGTATCATATACACCCACCAAACTGCGTGGCAGTTTGTCGGCAGGATTAGCGCTCGTCTTAAAACATCTGGCTCAAATACATAATTAATACTTATTTGAAGAATAAGGTAAAAAAAAAAAAAAAATAAGGAATAAGGTTCAAAATAAGGTACAAAACAAATACATTTCCTATTCTGTTTCCGTACTAGAGAAACCACTATTTCACCCTCGTCTGTTAGACAAGTACGCAGATATTAAACCCGGTACATAATACCGAGGAACGCAATAACCCGCTCGCAAGGTACTGTTGAATCGCAATCGCTGTTCGTTGCAATTCATGATCGTGACGATGTTTCGAAACCGACATCGAAGGCGAGAATTGAGCCTGGAATAGGGAAGAAGAGGAGTTTCATCTACAATAATAAAGAATTAATTAAAATAGCTTGATTGTAGGAGGTACCTAAAATACTGGTATTCTAAGCTGGTATCCTAAAATACTGGTAGCTAAATTCAGCTTGACTGGAAGCCGACCCCAATATTATTGAGAAAAATAAAACCGACTTCTAAAAACAAAACACTACAAAGTAAAAAATTACTTTAATTTCGGAAGTCGGTGTTTTTGATTATTTCGTTTTTGAACACCGATTTCCGAAATTAAAGTTTTTGTTTTTGGAAGTTGGTTTTATTTTTTTGTTAAAAAGTTTTTTTTTAACAAAAAACAAAAAAAAATTTGGAAACCACAAGCACAGCGTGCCGATGTGATATTATGTTATGAACTGGTGTAAACAATAAACAGACATGCGATTACAGAAATCCCGATCCCTTTGCTATCATTTATTGAAGAGTTCCGTTGCCTACCTCCGAAGTTCTTCATCAGATCTTCACCAAATTTAAATGGGACCAGTCCGAGAAAATACTCTTCCAAACAAAAAAAAACATTAAATCGGTTAACAATTGGCGAAAATATCGCTAAACAAACGATTTTTATGATGTTTGTAGGAGGTACCTAATTTCTGAAGCTACTTTAAAAGATCTTTCTATAGTGATGGAAAGGTGGAATTAGGCGAGGATCTAAATTTTCACTCAGAGTAGGGGCAAACCTTTCTCTCGGTCGAAATGCAGACACCGTTTTTCTTACCCCCACACCCAAGTTTAATAGATCAGATTCGATTATTACTCAAAATTAATTTAAAGAAATCGAAACTCAAGTAGGTACCGGTAAAGAAAAGCGACCAGTTTTCAATACTATTCTATCATAATTTACCTGCTTGAGGGTATCCTCAAGCAGGTAAATTATGATAGAATAGTAACGATAGCACGTAGGTAACGATTGCAATGTTAAACTCAAGTAAGTATTTACTTGAGTTTAACATTGCAATCGTTACCTACGGGACACCGCGCTAGACTACACAAGATATAAGACTACTATTGATACCGTAATAATGCTTCTACTGATTTCTCTGACAAGACTACATAAGAGAAGTGGTTGAAAAAGGTATAACTATAACTTATTGAAACAAGACTGACGCCTAATTTAAGATAGGAAAAGGCGTCATGGTCGTTCTACAAACTCGATAGTTTCGTCGTCACGCCGACAGAGGGCGCTTTTCATAAAGATAACTCCTTGACAACATCCTAACATCAATATCCTAATATTCACTATGATGGTAGGGGCCAAATAAACTTGCAATAAAGTACATTGACTTTTCCCTTCTTATAAACAATCAGTTATGAACCGGTTTTCATTACTAAAGAACGTAAAGTATCATGATAGAAGTCTTTTCAGGACCGCTTTGTCTTTATTAATGTTTTTGATATCAAGAAAGACAATAATTGTATGTGGATCAATGACCGTCATTGCACATTTATCTGGTATAACTATTGTTTGTTTATTAAAATAATAAGCTGCAAACATGAAAGCCTAAAAAATCTGGTGTTTGACTTCAATACTAGTAAATACGATACAAGTAGCCAGTTAGAATTTCGTAGCCTGTAAAGGTTATACATCAACTTAAATGTTGATGGCCTTCAAAAGATATATGTAGGTAGGTAGTACACGCACTCAGGGCACGTGTAAGGCAAGGTCGAAAGAACCTAAGCCCCGGGAATCGTAGTATATTATTTTAGGTATAGGTTTTAGTCCACATTTGGCAAAAAAGTAGGTAAAACGTAAGTATCCTGTACACAGTTTTGTCGAATTTATAGTAAAAAAATTTGTACTTTAACTTTTACGCCTTCTTTTCTATTCTCTGAAAACAGCTTCTGTTGAACTGTTTGTACACAGCAACTTTGAATTCTTCGTACACAGCGACGATAGAGCCATCTATGCTCAGGTTGGGGTATTATTTCATGAAAACTAACCAAGTTTTCGCTTACTAGTAAACGGAAATTTCAATAGATGGCGTTGTTTTCAAAACGTATAAACCTTGTTCTTTTATGATTATGAAAAAAACATTTTTTTTTTTATTTGTAATGGGTTTGCTCTTGACTCTAGTCTATGTCAGAGATGACAGAGACAAAATCTACAATGGAGCGAGCCTATCCAGAAGGAGCATTTCAGCTTTCATTACTATTTTACCTTTTTGTGCCAAAAGCCTACAAAAAAATCTTGTTTTAAACATGGAAAGTGCTGAAAAAATATTACTGAAATGATTGTCGTTGCTAACTAAAGTCCTTTATTATTTCTTACAAAGCCACATTAATAAATTGTGTGCCATAAACTAGGTCCTTGTGGGAGATAACTGTACTTAGGTACATTGTCTTTTGTCTTTATTACAGTCGGTGCCGATATCACGTAGTTTCAGTGACTGCGAATGTTAGCGAGAATTTATTACGTGGAGGTATAGTTACATGAATTTATATACTTTAAATTATTGGTAATGACTGCTAATACTGTTTTGGAATGTATTTGAGAGAAAAGAGACTTTAGTTCAATACAATAAAGGCAATCCATGTTTTTATTTAATTAATATTTAGTAGGATAGTTTTTCGGAAAAATAAAAACAGAGATTCAGATTACTTAGAGCTTGGGACTTACTTATTTACTAAGAACTTAGATTCGTACGATTCCGTGGCTTGTTTCCATGGAATAGCATAGAATAGAATGGAAAGGTTCAATAAATAAACGAAACAGATATCTTATAATGACAGTCAAAACAAACAAAATATTGTTAAGACTTAGGTTTACGTACTCTAAAGCCCCTTGCAGACAAAACTATTTCTAAATCTAGGTGGGTCAATGACCGCTACTGCTAATTAATCCGGTGTCCTCTGTAGAATCAGTCCATGACTCACAACGTCTCAAGAAAATCGGTTTGTAACTTAACTTAACAAAAGGCTGATCTCGTCAAGTTTATTTTTTCTTTGCGAACCACTGCACAGTGGTGTTACAATGTTTGTAAATATTCAGTTTTCCCTTCCCATTGCTTCAGTTTCACTTCATTCATTGAACCTAATAGAATTTTTGTAACATCTCTCAAAACGTGTAAAGAACAGTTTCAATCAAAGAGATTAATAGTACAAGTATAAATTTAATGTCTTTGGTTTCAATCCATTCTGTAGGGTAGAATCAGGATAGTTGCCCCACGGGTATAGTTGCCCCACGGGTATAGTTCCCCCATGGGTATAGTTGCCCCACGGGTATAGTTGCCCCACGGGTATAGTTGCCCCACGGGTATAGTTGCCCCAGGGATATAGTTGACTCGATTTCAATTATTTTATTTTAGTGGATGAATTACATGTTATTTTATTAGTTGATCGAGAAACTACGACTAGGTACCACTAAGTTGACCGTGTAGCATGTGTCTGAGCGATTGCATGGGAAGGCAAGGTAGTAACTATGTTTAGGATATCTATCCTAAACATCTTGGCGGAGCATCTATCCTAAACATATTTTATAGGAATTAGGCCCAAATTTGGGATAGATAGATTTCATATAATTGACCAGCTGACCCGGCCCACTTCGTTGGGCGGTTTTTTTTCAGGTTAATACTCGTTTATAGCCTATGACACGCACTAATAACGTCGCTTTATATTAGTAAAAAAAATCTCAAAATCGGTTCAGTAGATCCAGAGATTACCTCACAAACTTTCGTCATCTTCTACCTAGCCTTTTCCCAATTATATTGGGGTCGGCTTCCAGTCACACCGGATTCAGCGGAATACCAGTTTTTTACGTAGAGCGGTACTTCTTGGCAAGACTGGAGTCAGATTTACTGGCTTCTGACAATCCGTAACGGCTGTCAAAGATCTAAAATAGATCATTTGTAGATATACATCACAACAAATTTAACTGCTTCCGTGGTCGAGTGGTTTAGGCGTTTGCCTTGTGACCTGGTGGACGTGGGTTCGATTCCCACGGGAAGCATACTTTGTAAAGTGGTTTCCAGTTTGGCTAGGACATTGCAGGCTTGAATCACCTGATTGTCTGATAAAAAGATGATTTCGTGCTTCGGAAGGCACGTATAAGCCGGTAGTCTCGGCCGCGAACTGGCGGTCGTCAAATAAACCATGTCAGAGGCCCTTGAGGCGGTCTAGTAATTCTGACACTAAGGTGTTTGGGGTCATTAGACGACTGCCTACACGATAATAAGAAGATCACAACAAACTCACAAACTTTACCTCTTTATAATATTAGTACAGAATATAGTAAAGATTAAAATTTTATTTAGACCGGAAATTTTGACTAACGCGGTAATCAACCAGGATAAGGTATGAGACTAGCAAAGCCATTGTCAATTGATAACACAATGGCACTTTTCACATAATATTTAAATTTCTGTTTCACATCTGACTTCATACATCTTTTTCCCTGAATTTTATTTATAAGTACATATTTTATTAAGGAATGTTTCCCATTCATAAGATAAAGTAAAAACATATAACGAGTACGATGTGTAGTACCACGAATGTTCCGTATATTTTTTTGTGTGGCAGCCCGTTGTTCTTACTGCTAACAAAATAAAAAAACTGACCATCGTTCGGAGCCTTAGAGTAAAAAGTAACCAGATCGACGTTTAAATTATCAAACATGGTCGCTTCCATATTTTTCAATAAATCCAGTAGCGTGTGTGGTATCAAAGAACATAATTTATGAAACATGAAAAGCCCAGCTTTTTTTACCTGTGTAAATATTATGAAACAATCAAAATCAAACATACAAAACGTGTGTTGAATGTAGTGTAACATCAACTGTGTCTTTTCGCGATTGCCAACGATTGTAGTAGTAGTCTCAAAGAAATGTACTTGGTCTATTGTTGGCTACAAATAATTTTAAACCCAAATTAAACACAGAAAAATACTGTATATAGACATTAGTATTAAAACTTTTGCGTTCTCTTAATTTTTTTAATAAAGAAAACGACCCTAGACACAGAATTTATTAAAAATCGTTTCATCATTCTACGGTACCCTAAACGGTGTCAACTGACACTAAACAATAAAGATCATATCATAACTATAGCGATCGGATCAGTCATCGACAAAATTCAGATTTGAACGCGAACACAACGAGCGAGGAAGTCAATCGACGCTCTTGAGCAAAACAAGACACACGGTCAAACAAGCAGTCGCTCGGAGATTACCATACAGTCAACATTGTGCCACGCTTCTAATAACAAATAATTTAAAAAAAGAACTCACGTATTAAAAACAAATACAGGCCATTTTTTAATTTTTAAACTTGGAATACAAAAATGTTGTGTGAAAAAAGTTGATTGCGGGATGTGAAAAAAAAATCAGGAAATGTATCGCAGAATAATTTTCGTATTTGCGATTTCAGTCGTCATCACGTTGCAGGTGAGTTTTTGTTTTAATAAAATAATTGAGCTTTTTTTGAGAAATTCTGTAAAATATTATGGAATGAATTGGCTCGTAAATATTCTGGTGGCATAATATAGTAAGGACCATTTTATTTTTATCACTCGTTTCACAATCTTAAACACGTTTATGATTTACCACACATATTTTTTTTAAACTGTAATAAAATATTGAAATTATTTTTTAATGGTTTTTCTAAGTAAAATAACTGGCAATTGTGATATACTTTTAAGTTTCACCGTTGTAAAAGAAGCAATCAACCAGTAATGAAGGGTAAACAAAATTTCGATTGCCTGTGTAACTTGTTTTCTTTTTCTGTTTCATTTTCATTGTTTGCCGCTTTGTTTATCTTTCATTCGGAAAAGCGACAGATTAGGAGTTTCAAAGTTGGTTACGAATATGGTAAATTCTATAATAGGTTTCTGTACCAAATAACAGCTTACTTATGATAAGGATGTGACTACGGACGGTAGGTTGGACAGTCTTTTACGCAAAAAAGAGCGCAAACGCCGATAGTGCCAAAAAAGAGAAAGAAAAAGTATTTGTAATATCAACTGTCACAGAACAGATATTCTGCTGACTGATATGCATGTATTCTTAATACAAAATAAAAATTGTGCTTAGATTATCAAAAAATATTGGATAATCATATCCAATATTTTTTGATAATCTAACTGAAGCACATTTTTTTTAATTATTTATTTTGACATGACAAAAGATAAAATACGTGTCGAATATTTTTTGGTTATCTAGCTGGCGGCGGAATAAATAGAGTATTTATGCATCTAACAACTTATAGATCAACCTTAGTGAGATTGTATGTGAGCTAGAATGACTCCATCCTACAAACAGAAGTATAAGTTTCGTTCAGGTAGGATTCACGCGTGTCTTAGTGTTTCAGCACCTTTAACGGATCAGCTATAAAATTAATGGGAGAAAAGATTAAGAAAGAACAATACTTAATCAAAGTTACCCATAAACTACGGTCATAAATGGAAAATAATCGTTAAAATTAAATGATTTGTATTACATTACCTTATTCCTGATAATAAGTGATTGATATCCCCATAAAGAATGAGTTAATTAAAAACCAATTATTCAAAAATAAAATCTCGCTCAGCAATTATAAACCGAAGTGACTCATTTTCATAGTTAGTTCCAGTCACTTGTGCTTGAAAGAATAATAATTAAAGTCGTTTTATGATTTTAAGCCATCAAAGAGTTACCAGTGGGTCTAAAAAGGTCACTTTAGATGAATTATATTAAAATAATAAGAGCATCATGAGGAGCTCGTGGCTAGATAATAATAGCCGCACGGGTCGATCTTTAAGGTTAAGCAACGCTTACCAAGGTTGGTCTGTGGATGAGTGACCATCTGAATATATCGAGTTTCCTCCGTGCCTCGGAAAGCACGTTAAGCCGTTGGTCCCGGCTGTCATTTGTAGATCTTTGGCAGTCGTTACGGATTGTCAGAAGCCAGTTAATCTGACTCCAGTCTTGCCATGAAGTACCGTGTTGCCCAGTTAATGGGTTGTGGAGGTCTGGTAGGCAGCCGCTCCACGTAAAACACTGGTATTCAGCTGAATCCGGTTTGACTGGAAGCCGACCCCAATATATAGGCAGATGATGATATTAAAATCATAATATTAACCGTAGAACAATCTGTCAAGTTTTATTTTCATCTTTATCGCTAACGCATTAGGTTCAAGTTTGATTGAGAAAATTTGACAGTGACAAGTAGCGTGATGTGTTTTCTGATTTCTAAAGTAGCCTTTTTCGACCCGCGGATTTTAACACTTACATCTTTGTCATAGGGATTATATCGATTTGTTTTCTCTACCAATATTGTAGCATGACAACAACAACTCTACCATCATAATATAATATGATTTTTCACTTCCATTATAAATTTGTTGTGTAAAAGAAATATCATTACGTAGAGCAAATCAGTGCTCTACGTAATGATATTTCTATCTCTTACACGGTAAAATTATCAGTTATCAGTCAGGTAGATCTTACACTGTACCTATAAAATTCCTAGCATTAAGTAACATAGTATTGTAGCTGCATAAAATAATACAGTATACCCTGTTTCTTAAATCGCATTCCTAGCATTTAGTAGTATGTTACCAATAATATGAATAATGTTCCTAGTATTTAGTAGTATTCTAGCTGCATAAAATAATATAGTATTTCCTGTATATTTACAAACGCAGCATGAATATATTGCTAAAATGTTTTAGGTTATTGCTCTCCAATACATTATACAAAATAGAGTATTCAATATTGCTGTGAGTACATTGTTTAAACAAATACCATCATGTGATTAATAGTATTATTTACTTAATTTGATTTACAAAAATATGTGACTAACAAAAATATTTACTTAGTCCTTTTAAAACAACAATAACAAAACAACTGGAGAAGACAATGAGATGACTTTCGTACCTACGCAAGTTTTTTTTTGTTTTGATAACAAACTTATTCTTCTTCTTTTTCACGTAATAATGTGTTATGAATTAATATTATCATTCTTTTCAAAAATGTTGTGATAAATTATTATTTTATTTCTCATTTCCATTCTTTTGTTAGTTTTAAAATATGACAATGGAGTTTTAATTCTCGATATGAAGATTTTGATTGAAAACAAGAAACTATACATGCTACATATCCAAACATTGTGAACTACCTTATTACTAGGTACAATACGTTTAAGAAACTTGAAGACAGTGAAGTAATAAAAACGGTTCCGAAACTAAATCCAGTAGAAAAATTAAAATATCCAAATTTTGACAACCAAAGAAAAAGATCTCAGCCTCGTTCTCAAGTTAAAAGTCTTAAACAAAAAACAACAGCAAAACTAACAGACTTATTTATTTTTCAGACGACAGACTTTCAAGATAACTTAATCAATGGCTACCGGTCACTGATTGCGGACATTCAGGTCCGGACACAGAAGTCCCGGGAGGACATGGACACACTAGTGTCCCAAATAAAACTGCTCATGAAGAATGAGGCGGACAAAGCCATTAACTACATGACTGTGTACCTTGAACAAATATCTCTGTACTTCCAGGTGAGCAGTTTTTGTTTAAAAATGTCCAAATAGTATTGATTTGGACGAATTTCTTAGTTGCAAAGAATAGTAAAGTCAATGACATAAGACAAAAAAACTAATCAGAAATAATTTATTTGCAAAGAATGTAAGTAACAAAACTAAAGAATTATCTAACTACAGATAAAACCTGTATATCAAAATCGAAAATCGCCATTAACTATTTCCATTCAAAGTTCCAATAATAAAATCCAAGCTTACACATCCTAACGACTTTCAATAAATTGCTGCAAGCGTTCATCCGATTATAGCTGACCATTTTACACTTCCCTAGGTGATAATACATGACCGTAAGCCTCGAAACGGGACGTATTGCAAAGAGAGCATAGTTAAGCTGCTCGGCGAGAACTTGCAACTGGCTGACGAAAATGTCACATTGTGCCTCGCTCTTGGATACCAGAGGGTGCAGAGATTACCAGGTATGTTATACATCTTTAAAAATATACAAAAATAAAACGCACTCAATATGAGTGCTGTTTTCTTATTACCTGTTCTGACTGAAGGCCCTTCAGTCAGAACAGGCGTGTAATAAGAAAAAACACTACTTCTTCAATTGGTATACTCGTATATCTTATGATAATATAGTATTCAGTTGACATTCTACAATCAGATTTGGTCTTATATAACAAGAGGAAGATTCCGGGAGTTTTAGAACAAAAATGGTCTTAGTATAGTTCCTCAGGGAACACCGAGCAATTAGTCAAATCTATATGAGCATCGACAAAAATGTTGATAGAAGATATAGTCCAATGTTACTCAGTAGGTATCAAACGCTAAACACACTAAGATGTACTGAGAAACTACAGAACACAATGGTGTTTTCCACTTCCACGGCAATATAGGTGATATCCACGTTCAGTATTGCCTTCCGGTCGGTGCAATGTTATTGTGTACATAGTCTGTGTTGTAGTTTCGGCTTAATGAATGCGCGGTCGAGCTCAGTTAAATCACCCTTCCTGTTTGACGGAGAATCGATTATGCTGCTGCTGGCCAATATCTTTTCTCTTTGATCAATGATCAAGGCAAGGTATTGAATTATTGGTGGTAAGTGACGTTTATTGGAGCTGGTTTTGACTTTGGCCTGAGATGTTATCAAGTTTGACTTCAAATACAAATTCTCCTTAGCCGATATCAATCCTGTTTTCAGGTTAGAAGATTTTTATTTACAATATTTTTTCTAATTAATATTGAAACATCTAGGGAATAACTTGCTATAGCATAGAAAAAAGCTTGCAAAGAACAATGCTGATTATTTAAACTTTTCACTCATCAGCACTGATAATAATAACCTTAATCATAAACATGTGACCTGCATTTATATTCATAAAAATAAGTAAGTACTCCCTCTTGTACAAAATCCTCTCTAAATACCCGCTATTTACTGAAAAGGGTAGTACGAAACTTACATAAGTAAATAGGTTGTCGGTAAACTAGGTGTGTTTACTTTAAATCTAAATTGTTGACGGTCTGGCCGTCGGCTTTGTCAACCCACATACGTCCGTATTATTTTGGGACAGCGCTCCTTGTTTATCAACGTCAACATATCCGCTAGTGACAATACAGGTAGTGGCCAAAACAAACGAGCGTTGGGTAATAACAACAAAGTCGATGTGTGCTGAAGTAAAATCCAGTAATATGGTGATAAACGTGATTTTAATGAAGTGTCCGAGCATTTGTCTGATCTATTTTGGCAGTCTAAGGTGGATAAATAAAAATTGAAACAAGTTTACCGTATTCAAGAATTGGCTATGACAACTGACAATATTATCCTAATAGATGATGAATCGCTTCTTGTACCTACTTTGCGAGCAAATGATAATAGTAGTAATAGTGTACGTATAAGAATGGAAGAAGAAAAAATAGTTTAAACCAAATTAACATGGGTCAAGGGCAGGAAGATGATGACTTCATCAAATGAAAATCATGCATCGATAAGAAATATAAAACTTATACGTTTGTTACAGAAAAACTACAAGTTCACTTTGAAACGCTGGAGAATTTGAAGAAGTATTCCGCCTCAAAGCTGTTCGAATGTCAGAAGCAACAGCAAGTTGGAGGGAACTGCTCCCACGAGAGTCAAGACCTCGAGAGGACTGTTGTAAGTATCAAGACAGCCAATAACAAATTGTAAAATGGCGGTCAGTATTAAATTTGAAGCTGTAATGGATGTTTTGGAGTTTAATAGTAATCAAAATGAAGACAAACTAAAATTTTCCTGTATTTTGAGAGTTAGAGTTGCGACATATTAGTAGTTATAGGATTTTACACAAAGATTACAGAAAAAAAAAAACATAAAAACTAAGACATAAAAAAACAACAATTTTGTCAATGTATAAATTGGAGCTCAACAAGCAACCTATTTTATTCGAATTCATGAATTATAACATCCCATGTAATCAAAATACAAATAATGGAGCTCTACAAGCCTGACGTTCTCAGATATTTTTGATTAAACCGTATCGACCCAAAACCCGTCAAATTTTCTCCATGCCACCGACTTCCTGAGTATCAAATAGCAAGTAAATAACAGAAACTAGCAATACATACATACAGCTAGGTCAGTACCGACAACCCCAAGAGGCTAGTTGAGTAGCTACCGGATACGTGATCCCGGGAATCGATTTTGTATCTGAACAGGAAGCTGGCTGGCTTCGGAATAATGAGAGGGAAAATACCAATGGATAGGAATGGTTATAAGGAGAGAAATTAGCTAAAAAGATTCAATAGTTCTTCCTTATAATATAAGTTAGTAAACAGATTGATGATGTTATTTCATTCAAATGAGGTGAGAAAAAGACATGAACAACAATTTGATTATAATAGACAATTTAACAAATAGTGTATGAGAAAACATGAACCTTGTATAAATTTTTGGACACGATACTTCCAAAATAGAAAAAAAAATTTTTTTTTGTTACAACAATGTCTCTTACTCTACTCTCCTTTCGCAGGTATACTAGAAGAGATTTCTATTGAAATAAGCATCACCTTTGTACCTATTTTTCTGTTTCTTTCTTCTTATCTTATTAAATGTGTGTACATAAATTGTTAAATAAATAAATAATGTCTTAATCGTAAATTTTATAATATCTCTTTTTTTAGTTCCTGTACGAAACATCTCCATTCCCGGTAGTAATGGCCGAAATAGCCATCCATGGGTTCAAAGAAGTGTCTGACCTCAGCGTGTGTCTCAAAGATATCATCTCAAGGATGATGACCCACTCCGTCAAGGTCATCGGAGACTTCAACAGGTGCATCCACAACATAGAGATGCCGAAACTCAAATATTTACTCAAATTCATGAAGAAATATGCCTGATTGAGCGTGTGGTTGAGTCTCACAGGGTTGCCAATTTGTATGTGCATTTTTGGAAGAATTAATTTTCATGACAATTTCCAGTGTTGAAATACCAATTTTGCTGTTTCGATTTAACAATGATAGGTTATTTTAATGCAATATCCGTGATTAAGGTTATTTAAAACATTAAGGAGTATAATTCTGAAGTTGATGATATTTGAGCATTCTAGGGTTAGTTCTAATCTATCAGTAAGTTTGTTATTCCATTATTTCGATAAAAAAAAATATAGAAAACTATTTGATTTGTAAAAAAATAAGTGATTAAAATGGCAACCCAAAAATGAATGTAATAATTTGTATGGGTTAATCAAAATGTAAATAACGATTATTTTATCATCATTCGAATTATTAAACTGTAGCAAAGTTATGTTAATCGTCTAAAATGGATGAGATTTCCTATTTGAATAAATAAAGATAGATTGTCTTTTGTTTTATTCATTATTTCTTGAATACCTATTTCAAATTATATAAATAATCTGATTTTTATTCATAGTCTTGTTTTACATTAAAATATCAATATTTAATAGGGTATGTAATACATAATAAAGAGTATTCTATTTTATTCTATTCTTGAACGAGAATTAGTCATACACTTGGCTTGGTCCAGAAGAAAGCAACAAGGTTTTTGACAAATATTTTAATCTATTTTGTAAAATCATCTTAATATATAAAATTCTTCCGTGACTGACTGACTGCGTGATTGAGTGACCAAGTGACTGACAGTCAACGTAAACCAAAACTGCTGGTCGTAGAGGGAAATACTGTAGATCCCTTGAAGAGTGTAACGGAGCAATAATAGAGGATTTCCCGTTCCCGAAATTCTTACGGGAACGGGAAAAAACTAGTATAAGTCACAGGCAAAATCTAGTATACTATACTAATTTAGCAAGGGTAGAATATTGGACAGTATCGGAAAAGTTCGGTAAAACAGAATGATTTATAAATTAATCACGCAGAATACACTCAACATTGTTTGCGCTCATTTCAAAAGAAAATAGAGCTATTTAAATAAAAATGTATGATGGGTAGTTGAAAATTTATAAAATTCCCAGCATGAGGTGACGTCACTACTTCCTTATGCATTGCTTTCTATTCTATTCAATGATTCGATTCATTGAATCTCAACACAGACTCTAGGAAATTGTCTTGAAATAACTTTGAAAGGAAAATAAAACGGGTCACTGACACTGTAGTTGTTTTATTACCAGAAAACTCACTTATGATTAGTGAGTAGATAAGAAATCGAAGTAACGAATTGTCGAGAAATGTCAGAACTGAAACTTATATATGTGAAGTAATAAAGAGGCAAAATTATTTGTTGTTAAATGTAAGTGTAAGACAATACTTTTGGGACTGAGTTTTAAATAGTTAGAAAACTTTTAACTAAAGAATAAATATAACATATGTTTATGCAAAAGCGCTGTCTTTTTCCTCGCTTAAAGGTATCTAGGGATTGAAAAAACAGCCCTTAAGATAGAGAACTAATAATAATATAAGAAAACTACGCTAAATCTGAAAACCATTGAAATTCGTGATCCCGAAAAAAGTACGATATTTAAAGTGACATTCACACATGACAGTCACACACATGGTTAACATCACCTAATAAAACAATATACATTCAGTCAAAAAAGTATCGGGAATGGATGATTTGTTTATGGTTCCAAATTCAAATTTTTGTTTTTTTGTAGTTGTTAGATTGGCACAACTGTTTTCCATTTTGGCGCGGAGTTTGAGTTGCATCTGTTATTTATATTAAATACAGTGCTGGTTTTAGTAATATCATATATAGTGTGTATTGCGAATTTCATAATGAACAAAAATATCGAACAAAGAGTTTGTCTTAAATTTTGCATCGCCAATGGAATTTCGTGTTCGGAGTCACTGAAAATGTTACAGAAGGCTTACGGTGAATCGACTTTATCAAAAACTCGTGCTTATGAGTGGTTCAAAGCGTTTAAAAGCGGTCGAGATGTGATGGAAGATTTGCCTCGCTCTGGTAGGCCGTCAACGTCTGCAACTGAAGTTAACATCGCAAAAGTGAAGGAAATAGTGACTGAAAATCCCCATTCAACTCTGAGAGAGATAGCCGCCGAACTTTCTGTATCTCACGAGTCGATCCGTACCATTTTAACTAATCATTTGGGTATGAAACATGTTGCTGCTCGGCTAGTCCCAAAAGATCTGAATTTTCTCCAAAAACTCAATCGCATGAAAGTTGCTGAGGACATGCTAGAACGAGTCAGTTCGGACCCAACATTCATGAAACGCATTGTTACTGGTGACGAGACGTGGGTTTACGAGTTTGACATGCAAACTAGTCAACAAGCTTCGGAGTGGCGCCTTCCAACTGAACCGTTTTCAATCGATAGAAGACATAAAGGAGAATTCGCGGCGAGAACTCAACTCAATTCCGGAAGCAGCGTTTAAAAAATGCTTTGATGAATGGATTATCCGTTGGCGCAAGTGTATCGTTTCTAAAGGAGCATACTTTGAAGGTGACAAAATAAATTTGGATGAATAACAGACATTTTGTGTATTATTGATCTTTTCCCGGTACTCTCTTGACAGAGTAGTACATGTAAATATTAAACATGTAAAACAATTCTTACAACATCCTGTAATAGAACCTGAATGCGACGACAACGCCATCTATTTTACGCGGTCAGAACTACTAGGTGGAGTAACAAAGCAAGCTACGAACTTTACGGTGGCAAGCAAGATAGAACAGTGTTTGAGTAGTTTTCAGAGATGTCATTGAACCTTATGTGAATATTTTGCATAGAAATCAGCGGGTCTAAAAAAGCCACTTCAGGGGAATCAGAAAGCAAATCTCTGTCAAATTTTCCCAATCAACCTTGAAACTAATTCGTGAGCGATAAAGATGAAAATAAAATTTGATTAATATTTTGATTCTAATACGATTCTCTTAAACTGGCATTTTTAACAACCTAATAAAAATATAGTTAGTAGTTATAAAAAGATACAAAGAAATCTCGACATACTTACCGATCACCTAGCGACCGAATTCGTTAAATTCACCCGTACACAGTCAATCTCGAATGCATTCCACAGTCAAAATCAATGGTATGATCCATGGATCGCGTTCGAAATTTACTGTGTACCAAAGTCGATCGCAGCGCGATCGTTATCTATGGCGAGACTGCAGGCCCAGTGTCAAATCCACACATTTTTAAGCAACGTTTGCACACGCATCACAATCAATCAAAAATAATGTTTTGGGAAATTGAGACTATTCGACAGTTCGCAACTGACATGCGAATTTCAGTTGCGAACGAGCGTCACGTTTAAAAATTTGTAGAAATGGCTCTCAAATAATACTAAACGAGATACGTATATTGTCTTCAAAGTTAGAGTGAACAGGCTCCTTCTGGGTAGGCTCGCTCCATCGTAGGCTTTGTCTCTGTCATCTCTTACCTAGACCAGAGTCAAGAGAAAACCCATAACAAATAAAAAAAAACCTGTAGAAAATAAATCGTTATTTTCATGAAAATAAATTACTAAAAGGGAAGCATTTTTTTCAATTGAAGATAAGTAGGTAAGAAACATGTTCCTGTTTAAAACAGTGATATATAAACTATATTTCATATGTTATTGGTTTGAACTAAATATAGACAACGCTCTCAATTAAAAAGTTAGTCTATCATCAACGAATGTGTGTTGCAGCAACTTCGGAAACCGCCAATCTCGCATGTGTACTTAATAGTTTAATTTACTACGTTGTCATTGTTTTACTTGCTTCATTCTAGTCTTCATTAGATGCATTAAAAAAGATATCAATTAATTTTAAGACGACTAAAAATAACATAATCAAAAGATTTTTCATAATCAACCCCTATCGAGGGGAAAAGCAGATAAACTGTGTGTTGAAACTAAACATAAATACTTATACTCGCAGTTATAGTACTTGGCAATGCATCAACAAACAATAAAGGGGTGGAGGGGGTGTTGTCGTTCATAGGGGGCAGTAGGAAATCAACGCGGACGTGGAGCTAATTTTAAATAAACTTTAAGATACCAATGATGAAAGAATAGTAAGATATCAATGTTAACATTATACGCATCTAAGCCTAATAAGTGGCTCTAGAGTAATTAGCAGTCTATCAGCGTTGATGATTGCCAAACTACTAAATGGAATTAACAAGCTCTGCCGAAATGAAACTTGACCAGTCCCAAAAGTTTTGGAGTATTTACAAACGTTACCGCCAATAAAAGTACATAAATAGTCCAAGTAATAAGAACTTGTTGCTCATTTTAAGTTATTTTAGGGCCCCTTCCCCGCCATAGCTATTTTTTGACATGTTAACGTCTTGTAAACCGATAAACGCCGGCTGAGCGCTTGAAATAGTGTCACGTTCCGTAAGCAATAGCGCGATACAAGCGGTAGGGTGGCACGATCGGCCTAAGCGTTCGGCTTGTTTGTTAAGAATTCAATTGTTTTCTTATGACGTTATCACGTAAAATTGTCGTCCATAAACCGATTTTACAGACATTTCATTTTCTTTTTAAAATTTGCGGCACGACACCATCTAACGAAAAAAGTCAAAGTCAAAAACGTTTATTTCAATCAGGCCATTAAACGGCACTTTGAACGTCATCATTACATAACACGCATAATATATTGATAGATGACACAGACTTCAACAAACACAATGTTGACAACATGGTGCCCTAAAGTGTTACGTTGCCGAGATATTTGAAGGTAAAGACGCCAACGAAAAAAAACAATATGGCGGTGAGGGGACAGCCACAATGGTTCTATGCCCTTTAAAATGCGTAAGTATAGTGGGATATTTTTAAAATGTAATTTGCAGGCTTCAGTCCATCTGTTTAACTCTCCGCTCTGGGAAATTGACGGACGTCATCTAAATAAATAATATGATTGCTTTCGTACGAACCACTTCACGATGTCACATTGGAGATGCTGGAAAAATACTATTCCAATAATGCAAGTTTATTCACGTATACGGTAACATTACTCTAACAAATCTACCTAACTTTAAAAGTTCTTTTGGAAAAAAATCTTGTTAATAAAACAAAATACTACAAGATACAGTCACATAAAAAATTAAATAATAATTAATAATTAAATGATTAATTTTTTTTTATTTGACTTGATTTTGAGTACCTATGTACTCAAATTGCTGTAATATATAGGTACATATCCTAAACATTAGGCTAAAATATCAAATAAGAAGAATAGAATCAATATTGTCATAATTTTGGTCAGTTAACGTTGCCTTATAGTTTAATTGCGTTAATAAATAACTAACTATGGACACTAAACATAGGTTTGCTTGACATTTTAAAGTTAACTATGACTTATCACACAACGGTCATTGAACTCTGCTTACACTTAAATTATTTTCAGTCTTCACTATTTTGCTAACCACTAGACCTGTTTTCAAGTACTGATGTTTAAAATACAAAGAAAAAAGCTTATCATCTTTCAAAAGCTTCATATTGCATCGATAATGTCAAATGATATCGAAGTGATCAATTGATAATGAGTTAATAACGCAATTATCACCCGTCAGGGCTATTTGACGAGCTTTCACGACCGATATCACGATACACTTGACTGATAACGCTTACAAAGCTGGTAAAACATTGTGTTTGTGCAAACAAAGTTCACTGTAAAAATAAACACAAACACTAGGTCTTAAGACGAGTATTTATGTGACAAGTTAATAAATCCATAATAATAAAACTATGTGGTTCCACTCACCAGAGTAATAAGGACGTCGGCCGAGCAAGGTTGGTACTTGAGCAGTCTACTAAATCTTAGTGTTCGCTGGGCCATGGTCAGTGGACCCACGGGTCGGGACACATGGATGTGCGGGGACGAGGGCGGGCGCGGCGGCGGCGTCGACGCCAGCGGCACATTCCGCCGGACCGTCTCTAGCGGCACAGTCCGCGCCACCAAAGTGTCACTCCCGACAGAATTCACACTACCACTGAACATGTTCATCAAATCCCCGATCGAACCACCACCGCTGGAACCACCGCCACAACGCAACTTGTCCAAGTCTGTCAAACTAGAGCCGCGGCGGACGCGGAGACGGGAACCGCTCACATTAGAACGACTCTGGTACTGCAGCGCCTGTTCCCGCCGCACATCCGCCTCGCTGATCGCTTGTCCTTTCCTGCTCCGGAACATTTTACAAAAGTGTGATGACACATCAACGTCTACCACAACACTGAACGTTAACACCTGAGCGAGGAATTTGCATACAAACGAGTGATAGGTGATATCAATAGGGCCACGGTCGCCCGCAGGATGCCGCTATCGCGTCCTCGCGAGTTTCCGCCGCCATCGCTTGCGCAATGTTTCGTAACCTGAACGACACTTTCGAATTTCTTCTAATTTTATTAAGGGGTGCGAACGCAACAAAGTCTGTTAACGGACTGAGCGGGAACGCGTAGTTTCGTATGTGCGTATGTATGGAGCAACTGAGCTGGACTAATGAGGTGATCGAGTTCAAAGGCGTTAGGGTCTCTGCAGGCGACGGCCGCCACTGCCCTAATAACCCTAAGAAAAACAATGATCGAGCCCCGAAGAAAAAGAAAGAATTAAATATTCAATTTTGTTATATCCCTATAAAAGTAAAACTAATACGCTCACTAGGGAAGCCTTTCCCGTATAATTGGCCGGGAGCAGAATTAAATAAAGGGAAATTTTTAACGTATATTTTCAAAGGTTTTCGTTGTTTTTCTTGTAAGAACTCTTTTGTTATTGGAACAGTTAATATCTACATAATTTCGTTTATTTATTCATGGCCTTATTCGAAGTTATACATTTTAATCAGTAACCGGTATTTGAGTTTGTGTAGGTATTTTAAATTAATTTGGTGGTGTTTTTAAATTGAAGCTACTCATTCTTTGAAAGTTATACAAACTCGGCTTATTGAAATACAAGTACGTCCAACAGGTTTTCTAAATAAATAGACGACTGAAATTATCCGCCTAGAAACTTCATCAACTCTCAGAATCTTTTGTGCTAGCTCACTTTAGCTGTTATAATATTTCAGAATAATGTCGGAACATGATAATTAAAAGGTAAATTCTAAGCAAGTTTTACTGCCTACTCGATATGAAAGCTTTCAGTGGGGAATCTTAAAGTTGGTGCTTGGTAGTAGCAGCTAGTACGTGTGCGTTCTAAAACACATTACATTATCATACTAAGGACGAATCTGAGCGGAAAACGCTACGGAATTTCCCGGATATAGTTCCGGCGGTTGTGACTATATAGCAACGCGCGTTTTTTCGCTTGTATATTGCCATTTTGGGATATAGTAACTTGCTAGATCGTTTAAGTTGATTCACTTATTTCTTGAGTTTTCACTTATTTTGTGCTAATTTTTGGAATTGTACTTAGTAATATAAGTACTTAGTATTATGAGGAGCTCGTGGCTAGATAATAACAGCCGAACGGATCGATCTTCAAGGTTAAGCAACGCTTACCAAGGTTGGTCTGTGGATGGGTGACCATCTTAACATAGCGAGTTTCCTCCGTGCATCAGAAAGCACGCTAAGCCGTTGGTCCCGGCTGTCATTTGTAGATCTTTGGCAGTCGTTACGGATAGTCAGAAGCCAGTTAATCTGACTCCAGTCTTGCCATGAAGAACCGTGTTACCCAGTTACTGGGTCGTGGAGGTCTGGTAGGCAGCCGCTCCGCGTAAAATACTGGTATTCAGCTAAATCCGGTTTGACTGGAAGCCAACCCCAATCTGCCTAGCCTTTTTAGCCAAAGTTGGGAAAAGGCTAGGCAGATGATGATGATGAACTTGCTAGGAAAGAGTGGAGTTACGCGTGCACATGGAAACATTGTAAATCTATTTTTTTTTTAAAGATAGCCTGTCTGTGGAGTTCCTTGATGGTTAGTTTGGACGAATAAGGATGCGTAGCGAGGGATGTGTTTGTTAAGAACCAATAGAATCGCTTCATTTTATTTTTGACGACACGGTTGGTGCAGTGATTGAGCGCGTGGCTGCTGCGCTGCGTGATGCGTGATGCGTGTTCGATTCCCGCACGGAACAAATATGTGTATGGCCTACAGATGTGGTTCCAGGTCTCTGGCTGTTTGTGTATGTGAATTTGTATATTTGTGAACGCATCCACGATATAGGAAAAGAATCCTAGTGTGGGGCAGCGTTTAAAAAAACAAAATTCTAGCCTCGCTAAGCGCAAGTGGTTCTTAACAAAAACATCTTTCACTTCTCATCCTCGCACATCTGTGGTGAAAACGCACCTTAATTCGTCCCGTCCCTTATGACATTTTATAGGTGCCCAAGTTGACCTTTTGGAAGTAAAACTATTTGAATATTCAAGAAAGATTCCTTCTCTTTAGAAAGCAGTTACTATATGTCAAAAACTTAACTGTTCCACTACATTCCTTAGTTAACGATGTGCGAAAATTAATTAACAAGACATATAGAAAGGCTAATGAAGTGTTATTTAACGAGTGCACTCGTTCAGATGGGTTCAATCAATTAACGAACAAGTTCAGGCCAAGTGGATCGCCTTTTAGTCAATCACTGAGTAGTGAATATGTTAATGAAATTCATTGAGATGATTCTGAAAAGGTTTTTTTTATTTTTTTTTTAAGGAATGTTTGCGGAAATTTGTAGTCGAGGAGTTGGGTGAGTTCGTTCAACTTTGAACAGAACGTGTGTGCTAACTTAGATATATTTTTGTTATCTGGGATGGTTATTCTCAGAAAATACTACAGAACATTGTGAGAGTATTCGTATTACGAATCATCTATAACGAACGTGTAACAGAATACACGCAATTCCTGAAAATGGCTCATTGTATTCATCATTATCAACAACATTTAATATGGGAATAACACATAAAAAAGCGAAAAAAGAATTGTCTTCCCCATTCAGTTTCGTCGTATAACTCGGAAAAGTGTACTGAACAGCTGTGATTTTTTTCGCGATTTCCTTGATGCTCCCATTGTAAAAGATGTTCGTCAGTCATGCAAGGATGTACAGGCATCTTCTGGAGTTCCATACAAACTTAAACCTTATCCATCACCTTCCATCAGGCAAGATCGACGTCAAGAATGCCATCACGAAATAAAATAAATATTTCAGCTATTTTACCTACTTCAGAAAATAAGACTTTGGAAAAGAAAATTGTAATTGTGTTCTTTTCAAAGTTTTTGTAATGTTTAAGTTAAATATTAGAAACGACTCGACCTTCATTCAAATGTTTCCATCGTTTTGCTACTTTTCAAAACTCGTGTTAAGTTTCCTTCCCAAAATAATATGAAACGAGCGCATAACGCTACAGTCTCTATTCAATGAGCAAATTTCATTTGTTTTTATTTAATCAATGAATTGTTCTCCTCTGGCCGAAGCAAAAAGTGATGTTTCTATTCAAACATTTATATACTAACCCAATTTATGAACTCCAATATGTTTCATATTTACGTAGACGAATCAAACTGTTTTATACAACATTGTTTTCTTGAGGGATCCGTTCACAATGATTAAACAATATTAATGAGTCGAAAATTTGTAATACACATTTAGGGCGAATGTCACCAATTAAAGAGTACGGTTTTAATGTGCTGATACATTAACACCGCGTTGTTTAAGACTTGCCATGAAATTCAGCTTTGAAGTCTGGTTGGAAATCTCATCTAAGTGACTTTTTTTTAGTTTAAGTTCAAATAAAATCTAAAAAGTTCCAAGCAATTTTTAAGCATTTTCATTCATTTTGTGATAGTTATTTAAGTTCAATCACAAATTTGATACATCGGACTGCTTGAAAAGTGATTTCTTTGGATTTTTTGTCGTTTTCATGCGGTCTTTTTTTTAAAGTCGTTTTTTTATTTTTAATATTGCTTCTTTACTTAATATCAGACACAGAACGAGACCCTGAAATATAACCACAAACTTCTGACGCAGGGTGCGTCAGAAGTTTGTGGTTATATTTCAGCGTTTCGTCCATGGTGTTACCGAAAGGTTTAGTAATATTTTATTTAAGACGTGTTCAACACGGATTCAATCCAACAAGGTCACCTTGGATTGAACGCTGGATTATGTAATTTATATAAGACAATACCTTTTCGTTACACTCTATATGTACCTCTATACAAAACATGACAATCCGACTCGCAAATGTGCTTTGAAGTACCTAATCTAATCGTCCACATAATTATTATGTACTCTTTCAGCTATTAGCACTTTGCAATTTGCAAAGCTTCTTGTATCTAATCTGATTGCAATAAGCTTTGCAAATTATATGACAATCTATTTGATATCATTAATTACATATTTGGCTGTTTTTTTGTTGATAAATTTGTCAAATCTATACATTTTTATATGACAATGTCTCATTCTACTAATTCTGGAAAAGTTTGCGTTAAAAATATCATCCCGCCAACAAAGTTCTTTAAAACACACACCTTATTTAGGACCATAAACGTAAAAACTACGTCAAGACGTCGTAGTAGGGACAACGACGTTTTAAAATCATCTTGGTTCTTGTATGGGAGGAAGACGGGGCAAAACAAGAAGCATAGCACTATCCCCTTTTCCCAACGTCAAGTACTGCACTGGCACTGGCACTGTACAATTATTGTATGTAGGTATACTATATATCAACATATAAATTTATCGTAATCCGCAAACTTTTCGAGCTTTAATTTAAATAAATATCGACTCATAGTTAAATGTTTGAGTTATAAAGGAAACGGCAGTGACCGCTACTGCCATGCAAAAACGAAACAACTATAGCAATAAAAATATTTGTCTACTCTTTATAACTCTTTCAGTACCAAGATGACAAAAGACGATCCCAGTTCACAAAGGCACGTTTACCGAACGCTAAACTGAGGTCAATAGATAAAATCTGCATAAAACAATACGTACGATGTTATAAAATAGAGAACAGATGCTACAGGTGTTCTATCCTATATGCTTTTGCTATTGTTATAGAATCGATAGCGAATGGCCTGGTCATTCAGGTGTTAGTAATTGATTCACAAAAGAGATTCACTTCAAGAGGTTTTATTTTATTGTTTACTGGAGGGTTTTAACACCATTATTGTGATAATATTGATGTCTCACTATCATTACTGACTAAATCAGCAGTGCTGAAGTGGAGGCTTGGGTGAAGTGATCACTAAGTGACCTGTGATTCCATCTTGATTACTTGGATTAACAGCTCCCTTTGTGATCAGTTCACCTAAGCCTCTCCAAGAACTCAATGTCTTCGACATGTTTACAGAATCGACCGCTGTATTCATTTAGTAGTGCAAAACGTAATAAAGTTCTTCACACTAATATTTATTTTCAATGTATCCAGTAGAATATTTCATTTAGTACCTAAACTATTTTTGCAACTCCTAGTAAACTTGAGTTATGTGATCATAAAATATGAAGATAAAATCATAATTATGCAAATCCCTTGCCTTCCATAGGGGGCAAGCTGATTGTAAGTGGGGCAATTAAAGCCACCCAGAGTCCGGCAGTGTTTGCACCGCATAATCTTTGTTTGAAACTTGGTTTATTAGGGTAGTATCATATAGAATGCTATGCGTCATAAAGCAGAGTGATGCATTAGATACACTAGAAAAAGTTTATTTTGCATTGTCCATAGAGCTTTTTATGACAAACGTTTGTTTACTCTGAGTGCACCTTCAGTTATTTTCTTCCTTCCTTGTGATATTTTTTTTCATTTTTGTTTCTCTGACTGCACCTACATAATTTTCTGATACTTTCTGAATGTAAGTAATTTCTCTTCA
Source organism: Lacanobia oleracea (assembly GCA_950371165.1). Lineage (NCBI taxonomy): Eukaryota > Metazoa > Arthropoda > Insecta > Lepidoptera > Noctuidae > Lacanobia > Lacanobia oleracea. The sequence goes on along the minus strand of OX493405.1, from coordinate 15,294,810 downwards.
GATTTCTACAGTTTTCGAATTGGGCTGTAGTCAGTGTCATTTATATGATTCTTATTTTCACGTACTAAGAGACGGAATAGCATGGATTGTACAGAACACGTTTATTCAAATAAGTCCGAATGAACAAAGTTGAGCGCACATCGTAATGTTAATACATTTCTAATCTTAAAGAAGGGTCCTAAGCGGCAAAGTTTAATTGACTAGCTTCTATAGCACTGTATGGTACAGCTATAACTGTGTAAAAGTCCTTACTCGTTATTACAAGCGGACTGTTGGAAACTACTTGACCGGACAACTTTGCTAAAGCATAGTTTGCTGTTCTAATGCTAGAGTGTTAATAGCTTCGTTTGTGCTGGAATTGTAGGGGATTTAACCATGATTATTATATTGTTGGTTATTTACAGAGAGTACAGTACAATCTACGCAGGGTTTAAGTAAACATTGTTGGAACATTTCATGTAAGTGATGGCTTAAACTGGATGTAAAAATCACACTTATAATCCTAAGCGGAGAAACCACGGTTAAGTAAATAATTAGTTTATTAAAAAATAAAGCTGTAATGTGTATATTTTTATTTGCACCAAGAGGGATATGTTTGAGGGTTTCAAAGTCTGACTTCAAAATCAGCCTATACCAAAACGATTAAACAATTTTCATTTCTAAGAAATTCATACTTTTCCGCGACTATATGATATTTTGACCAACATAATAATTCCCAATCAATAATCCCCCAAACTCTCATTTATCGAGTTCCTATTTACCCCGTTCAAGGTCACAATACGAAGGCCACTAACAACATTTACCCATTTTATTTCGCCGCCATCTTGATTATGTGCCTACCCGCATGGCGCAGCGGGGTGTAAAGCACAACTGTTTCTATATGCGTTTGTCTTGTTACAGTACTGAACAGGACTTTGCACTATTTGCGTTCTGTGTAATGCATTTGGATTAAAGTTCATTTGCTCTACAATGCAGTGAAATTGTAGACTTGAATTTCCTATTGGTCTTCATGTTTAGTGAATGTTCGTTTTTTGTGACGTTTCGTTATGTTATGCGTAGTATTTTCATTTTGATCCACGTACTGTTAAAATAAAAAAAAAACAATATATCGTAAAATTTACTGAGTTTGCATATAATTATATAATATATAATTATGGCCACTAATGTTGTGTTTGTTAAGGTAATTTTTTGCATTCATACTATTAGTATACAAAATGTAAATATGTAGAAAGTTAGGAACCTTTTAGGTAGGTATTGTATAATCTTGACATTATTACTTCATTTAGCACAAACAACCAGTTACATCTACAAACATAGAGGTGTGCTTTCATGGTACATTTATTTTCTAAGTAGAGCACTGAAATGCTTCTACAGATATGCATTTCTCGTGTATTGTACTCGTTGAAAAGAGGTAAGCATAGGACTTTGCACTACCTATATGTAGTTATGAATGCTGCTTTGCATATACAGTGCATCCTAATGCACACAGGATTGCAGTTATTTTTTAAGATAATAAATTTGAATGAAAGCTACGATTTCTTTTACCGTAAAGTACAATAAATAATTTACAATGTTATGAGTTTGATGGTTATTTCTATAAACGTTTTCGTAGAAACATAAATATTATAACAGAAGCTCAATTTCTGTACTTACCTTGAACATTCCTCGATATAATAGACTTCGTTGTAAGACAACAAAGCTTTGAATACATAATTTTGTATTTAAACAAGATAAACAACAACAAATACTTCGTCAAAACCCGAAAGATAAATTATTAATGGAATAATTACTTAGGTAGCAACTGATCACGAAATCAACATAACCAACAATAGAACGGTCTCTTTAATAAAAAAGTAATAATATTCATTACTGAAACCTCCTTTTGCCCCACCTATTACTGCTTACCCCACTTTTGGTAGCCTCAATTGGTGTTAAGACATAATTAGTTTGTCCATTAAATCTACAGGAAGGCTATAACACCGTAGGGGGTAACCCATGTCCAGCCCCTGCTGGGCCAGACGCTCTTAGTGAAGTCTTATGTTTGGCACTTATGCTTACAAGAGCCATGCGGATTAGGTTAGAGATATCCTTAGACGAATGAAATTATGATGTAAATAGGTCATGTATGGCTGAATATTTAATAGTTAGATAGCTTTTACCTCAGGAAAAAAATACAGCTTTTGTAAAGAAACATATTCATTCTTCAGTTAAAAACTGACTATTGAAAAAAGGTCTAATAGGATATATAAGTTTTCTGTCTTTTATTTTGAGAAGAGATTCAACGACCCTCAATTTTAGGTTGGTATGGCATTTTCTTTCAATGTCGTAGACGTGGCTTTCTTGTTTTGCATTCTGTATTTGCACACGTACGGAATCGACAATAACTTGTTTAATTAGTTTAATTTCACGTTGTACACAATTTGATAAATAAAGTGAAATTGTTCTAAAATGATAAAGTAAGTAAACTACAAATACTTATCAAACTAGAACCCTCTCTAGGTAAACCTTGCTAAACGTACAAGACACGTTCAGTTACCTAATAACTTCATTTAAATTCACGTCCTTCACACGAAAATGTTATAACTATTAAAACCCTGTTTAATTCCTAACATAGAATTACATTATCCGTTTTAATTTCGTTTTCGAAATTGTACTGCTAAAATATGTATTTGAATGTTCATTAAATTGGGACAATATACGATTAATTCAACCTTGTTTCGCCCGTACCTACAATTATTTTCAAATTTACATTCAGTGATTGTGACTTACCTGGTCCTTTTCAGTTGAAAGCTATGATTAATTCTCCATGGTTGTAAACAAAAACCAAACACAAAAATATGTTATAACAATTAAATTATACTAATCAAGTCACGATGGGTTACAGGTTTTGAAGTATTCGGTAATATTAGTATCTCAGTATCTGTTCATTTCAGTAGCAGTTTTGTCGAAAAGAAAAATAATGAGTAATACAACATTAAATTATAAAACAATGATAAATAAAAATCAAACAATACAAAACTTAAAATGAAATAAAAAGAAAGAAATAAAAATGGAACCAAAATTTGAAAACATATTAAGTATATGTAATAACCGAAAAAAAATAAATTAAATAATACAAAACACCAAAAAAAATCAACAAAAACCAGTTGAGAAAAGTGAAAACAATGAAATCAAAACAAAAAAGTGTTAGATTCCTATTTCTGCACCCATCGTTATAATCGAAAAGAGTACTCACGTTCAGCTTCATGACGATTTTGTTGTACGCACGATGCCACCTCTGTTTCGGCGTCAACTTTGGCTGTTCAGGCTGGAACTCCAGTCTATCTTCCTCCGGCCTGTCCTGTTCTTCACGAAACACACTATCCTCTTCCTGATACGGTTCATCCGTCTCTTGGAACTGTTCCTGGTCATCGAATTTCTCCCTTTCTTCCCGAAAGGTATCGTCTTGGTCAATATACGTATCTTGGTCATCTCTATACTCTTCGACATTGTCGTCGTACAAAGGTTCAGCTTCGTGAAAGCCGTCAGTCTCTTCAGGTACCTCGTGGTACGTCGTGCGCTCTTCTTGGAACGTAACTTTGGTTTTATCCATGAGTGAATCTGTGAAATGAAGCTTTTCTGTTATAAGGCTTGAAGATTTTAATGGAAATTTTATTGGGTGACGTGTGATTGTTTTTACTATGCATGCTCTTTGACATTAAAATATTCGAATTAATTCTTGGATATCATCAATTTGAATAACATTTCAGAATACTGCGAATTACCTGAATATGGTATGAATATACACACTCGCAAACGTATGCTATTAAGAAACTATTTATGTGACATCTGAAAAAAAGTTAAGAACCAAAGCAGCTACCTTCTTGTGTAGTCGGGACAGCAAGTTTCTCTTCGGGATGAAAAGAACTTTGCGAGGTTCTACGATCAACAATTGATGGCGTTTGACTGTGATAGCTGTCGACTGAAGGTTTCCTTATTTGAGCCATAGTCCTCGTCGGAGACGCTTGCTTCTGCAAGCTAGGGCTCGGCGGAACTTCCGACGATCGCCTCTCCTCAGGGGCTTCTTCAAGGATGGTATCATGAGCATAGTCGTCGTCACGATACCTATCCAAAGAAGTCCTATCGCGGTCTATTGTTTGATCGTATTCAGTCTTATTATACTCGTCCTCGTAGGCACTTTCGTCGAAACTCGACTGGGTTAACTCTTCGGGTGCGTCTGGTAACGTCCGAGTACGACGCACCGAAGGTCTTTGTATGGACTCCTGTCTCCTTAGAGACGGAGTTCGGGGTAAAGAAACTGGCGCAGACGTGGTCACAGTCACAGTAGACACTGGCACTGACGGCAATACTTCTGGGACGGATGTTGTCGCTGACACGGTACTTGTGAACGGTGTCACGGATGAAGCGAAGTGGCTTGCTGGAGTAGTTGCCGCAGGGACTGTGTGAGGAGGCTGGCTCACAGTTGGAGCCGAGACCGCCGCCGCGGCAGCACCGAAGAAACTTCCCAACTTCTTTGCACTACCCGCCATAAATGACCCTAAGGTGGCAGCACCGGCAATTACGCTTGTTTGTAGCTGCTGCGCAGGTTGTTTTGCTTGCTGTTGTTGCTGCAATAGATGCTGCTGCTGTTGTAGTTGTTGTTGTTGTTGTTGCTGCTGCTGTTGAAATTGTAACTGTTGTTGTTGCTGTTGAAATTGCAAGTCTTGTTGCTGTTGTTGTTGGAATGGTAATTGGTGTGCTTTTTGCTGTTCATCATGTTGGAAATATTGTTGATCTTGTAAATATTGCTGATCTTGTTCAAACTGTTGGGTATAAAGCTGATGCGAAACGGGCTGTTTCTCTTCTTCTGGATACTGGGACTCGAATTGCGAATCATATTTGTAGTCTTGCTGTTGCTGATAGTCCTGCTGTTGCTGGTAATCTTGCTGTTGCTGATAGTCTTGCTGTGGCTGGTAATCCTGCTGTAGATGTTGTTGTTGTTTATCATCAAATTGGCCTTGGCTCGTATACTGTTGATCTTGTTGGTCGAATGGATACTGTTGATCTTCGTACTGTAAATCGACCTCCTGATAACTTTTACTTTGAAACACATCTTGCTGTTTTGAAACTGATAGATGTGGTAAATAAGACGAAATTGTTGATGGCACTGTTTTCGGTAACAACGAATCAATCTCACTAGTAATAGGGTACGTGAACTGCGATATTGTCTCTGTTTCGGTCCACGGTGTTTTTTGAGCTGGAAATTGGAAGAAAATGTTGTAAATATTAAATGAAAACTCTCCACACAGACAATGAATGAAACGGGCCGTCATGTTTACGGCATAAAAAGAACTGATATTTGTAACAAATTTATACGTCGTGGTACGGAAACTCTTATCTTTTATGTAACTCAATCATTTTTAATGTGAATTATTATAAATTCTTGCTATTGTTGTAATGACATTGACATTATTTTGATATCGCAAACTGTGTTTATAAATGCCTATTTATAAGTTCACTGTGGATTTATTATCAGTAAATTAAGGTGTTTCTTGGACTTGATTTTTCCTAATGTCGTCATTAACGGGGTCGTATATTTTCACCTTCTTTTATTTTTTTATTACCATATTGAAAAAAGGACATATCGACACAAAAAACAATAACCGATGTCCGACCCTAAGTTTGTTTTGTGAAGGTACGTCCTTTTGCTTATTACAAGAAAATTATTGAAGAGAAAATTAGTGCATAATTACCAGCTGCAGGCGGAGTAGCGTGTGGCGTTTCATCAAAGAATGGTTGCATACCATCCGAATCATAACTGTAACAAATAAAAGTTTAGAGTAAACCGTATATTTGTTATCAATGATGTTTAGACTGTCATCTGTTCAACTTCAATCCAATGCCCCCCCCTTCCCCCCCCTTTACGATAGCTAGGTGCTATATACCAGCACACAACCATCATTCACTATTATAATGATCATCATCATCATCATCTGCCTAGCTTTTTCCCAACTATATTGGAGTCGGCTTCCAGTCAAACCGGATTCAGCTGAATACCAGTGTCTTACGTGGAGCGGCGGCCTACCAGACCTCCACAACCCATTAACTAGGTAACACGGTATTTCTTGGCATGACTGGAGTCAGATTTACTGGCTTCTGACAGTCCGTAATGACTGCCAAAGATCTACAAATGACAGCCGGGACCAACGGCTTAACGTGCTTTCCGAGGCACGGAGGAAACTCGGTATATTAAGATGGTCACCCATCCACAAACCAACCTTGGCAAGCGTTGCTTAACCTTAAAGATCGACCCGTGCGGCTGTTATTATTTAGCCACGAGCTCCTATTATAATGATCAATCACACACAATTTCCTTAATTCAAAGATAACAATCTCTTCGAATCATCTTCTTTTTTTCGAACCAACGCAATCGCCATAACAATTTTTTTTTTTATTGAATGATCGTAAGAATTAAACTTTGGCAACTACTAAATGGTGCTAAAAGACTTAGTTTAGGTTTAGACTCAAGCTAATTCTCCGGTAGTTTCAACCAACTTAATCAGCGGATGATTTTATCTCTACTGCAGTATGACCATTATTAGTAAAGCAATTTTGTAGTGGGTGTATGCGAGTTGCAGATAATTATCATGATTCAGATAAGTTTGGAATAAACGTGTTAGTCGATATGTATTAGTTTCTGGATATAATGTATCATTTTATAATAATAAACGATAGCGAAATAAGTTCTCAGAATTTGAGAAAGTCTTTTATCCAGAAAAATGGTTACTTATTGCATTTTTATAGTGTTATGATATAGCACTTGACCATTTTAATGGTTTTACCATGAAAGCCGTTTTCCTAATTGCAAAATTTTGTGGTTTCGTGTAACAAGTTAATCCTGTATTGGATATTCAGTGCGTTACACATGTTTTATTTATTTGTAAGATCTGGAGGGAGGTTGGCTGGTTGGATTAATGGCCGCCATGACTCACGCACAATGATTCAACATCAGGACTAAGTGCGGAAACCAAGTCCCAATAGAAATGTTAAGATTGATACAGTTTCATTAATCAACATATACTTAAAAGTAACAGTGTCTTTTATGTTTCATTTTATGCGATTGATAGGCACGAACAAATATTTACGTATTTTTTCTTTTTTTTACGTAAACAAAAAATAAAGGAGATACAGCGAGTTGAAGACACGCGTGACGTCATCTGGCTTGGTAAATTTGGTACATTTTTACCAAGTCAAAAATACCCCAGTGAGGCTTTTTTGACAGATTGCGATTAAGATGCAAATGCAAATGTTGGCCTTTAGGTGGCAGCACTGAGTCGTCAGTTCACGGCACATTATTTAAATTGACTTCCATGTCATGTTTATGTTCAAGTTACGTTTTCAAAGAAGAGAATCTCTCGCCTTAGTGGCGTCAATTGTTGGAGTAAATTTCCTGAAAACCCTCATTAGCGCATGCATTTAAATTTTAATATTTCTCAAACTTAGATTTAAATAGGGATTGACATGTTCTTATCTTTAAATACTCAGTTCAGAGACCTAACTCAGTATGAATTTCAGATATAAAGTACTTACGTCGTATTATTATAATTAGTATCTTGATACGGTTCTGTGGCAGTGTCTTGAAAGTCTTGTTGAAACCCGAAGCTTTCGTAACCATAACTTACATCAGGAATAGGTTTTTCAGGTTCTATAAAACAAAATGCACTTTTAATAAAAATGTTGAGTTAAATTTTTTGACGAATCGGCGAAAAAGAACATTCCAGAAGCTCTAAACAAGTGACGTTCTGTCGGCGGAAGCGTGGCCAAGGCGATTTTCAGAACGTTAAAAATGTATGGGTTTGAGAAACGCTGTCGAAATGTCACGTGATCAGCCCCTTATATTTTGGCATTTTGACAATCGCATTCGCTAACAGAATAGTACTTTGTTTTAGAGCCTTGGGTTTCATAGAAAGAATTCTACTGTAGCTTTGGTATTTGTTTAGTACTAGATACACACGCTGTGCTATTTTAATCGTCAGTGACTCGCTAGCGGTTGCAATTTTTTATGTTGACGCAGATATTTTTTCATCGCTAGCGAGTCGCCATCGCGCTTCGATCATAGTCGCAATCTGTGTAACAAGTTGTTATAACGAGATTGTTAGTGTAATCTCCATGACTTTGTTGATTAACTCACTGATAGGTCAATAGTCAAATCTGTAGTAAACGATAAAGTCAGCAGCTCCATCAAATCCTCTGCTGCTACCTCGAGTTAGATTTGAGAGCCATACTGCAGTCGCAATCTCCTTCCCAGAGACTTTAAACATTTTGTCAGTGATAGCGTGGCGAAGGTGGATGTAAAAACGTCAAAAATGTATAGGATTGACTAACGCTGTCGAATATGACACGTGATTAAACCTTATATTTTGCATTCACCATCGCATTCGCTAATGAGATAGCAATTTGTCTAACACCTCACGTTATTTTCATACGATTTTTTATTGAAAGCTCAGCTCACCGGGTACGTAAGGCACGTGCGTAAGCGTGGAGGCGGAAGGCGCGCGCCTGGGGCGCGTGAAGCTGCCGTATGACGTCATAGATGACGTCAAGGGCGTGGGGGGCTGCGGCAGGCGGCGGCCGCGACTGCCGCGCGTGGAGCCCGACTCGCTGCCCGGCGGCACGGGCAGCGCGCGGCCCCGCTTCGGGGTCGACGATGGCGTAGCTGAAAGGAAAGCACGTTGATTGACGGGAAGCTAAAGCCTGGTTTACATTATTACGTTGTGTCGTGTCGTGACGCCTTCTGACGTAGATGATTGGAAGGCTATTGGATTGTTTGGTGTATTCCGCGCCACGGCTCAGGCTCACCCCGCCAAAGTAATGTAAATCTAGCAAAGGCAGCGTTTAGACTTTACTAGGGTTCCAAACTTCCATATAAAAAAATGGAACCCTTACAAGATTACTCATGTGTATGTCTTTTTTTACTAATAATAGGCACGCGCTTGACCACCATCTCACCTGATGGAAAGCGATGATGTGGTCGAAGATGGAGCACGCTTGCCTAGAAGTAACCTATTCACTCTTGACTTAAAGACTCCCAGGTTGTAGCTATCTGTCTGTCTGTCACCGAAAAGTTGCTCCGAATCTATTTTTTTTGCGTTTGGATGTCCTTTGGGGCGAACCAAGGTTCCGTCACTTTTACTGACTAAAACCACACTATATAATGCCGTTATGTTTGTACGGGGCGCTGGATTACTTTTGCAGCTTGTCACGCTTCCTTGGCCAGCAGTTGACCTCTTAAGTTAGAGGGCCAGCTACTTATGGCAAAAGTATAACTTGTGATTGAATCATTTACAGGGCTTTTATTTTAGTTAAATCTGTTCACTTCTGTAGGTTTTATTTGGTAGGTGAACTCTGATTCAATGTAATATCTGGTGTCAAACTGCGTTCACGAATATCTAGTGGTTAGGAGCAGTGTCCAAATGTGGTTGTAGCGATGGAACAGATTGTTTCCGTCGCCACTTTCGCACTAAGTTACCGCTCCAAGGCGCTGCCTTCATTCCCCTGACCTGAGAGTACTAAACCTACTTCAAATATGTCCCTCAATCTTTTCCTATACTTGTACAATATCTACAGGGCCCTTAAATTGCAATTGGTAGTTGAAAAGATAAATTTTACGACATTCATCATCATCATCTGCCTAGCCTTTTCCCAACTATATATTGGGGTCGGCTTCCAGTCAAACCGGATTCAGCTGAATATCAGTGTTTTTACGTGGAGCGGCTGCCTACCAGACCTCCACAGCCCATTAACTGGGTAACACGGTACATCTTGGCAAGTCTGGAGTCAGATTTACTGGCTTCTGACAACCCGTAACGACTGCCCAAGATCTACAAAGGACAGCCGGGACCAACGGTTTAACGTGCTTTCCGAGGCACGGAGGCAACTCGGTATGTTAAGATGGTCACCCATCCACAGACCCGTGCGGCTGTTATTATTTAGCCACGGGCTCCTCAAATTTTACGACATTCAATTACCCAAAATTTATGTCCAGTATTCCTGTCGGCGATTATTTGAGCTGCTCATCACAACATTAAAATTATAGGTACCAAGTCTAGTTGCTTTGGCCCCAACATTTAATCAATAGGAACACAGTAAATACAATGTGATATATTCCTATTGTTTAACGAGTTAGGACCGACTTTATGGTATTGCATTTTTATTAAGCTTTCTAAAAAATAATTGTATATTATATGCTAAAGCTAAATATTGAAGGTTACAAAGCTGGTTACCTGGAAGACTAGCGGCAGAACGTCGCGGCCGTGGCCTGTACGGCGCCATCTCATTGTAGTCGGAATACCTTGATGATGGCACCAACTGGAACATTACAAACACAATCAATATTGAAAAAAGAATCCGGACCAATCTACATACGAAATGTTTAACCGAAATGATAAAGGTGACGTAAATGAACTTTTTACAACGGAACATAAAATTAGCTTAAGTTTTTTTTTTGTACCCAGGTAGGCCGTCGCAAACGGCTATGAGGTTTTGTAAACCCGTTGGAGTCCCAGTGTGAATGGGACGTTCCCGTTCAGAAAATAAGCGACCCGTTAGAGTGTCCCAAGTGCTCATTCACGTACCAATGCTGCAATTAACGTAGCAGGCTACCTATTGACCACAAACAATCTAATGAGTTAACCGTCAAAATAGAAGAAGTATATTTTTTTCTGGGTAAAAACCTTTGAAACTGAACATAAAACATGGATTCTGAGCATAATAAAAAATCGCGTCTAGAAGTGTAGAAGTTTCCAAGTGTAGAAAGTTGTAAGGCAAACTTTTTTGGTACAGTTGTTATACCTGTGCTAACACTCGTGTTGATTGTAAGTAAAGCTCTTAATCTTTAATCGAAACCTTTCTTTGCTACTATATCACCCAGGGCGAGTGTTATTTGATCTTATAAAAGTGATTTTGGCACAGAGAGAGATGATACTTGCCCTTTTTCATCAAATCACTACTCCTACATCTCCTGCTCCACGCAAGAGCCAGTTTTAGTATTTTTTCCACTCCGTACTGCCTAACCACTAAGAATGAATGACAACACGATGTGACAGTTACTGTGAAATCGTGTTGTCATTCATTCTTATTTCGTAAGTCCGTAGGTGATACGGAGTAGGAAACGCCCGCAACTAAGCCCGAATCTACGGACTTCGGGCTTAGAGAGTAGACCACCAGGGCCACGGTGATTCTTTCGAACAAATTCCACAACCCTGGCAGAGATAAATGATACCTTGGAGACGGTTATAGCAATCATTTGCGAAAATCTATATTAAAGCGAGGGAAGCCTCAATCAAAATCCAGTAAGCAATATTTCAATCCTCACCGGTTTAGGCGGCACTTGCGGCAACTGAACAACTGAAGACCTCCTCTTATTGACAACGTTCTCGTACTCCGTCGGCGTGAGTCCATGGCCGTCGTCGTAGAAGTACTGACCGCCGCTGTCCCACTGCCGGGAGTCGTCGCCGACGTACGACGTCTGGTAGGGGTACGACGACGAGTCGTAGAACTCCTCGTAGCTGGGCTGCTGAGATAAATGCGAATGGTCCCTGCGAAGACAAAAGTGGCAATAAGTCATCATTGTAACATATATCACATCTGCCTAGCCTTTTCCCAACTATATTGCGGTCGGTTTCCAGTCAAAACGGATTCAGCTGAATACCAATATTTTATTTCGAGCCTACCAGACCTCCAAAATCCATTAACTGGGTAACACTGGAGTTCTTGGTTAGACTGGAGACAGATTTGACAAGTTTTGCTAAAACTTGAAGATCGATACTTGCGGGCTGCGGCTGTTATTCTTTAGCCAGAAGCTCCATTGTCAAAAATAAGATACTTAAGGTGGATGCGCCAGGGTAGCCCGCGAAATTCAAATATTTTTTATGTTTTTTGCAATTTGCCGGTCAGTGTGAAGCTGTATGTTGAACTAAATACGAAGAATTCATGAAGCTCTATATAATTTTTTATGAAAACTACTGAATGACTTTTTCATGAAATAACCATTCTAAAGGGCTTTATGAACTTACAGGGCTATATTGATGATTAAGTTGATTATAATTCTTTAGATGAAAAAGCCATTAAGTCTGTGTATTTTGCGTATGTTCGCAGCGTCCTCGAATATGCATGTACAATCTGGTCACCCCAATATATTTTATACAAAAATCAAATAGAACGGATACAAAGAAAATTTATAAACCACCTCAACTATCGCTTCCGCCAACCGCCGATGACCTACGAAAATGGCTGTCGCGAATATGGTCTGCTTACACTCAATGAACGACGTAAAGTGTTGGATATGAGTTTACTTTACGACATTCTTAATGGTAGGCTAGACTGCCCGGATTTGGTTGCGCAGATCAAATTTAGCACTCCCCTGCGACGCACTCGTCATACACCATTGTTACATGTGCCTCGGCATGGAACTAACTACGCTAAAAATTGTGTATTAACTCGCACTGCTCGAACCTACAACGCTTATTTCTCTCAGGTTGACTTATTTAATTGTACAAAACCTAGTTTTAAAGCTCAGGTTAAAAATATAATTCTGAAAAACGAATAGCAAGTTACGCAAACTACAACTACGCTCTGTTCATCATCATCAACAGGCATTCATCACGATCAATTAATTAATTAGCAGATTTTTACATGTATACCTGTTTAATCTAACTTACAATATTTAAATTTAAATTTATTATATATTATACATACTGTCTTAAGTCCGTTCGCATGGTTTACACAAATTATGTTAATCAGGGAAACCTATTATTAGCCTTACAAAACTAATTATATTTTCTGTAATAATTCATAAGTATCCCAGTTGGTTTTCTGAATAAAGTAAAAAAAAAAAAAAAATCGTATTTTGATCAAACATACAGCTTCACACTGACCGGCAAATTGCTAAAAACCAAAAAAAATGAATTTCGCGGGCTACCCTGGCGCAACCACCTTAATTTGAAACGTTTTATAATGCAAATTTTCTTCACGTTTCAAACTAGTCTAGCACATCTACTTTTGCATAAAATTTCATTTCCAACGTAGTCATAATCATAATTATATTATGTACTAAAGCTCACTGAGCAGCGAATTAAATCGTGGAAGACCGAAATAGGTAGCGATGGCAAGTCGAACTCCTTTTTCTAAGACTGTCCATAGATTGCGATCTTTAGAGATTCTTAAGAGAGTGATAAAGACAAGGGGATAGTGACAAGTATGTACGTTCACGATTTTATGAAACCCAAAGAGCAGTTGCCTCCAGGTTGCAGTGGCCTGTTTGGAAAGCTTTAAACCATTTGCGCACCCAGGTATGCCGCTACAAACACAACTTGGCGAAATGAGGTTTCATAGTCCCCTTGGATACTCAATGTTAGTGCGGTGCCCTTTTTCAGAATATGAGCCACATATTAGAGTACCACAAGTGAATGCCACCAATGCTGCAATTAGCGTAGCCACCTACTAGAACCAAACGTAGATCGTTTGGGTCCAGTAGGGAGTTACGTCTCTCTGACCACCGGACAAATTTATCTACCAGCTGCGCCATGTTATGTTGGGAGACAGGGACACAGTATTGAAAGTCGGTGGTTGAGCAAAGACTGGTTTATTGTTCTTTGTACATTTACATATTTCTTCTATCATTCACAATCATTCATAGTAATTTACTTATACCTATAGAAGAGTGAAAAGCAAAGGTGGATGGGAAACCTTTGCAATGAAAGTTGAGTTTTTCCGTACCTCGTATGCGTGATACTGGTGCTGTACGTCTCGAACCCATACATAGGCATGTTGTCATCATACAGCGTGTTCTGACGCTCCAGACTCGGCCGACGTTGCTCCTCTGTGAAATGAAAGCAGGACTTTTATTATTAGGGCTCCAAGACATTTGCCTCTTTGTAACTATAATACAAAATATACCTTATGTTTTTCGGAATAACGTTGTTGGTTGGTTGTGGTTTTATTGCACAAGTGACGCGAGTATTTAGACAAATACGCCCAGTGAAATGTTGGCATAGCTCGTGTTGCACAAGAGTTCAATATGAGTGTATCGAGGAGTACTGCGTTCTGTATCACTCAATTGCAACGAAAATAAATAAATAAAATAAATCAAGCCCTTGACCGAAACGCGCCACGCCGAAGTCTGTGCAACGACAGCTGAATCAACATTTGTCGGGAAGCTAAATAAAATAGTAGTCCGCCAGTGTCGGGAACAGAGTCCAAGCTACCGGTGGTTAGGACTTCAGACACAGGTACTTCCTTACAATACGAGCTATATTTAGGAGATATTGCCTACAGTACCAGGTTCTTGATCCAATCGCGCAACCACCGGTAGCCTGCTCCTAACACCGGCGGAGTACTATTTACTTAATTAATAGTATGGGTTACCTCCAGACTGCCAGTCAGCCGCGGTCCTCCATGATATCGCTGACTCCACACTCACTTGTGCGTGCAGCTGTGACCACGTGTCTATCCTGTAATGAAAATAAGATAATTTCAGTTTGAGATTGGATTTATATCTGGACTAGCGGCTGCCCGATATTTTTTACGCGCATATCCCGTTTCTTCACAATCTAACTGGTAGTTTCAGAGATTAGTGCGTTCAAACAAACAAACATCAAACTCTTCAACTTTATTACATTAGTATAGATGTTTACATCATAAACGCACTAAATGGCTAAATTTCAAGTGTTTAACCCCTGTAGCTTTGCGTTGATGAATCAGTTAGGCTAAATCTATACTAATATACAAAGCTGAAGAGTTGTTTGTTTGTTTACTTGAACGCGCTAATCTCAGGAACTACTGGTCTGATTTGAAAAATTCGAAAAACGCTATGCCCAATAGGAGCAGAGCAGTAATGAAAATTGTGACGCAGACGAAGTTGCGTGGGTCAACTAGTCCTAATATATAAAATGAACGCGCCGCTGTAACGCTGGTCGCGTCAAATGCAGAGATATGTGACTTGCCGCGCCACTCGCCGCACCGCTGAGTCGTGTCCGCGGCCTTACTGAGTGAGAGACTGACAGACAACGCACAGCCGATACTACTAGACGTAGAAAGCTGAGATTTGGCATGCATTTCTTTGAGCGTCTAAAAGGAGCACTAAGAGTGTTGTTTGCGACGGAGCATTTAGTATTATATAACTCGCATAGACAGCCCCATGTACCGATAGTCGTAAGCTTATATATTTAAAAGTTAGGAGCTTATGTACTCACATAGTCATAGAAATATTCGCGGCGAAGCATTTAGCATTGTGTAACTCGCATAGATAGCGCCCATGTACCTATAGTCGTAAGCCTATGTACTGAAACTTAGGAGCTTATGTACTCGCATAGCCACAGTTTGTAAGCTATGTAATCGATTAAAACCGTATATTTGTCGTTTTTCCCCAAACACGTAAAAGATGTTCTGGGGAAAACTTATTTTCATTTGAATAATTAAACAGATAGGTAGGGCTACACATTTCCTCTACACATTCCCGATAGCACCCAAAAGACGTGTTCTGATTGGTTGATGGAAATCAACAGTAACGAAGGTACACGAGTAATAGACATTTCACACTCAAAGGTAGTAGGGTGGATGGAGAAAACCACCATTTACAGACACCTTCAGTACTAAGCCTATAGAGAATCTAGGAATATAGGTCTTAAACCATAGGCACTGGAAACCTGGCACTCAGCCCTATCCAGATATGTACACATCTTTATGGTCAGGCAAGCCATAAAGCCGCAAAATAGAAAAAAGGGAAAACACAGATTTTTATCCCCTTCCGGGTTCCTGACCCACAGTACCTCCACCCTTAGAGGGGTGGCTTCATAAGTTGTGTATCCGGATAGAGGGATGATGCACCTACCCGAATACAGATAGTTTTATAGCCCATGGGGCACAGTTTTCCGGGAAATCAACCCTTAATAGTAAACAAGTTCACACTTGTAAACAGTTTCGACAGTTAAATGCAACAAGCCCACTAGTGGGCAGGGTTGAAGGGTTGGTTTCCACCCCGTTCGACGGGGAATTTCGGGGGATTTACATAGAGGTGCATCAACCCCTATCCAGACCTAGATTAGACCTAGATATAGCCGGAAATGTGGTAGAACCACAGTTAAATTGTACAGTTAAAATAAACTGAAACAGTTAGTGGTTTTTGGGCCTCGTTACGGTAAGGTAACCTCGTACCTTAGTAAATTGTTCAAAAATAGAAACTCGTAGTCACCGGCAGAAGAAATATAGAATCTATAAATCACAGTACTCGCGAATTTGCCCTTAAACCATTAGCTGCAGTGTTGTCAAATACCTGCCTATTATTTAACCCTGTTAAGCATTCATCCTGCACCCCAATCTACCCCGAAGACAGCAAGTAATTGGCAAAATAGAAGAACGTTGTATATGTGGTGCGGAGACCCTCAGATCCCGGTACAGGACGTCAGCGCGGCTGGACGCAGTCGGTTGGTCACAGTTCACATCGGAGGAGTAGAAGAAGGATAGACCTACCCCATCACACCCCCGTTCCAGTCGATCACGCCCGTCCGGTACAAGTATTTTTTTTTATTAATGATGGGTTTGTTCTTGACTCTAGACTATGTCAGAGATGACAGGGACAAAGTCTACGATGAAAAAAATATCAGCTGTTTCATACATTTTCATTTGCTTAATATTGCATTTTGTATGAAACAGCTGCTATTTTTTTCGAGTTATCGGGGTTGGTCTCAAAGTAAAAGCTGTTTGTAATCATGAGTACTTTCACTGCCTAAGAGGTTGCTGGTGTTTTACAAATAACCCTGTATAAACGACTTTGAGAATTAAACTTCTAAACGATTTATATTTACCTGTTGGTCCGCGGCTGACTGTTATAATACAGCGGGTCGGTGTCCCCGTGTATGTGGTATTCGTCCCTCTCGTACGAATTCTCACGAGATACCTCCAGGGATCTCTGGAAATAGAAAGTAGGGAAATAGTTAGAAAACATGACAATTCTATCCTGATATCAGGGAGACAAAACACTATTAGACATAAACCTAGGCTACATGATTATTATATGATTTGACCACTATGGCTGCCACGGATTACGTTATGGACGTTAAGAGAGACTGCCTTCTGAGTTTTTTTCGGTGTTTCTTATAATGGTAGTCAGCTTATTTTTTTTTAGGATTTCTGAACAAAAAACGGAATACTACAGTTAGTTCGGTCAGATTGAATACCACCAACTGCTTAAGACTGCTCAAAAACTGTATTTTTTTTTACTTTTGCATTAGTTTTGTCGCGGTAGGATTTTTAAACAAGTTTTTTTTTTTGTTTTGTAATTGTTTGTTTACTGCATATAACATATTGGATACAGATCGTCACCCATTAAAAAGCCACAGACTTCTTTTTCATTTTTTAAATAAGATAATACTAGCTGACCCGTGCCCACTTCGTTGGGCGGTATTTTACGGGTTAATACAAATAACGTGGCTTACTATTGGTAAAAGAATTTTCAAAATCGGTTCAGTAGATCCAGAGATTATCTACAACCTCACAAACTCACAAACTTTATTATTATTATTATTTATTATATACTTTATTGTACACCTCATAACAAGCACAGTAAAAATGATTATAAAACCTCTATAATATTAGTATTCAAGTATAGAACATAGATTACTAATATTTCACATTTTTACTTTTTCTTTGAGCCTTATTTACAGGTATACTTAAGTCATGATAAAGCACTTTTATGTCGTAGCAGTAAGGGCGTCTTTCAGGGTAAAAGAAATGGAAATCACCTGTGGTGTGTGCATCTGGTGCGCATGGCTGCGGAACTGCGACGCGCTGCAGTTGGCATGCTGCCCCACCGGGTAGTTGAGGTCCGACGTGTAGTCCGAGTCCTCTGAATAACCCGCTGAAAGATAAGAAATATTTATGTTAGGGACGAGAGAAAGAGACACAGTAGTCCAGTAGTCAATGTGTTACAGAATAAACTCAATATAATAACCGGCACGAGTAGAGACCACACTCTCCATTGGTCACTTCACATTATTGGTTTGTCAGTCAACGCTCATCGACTATTGGGCTTTCAAGTTTCGTTCGCCCACCGAACATTGGCGAGATCACCCTGCTGCATTCATCTGTGCTCATGACTCGTGCTGGCTACTAATAAGTGGTAATTGAAGTCAAAATCCATAAATTTCACTGCAAAAATATCTGCTTTTCAGTACATTTTATTTTGTTATGCGTAGAGGAATATATGGGGCAGTCGATTTTTTTGTTTTGAGATTTCATTGTTAGTTCCATAGTGAAAGTTGTTCATGAAGACGATAAAAATTACCCCTAATCAGGTATTGCGTTAATTCTGTTTCACGTGACAGCATGATCATGCTATCGTGGCATCAATACCCTCCACTCTAAAACGCTTGACGCGACCTGACGTCACAGTAATCCTCAATCGCGCCATCCACGTTCTCCGCGTGATTTGAACGTACATAACAGCCCTTCTAAAACCGTCATTTTCCACCAGACACATCGCCCGTCTGGTCAGTGGATCCCTCCATTTCAATGGAGCTTGGCGTGACCTTGTTTTGTACCACCCTCCTGTTTTTGGTGGTAAGGTGTGTTATTTATTCTTTATTTCTTTCGTAATTTTATTTCTTTTTATTGTTTTTGCTGCTGTTCCAAAATCGTGTTTTATTTAAGAGGTTGAGGGTGGAACTTGGTTTTAAAATGATAATTTTTTAGAGTTGAGAACTTTATTATAATGTGGCAGTTCGACAAATTCTCATGGCATGAATTTCAGCATGAGAATTTGTCGAACTGCCACATTATAGAAAGCTAAGAAATAGGGTTCAAGAGGAACCAAATAAGTATGACCCAAAAATATGTTATTACTAGTTGACCCGCGCAACTTCGTCTGCTCTGCTCCTATTAGTCTAAGCATGATAATATAATAATATAACCTTCCTCAATAAATGGACTACCTAACACTGAAAGAATTTTTCAAATCAGATCAGTAGTTCCTAAGATTAGCGCGGTCAAGACAACCAACAAACTCTTCAGCTTTATCTATTAATATAGATAATACCTAACTGGCACTATTTGTGCAAGGTATTAAGATCAGAAAAACGTTCTCTGACACGCTTCAAGTAGGTTTAGTACATACCAATGTACCTATTAAACTATGTAATACATACATACCGCTTGTATAACGATTAACTAAATCGGCTTAAGTCCATTATACATATACAGATCTATAAATTTATAATCGTGGTAAACTACAGCTGCACAATAAATAGATTAATATGTTCTCATCCCCTTACGAGGTATTGCGTTGTTAATCTTAGAAGACGACTTAAATTGAAACTGACAGATTTTTATGAAAGCGGCAGTTTTTCAAACTTTCGCAAGTCATTTCTTCCACTCGACTCAGCCTTTACATATTTTTTCTTAATAAAATTGTCAATTTAGCCTAATACTAGTTGACCCGCGCAACTTCGTCTGCGTCACAATTTTCATTACTGCTCCGCTCCTATTGACCTTAGTGTGATCATATATAGCCTATAGCCTTCCTCGATAAATGGGCTATCTCAAACTTGAAATATTTTTTAAAATCGGACCAGTAGTTCCTGAGATTAGCGCGTTCAAGTAAACAAACAAACTCTTCAGCTTTATATAAATTAGTATAGATTTATCAACATTAATGTCTTACGACATTAGTTACAATTTAAATTATTATGATAATTTAAAATTGTCGACTAATAGTTTATTCTTTTAATAAAAAGACTAATGCCCGGTTTCTGAGGTACTTTATCGGTCGTTTATATTTCCGATAACAACTAACCAACCAGTGTTGTTATGACTCCAATGTTTTTGTTGTTCGAAAGGCACGAATAAACCGGTGGACCCAGCCGCCAAATGGCGGTCGTCAAATAAACCGTGTCAGAGGCCCTTGAGGTGGTTAAGAAACTCAGACACTAGGGTGTGTGGGGTCGCTAGACCTTACTGCCCACATGATGAGAAGAAGAAGAAGAAGAAGAAATCAGGCTTGAGTCGAGTAGAGTAAAGGAAGTTTCCTTAATAGACCAAGAATATGGGTTATATTTAATACAAACATTGAAAAAATATGCTTTCAAGACAAAAATATTTAAAAATTCAAAAAAAAAATCAAAGCATTTTATTTCAAAACCATTCACAAGCACTTTTGAAACGTCAAGGTCGGTCAGTCAAAAACATGGAAGCTATTTGCACGTTCCAAAGCGTAGATCTCTATGGAGAAGAACGTGCAAGAAACTCCACGGACTATGAACCAACATTTTTTGAATTTTTTTCAAACGTTTGCATGATGCAAACGTTAGGATTAATATTAGGATTCTCTCCAACACATATGTGAATAAAATCGGAACATGAATCGTATATGCTCGAACGCGAAGACCCGGAACTGCCATATATCTAAATGGACTCATATCACACCAAGCGGAAATCGCCTAACGTCACACACCTACAAATCGTATAGACGAGCTACTCCTAGATGAAAATATTTTAGTAGTTTAAATTGTGTTTCTCAGAAAACTGCCAACATTTGTCCGAAGTAACCGTTTAGATTGATTGATTAAAATAAACGCTCGACAAGGCTCGAGCGTTCGTGACGCGCACGCTGTTTGCTTTACAACATTCTTTTTTTATTTCAAAATTTGCTTACAGTACAAGTAAACAATGACTTTGTCTTCAATCTACTGTTTTATCAGTGTTTTAGATTTACTCGGTTCTGACTAGAGTGCTCCTCCTCTGCCTAGCCTTTTCCCAACTATATTGGGGTCGGCTTCCAATCAAACCGGATTTAGCTGAATACCAGTATTTTACGCGGAGCGGCTGCCTACCAGACCTCCAAAACCCAGTAACTGGGTAACACGGTACTTCATGGCAAGACTGGAGTCAGATTAACTGGCTTCTGACTATCCGTAACGACTGCCAAACATCTACAAATGACAGCCGGGACCAACGGCTTAACGTGCTTTCCGAGGCACGGAGGAAACTCGCTATGTTAAGATGGTCACCCATCCACAGACCAACCTTGGCAAGCGTTGCTTAACCTTGAAGATCGACCCGTGCGGCTGTTATTACCTAGCCACGAGCTCCTGACTAGAGTGCTAATTCTACTAATTTTTAAGGTTCCGTACTCAAAGAGTATCAAGCCTTCGCTGTCTGTCCGTCCGTCCGTCTGTCTGTCAGCGAGCTGTATCTCAAGAACCGTAATAGGTAGAAAGTTAAATTTTCACAGATTGTGTATTTCTATTGCCGCTGTAACAACAAATAATAAAAAAAGGTTTATGGTACGGCACCCATCGTGTGCGAGTTCGACTTGCACTTGGCCGGTTTTTCAAGCAACATACGCATCTCAGTCAAAATCTGTCAAAAATGTATGAAAATAAAGGCTTGCAAATGCGAACTTCGTTTAAAAAATTGTAGGATTGACACTCAGTACTTTTCATACTAAAGCCACTAAATCAATACTAGTAGCAACTTAGGTATAAACTTTGTATGTCTTTAAGGATGGGAAATCATCAAATGACTCCTTCCGCCCTGAGCGGAGTGGAAGGAAGTGTCAGACTCTTACTGACTAAAACCCATCCGTGTTCCTCCTAATGCCCTTTGCGTTCCAGGGTACGGTGCCTCTTTCGAACGGATTCCGCACTCCGGCAGGCACTAGTCCTAGCGGGTCCCGTCTCCCATGCTGGCAGCTCTTTGAGGCGCACGTGGAACACAGCGCGCCGTCGACACAGTCCTGGTTCTGATTGGACGGCGAGCCACCCAATGCTCGTCGTCCGCAGGCCCGAAACTTTTTATGTCTGGAATTACAATTCTCTAAAATTCAAAGTAATAGGAAAGATTTAATTTACAATGACCAACATACCAAAATAGCACACTCTTTTGATTTGACTGTCTGGCCCATCTACCCGCCAGCTTGTTGAATTTCAGGTTACGGCCTACTCTGTGGCAGTTCATGATATAGTCAAGGATATGTTATGTTACGTTTGAAGGGATTTAAATCCACCCGACAAGGATAGGATAGTTTCAAAAGGGAGAACGGGAGCTAGAGTGAGTTAGCAAACTAACATAACGTCACAGAAATGGGAGGCCCGCGCAGCGATTCTCTGTCGTCGAGGTTGGTTTTGACGTAGCTACTTCATGAAGTAGCCAACCATTTCATAAAATAAAATGGTAAATTCAAAGATATATAATTATAATTACTTACAATGAGCAATGTACTGCATCTGCCTGCGGGCCTGCTCGGCTCTCTCTGCGTCCAGCGTGCCGTTGAGCAGGTCCAGCTTGCGCTGCAAGTCCGCACCGCCTGTGCCTTCTGCGTCTGGAAAAAGGAGATAAATACTTTTATTACATAGCACAGTGTGTTATTTTGGAGGAGCTAGTGGCTAGATAATAATAGCCGCACGGGTAAATCTTCAAGGTAAGCAACGCTTGCCAAGGTTGGTCTGTGGATGAGTGACCATCTTAACATACCGAGTTTCTTCCGTGCCTCGGAAAGCACGTTAAGCCGTCGGTCCCGGCTGTCAATTGAAGATGTTTAGCAGTCGTTACGGATTGTCAGAAGCCAGTAAATCTGACTCCAGTCTTTCCAAGAAGTACAGTGTTACCCTGTTAATGGGTTTTAGAGGTCTGGTAGGCAGCCGCTCCACGTAAAACACTGGTATTCAGCTAAATCCGGTTTGACTGGAAGCTGACCCCAGTATTCTTGGGAAATGGCTAGGCTGATGAAAACTGGGATGTTCGCAACTAAGGAAGAATAAAAATAAAATAATTTTATTAGGACCGCTGTTTTGTATTATTCAAACTTGTAACTTGTGTTGCTTGTTGTATATTACTCATCAGCCTAGCCATTTCCCAAGAATACTGGGGTCAGCTTCCAGTCAAACCGGATTTAGCTGAATACCAGTGTTTTACGTGGAGCGGCTGCCTACCAGACCTCTAAAACCCATTAACAGGGTAACACTGTACTTCTTGGAAATACTGGAGTCAGATTTACTGGCTTCTGACAATCCGTAACGACTGCTAAACATCTTCAATTGACAGCCGGGACCGACGGCTTAACGTGCTTTCCGAGGCACGGAAGAAACTCGGTATGTTAAGATGGTCACTCATCCACAGACCAACCTTGGCAAGCGTTGCTTAACCTTATTTAGCCACGAGCTTGTTGTATATTACTATTCTAACAAAACAATATTTTTAGAACTTTCAATCCTTGTGGTTTAATATAACTGTGCATTTATCCGGATTAAAACAATCTACTATGTTGATCAGCGATAGCTTCCAATAGCGTAGCTTTCTATAAGACAATAATTCTCGTAATCGGATAGAGATTACCTCCTACAAACAAGCAATTGTCTTTATAATAGAACTGTTAATAACCTTTTTCAATCAATTCACCAATTACCATCCTTGCCTTGCCTTCATCAATTTACCATTCAATCATAAAGGAAACCAGAAGCCTGTATAAAAAGTTTAATTAACTATGTAGAAAATATGGCAGCATCCCCTTAACATACTGTTCGAGCGACCCAATTTCTTAGATTAAATTCATTTCCCCAGCGACCTTAGTCTTGTGAGATGTCATTAGCGACCTATGTTACGTAGTTGTTAATTGATTAATTAATGTGTATTGGGCTTCTAGGTTTTATAAATAACTTTATTTTGAACCTTAAAACGTTATCGATACTTAGGGCCAGATTCTTGATAAGTAGATTCCCTTTGGTTAAAAATTGTTGTTGTTTGTTGTTAACTAAAGCTCGTTAATGTGCGTTCCTCGATCAATATTTAACTTTACATATGGGCTAATCGTAATATATAAAATTCTGCCGTTATTGACAGACACTGCACTGAACGCACAGCCGAAACTGCTGTTCGTAGAGAGCTATTATTTGGTATGCAGGTTCCTTGAAGAGCGTAGGAAAGCACAAAGAGAGGATTTCCCGAATTTCCTA
The DNA here is from genome assembly GCA_950371165.1 of Lacanobia oleracea. Taxonomy (NCBI): domain Eukaryota; kingdom Metazoa; phylum Arthropoda; class Insecta; order Lepidoptera; family Noctuidae; genus Lacanobia; species Lacanobia oleracea. Next base: position 15,270,829 of record OX493405.1, on the reverse strand, counting down.
CGAGGATGGGAAAAACGGGAAACGTGGATTCAAAGTCGCCGGTGAAACCTAGAACATGTTACTATTAGATAAAAATAAAAAATCGATAAACTTTTAGAACAATTTTACCATTAGTTTGAACCACTGGTAATTTTTTTCCAATGAGCTAAGTTTTTCCAACGGATCAAAAACTCATCCTCAGTCTGATAGTTACACATTTTAGCTGTAGGTAACTACTACTAATAACTATGGTACAGTCAAGGACAGAAGTCGGTTCACAGCAATTTGAAGTCGCCATCTAAACTAATATTTAATTTCAATTAACGACTTTAAAACTGTGTTCGACAAAAATAGTATGCCTCTCAATAAGTGCCCACTATGCGAGCCAACGAACCGAATCTTTCAATCGCCATGACCCCAGGTCATTGCTCTCTAAACAAGTCCAGCAAACTTGGCATCAGCGGCCGTCAGTTCAAAACATAATTTACATGAAATTTCCCGAATCCTAGAACAAACAACGTTGGCGAAAGATGGAAAAGATTACTGGGAATATTAAATCGAATTTAGTTTCAAACCGCAACGGAGCAGGCTTGAATTTCCTGCCATATTTCCTAGTAAGGCGAAATATAACTAAGTTCGACTTCGAGATATATGGAAATTCTTCGTTTTACGACTTGCACTGAGGTTAACTCAAAGTCCGTTCGCATAAATATAAACTTAAAACCATAATCCCATCAAAAGTTAGAGCAATCACGAGAGTTGGCCCTCGTAAAATTAAAAACATTTTCACCGTACGTATTTTTATCGGAACAAGGTCGAAATTTGCATAACGGGCATGAACAAGCAATCACTTGGTCCGTTTGACGTGTGCAGTAACCACGCGAATTACTTAAATGATTTACAAGGTATGGCGGGTTAATAGTGGATTTCAATGTGTAATTGGAACAATCAATGGCTTCGAAGAAATTTTCATGAAGCATTTTTACTAGAGTTGCTGCAATTTTTAGTGGGCTGTTAGAACTGTACTCATTACGATTAATTTCCATGGAAAATCAAGAATTTCCGCACTTATTATGGTTTTAGTAGTATTTAGCTTAGAATAGTTACTTAAATAATTATTCTCCTTATATTGGCGAAAATAAATGTCATTGTCATGCATAATAAGGTATAATTAAGTGTAAGCGATCCATAAGTTACAACAGGAAATCAACGTCACGGTAGAGCAGCGTATACGCCTGCGATAAATGCCTTATGCCAACGCAATCTTTCTCTTATCGTATGGGCAGTAAGGTCTAACGACCCCACACACCCTACTGTCAGATATTCTAAACCACCTCAAGGGCCTCTAACATGGTTTATTTGACGACCGCCATTTGGCTGCCGGGACCACCGGCTTATACGTGCCTTCCGAAGCACGGAATCATCTTTTTTATCAGACAATCAGGTGTTTCAAGCCTGAAATGTCCTAACCAAACTGGAAAACAACCTGAACTGGTGATACACATTGGAATACACAAAGAATAGTATCTAACAGGACGCATCGTCCCAGACCCATTTGGCACGTCAGTTTCCGTGTTTTCCCTCAGTAATTTTATGAATTGTAATCTGTTTAATGCAGAACATTAAAACATAATGTACAGTCATCCAACTACAACTACTTTGTAACCTACATATTTTGTGCGTGTGCTGAGTAGTTTTTAAAAGTACGTAAGTCTTGCTAGCATGTATGCCATTTTTTATGAATTTTCCTTCATGATTTTAACACCGTATATTTTCAAGACAAAGTATAAGCAATTAATAACTTCGAGGACGAAGCAGCGGCGATGGCTAGTTATGAACATGAAATTGTAATTAAGCACAATCATTTTTCAAACTCAAAATTGCAAGCCAGCTTTATAAGGCCTCGTCCAGAGTGAACACGCGGTGACTAAGGAGGACGCGAGACTGACAGGTTAAGTCGTTTTTGACAGACTTAAATGCTATTGAAATTTATATCAGTTAGCCACTTTCACTTGACAATTTAGTCTCTGAGATTAAAAAAGACATTAGTCACTTCAATATAGACGCTAACAGCGGTTTCAAATGATTTTTGCGTTCGCCGTCACAACCGCACTCTGAAGCCTAAGACAGTAAAAACTAAAACTGAATATTTAATTTCATTCACGGTCTAACGTCTTAATTATTTAATTAAATAAAAGTTCCCTTCCTTTAAAATAAGCTTACACCTATTTCTTTGTAATTAGCTTCTTAAAAGGTCTCTAAGTAAGGAATAGTGATTAGTATAATTTATTCAGCTGCATTCTAAATTATTTACAGAAACAAGGGTCAAGCTTCGAAATTTGACCTTTGTTTTGAACATATTTAGAAAACCTGAAACTTTCAAGAAGAAATTATGTCTGACCGACAACCGCCTTAATTGGTGAAATCTCTATAGAAGGTTCCAAATGCCCGTATAAAAAACGAAAGCCTTAAAGGATCACTCGTGCTTCTGTCTGTCTGTCGATCACAACCAATTTGTTCTAATTCTACTGTACCGATTTAGTTCCAATTTTCACGTATAACATGAACTATTACGCGCAACATAAATAAACAAATGCTTGTGTTTGGGGTCACTTTTGTGAGCCAAATTAAATAATCAAAAAAAAAATGTTTTTTACAAACTGTGCTGTGTGGGGATATCAAATATATATATATATATATTTACTCAGTCCTACCAATCACTGGGTATTACTCAATCATCTATTTGAGTACCTTTTATAGCAACGTTCGCATTTCCATGTCAGTCGCAATCGATCAAAAATGTATGGAAATATAAGCTTTTTGACAGATTGTGACTTAAATGCAAATACGAACGTTGTTTAAAAATACGGACATTATGCGGGTCTAAAAAGGCCAGTTTAGCAGAATCAGAAAGCACATCACTATCAAATTTTTCCAATCAACTCTGAACTTTGAATTCCTCTACTATAGCCATAAAACCTTGAAACGATTTATGTAAAACCAGGCCACTGAATAATATTTAATTCAAAACGTAGGTAATATTTACTTTTTATACTATTTTACATCAAAACTCCCAAAATTGCTAACATTGGCAACGATCTTAGTATCTACGACCAAAATAGTAGAGGTCTACGCACTAAACTAAATACAGTTTACATGATTATTCTCTCTAATTGTTATGATACTATAGTCTTAACTGTAACATGGTTAATCCCTTCTATTAGTAATAGTGAACTTATTGACGATCATTATGTTGTGTTTCGTTGCGATCGTAACAGATCAGCACTCAACAAATCTGACGGGGGAGGTGCGTTGTAACCCTGTCTGTATTCCTTTACCTACGCTGGGTACATTTGACAAACATTATGAACACGTAGTTGTCGCAATTCTTGGCAGCAGCATGATATCACTAAGTATCGTTAGCGCAGCCTACATACCTAATAATTCACCGCTTAGTGTCTACAACTTGCATTTCGAGATTATAGAGTATATTATAAACTCTATAAAAGTAGATGGTTTGCTGCCGCTAGGAGATTATAACATTCCAATGGTCCAGTGGTCAAAAATCGATCCTTGTATGGAATCCTTAAGTTGCTTGGGCACGTCTTCTATATGTCAACGGTTGAGAGATTTCCAGGTGGTTCACGATTTGAAGCAATATAATCACCTTACTAATTCAAGTAAGCAAAAAAAAGTTGGGCGCATACTAGACTTACCCAACCAGGACTTGCTCCAAGCTGATAATCATCATCCTCCATTTTTTACCCTGCTCTCATTCAATATTAACGTCAACTCAATGCCCAAACAACATACTAAAAGGTATAATTTTCGTAACGCCGGTTATCAGCTTATTAACCAGGATCTTGAAGAAATTGACTGGGATTCGGTCTTAGATAGCCAGTCTGCTGAATCAAGTGTGGATGTTTTCTACAACTACTAATATGGTATAATAAAAATCGTGTACCTTTATCGAAGCATAAAAAACCCTAACTTCCCCGTTTGGTTCTCGAAGTCTCTTATTCGGATTTTATAAACTTCTTTTCTGATTACTTTCAATCAGTTTATGAACCGACTAGTCTAACATCCGGCTGGTGTCCGACACTTGACCAATCTAACTCTCCCTTCATAGTTTACATTACACCCAACTAACACTAAAGCGTTAAAAAACCTATATAACACTCGTATATCATTTCCATTTGAGTATAAAAGTGTTAACGCATACCTGTGCAACTGAGTTAGAGCATGCTCTAACTCACATATAACCACGAAAGAGGCCCACAGTTTTACAGGTAAGAGTTATAGAAAGCCTATAGTACGGTATCACAAAGATATTAAAGCTGCACAAGAGCGTTTATTCATTGTCAGCTACTACTTTAACCTGTATTACCGTTGTAAAATAGAGTTGGTAAACACTACAGGTGGTATAAATCCTATAGTACGGTGTTAAAAAGATACTAAAGCTGCACAAGAGCGTTTATTCATCGTCAGCTACTACTTCAACCGGTATTATCGTTGTAATACCACGTTAGTGAGCACTACAGGTGGTAAAAAAGCGCACGTCTAGATTGAAAAAGCCTTACTAGAATTAAATCTGTTCGTAATGGAAGTGTTATGTCATCCATTATTCAACACAGCAGAATAATATTATGAAATATTATGTTATTTAAGTATGTGAAGTGAAAAATGACTGCCCTTATGATTTCACGGTAAATGTATGCCATGTTTCTCATCTCAATTTTAACACGCCTAGGATTTATTAAAGATTTAATAGAAAAGTTATGATAATAAAATAGGTGTACCTCAAGCTAAACATTATTATTCATTCCTTCTTCTTGAGCAGTGGTATGTAAAATTAAGTGGCATTCATGGAATGCTTCAAATAATGTTAGAAATTTAGTATATTGTAGTCAAATGTCGAATAACTCGAAATAATATTTATTGTCAAGTTACCAAAACAATGGCGAACTTTACTAAAGTGAGGTTAGTGTTAATAACGACCCATACTTGCGTTGTTTAACACCAATACCTTTAGAACGTCTTTAAAAGGGTACTGCCTAACACAATAAGCTTTAGTTAAACCTTTTATTACAGGTTGACCTAGATAGTGGAGTTGTTTGACACCTTTAGTTTCTCGTGTTACTAAACTCTCGATAAACGCTATTTTATAGCCTATGTCTGCAATAATAGTCAATATAGCATCTTAAGTGGTTTAAAAGAGTTCATTGCAATAACTATACAACAATAAATGTTAAAAGGTGTCGGCGAACACTTTTACAAAGACTTGGGTGTCACAGAAAGGTTAAAGCTATAACGTATTAAGTATACTTGCTGCTCTTAGCGCCATTATAACTCTCAAAGCTGTATTACGTCGTCCATTAAAGCTTTAGTGCTGCGATTGGGCCTAAAACTAGTTTGATAACTCCTCTATATCATCTTTAGTAATAACTGAGATAATTATAACCCTGTTATATTACTTCATGTCATAAAAAAGCCTATAACTGACACCAAAATGTTATTTGGGCAGCGACTCTTTGGGTCGCAAACAGTTACAGTTACTAAAGGCCCGGGGCCGGATGCGATACCTCTATGCTTTCTAAAATGAACTTCAGACACCATTTCTAAACCTGTAACGATTTTTTTAACAAATTTATTGAGTGTGGTATATTCCCTCAGTTTGGAAATTTAGTTCCTATCTACAAAAGTGGCTCTAGGCAAAATGTCGAAAATTATAGACCTATTTCCCTACTATGTGCTTTGTCTAAACTATTCGAAAAACTAGTCCATCTCAAAATCTATCTTTTTATTCATCAACAATTGGATCCTCAACAACAAGGTTTTGTCAAAAATAAATCTACTGGTGCTTACTTAATGATATTTACAAATCACTAATTTAAAAATATGGATGTAAGAGGCCAAACGGACGCCGTATATAAAGACTTTAAAAAAAGCATTCGATAGAGTTGACCACGAAATATTGCTGAACAAAATCGCATTCAATGGCATTAGAGGCAATTTGTTGCGCTGGTTTCAGTCTGATTGTGGTTACTGACGTACAGTAACCACAATCAGACTGTTGTGAGTAATGGTTACCATTCTGATACCTTTTTTGCTACCTCCGGAGTCTCGCAGGGATCGATTCTGAGCCCCTTATTATTATTGCTTTATATAAATGACATCGTCTTCTGTGACGATCGATGATTGTTATCTCTTATAAGATGATCTCAATAGGTCATCTGATTATTTTAATATTAATAAGCTGAAATCAAGTATAGGTGTATTTAGTACACTAAGAATAAAAACATCTTTAGTTTTAATTAGTCTCTTTGCATTGAACTACTTCTTAGAAAGACTCAGATCAGTGACCTGGGTATCTTATTGGACTGTAAACTACCCCTTAATCTACACAAAGATAAGGTTATCGGCAAGGCATTTCAAATGTATCATCTTGTAATGAGATCATCACTAGATTGAGCGACCAGCGACTGTTCTGTATCTATTTAATTTTATAATTCGACCACAAATTGTGTATGCCTGTATGATATGGGGCCCTTACTATAATATGACAAATACAATCTCGCCTTAGAAAAAGATCTAAGATTTTTAAGATCAATGCAGTTTAGATGCCATATGGAACGTAGCTCATACATCGAGTCCTTAGATAGGTTTAACCTTCTTACATTGGAATCTTGGCGCCTCCTGCTTCAAACCATGATACTTCATAATCAGTTGCACAATAGAATTGATTGCTCCGATATAACCAATAATTTATTTTATGTTGTGCCAGGAACATTTGCCTAATTTTAATATGTTCGAATATTTACTGAAATATACATTGTATATTTGTTTGTTTTTTCTAAATAAATAAATAAACTCTCTTTTCAGTTTTCGCAATATGGATAAGTTAGTCCGAAACGACTTCCAAGGAATACGGAACATTTTTCTTAAGCACCACATCTCAAGCGCGTCAATGCGTTTGCGGTCTGCAGCTTTCAAGGTGCAAGTCTCAGTGCTATACGAAAAAATCGAGAAGCCTAAAACCGTCCCAGTTTAGATTTAATTTCACTTGTTTTGTGACGTTTTACTCATTGTGATACGATACCCCTTACCCTAACATTATTTAAAATCTTATTAGTGCTTTGTATCATCATCGTTTCATCCCCGCTTCGTCATCATGGATAGCCTTCCCAAAAGTTAACGAAACACCTTCAAGAATCTCAAGGACCGGGCATTAGTCTCTAATACGACATGAAAATCATAAAAACTCTCTCAAATTACATTGTCCTTTACAAAATAGGCTACTTTGAAGTTGAGTGAAGAAAAGGGACCATTTTCATATAACAATGTTATCTTAAATACAGAGCGAGTGTTTTATTTGTCCGTAAACGGCTTCAAAGGGGGCATTTATGTCGTATCTAGCATCGAACGAGATATTATATTTTAGGGTCGGGACTCAGCATTTGCGAATACCGGAGTGATAAGCAATAGCCTTTAGATTTAAAGATCACTTTTGGAGAGTAGAAAGCTATATGGAAGACCTTTGCCCAGCCGTGAGACAATATGTTTATACCTGCGGTGGTATTCTTTATCTGATATAAAATTAGGAAGAAATATAAAAATATTCGTTTTTAGTTCAATAATAGGTACAATGCCACCGACTGCATCAGACTACTTGAAAAGTTTTTTTGTTTGGACGATCATCTAGGTCAGGTTTTTGAAAATAGTACATTGTTATCCTAGGGGTGAAAGCAACTGATTTAGTTCCGAGACGGCGTTTGCCAATAGTTCGAGTCACTAAATAAGTCTTTCAACCGTAAGTAAACACTGTGCTTTTCATTACGAATACAACGAAAGTAAATAATAAAAACACGAATTAGCTAAAGAACAAATTCATATCTGAATCTGATGAATTCGTTAACGTGTCGATACAAATCTCTCGAAAAACAAATGAAGATCGGAATGCCGCTTTCACGTCTATTTTTTTTTTCTTCGCCCTAGGGCTGGAAAGTAATACTTTGAACACGCTCCTCAGGCAACTTCATGCTTACTTTCCGGGTATGAGTTATGAAAAATATTTTTTTATATTGTTTCTTTACTTTATAGCAGCTAAAACTACCACCCCATATGACCACCCACTTCTGAAACACCCTGTAGTTTGATGAATAAAAAAATTGGACAAGATTTTCTTTAGCTGGAATATTTTACCATTTAAGATTATTTAGTCTTATTCACAAAATTGTCTGCAGCTGCTAATCAGCTATACAGCTGATTCTTTATTCAAATTCTATTTAGAAAATATTGTTAATGAGATTGCAAATCGTACTTTTAAATATCATTCGCATTGCAGCGGCAAACTGTTTTTCACCTCTCGCTAACAGTAAAACCACGCCTCAATATATCGTGTACTGTAACATACAATGTTATACCGTTCTGCAATAAATGCGTCCGCCTATTGGTCGTAAAACACAAAGATATGCACGTGTATGGAAATAAAATGCCAGTAAATGGCCGAACACGTATGGTGACTCAAATACACGTGTCAATTTGTAGATGGAACAACTGACGGGTTTTGAGTGCAGTGAAATGGGTTGGTCTTTTCTACGCGACTCTTTGAGCTTACGTGTCTCGGTTTCTGGTGGTTGCCACGGTTGATTTTGACTTTCATGGGTTGCTGTGATTGGGAATATCGTATCGGGTTTGTAATAAATAAAAATGTTGATATGGTCTTATAAATAGTAAGTAGGACGTTTTAAACTACTTTGGAAAAGGGAGAGGGAGGTAATTGCCTAGCATAATATAGATAATAGGTTTTTTAGATTACATTTACAATTATTAATGTGAAAGTTTGAGAGGATGGATGATTGTTGCTCTTTCACGTTTCCAGCTTTTGAATCAGGTCGAGGCGATCGGTGGCGGCGATCTCTCACGTCCGGCCCTGGTTCAGGCCATGGTCCGGAGCGAGGAGACATGGGAAGCGGTCACTTCCTTCTGCGAAGCAGTAATGCTAGCAAAGGAGGAAGCCGAACGTGTGAGAGAGAGGGAAATCTCACGCCCCAGCCGCCGCAACAGAAGAAGACGCCCCGAGCGTCGCAAGTCGCAGGGCGATTCTCGGCCACCGTAGGCGCGGGCCTGCGGACGGCGAGCTTAGGGTGGCTTGCCGTCTGATCAGAACCAGGCCCGGGTCGACGGCGCGCTGTGTTCCACGCGCTCCTCAAAGAGCTGTCAGCACAAAAGACGAGGCCCGCTAGGGCCAGTGCCTGCTGGGGTTTCGGACTTCGTTCGAAAGAGGCACCGTACCCTGGAACACAAAGGGCACTAGGAGGAACACGGATGGGTTTTAGTAAGAGTCTGACACTCCCTTCTGGTTCACCCAAAGCAGGAGGAGTCATTTGATGATTTCCCATCCTTTAAAAAAAAAAAAATAAAAAAAAAATCTTTTGAATCAGCGTAACACACATTTATAAAAGGGAACTAATTTCACGCGGATGGAGCTGCACTAAAGGATCGAGTTCAGTTTTGTTTTTTTAATTAATGGGATAATGTATAAATACCCCACTAAATGACTACTACTTTTTGCACGAACACCATTGGTATATTATCTTAAATTTGATACTTATTAAATCATACAGCGATGTAGGGGGCCTAGATATCATTCTGTCAGAGATAAAGATTGCCAAGCTTTCAGGAGTTGCAGTGGGGCGGCCACATTCCGAACCACTGCAACTCCTGAAAGCTAGAATCAACAGTGGCGACCACCAGAAAAACGCCGGTCCCGGAGAAACGATTCAACTGTCTTGGATCCTGCAACAAAATGAATCAGAAAAGTATGGCGGAGGAGTAGAAAAAGAAATACATGTAATTTCCACTTCACATAACGATTATCAGAAAACATAGCAAATTACAAAAATGACGTGACCAATCCTAAACTCAAAGTAACCCCTTGACTCTCGAACTAGTATTTATAATTCTTTGTAGCGTATATTCAATGACATACCTACATCTAAATTAACTCTAGAAATTCATGCATAATGTTCTAGTAAACAACGCTTATGACCACAACAGTCTCAATTACAGAACAATCTGGAACAATCCGAGTAGCTAATCACATATCTATACAAAGATCAGTTACCTAACGCGTTGTTTGAACGTAAACGTGTGCAGTTAACGCGTTATCTGGTTTATAAGACAAACATCTAACTATACAGTTGGTTAAGTTAACATTACATATGCGTACAAACATGTAGGTGTATGGTAAACGAGGCAACGTGACGTACGTATCAATCTGACAAGCCTTTTACTAAAGATGTTAGCGTCAGCTTCCAGTCCAACCAGATACAGATGAGTACCAGTATTTTTAACCTACTTCAAAAAGGAGGAGGGTCTCAATTTGTCGGAACATTTTTTTATTTTTTATTATTGTTCCCCGATTACTTGAAGATGCCTGAACTGATTTGGAAAATTCTTTTTTGTTTGAAAGGAGTAACTTTTCAGGTGGTTTCATGATGATAAAATTAGAATCTAATGATGAGATACTGGAGAAATAGAGGGACCTCTTCAAAATTGTATAGGCACACTTGAAGCGATTTAGGTAGTTATTGAAAGAGTCCACGGAGTGGTTCCATGTCAATTTGGTGAAGATCTGATGAAGAACTTCGGAGATAGGCAACGGAACTCCTCAATAAATGATAGCAAATGGACCGGGATTGCTGAAAAACTCTATTAAAAATCTATGCCTATTGTCATAACATAACATCACGCCGGTACGCTGTAAAGAGGTGCGCACATATGAATGTCAATTTAGTTATGGGGTGAATCATCAATTAAAAGTTACACATAAAAAAGAACTTTTTTACGTGGAGAAGTTTTTTTTATATGGAGCATGCAGCAATGCCTACCTGATCTTCACAACCCAGCTACTTTCATGATACCATTTGGCAAGAATGGTGTTGGTTTTTTTATCTTCTTGACTACCTGTAGCGACTGTCCTAGATGAACAAAAGTACTTTCGTAAGCACGGAGGAGACTCGTAAGTAATTTATGGTCACCCATCGATGGACTGATCATGGCAAGCGTTGCTTAACCTCAATAGTCGACCCGTTTGACAATTGTTACTATTTACCCACGAGCTCATAATGTATGTACAACGTGACTGAAGAATACATGAAAATAATATAATAGTTTTCAAAAATGTTTGACTTCGGCCAAACACTTTAGAAGCCTACAAAAAAGAGATTATTTTTCAGTAGCATTGGTTACAATTTTAAGTTCAAGTTTCATCATTTAGCAAAATTTCGCAGTCGTTATGGTATCAAACCATCTGAACTCATAATTTCGAGTCACTACGCTACCAGTGGCCGTTAACCGAAGTCAACTGTGATTAGGTACATGAAATTATTAAATTTTTTTTTTAATAGATTCACGAATTTAAGATATCTATCACGTTTGGGGTGTTTGACAAACTAATTTGATTTGACTCAGTAGGTATTTGTAAAATAAATAAAGAAAAAAAACGCTACAATAATATAAAATAACTACATACCAAATAGCCGCAGTAATTAAACGCAAGGCAAAACTTAGACACTAATTAAAACAATTTATAAATAAGTTCTAAGCTCGCTTCGTAGCACTTACGTAGCTCTTGTAGCACCGTAGCACGCTACGCCGTAGACACATTATTACATCAGAATTTGTCGTAGCACACTGGCGAAGCTTGAAAGTATTATTAAACAAGGACGGCGGGTCATCGTGACAGCTCGGAAGATGCCCTCATTTCGTCACAAACCAACCAGTTTTATTGACACACAGACACCGAAAACACGACTCTATTTCAACGGATTAAAACTTACTTTTGATTACTTCTAGGTTTAATTGTACTGGTTTTCCGACAAGCGCGACTCCAGAGCGAGTTTTCTATTTTAAAATGCGTGAAACCACTGAACTTTTATTCGAGCCTTAGTTTTAATGAGTAAGTTGTAATCAGTTTTATCTGCGTCATTGTACAGGAAAATTTTCAACGTATTTACTTGAATTGCTTAGTGACATTTTGCGATAAAATGACAGCTGCTGAAGCGTTTGAACTGATCATGCGAAAGGGTTTTATCTGTGAATGATTGACAACTGAATTTAATGATTATTTGATTTAGTCGATGTTTTTATTTTGTGTAAGTATTTTTTACTCTCCGTCTCTCAAAAGGTTACACAATATTCATGCTTCTACAGGGTGTTTCTGGAACTGCGTGATAATATTTAGGGCGGTGTTCTGTATTTGCTATAAAATTAAGAAAAAATATCAAATTAAAAAAACCAGCCAAGTGCGAGTCGGACTCGCACTCGAAGGGTTCCGTACCTTATATGTAGCTTAATTTAGATTATTTGTTAATATAGCGGCAATACAAATACACAATCTAAAATTTCAACTGTCTTCCTATTACTGTTCTTGAGATACAGCCCACTGACAGACTGACGGATGGACAACGGAAGCTTAGTGAACTATTTTTATGATAATTAGGGTTCCGTTGGTTACCCTTTAGGTACGGAACCCTAATTATCATAAAAATAGTTCAGAAAAAATTACTCTATATAGTTCGTGGCGTATATTTTACTTCTATCACAGATTCAATGCCGCCGACTGCATAAAACTGCTTTTTACTAGGGTTCCGTAACCAACGGAACTTACTAAGCCTCCGCTGTCTGTCCTTCCGTCCATCCGTCGGTCAGCGGGCTGTATCTCAGAACCGTAATGGATACACAGTTGAAATTTTCGCAAATTGTGTACTTCTATTGCCGCTGTCTCACGGTATGGTACGGAATCCTTCGTGTGCGAGTCCGACTCGCACTTGGCCGTTTTTTACATTGTTTCTTAACTCTATAGCAGCTACAGAACACCACCTTTAAATATGACCAAGCATTTCTGGCACATTCTGTATAACCATAACCTTTTTAGTGTATGTGATTATTTTTAAAATGGTTCCCACTGACATTATCTCGCTTCTTAAGAAAAGTACACCTTTATAGTTACAATACCAAACAAAGCCGGGACAGATCACTGGTACAAATTAAACACTGCCCAAAAAATGCACAATCCACAGATTGCTCTATAAAAGATTAAACTCTTTTTCCTTTCATCCGTGCAATGATCATTCCATTCCTTTTATTTAAGCATAAAGGTTGCCACCAAATAAAAAATATATAAAAAACCATAATATTTCACAGCGGAACATTTTAAAATGGCCGCACTCGACTCGTAATCCCGCACATTTCAAAACAGCCGGCAGCTTTATTATTGTGCCAACAACGAAACTTTTTTAAACTTGAAAGGAAAAATAAAAAAAGTATTCGGAGCAATTTGTATTCCGTAAACGGAGTATGTGTGCTTAAGTAGACCTACGCCAATTCTATGCTATAAAAATCAGCTTACGAAAATTTTGAACACTAACTAAAATCTGAAATATAAAAATCTCGTTTCACGGTGTTTACTATCGGCGCTTGACCGACTTTTTTTGTTTTTTGGGAATGTTTGGTAGGTCTAAGAATAAGTCGTAGGCTATTTTATATGGCAAAACACCTTTGGTCTCTCCACGCAAAATACTAGTTTTCAGTTGAATCCGGTTAGATTGCAAGCCGACCCTAATATAGTTGAGAAAAGGCTACAAAAATTATGAAATTCATAAAATATCAGTCGATATAGTAGTTTTAGAACTACACGCCTCAATTCACAATCATAATTTGCAATGTATGTAGTGAAATCTGCATATTAATAAAGGACTTTGTGCGTCAAGGTTCAAGTTTCAGATTCAAGGGATACTTGAAAATCATTGCTAAAATTGTAATGGTAGTAATTTATTTTATTTGCTGACGGAAAACTCTTTGGTTTTTCAAGAAATCGGGCCCTTCATATTTTAACCAGCTGATCCGGGCAACTTTGTCTGCGTCATAGTTTTCATTAATACTCCGCCCCTATTGGTCGTAACGTGATGTTATACTCGTATAGCCTAGCCTGCCTCGATAAATGGGCTATTCAACACTTAAATAAACATTCAATTCAAACCAGTAGTGCCTGAGATTAGCGCGTTCAACCAAACCAACTCTTCAGCTTTCAATATTAGTATTGATTCCACAAGAGTATGTCACCAAGATTGTGCTAAAAAGTTTGGCTTCTGTAGCATATCTACTGTGGTGGCATGTTCGGCTGTTACGAACACGTGGGGTATGTAACTATGAAAGTTTATGCGATATTCGCGACTGGAAAATTGCAAGTTCGCTTTGGGGGGTTTTCCAGTTTATTAAGTCAGATCACCGAGTAAATGTTTTGCTTTGTAGGAGAGTAATGCGTCAATATTTTTACTCTGTATAATAAGTAGCATTTCATTCAACTTGAAGTATTTTTTTCAAATCTTACCAGCTCAATTAGAACCATTTATCCTAAACTGTTGAAAGGTTACGTACTGCTTCAGTTTCAATGACAATATATTTTTTATAACCACTACATATGTCCTTATTTTCCATCTAGGGTTGGAACCAGACAAAGCAACTCCTCAACGGTATACAGTACTAAGATTAAATTAAATTATTCTTCTACACACATTAAAATATTTTTTTTTTATATCGAAGCTTGACTAAAGTTGATTGTTTGATAAATAAATGAATGATAAGAAAAAAAACAAGACTGTGTTAAGATATTTTTTCTTAAATATTGTAGTTTAGATATTATAAATGCTGTGTAGTTATAAACTAACTTCCTATTTATTTAAAAACCCTTATTAATCGTTTTACTCATCGAAAGACTCAACCAAATAGAAGTTAAAGCAACACGCACTCAAGTGAACACGAATAATTACGTATCGTCTTAAATATCGCTTTTGATCACTAAACATAAAGCACTTCAAAACACAATGAACTTTTAACTTATTTATAACCATTGTTAGAGCCAGTACAGTTCAATTCTAGACAATACATTGAAACAAAGGGAAGGTCAAACACCTTGTTTCATGTGCCTAGTTTGAAGAGAAATAATTTATTGTATAACTACACGAAATAGAGAGTCTGTTAAGTATGTTGCTTTTTTTTTTAGAAAAATAATCTGTAAATAAAAGACAATCGCGACATTTATGATGCCTTTAAAATTCCTATGCCTGACCTTAATTCAAGCTGATGATGGATGTGAGCAAGTTCAAGTGCAAGGAGGAGCTCGTGGCTAAATAATAACAGCCGCACGGGTCGATCTTGAAGGTTAAGCAACGCATGCCAAGGTTGGCCTATGGATGGGTGACCATCTTAACATACCGTGTTTCCTCCGTGCCTCGGAAAGCACGTTAAGCCGTTGGTCCCGGCTGTCATTTGTAGATCTTTGGCAGTCGTTACGGACAGTCAGAAGCCAGTAAATCTGACTCCAGTCTTGCCAAGATGTATCGTGTTACCCAGTTAATGGGTTGTGCAGGCCTGGTAGGCAACCGCTACACGTAAAAACACTGGTATTCAGCTGAATCCGGTTTGACTGGAAGCCGACCCCAATGTAGTTGGAAAAAGGCTAGGCAGATTTCAATGTAGGCCTTTCAATACTAATAACTAATAAAAAAGGGGGTTATCTTAATTCCTGCTGAATGAGTCCAAAACTACTTTTGGTAATTCCGAAATATACACGAAAAGGCAACTTTGAACCTCGAAGCTAAACCGTTTAAATTGCACTTAGTATAATCACGTTCAACTTTAAATACTAATTTAGTTCTAGCTTAATATCGAAAACCAATGCGGCCAGAGCTAATGAACTTTAAATACCTGTTAATTCACTGTGCTGCAACGCTAAAACTAGAATTAATTTACCTGGGCATTGGAAATCTGGATATATTCCAAACACTTTAGTGCTTTCCACTTTAAGATTAGGATGTCAAAAAACTACATTAGAAATCACCACTAGAAGTTTTAGTACTTTAATTGTAATAAACGAACGAAACTGGTATATTGGACTAACACATTTATCGTACTCGTATATCGATACATGACTATATATATTATGTACCTACGCTTGTCAATGCGGTAACTCTAAATGTTTACACTAGGTGTCTCTTCTTGGCGGTATTTTTTCGAAATAATCACCGCGGCCCTAGAACGCAAAGGGAATTAAGAGGAACACGGAGGGGTTATAGTCAGTAAGTCTGATACTCCCTTCCGCTCCGCCCAGAGCGAAAGGAGTCATTTGATGATTACCCATACTAAAAAAAGGTGTCTCTTCTCACTCGTAAAATATGGCAGTCATTTAATACTGTGTAATGTGTTATTTTCTTATTCATGTTCTTCATTGCTAAAGGCATTTGAAGCATTCACTAGCGGGGTTGCTTTCAGGCCAATCTGTATCTGGCTCTTCTCAGGGTAGTGGTCACAAAGAGTCTGGCTGTCCGTGAGTGTGTTTGGTTACTGAATAAAATATTCATCACAGTACACAGAATCGAAGTTTTTGAATACTAATACACGTGCCACAATGTTTTATTTATAAAAAAGAAATAGAACGCAAGAAATTTCACCTGTATCGTGGGTACGTTGACCAACATGTAAACTCACAGACACAAACAACCAGAACTTAGAACTCTCTCGAACTTTCCCAAAGATTTCGATTTAACCTATCTTATCAGTAAGCTCGTGTGATAAATATGCATCCAAACACGCAAACTTCATTATAATATGCGAGAGAGAGCGAGATAACGTTCTTATCAACGAGATTGGTTCTCTAAATAGCACAACTCCTCCGAGAGAAAGCGAATTAGGGCAAGAGTTTATTAACCAGAAAGATATGGTGGCTTGTAGCCATCGGTCCATTTATCAAGAGGTACTCACGTGATAACTGCTGAGCTATATGCCACAGAAAATGGGAAACAGTAGGGTGACAGTGAAAAATCTTTCTGCTTTAATGCTCTCAGATATCTGTCACTTGATTGAGCATGCTTTGCTAAAAGAAAACTTTTTATAGCAATCTCATCAGTTACATTATGTCACTGGTCAGTCACTGATTGTATGTGCATGACTGAAACGTATCAGTCGTAACGTTTTGGAAACACATTTATAGTGCGTACAGCTAAGGAGTGGAATACCCTGCCGGAGTCTGTGTTTCCTGATAGCTACAACCTGGGAGTCTTTAAGTCAAGAGTGGATAGGTTACTTCTAGGCAAACGTGCTCTATCTTCGACCACATCATCGCTTACCATCAGGTGAGATAGTGGTCAAACGCGTGCCTATCGTGAAAACGTGATTAACTTTTGGAGCCTATGTTCTATGACAAATACGAAACTAAATTTTTTGACGTGATTAGTCGAGGACGTGACGTTGACATAACTTATGTGTACTTTTACATAGTAGGTTGCCGATAAACTGCAATAAAGTTGACTTTCCCTAATATACCTTCGTAGATACCCGAACAATAAATGATGAACCGTTTCTTATTACTACAGCTGGATGTCTTTTTTATCAAGAAATTCAATAAATGTATGTAGGTTAATGACCATTATTACACATTTATCTGACACGACACCTACGGTCGTTTTATAAATCTAAGCACATAATCATCATTTATTTCAAAATCAGAGTGAACAAAACCAGACTGACGGACAGCTTAAGAATTCACTTGAACGCCCGTGTTGGTACCCAAAAAACACAGACTCAAATCCACGGAATTGGTTACAGCTAAAGTACTACCAAATATACCACTCCTGAATACTTTATCAGTGACATACGTCGTACGTCGCAGAACATACGAGCCGAATCGGATGTGCCTACCAAGTTGCGATACTGTTTGCACTTTACTGTGTATCTCCGTTGAAATACGGCCGTGTAAGCCAGTGCTGTGTACTAACCTCGGTGTATCCGTTAGGCTTTATATACTAGGATTATGTTTGGACTGGCACGTTAGATATACCTAATACCTTGATGAATAAGTTTTATTTTAATGAAGCTTTTGCTAGAAACTAGGGTGGAAAACTGGTATTTATTTCACAAACTAAATAAGCTAGCTAGTATTTAAGTTAATCATAATGCTAACACAGTGTGTTGTTATTATTGTAACCTCTTTCTTGAGATATCTCAGGGTCTTGAGAAATGTCAAAGAAGGCATATATTATTATTATAATATACTTCATTGTACACCCCATAATAATACCAGGAAAATCATTAAAAAAACAAACTTTGTTTTGCAAAAAAAAGTAGCCTACCATCTATTCTCATCATACCTACCGAATATACACACAAAATTTCATGAAAATCGGTCGAGTCGTTTCGGAGGAGTTCAGTAACAAACACCGTGACACGCGATTTTAATATATTGAATTAGATTTTAAATGTAAATGTTGACGTTAAAAAGTGCAGTTAATGGCCTAATTGAAATACATGTTTCGACTTTGACTTTTATATTTTCAGACTTAGGGTGCCTGTCCATTACAGCGGAGCGGAGAAACGGAGAAATTTTAGCCAGTGGAATTGCATAAAATATCCGTATCAAGTGAGTCACTGACATTTTGACTGACATGTTTGGTTAATATTTCTCCGTTTCTCTGCACCGCTGCCTCGCTTCGCTGTAATAGTAATCAACATTTGAGAACACGCATTCAAAAATTTACTGTACAATAAAAGGAAGTCCAGACACCACAGGCGCAACATGCATTAAATAAATAATCGAAATAATAAATGGAAATACACGTTCAGTTATTCCGACGTTAAAATGCATACATGAGGCATTTTCACTCGTTTCCTCTTTCATGGTTATCGGTTTTCCAATATTTCAACACAATGACAACTATCGATTCCTTTGAGAGCTGAAAAACGTGCTATAATGAAGATTACAATATGATAGACTGCCTGCATTGAGATATAGGCTCACTTTCCAGGTCATGTTTTTGAATATTTTTGTTAAAATACTCATAAATAAGAAATTTTACCTCTAGATCACAATTAAGTATGTGTCAATTTCTGTTTTTCTAAATCTCATCATTTGCCTAGCCTTTTCCCAATTATGTTGGGGTCGGCTTCCAGTCAAACGGGATTTAGCTGAATACCAGTATTTTACGAGGAGCGGCTGCCTACCAGACCTCCACAACCCAGTAACCGGGTAACAAGGTACTTTATGGCAAGACTGGAGTCAGATTTACTGGCTTCTGACTATTCGTAACGACTGCCAAAGATCTACAAATGACAGCCGGGACCAACGGCTTAACGTGCTTTCCGAGGCACGGAGGAAACTCGGTATGTTAAGATGGTCACCCATCCACAGACCAACCTTGGCAAGCGTTGCTTAACCTTGAAGATCGACCCGTGCGGCTGTTATTATCTAGCCACGAGCTCCTCTTCTCTCTTCTGTTTATCTATATCTATCTTTGCTTTAAAACATTTAATACGACGCTCTTTCATGTAAATTATTATCTACTCTACAGCAATTTTAAAACGGTTTGTATGAAAACAAGTCATGTCATCTTGTGCCTACAAGTACTTTGCTAAAGTTAGTTTGTGTAAAAGTAGGCGCCAGATAAACTTTCAAAAAAGTACATAAACTTTTCTCTAATATCCTTTCGTAGATACACAATTGAACCCTTTTTCATAACAAGAGAACGTAAAGGATCAGGATAGAAGTCGATTCAGGAAAGGTTTTTTGTATTTATTTCTGTTTTTGGCATTAAGATAGTCAATAAAATGTGGGTCAATGACCATTGTTGCACATTTATCTGGCGTAGAGTATAAATCTTATACATTAAGTACAGTTGGAAACACCCAGTCGTGTCAACAGTGAATCATTCACAAAGTATTAATTTTAAACAAATGACAACAAACAATACTATCTTCAAATCAAAACCCTTGTTAGTTTAAATGAATATTATTACCAAGCCCATGTTGGCGATATTGAAATGAAGATATTACCAACCTGAGTAGATTCTCATACAATTTGACCGTCAACTCAACCCTCGAATAATATATTATGCGGCATCTCGTAATCGGAGCCATCTTGTCATTACCTAGAGAGCGTTGGTTTATTTAAACGGACTCCTGCGGCGGGAGAGGGTTAATACTATGAGATTTGTGTATTCTGTTTAAGGATTTGATGTTTGTTATGAAACAAGATGTTTATTTTAAAGCTTAGAAAAGAAATTTTATGTAATCTCGTAAATGGATAGAATACTATGCTTTATTGGTCACTGAAAATAGTTACACAACTTTACACAACCTTTTTTGGGTTTCCGTAACCAAAGGATAACCAACAAAACCCTATTACTAAGCCTCCGCTGTCTGTCCGTCCGTCCGTCCGTCTATCAGCGGGTTGTATGTCAAAAACTGTAATAGATAGACAGTTGAAGTTTTCATAGATTGTGTACTTCTACTGCCACTATAACAACAAATATTAAAAATTAAGGTTACGGAACCCTTCGTGTGCGAATCCGACTTGCACTTGGCAGATTTTTTTCGATGGGTACAGTGGAGATCATATTGCTACCAGTCTACCACCAGGTCTGATTTTAGTTGAGATAGAATCTTTGGAGGGCGGTGGATGGGAACGTATGACGTCGCCGTCGAGGTAGACCGCGGTATAGGTGGTGCGAGGATCTAATCATACAGTTTGCGGGACGAATTTGGACAGAAGTAGCCCAGGACAGAATGGTTTGGAAAGAGAAAGGAGAGACCTTTGTCCGGCAGTCAGACCCAATTTAGGCTTATAATAAAATAAGTCCAAACTTGGACAGCCAGGACAGAATGATTTGGATGGAGGAAGGAAAAAAGATTTAACTAGGAGTGGGGCATAATTTAGGCTAACAAAAAATAACTTTAATAAAGAAAAAACTCGTTTAATAAAGGTCCTATTTAATCATGCTGCAGTTTATATTTGTCTTTGTGTTTGGCATTGTTTCTATGATACTTATAACTTTGCAGACATTAACATACCGTCACACTTCCTGCCGTCTTATTGTTCACATAATATCGTCATCACTCAAAATCATCGATGCTGTACAACACAATCATATGTGTACTTTTTTTTAACTTTATTTAGCGACTAGTTCGTCTGCGTCACAATTTTCATTACTGCTTCGCTCTTATTGGCCTTAGCGTGATGATACATAGCTTATAGTCTTCCTCAATAAATGGGCTATCTAACACTGAAATAATTTTTCAAATCGGACCAGGAGTTCCTGAGATTAGCACGTTCAAGTAAACAAACATACAAACAAACTCTTCAGCTTTATATATTAGTATATATACCATTTAAAACTTTATTCATAACACAAACAAGTCTCTCACAACTCATAGCTATGATTCAAATACACTCTGTGAACTTTTCGCGACGCGTCTTTGTGTCATATTACTCTCTAGAACGACGGTTTTCTTTGTTTATTCAATTGTAATAACTTAAAAAATAATGAATGGTGTACCTGTTTTACTCAATCGAATTCCTATACCCCGAAAAGTAGTCCACATTCCAAATTCCCAAGGGAATAACCCCCGAAAATGTTCTAACCAATTTCGTTTGTAACAGGCTCACAGTTCGTTCTAATCACATAAATTAAATTTACCAATAGTTACGAACCAAACAAAACAAGCTTTTACCAGGAAAATCTATAATTACGATCTATTTTATTACTAATATCGTTTGTATCATATCGGATATAATTGAAGCAATTTATTGAATCGGGTACGGGTACCCCGTTGCGTTTCACAAAAAAACTATTATTGATTGAACAAATTAAAGCCCGTTAAATAATTGGTTTCTTATCATTTATCAGGCCTATTATGTAAACCTAATAAATATTCCCCAATTTGTTGACGTCATTGAAACTTATTGAAGGAATAAATGAAATGTTGAAAATTTAATTTTAAATCAAATTTATTTAGTTTGAAAAAATCCTCATGATATCTCCATTTTGTATATTGTGTAAGGAGTAGGTGTTATATAACTTATGCAAAAAGTTAAATAAGAACTAGAAAAGAAAAGAATTAGGTACAAGTACTTACAAAAAGCATAATTCTGTATAAATTTTTACTTTACCTGCCTAGCGTGTTTGCACCCTAGCCTCAGTGGTCTATGTCGCAAACCCTATTGCTGATCACCAGGTCCCGGTTCTATCCCCAGTTCGGAAAAAGTGAAATTGTGTTGATCTATCTGTATGAAAGGTTTCAGTTGCAGCCCACAGTGTCCTGAGGGCCTCAATTTCCATTTTTAAGAAATTGCAACTGACATGCGAAGGACTGTGAACGTTGCTTAAAATATTTATTGCTTAAACTCTCTGCCTGCGTCTGTGTTTCCTAAAGCTTACAACCCTAATCTCTTCAAAGTTAGAGTGAACAGGCTCCATCTGGGTAGGCTCGCTCCATTGTAGACTTTGTCTCTGTCATCTCTGACATAGACTAGAGTCAAGAGCAAACCCATAACAATTAAAAAAAAAATATATACATGTATTATAAGAACTATAATATTTTAATTTTATATGAAAAAAATATAAGTAAAATTGGCCCTCAGATGTACTTGCTGATGGCAATAGACTCACTTCTTTTTACAATACTGGACTATAACTGGAAAAAAAATCCGCCAATTGCGAGTCGGACTCGCGCGCACTAATTTAATTTTTTAACATGTTATTTTAATACTGCACACTTCTCACAGGTTTTCCTGTAATTTTCAGATATAGAACTATTATCTGCCTTTTTTTCAAAATTTTTGGCTCGGTAGTTTCGGAAACAAGGGGGAAATGATCATTTTGGTCTAATTTCTTTTTTTTTTTTTTTTTTTTACTATTGATAGGCACGCGTTTGACCACTATCTCACCTGATGGTAAGCGAGGATGTGGTCGAAGATGGAGCACGCTTGCCTAGAAATAACCTATTCACTCTTGATTTACAGACTCCCAGGTTGTAGCTATCAGGAAACACAGATTTCGGCAGGGAATTCCACTCCTTAGCTGTACGCACTATGAATGTGTTCCCAAAACGTTTTGTGCGTATGGGTGGGATGTCCACCATATACCGGTGGCGCATCGCCGTTCGTCTTGTGGTCCGATGATGGAACGGGCTTGGCGGAATTAAATTATGCAATTCCGTCGCACATTCCCCAAAATGCAACCGGTAAAAAACCGACGATGTTCAAGACTTTGGAGCTTCGACGCGACGAGCCTCTCATTGCCGATGATCCTCTTGGCTCGTTTCTCAATTGACTCAAGGGCATCAAGCTGGTATCTGGCAGATCCGTCCCAAAGATGAGAGCAGTATTCCATACACGATCGAACTTGCGCTTGATGAGCAGCTGTTCCGGCGTGAAGTACCACCTCACCTTAGCCAGAATCCCCAACTTCTTTGCAGCCACTTGAGCTTTTGCCTCTATGTAAGGGCCAAAATTGAGAGTAGATGTTAATGTAACCCCAAGAAGCTCAAGATGGTCGGTTATCGGCACGGTTTCACCGCGGAAAGATGAATAACTTCAAAAGTGTTTATTTTAAAATTATTTAAAAAATATAGTTAAAACCCTCACAGTAAGCCCTTTCATTTGATATGTCACACAATACAGTTTGAAAACTAAAAATTTATTTATTTACGTAACGCGTCCGTGTTTGGGTCACAGAAGTCCATATTTGTACCAAATTTCAACAGAATAGGTCCAGAAGATCCGGAGTAAACTGGCTGTGTCATACGGAAAGACAGACAAACAGACACCCGAGTGATCCTATAAGGGTTCCGTTTTTTACGGATGTCCGGAACTCAAAAAAGTAGGTGAGCTATAGGTACGCCTCTGCCTATCCCGTCGAGGAATACAATTGTGATGTTTTGTTGTTGGTTTTTTGTTACTAAAAGCTCACGCAGACAGCTGCGAATAGACAAATGTAACAACGACTGCCACTACACGACATACCATTGTGTGGGGAGCCTTAACCCTGAGTATGTACACATACAAACAAGAGTAGGTAGGTAATTAAGTACACAAAGATATCATATTCGCACGTTGTTTGTAGTGATTTATGACAATACTTTGCTCAGTGTTGAGTACTCAGTGTCAAATGACACGAATGCTCAACTCAAACAGATTTCGTAATAAGGTATTAGAGTCTCGAAATAAGGTCAGGTTTGATATAAAGAGGCTGAATTATTTATTGTTGTTTGAAGTATATTCTGTTTGTGAATAAGTTATTTAATGACAATTGCTTTTATTGGGACGAAGTGATGTTTGACCGTTATCACACCTGAGGGGTTATTGTGGTTTTTAAGAAGTATTTAATATATTTTTTTATTTTAAGCAAGATCAGTGGTGGCCCGGTGGTAGTAGCTGCGACTTACGAGTTGTAGGTCGTAGGTTCGAACCCAGGCAAGCGCTTTACTTTATGTAAATTATTTCATCACCACTGCTCTCTCGAAAACATGTACCTGAGCCATGGAAGGTTGCTGAAGTCATTATGATTGCTAAGCCTCGAAAACCACCCCATGAAGCATCATCATATATACCTATTTCTCTGTTGCCCGTGTTATCAAAACTATTCGAAAAACTGTTATTGAAACGGCTAAAACCAATAATCGAAGATAAAAACCTTATTCCAAATCATCAATTTGGCTTTAGGGAAAAACACTCAACAATAGACCAGGTACATAGAATAACTAACATCATTGAAAAAACGCTTGAAAATAAGGAAGTCTGCGCCACTGTGATTTTAGATGTCGCGCAAGCTTTTGATAAAGTTTGGCATAAGGGTTTAATATTCAAGCTCAGACGCATGTTACCAGAATTTGCAGATATCTTAGAGTCGTATATAACTGATCGAGTGTTTAGAATACGCCAGGAGGACGCATATTCTGAGCTAAAAGCTATAAAAGCTGGTGTACCTCAAGGAAGTGTGCTAGGCCCAATTTTATACTTGTTATACACATGTGACATCCCAGAACTGGAAAACAACACCATTGCGACCTTTGCAGATGATACTGCAATTATGGCTACCGGATCAAGCCACAGACAAGCAGTAGAAAAAGTCCAACTAGCTGTGAACAAAGTTTATGACTGGACACAAAAATGGAAGGTCAAGCTGAATGAATCAAAATCAATTCACATTGACTTCACAAACAAACACTTGGACTATCACCCAATCTACATAAATGGCATGCAAGTGCCTTATGCTAATACAACCAAATACCTTGGCATAACTCTCGACGCCAAGTTGCGTTGGAAAGCGCATGTCAAAAAGAAAAGACAGGAACTCGACATACGCTATAAAAGTATGTATTGGTTACTCGGAAGGAAATCCTGTCTATCAATACATAATAAAATTACCCTATACAAGCATATTCTTATGCCAATTTGGACGTTCGGTATCCAACTTTGGGGCTGTACTAAACAAAGCAACGTCAAAATAATACAACAATTCCAAAATAAAGTACTCAGGAATGCTGTCAATGCACCCTGGTACATAAGGAATGACGACCTTCACCGTGACCTGAAGATGGAACTCGTCACCACCATTATTCAAAAATTTGCTGAAGCCCATGAACACAGACTTCATCGACACGTGAATGTTGAGGCAATTCAGCTGCTAGACAACACAGACTTAGTGCGTAGGCTTAAAAGAAACCAAATTAAAAGAAACAAACTAAACCATTTGAATTGGTGTAGTGTAGTGTACAAAGTGAGTGAATAATAGTAACAATGTTGTGCTATACATATAACACACGAACATAGTGTTATATAAATTATATCAGGCTCTAAGAAAGTGCTACGGACTTGTGTAAAAGTGCATATAGACACTGTTCTTAGTTTTAAGATAAACTTTCACGTAACATATTAAGTTAGAGTTAAATTTTTTATTAGTCTTTTAGGCTAGATCGTAATTAATTATTAAGAATATTGTTCTTACTAATAAAGTACAAAAAAACCACTGCTCTCAAAACGGTGAAGGAAAACATCGTGAGGAAACCGGCATGTCCTAGAACCAAAAATTCGAAGCTTTATAACTACGAAAAATTACTTTCTGAATTAAAACGTAATGATTCGGTTGGCTATGGCACTTTTTTGCGTAACCATCATATCGACATTTTCACTACAATGGGCTTAAATAACAGTTTGGGGAAATAAATAAGCTTTTTGGTGCAATCTTACCAATTGTTTTACACTCTTTCGAGTTGTAAATTTAAAATTTCGCTACCGTAGTTTTTACTATCCAGCATTTTCTCAAAGCTAAACTTAACTTTTTTGCAAAACCTTTTCGTTTTTAGAGTGAGCGAGTGAGTTTTTAACCGACTTCCAAGAAACGAGAAGGTTATTTTATACTTTGTTGTGTTATGGAAGTCGGTTATACTTTTTTTCTTTTCTAAGTACGGGCAAGACATAGGAGTTATTCCCCTTGCAGCGACTATGATCACTAGTTTCTTCTTGGTGTCTTTGCTTCCGAGAGCTAATCCACATAAACAATGCTTTTCTTCAGGATAATAAGTACTCAGAGATAGCTGAAAAATGTGTTGTAACGTAAAAGAGATTTTTTTAAATTGAATCAGTACTGTTAAAGACTTTCTTACTACAAACCAAACAATTGTGTCCTCTTAAAATACTAGTCTAAGGTTAGATATAGTACCCAACGATACTTTTGATTGGCTGAAGTAAAATCATAAAATAAAATATTTCCTATATTTTACTAAGCTCGGCACACGTATTTTACGTATCGTGGGAAAGTGAACAGTCGTAAATCATTCCCTCGAAACACATTGACCCGGAACACACATTCAACCGTTAGAGGCCATACCTAGTAGCTACCTACAAAGCACCAGGTCGTGAATGGTACATTGAATTTTAGAAAATATTCCGGCACCTACTGAGACGGTCGCTTGTAAATCGTCACAATTTCGCATTTTGGAGCCAATGAGCTATAGAATTAAGTAGTCTTCTTCCTTGTCGTTCTCTCAATGCTGAGAATGGCGTCGTACAAGGGATGTATTACGGAAATACGCGATCGTCACGTTCATTTGCGCGATGTTCAAACGCAAATGCATCGTCGTGTGGACTCGGTCGCTCTTCAGTTTTGCCGAACAAATGGAAGCGACGATCGCGTATTCACGCGGTGATCGCTTCAAAGCAAGCAAGTTCTTTCAATTTATTGACATTTCTCATTTTATTTTATTAACTGACATTTTAATTTTTATCAATTTTATTTATTTTAATTTTATTCCTTGACATTTTAATCTATTGTAATTTTAATTTATGATTACTTTTTAATAACATCATTTTATTTACTGTTGATTTTAACTTCATTTTTTATCCAATTTGTCAAGTTTACTCCACTAATAAGTACAAAGAGTGGCCTTCGTGTCACATTTATAAAAGTATTTTTACTAACATGGTATTAAGCGTTACTAAGACCTGCTGTGGACCAAAAGTTGTCTTATATGAATAAAATATTATTATTGATAATAAAGCGATCGAGAAGATCGCTTTATTATCATCAAGTCATGCAGTTTTCTACAGAGTAGATTGTACCTTCCATTTTTTTATTTGCTTTTTTTGTTGTTTTTTTTTATTTAATCTCCAAATTATATCCAAAGTTGATACGACAGAGGGGTTTTCCTTTAAATTGCCTATACTAGGTACCATTTTCAAGCTCTGTACCAAAATTCAATTAAATAGAAGCAGTAGTTTAGGCGCAAATGATTTTTAAAGTTTTTGCACCGTTTGAACACGATGTGTCTTGCCTAACAGCTCATTATGTCAAAGCATAGGTCATGCACCTTACAACGATAAATCTACGATGCAATGCCGCTCTGACGCATGTCGCAAGTACATTCACTAAAAAGTTGGCAATGCAAACAAGGAAGTTATAAATACACACAAACATGCACTTTCACTACGAGAGTGACAAACATAGCGCGCGTAAGGGAAACATAAATAGATCAGTTTGTTGCATCCTAGTTTTTTGCGATCGGTAAGTGGGGCCTCTAAAAAACTTGTTTTTTCTTTTTTTTTTTTTTTTTTACTATTGATAGGCACGCGTTTGACCACTATCTCACCTGATGGTAAGTGAGGATGTGGTCGAAGATGGAGCACGCTTGCCTAGAAATAACCTATTCACTCTTGATTTAAAGACTCCCAGGTTGTAGCTATCAGGAAACACAGACTCCGGCAGGGAATTCCACTCCTTAGCTGTACGCACTATGAATGTGTTCCCAAAACGTTTTGTGCGTATGGGTGGGATGTCCACCATATACCGGTGGCGCATCGCCGTTCGTCTTGTGGTCCGATGATGGAACGGGCTTGGCGGAATTAAATTATGCAATTCCGTCGCACATTCCCCAAAATGCAACCGGTAAAAAACTGACAGGCTAGCAACTCGTCGTCGATGTTCAAGACTTTGGAGCTTTGACGCGACGAGCCTCTCATTGCCGATGATCCGATCCGATTTCAGTGCGCTAACGCTGTCCTTTCGGAACGTACGATTTGTCAAATTCGCGCGCTGACAATTTTATTGTGATTTTGTTTTGTTATTGTGATAGGATACTAAATAAGTTTAAGACAGTATTTCATATTTTTATTGTGTACGTAACTTGGGATTATTATTATTTAGTATTAGTGTTTTTAATTGTGATTGACTGTTTTTAATGGTGGTAGTACACGTAATTAAACTTTGGTTGTGTGTGTAATTAAAGTGTTAAACAATGCCTCGTGTAACTTACACGGCGTCACAAAACGCAGCTTTAGCTCTGCAAACGTACAGAGAAAGGTACGGTGACAGCCGCAATTATTGCCCACAAAAGTGCTTGGCGACGGACAGTGATTTAATTTGAAAAATAAATAACAATATTCTCCGTCAGTATAAATTGTGCATTATTGTGAATGGAGGACACATTGAGAATTTAAAAATTTAGTGTGGTTGTTTTTGTGCGCGTACTTCAAAACCTTACCAAACATAAAAGCCAGCGCGAGCGGAGGCCCAAGTCGCCGGCCGGCCCACCGCCCCGGCCCCGCCTCGACACGAGATAACGCACACCGTGCTCCGGCGAGCGCGCGACGTTGCCACTGTGTTACCTAGGTATCTTTGGTCAGTCTAAATTATTTACAAAGGGTGGTTGCGTTTTATTCTAATTTGTAAGCTATTTAGTTTGTTTAAAAAAAATATTTTCTCATTTAAAGCGCTTTTTATTTTTGTATCGTATCGAATTAATACCGAACGCGTATAGTATACGTAGTGTAATTTAATGCCCCTCTGTCGTATCAACAATGTATAAGCCTTAAAAGACATCAATTAAAATAATTTCAATTATAATAAGCCTTAAAAGACATCATATCGTTTATTCACTTTTCTTTAAAAGTAAATAAATGAAATAATATTTTATCAGGCACTATCAAAAATTTTAAATGATCATCAAAAAAAAACAGTTTTATTATTGTTTACCAAATCAGGCATATTAAATTATCTTTATCAAATGTCACCATATTTTAAGATTACAATCGTGCATATAATAAACCAACATAACAAAATATATTATGACCACCTTATCAGTAAGTAGGTAGGTACATATTGATTTTACCGATAACACAAGTATTACAATTTTCCGTGACAACAACCCTTAATTACTCAACCGTAAAACAACTGGATGTAAACATTTTATGAAATAACACCAAATTATATCAAAGCCAATATGAAACAAATACAAACAAAGGTCTCTCAAACAAAAATCTACTCTACTTGTATATTAACAAAGTTGATTTCAGAATCACAAAGTAGTTTTAACTGTCTTAGAACAATTTTAGCTGGAATGGAAACAGGACTGTTTCAAACCGATTTAAGGTTTGTTATCCTAAAGCACGTTAGCTCAGCTGAAGTTCTTCAGACATTTTCTACTGACAATGACGTTAGGGTGCGTGTCGTTTCCAAAGGTGATTGTTTAAATAATGGATTGATAAGAATTTCCAATCTATTCTAGTTACTATCGATACTTAGCAAAATTTGATGAAAGTGAAATTATGTCTGTCAATCTTAAGATGAATCTGGAGACAGAAATATTATATTCAAGTTATGTATTGTGATGATATTTATAAAAATCTTCATAATCTAAGTATGTTTGCCGTATGGTGGCCGGTGCCGTAAAAAATAATACCATCCCATCACTTCCCGTGGGTATCGTAAGAGGCGACTAAGAGACTCACCAGAGAATGGGCATCAGCGTTCTCTGTAAAACGCAACACCATACACTGCGATCGCCAACCCGCCTGCCAAGCGTGGCGTTCATAGCAACCCCCCCCCCCCCTTGGGAGGAGGTCTATGTCCAGCAGTGGATATCTATCGGCTGTTACGATGACGATGATGAAGGATGTTTTAACCATAAACAAGCACCACTCTAAACACTAGGAAGTGGTGACGGCCTGGACAATTTGGGGGACAGTCTTCATGTACATTTTTGATGTTCAAAATGTGCTAATTTTCAGCCTTGTTTGAATAAATTACTTTTGATTGAATGATTGAGAACCGAAGACATTTTTCAACCTTATTTGGAAAAAAATACGATTACAAAGTAGTTAAAGCATTGTCTGCCAGACAAATAAACACAATAGAAAATATATTGTTTGTCAGTCACCGGTGACCGACGCGGCAGTGAATGTGTTAATATTATTATATAATCAAATTGTAATCAGTTGTCGTGCCCTGAATTACTCACTTAGGGCAGAGCTTTAGGTGCCTTCTGTTCCTATATTAAATTATGTAACTAGCTGTGCCCGCGGCTTCTTACGCGTAGAAATTGGAAAAACAATACTTACAGTGTTGCAATAACACCTTTTATAAACAATAAAAATCGGACAAGTGCGAGTCGGATGCTCACACGAAGGTTTCCGTATCATAAACCTTAATTTTTATTATTTGCTATTATAGCGGCAATAGAAATACAGAACCTGTGAAAATTTCAGCTGTCTACCTATTACAGTTCTTGAGATACAACCCGCTGACAGACAGATGGACGGACGGACGGATGGACAGCGGAGGCTTAGTAATAGGGTTCCGCCGGTTACCTTTTGGGTACGGAACCCTAAAAACCAGTCGAAGTCGGACTCACATACTAAGGGTTTCGTAATAGCAGCAATAGAAATACGTAATACACTCTATGAAAACTTGGAACTTGAAACTGTCTACCTATTACGTTTCATGAGATACAGCCAACTGACAGACAGATCGAAGGACGAACGAACAGTGAAGGCTCGTAATAGGGTTCACAGTTCTTTCAGTCTTCTTTTGACCGGGGCGCTGAAGTACTTGCTCATTCACGTTCGTTATTCGTCACGCTCCTCCAAGGAGGCCAACTCAATATCTCGAAGTCTGAAAGTACAACTCTGCCTGTGACTATGCTTAACTTAACAACTCTGCCTGTGACCAACATTTGCATACGACAAAAACTTTACTTCTAATTCTTCCTCCGTGCCTCGGAAAGCACGTTAAGCCGTTGGTCCCGGCTGTCATTTGTAAATCTTCGGTAGTCGTTACGGATAGTCAGAAGTCAGTTAATCTGACTACAGTCTTGCTATGAAGTACCGTGTTACCCGGTTAATGGGTTGTAGAGGTCTGGTAGGCAGCCGTTCCGCGTAAAATACTGGTATTCAGCTGAATCCGGTTTGACTGGAAGCTGACCCCAATATAATTCTCCACAGCAAAGGAGTAGAACTCTCTGCCTGCGTCTGTGTTTCCAAAAGCTTACAATCCTAATCTCTTCAAAGTTAGAGTAAACAGGCTCCTTCTGGGTAGGCTCGCTCCATCGTAGACTTTGTCTCTGTCATCTCTGACATAGACTAGAGTCAAGAGCAAACCCATTAAAAAAAAAATAGGAAAAGGCTATGCAGATGATGAAACATTTACTTCTAATATCAAGACAATTTCGTCAGTAACCTTACTAGCAAAGCTGTCTCCTCAAGATCTTTACATAACACAAAACGATACCTACCTATAGCACCACTGTCATAAGCTTCTACAAAGCACAAATTCGCGAACAAAGTTCCTTGGGCGCAAGTTAATTGGTATTATACTTGCAATAAAAGAGAATTAGGTTCCGAAATGCTATTTTGAGTCGGGATCCTGTCCTGAATTTTGATTGGGGCGCTGGAACGAGGGTGGCCTTTTAGTAATACATAACTTATTTCACCCAACGGTATGCGAGAGAGAGAAGGTAACTTTTGAAAATATGCGTCTTTCATTAAAAATCTTTTACTAGTGAAATGAAAATTGTGATGACGATTTTTGATAGCAGTCATTGTTACGCACGTTCGAATATTAAAAATAAAGGTTGATAACTTATGAATATTTTAAATGAAATACGAAACTGCAATGATTGAAAAAGTTTTGCAAGATATCTAAAGTGTGCGATTACAATAAGGTGTACCTACATTTTCTACATATTTTTTTATTTTGCTATCTTGAAAAGAATCCAATACCCTTTGAACGAATGAAAAAACTTCTATTCAACGTTGATCTGTATTTTTTCAATATTGCTGTATCTTATTAAAAAGTGTTGTTACACAAAAAAATATCTCAATAAATGCAACATTATTACTTGTTAAGTACCTATCCCATATTCAAAACGTATTTATCTGTTTTACGTGTCTGTATTTGGGACACCGAAATTCCTTTGTTCATTCACATTTCAACGGAGCAAATTGGTTGGGACAGACAAACACACGGTGCCTGACGCCTGTTCATTTGCGCGGAGCGAGTCAGTGGAGCGGAGAAACGGAGAAATATTAACCAATCATGTCATTCAAAATGTCAGCGACTCAAGTGGTGCGAAGATTTTATGCAATTCCGTTGGTTAAAATTTGTACGTTTCTCCGCTCCGCTGCCTCGGTCCGCTGTAATGGACAAGCACCCTTACAGTCGGGAACACGAAATCTTAAAAAGGTGACAGTTTTCAGCGTTCCGAACCCAAAGGTTAACTAACCAACGTAACCCTATTACTAAGCCTACGCTGTTCGTCAGTCCGTCCGTCCGTCCGTCTGTTTGTCAGCGGGCTGTATCTTAAGAACCGTAACAGGTAGATAGTTGAAATTTTCACAGATTGTGTATTTCTATTGCCGCTATAACAACAAATAATAGAAATTAAGGTTTATGGCACGGAACTTGCATGCTCACACTTGGCCGGTTTTTGAATTTATACATAATCTTCTTGAAGTATTGATCTATTTACGAAAATCCTTTGATTTTAAAAAAACTTCACATCTTCATGATTTGAAATAACAAATTCAAAACAACAAATATTTATCTCTCAATCTATGTACGTAGATATCTATTTACATAAACCGAAATCCTCATATTATTTGCACATACAAAAAAAAAATACATCTTTCCTTACACAATATATTTCTTCCTACCCCATCAAAAAGATGGAAAAGTAATTTAAGTAAGTAAACAAAATAATAAATAATCTCCAAGCTTAGATCAAGTACTCGTTTATTCGTGTTTACTACATGAAACAAGATTTTTTCTTGATAAAGAATAAACATAAACTGCTAAACATGGTCCTCAGCTTTTTCCCAAATAAAGCCGATACCAGCAGCTTAAGGTGCTATCCAACGCACGGAGGAGTCTCTGTTTGCCAAGATCCATTCACAGACCGATCTCAGCAAGCATTGCTTACCCTTGAAGATTGACTCTCGGGGCCGATTATCTATGAAGTTGTCCACTTTTCCATGAATTTTAAATAAATAAATCGCCCAAGGAAAGAAAAATTGAGGATCTCGAGGCTGAAGAATAACAGCCGCACAGGTCGATCTTCAAGGTTAAGCAACGCTAGCCAAGGTTGGTCTGTGGATGGGTGACCATCTTAGCATATTGAGTTTCCTCCGTGCCTCGGAAATCTCGTTAAGCTGTTGGTCCCGGCTGTCATTTGTAGAACTTTAGCAGTCGTTACGGATTGTCAGAAGCCAGTAAATCTGACTCCAGTCTTGCCAAGAAATACCGTGTTAGGTATCCATTTAATGGGTTGTGAAGGTCTGGTAGGCAGCCGCTTCACGTAAAATACTGGTGTTCAGCTGAACCCGGTTTGACTGGAAGCCGATCCCAATTTAGTTGGGAAAAGGCTAGGCAGATGAAATCGCCCAAGGAAAGAAAATACTTCTCCAGTACCTATGGATGTTTTTCGATGGTAAACAAATATTTGTATGTCATTGGTCCAAGTTTTGGCAAGCATAAAAGTAGTGGCTGTAAACACACTCACAACACACTAGAATTAATAAATAAATTACTTGTCAAACAAAAAAAAACTAAATCAAAATCGGTTATAAACAGACACACAAGTCAAACTTATAGCAACTCTCTTTTTGGTGGGAGTTAAAAGGGGCAACATTTTATTTCCATCCTAAACACACAAAGGCAGTTTGAACTAAACGAATGACAGATGAGCATATAACTGCGAATAGAAACGGCAATGAAACTATAAACAAGGTATAACCTAGATAAACATCAAAGACCCATATCCACGCTCCGGTGAGCACATTAAATGGCAAAACTTCATGAAAATGGCGTTGGTTATAATTAAACAAACGTTGTACAGTCAGAGAAATGAATTGCTTATCACGCTCAGGTTGGTACTTTGTAATTTACTTGCCCTTATCCCGATTTACTTGGGTTTGGCACCACATGTCATCTTCATTAATTCTTTATTAGACGACATCTTAGTAGTTATCCCTTTCTAGTATCACCTAAACACAGACCAATAACTCTAGTTTAATTTTTAGCTTGTTAACTTGAAAAGGACTTAGAATCCGGGCTTTTGAATCCAACAGTTTCTAAATTCATGAAGTGAACTGAGATTCGTTGAAAAAATCTTATTAACTTATTTCTCTGACTGTACCTGGGCTGCAACAAAGTACCTACAAATGACGACCGCAGTTACCTTTGGACAATTAATTTAGTTGCAACCAAATTCGGGCTCTTTGACAAGAAGGAAACTATTCATTATTACTAGTGCCTAAGAGTTGCATGAATATCCTAATGGTTTCTTACAGTTGCAACACCGAGGGAATTACCGATACGTTTCCTACCCAAGAGACAAATTTATTAATAATGTCACATACATAGGTAAGTATTCATTTGAAGACAAAGGAACCTGCATGTAGCTACAATTTGGTTTGGTAATTTAGTTTAAAGCGACAGACATACTGATCCTACGTACGTAACGTGTGCAATGCAACGCATTATGATATCTGGACTCATATTTTTATATTCAAAACTATGCAATAGAGTCACACTTATCGTATGTTGCGTTGCTTAGGATAAAAAGAAAAGGTTTTAGAAACATTTTATCCCTAGAGAGTATCCCTTGGGATAAATTTCGACTACCACGCAGGCGAAGCCGCTGACAGAAGCAAGTTCGATAATAAATCGTCCAACTACCTAGCAATAACACGCCTCGACAACAGTCACTTAGCAACGTATTACCTAACAATAATTGCTCCATCTAAATATAGTAATCGAGATGGAAAAGATAAGAATTGTTATAATCGTAAGGGTCGCGAAGACTTACATCTTATGATTTTCTTTGAAGACGATTAATCAAGAACTCAGACCCGTAGGACGGAATCACAAGGCTTCAGATTGAGCAATATTTAACGAATGTAATATATTATTTACTGTATAATATTAAAAGCTCGCTACTAGAACTTTCGAGATTGAATTTTCCAGACAAATTAATAAACCATTCGGTGTAATTACTTTTAACTTGTTATAATTAACTCTATAGGCAAAGTGTAGTGTATTTCACATTGTCATGCTCCAATCTACAATTTTCAACTAAAAGGTAGGGTAGTAAGTGGTAAGGGAGCGAGGCAGCGGAGCGGAGAAACCGAGAAATATTAACCAATCTCTCGTGTCGCGGGTTCGATTCCCGCACGGAACAAATATTTGTATGGCCTACAGGTAGTTGTTCCGGGTCTGGCTGTATGTGTATGTGACATTGTATGTTTGTAAACCTACCCACGATACAGGAGAAATTCCTAGTGTGGGCAAGGTTTTCTTAAAAAAAAAAAAAAAAAAAAACTTGTCTGTCAAAATGTCAGTGACTCACGTGGTACGGAGATTTTGTGCAATTCCATTGGTTAAAATTTCTCCTTTTCTCCGCTCTGCTACCTCGCTTCGCTGTAATGGACAGGCACCCTAAGACCCATGGGCCGTGCAAAAATGACGTCAGACATATGCAGAGAATATCTTCAAATGTAAATAAACGAAACTGAAGTAAATATAATCTCATACTAATATATAAAGCTAAAGAGTTTGTTTGTTTGTTTGTTCAGAAACTACTGGTCCGATTTGAAAAATTCTTTCAGTGTTAGATAGCCCATTTATCTTAGCTATATACCATCACGCTAAGACTAATAGAAGCGGAGCAATAATGAAAAATTGTGACGCAGATGAAGTTGCGTGGGTTAACTAGTTATGTATAATAAAGTGTAAAGCAACTCGACAGAGAAGATATTGCAAACAGTTGTAGAAGACTTATTCAATGTGAACGTATCAATTTTCTTTATTAGTTCTTTGTACTAATAATATTTGTTTTGCTACTACAATACAGTATTACATCTGGCCAGTCTTTGTGTAACCCATAAGAGGAGCTATTACAAAGGGCCCCTACCTTTTTCTATTACCAACTAATGGGGATTGATAAAAGAGCCTCACACAGTTAACACAGGCTTAAGGAGGTTTTCCACTAGTGATGAACGAGGTAGCTAGGTCCACCAATAACTTCCTAGCCCGAAATAGCGCAGCTCTGATGGAAAAGGGCTAGCGGGGCTAGGTATTTGAATATACAAAATAAAAACAAGAGATAACAAAAACGGGGAGAGTGCAAGGGACGCGATTGGAAGGTTACTCATCCCGCTACACTGCTTTATCTATTTGTGCCAAATAAACTAGTTTTCTTTCTTTCGCCCATCCAAAGAGCCTATCAGAGAGGTCACCCACACTGACTTAGCGTTTCTGCTTTTGAAAAGCGCAACTGTAAAAAGAAAATATAAACTCCTGCTAAAGCTTGCCTCTATTGATGCTGCATCACGTTTGTATCGTCTATCGTGATAGTAGTGCAGAACCATGGTTGGGCAAAAGAAAATACAAGACGACTGATAGAATCGCGATTGAGACGCGATCTTTTTGCTATTCGCTGCAAAATGTCTGAGAAATCGGCACCACTCAACATAGCACCGACCTACAGCTTCGCTACGCAACCTCGCACCACTCAACTCCGCTTTGATGGAAATAAACACATATTTTCACATCGCCGCTACATATCCTCGCACCGCTTGTCTACCTCGCACATCTCTGATAGAGACGCAGCCTAACCCTGTTTCCAAGCACCCTAATACAATAATGTAGAACATATGTACCTACACGGGATGTACAATACATTGATTAGACGCGGTGCACCCTCCGCTCACCCACTTCCCTACTTTCCCGTAGAGTACTCGTATCTGTGGAAGCGGTGACAAGACGGATGTCGGCTTTCTTTGTGCCTACTTTGAAGCTATATCGGGCCATAATTACGAAGGCATATAAGATGAACATTTTATTTGACAGATAAAGTGATAATTGCGCTAGTTTTCTCATATTGATCTAAAAGAGATTACTTTTTTTATTAAGTGACAATCAGTCGGGTAAAATGCCTTTTGTCGTCAAGATAAACGATTTCCACAGTTTTTGATAGTAGCCAAGGAGCTCTGATCCTACGCTACTAGACCAAAATATTATAGAATAAAAAAATAACGTTATAAATACCTAACTGAGAACTATTTCAAAGCCGATCTCGTTAACCAGTAAGTTTAAATGAGCAAGTTAGGTTAGGTTATGTTGTGTAATTTTTGATTTTTTAAAAGCGGAATTTTAAAACCACTTGATTGCCATGCATTAAAATACAACCTTAATTATTTTCACACGGTAAATTCAAAAGCGGCCTCAGCTGCCTGTATCAAAATAATTACTTTCAAAAAGGCAAAATCTTTCAACAATCAATCCGCTTAATCAAATTGCATAAAAATTAATTGGATCCATTTATAATTGGCAGAAACTCCGGTTATCAGGGTAGCAGAATTAAATGAATATCTTTTTCCTTATCAGACAGGCTGTCGGAAAGTTCGGCGTTGTTAAAATGAAACGGGATATTATTGTAAAGGGATTCTATTTTGCATGGTTATTGTGGATGGATTAACAGCTTGAAAATGAATTAACTGGAAAATATGGATGAAATAATTACTGAAATTTTAACACTCACCGAAAGCTGATTGGTTAGCATCTTCCAAAAAAAAACTGGACTGCATTAAAAATGATTAGGTGTATTATACTAAAGTCAACGTGACAAACTTGACAGAAAATGCACGGATAATACTCGTATTGTCACATTTTTGCGACAAATACTTTTTATCATGTATATCTTTATATAAGTATAAGCTAGTTTATATTCTGATACTTCAAGGAGTGGCGCCGTATGCCGAAATACAGGTCCTAACCTAGTTCGACAGCGGATGCTATTATATATATTTAAACCATTGTTATCTACTAGCTAATAATTTACGACAATATATTGTTTCTCTTAAAAATGTAACATATGTGTATTTTTTTTTGGAAATAAAGATTATTATTATATTATTATCATCAACATCTATATCTATACTAATATATAAAGCTGAAGAGTTTGTTTGTTTGTTTACTTGAACGCGCTAATCTCAGGAACTACTGCTCCGATTTGAAAAATTATGTCAGTGTTAGATAGCCAATTTATCGAGGAAGGCTATAGGCTATATATCATCACGCTAAGACCAATAGGAGCGGAGCAGTAATGAAAATTGTGACGCAAACGAAGTTGCGCGGGACAACTAGTACATATATAAAACTCTTCGGTTACTAAGTGACTTACACTCAGCCGAAACTACTGGTCATAGAAAGCTAAAATTTGGCACGTAGGTTCGTTAAGGAGTTAAGAAGGAACTTTCTTGATGCCCCGAAATTCTTAGGGGAACGGGAAGAAAACGGGATATGCGCGTACGAAGTCGTAGGCAAAAGCTGGTTAAAGCGTAAATATGAAAGAAAGTGATAAAATGGTTGTATTGACAGATTTCCACCTCACCTCTGTTGATTTTACTGAATAGGACCCAAAAGGCCAATATTCATACTTTAAATGCATTTAAATTCAAGTCACAATACCTTATCAGTGACGATCAATTTCAAAAACTTTCAAAAAGTAGGAAAATTAGAGGTGTTTTCGACAATTTGCGACTGCGATTCGAGTGCAAACGTTTCTGAAACATACGATAATAACTTCTCTGTTATTTCGTAGTGCTTTCAAGTTACGTGACCGTATTCAAATTAATTTACCGTAAATAAACTTGAAACAAACTTGCCAACTACCGACTTAAAAAATTTAAAGTACTACTCGTACATATCGTGGTATACGTATCTATGTATACTTAATCTTATAAATCTAAAGTGTTTGTTTGTTTCGTTGAACACGCTGATCTCAGGAACTGCTAGTTCGAAATGAAAAATTATTTCAGTGTTGGATAACCCATTTATCGAGGAAGGCTATATAACATCACGGTAGGTACAACCAAAAGCAGCGGAGTATTATTGAAAAATGTATAAATATAACTACATCAATGCAAAACTTCCACAAAATGCAAATGCTCGACAGCTGTCAGATATTCAGCGACGTTCATAATATTATCAGAACTGACAGTTGTTGCCAGCGGCCATTTTAAAATCATGTAATACCAGCTAACCAAGCAGGAAGCGCTGAGCTGTTAGCTCTATTCCCTGCTACGGTTTGTATTTAGATATTGTACATAGTTAAACTAAGGTGCAACGGACAGAGAGAAGTGAAAAGAAAGAAGGGAGACCTTTGCCCTGCAGTGGGACTCAACAGGCTCATTATAATAATAAATCCGCAAGGCAGTTTTGTGGCGAACTGTTGGGCACTAGCGACCCCACGGACCTAATCTCCAGGGAGAAGCCTTTATTGGCTAGCCGGAGGGAACACTGACGAGAAACAGAGCTCCTACCTATTTCTTGCCTTAATCGGCCGGTCTGAGTGGAGATTTCACGATCAGGGATAGTCGTCGGTTGGTGTCCCATTCCATTTTATTATTTAGATTTAAGTTAACATCTTCTTATAAACATTATGGCCATAAAACCCCCTGTTTGTCTTTGGATTTTTATCTTTATGATGACTAACCTAGATTTTGACAATTCATAAGTTAGGTAGTAAATTGATTGCAAAACAAAGCAGTAATACACAAAAAATAAAAAGTAGTCATGTTAAAACAAAAAACTTGCTCAGTCCACATTGAATTTAAATCTAAATAAAAATAGAAATCATCTGGCGGAATGAATAATGAAGTATTGCCTCTTCAACACACACGAGAAATGAGGAATGGTATGACAACACCGTGCGAGTGACAGACGTTTGAAAAGTCGGTTAAAGTGAAAGATAATTATGTGCGAACGCTAAACATAAACATAAAAGAAGTTTAGAGACATTATATTGCACTTCATTCACGACAATCCCTACATATCTGACATGTGTTAGGGTAGGTACTGACCTATATTAACCTACTCATAGATAAGACTTGTACACCCTATCAAAACATTTAAAAACACATATTTTATAGCTTTTACACTAACACCGGTACTTTTATCTCCCCTTTCGAAGCTAATCGTCTACCAAACCCCGATTTATCATAAAAATACGAGTACAGGAACTGCCTAATACGACCACAATCCATCAAAATTGACGTACGGAACCACCCCGCTGCCAATATATAGCTTTTATGCACCTCATGTTTGTAATTATGCTTCTAATGTAGGGCACGGATTTGATGAATGATATTTTTGATTAAGTTTAATGTTATGAAGCACGATTGCGTTGTTCCATGTCTGAGGAAGACCTATAAAATACAACACCCTTAAAATAAATTAGTTGCGATTTATCGTCAAAACTTACAGCAAAACAACTCTTGGAATACCCACAATGTTGTTTACTTCATGTTAGATAATGAATTGTGCCAAGTGGTAGATAAATATTTGAAATTATATAATAACCTAGCCCTTTTCCCCCTTGTCATAAATAGAACAAGCATACCGCATCCAACTGACAACATTAAAAAACAACACGCGATCAAAAATAGAACGCACAGCGTTTCGCGCCAAATCGTCTACAGCCAGCCATAGACGTAATAAGGCTGTCCATTCATTATCGGTCGGGCGGTCGCCCAGTTGGTCACGTGACACAGCGACCTTGGCACCCGCGCACCGAAGCGTTTCGCCCACGAGTCTCACATAGCCGCCTAGACGGCGCCTGATGTTTGTTACATTGTAGACAAAAATATAAAAAAACCGTCTCGTCCTAGTGACGACGCGTCCTGGCTGAATGTCTTTGTTTCCTTTGCGTTTTACTTTTTAATGGTTGCTTTTTGAAGTTGTGTGTTCCAGTTTTGAACTGTTTTTTTTTTATGTGAGCTACCATCGTTTATGAAAGTTGTCAATTTCACAATTTCAGTTTTGTTTTGATATTATTGATTCAATATTATTTGGTGCAATTATTAAATCGCTCTGTACCAAAATATTAGTTGGCACTAAAATAATACATAATCAATATTTTAGCTCTCAATATTGATCCGCATCTCTGTTTAAAATGATTCCTTCTCAACTATACGCTTTTCTCAGAAATTAACAACCCAAGCAATAATTTAACAATTTCTGTTTCATTAAGCCCTTTAACATCAACGATTCAACAGTCCTAAAAGTTTTTAATGTTCCGAATAAAAGATAAGGTAGTAAATGACTTTCTAAGTGGCTATTTTAGATGTGATCTCATCAGATAACGTAATGGAAAAGCAAAGGAAATAGATCGCTAGGGTCTGTTACTGCCACAGAATATAGAAGCGTTGCGCCGCGCGCATACTAGTATTAAGCTGAATACTAGTATTAAATATGTCACGACTGTCTTTCTGACCTCCACAACCTAGTCATTTGGTATATCGATATTATCTCTTGGCAAGACTGGCACGGAAGAATTTTGGCAAGTAATAGATGGTCACCGATCCACGGGCCAACCTCATCAAGCGTTGCTTAACTTTGGATATCGACCCGTGCGTTACGGTACTACTTACTATATTTAAATTTAGAATTCAAAATAATTATCACATATTAGAACAACAAACACGAATCAACAAACCAAAAAAATCCATTACAATTATTACAATCTGAAGTAGGTTAATGAAAATCGTGGCTCTGAGCGCACATCTTTTGACATTTTTGTCATTCAAAGCCATCAGTTTCTACACCTCTCGGTGTCGTTGACGCTTGGTTTGTATGGAATCATAGACAATGCCGTCGAGGCTCCTCCGTGCTCTATGGTCACTCCAAACTAAATTGGATTACCTACTACGATTTTCTTGAACATGAAGAAAAAGCGGGGCTGTTTAGAAAACTCTTAAGAGAATCTATTATCATCTAGGATAGTAAAAGTACTATCTACCTACTTTTACCCTGGCTTCGTTGTTGCCCGGGCTTATTTCGGACGAGAAATGAGCCGTGAATTCTGTGTCAAAGTAGGTGTGTGTTAATCCAAAACATAATTTACCTCTTTGCTTAATAATGTAAAGTCACATCGGTTCTGGAGTGACAAACGCTTACCGGAAGACGCAGCGTTGGAAGGACTCCCCCAAGAGTGCCACAGCAACTGGTTCTATGCGTCTCGCACCTGTTTTCGAGCGACTTCCACCAGGTCATCGGTCCATCAGGCCTTTCAACATTGTGTCCATTTTCATAAATACAGAAGGATTCGGCAAGATGTAAATAATGTAAAGTAAGATAGCCAAGTGGTTTAGGGCTCGTTTCATATATGAGGTAGATATTTATATTAGGAGAAACTTTTTCCTATTATAAAGAAAACAAATAAAAAAAAAAGTTTTTCTTTTCGATAAAATACGAACGATCTGTACGAATGTGGAATAAACCATCAGAGAACATTACTCGTATTTACTGGTCTGACCTAACCATAGATTCTCGAAAATCAGGACATGAAGCTTGCCAAGGCTCAACAGCCAAGCAGGCGCCGATCTGACATACTTGAGATTTGTGCCAACTCGACTTTATATCTTTTTCTTTATATCTTTTCCCTTTATCGATTATGGGATACGAAATATCCTGAAGAATTGTTACCCACAAACTATTTTTACGCCTCCTCGGACCCACTACGCCAGTTTGTGTGACAAGGGTCTTGGGTCACAAATGTTTTACCGTTGAAGTTTTACATTGTTTCAGTTAGATTCTATCTCATTTCCTTTTCGTGTGTCAGGAAGAGACAGGAGACTAAGGGTGCGGGAATGTTTATGTTCGTATGTAATGTATGTAAGTTTCTTAGTAAAATTGTAAGTGAAAGTTTCGACAGTTCCTTACTACTATTAGTTTTTGACGTGAAACGTGTTGCTTGCTAAAATAAAATGTAAGGAAATATGGCCTATATTAGCAGCTGCCAGCATCACATTATTACAATCATTTAGAGCATAGAAGCTATTACTCGATAGTGCATACGTCGCCAGCATAACAGCATGCGTGTCGGATGTCATATTGACGGCGCGTGTGTTAATAACATAAGCTACGCCGACAACATGGTGTTGCTGAGCGCGTCTGTCTGCGAGCTTAGGGCACTCGTAGCCACTTGCGAGCAATATGCCGGTTACATTGTCTAGCATATAATGTTAAGAAGAGTGTGGTCATGGTCTTTGGGGCCAGGGGTAAGTACCCAGAA
The DNA here is from genome assembly GCA_950371165.1 of Lacanobia oleracea. NCBI lineage: Eukaryota > Metazoa > Arthropoda > Insecta > Lepidoptera > Noctuidae > Lacanobia > Lacanobia oleracea. The sequence continues at coordinate 15,227,110 of OX493405.1, read as the reverse complement.
GCTGTACCTTCAGTGAGGTTGAACGGTATACCCCTTGAAAGGGTGGATCAATTTAAATATCTGGGTCACTTATTGACCAGTGGCTCCAAAGACGATGAGGATATTGACAGGGAGCGGGGGGCGCTGTGTGTGAGAGCTACATGATTGCCCACAGATTCAGGCGTGCCTCTAAGCAAGTCAAGCGCACTATATTTAGTGCTAACTGCACGTCTTTTTACTCCTGCAGTCTGTGGGCTCATTATACTCAGAAATCATACAGCACCCTTCGAGTTCAATACAATGACGCTTTCAGGGTGCTGATGAGGTTGCCCCGATACTGCAGTGCATCGGGGAAGTTTGCTGAAGCTCACGTTGACTGTTCACACTGTGATGCGGAAGCGGTGCACATCCCTGGTCAGAAGGGTGCGGGCCAGCGCCAACAGCATCCTGTCCATGATAGCGAGCAGGCTAGATTGTGCGTTTGTGAACCACTGAAGGTATCATCTGGGCCTGTCACCTTGCAGCAGTTGTTTTGGTTTTTGTTTTTGTGTTGTTAATATTTTACTAACATAGTTTGTAAGTATATTGTTACTAACACTATGAGTACTGGTACTTGAAATAAATGTTTATTATTTTAAATGGTGTTGTAATCGCAAGCAACTCGATGCATTCCGAACAAAAAATTGCCGTCGCGCGGTGTTTTTATTTATTGATAACTCTGAAAAATGAGAAGCTAGGTAATAACAGCCGTACGGGTCGACCTTTAAGGTTCAGGAATGCTTGCCAAGGTTGGTCTGTGGATGAGTGATCATCTTAAGATACCGAGTTTCCTCCATGCCTCGGAAAGCACGTTAAGCCGTTGGTCCCGGCTGTCATTTATAGATCTTTGGCAGTCGTTACGGATAGTCAGAAACCAGTAAGTATGACTCCAGTCTGTCCATGAAGTACCGTATTACCCAGTTAATGGGTTGTGGTGGTCTGGTAGGCTGCCGCTCCATCCGCTAAATCCGGCTTGACTGGAAGCCGAAACCAATATAGTTGGGAAAAAGGCTAGGCAGATGATGATAACTCTGAAAGACAAACACAGTGCTATTCTGTAAACATCCCACCTTAAAAACTTAGCTGAATTGAACATGAAGTTAGCTTTAAATCCATACAATCACAGTGAAACGACAGTTCAGTCCACCTAAGTATAATGTGAGATGTTTACAGAATTTGACTGCTGGTTGTTGTATCGTCACAAGATGTTTCACGTACTTTACTGTGGCCGCATCCCTGCAGCCCCATAAAACTGTAAAGGCTGTATAGCTTTCTCAGGTTTATGTTGTTCCTTATGTCTAAGGCGATTCACACACTGCACCGCTATATGCTGCGGGGTGCGTGTTCATGAAGTCCAAAACTGCGCGAGAATGCATTTGTGTTGCACTACGCGTGTTTTCAATGCATAGAGACATACATTTAAGCAACGTAAGAACACGCACTCCCGCCCGTAATGCGGTGCAGTGTGTGAGTCGCCTAATGCTCTTATATATAAGCAACAAAGCTTGGTGATGAAAAGACGGTATTAAAAAGTTAAAGTAGAAAACTTACTGGCTTCATTACGCTCTAGCACGTAAACAAAAGCTTGGATAGCTGAATTAAACTCGGTACATTCAGGAATACCTCAGTAGTTAGGTCGCAAATATTCCTGCGGAGTTTAATGACTTCGGTTTGATGCTTAAATGAGGCTATGTATTATTGACATTTATATATCTATTGGTTTAGTCATCATCGTTATCTACAGCCCGACCGATTAGTTTGTAGCTGTCCGGAAACTGACTTACTGCATATAAAACTGACTTCTTTATGCATATCTTCTACTACATTGCGATTCAAAGAACTAAAAAATAGGTTATTTCGAAGAAGTGCAAATCTGCGGACGGCAAGCGTTCGGTGACTCCCCGTCAGATCAGAGCCAGGCCCGGGTCGATGACGCGTTATGTTCCACGCGCGAGAGTGACATCTCTCGCGCACAGTCGACGGGGCCCGTTAGGGCCAGTGCCTGCCAAATTTGCGGAATTCAACCGAAAGAATCACCGCGACCCTGGAACGCAAAGGGCATTAGGAGGAACACGGTCGGGTTTTAGTCAGTAAGAGTCTGACACTACCTTCTGCTCCGCCTAGAGCGGGAGGAGTCATTGAATGCTTTCCAGAAACAGCCATTAATAGACTGGATGTTAAGTAAGTTACAAGTTACAAGTTACAAGCACACTGCACAGCAGGTGAGATAGCTAAATTCCAATGTAGATCAGCCTACCCCTTTAAAAATTACAGGCGTGTTGTTTTATTCTCAAATTAACGACCTAATAACAATCATAAACCGCTTATAAAATGTTCATCAACAAAAATATAAGGGTGTTAATTTTACAAGAGCGTATATATCAAGATAATAAGATGCGATAATTAAGCTAAAATTGGCGTGAATTATGAAGCCTCTCATAAAGTATCGGGATTACTTTAATATTCTCACATTAATTATGTACGAAACTCGTAGGAGTAAACTTTTATGTTTGGTTTAAAATGTTGTTTGAAAGCGGTTTCATGTCGGGAAAAGTGTTCAACAATTGTTTTCTTTTTAGCAACACGCGGTGAACACGATATAGCGCCCCCAGGCAGGAGATCCGTGAAACTCGACAATCGTCTACGATACTAACACTGTTCTACGCATACCTATACGTAGGAAAAGATGTAGGATGACACATTGAAAATCCCTGACGCAGTCTGTGTTTCCTGATAGCTACAACCTGGGCCAAGTCTTTAAGTCAAGAGGCGTACTACATCTTTGACCACATCATCGCTTACCAACAGGTGAGTTGAGTTTATCAATTGTAAAAAAAGGAAAATTTAAATGTAAACGTGTTGTCTCATTGTCATGTTGGACCTGTTTGGGGAAGCCTTAGTTTAAACCGAAAAATCGGTTATGGTTCCTGTACTAATATTGGAGTCAGTTTTAACCAAATAACTACTACGTATCTCTTAAAATAAGTCATCATCATCATCCGTCTAGCCTTTTCCCAACTATATGGGGTCGGCTTCCAGTCAAACCGTATTTAGCTAAATACGAATATTTTACGCGGAGCGGCTGCCTACCAGACCTCCACAACCCAGTAACTGGGTAATACGGTACTTCATAGCAAGACTGGAGTCAGATTAACTGGCTTCTGACTATCCGTAACGACTGCCAAAGATCTACAAATGACAGCCGAAACCAACGGCTTAACGTGATTTCCGAGGCACGAAGGAAACTCGCTATGTTAAGATGGTCACCCATCCACAGACCAACCTTGGCAAGCGTTGCTTAACCTTAAAGATCGACCCGTGCGGCTTTTATTATCTAGCCGCGAGCTCCTCAATAAGTATCTCTTAAAATAAGTAATATCTCTAAAAAGAACTAATTTTATTTTAAAACTAAAATCCAATTAATTCGCATGTTGCGCTTTTCATAATGAAATTTTCAAAAGTGTTCCACCGGAACGTCAAAGAGAGATGCCGCAAAATTCATAAAATTAAATTATTTAATCCAGCAGCAGATTTTACAAACAAGTAACATGGTTTCAGAAAGTAATTAATGATGCGTTGTCCTTATTTTGAAATTCATCATAAATATTAATATTTCAAAGTTAAAATATAGTAAAAAGTTTATATTATCTGCAGCGACAGAGTATTTCCGCAGTGGAAGGCTTAGAGGAAATCATCTCCAAGATACATTGCTGGAGAAAATCGTCGAGTTTGCATAAACCCTAATAGCCAATATCCTATTTCATTTTCTGTAGGAAGTCGGAGAATATACTTTCTAGTAATAGGAATAGGGACTATACTTGACTTTATCGCAGTTGTTTTATAAATTTTAGTCCTTTGTTTTTAAATGAATAAATCTATACTTCTCAAGTCTATACTAATATTGTCAATGCAAAAGTCTGAATAGATGATTATTTGTTACTCAATCCCACCAGAACGACTAAACGGACTTTGATGAAATTTGGCACAGAGGAAGAGTATAGGCTAGAATAATGCATAAAGTAATTTGTATCCCGAGAATACGTTCCCTTGGGATAATTTCCGACATTCACGTGGGTGGCGCCGCGGTTGGCAGCTAGTAATAAATAAGTAGCTCACATGTCAATAACTTGCAAACAGCAAGCATGCTGTAGCAACACATACTCATTACGTATTACACGCACATGAATATTATTAACATAGTATTTATTACACACGTAAACATAATGTTTACAATACCGATTATTTTTCATAATAACATGACATCATATTTGTGTTGGAATACCGATGGTTCAACGTCGGAAATAATGGACTAAGGCCAAAGTTGAGTTGTGACAAAATTTCTGAAATGCAATGCTCGCCGCACCCCGCACGCCGCTCCCCGTTACCGTCTTGTCAGTCAGGATCTTAGGCAAGTTCTAGTTTTCTGTGGTCAGGACCTGTACCCCTATTCTGTAACAACATTTTCGTGTCTCGACAGCGGAATCCGAGGTGAGTATCAAATTACGTCAAACGTAAGACTTTTATGTTGTGTGCAATAAAGCTCACTTTGTGAGGTCCGTCACTCAGGTGAAGCTCGATATCGAAATGGTTATTTACATAATAGACTACCTGCTCTTGGCGCGAAACACATGATGACAATGACGTTACGCTTGAGAAGTTTGTAAAAAAATAATAACTGATCTATGACTATCTCCACTCCGAAAGTAAATATGTTTTGGGAATGGTGATTATCTTGGTGGCAGGAATACTACTGAAGATTTTCATTCCATCACCGTACCAACTCCAGTAAGGAATCATTATCGTAGCAAGGTAGGATCAAACCATTATTCCTGAAATGCCATTGTTAATTTTGAAATGCCTATTAACCAACCAGAAATAGTTATAGTAGGTAAGCTTTCTTCATACAAATTCTCTTCCTCTATTTCATTTTAAACGAGGTTTTTTTTTACATTTTCCGAGTTTAATAAACGTGCATGTGTTAATTTACTCTATAAAAAGCGTTTTATTCTAAGAAGACCATAGTAGGATTTTCAGTCGTATTATGGTTACAGAACAAAAAGGCCGTACATACACACCTCGTTCAGTAACCTCAATGTACTCTGCTAGGGACAAAAGCTGTGTACCATTGCAGCCAACTGACGAAAAATGCGGGACAATCGTATTGTTCTGCGTATTTTGTGTGCACCATAACAATTTGGTACACTGTCTGTTTTTCACAATCCCGTATTGCGCGTTTTTAACCGACTTCAAAAAAAAAGAGGTTCTCAGTTCGACCCTTATGTTTGTATGTATATATGTATGTTTGTCCGCGATTATCTCGAGTTTTTAACGCACCATTTTTACCTGCATTGGTATAAAAATACAGCTTTTATATTTAATGACTGAGGAAACATTGGCACAAAAGGAGGCCTTGAACGTGACCAGAAACACGCATTTTAAGTCATTTTATGTCTTAGTATTAAGCTGCGTTTGTTGTTAGAAAAGCGATGACAAAAGAGCACGAAGAAAAGAGTTCTTAGCTCTTAAGTCGTTTCATATTCATCGTCCACAACCCAACTTTACCTATAGCTGTGCATAAACATCTAATTTCGTGGGTTAATCCCCACGCTCTTATGCTACCAACATCCAGGTTCTACCCGCGCTGGTAACTATGTTGTGTAACCATCTGGACTTCTCATAAGCGTAGACGTAGTTTATTAATCATACTTTTTACGCGACTGCCAAAGAAGTGTGTGGTAAAATATTACAAATCAAAAATAGAGGCGCATCCCGAGCGTCCAGTTTACGCGGGAGAGAGAGGACTGCGCGTAGTAAAACGCGGAGATTATGTTAGCAACCATGCGCGCTATGCGTTGCCAACATAACTGCGCTGTGTTCGCAACTTTTAAGTCGTTCGTTTTGAAACGTTGCGCGCCACAAGTGATATTATGAGGTTGTACTTACCGAAGGGCGGCTCGAACCTGCAGTCCAGAAGCAAGGCATTACCAGTGGGGCCAGTGGTGCCGACGACAGCGCCACCTCGCATCATCACCTGCGCCTCTAGTTCCACCCACCGCCCCCCACCGTCCGACTGGAAGAAAATTGAAGAGTTAGTACACATACTGATATAAACTGGCGCCAATTGCAACAAGGCGACATGAACTATAAAACGCCACCTACTATACTCGTATATGACTATAACATACCCATTCTGGGGGACTTTTTCCTCAATTCAAAAGGTTAAGTATCGTCATCAATAGGTTTCATCATTTACCCTGCCATTTTTCAAAATATATCGTCATCATCTGCCATCTTTCAATTTATCCGGGTGCAGCTGAATGTAATTATTTTACATGGAGCGACACGCAATTTGACCTATGTAGATATGTCGAGAAACATATGTTTCTTTGACCTTTTTTCTCTAGCAACAGAAAAGAAAGAAAAAAATATTTACTAACACAGAACAGCAGAACTGTCATTGATACAAATCATAAAATTAAACGAAAATTCTTAACGATAGTATTATATTAGCAGTAGGTACCTACATAAACTATGTTAGTAGAAACAAATAATAGAATTAAAATTTAACCGAAAAGAGAGAAAATGAACAGATCACAAACGAGGCAGACGCACATCCTGCCTGTGGCAACATACGCGGCACTGATTTTCAGTAGTCTCTCAATCATTACTGGATTTAAGGAAGAAATTTTCCAGTCATAATTTAAGTCGCTGCACATTGCTAATGGTTTCGCTATGTCGCAAAATCTTGCCTTCGCTTTGGACGCTCTAGTAGTAGTAGAAATGCAACTGCACAATCTGGAAATATAGAACATGGTGACATGGTGGTAATCTCTTCACTATTAGCCGTAAACAAAGGGTCCAAGTGTACCAAAACGTTTAACAAAGGAATCTCCCTTACACTCCATGAATACCCAACTTTACGATAATTCCCTCTCATTCTAACATACTAATTATCTCTAAAGAGTAAATGAGTAAAGAAATGCAAATGCAAGCTCTCCCGGAGGATGGATATTGTGCTTTTAAGCTACCCCTGGTAATACGAATGTAAGGAAGGATACGCAGCGAATTGAGATACCTGCTTTCAAAATGAGGATTTTCATTAAACGTTTAACGTAGTAAGGTCAAAAGCTTTAGTTTCGTATTGGGAATTTTGAGTTTTCCGGAAGAAAATTACTTCATAATAATAATTATTACTGAAAACAGGCGGATCAACACTGTTAATGCATTATTCTACTCAAAATTTATTTTGATTAGCCCTGCTATATAAATATGTTCGCTACAATACCAGAAACCCTTTTTCATATGTTTTCAAACATAAAACCATTCATAGGTACACACTAACTACGAGTTGTATGATCAAAGGCGAAATTTTTTGAATGTTCTTATTTGTATGAGATAATCTCTGGGAGTAAAGATTCGATTACGAAATTCCAAATCCGTTGGAAAAGATCACAGTTGCAATACCGCGGAAAAAATAATAATCTATAACTTCTTCTATACTAATATTATAAAGAGGTAAAGTTTGTGAGTTTGTGAGGTTGCAGGGAGTAATCTCTGGACCTACTGAACCGATATTGAAAATTATTTTACCAATAGAAAGCCACGTTATCTGTGAGTGTTATAGGCTTATTAACCTGAAAATAACGCCCAACAAAGTGGGCACGGGTCAGCTAATGTTATTATAAGTTTATCTTATCAGTTTAATCATCATCTGTCACGCCTTTTCCCAAATACTACTCTGTCAAGAAAGTACCGGGACAAGATCAATAATACACAAAATGTCTGTTATTCATCCAAATTTATTTTATCACCTTCAAAGTATGCTCCTTTAGAAACGATACACTTGCGCCAACGAATAATCCAATCATCAAAACATTTTTTAAACGCTGCTTCCGGAATTGAGTTCAGTTCTCGCCGCGAATTCTCCTTTATGTCTTCTATCGATTGAAAACGGGTGCCACGAAGTGGTAATTTGAGTTTAGGAAAAAGAAAAAAGTCAGCAGGAGCCATATCTGGTGAATATGGTGGTTGCTGGATGGTATTTGTTGAGTGTTTGGTTAAAAATTCGTTCACAATGATAGCCTTGTGCGAAGGCGCATTGTCGTGGTGCAAAATCCAAGAATTTTCTTTCCACAAATCTGGCCTTTTTCGTCGAATTTGCACTCTTAAACGCCGCATAACGCTCAAATAATATTCTTTATTTACCGTTAGACCTTCCGGTAAGAATTCAGAGTGCACAACACCGCGATAGTCAAAGAAAACAGTCAACATGACTTTGACTTTTGATCGACTTTAGCGTGGTTTTTTCGGTTTCGGTTCAGTTGGAAGGCGCCACTCCGAAGCTTGTTGACTAGTTTGCATGTCAAACTCGTAAACCCACGTCTCGTCACCAGTAACAATGCGTTTCATGAATGTTGGGTCCGAACTGACTCGTTCTAGCATGTCCTCAGCGACTTTCATGCGATTGAGTTTTTGGAGAAAATTCAGATCTTTTGGGACTAGCCGAGCAGCAACATGTTTCATACCCAAATGATTAGTTAAAATGGTACGGATCGACTCGTGAGATACAGAAAGTTCGGCGGCTATCTCTCTCAGAGTTGAATGGGGATTTTCAGTCACTATTTCCTTCACTTTTGCGATGTTAACTTCAGTTGCAGACGTTGACGGCCTACCAGAGCGAGGCAAATCTTCCATTACATCTCGACCGCTTTTGAACGCTTTGAACCACTCATAAGCACGAGTTTTTTGATAAAGTCGATTCACCGTAAGCCTTCTGTAACATTTTCAGTGACTCCGAACACGAAATTCCATTGGCGATGCAAAATTTAAGACAAACTCTTTGTTCGATATTTTTGTCCATTATGAAATTCGCAATACACACTTTATATGATATTACTAAAACCAGCACTGTATTTAATATAAATAACAGATGCAACTCAAACTCCGCGCCAAAATGGAAAACAGTTGTGCCAATCTAACAATTACAAAAAAACAAAAATTTGAATTTGGAACCAGAAACAAATCATCATCAACATTCCCGATACTTTTTTGACTGAATGTATATTGGGGTCGGTTTCCAGTCAAACTGGATAATTACTTATAACTAGTAATTAATTATAAGTTTAATATAAGTAGCAATATTATTCAAGCGCCATCGCATCACAAGACCGTGTATTCTATACTAGAGACCCGCCCCGGCTTCCCACGGGTGCAAATTATATACTAAAGCCTTCCTTGAGAATCACTCTACCTACTAAAACACCAGCATCAAAATCCGTTGCGTACGAGTAGTTGTAAAATCTAAGCATACATAGGGACAGACAGACAGCAAAAGCGACTTTGTTTTATGCTATGTAGTGTTAACAGGGGTGGCCAACATGATTAGACCCAAGATCGACATTTTACTGACGAAACCCTATGCGATCTACTAATTTCATAGGTACTTCTTAAAATTACAAATGAAACATTTTCATTTTACTAACATAACCTATTTAGTATTTAAATAGTTGTGTCTGTTATTCGTACCTATTTATATTTTTGCCTTGTCGCGATCGGCTGGACTAATAGTTGCGATCGACCAGTCGAACGCAATTGACCAGTCGATCGCCATCGACCGGTTGGCCATCCCTGCTATATAATGTACTTTAGTTTTAATACCAAGGGAAAATACTTCCAAGATAAACTGCTACCCTCGTTGCAAGTTTCAACCAAATCCGATCAGCTTCAATAGTTAAGACGTGAAAAGGTTACAAATAAACATACTCACTTTCGCATTAACAATATTTGCGCGAAGACACTTAGATAACCACATGCGTAGACACACAGATATACATTTTCCATTTACTTATCAATAAAAGAAAAGAGTACAGTATCATTCGTATTAAACAGAAACCAAAAATCACTAAGGTTTAAACTTGTGCTCGTCTCTCAATATGTTTAAGTATGTGCTTATACGTTAACCTATATAAGAAACTCTACGAGCAAAATACGTACTATCGTAACAGCAAGAGAGATAACAATTAAAAAATAAAGTATACAATAATAAAAAATATTGTCAATAATAATTAATAACATCTTTAAAACATAATAATAATCATAACCCCTATTTTTGTTCAGTTAAAAACACAAAGCACTAAACTCAACAAAAAATAAAACTCAGCATTCACCGCACGATCCGTCCGCACTATTCGCAAATGAAGTGAATAACTAGCAAAGTACCGCAATCAATCAGTAACAGGCTCATTAACATGAATACTGAACTCATTAATATTTCAGAGGTAATCTGATCAATAGCCGGCTGATGGCTGGGTGGCTAACAATTCCGTATTGACTAGCTCGCATAAGTCGTGGACTTTTTGTGGTGGGTACTTTTTAATTTTCGATGTATTGGACTGTCGCTAGTTAGGGTTCCGTACCCGAAGGGTAACCAACGGAACCCTATTATTAAGCCTCCGCTGTCCGTCCGTCCGTTTGACTGTCAGCGGGCTGTATCTCAAGAACCGTAATAGGTAGAGAGTTGAAATTTTCACAGATTGTGTATTTCTATTGCCGCTATAACAAAAAATAATAAAAATTAAGTCCAACTCGCACTTAGCCGGTTTTTTTTTACCCGACAATCTTAGAAGGAGAGTAATGGGTAGTGGTTTTTAGTGGAAGTTAAAGAATAGAGAGTACGAAAGTGGATTGTGGCTTCACTTAAATGTATGTAGTATAACTACAAAATAAACTCATAAAAACACCGAAGATTTTAGAAGACGATAAAGATTAATTTGACATACTTTCCAAAAATAATAATTAGAACTCAAAAACCATTACAGATGCATAAATGTACTAATAATAAAATGTACTACCTTCTGGACATGGCTCGCATTGTCAGGAGGTTCCCTTCTCTGGAGCCCTGACCGCCGGTAGCTTGGACCCTGTTCCCGATATCGGTGGGCTACTATTTTTTTATATATATATATATATATATTTTTTTATATTTATATTGTATACAAATGTTTAAAAATATATAAAAAGTAAAGAAAATAAATAAAGGAAATGTACTACTAGTATTCAGTTGCTTAGTGCCTGCCGGGGTGCGGGATCCGTTCGAAAGAGGCACCGTACCCTGGAACGCAAAGGGCAGTTAGAGGAACACGGATGGGTTTTAGTCAGTAAGAGTTTGACAATCCCTTCCGCAGTCATTTGATGATTTCCCATCCTTAAAAAAAAAAGTATTTTCTTACAAATTATTTTTTTCACATCAGTATGTAGCCACTTACACATTTCTGTCATTCGCCTATTCGTCCTGAATTGTGCATATTTCCAGATTTTTGACTGGATGGATTGAAAAGAAGGTAAGGCTTTTTTTGCGAGAGCCCTGTGTTAGGAAATAGAACATCATCGATCCTTGGGTCGATGATGTCCTATTTGCCAGACATTCTAGCGGCGAACCTGGGCCCGCGATATTTCCAGATTGACCACTATAATAATAATCATCTTTATTTTTATTGTACTTTGTGTCCAGGAAGAACCAACGCATCTCAACTAATATTATAAATGCGAAAGTTTGTTTTTAACGCTTTCACGCCTAAATTGCAGAACCTAAACCGACTTACATCGTGATCTTCTACATTCCAGTAATAAAATCGATTCATAATTTATCGTTCGGCTATCTACGAAGGGATATTAGGTGAAGATCAATCTGCAAGTTTATCTGACACCTACCATAGTCCACTATAAGGTAAACTAGAACAACGTAAACAGATTTTTAGTCAGAATTTAACACCTTAAATTGTATCTATATTTTTTGTCGACGCGCTTAAAAGAAAAGCAGCAGATTATCTGAACGGTAATTGAATGAGAAGCTGGATGTAAACAAATTCTCACGGGTCATTCAACATCCGACTTTTTACAACCACTTTTAATATTAAAACCGGTTTAAACCCGCAGCTTGTTACTCAGTATTCATTAAAAATCGCGTCCGGTAAGCGGTTACCGTGTTAACAAAAGCGGAGCCGTGTCTACGTCGCAGAAAATGCCGCTTACAGCCTTTATGTATGTAAATTCTATACAATTTGCGTACCACAGTAAGTGGATACCCCATATATCGGGCTTAACAATGATTTCCATGAAAATTAACAGCCATTGTTCAGTAAAACCTTGCTAAACGGGAGTTTCCATGCTCCGTACGTTTTTAATTACCGCGTTCCGTTTTTAAAACGATCGTTTTGATGTAAGGACTGTTGAAACAAGGGACTCGTATTGATTTCAGTCTATATATTCTTGACCTCCTTAATTAGACGGCAATTGATAGCGTCATTAATTAGTTTCGATTGTTTACTAAGTAATTACTCTTTTATAAGATTTTCGTCTTCTGTATAATTATGAAACAGAAATAGAACACCTATGTTATTCCTCCGTGCCTCCTTTGTCGAGTGGTTTAGGCGTTTGCCTTGTGACCCGGTGGTCGTGGGTTCGATTTTCGTGAGAAGAGCATACTTTGTAAAGTTGTTTTCCAGTTTGGCTAAGACATTGCAGGCTTGAATCGCCTGATTTGTTTGATAAAAAGATGATTCCGTGCTTTGGAAGGCACGTATAAGCCGGTGGCGGTGGTCACGGCCGCCATTTTGGCGGTCGTCAAATAAACCATGTCAGAGGCCCTTGAGGCGGCTTAGAAACTCTGACACTAGGGTGTGTGAGGTCACCTTCCGCTTGATGTAGGTACTCACCGAATACGGTTGTTTCGGGAGATACCTGTTTTGGATTCAGCGGGAGGATACGCCCGATTATCAACACTGTGAGGATTGCCCGAAGGACACGGTGGAGCATATAGTGGAGGTCTGCCCTACTTGGGCGGAGCACCGCCGTATCCTCGTCGAGGCGATCGGCGGCGGCGACCTCTGACATCCGGCTCTGGTTCAATCCATGGTCCGGAGCGAGGAGCGATGGGAAGCGATCACCTTTTTCTAGGAAGCAGTAATGCTAGCAAAGGAGGAGGCCGATCGCGTGAGAGAGAGAGAAACCTAACGCCCCAGCTGCCGCAACAGAAGAAGACGCCCCGGGCATCGGGAGTCGCAGGGCGATTCCTGGCCACCGTAGGCGCGGGCATGCGGTCGAGCAATGGGTGGCTCGCCGTCTGATCAGAACCAGGCACGGGGCGACGGCGCGCTGTATTCCACGCGTGCCTCAAAGAGCTGTCAGCAAAAAAAACGGCGCCCGCTCGGGCCAGTGCCTGCCGCGGTTGCAGAATCTGTTCGAAAGAGCCGCCGAGGCCCTGGAACGCAAAGAGCTTTAGGAGGATCACGGATGTGTTTTAGTCAGTAAGAGTCTGACACTCCCTTTTGCTTCACCCAGGGCGGGAGGAGTCATTTGATGATTTCCCATCCTTAAACAAAAAAAAAGGGTGTGTGGGGTCGTTAGACCTTACTGCCCACACGAGAAGAAGAAGATTGAAAAAGTCAATTATATTTTGTGGTAAAAAAATTCACCACAAAATATAATTGACTCCAAATGTTTCTCATCTTTGCAATTGCCGTCCATGTCACAAACTCTTCAGTGTAAAAATGGCCTGCCCATATCATAACAAAACAATGGTTAAGCGTAACTGGGAATCTCTAAAACCCTACGCTTTAAAGTGTAGCACAATTTTGAACGCGTTTCAAACATACGATACGTTTTAACAATCAAGATTTTACCTAGTACAATTCTAATTTATATAGACAGTTTAACATAATGTTCGAAGTGTAGGTAATTTCTTTACCTTAAACCTGGCTCCCAAATGGTTAAACTTCCTTATGAGATAACATTATCAGGATTATGTGAAAGTTTCAAGCACAAGACGGTTCTATGGTTCAAATAGCTATATACTGATTCAAACATAATACTAACTAATATATTCCATGTACCTAATAATACATTGTTTTATAAAATATTTAAATGTAAATGCGAGTTTGTTAATTTATTATACATTCACGCCTAAATCACAAACTTGTTTTTATGAATATTGGTGCAGAGATAAATGGGACCTTGTAGCAGTACTTTTTTGTGGAAATCTATATAAAAGCGACGTAAGCCGCAGGCAGAAGCTAGTTTTAAGACCTAATCAATATACTTAAAACTCTTTGGTTACTGGTGACTGACTGAGTGACTGACAGACAACACACAGCCGAAACTACTGGTCGTAGAAAGCTGAAATTTGACATGTAGGTTCCTTGTGGAGTGTAAGGGAGCACTAAGAGAGGATTTTCCGAAATTCTTAAAAAAATGGGGAAAAAACTGTATAATGTGTGTACGAAGTACGAAGTACTGCTCTCATCTTTGGGACGGATCTGCCAGATACCAGCTTGATGCCCTTGAGTCAATTGAGAAACGAGCCAAGAGGATCATTGGCAATGAGAAGCTCGTCGCGACGAAGCTCCAAAGTCTTGAGCATCGATGACGAGTTGCTAGCTTGTCGGTTTTCTACCGGTTGCTTTTGGGGAATGTGCGACGGAATTGGATAATTTAATTCCGCCAAGCCCGTTCCATCATCGGACCACAAGACGAACGGCGATGCGCCACCGGTACATGGTGGACATCCCACCCATACGCACAAAACGGTTTGGGAACACATTCATAATGCGTACAGCTAAGGAGTGGATTGCCCTGGTCTGTGTTTCCTGATAGCTACAACCTGGGAGTCTTTAAATCAAGAGTGAATAGGTTACTTCTAGGCAAGCGTGCTCCATCTTCGACCACATCATCGCTTACCATCAGGTGAGATGGTGGTCAAGCGCGTGCCTATCAATAGTTAAAAAAAGTCGTGGGCGAAAGCTAATCTACTATATTAACTAAACTATATTTACCATCGACACGCTAAGAAAAAAAAAACAAATGAGAATTACAATAGAAACGAATACAAACTCTAACAAAGAAAAAGACCCAACATATCAACTCCGACATTCTCATTAACCAGACCTCATTACAAACATTACAAGCAATCACAATCAATACCAAAGAATTGGCTCTCTAACTTTCTCAAGAATTCAAGACATTCTACCGCCAAGAGACCGTTTTCTGGGCTAAAAATACTTATTGATTTTCACTGAGTAGAAGGCAGTGAGCCACGTTAGTACGCTTATTATATTTTACGGTACTTATTACACACACGGTGAATGTAATAAGCCATTTACATGCTTTTCTCTTGTTTTTAGGTATGTGAAAAACAAAAGACCGTGAGGCTGCCTGAAAAAATCTGTAACCAAGACTATGACTTTCGATCAGCTTTAAATATTGTCAAAAAGTTCACAACGTGTGAGGTTGACATGAGCTACCGAAATGTCACGTGATCAGTCTGTTTAGGGTTCCGAACATCCGTAAGAATCGGAACCCTTTTAGGATCACTCGGTGTCTGTCTGTCCGTCTGTCACAGCCCGTTTTCTTCGGATCTACTGGACCGATTCTGTTGAAATTTGGTACACATATGGTCTTCTGCGACTCAAACACGGACCCGCTAAATAAAAAATAATATGGAGGTTGCTTTTGGGGGTCAAGCCCGAAAATGTAAAAAAAAAATCAAAGTGTATCGTGTGACATCTATACTAATCCATACTAGTCTATATTAATATATAAAGCTGAAGAGTTTGTTTGTTTGTTTACTTGAACGCGCTAATCTCAGGAACTACTGATCCGATTTGAAAAAATATTTCAGTGTTAGATAGCCCATTTATCGAGGAAGGCTATAGGCTAAATATCAACACGCTAAGACCAATAGGAGCGGAGCAGTAACGAAAATTGTGACGCAAACGAAGTTGCGTGGGTCAACTATATCGAATAAAAGGGCTTACTGTTTGGGTTTTAATTACATTTTTATTATAATTTTAAAATAAAAAGTTTTGAAATTATTCAAGAAATTAGACCAAAAATGAACCCCCCCCCCACCAATTATCTAAACAATACAGCCCAAAATTTTGAAAAAAAGGGAAAAATATATAATAGTTCTTTACCTACAGATTACAGGAAACCTATAAGCAGTCTATAGTGTTAAAATAACATGTTACAAAAATGAAATTGGTTCGTAACCCTTTGAGTGGGAGTCCGATTCGCACTTTGCCAGTTTTTATGGATGGGAAATAATATAAAATGACTCCTCCTTCTCTCCTCCCTTTCTCTTCCCGTTCGAATTTGGAACGCGGCAATTTTAAAATACATACTTCAACACTTCTTTCAGTGTTAGATAGCCCATTTATCGAGGAAGGCTATAGGCTAAATATCAACACGCTAAGACCAATAGGAGCGGAGCAGTAACAAAAATTGTGACGCAAACGAAGTTGCGTGGGTCAACTATATCGAATAAAAGGGCTTACTGTTTGGGTTTTAATTACATTTTTATTATAATTTTAAAATAAAAAGTTTTGAAATTATTCAAGAAATTAGACCAAAAATGAACCCCCCCCCCCCACCAATTATCTAAACAATACAGCCAAAATTTTGAAAAAAAGGGAAAAATATATAATAGTTCTTTACCTACAGATTACAGGAAACCTATAAGCAGTCTATAGTGTTAAAATAACATGTTACAAAAATGAAATTGGTTCGTAACCCTTTGAGTGGGAGTCCGATTCGCACTTTGCCAGTTTTTATGGATGGGAAATAATATAAAATGACTCCTCCTTCTCTCCTCCCTTTCTCTTCCCGTTCGAATTTGGAACGCGGCAATTTTAAAATACATACTTCAACACTTATCTTTCTTTCAACTTGATATTATTAAAAACAAACCCTTCCGACCAGGACAAATGTTTGTGTGATGAGCATGATCATTTGTTCTGTGTCTGGGTGTAGTTTATCTATAATATGTATGTATTTAGAAATATATAAGTATGTTTATCAGTTGTCTAGTACCCATAACACAAGCTCTGCTTAGCTTGGGACTAGATGGCGTTGTGTGATAGTTGTGTGGAATATTATTATTATTATATTATATTATATTATATTTAACATATTACCCCTTTATAAAACGACCTTATTCTATTCCAAATATACTCATAGGTATAATGCAATACACCCAGGATTGCACAACGAAGCCCCGTTTACATTTAAGGAAGCATTTAAAGGGATTGCCCGTTTCAAGGCTGTCCAACTGTCTCAGATGGTAGGGGAAGAATAAAGCACTATATATAGATCTCTTGAATGCTCTTTTAGCGAGGAAATCCTATTAACTGTCTTTTTTATATTAGTTTTTTTCAAAAAGCATTATACTTCAGTGCTGTCGAACTTTTGTGTTACGATAAATGTTTCACTTAACGTTTTAAGATGATATAGTTACATAGCTTTAGCAGTTTACCGATATAATATAATATGTTTGGACATATTTTGAGTGTTAAGAAGAAGCGCCAGTTTTGGTTATATTACTTTCATATACATACATAATTTCAGTCATAAGATGTCCACTTCTGAACATAGACCTCTCCTAAGCGTTGCTAATACACCTGGTCCAGTATGTCTCGCATCTATCAGATTTTGATTTACATTTTTCACCAAACTGTTCCTTTAACAAATGGATATTCATCGCGTAACAAAAATCTCTAACAAATAGTTGTTCAATTTTATAACGAGCACCTTGAAATGAGAACAATAAAAAAAGAAATTCGGATTTTAGCAGCAAAATACAAAGACCGGTTAATCTATTATCCTAACGAACTTGCTCGCCAACTCACTATAGATCAGTATGTGAGACGACTAAAACATCATCATATCCTAGAGCTAGAGGACCAGCAGTAGCTCTGGACAGCAGACGAGTAGATGGCTCCAATGGGAAGCCACTCCACATGACAGCACCGCAAACAGAGTTGCTCATAGTGTTAGGACTGATTGCAAAAACACATAGAGAGAAAAAAATATATAAATATATAATTGAACAACTATTTGTAACGACCACCCGTTTAAAAATGATTACTAGTTCATGCACTTCTAATGGTATTTCTGAAGAAGAGATGATGGGTAATAAACCATATTGCAAACTATTTAAAGACATGCTCCATAGTAATATCTCACGTTTATTAGAGCATAAACTCTGATAGGTTTCTTGTTTACAACCAATATACAACCATGTATCTAATGCTCCTAACTCAGTTTACTTCAGTAACTTATGTAGGAGTATAAACTACTTGCACTCGATTTTACAGCCCGTAAACTTTCAGTACTGAACAGTGAACACAAACCTAATAATCGGTATTAGGAACAGTTTAAGAGCAAATTGTCTTGATCACCGTACTTGGTAATAGGACTTTGTTTTGCGGGCATGATTACGCTGATAGCACCATATTCGCCATCATCGCTCCCTTTTTGTGAGCGAAAAACATGTTTGCAAAGTGCAATTTAAAAACGATGTAATCTCGTAGTTTAAGTGCACATATTTTATACAACTAGCTTTGTTCCGCAGATTCCTTTCCCTTGGTATAACTGAATACGACTTAAAGAAACTGTATTTTTTTTTTCAGAATTAAAGCAGCTATTTAAAATGCAACTTTTTTTTTATATTAAAGTTTCACAATTATAACATCTCTAACTTTTGCTAGAGATGTTACAATTGTGAAACTAACTCTGTCTGTATCTCTTTTTTTTACTGAAACCTAGAACACGACATACTCGTCGGATACATTTAATACCGGGAGTTTTATGTGGACGAAGCTGCTAGCAGAACCTATTTTCTTTCCATATAAATATAAAACATAAAAGGAAACAGGAAGCTCAAGAGAATCGATATTCCACAACAATTCCTTCAGTTTCCCGCTGCCACTGCAACTTATAATAATTTCACGCCCCATAACTCTACAGAGCATGTTTTCTATCTCTTTCTTTCTTACCTCGTTATATGCGACGGAAGTGAGAGGCAGGTAGTGGTAGCCCAGCGCTTTGTCCCAGATGACGCCTTTGTTCCACACTTCTACTAGGAGACCCAGGTTGATGTCATTGATTTCACTGTTGGACAAAAATGTTATTATTAATATTAACTACTTGAAGAAGTCTAAACACAATCTTTTTGAAATTGTATATCACAATGTGATGAATCTCTTTCATTTGGCAACAGGGCGAGAAGTCGCGACATATTTACCGATCGCCTACCGACCGAATTCGGTAAGGCCTGGGTGGCCTTACCGAGTCAATCTCGAACGCGATCCACGATCAAAGTCAATGACCTGATTCGTAGGTCGCGTTCGAAATTGTTTGGTATAGGCACCAAATCTAAATAAAAAAATCTAATGAAACAACATTTTGGCTGAACGTTAAAGTAATTTGTCTCCTTCCATTCAGTCACAAAAAGGTATAAAATCTTCTGGATAAAACCAGCCATTTAACACTTATTTTACAAATGTTTGATCTAAATAAATAAGTAGTTTTATGCTTTTTTCTTCTCTTTAAAACCAAGACATCATTCCAAATCAACTAAATCAACTTGGCCTGACCCTCAGTAGTGTTTGATAAAAAAATGTTCGTTTTATTTCAAAACAATCATAAATCGTTTTTTTTTTACTATTGATAGGCACGCATTTAACCACTACCTCACCTGTTGGTAAGCGATGATCAACATTGCCTACCGGAATATCTTTATTCAATGTTGATCATCGCTGCTCCACGGTAAAAATACAGTCTCAGACATAATATCGGTGCAAACGGATGTGAAAAGCAGTTCGGAAGTGAATTTGACCTCATTAGTCGACCGACGACACTGCGGGAACTCTTTTTAGCATGCTATTTTCATTTTATTTAACTTTTTGGAATAGGTTACTTCTAGGCAAGCGTGCTTCATCTTCGACCGCATCATCGCTTACCATCAGTTAAGATAGTGGTCAAATGTATACCTATCAATAATAAAAATAAAAAAAATGGTTTCTATAGCTTGGCTTAGTAGTCAAGCTAGTGGGTAGTTTTAAAATATTGACGGAAACGAGAAAAAAGAATACACAAGCCAACAACATTATGAGCAAAACGCAGAACCATTTTAAAACGCAAGCAAATCAGAAACCAATCACAACTTTATAAGCCAGCAAAATGGCCAATCTTCAGCCAGTGCCAAAACAACAAAAAGCGACCACAACTAAACAGTCCATAAAATCAGCTTCGTGCGATATAAAAGAGTTTATTCCTGTAAAGCTTCGTCCTGCCAACGTAGGTATAACAACGTAGGTGTTTAACATAGAGTAAACTGCCTACCTGACATTCACAACCCAGAAACTGGGCAACATGATACCTCTATATATATATGTATCTACACTAATATATAAGGCTGAAGAGTTTATTTGTTTGCTTGAACGCGCTAATCTCTGGAACTACTGATCCGATTTAAAAAATTATTTCAGTGACAGATAGCCCATTTATCGAGAAAGGCTACATATCATCACGCTAAGATCAATAGGAGCGGAACAGTAATCAAAATTGTGACGCTGACGAAGTTGCGCGGGTCAACTAGTGTAGGTATAACAACGTAGGTGTTTAACATAGAGTAAACTGCCTACCTGACCTTCACAATCCAGAACCTGGGCAAAATGATATCTCTATCTACACCAATATATAAGGCTGAAGAGTTAGTTTGTTTATTTATGCAAATCGCAGGAACTACTTGTCCGATTCGAAAAATTCTTTCAGTGTTAGATAGCCTATTTATCGAAAGAGGCTGTAGGCTATATCATCACGCTAAGACTAATAGGAGCTGAGCAGACGAAGTTGCGCGGGTCAACTAGTACAATATGTATTTGCAATACAAGTGTCTCATTTTCTGGCTTCTGACTATCGTGACGATCGTTAAAGATATAGATACAAATTACAGAGCTTTGCGTACTCAGCAAAATAGCACTGGTACGAAAATTATAGTAAATGGGTCCTCTAGTCGCTCTTGTTTCCTGTTCTGTGATGTACACAAATCACACGGCTCCTGTACTATTTTCATGCAGTAAAGGAGAATTGAAAACTTTCCGGGTTTACCGGAATTTATGTGTTTTGGGAGAGAAGTTTCAAATGGTTGCATTTTAAAAGATGGACAGGGTAGATTTTGTACTGCAGAGTTTTTCGTACTTTTGGTTTATGATGTGAAAATAATGTTTATGACTATATATAACTTGGCCGAAAGTACAGTATGTTGCTAATAAAATTTATTTCATGTATTATTGTTTTGATGTAAAATTAATGACTCTCTTATTGTTTGTTCCCTGTCCGGAACTGATAACGATTTTTTTTTCATTAAGTTACACTATCAATGATAATTACAGGCTACTTTCCATTTTGGTCATAATGGTTCTTGTGGTAAAGGCCAAGGGACCTATCAAATCAAAATAAATTCTGAGGGTAAGATACAACTTTTTTAAGGAAGGGTAATCATCAAATGACTCCTCCCGCTCTGGATGAAGCAGGAGGGAGTGTCAGACTCTTACTGACTAAAACCCATCCGTGTTCCTCCTAATGCCCTTTGCGTTCCAGGGTACGGTGACTCTTTCGAACGGGTTCCACAACCCTGGAGGGTAAGATACAACTTCATTAATGAGAAGTATCGTAGTACAACTTTTACAGCACCGCTCTACTATCAACGAAACAAATCGTCCAGAAACCGCCATTAAACCTTCTTTATGATAAAAACAAACTATTCCTAATAATAACTAGGCACTGACACGCCTACCGTGATTCACCACCGCTCCCTCTTCCACTAAACTTACCAAAATATATTAACACAAGCTTCAGCCGGCGACTTCACCCACGTTTTTGTCGGATTTTATCCCAAGGGAAGTTACTCCCATGGTTACAATCACAGACTATAAACACGCACACAGACAATCTATCTTTGTGCCAAATTAGATCCAGCCATTTTGATTTTCGCATCTACAACGAGAATAAACGAAATACCTTTTAAGGGGTCATCGTACTCATCATAAAGAAAACAGACTGTATTTTGGGGAGTGTGCGCAGGAACTCCACGACACCTGATCCCACCATCGCCCTTTTACCACCGGAATACCAAACGTACTGCAGGGTACCATCCGTACTTTTTCGATATCCCCACTAATCGTACCCAGCGCTTCTCTTCCACATTTATTATACGCACAGCTAAAGTGTAGAACTCTCTGCCAGCATCTGTGTTCCCGTCCACATATAACCCGTCTGCCTTCAAGTCTAGAGTGAACAGGCATCTTCTGGGCACGCTCGCTCCATCATAGACCTCATCTATCGCTTTCCATCAGGCGTGATTGTGGTCAAGAGCAAGCCCATTCCTAAATAAAAGACTTTTACTATGGGAGCAACCCCGAAATCGCGAAAAAATAATTGCTGTTAAATAGTACATTTTGTCGAGTTACGCGTACTGAAATGTATGGGATAGTCGATTTGTGTTTCCGCGATTTCATTTTTAATTCCATTATTACCGGTATATTCTAAGACATTTTTATAACTAAATATATCTACTAAAACTTACTAATTAACAAGAAATTATGTACAAACGCGTATAAAAAAATAAAATTAATCATTGGGCATCAAAAAAATAATCCACATCGCTGTCAATGGCAAAAGTGCCCAGAACACTGGCAGCATTGCCGCGTTGAATCGCAATGCTGATTCTTTGACCGAAGAAAAGTCCAGCCCTCTGGTCACGTGAACAGTCGACAAGTTGTTTACTGATATCCCGAAAGACTCGATGCGCACTCGATGCGATTTCATTTGTTCATCATGATGAGCACAATTACCCCCTTTCAGGTGTATTCTGTTTCAAGTTGTGTAGTAGTAACAAGATTTGTTTAAAGCAGCCGGTTTATCTTTCTTAAATTTGTTTTCTCAGCCCGGAGTGACAGAGTAAAGAAATTTAACTTATATTCATCATGCTAGAGGTAGAAAAAAGGAAAAGTTTTATGAAGTAATATTTTTCTTCGCGCTAGTATTTCTCATTTTCTCGGTTCAATTTTAAGTTTTTAATTTAGTTTAATGGACGCACTCTTGAAAGCAAATATTTGTACTATAACTGGTTTTGTTTTGAGTCCTCTAATTCTGAGTTATATACAGCTAGTCTGAATTTGAAGCGTTGGAAGACCTCCCACAAGGTGGACCGATGATCTGATAAAGGTTGCTGGTAGCCGATGGATGCGCGAGACGCACAGAACCGGTTGTTGTGGCGACATTTGGGAGAGGCCTATGTCCAGCAGTGGACGTCTTTCGGCTGATATGATGGTAATGATTCTGAAATTTCGAGTGATAAAAACAAACCATAAGTTTATTTATCTGCTGCAACGTGGATGCAGCGCCTTCCTGTTCAGAACATAAGCCACACGTTGAAGTACGACAAGTGCCCATACTAAAATACAGGCTTTGGGGGATTTAATGAATGCCACAAAGGCAGCAATTAACGTAGCTCCATACTGTGACCAAATAAATGTCACTTTAACTCAGAAAAGAGACTTAGTTATAGTTTGACGGCAGATAAAGCAGAGTGGGAAAGAAAACATGTTGCGCCGACCTCAAGTAACATGGGACAACGGCAGGAAGATGATAATGATGATTTCAATATCATACGACGACTCGTCGTATGAAATTGACATTCACCATTGTCGTCGTCGACGAGATATGACGAAAATAACTCTATTTACTTGTTACTATTTCGCGCCTAAATAACTGAACCCATTTTGATGAATTTAGTTAAGGATATAGATTGAACATAGAGAGATACTCAAAGAAATTATTTTATGCAGACGAAGTTGCACTAACTAGTAGAGGATAATTCTAAAATAAGAACAAGTGTTCAAGAAATCAATACTATTAAATTCTTACAAAAGTCATCATCATTCCCTGCCTAGCCTTTTCCCAACTATATTGGGGTCGGCTTCCAGTCAAACTGGATTTAGTTGAATACCAGTATTTTATGCAGAGCGGCTGCCTACCAGACCTCCACAACCCAGTAACTGGGTAACACAGTACTTCATGGCAAGACTGGAGTCAGATTAACTGGCTTCTGACAATCCGTAACGACTGCCAAAGATCTACAAATGACAGCCGGGACCAACGGCTTAACGTGCTTTCCGAGGTACGGAGGAAACTCGGTATGTTTAGATGGTCACCCATCCACAGACCAACTTTGGTAAGCGTTGCTTGATCTTGAAGACCGACCCGTGCGGCTGTTATAATCTAGCCACGAGCTCCTCAAAGATACTCGTATGTGAACTCAGTATCTCTATACGACGAAATTAACTCTATTTGTTTGCTACCTTTTCGCGCTAAATTACTAAACATTATTTTGATGAATTTAGTTATGGATATAGATTGAACATAGAGAGATACTCAAATAAATTATTCAACGCAGACGAAGTTGCACTAACTAGCAGAGGATAATTCTAAAATAAGAACAAGTGTTCAAGAAATTAATACTACTAAATTCGTACCAAAGTAATACCATTAATTGCCTCTCTACAAGATAATCCCTTCGAGTAAACACCATTTCAACTAAAGCAGTACATAAAAGCACGTTTACTGTATCCCCTGTTTAAACAGTTAATTCGTTTACCTTCGAGCATCCTTTGTTCTCGCAGCAAATAAAATTTAATACTTTTCATTCTTGCTCTGCACTCGCCAAAGAAATAACTGACAGGAGAAATCTAGTTTATTGTGGAACTTGTTATTTCATGTATTTTTATCTCAGGAGTTCTGTGCTAGTGTTGCTTGAGCTCCTTTTGCTAACGCATTTTGACACTTGATTTGATTTATTTTCTGTTTGAGATTTTAAATAAGTTCGTATGAAACTGTAAATATCTCTCCCCGGTGATTATGGGCCATCCAATGTCATTCTTAATTAATGCTTTTAAGTTCTATCCGTTTTACTTGGAGTAGTGAAAATTTACTATGACAATCTTTTGGGCAGTTCCGAATTTAAGGAATCAGAATCGTATAAAGACCTCGAGTCGGTTTCGCACTACAGGTTCCGTACCATAAACTGAAAAATTCGCGTTTATTGTGTGGGGCCTCCTTTATTTTTAGGGTTCCGTACCCAAAGGGTGACCAACGGAACACTATTACTAAGTCCGTCCGTCCGTCCGTCCGTCCGTCTGTCTGTCAGCGAGCTGTATCTCAAGAACCATAATAGGTAGACAGTTGAAATTTTCACAGATGGTGTAGGTATTTCTATTGCTTCTTTAACAACAAATAATAAAAATTAAGGGTTATGGTACGGAAACCTTCGTGTGCGAGTCCGACTGGCACTTGACCGATTTTTTAATTATATGTATTACTATTTGTTGTTATACCAATAATAGAAATTACACACACTGAAAATAACAATCGCTTTATTACTACTGTTCATGAGATACTACCCGTTGATATGCAGACCTTTGGACAGCGGAGGATTCATAATACTCGTAAAGTTCTGCTGCTAAACCTTCGTGTCATCATCATCATCATAACAGCCGGAAGACATCCACTGCTGGAAATTGGCCTCCCTCAAAGAGAGCCATAATCGCCACGCTTAGCAGGCGGGCTGGCGATCGCAGCGTATGGTGTTGCGTTTTACAGAGAACGCTGCTGCTCATTCTCTGGTGAGTCCCGTAGTCACCTCTTACGGCACCCACGGGAAGTGATGGGATAGTATTATTCTTTTACTGCACCATACGGCACCGGCCAACACCATACGGCGGATACCCTAAAATACTTATTACCAACGAATTAGAACCACCAAGTAAATAACGCACTAACAATAAGACATAATAACAAAAAATCATTTTATGCCCCAAATTTTCCCAATTGGCTCATACACATGAATGGATATAACCTAATAATTTAAGTATATTACTGTTAACTAGCCAAATATAAATTACCACTCAATTTTCTCTTATTTCTCGAAAACTAACAAAGTAAAGTAGTTATCGAAATGAGGTCTATTACATTAACTATACACAGAGTTTTTAAGACTGCCGAGAAAACTTTCAAACGTAGTTTTTGTACTTGTTAACTTTTAGAGGTTTTGAATGAAATAGCAGTTCCTCTAATTTTTACCATAACTTAGTTTAATTGTTCTCGACCTACATTCGTTCATTCAGTCACTTTACACTTAAAATACACTATGCTCCCGGCGATGGATTCAGTTGTACTTACTCGTAGCTCATTCAAAATTCAAATCAAAATTGGAACGTTTACTATTTTTTAAGAAATTATTGAAAAAGACAACCAGTTAGATACCCATTTTAGCAGCTTGAGTCTTTTATCATGCTGCATTGCTTGTCACACGAAAACTTTATTAAAACATACGATTGAAAAAATTACCAACCTACATCTTTTCTGCATCCATAAAAAGTGGTATTTTTAAGATTCCGTACCCACAAGGAAACCAACGAAACCCTGTTACTAAGTCTCCGCTGTCAATCTCTCCGTCCATCCGTCCGTCGGTCCGTCCGTCCGTCTGTCTGCCAGAGGGCTGTATCTCAAGAACCGTAATAGGTAGACAGTTGAAATTTTCACAGATTGTGTATTTTTGTTCTTCTATATTGTGTGACTTGTAGAATCATCCTCTCAATGGGTGATCAACAACCTGTACATCGCCTAAATCAATTGTAATACCTTTTTTTTGTCATGAAAACAAAATTGACTGTGAACAATAGACCATAGATTTTTATTATCACCATTTTTCGCAATACAATTTAAAATGTTTTGCTACTATTGTCTAACAAAAACGTAGGTACACAGAGTATTTTATTGTTTATCTAGGCATTCAGCTGTTCCAACCTGTTTTTTCGCTATTTTAATTATTCTGCCCGCCTGTGACCCGACCTAATCTTGGTTGACCCTTTTAACTAATGCACAATGATAAATTATGCTGTGAAGCAGAGTCACGGGTAATGACCTCCTTGTTTAATTAAGTTGGTTAAAATATTGTGACACATATAAAGTTATTACAGTCTATTTTAAGCTTCCTAATCTGGTTAATATTATGGTGTCTCTACCTCATCAAACTATCCTGTTGCATGTCTGCTGGAAGAAACATTTGGCTCTTCTACCAGTTAATGATCTTTTAAGTGTATTGTGTGTACATTCTATTATATAAAATTCTTCCATTACTGGCGGACGTCGCATAGCCGAAACTACTGGTCGTAGGAAGCTCAAATTTTGCATATAGGTTCCTTGGAGAGTGTAGGAGTCGCGTGCAGAAGCTAGTAAATAAATAGGAAATACCTTTTATACAATATTGAGGAGCTCGTGGCTAAATAATAATAGCCGCACGAGTCGATCTTATAGGTTAAGCAACGCTTGCCAAGGTTGGTCCGTGGATGGGTGACCATCTTAACATACCGAGTTTCCTCCGTGCCTCGGAAAGCACTTTAAGCCGTTGGTCCCAGCTGTCATTTGTAGATCTTTGGCAGTCGTTACGGATTTTCAGAAGCCAGTAAATCTGACTCCAGTCTTGCCAAGAAATACCTTGTTACCCAGTTCATGGGTTGTGGAGGGCTGGTAGGTAGCCACTCCGCGTAAAACACTGGTATTCAGCTGAATCCGGTTTGACTGGAAGCCGACCCCAATATAGTTGGGAAAAGGCTAGGCAGATGATGACCTTTTATACAATATCTTACTTGTACTGAAACTAAAGACTACAAGAGAAAATCGCTTTAGACTTTGAAATCGCTCCATGCATATATTTACACTTATCCTTGCCTCCATTTTTCACAAAATAATTCCTCAAGCCCTCATAACGTATGTGTCTGGATTCTTTTCCCAGTATATTTCCACAAAATGTGCATTCTAATCCATTATACAAACTGTCTTGAAATTTTATCCCTAAAACGTCCGGCATAAAGTTCATGCAGTATAAAATATTTATGTATGTGTAGTGCACACGTGAGGAAAGTTTCTTCCTTCCGAGAATCCTGTTTCCTAGCAAGAAACTTGATCAGCACATATAAACTCCGCCTTACCGTTGGACTAGAGTTTATAATTGAAAACGAATAGCTGCTAATACTGGATGGAGCGGAGAAACTTTAGTAATTCTGTAAGGTCTAATAATGTTGGATTTAAACTTTCTTCTTTACGGGAACGTCAAGATCGAAATAGCGAAATCATTAAGATTTTCAAATAATCCTAAAATATAAAATTCCTTCGTTACTGAGTGAGTGACTGAGTGAGTGAGTGTCTGACTGACAGACAACGCATAGCTGAAGCTACTGGTCTTAGAATGCTGAAATTTAACATTTAGGTTCCTTGGAGAGTGTAGGGGAGTACTACGAGGATTTCCCGAAATTTCAAAGGGAACGAAGTCGCGGGCAAAAGTTAGTTACGGTTTTATCGGTACCGATTAATAGTGATGAAAAATCACTACATATATTATACATTTTATTTCAGGTGGCAATGCCGAAACAAAACAAATTCTGTCCATTTTTTTGCAAATTGCAGCGCTTTTTCACGTTATATGTTAACCGAAACAAACGTACAACAATTATGACAATTGACTTTCATCTTCGTTAACTCTCTTCCTGAAAAATACGTAAAAACGAATTGGTTCAAGAGACTTACTAAAATCACGACTAATCCGTATAGGCAAAAGCTTCGTAATTTGGCCCGGAGTCACCTCCACTTCGTCCCTAATTGCACCCATTGAGCCCGGACAAAACGACTTTATGTCCCATTATAGAATTAATGACCTATATTCAAGAATACAGGGCGAACACTTCAAGCCAGCCAACTTCGAATTTGCCTTTTGTGCAGGTAAAATCAAATAAATGGTATTTTATTGTGGACTAATAAATAGGACAACTCTGTCCCAAAAACAGCGGTTTTAATTTTGTTTCAGAATACAAAAATATATTACCTGAGAAAAAGTTATAGAAAAGCACTATACTCAAGGAATTTCACATTTTTAGAACATTAACACTCAAAACTTCGCGACTATGGTAGGCGCCAGATAAACTTAAAATAAAGTACATTGACCTTTCCCTAATATCCCTTCGTAGATACCCAAACAATAAATTATGAACCGTTTTTTTATTACTAGAGAACGTAAAGGATCACGATTAGAGGTCGATTCAGGACAGCTTCATGTCTGTTTTTGGTTTTTGATGTTAAGAAATTCAATAAATGTTTTTGGGTCAAACTATTAGCAAATCAAGTCATCGTTATTGCACACTTATTTGACGCCTGCCATGTCACGTCACTTTTTTGTGAAAAAACTGATTTTAAATATCCCGGAAAAGCACGCTGACTCCGGTATCACAGGTGTACCGCCTAACACAGGAGTCAAAGTGCCCTATTATGACGTGCATTATCATGATTATGCTGTGAAAAGTGATAATATCATGCGTCTTGTATAACTCCGTCACCCTCCCACACCGTTACCATGATGGTTTTAAGATGTCATTGCTATGTGAGGACAGCAATGACATTGACATTGATGAGGATCAAGAACAAACCTTGGTCGCAGTGCCCCTATGAACCGATTAATGGTTTTTTATAATAAAATCCACAATAACAGCAACATTGACATCTTTGCCGATGCTTTTTACCAATTCCGTAAAAAACTTACGACACCCATCCATTTGTAACATTTTGATCTCGTTTATTGCAGTCACTTATAATAATATTTTACCTTTTTAGTAACTGAGTCTTTTTTCCACAACCATATTTAATAAAATTTAAACGTCTTTAATCTGTTTTATCTGTTGTGTCTTTAATTATCAAATTAAGTAAGTTATTCTGATGTATTGTTTTCTTTTATATTGTCTTCAAATTGTTAAGTTGTTCCATTTATCTTTCACAGTAACAATAAAAATAAGTTTAGTTAAGTTTGGTTTAGTTTAGTTTACTTTATATCATTCAGGATCTCACAATTAGTATGTATTTTTTCTGTAAGTGACAAATTCACTATAATAATAGGTGTGTAAGTTCTTTTATGTAATTAGTTATTAGTAAATAAGTCGTCGGAGTACCTAATATATAAATAAATAATAAAAACAATGGTAAAAACTCCACACAATTTGCAACCGTTTCTTACGCTTTTTTTAATTTAACTTACAAATTTCTCTTCCATTACGAAAGTCTCGTTGCTAAAGATAACATAAAGTATAAGTATTACAATAGTACACTTATTAGCAAAGGGACAGGAAAATCTTACTTTGTTTAAGGTCTAAGTGATCTGATTCAATGTAAGATTTTCACAAATTCTAAACTTAAGTTCACACCCTGTGAGAACAATTAAACGGGGTTTAATTTTACAGTCTATTAAACAAACTCGGTGGTGAATAAACGTTTATTTTATCTAAAGTTAAATTTGTGCTTAGCGAAATTAGAATGGTCATTAGAATACTGAATTGCTTTTAATATTCATTTTATCATTTTTATCTCGTAATCAAACACTTATATGTACAATAACTCTGAGTGCTCGCGCTTCAAAATTAAACTATTCTTGAATAGGGATGTTTGCTATTTAGTTCGTTAGTTAAATTTTAGAAAAATATTGTTTTATCAAATTAATAGAAATTGACGAAGATAAAACGCATCAAGGATCTTGATCTTTGATGCGTTTTATCTTCGTCTGTGTGGGGTGTGGGAGTGGGGGCTTATGATATCACTTTCCGACAAAAAAATGTATCGGAATGTAACGTCAGACGAGGTTTCAATACACTGTATTGTCTTCATGTTTTGTTTACGTGAAAAAGGAAAAAATACGTGTCTAATATTTTTTGAAAATCTATGTCTAAATTTTATTTTATTAGTCAACATTCATCATCATCATCTGCCTAGCCTTTTCCCAACTATATTGGGGTCGGCTTCCAGTCAGGCAAACAAACGTATTTGATTTGTTAATTGCAGCAACATATTACTTAGTAATCTTTAAAGAAATGGTACCTATTCATCATCATCATCTGCCTAGCCTTTTCCCAACTAACTATGTTGGGGTCAGCATCCCGTCAAACCGGGTTCAGCTGAATACCAGTGTTTTACATGAAGTGGCTGCCTACTAGACCTCCACAACCCAGTAACTGGGTAACACGGTACTTCTTGGCAAGACTGGAGTCAGATTTACTGGCTTCTGACAATCCGTAACGACTGCCAAAGATCTACAAATGACAGCCGGGACCAACGGCTTAACGTGTTTTCCGAGGCACGGAGGAAACTCGGTATATTAAGATGGTCACCCATCCACAGACCAACCTTGGCAAGCGTTGCTTAACCTTGAAGATCGACCCGTGCGGTTTTTATTATCTAGCCACGAGCTCCTCAGTTTTTTAGTCAACATTCCCATTTATAATTCTAGATGATTTGAATCCGTGCCAACTCGACTTTGGAGTTGTGTTGATTTAAATGAATTTGTGTTAAAAAGGCACTAAAAAATTTGATGCAATGCTATTTGAAATTTTTCATAAGTAAATACATAATTATTTGGTGAGAAAACTATTTTAAACTCAAAGTCTACAAATATAAAAGTATACATTATTAGAATAAAAAAAAAACAAGTTAAACAAATGTTAATCTTGTTATTTGATACATAGAATTAAATTTTCAAAAACAAGACTGATAAAATAATTCAAGAGCTGTCCGCTCAATCAGTACAAAGTTCTGAGATAAATGTCTGACATCAGGCGTCATTTCTGAAAGCATTTCAGGCGGGCTTAGCTTGAAACGAGCACTGAATCTCAAGATCCCTGTATTATAAGTCCTTTATCAAAATGAGAGTCAGACGTCCAACTGTCTAAGGATACGACAGACGTCTGAGAGACGTACGGGATGAAATTGGACGTCTATTAGACGTGGACCTCGGTCAGTCTGCACTCGTGACCTCGTCAATCGGCAAGGCCACAAACGAGATGTACCGAACTACGTAGTGATGACGTAATGGTTGTTGCCCGATATTGCCGCTTTTTACTCGTGTTCGATTCGGCTAGAGTCGTAAATCGGGGCCGCCAAATATTTGGATGTGAAATGTGAAATAGAATTTTGTTTGTGTTTTGATATTTTCTGACACAAATTATTCAGTTCTACTGAAGCACAATAAACACTAAAAGATAGTTCACTGAAAATCTTGTAATAAAAGTTATAGACCATTAATTTTCTATTAGTAGGTAACATTGAAATCATTTCACTTGATTCGCACAATCAATCAGCACATTGTTGGAATCGATTTAAAAAGCTCAAGGTTTATTTATACACAACTAGATCGATACTCAATAATGCTTCAACTAAATACCCGTTTGCGAAATTGGTACTACTCTACGTTGCCATCAGAAATCAAAAGGCAGTAACTCAATAAATGGGAGTTTCGCGATTTTTTTTAAGCGTTCACGTCAAAACTAACTGATATTCTAAAACGAAAGTGCGATTTTTTGTTTGTTTGTTACGCTTATACGACTAAATCGCCGATGATGAATTTTGGTAGAGAGATGGAAGGGATGCATTTTTTTCGAAAATGTAGTCAATAGATTTATTTAATCTATTGACTATAGATTTTCGCGAAAAATGTAGAATTTATATATTTTTTTTTTTTATGCATAGTAACATCATCATCTGCCAAGCCTTTTCCCAACTATATTGGGGTCGGCTTCCAGTCAAACCGGATTTAGCTGAATACCAATATTTATGTTACTAGTAACATATATTAAAAAATATATATTGATATGTTGATATTCATATTCATTCAAAAAATAATTTATTCAGTCGTTCTCCAAGTCATAGTATGTCAAATTTCATAATGATCAGCTTAACAGCTTAGTCTTAATGCTTATCCTGCTACTGGCTTACTATACTTTCTCCTAAAAAAAAATAATAAATAAACAGACTTTCGCAATTAT
This sequence comes from Lacanobia oleracea, assembly GCA_950371165.1. NCBI lineage: Eukaryota > Metazoa > Arthropoda > Insecta > Lepidoptera > Noctuidae > Lacanobia > Lacanobia oleracea. The sequence continues at coordinate 15,194,345 of OX493405.1, read as the reverse complement.
AATACAAGTATCAATGGTGATTTTGTTTCAATGTTCCAAAAAATTACGAGGTTTTCGAATGTATTAAACGAAGCAAAAAAAAAGGATATTTTCGAGATGCCCACTTTTTGGCTTCCGCAATACCTACGTACTACCTACGTCGCGCAGACTTATCGTATTAATAACCTGCACATTTGATAAAAATCTAGTGCTCGTTTTATCGATCGGTGCTTCACGTGATGTTGATATAAACATCACGTACTTATTATACTATTTTATTGAGTTCGTTATCCGCTTAGTGTGAATTGACTATAATATGTTTAGTTGAGTTTTGGGTGTTTGCTATTCGTTGACACGTAATATTTATTCTGACATCTAAAGCATCTCAAGCTTAACTGGTTAATTTTTATACATGAAATCTATCACAAACGCATACAAATAAATATTCTTCCATTTTATTCGGAAATATTGCGTAAATTTAAAAACTATTGTTATGATAAATGTAAAGATCACTTTAATGAGCAATCAAAACTGAAAGGTGTATGGTACAAAATCATACAAAACGAGCCTCCTCGTATTCCATGGTTTGATAGCTATACGATTAGCCGAGGTACTGTTGTAACTGCTCATCGGGTTCGTTCTGGACACATGCCATTAGGAGCTTTTGCGTATCTCATGAAAAAAATAAGTTCACCCAATTGCGAGGTTTGCGGTAAAAGAGATGTACAACATCTCTTGATGGAGTGCGTCAGGAACGAATCTGAGAGGAACAAAGTTATTAGGGACTTAGGTATAAATAGGTTAGACTTAGGTATTTTTTATAATTTTTTGTCTCGACCTTTGTTTCGTGAGGCTAAAATGATTTATTCATTAGTTAATATTTAAGATTTTTGTTTTTGTTTGGTAATTCAAGATAAGTTTATGATGTGGCTGACATGAACTGAGTTCAAAAGTCCCTAAAAAATAATGATAAAAAAAAAATACAAATAAATTGACCGTAAATGTTGTACCTACTACGAACAGGGGGTCTTTTTAGACCCCCTGTTCACCAGGCAGAGCTGCGGGTCTAAAAAGGCCACTTTAGCAGAATCAGAAAGCACATCACGTTACCCGTCACTGTAAAATTTTCTCAATCAACCTTGAACTTAATGCGTTAGTGATAAAGATGAAAATGAATTTTGACAGGTTGTTGTGTGGTTAATATTATGATTCTGCTAAAGTGGCCTTTTTAGACCCGCAGCTCGGCCTGTCGATTCGCGAAAAACAAAAGTGATGAAGTTTCCCCAGAACGGTTCATGAAATATTTTTCACTAATACTGTTTGTAATAAACAATGTGTAACCGTTTATTTTCCCAAATAAATAAAATTAAAAAATTAAAATAAAAAATCTCTCGAACTTCCTCGTGGTCTTGTTGAAAGTACAATAAGTAATAAAGACATCTAACATACGTTTATACAGACAAAACGTCCTCTACCTTGGGTTGGGAAAATTATATATTTTATATTTTGTTATGTCGCAATGTCGAATATTTTCTCTCCTTTATTACATATATTAACAAACATTGTAAGCTTCGATTACAATAGCTTTCAACACCGATCAAAACTACATTAAGAAACAATATTCAGTAAAAGTAACATTAACATTCAATCGCAGTAATATTCTGCTAAACATTGAAACAAAGAAAAATAATAAACAGACATTGAACAAACAAGAGGAATGCTAATCGTATTGCTTAAGGTGAATGCTCCAGGGTAGCCCGCGAAATTCAAATATTTTTATGTTTTTTGCAATTTGCCGGTCAGTGTGAAGCTGTATGTGGACCAAATGCGATCCGCGACCGTAACACGTATTTATCTAAGGAATTATAACCATTTTAATCATAAATATAGCCCTCTAAGTTCATGTAGTTCGAAAGAATGAATATTTCAGAAATAATTGAATTTCGCGGGCTACCCTGGAGCATCCACCTTAATCCCGGTGATTATAATTACGCCTTTATTTATCTCGGTGCGACGCACGCAAAGAGAAATCTCGGTACGATAAAGTGGTCACCCATCTACGTACTATACGCGACAAGCGTCACTTAAACTTACAGATTCACCCACGCAACTCTTACTATTAAGCCACGAGCTTTGATCTATTCAACCACTCATAATGATACATAGGACAATACAACACAGCCACCATTATCTACACTCACACGCATTACTCCTGAAAGCATTACTATCCTTATTAAATAAAGTAGGTACCTAAAGGTTAATATTTAGACGTACAATGGCAACCCTAGGCCTGCCTTTGACGTACGTCACCTTTTTAGAGCAACACTCTTCATTCATCTTGACTAAACCTCGAGCCTTATTTTTCGAGTTTTTCCATCAAAACTCTCTATTATAAATGGTTAAGGGGACGCAAAAACTCATCTCGTAAACGACATACCGCCACTGACTTATTTATGAAATGGATTTTATTGTCAACTAGTTTTTCCTGTGGATTTACTCGTGTGGTTGAAATGGAAAATATGCTCCTTTATATAACGTCATGACGTAATTTATAGCATTGTCAAACCTCTTATTACTATTTGATAAGGCATGAAAATAAGTACAATTAAAAACCGGCTAAGTGCGAGTCGGACATGCACACGAAGGGTTCCGTACCATAAACCTTAATTTTTATTATTTTTTGTTATAGCGGCAACATAAATACACAATCTGTGAAAATTTCAGCTCTCTACCTATTACGGTTCTTGAGATACAGCCCGCTGACAGGCAGACGGACGAACGGACGGACCGACGGACGTTCAGCGGAGCCTTAGTAATAGGGTTCGGAACCTCCTTCGGGTACGGAGCCCTAAAAACGAATCCATAATGACATAGTTCAACCAAATCGATACACATTATTAACCTAGGTAAGCTTGGCATAGGAGAATAGGAATCGGCACAAGAAAACACAGGCCTATGCCCAACAGTGGGCGAATTCAGACTGCGGATGATGACGATAGTGAATGAAAGGCACAAAAATGATGATAGAATTTTATGTTATCACCCTGTGTTAAAGACACAGGAATGAAATTAAACGCCTTGACACAGGCATAGCTATTATAAGTTAAATTCACCTACGATTAAGGGTTTCTACTTGGGAGAATATACTAATATTTAAGCTGAAGAGTTTGTTTGTTTTTTTGCTTGAACGCGCTAATCTCAGGAACTACTGGCCCGATTTGAAAAATTCTTTCAGTGGTAGATAGCCCATTTATTGAGGAAGGCTATAGGTTATATCATCACGCTAAGGCCAGTAGGAGCGGAGCAGACGAAGTTGCGCGGGTCAACTAGTTTAATAATAAACAAAGACAAGTTTTTTTTATAGGCACGCGTTTGACCACTATCTCACCCGATGGTAAGCGATGATGTGGGCAAAGATGGAGCTGCTTGCCTAGAAGTAACTTATTCACTTTTGACTTAAAAACTCCCAGGTTGTAGCTATCAGGAAACACATGACTCTGGCAGAAAATTCCACTCATTGGCTGTACGCAAATGAATGTGTTCCCAAAACATTATGTGCACAAAAGCAACAGTTAAATTGTTTAGTCGAGTAGTTGCTTCAATTCTGCTGTAGGTACGCCACTGGCAATCAAGCTGCATCGTGTAAATGAAGCTTCAGTGACCAACATTAACAAGCAAGTTCTAAACAAACAAAACTAACGACTTTCAGTTACAACTGATACCATCAGAATTCCATTAAGAAAATGTTAATTATAACCTGTTGAATGTCTTTTACTGTACTTTATCACAGTGAGGTGCAAAGTAATGGTCACTAGATTACTATCGCGCTATCAACGTACCTTCTTCAGTCGGCTATAAGACAAGGTAAGATGGTGTTGATGCTATCTTTTTCTTTACCTAGCTTCTAACGCGACTGTGTTTGAATAAAAAGCTCAACTTCATTTTGAAAAGGGTGTTTGTTTTCGAAAAACCTTTCATGCACTTCCTAAATTAGAGTCTTAGAAGAATTAAAACGATATTTACAAACTATCGTCCTCCTGCTTTTTCCTAATTAGTTAGCAGTTGGCACAGCTGCATGTCCTTCACGATTTGCGCAGTAGACAACCCTTTTCTGGCCATTCTACACGCAATTCATTGATTGTTTTCTTGGTCTTCCTCTTCCCCTATCAACTTTCACATTCGTACTCATAACTACATTACATGTACCTACACATATATCACTTTCATACAGTAATAATAGAAACAAATAATAGAAGAACTAACGCTTATTCTAAAGTTATGTAATAAATTATCAGTAGTTCGTTGCTGTATGTTAGCTACTCTAAATGAAATGAATAAATTGACGTCTTCGTAATACTTGTATCTAAAATTGGCTACAGCTTTCTAAAAATAGACACAAACAATATTAAATGCAATGCATTTTGTCCTGTGTTGCCATCAGACGTCAAAGCACAATGACGTACAGTCACATGTTATGTCTTCACTTCGCTCAACGCTGTGCAATAAGTAAACTATGAACCAATAATAGGTACAATTAAAAGAACTAAAAATTATGTTACTGATAATGAGGGCAGAATCCTCATTATCAGTTGCTTTCTATTAGGATGTAGCTGAATGCCAATATTCTAGAAGGATTTCGACATTAGCAGTAGTGTCAAAGTGTTTTAGTAATAAATAAATAAATTAATTTATTTCAGGTTAAGACCCATATACAATATAGAGACACATACAATTATAAATTTGCCATCTCAATTTATTGTTTTCAAATTCATTTAAAAAGTCAAAAGTATATGTCAAATTAACAAAAAAAATTAAAACGGACATCAACAGCGTGTTTTCCGAGGTACAGAGGAAACTTGGTACTATGTAATCGTCTCCAAAAAATCTAAATTGGTGACAAAATTCTAAAAATAGACACAATTTTAAATGCAATCCATTTCCACCCCCAATAAATCCTGTATCGCCATCACATGTCACAGCACAATGACGTATAGCCGCATATTGTGACTTTACAACGCAATGCAATGAACAAACTACGAACCAATTCAGCACTATGATCCTTGAAGTTAAAATTTAAAATTGACTACAACTTTCTAAAAATAGGCACAAACAATACTTAATGCAATCCATTTCCACTCCCGACAAATCCTGTGTCGCCATCACATGTCACAGCACAATGACGTATAGCCGCATATTGTCACTTTACATCGCAATGCAATGAATAAACTACGAACCAATTCAGCACTATGAACCTTGAAGTTAAAATCTAAAATTGACTACAACTTTCTAAAAATAGGCACAAACAATACTAAATGCAATCCATTTCCACTCCCGACGAATCCTGTGTCGCCATCACATGTCACAGCACAATGACGTATAGTCGCATATTATGACTTTCCAGCGCTCAACGCTCTGCAATGAACAAGCGACAGTGGGGGTTGAAATGCTAATATAATACAAATTGTAGTCGCCTGTGACAGGGTTGGCCAGCTTGCGATCTCCTGCTCGTTTCCTGATATTTTATGGTTAGGTTATTTATGTTTGGAAATGTATGTATGTACCTTTTTTTTAGGATGGGAAATCATCAAAATGCTCGTTCTATTATGGGCGGAGCGGATGGAAGTGTCAGGCACTTACTGACTACAACCCATACGCGTTTCGTTTTTTTCTTTGCGTTCAAGGGCCGCGGTAACTATTTCGAACAAATTCCATAACCTTGGATGGACAAGTATCCACACGGATACTTGTGTAAATTTCAAGTCGAATAGTCATAGCTGCAACAATAAATTAATATCAAGGTGTAGTTGGAGAAGGTTTGGTTCACAGTTTGAGAGGGCGATCGCGAATGCAAACGGTCCTTGAAACTACGAGTATTATCTCCAAGATTTTTAAACAGCTCATATGCCTTAGTTTGTCTGGTTCTCCATTAGATTTTTGTAAAAATTAAGTAAGTATTTATTTGTCTTTTGAGTAAAACTCCATTTGAATATACGAGGAGACTCGTATAGCGCTAGACTACTTTATTTTGACATATTTACTCCTTTCTCTACAAGGAAAACTTTTTATTACACTCTTGCCCAATAAAACAAACCCATCACAGGTCTCACAACAAGTAACACTGTGTACCAAGCAAGGAATACCAAACGAGACCTATCATCTGCTTACTATGCAACACCAGCTGTAAGGCACAATTGAGATTAATGACCCAAGGCCAGAAACCAAAGTCTTTGGTATTTTTGGACAACGAGTAAACGTACCACATTAATGAAGCAAAATGAAATCTCTTATTCAAATTAGACTGATAGTATGAGGGTTTAAGTACTTCCTCTCTTAGTTGAGGAGTTTAGCACTGGTTTGAGGAGTTAACTTTACTGCTCTGGAAAATTTGCACCGGTGTCTTTTAGAGGACTGTACCGTCGAGAAAATATGGATGAATCGTGTGAGAATTCTATACTTCTATACTAATATATAAAGCTGAAGAGTTTGTTTGTTTCTTTATTCGCTTGAACGCGCTAATCAGTAACTGCAGGACCGATTTTAAAAATAATTTCAGTGTTAGATAGACCATTTAATTTTATCGAGGAAGGCTATCGGCTTCTGTTATATATCATCACGCTAAGACCAATAGGAGCGGAGTGGAGAGAATAGAAGAAAAAAGCGTATTCAACCAAACATAATGGGAAAAAAGCAGAGAGGCAATTCTTGTATTCTTAAGGAAAGTCCGTATTGCAGTCACAAACTGTCAAAACACCTCTAATTTCATTGCATTTTGACACTGTCTGTCAAAATTTATTGCGACTTGTATTTGAATTAACGGAGTTAACCCTCAAAAAAACAACGATGGCTGTCCCCTTTTTTAGTTCTCTCACACTTAACCTACCTCTTCTAAAAATAGACCCTAATAAAATTTTTGTGTAATGGCTACATTTAGGCATAACAGCGTTAATATTTTGACAGGTCAAAAGCGACCTCTCAAATATTAGGCCGTCTATTTACGTGCCAACGATTGGAATATTGGCGTTCTATAAATAAATGTATCGGTTTGGGGAGCTTACATTTTTAATACCAAATTGGATTTTATTGTTGGATTTGATAGATCCAATCAGGATAGCCAATTAAAAATAGAATAACCTACCGATGTGTGGAACAGCTAACCATTTTTACCCAAAATTGCACACAATTTGATCCATATATTGTTCGAACCACTTACAGGCACATACATAAATGTATGCACATAAACCTATACGACCTACACAGAGCAAAGTCATAAAATCCTAGGCTTTCGGATTCGATACAACCCTAGGACGCGGTTAGGAATGACAAGTAGGCATTTGCGACCTACGTCAGTGAGAACGACGTCCCGTTGCGAAGCTATTGTCTCGCTTACAGATTGTTCGTCCCTCGGCATTTGTGGGGTTAAATAAATTAATAATATCTGCACCTATGTGTACAGTTTATTCTTTTAGAAGAAAATGTGGACGGTCATTGTTAGGGAAATAAAATTATTTTGCACTGAAGTGTAAAGTTGTTAAGTCAGTGGTTTTGATTTGCTTGCTTTAACTTTTTCTTATGTTAAAACATGAAATTGGACGAAGTGTCGGTAACATCGATATTTCTTTTTAAAGTTGAGAAAAAAATGGATCTTTGTTAATATTCTTTGAAGAAGAGCACACCTCACGTGGTTAATTGAATCGGTACATATTGGAATCTATAAATAACATCAACATTTTATCACTACGTGATAGTCAAGTCAGTTTTATTTTGCATTTAAATGTGTTAATAAACTAACGATTTAAGGAAAATAGAAATATCCAACGTAGTACCTATTTTAAAGTTCTTACCTAAATTCAATTAGTTTGAGAATATAAGTAAATTCCCAGACTTGCTAAAATACTAGTTTAAGTACGAAGGAATCCAAACTATTCACTAATTAAACAATATTCATACAAAATAAAAAAAAAACTGAACCACTCACCTAGACCACTAGAAAACACTCTACTTCACACAACTTTCGGCCTTAGCCCAAAAGAATAACACACATTATTGCTTGCATAAAAGCAAAAAAAAAGTTTAAAAATACTCACAATAGGAAGTCTTGTTCCCAACATGGAGTCGGGCCCTTAACTGTCACCGTCGTGGACTTGACATTCTGTAGTTTGAGTGTCACGTAAGTGTTAAACTGTTGTACTCCTGTGAAAAGAACCTTATTTTAATACGTGCTAAGTTTAAAATCCCGTGACAACTGAAGAAAGGTATTCTAGCGCATGAAAAGAAACTACTATATAGCTGGTTTCCTAGTATAGGATCAATCAAACCCCTAATGAGCGTTGAAAGTTAAATTAGAATGAACGTCGTTGTAAGGGTTCTGTGCGGGTCTTTGTGACCACTGGACATGTTTAACGTAACTCAAAGGGTCTGCTGAATTGTAAATAGAACTTGGGTTTCGGGTTATTCCTTGTATAAGTTTATTTACACGCTAAATTATTTAGTTTGGTCCGGCCAGTGTCCGAAATCTAATCACTAAAATGTTATTCGAAGAAGAAAAAACATATGTTTATTGTGCAAACTAAGTACTGTTACTTCATTCACAACAGGTCTCTAAATTGAGAATTTGAAGTTTATCACTTATTCGAGTCTACTTTACCATTAATACTTATTAAAATATGAATGGAAAATGACTAACGAAAGTGAAATTAAAAAAAAGCCCAAATAATATCTTACCTTGCATGGAAACATAGCGCGCCTTTTTTACTGAAACAAACAAATAATAACCATTTATTACTCTATTATTACACCGTTTTGACCCCTGAAATGGACTGAGAAGGTCAACGACCCCGTTCATATACAATGTTAGAAATTACTTGTTGAAAGGGATTCTTGGTAAGTTGTAAGAAACTTCAGTCGCGGATTGAAAATGTTTGTCACCCTAAGGTCCATAATTGCTTGCGCATTTTTATGTTTTATTAGGTTTCTTCCGTAAAATGAGTGATTAAGAATTTTTTTTTAAGGTTACAAAAAGGTTCATTGGGAAAACTAACACAATCTTATGAAATGACTTCCAAATGCATAAATACTTCTCACTATTTACTCCATAGCACTTTAGAACTGGTTGCGTCGTGACAAACATTTCACTTCGCGACCGTACGTAAGCTTCGTTAACTTAACTTACACTTAAGTTGCACAGTTACTGTTCTGTTTATTTTATATTAGCAATAATTTTTACTTGCAATAGAGCTCTCGTGCCACTTTTAAGTTAGGTTTTCTGAGTTAGAGACGAGCAGTCTTTTAATGAAATTTGTTTTATAAGACTTAGGTTACAGCTTAATACATACATACATGCCCAACAATGGGATTTCACCACAGCTAGAGTTGTTGGAGTGGGTTCCAATCGAACCAGATGGGATCCGAATATTTAAAAACACAGAACTACTGCCTAGTTGTCCTCTGCAAACCAATTACTGGGAAATATGTAATGGTATGTAAGGTTTCAGTACTGGACTGTGGAATTAGTTTTAAAGAGTCACCGATGCCCTGTAACGCAAAGGGCATCAAGAGGAACACGTGTGAGTTTTAGTCAGTAAGAGCCTGACACTCCCTCCTGCTTCGCCCAGAGCGGGAGGAGTCATTCAATGATTTTCCATCCTTAAAAAAAGGCTTTCAGTACTGACTACTTGTTAACAACTTTCAAAGATCTACAAATGACAGCTGGGACCAGCTTTCCGAAGCACGGTGGTGATGAATGCATAGACCGACGTCGGCAAGAGTTGTTTGAACTGAAAGATTGACCCGTGCGGCCGTTAATATTTACCCATGAACTTCTCAGGGTAACTAAAGTCTTATAGGCACTATATTTAACCAGAACTTGGTTTGGTATAATAAACTACGCAAAAGGACCCATTAAGGTCAAGAAATATCAAGACCCTTGACACTTCAGCCAACTTAGAAGTGTGTAAGAACACTAAAATGGCTTTACACACTACACATTACTTATTCTTGACTTATTCGTTCTTATAAAACCATATTTTCTTCGAATTATGGTTTGAAATTATGTTAAAACTATTGTAAGTGAAGTTTTTTCTAGAAAATACTTGGACTTTAATGACTAATGAAGACTTTTTAGAAAATAGTAGCCAAAACAAAGATATATCTCTAGAATTATGAGCTCTATATGAGCCTAAAAGTCTTAATTGCTTTCAGGGACATACTTTACTCAAAAAGTTGGACTATTTGCTTGGAAATAAGCTGAAAGTACTCACTTCGTTACAATCGCAAAACCCTATCTGAGCTCTTGGATAGTTTTATTTCCTCTGCAGAAAACTGCAAATGACTAACTTCACTTATTTACTTACCTCATCATTCATAAACGTCTTTAAACCATAAAAATACTACAACAACTCTCACTTGACAAAAAAACCTGGCATTAAAAACACTTAGAAAAAGTCTCTCTATAAAACCAGGAGCTTATAATTCCCACATTTTCTCAGAAACACTTCAAGTTAACAATAACTGTGCAACAAAATCACTTTTATTGTACCCATAAAGGCCATGTAAGTTACCCACGTGCAACGGTTGCGTGAGTACTGCCACTACTACAAGAAAAGGTGGCGCAATCGATGCTACTACCCCACCATATGACTTATTGAGGATTGAGAAAACTTAACGTGTTCCACGGACGGTAATACATACGAATGTGATTTACAAAGGGAATTTCTCTGTTTGTTTCGTGATTTATTAGAATTTATACAAGATGCTCAATTAAAATTAATTTTACTAGTAAGTGGCAACAAAAAAGCGTAGTAGCTTTAAAGTTGCACCAATCGCAGACAAAATCACTGAAAACCGCCTTCGCTGGTATGGCCATGTCAGAAGGCGAAGCGAAGACCATGTGGTTCAAACTGCATTGAAGCTTCCAGAACGAAAGAGAGGGAGAGGCCACCCGCCATTGACCTGGTGGACCTCAATGGAGAGAGAACTTAAGAAAGCCCAATTGCACGAAACGACAACCCAAGATCGCTTGACTTGGCGCAGGAAAGTGGGGAGACCCGACCCCAAATAATGGGATAAAGAGAAGAAGAAGAAGTGGCAACAAAAACATTGTGACGTTTCTCCTACACACCCGGATAATTCTCCAAAAATTCTAATTTGCAAGCTTTCTTATCAGTGTGAGTACATTATAAACTATGTTAATGTAAAAAATATTATTAAATTACTATTAATTGAGCAGCTTGTACAAGTTTATCCAGATTTGTGGATCCCATTTATATAGAAGACCATACATAATTTAAGATTCTTCTTCTAATTTTATTATTAAAAGACAAACCTAAAAATTATGAATTGTATGTAATTTTTCAGGTTGATAAATTATTTTGAGAGTAAAAAGGTCGTATGGTTGTGTTCGAATATGGTCTTATGGTGGTCTCAGGCTTTTGTGTCGTGATGAAGAAATATCTATGTAAAGGTAACGGCAACATATTTATACTAATATTTAAAGCTGAAGAGTTTGTTTGTTTGTTTACTTGAACGCGCTAATCTCAGGAACTACTGTAAGGCTATATATCATCACGCTAAGATCAATAGGAGCGGAGCAGTACCTAATGAAAATTGTGATGCAGACGAAGTTGCGCGGGTCAACTAGTGATTAAATACACGTCTTTTAGAATACCTACGTCACATTGATGTCTAGATAAAACGTCTCTACACGTAAAAGGAGGTATATGTGGTTATAGACAAAGTGGCATTCTGACAGACAACGATTTTAGTCTGCCAAAATGCCACTTTTTATGTAAGTAGTAAGTCCAAAATTATTGTAATTAACAAAGCTACTGAATTGACACGTGGTCGATCGCAAACATTTTGAAGTAAAGACAATGATTATCGCTGATAAAATGTTCCATTGTCCAGGACATTCTAAAACATGTAAACAGCCTATTTAAACAAATAAATAGAATGGCTACCTAAAAAATAAGTACATTAAAGTTTCTTTTAACCTCCAAACTTCAGACATGAATAATGAATAATAATAATTACGATTGTTACGAACACAAAAATATCTAATTAATACTTTGATAAATGGAAGTTCTCCAATTATATTTGTTAGCCGGTCCCTTTGGGGTGCAAACTAACAACAGGTACACAAAAACTTGAACTACCCACAATCTGTATCAATTTATCAAATCCCCCGAAGGCGGAGTTCGAAGACTTATCTAGGGGACTTGACTAAAAGTTTCCTCATTGAAAACATCGCTCCCCACGGCGGTAGATAACAAAAACTTTACACTTTGACATTTGAATAGGTATTGTGAGAGGGAGCGGCTGTTAAATTGTAGTGGATTAGTTCATGGTTGCGCATAACTATCGGTATTATCGACGATTATCGAACAACTGAGAATAGGGAACATGCAACATTTCCATTTTTACTTTAATTTTAAAGAACTCCATCTAGAATAGACCACCACATAAATAAGAAATGAAAACGCTTTAATTTATTGCCAAAATTGCGTTTTTAAACCGACAGTTTAAAGGTTCGCGCGGAAACGGACGATGACGCATGATCACTCGTGTCTATCACTGGTCAAGAATGGTCCTAACTCAAAGACATAAGGTTGCCTTTTTGTTGGCATAACAGCAGATACGTCATTTAAAGCTGATTGTTGTTTTTAAATACGTTCCGTTTCACGTTACTTTAGTTCATTGTTTTTGTTAAAAATTGTTATTAACCAAAATAAAAACTTTGTGATGGCCTTTATTTTATACTTTCTTATCATTTTACTGACAACATTCTCATAAATTCTGTATTTGTATCTTCCCTATTCCACAAAATTATAGCTTACCAATTTTTTTTAAGTTTTCGGTGTCTTAACATATTTTCAAATATTAATAAATGTGAACCTCCTTTTAAAATTAAGATGTATTATATTTATACCCACATTTTGACACCGATTTTTCTATATTGTGTGTTGAAATTTAGAAATTCAGTTTCATCCAAAAGCGACGCTATTCGCAATCCATAATTGAAAGGCTCTCAAAGACAATACGAAAACCCATTATTATGGGAAGAGTTCTACGGATTAGAAGTACAAATACAAAATATTTTATTGCTTTATAAGTTTATATACAATGTTATTTCCGAAAAAGTCTTCAAGCACCATTAAGTTAGCCCAAAAAAAACACTTGTGTGTTTAGTTCATCAGCTACCTATGACGTCACAAACTCAAATAAAAAGTCTGTCTCCACAGCTCTAAGTAAACACGAAGCCGCTTTCCTCTCACAACTTGAAGCACACTTTAAATAATTCACTCCCACAGGACGGCCTAACTTTCCCCGGACCTACACTTTGCCTTCAGGTTCTAGAAATCTAGATCTTTCTCCAACGCTCTAGTGTTATAAAATAGGAAACGACTTTTTGTATATTTTATGTAGTTTTGATCGCTTTTCTGTTTTGTATAAAGTGGTCTTCATATTTTTGTAGATCTTAAGATTGGGCGACGTTTTTTTGTTTCTGTTATAAAAGAGTATAACTGAATTGATAATATTTTTTTAAAGTAATTCTTGATTAATTCAGGCTGCATATTTAAAACGCAAAACGTAAGCCGCGGACACTCTCTGCATTTGGCGCGTTCAATTGCAAATATGTAAAATTTAACGGCCCGCGCCGCCCGCCGCGCCGCTGCGTTCGTGTCCTCAGCTTTATGCATACCTAAGAAATATAAGTTAACCGAAACTTTCGTGTTTTGAAACATTGTCAAGAAAAATATAGACCATTTGGGATTTCACAGTAATAAGCACGAATTATTTTCCACGATTCGCAAACCAGTCATACCGTTTGCTTTTCTACAATATTCCATACCCTATATCTTACTCCGATACCGCTGCCGAGCGCAATGACCAATTACCGAGCCTAGATTGTCAATTGCAGCGAGAAAGCCATGTTCATTCATTCGTAGACGTAAACGAACCGATATTTTTGGTTTACATACAATTCCTTTTTGTAGGAAAAAGTTACCGTAATTCTGGCTACGATAACTCTATATTTTGATATATCCTAATTCATGTTATATGCAAAAGTGAGTTTGTTACGTTTTTACCCTCAATCGCTGAATCGATTTAGATGAATTCTGGTAGAGAGATAGATGTGACTCTGGAAATAATTATAGGCTACTTGTTCGAAAATTCGTATCAACGCGAGCGGAGCCTCCGGCTTAAGCTACTAAAATTATATAATTTAGAACGAGAAAAAAGGGGATAATTTCCTACAGAGCTTTATTAATCATTCATAAAATTTTGCTGCTACCTTGCTTGACCGTTAGTTAGGCACAGCAATTAGTTTTTGGCAGTTAGCTCATGTCCTATTACTTTTTGCGAAAAACAGCGCGAAAAATTAACGCGAGCAAAGCAGCGAACAAAATCTAGTTATAAAATAAAAATGTTGAAGAACCGAATTTATTCAGCTACTTACAACAAAAAGGACCAAAAAGATCAGAATTAAAGAAGCACCCTCTTCCCCGTCCTTTATAACACGCCAAAAATTATATCAGCCCAGTTAAACACAGTGACGTACAACTCACCCAGCAGGTTTCGTCAGTAAAATACTTCTGAAAGTCCTTTAACTACGTGCGGCATGTTGCCGTCTGTGTATTTTCGCATGCAAATAAAAATTACCGCAAAAAGGTCACACAGAGGCAGACCCGTCGAGTATAAGGTATGTAAATTCGTCCTTTTGTAGTCAAAGTATATAAAAACGGGTATGTAAAATATTTCTAAGCTTGAACAATTTTTCAAGCGACATCGAATAAATATTGGCATCGTTTCAAACAAAATACTTTTTAAAATTATATTTTTTGTTGTGTAGGTGTAAGCAAACAACTCTAAAGTGTGTGTGTGTGTGTGTGTGAGTGTTTAATGTTTATGTAAGAGATTGTGTATGCATGACCTTTGTGTGTGTGCGTCTGTGAAAGGCATGTAAGCAAAAGATGTAATGTTAAGTACCGAAGAAGCGCTGTGTATTACATCATTCTATAGACAGCACTTCTTCGGTGATAGTCACAAAAAAATATGTATTTATTTTTGAAGGATTGTCATCATTTATCTCGTTCTTATAAGTATTGAATAGAATATGATTACTTTAATTTTGAATTTTTTGTTCGAAACAAACAAAAAAACGTTTATTTTAAATGATCTCGCCA
Organism: Lacanobia oleracea; assembly: GCA_950371165.1. Taxonomy (NCBI): domain Eukaryota; kingdom Metazoa; phylum Arthropoda; class Insecta; order Lepidoptera; family Noctuidae; genus Lacanobia; species Lacanobia oleracea. The sequence continues at coordinate 15,179,184 of OX493405.1, read as the reverse complement.
TACGTGAAATTTACGCAGTGCCTCCGATGTTACCCTACACAGGGTAACACTAGCTGCTCTACAAGAAAAAACCGGCCAAGTACAAGTCAGACTCGCACACGAAGGGTTCCGTACCATAAACATTAATTTTTATTATTTGTTGTTATAGCGTCAATAGAAATACACAATCTGTGAAAATTTAATTTGTCTACCTATTACGATTCTTAAGTAGGGAAGTACCATGTTACCCAGTTAATGGGTTGTGGAGGTCTGGTAGGCAGCCGCTCCACGTAAAACACTGGTATTCAGCTGAATCCGGTTTGACTGGAAGCCGACCCCAATATAGTTGGGAAAAGGCTAGGCAGATGATGATACCTATTACGATTCTTGAGATACAGACCGCGGACAGACAGACGGACGGACGGACGGCGGAGGCCATGTAATAGGGTTCCGTTGGTTACCCTTTGGGTACAGAACCCTAAAAAGTGACAAATATATTATTCCCTAAAGCTGTATGTTCGGAAGTCTAGGCTCCCAATGCTTGGCGGTACCAAATCACCGTGAAAAACTACATGCAATTTATATGAAGGCAACTGAAGGATTGTATGTCCAAAGTAAGTCCGTATGCAAATGCCTGTGTGCCTCTTGCCTTTGGTTTATTTAGTAAACTTTCTCAAACTGTGGTAATTAAATGTCGGAAGAGGATTGGTTCGCAAGTTTTGCGTGTGAGTGTCGAAGTGTTTGTTTCTTTGGTGCTCCATGTCTCTTGAGACGGTTTGTTAGTGATAATATGAGATACTCCCCCCAGAGTTGCGCCTGCCAGAGTTGCGAATTTGTTCGAAAGAATTACCGCGACCCTGGAAGGCATTAGGAGGAACACGGATGGGTTTTAGTCAGTAAAAGTCTGACACTCCATTCCGCTCCACCTAGAACGAAATAAGTCAATTGCTGATTTCCTGCTCTTAAAAAAAAATGACATACTGACCCGCGACAATCGCGAGTATTGTATACTATACTTCTATTTCCCCAAGTAAAACAAAAACTGTCTGATTTAGAGTGGTTTTCATAAATAAGGGTGTTAAAAGTCAACTTTCTTCCTTCTTTATTAGAATTGCACAGCATTTAAAATAAAAAAATATGCAGAATTATAAAAAAAATGCTAGCAACGAACAACATCACTGTCATCACTACTACGAGAATGAATGTTCTGTCATATAAGATTAAAAATTCCTTTGAATGGTAGTCATAACAATCAAACTGAAATGGATTCGTTCATGGATCGAAAACTGATTCGTTAATTTTCCAACTCAACAAATAAACAGATTTACTCACTCGTTTTTCGCAAGTACCTCTTGTACAACACATACTAACAATCTAGGTACGTACTCTCTGTACACATATTCTCGTAAAACTACATTATTTACGTCATATGTCCAAAAGGGTCGCCTCCCGAAACCAGTGTCCGTTTTATGATACTGCCTATACCAACACACATTATTCTGGGTACTGACCAAATGAACGAACGCTAAAGCCCCGACCAGGGTGATAATATTGCGCGGTACTAAGACGGGCATGTAGTATCAAACATGATACGAAACTGCCATTTGCGTCCATACTGAAGTGACCATGGCGGATGTCTAAGGTGACGTGACCGAGCTGCTACACTAGCGAGCGATCGTCTATTGTTCCTATTATATACTGCCTGCGACAGCTAAAAATATTAAAAATCGTTTCAATCCAACCTTAAGTTATAATGTCGGATGTCTAACACAATATCTCGTATTAAACATGTCTAGCCTCTACTGTCCGGTACAATAACTTGCGATGCACTATGGGCATGGAGTTTCTTGACCGTACTTCTCCACAATAACTACTACTACTCTATTTATAATTAATGTACAACTAGAGTCGCTCTATTATTTTATTCTTTTACTGTAAATGTTGACGTTCAAATTGCCTGTGATACTCTCATTGAAATAATTGAATTGACTTGGAGCTCCTAATCGCCCCGTGCAAACCCAAGTCATCGTTCACTCTGGATAAGACATAACGAGTGGGAATCGCCCATGGAAACCGCACGTTCGCTCGCATTCACACGTCCCATTCGGACGGCAGCGTTGGTTCGCTTGGTCAATACGCAAAAGTAGGCCGATACACGTACCCTGAATTCGTTATTATGAAAACTCTGCCCATCTTTATGTGTGTTTGTTTTATGAACTTTCCGATTTTATGAAAAGGCGATTAAGGGATTACGTTTTAGATTATGCCAATGTTTACCTGTTATAGAAACAATAACGTGAAATTTTGAACCAAGACCGTTATCGTACAATATATTATATCTACAATACGGATATTATATCCGTGATATGGTAGGAGTAACGACATTCGCAAAGAGATTAAAACTTAAATTAAATATTTTGTCATCGTAACTAACCAAGTGTAAAAACTTTCACCTTGATAAGCCGAAAGAGAAATTACCCAAACTTTTGCAAAAACTCACCTAGACACACCAATAACACACATACTAAACAAATAAGAAGTACCGCTACGGCGTAGCTTTTCTCTACGACGTAGCAACACTTGCTACGCGGCGTAGCAGAAGTCAATCCCCCACGCGCCGATTCATTATATCCTTGAACTTTATTGAGCGTCGCCTTCGAACGAGTTTTTGAGTTATTCACGGTTGTTGGTAGAGTAGTTTAAGCTAAATGATGGCATATTTTAACAATATAATAATGGAACCTTGTTTATTATGATCAATGCAATACTTTTGTGGGTAAAAACCAATAACACAATAAAAAATATCACATTAAAAAGCCACAAATATTAAGGTTTCGTCTTCAAAAATCAGAAGCACACCTCAGACAGAATTCCAAACAAATTTTGCCTTTAATATCACTTTTGTAACATTTTATGCTACAATTGACCTATAAGGCTTTCTTTTTGTCGACAATAAGAAGATTTTAGGCAACAAAAGCAAAGAGAAGGCTCTAAAATACAATAACAATGGCAACAACGACCCCGCCACAAATTTAAATAAGCGCCATTTCATTAATGGAATTCTCGGTGTGAATAGAGATTTATTTGCTAACAAGTAATGGCGAATATTGAACCCGAAGTGAGATAAAAAGTAGCTTTATTGCATTATTAATTAATATTATTTATATTCTTACCATACTGGACCGATTTTATTGTCACTGTCTTAATACCGTACAGTGACCGTCTTGCGGCTGTCTTCAGCCGCAAGACGTCCAATACTGGCCTCCCTCAAGTGTCGCCACATCGAACAGTCCCGTGCGTTTCGCATCAAGCGGTTTCCCGCAGCCTCTACCAGAGTCTTGAATTTAAATTTTAACAAGTTTCTACGTATAAAATTAATGTGAGACAAATAGTATAATCATCTGCCTAAGCTTTTCCCAAATATATTGGGGTCGGCTTCCAGTCAAATTGGATTCAGCTGTATATCAGTATTTTACGTGGAGCGGCTGCCTACCAGACCTCCACCACCCATTAACGGGGTAATACGGTAATTCTTACTGGCTTCTGACAATCTGACAAACTTTCAAAGATCTGGAAATAACATCCGGGACCAATGGCTTCGTGCTTTCCGAGGCACGGAGGAAACTCGGTATATTAAGATGGTCACCCATCCACAGACCAACCTTGGCAAGAGTTGCTTAACCTTGAAGATTGACCCGTGCGGCTGTTATAGTTTAGCCACGAGCGAGACATATAGTACGTATAAAATAAATAGAATTAGCTTGCCTAGTTGACTTTGTCCTAAAAACCTTCGAGTTTTAAATAAAATCGGTTGCCCAACCTTAACAGTTTATTCGTAATCCAGAGGTAAATAAAGACATTTTGAGTTATAATCAAAAAAATAATCTTCAGTGATTTAATATCTCATTATTTACCTCTACAAATCTTAAATATTAAAGTTGAATATTATACAAGCTCATTAGCTAATCTCTAAAGCAAAAATATTTAATAAAATTCTCTTCGAAACAGAATCATAATTTTATTTGGACTTTATAAATAAGAAGATCAGAGTAAGTTTATCATGTTTTATTTTTTGTTTTAGGTACCTTAGAAATGTCATGAGAAAGTAACCAAAGGAAAGATGCATGTTTGAGTTTTAACAAGATAATGGGGTATTTTACAAAAAAAAAAATCTAATTAGCCCGTCTGATAGATATTTTCAAAAAATATTCGACACGTATTTTTTCTTTTTTCACGTTAACCTAAAATAAAGGAGATACAGCGAGTTGAAGACACGTGTGACGTTGAAAATCTATCAGACGGACTAATTAGATTTTTTTAGTAAAATACCCTAATGCGCGCGTGTCTATGTGATCTTTTCCAGAATAATATGTTCTCATAAAATAAAGAACCAAATAGCGCAAATGTTACGACGTTTGTAATTGCCAAAGTTTCGATGGCGCGACGATTGTTAATCAACACGAACGGCTGAACGGATCTGTATGAAACTTGGCACAGAGGTAGATTATAGTCAGAAATATGACATTAGACTATTATCTTAGGACAATTTATTCACGCGAGCATAGCCGCTGGCAGAAGCTAGTAATTTTATAAATTTTCCATAAATATGTAGTTTCCCAAACACCCACAATCCCACTTCCCCCCTTACACTGCCAAAACTCAGCGAACTCTCAATTTAAAACTAGGTGGGTATAGTTTTGCTCTAAATTCGGCGGATCCAGACAGTGCAGTCTAATTATAAATTATTCCAGCTGTGTAGTTGGAACGGCGAATTGTTCCACAATTTGCTATGACACCCACGTGCACTGTCGAGCAGATAAACGGACCCTTGATTGCTAATTGGTTAGATTTTGTTTTATATTTTTGTACAGCGTTTTACAATATGATTTGATTTGATGATGAAAGGGAATGGAATTTTATATTTTTATAAAATAAGCCGTAGGCTCCAGTATTTTAAAATGTTTAACGGTCATCTTATTGATAATTATTTCGAGAAAATACATGCTACTTATGGATAAATGCGATACATTACATTATATCATGAAATAAATTAATGAAACCTGTTGTTGCAAAATATTCAAATCTTTTTAAATATAATCATGACCAAATAAATATATGTGTCTAATTGTGGCTTACATTAACAGAATTTTAATAAAGTACCTATTTAACAAGTTGAGAATCACACGCGCGTACACTAAGCCATCACAGTTCGGTAAGCGTTCATTGTCAACACAAAAGTTTGCAAACTCTCGCAAATTATTCTGGTCTCGTAAGCTGTTCTAAGAATTTTGGCCACAATTGTACATTGTCTTGTGTTGGCACCCATGGGTACACTGAAACGAGTATAATTATTTTACTGTGAAGCCCTGAAGCGATTGCGTACACAATTAACTGCAAACGTATGTTGGCGTAGGGATTATTGATTCATCAATAACACAGTACATGTTTGATGCTCTTGACCAGGTTATTTCTCACCTGCTGGAGTGTGCCAGTTTCCATTCACCTGTACCCTCAATGATCTGAACGCCTCTAATGCCACAATAAACGTAGCCACTTTTACGCCCAAACAGTTTGACTGTGTGAATGTACCGTACATACAAAAACCAGAAACAAACTGTTGTTTTTTTGTTTAAAGTTGTTTAAAAGTGCTTGGAGTAATTCTAGAAATTATAAATTTCTTACTTACGAAACAAGTCTATGTCTAAATAATAAGCCTATGTCTATACTTATAACTATACTAATATACAAAGTACTAATATATAAAGCTGAAGAGTTTTTTTGTTTGTATGTTTGCTTGAACGCGCTAATCTCAGGAACTACTGATCCGATTTGAAAAATTCTTTCAGTGTTAGATAGCCAATTTATCGAGGAAAGCTATATATCATCACACTAAGTTCAACAGGAGCGGAGCAGTTATGGAAATTGTGACGCAGACGAAGTTGCGCGGGTCAATAAGTTTTATAATTAGTTCCATTGCTGAGAGTAAGTAGCCTTTTCCCCCTTTATCATTCCTTAGCTATTGTGGGAGTCCACTTTTATATCTTCTGTTAAATAAAGTATACATTCGATAACATTCGCAGACTGAGTAACTGGTGTAGGTAAGCCGCATTATGAAACAACGTAAAATATGTTTAGTTTAAGTGTTTATTATACAAAGTAAAACTATTATATCGGAATGTTTAATTTTTCACTAATCTAGCCGTCGCTGTTACACTGCTGGGCAAATCCTCCCCCAAGTCCTTCAGAATATTCTTCTTCCACGCCGTCTTAAACGTCTTAAACCGCCTAGTTTAAGACAGCGGTTATCACATAAACGACTCATTTCAAAATATTATTATTATTTATTCCCCTTCTCTTATGAATGTATCAAGGTCAGTCAGTCAAAGAGATGAAGCTAGTCGTACTAACAGGTTCAAAGCGTTGATTTCCATGAAAAAAAAATGTGCAAGAATCTCCACGGACACTTTTAAATCAATAAATTGTTTTAAGAAAAGACAACAAGGTCTTGTGTCCTTTTCTTAACACATTTTTTTTTTAGAAATAATATGATTGTTTCAGCATTTCTCAGCAGCATTTAACCATTGGCTATCAAAACAGTTTAGCCCATATTTCCACGTTGCTTTTTCGCCCAACTTTATCAGAAACAAACATTCAATCATAGGAAACAACAGAATTCTATATGACAACGTAATATAATAAAATAAATATGACTATGGAAAATGGCTGGTATGATGCATTATAATAGGTAGAGGTATAATGTATCATACGAGCCACATTTCCCGGTAACTATGTAAACAAGTGGAGCTAGCGCAGGGTGCATTGATGCATAATGTTATTACTGCTGAAGCCCTGTATAATAACATGCGGCTCTGAAATATATATTCTTGTCTTTTATAAGTAGATGCACACGTTTACCCACTTTGAGTGTACCTAATGTTGAAGTTTTTATTTTCTTGTGGTTTTTTTTTAGATATAAAGGTTGATGACAGGGCTGACAACTGAAATGAGGATTAATAGAGAATTAATAAAAGAAGCTCTTTAGCATTTTATCATCATCTGCCTAGCCTTTTCCCAACTTTATTGGGGTCGGCTTCCAGTCAAACCGGATTCAGCTGAATACCAGTGTTTTACGTGGAGCGGCTGCCTACCAGACCTACACAACCCATTAACTGGGTAACACGGTACTTCTTGGCAAGACTGGAGTCAGATTAACTGGCTTCTGACAATCCGTAACGACTGCCAAAGATCTACAAATGACAGCCGGGACCAACGGCTTAACGTGCTTTCCGAGGCACGGAGGAAACTCTGTATGTTAAGATGGTCACCCATCCACAGACCAACCTGGCAAGCGTTGCTTAACCTTAAAGATCGACCCATGCGGCTGTTATTATTTAACCACGAACTCCTCCATTTAGCATTTCATATCATGCATTAATGATGTCAAGATTAATGTAACCATTATTTACTCGTACAAAAATGCCCGTGGAGTTTCTTGCAACGCTTTTCTCCTTAGAGACCAAATATTTGGAGCGCCTTTTTTTTGGCTGACCAACCAGCTCAAATAAATGTTTTGGTATTTGTTTTTTTTGTTCTAAAAAATATTGCGCAGTCACCAAATAAATCAAAAAAATGATGATGAGATGTAATTCTTTATTTAAAAAGTGTCTATGGAGGTTCTTGCTGTTCTTATCTATTGAGAGGACATTTTTAAATAAAGAATGAAAAATTCTTGTTTCATCTGAAAGGGTATTTATATTTTCCGATTGGTCCCATTGTCACCAAGTCAGAATCTGATGATGGGGTCCCATGAAAATCGAGAGCAACCCTCAAATTTTATAGGCACATACATTTTTATACACAACATGGATTATAAAAAAGGAAATCGACAACCACAGCGGCATTTAACTTAATTAACCTAGTTACTAAAAATATTGACCAGAAAATTCCGACGACTGTTGTATTTTTTGACATGTCAAAAGCCTTTGACTTTGTATCGCATGAGTTATTACTAAAAAAATGTGATAAATATGGAATACATGGTAAAACATGGCATGGCTAAAAAGTTACTTTACAAATTCTTACTTACTACCTTAAAATTACTGTGGAAAAATCAAATTCAAACTGTGAACTGCACAGTTTTGATTTGATTTTTCCACAGTATTTTTTTTAATAGGTTACAATTGCACAGGCGTTCCACAGGGCAGTATTTTGCCCCCCCCCCCCCCCCCACTTTTTTTGTTGACAGAAGTAACTGACTATCCCTGCATACTCTCTGCAGACGATGTGTCCGTCATTATCCCTCAAACTAAAGAAAAAGAATACTATTTATAATGAAGAAATAAATAGTACCGTAAGTAAAATAATAACTTGGATGGAAAAGAATGACCTTAACGTAACATAAATAAAACCAAATATGTACAATTTTGTAACGAAAATTGGAATAAAATGGATCTAAACATCACTTATAAAGACAAACAAATTAATACAACAGTCAGATAGTATGACTTGTCTTGGGATCGTTCTAGATGAGAGGCGTTTCACAGGCTTAACATGCATATAGGTTCAATACTACGTTATGGTATACTGGTATGGGGAAACTCGGTGCATCTCGGAAGATCTTTTATCGCACAAAAGAGTGTATACGTTGAATTTCGGAAGTCGGTGTCAAAAGTTCTTTTCTTTCTTCCGAATTTATTTTATACCTTCCCTTCCCGCTTGTGCGCTGTGAGGTGTTTATTATATCGCTCCGTTCTGTAAATTCGGAATTTGCATTGTGTGTCTATTCTAAGGCTTGTGAACTGTTTCTAGCTGTGCCATAGTGTTTTAAGTGCGTGTTTTGTAAGTTTTTAAAGCTGTCTGTCTATTCTTTTATTGCTAATTAGTCAATTTCTCCAGCCTTCGGTAAGTGCATTTATTTTTTTCTGTGTGTGGGTACCGCGAAATAACTTAATCGAACGATATTTATTTGTTTAATTCTTTAATTTCATTCATTCGCGTTCTAATACGTTTATTTATCGTATTCTCCGTCAATGATGATGTCAACAAATGATGACCCACCAGATCGCGGCGGAGAAATATTTCGTAGAAATACTAAAACCCAAAGGTCGCCCGTGGCGACCTCCGCTAATTCGAAACGTTTATTCAGCGAAATGTCTCCATCATACATTTCGCCCGATGATAGGTCCAAACGGCTTCATCAAACATTCGAAACCGTGGAAAAATCCTCGCCGATTTTAAATATCAGTGATGTGAGCAATACCGACTATTGTGACTTAGTTTCCGAGGCGTCGTCATACCTGTCTAAAATTAACGACCTAGTGAATGATCAGGGCTCTCGAATTAATGTTGCAAATAAATCAGCTATCATGGATATGACACAGCGTGTCACGGCCATTGTTTCTATGCTGGCCATAAAATCATCATGCAACGAGACGAAGTTAGCCAATACGGAACGCGAATTAGATAAAATCAAGTCGAATAACGCTGTCAATCCCGATCCTGTCAATAACAACTGTAAAATTTCATATGCGGACTCGTTGAAACTACGTTTGCCAAAAGTAGCTCCAGCAATTATGCAGTCCCGACCACCGTTACCCTGTGTGGTCGCATACCCTACCGCGGACCGGTCAGCTGACTATAACACTTCGTCCGCGACAAAACAAGCGCTCATGAAGGCAATTAAGCCCAGTGACGACGGTTTTCAAATTGTAGGCGTGAAAAAAACCGCGAAATCTGGAGTCGTACTACGCGTTGCTAATGAAATTCAACTTAGAAAGTTAGAATCTGTGGATGCTATCAAGGCCGCTGGTTTACGACTAGAAAAGCCAAAGGGTAGACGCCCTAGAGTGTTAGTGAAGGATGTTCCATCATCAATGGATGATGGCGCTTTTCTAAACGCGCTTTACCGCCAAAATATTAAGGATGAGATGCAAATTAAAGAGGATGACTTTATAAAGTCTACCAAAATTATTCGTAGGCGCTCTTTAGATAACGGTCGGAAATGGATTGGCATTGAAATAGAACCCGCGGTACGTAAACATTTAGTGACTACCAAGGATAAGTTATTTATTGATTGGGCTACCTGCCGTTTTATTGATGATGTAGAAGTAGTTCGGTGCTTGCATTGCCAACAGTTCGGTCACGTTAAGAAACACTGCGCTAGTAAGGAACCGACCTGTGCCAATTGTTCGGAGGCACACGAAACAAATGATTGCCCGCATAAGGACGACTTAAATTTTAAACCGACTTGCGTGGCGTGCAAACGCTTTAAAAAACCGTGTGATCATCGCTGCGGATCTCAAGAGTGTACTACCTACAAACTGAAACTCGAACAATTAATCCTAAACACTAACTACTAATAATGGATATTTTAACCATAGGACAATTAAATCTCCATAACGATAGGGTGGCGACATCCGAGCTGGATAAATTGATTGTGGATTATAATCTTGACATAGTGCTTATTCAGGAACAATACCAAAACGCGCGCTTACGTCACAGGGTGGTTCAGCTGGACTGCAGGGCGCGGGCCGGAATTTATGTAGCGCGTTCTTCGGGCTTTACTGTAACATCTATAAGTAATCTCATGACGCCTCATTGCGCCGTGGCGGAAGTATCATCGCCTACCTTTAAGGTTTACGTTGTGAGCTGCTACTTTCAATACTCAGACCCAGTTACTCCACATATACATAATCTCCGTCACGTCTTGCGGTCGCTCGCGGGCTGCAAAGTTATAGTAGGTGCTGATGTAAATGCATCTTCTTCCCTGTGGTATGGCAAAGTTCGATCCACTGATTCTGAACGACGTTGTGCGGTTGAAGATTTTATTGCTGAGATGAATTTATCAATTCATAACACCCCAGACGCACCACCTACTTTTTGTAGTCAAATGGGCGAATTTTGTATTGACGTCACACTTTCTAGTGCAGACGTACGCTTGGATAGGTGGCGTGTCCTTCCGGACGCGTCTTGTAGTGATCATCGCCTGATCGTGTACGAGTTTGTTCCTATGTTTACTCAAGGTTCGTCACACTTAATTGGAAATTTTAGATATAAAAGTAAGGGCGCGAATTGGGAATTCTTCGGCTCACTTTTTTCTGGTCATGTCAAAGACTTCACTCACGACGGACTGTCAGCTGAGGAAAGTGCTGAGATAATGTCGGACGCCTTCACTTACTGTGCTGACATTGCTATTGGTCGCGCATCCATGACCAATATTCGTAGATGTGATTGGTGGAGTGACTACCTTGTTGAACAACGTAGAAGCTTTCGTAGAGCTCGTAGACAGCTTAACAAGCTAAAAAAACGTAAGGTTACCGGGGACCTCCTTAATCTTGCTTTAAGTACTTTTAGAGTTGCCAAGTCACGCTACAGAGCATCTGTTGAAAAATCTAAGGGTAATTTATTGCGGAAAATTATTGATAAACTTGATAGGGAGGGTCCGTGGTCTCCTTTGTACCACGAGTTCAAAGCTAATAGATCTGTCGACCTTGCGTACGTTCAAAACATTAAAGTAAACAATAAACATACAACCGGCATTGAAGAAACAACTGATGCTCTGCTTGAATCCCTTATACCAGACGATTCATCAGTAAATGATAATGAATACCACCAACAGATCAGAGCGTGGGCCACGGTGCCACCTGAATCGCCGGAGTCAGATCTTCCATCCACTGACGAATTCATAAACGTTGTGAAGAAACTACCTCTTAACAAATCATCCGGTGAAGATAAAATATCTAATAGAATGATTATAGAAGCGTGTAAGACAGCCGGAGACGCGATCTTATCAGTATATAACCGATGCATTGCGGAAGGTATTTTTCCTCGAATATGGCGACAGGGCTTTATACGCATTATTCCGAAGAGTGGCGATAAGCCCCCGGATGACCCTAAGTCCTATCGGCCCATAACCCTACTTCCATCTTTGGGAAAACTCTTAGAGCGACTAATCGTTCCGCGCTTACTACCGAATGGACCTAAATTTCATAATAATCAATTTGGTTTCACTATTGGTAAGTCCACCGTCGACGCGGTGCTCTCTGTTCGTAAAATTATTAACTTATCGGAACATAAATATGTGGTTGGAATCTTTCTCGACATTTCTGGCGCTTTTGATAACGCATGGTGGCCGATGCTACTACTTAAAATGAAAAACCGTGGTTGTTACAAAAACATCTATAATCTGATTCTTTCTTACTTTCTAAACGGTTCCGTGAAACTCAAACTAGGACATCATTCCATTACTAAGTCTCTAACCATGGGATGTCCTCAGGGCTCAGTTATCGGTCCATATGTTTGGAATATTGGCTACGATGATTTCCTCGCGCTTCCGCTCCCATGCGGCTGCTCACTAACCGGTTACGCGGACGATGGCTTGCTTCTCATTCAGGCAAGTACTCGTGCTGGCCTTGAGAATTTGGCTGACACATGCCTACGATTAATATCTCAGTGGGGCGATCGAAACCGTCTGACCTTTGCACCGCATAAAACCTATCAACTTATTTTAAAAGGAAACCTTAAATCCTGGCCTAGTATTAAATTCAATAACGTACCCGTTAAAAGAAAAGAATCCGTGTGCTATCTCGGTATGCTATTAGAAAATAACTTTTCATTTATTGATCATATAAAAACAGTAGGTGAGAAAGCAAAAAAGAACTTCTACGCCTTGACGAGAATATCCAAAGCTACTTGGGGTCTATCTTTTCAAACCTTAAAAACTATTTATGGGGCTACCTACTTGGGTTGTATGTGCTACGGGGCACCTGTCTGGGCCGATAGGGCCACCATAGGTGCGGTACGACGTAAATTGCTTCAAAGCCAGCGTTTGGCTTTGATATTCTTATGCAAGGCGTATAGGACGGTTAGTACTGAAGCCTTACCAGTGCTGGCGGGTGTTCTCCCAGTCGATCTAGAAGTGCAGCGGCGTGCTGCAATGTACTACTACGCTAGAAAGATTACGGACCCAGAGTTCTTACCGCAACGCGGCCGTGCTAAGATCTCTAGATTACTAAAACCCCAGACTGATGTCTGGGAGGAACTTTTATCCGAGTAGCAATGTAGGTGGGAAAATTCCATCAAAGGCCGTCACCTCCACCAATTTTTTCCATCTGTTCGTGAGCGGCTGGACAGGACATGGCTGGAGGTGGATCACTGTGTTGCCCAATTTCTCACAGGTCATGGCAATTTTAAGAGTAAATTATTTTCCTTTAAGCTTGTGGCCTCGCCTTTATGTCAGTGTTCTACAGCTGACCATGAATACGAACAATCCGCACATCACATCTTATGGGAGTGTAGTCTTTGGCAAACTGAACGCAATATTATGTTAGATAGTATTAAGGTTACATCTGGGGTAGTTTACTATACGGACCTTGTTGAAACCAGAACAAATTTCCGTGCGTTCAAGCGATTTTGCCATACCTATTACTGGAATCAAAAGTAGCTCACAATTTAGGACCCATTAGTTTAAGTGGTAAAATATAATCCGTGGTGCTTGGCAACTGGGCTTAACCCAGTTGTATTTGTCCCTTGGTGCCTATTGGCCTAGTTCTATTCTGTCTCCTGCTTGATACGGAGGGAAGTGGAAATTATATATATTTTTTTTTTCCTACTCCTCCGCTGTACTTTTCTGATTAATTTCGTTGCAGGATCCAAGACAGTTGAATCGTTTCTCCGGGACTCGTCGGGTTTCATTGGCTCGGCGTTTTTCTGGTGGTCGCCACTGTTGATTCTGGCTTTCAGGAGTTGCAGTGGTTGGGAATGTGTGGCGGGCTATACCTTGTAGAGTTTTTGACTACAACTTTCTAAATCCTTGCAAATTCAAAGTCTATTTGAGTTACTAAAATTGGTTGGTCATCAAAACACGTGAGTCAAACCGATAATAACAGTGAATGAGTCACAAAGTGTGTGAAAGTTACACAGTATTATTTAAACACTAGTCTAATATAAGAACCAAACTGATTCTGTGATTCATTACACGATGAGTCAGTGTTCATTGAACGGTGAGTTCATTGAGTTACGGCTATGACATTTGAATGTTTACGTAGCTGCTTACAGCGTTATATTGGTAAATTCTGACGCAATTTCATAAGTGAAAATTACTTGCCGCCGGAATCAAGTTACTCGACATTGTAAAATGCCTCAAAATGCATCGCAAAAAGCATCTCACTATATTTTTATTAAAATTGTATTCCGATTTGATAAGGAGCTCGTAGCTAGATAATAACAGCCGCACGGGTCGATTCAAGGTTAAGCAACGCTTGCCAAGGTTGATTTGTGGATGGGTGATCTTAACATACCGAGTTTCCTCTGTGCCTCGTTAAGCCGTTGGTCCCGGCTGATATTTGTCAATCGATGGCAGTCGTTACGGATAGTCAGAAGCCAGTAAATCAGACTCCAGTCTTGCCACGAAGTACCATGTTATCTACCCAGTTAATGAGTTGTGGAGGTCTGGTAGGCAGCCGCTTCACGTAAAATACTGGTATTCACCTAAATCTGGACTGGAAGCCGACCCCAATATTGTTGGGAAAAGGCTAGGCAGATGATGATGTATTCCGATTTGAGTGTTATGTTGAAGTTGTTTTTATCTTGTAGGAAATGTTGTTGGACGGTTTGTAAGATGACATGGCTACAAAAAAGTGCGAGGAAAGATACAGCTAAATCCGGTTTGAGTGGAAGCCAATCGCAATGTATTTGAGAAAGGCTAGGCAGATGATGATGTATTCCGATTTGAATGTTATGTTGAAGTTGTTATTATCTTGTAGGAAATGTTGTTGGACGGTTTGTAAGATGACAGGGCTACAAAAAAGTGCGGGAAAAGATACAGCTAAATCCGGTTTGACTGGAAGCCAACCGCAATGTATTTGAGAAAGGCTAGGCAGATGATGATGTATTCCGATTTGAGTGTTATGTTGAAGTTGTTATTGCTTGAAGGATATGTTGTTGGACGGTTTGTAAGATGACAGGGCTACAAAAAAGTGCGGGGAAAGATACAGCTAAATCCGGTTTGACTGGAAGCCAACCGCAATGTATTTGAGAAAGGCTAGGCAGATGATGATGATTGTATTCCGATAAACTTTATCGGAATACAATCATAATCGGATAAAGGGTTGAATCATCATTTACTTCATCGTCCCATTGAAGTGTACGTTTAGCCGCCTTACCTAGCTTTTGTCCGCAGCTTTGCCTTCTCCAGAGGCTTGGGTTTGACGATTAAGGTGTGAAATAATAACAAACCAACTCATTTACTCAATAGTTTAGATTACCAATGTCTTAAAACGTTTATAAGGAGCAAAGGAACAAAATACAAAAGAGCAAAGAATATTCGTTTGCAATGACTAAGCTATCAACACGATGCTACCGTCTTTAATCCTACAATGCCATGCCAAAGATAACAACATCGAACATTTGGTTGCACTCCAACCGGTAAGCTGTTAAGTGGTACGATACGAAAACTGTTAGTACCACGTCTGGTTGGATACCTGCCCAGTTTAGTCAAGAAAAGTCACTTGGAATTAGAGATTCTTATTTGGCTGTCACAAGTACTTTTCGAACATCGTGAAGAATTTACACTTTACTCGAGTGATGGTTAATTCACAGTTGTGTTGTTGTGTGTGTGTTGTGTAGGGTTCCGTAACCGAGGGATAACCAACGGAATCCTGTTACAAAGCCTTTACTGTCCTTCCGTCTGTCCATCTGTCACGTAGACAGTTGAAATTTTCAGAGTATTTGTATTGCCGCTATAACAACAAATAATAAAAATTAAAGAGTTTTTTATGTCTCTACTCACTGGCGACTGTAGTAAAAAAAAAATGAAAACTTTAAAAAACAAGTTTTTAGTTTATAGGTTTAGTTGTGATCTAGTTAGTTGTTTTACTTGCAACTCGCTTGCTTGTTAGTTAACAACTTAAACAAAAATTAGAAACTTGTTTTTTTTTTAAGTTATCATACATTTTTTTCCTACAGTCGCTAGCGAGTATAGATTGATAAAACTCATGGTAGACGTACAGATATCAACCAGTCCTGCGCTTCTTGTACCAACAAGTCTCCCGCTTTTGATTTATTGAATTTAATTCATTAATCCCTGACTCAACATCCCACAGTTTCCAAGGATGACCTTCTTATGGAAATACAAACAAAGGTCAATTTGAAAAGGTCACTGGTGACTGTATCTTAGCCGTCAATGACAGAGGTCGACAGAGAACGCCCACCGTTGACCGCTGATTGCCACCTACTATGTTGAAGCTTATAGGATGAAGTAGCGATGACCCTCTTTATGCAAAGCTTATAAAATAAAGCGTTAGGGTCATTTTGCAGAACCTTAAGTACTCGATAAGTTTACTAGTCGATAATCTGTGGGTTTCCACAAAGTTTGGCAAACGTTTCTACTAAGCAAACCTTCTAAACTTCATATCTATCTAAAGAGTTGTAATTGTTTTTTTGGAATCTCTAAAAGTAGTAATCTGATTTAACTGTATTATAATAATAATTTATTTAATTAATTTGACAACGGTGGTCGAATGGTAAGTACAACAATGACTTATCAACTAAGGGTAAATATTATTGTCTCGGAAAAAATGTTGTGGGAGAGAAGACGCAGGAAAAAACTAGGAAGCAGAAAAATCTGCCTAGACTATTTTCAGCTATATTGAGGTCAGTTAAGTTGGTCGCCCATCCACGGACTGATCTTGGCAAGATTTTGCTTAACTTCAAGTTCGAACCGTACGACTTTTCTTATTTAGCCACAAGCTCCTACTGAAATTGGAAGGTAGTAATATTCGAAGTAGTAACGCTTCTCTGTGTTCGGGCAATGCATTTTATAACATCAAGAATAGGCATTCGAGTCTTGACACCTTTTAGTTAAGAAAAAAGTTGTACCACTCTAGGAATTTCTCCTGTATCGTGGGTGCGTTTACAAACAAACAAAGTCACATACATAAACAGGCACACCCGGAACAACTATCTGTAGGCCATAAAATATTTGTTCCGTGCGGGAATCGAACTCACAACACGCAGCGCAGCAGTCATCGCTCAACCGCAGTGGTGGCCAATGCATTTCAAAACATTAAGAATAAGCATTACAGTCTTGACATCTACTGACAGAACAATAATTAATTCCTCGTCAAACACGAACATAGTAATTTAAATTTTCATTTAAATAATGCATAACATACCATGTCAAACACACTACGTAAACTTACACTCTGATTGTTTTCGATATAAAAGCTATTAACCATAATGGCGATTTAATTTTACATTTAAAGTGGTCGTAAATTATTGATATGGTCTAACTGATAACTGTAACAATAGCACTTGTATACTATGTTGCATTTGAGGGTTAACGTTTTATTTCTGTTTTGTACGATGGCTAAAAACTTATATTACTGCTAGCTGACCCGTGCTCACTTCGTTGGGCGGTATTTTTCGGGTTAGTATACAGGGTTATTTGTAAAACACCAGAAACCTCTTAGGCAGTGAAAGTACACATGATTATAAGCAACTTTTACATTGGGAAAACTCCGAAATCTCGAAAAAAATATCAACTGTTTCATACAAAATGCAATATTTAGCCAATGAAAATGTATGAAACAGCTGATATTTTTCTCGAGCTTTCGGAGTTTTCCCAAAGTAAAAGTCGCTTATAATCATGAGTACTTTCACTGCCTAAGAGGTTTCTGGTATTTTACAAATTACCCTGTATAGCTTATGACACTTACAAATAACGTAACATTCTACTGGTGAAAGAATTTTCAAAATCGGTTCAGTAGATCCAGAGATTACCCCTTTTTTTTAAGGACTGGGTAGGCTCGTTCCATCGTAGACTTTGTCTCTGTCATCTCTGACATAGACTAGAGTTAAGAGCAAACCCATTACAAATAAAAAAATAAAAAAAGGAGTGGAAATCATCAAAAACTCCTCCCGCTCTGGGTGAAGAAGAAGGGATGGTCAAACTCTTACTGATTAAAACTTATCCGTGTTCCTCCTAATGCCCTTTGCGTTTCAGGGCCGCGGTTACTCTTTCGAATGGATTCCACAAACCCCGGCCAGAGATTACCCCTATAAACTCACAAACTATACCTCTTTATGATATTAAGTTATAGATTAACTTGCATTCTTCCCGTGGGTTCATTTCGTAGAAGCCGTAGCTAATTTCTGAATGACAGCAGATTATTTTGAACAAATTTTATATTATAAGTAATTTTCTTCATAATAGTGGAGTACCTTCAAGATGATTGTAAGTCTTTTGTCTAAGTCTTAAAACTGTCAGAGACAAGAAATTGAACTTGAGTTTTATTTAAACCAATTAATTTCTAAATACTGGTTTAGGTAAACATGCAATAACAGCGCTTGTTTTTAAAGTAAGTTCTTAAAAATAAGAACCAAAAGTTTTGTAAAGAACAAACTAGGTGGTAAACTTCGCCGGGTTTCTACAGTTTTAACTACACTTAAACAATAATATTAATACTCCAAACTTCTACTATTTCAGCAGCTTAACAATAATAAATGGCAACACTACCGTACAACATCGCATTAATAACAGAAATAACGAATATTACTATAGTAAGTTTTCCAACGCAGGTTTAATCCCCCACCCCCCTCTCCCCATTATTGGCCTTCGAAAAGCCGCGTCAAACCACAACACAACGGATTTATAAAAAGCCCGGCTTCCAAACGACCGGGGTCATTATAAGGGTTATTTACGAATATTTTTGCAATTCACGCAAATATCGACTTTGAGAACACTAGCACAAAGTTTGTTTTGGAATGGCAAACATGTTAAAGGTTATAAAATAATTACAGTTGCAATGTAAAGTGGACTATGTGTTTTGGTGATAAAGTTTACAATCCTTAACCGCAATAATTTTAAGTGGCTTACATGCAGGTAATTTCACACGATTTTTTGCAGAATTGCGTTTTCCTTTTACATAACTTTTCCTATTTTATGAATGGTATGTTAAATTAATTACATCTATCAAGTAAATATTAAATTGAACATGAGATGAGCTACTGGGGGACTACGATTAAGCTGAGTGGTTTACTTTGTTACGTAAGATAAGTAGATTGAGGCACTTTCTCACGGTTAAGTGGAGGGAATGTTATTCTTGTTGGAGAGATTATTATGAGAGATGATTGACCGCGAATAGTCTCGTTATCTAGTAGGTGTACAAGTTCCAATATTTTTTTGTGTTTTATAGTAAGTCTAATGGAAGCTAATATTAAAGGCCCGTTTGAGTCCGAAATAATCCGGCTTGACTGGATGCCAACCCCAATATAGTCGGGAAAAGGCTAGGCAGATGATGTTACTAGTGTATAGTTAAACATTATTTTCCTATGTTTAATAATATTTCGTATACAAGCCGTTGAGATTTTCTATAATAAAATTACCGAGTTTCTTTACACACTTTCATCTCCTATTTATAAGCCCTTTAAAGGATTTTTTTAATCTATTTTTTATTTAGAGGCTTTTATCAAAGATATATCAGCCCTATCGTACTCTTTTACATTAATTGGCTTACTTACACAGTATTAGTTTATAATTTTACTTAAGGTTAGTGTATTAGAGTTATTCGTGGAGGACCGTAATTAAATGGCACAACTTTTTAATAATATCGGAAGATGGTACAGATAGGATGGATTGGATTATTCCTACATCAAATTTATTTATTTTAAAATCCTTCATGAATGACTCGCGTTCTACTCCGTTTCGAGTACACTACATCAGCAAATGTTGCACATCCTCGATTTGGTTGCAAACTGTGCAATTAGGAGACCTTTAAAGGGTACATTTTTAAAAGATTAAGAAATTACTGAAAATTCCTTAAACATTAAGAAATTAGTGATCTATTTCATTTCATTTTATGAGAAACAGCCGTGATTCCCAGCGATTTGCGTGTCCGTTTCTGAAAGAAAGATAACCTAGTGTTTTTGACAATCTTGAGAACCCGAAGTCCCTTACCATTGGTAGGCGTACAAGGGGCTGAAGAGAACTCGCAGAAGCTCCGTTAGACAAGGCTCTTTTTCGAATGGAATGGCATCAATGGACGATTATCCCTGTATTCGCTGAAACTTATCTACTATTTGCTGAAACCCAAGGACAATCCCCGGTTGGTGCAGGACTATTGCAGAATATGAAAAAATAATATTGGACTGTGGGTTTGGCCGGTTAATGTGGATTAGTTTATAACTATGAAAGGTCTACGACCCCTGTCTAACCAAGGTATTGAAAGAAGATATGATAAAATATTGTTTA
Organism: Lacanobia oleracea; assembly: GCA_950371165.1. Taxonomy (NCBI): domain Eukaryota; kingdom Metazoa; phylum Arthropoda; class Insecta; order Lepidoptera; family Noctuidae; genus Lacanobia; species Lacanobia oleracea. The sequence continues at coordinate 15,158,957 of OX493405.1, read as the reverse complement.
CAGGTATCTACAACTACGTTAAAAGTGTGCATCTACACACATACTTATTTTTTATTATGCATATAGAAGCAGCCCCTATTCCGAACATGGTATGCTTTAGATTTAAATGACATTCTGATTACGTGATAAGGAAAAACGGCGAAACGATGCACATAAAAACAATACCCTTCTTCCTTCTCGGACAGTTGGGTAAAAAGTACCCAAACTTCTGAGTGGAACAATTTTATGTTCCATCCTTTATGGCATCGCTCACATAAAAAATCTCAGCTGTAACCATAAGGAAAACAATTACACGAAAAGTAATAAAAAACACGTCTTTTTAAAATTATTATCGAATTTCACTTCTCGATTGTTTTTTTAGGGTTCCGTACCCAAAGGATAAGCAACGGAACCCTATTACTAAGCCTCCGCTGTCCGTCCGTCCATCCGTCCGTGCGTCCGTCCATCCGTCCATCCGTCCATCCATCCGTCCGTCCGTCCGTCCGTCCGTCCGTCCGCCCGTCCGTCTGTCTGTTAGCGGGCTGTATCTCAAGAACCGTAATAGAGTTGAAATTTTCACAGATATAGAGTATCAACAATGTAGAATAACAACAAATAATAAAAATTAAGGTCTATCGTGTGCGAATACGACTCGCACTTGGCCGCTTTTTGTTTCTCTTAAGTATAATCTTCACGAAATAAAAAAACACGAAAAGATAAAGATAAGACGAGATTCAAAGACGAAACTATTGCACTTTTTTTGGGACATGCCGGCCACGAATTCCCGACCACTGCATCTCCTGAAAGCCACAATCAACAATGGCGACCACCAGAAAACAAAACACTGCTTCACTGGTGGTCGGTGTACAGACGCCAGCACATCAAGCTACAACAATCTGTCATAATTTTCAACTTTATCGCTGAAGCAAGTAGGTTCAAGGTTGATTGGGAAGATTTGACAGCTTCTGGTAGCTTGATCTGCTGGCTTATATACATTAACTAAATAATTTATTTATTTGTAGTATTTTTAACCCAAAGGTTGACTATTAGAGATCGCTTGTTGCACTACGTCAACCTATGTATCTACCACTACTGTAAATAAAGTTTAAATAAATAAATTGTACTTTTCATCATCGTCTCCCATCCAATCTTCTAGATACTATCTCGTCTAATAAATCTACAATAATTTCATAAAAGAAGCATAGATTTAAGGATAATAAAAATTTTATCTTTGTTTTATCGAAATCACTTTAGGCGGAAACGTTTTTATCTTGACATTTCAGATATTAAGACCTCTCTATATTTTTGTTTGTACATTGATGATGCATACATAATTGAGATCCATGTATTTATGGCGTTGTAATTCTGCTAATAAACTGTCTCTAGGCAGTTTTAAATCATCAAAATACCGTATACCAACCCACCATGAACATATTGTAAAGAAACTTAGTCAAAAAGACCTTCACAGTTCTACCTCATAATAATCGGGTTTGGTTAAATGGTGAAGATTCTGCACAAACGACCATTTTCCTTCAATCATAGAAGACGCAGCTAAAATTCGTTGAAGGCAAAGTCGAACTACAATAGTAGAAAAGTAATAAATTCGACCGGCATGACGCTGGGCCGATATGAGATGAATTCTTAAAGAAATTGTATACTACCGAAATACACGAAATTCACAGAAATGTCAACTTTATTGTTATGTACACTCAGTTCAGTTTAGAATGACAGTTAATAGTTTTAGGTACAAATAAATCTGAACTATTTCGAAAGTATTAAGGTTCTTAATCCCATATCACGAACAATATTGTATATTGACTGATGGTCAAATACACAAACAATCGTGAGGAGCGTTAATATTGCACAACATTTACTTTTGGAAAGACACGCAAATATGAATGACAACACTCTACAATTTGCGAAGCTATGGCCTGCGCAGTCTGACAGACGGAACGATAGAGGATTTTTTTAATAATAAGAGTTATCCAATCGAAATAAAGTATTTCGGCTGATCATACAGAGTATAAAAATATATGCCTTATTTCGATTAAATAACTATTGAATTCAATTGATAAATTAAAAATGGCCAGTCTGCGCAGACGATCTCCTCACAGTATTTCATACATACTTGCATATCTACATTCTTGGAAATTAATTATCTAATTTTAATTATTTAAAAAAAAAAACTTGAAAAGCATACGCGGTACTTCGGTCTAAAAAGTTAGTTGAGAAGATTTTCGAGGAAGAGTTTAGAGGGAAGGAGAGAATGATTTTACATTTTCTATAGAAAAACTTTAAATTGCACAATCTAAGTTTTCATATAGAATTGAATATATTTTATTTCTTGACCAAAAATAGTAGCACAACTCTTTACACAAACTTAATTTAAGTTCAATTCAAATCAGTTCATTAATTTCACAGAATAAGAACTCGCGGGTTATATGACCAAACTGGTAATGCCATATTTACGACCAAGAAGGATAAGTCGTTATCTAAGTTTTTTTATAACTGAAATAAATATTGCGAAGGTTTTTTGTCACATACAACAATAAGTTACGTGCTTAGCCTATAAATTCCTCTTCCTTCAGCGTCCTTTTCGGTAGCGTTTCACACAAAGAGATAATACTCACTCGATGAGACACAGTGATAATGTATGTAGGTATAACATAACATAGATTAGATCTGCAAAATGCAGTAAACGGATGGACTGGTAACGCTAATATAAATGACTATCTAACCCGTGTCCACTTGTTGGGCGGTAATTTTCGGATTAATATATAGCCAATGACACTCACAAATAACGTGGCTTATTATTGGTAAAAGAATTTTCGAAATCGGTTCAGTAGATCCAGAGATTATCCCCTCTCTCCTCTCCTCCACCCCTTTATAATATTAGTATTGATGAATGACTTACAACTCAAGAACTTCTTATCCCAACAATGTGCGATTTTTCATACTTGTGGATAATATACCCGCAAATCATTTTGGGAATACTTTCATTATCATCATCTGCCTAGCCTTTTCCCAACTATATTGGGGTCGGCTTCCAGTCAAACCGGATTCAGCTGAATACTAGTATTTTACGTGAAGCGGCTGCCTACCAGACCTCCACAACCCATTAAATTGGGTAACACGGTATTTCTTGGCAAGACTGGAGTCAGATTTACTGGTTTCTGACAATCCGTAACGACTGCCAAAGTTCCACAAATGACAGCTGGGACCAACGGCTTAACGTGCTTTCTGAGGCACGGAGGAAACTCGGTATGTTAAGATGGTCACCCATCCACAGACCAACCTTGGCAAGCGTTGCTAACCTTGAAGATCGACCTGTGCGGCTGTTATTCTTTAGCCACGAGCTCCTCCTACTTTCATTATGATGACAGCTAAAGAGTAGAATTCTCTCTCGGAATATATGTTCCTGGTCGAGAGGGACTATGTTACTTCTAGGCATACATGCTCCATCGTGAACCATCACATTGTTTACCATCAGGAGAGGTTCTGGTCAAACGCTAGCCTATGAATAATAAGAATAAGAGGAGACCCAGTTTCTTCATTTCTGTGATAGATAGAGACATTTGTAGGACGTTGACTAACATAAACATTTACTGCTAAGCTTCCAACTACTAACAAACAGGTTTACAAATCACTACACCTCGTACTCGACTTTGATAAACGCAGTATGTTATGAGATTGTTATTACCAGACAAGGAAACACCGTTTCTCATGCTCTTTGTCAAAAGAGAAGAGTAGCTTACTGCCAAGGTGCTCTATTACACATATTTAGGGTGCATTTAGAAGGGATGTGCGAGAGTGCGTTGCGTGAAGCTGAGCGGTTGTGCGGATGCATAGAGCTTTTCAGCTGTGCGCATCATTTGAACGCATTTCTCACACTCAGACCTCGCTTGTGGCCCCTGCTTACAATCCTCGGTCGCATCCCTCCGCAAAAGGCAAGAGAATGCCTTTTGCGAGACTTACATCTACTTTATTCAATTAGTGAATAAAATAAACTTCAAAAGCACTAATATCAATCAGCCTAGCCTTTTCCCAACTAAGTTTGGGGGAGGCCTATGTCCAGCAGTAGACGTCTTTCGGCTGATATGATGGTGATGATGATTATAAGATTTTATACAACGTGTAACAGAGTGAACAATAAACCTAAAAAGGGGTCATTGTACTCATCACTATGAAAAACTTTAAGCATGGGAAAAACGGCCCCATACATTTGCGCATAACTCGACAAAATGTACTGAACCGCTGTTAAACAGCATAATGATTAGTACAATGACACTTTCTGGATATTTCTTTCATTCTGTTAGACTTTATATATCCCTCGCCCACATCTCCCACTTTTTTGCTTATACAAATACCTAGCTCCGGCAGCCTTTTTCCACCAGAACTGCGCTAATCTAGGAAATTTAAGTGATCCTATTGGTGCATTTTTTCTTCGCATTCCGCTTAGCTACCTCGCACATCTTTTGTGGAGACCGACTCTACCCTAAGCTTTATAATCTTCCCGTCATGTTACAAGCTGAGGTCAATAGGTCAGGTTAATAGCACTGAACTACCGGCCTATTAGCTTAATTAATACTAAAATAATAACTAACGCTACGAGAATTAATTACTTACTGTTATTATACGCTGCACTTGCAATGCTTGTATAACATGGCATCATATAGGAGAGACAATGTAATTTGAGTAATGTAGAAATTAACATATTCTATTCATTTTTCTTCTAAAAGTGGTTTGTAAATTTATTTGCCTTTTAAGACTGCATTATGTAAGTACCTCAAAGTTATTTGTCACTTCGGTCACTTTGTACCTACTCAAATAGTGGTTCTTGTCAATAAAATGACAATGATGATGATGATGATGGTTGTGATGTGATGGATTACGACCTACCCTCTAGTATGACGTGTCATGAATCTGTAGTAAAAAGGGATAGCGCTATTCGTCCTGTACAGCTGTGTCTCTCTTTCACAGCAAAAACATGATATAGTAGGGAGGCTCATCATTATTTCTTCTAGACATATGTAATTTATGGTTTGTGGAGGTCGGCTACGCAGCCGCTTCACGTAAAATACTGGTATTCAGCTGAATCTGGTTTGACTGGAAGCCGACTCCAATATAGTTAGGAAAAGGCTAGGCAGATAATGATGATGATATGTAGGCCCCAAAGAGTCGACACATCGACCAGACCAATACTTTTCGCATCCAGCAGACTCCCGAGACCACCACCAAGTCATCAGTCCACTTAACCAGGGTTTACAACACTGCATCTACGTCTCAGTACATGGTCCTCAGTCGATATTATCTAGTCCAATTAAAATCAAAATAATTTTCTAACATAATATTCGATCTTCTTACACAGATTTCGCATAAGACAATACAAACAATACGAACTTCAAAACACTTTATCTTCATGCGTATAAAAAGAGCGTTTTCTTCTAAACATTTCGTATTCAGTAAGTATAAGCTTCTTAATCCCACACGATATAACTCACAAGTCATATGAGTATATACCTACTGCTATATACATAGGTTCATATATGTAGGAAGGTTCGAGGAAACTGGCTGAACATTCGTTTCTGTCTTTCAATAACTACTATTTCATTTTATTTCCCTCCGCAGATGTATTTGAATATCCTTTAAAGATATTAAATTCTTTCGAATTGATTTTACGTGTGTCCTAGAGATTTTAACGGTAAATCTGTGCTAAACTACAATTTAAATCAAATCTAGCTGACCCCTACATTTTAAATTATTATGTTCATTAATACCAAAATCCCAAAAAAAGCAATAGCAGTTATTCCAGAATTCCCCAAAAAATATTTACCTGAAAAATTATTTGGTAAATAACGATATTTTGAGTAGCCGTTCTCTGTTGTCCATGTTAACGAACCGCATTTATTTAAACACAAAAAACTTCTTCAAAATATATAATAGTGAATAAATAATGTAGAACATTAAGGAAGAGCTCGTGGCTAAAGAATAACAGCCGCACAGATCGATCTTCAAGGTTAAGCAACGCTTGCCAAGGTTGGTCTGTGGATGGGTGACCATCTTAACATACCGAGTTACCTCCGTGCCTCGGAAAGCACGTTAAGCTGTTGGTGTCGGCTGTCCATTTGTAGAACTTTGGCAGTCGTTGCGGATTGTCAGAAGCCAGTAAATCTGACTCCAGTCATGCCAAGAAATACCGTGTTACCCATTTAATCGGTTGTGGAGGTCTGGTAGGCAGCCGCTTCACGTACAATACTGATATTCAGCTGAATCCAGTTTGACTGGAAGCCGACCACAATATAGTTGGGAAAAGGCTAGGCAGATGAATGTAGAACATTATAAGATGGTAGCTTTTTAATACTCTTGACAGTCACACGAAAAAGATTTGTAATTACTTTGAGACGTAATCGAAATACGAGCTAACACACAATTTTAATTTAAATAGGTACATAAGTATATACCATTGTTGAAGGCGCAAACATAACCAAATAAACTTGCTCTCATCTTATGTGTATTTTGCTACATGCTGCGTTTTTTTTTTCTAGACAAAACAAGCTGAATATATTATTGCCCTCTATTCTGCAGAGCTCTCGGTTGTACTATTGTTGGTAAGCCTCTTACAAAATTTACATAGACTGTGAACTTAGCTAGATATTATTTTAAAACCGTTCTTTGGAATACATGCAATGTCTGACACGAAAATCTAGTAGGTCAGAACCGTAGGCGCAGGTCTGCGGTCTGCGAGGGATGGGTGGCTCGCCGTCCGATAAGAATCAGGCCCTTCCAGGTCGACGACGATGTGTCGTGTTCGCGAAAAAGTTACCGCGGCCCTAGAATGCAAAGGGCATTTAGAGGAACATGGATGGGTTTTAGTCAGTAAGAGTTGACACTCCCTTCCACGGAAGGGAGTTGAGCTTGATGATTTACGATCCAAAAAAAAAGTAAATATTAAAAAAAAAAAAAAAAAAAGATCGCACAAAAAAACCTTAAAATATTTGTTTTTTTTTTTATGATACCTAGAATTTTATCATCAATTTTGATTCACATCAAATCCCGGCTCGGTTGCAAGCAATAGGTTCGTACCCTAGAACATGAGTCTTGAACATAATTGTATGTACGAGTACTATAGGAACACATCTGCCAAACCAGGAGTGATATTATGTAATTATTTACGTTACATCAAGGATGAATAACGCGAAGTATGTGGTGTACTCGATGATGTTCACCACTTATTAATAGATTGCAGTAAATATTTATAAGAGACAGGGAATCACTGCTGCGTGAATTTAGTGAGATCTTGTTGGTATTGATAAGTTTAGATTAATATTAATTGTGTAGTTGTATTGTTTAGTTACGACTCAACGGGTCTGACATGTTCATAGAATAAAATTCCCTAAAACAAAAGATCAAAAAAGGATGAATAACCTTTTGAAAGCGCACATTATGATGGTGGAAATTCCAGCCTGATGCTGCTACCTTACATAGTAATTTATTTAAACTCTCGAGTTTTAAATCAGTCAAACGTGCAATTCAATTGCCTAAAAGAAGCGATCTTGTTGCACAGTCAAACGTGCAATTCAACTTGTAAGAGAACTATTTATCCAGCTGTAGCAACGATTCCTCGATTTTTATCAAAACTCCTTTTATCAAAATAGCATATACTTTCAAACGAGACCAATTTTACAACCAAATAATAGAGCTCACATCGCTAAACTATCGATTTTCTTGCGCTTGAAGAAACGTCTAAACGACTGTGTGAAGATTTACGGATCGTATTTATTTCGAACCAATCTAAATGGAAGGGTAAAAGGGACAATTTAAAGGACTAATAACGAATTGAGGGTGTACTTAAAAAGGTCGATTTGGACTGAAACTTTACTGCGGTGATAAATGGTTAACATCTTTTTACATACACGTATTTGTGAAGAAAGCGAATGCTTGCGGCAATGTTTTTTAATGTTGCCATCATCATTTGAGAAGCTCGTGGCTAAATAAAAACAGCCGCACGGATCGATCTTTAAGGTTAAGCAACGCTTGCCAAGGTTGGTCTGTGGGTGGGTGACTATCTTAGCATAACGAGTTTCCTCCGTGCCTTGGAAAGCACGTTAAGCCGTTGGTCCCGGCTGTCCTTTGTAGATCTTTGACAGTCGTTACGGGTTGTCAGAAGCCAGTAAATCTGACTCCAGTCTTGCCAAGAAGTACCGTGTTACCCAGTTAATGGGTTGTGGAGGTCTGGTAGGCAGCCGCTCCACGTAAAACACTGGTATTCAGCTGAATCTGGTTTGACTGGAAGCCGACCCCAATATAGTTGGGAAAAGGCTAGGCAGATGAATCATCACATCGACTTTTGATTGTCGATGAGATGCTCACCATTATTCATGGGTTTTGACCGTAACGGTCAATCTCAAACGGAAAGAATGGGAATGGAATGGATTGAAAAAAGAGAAGTAAACGGAGTTGCTTTTATCACCATGCTAGAATTTTCGTCACCGATTGTAATTGTTTAGGCAGAAAAATGCTATTTGCTGAATATTCAGCAACTCTTGGTGATAACCACTTGCTGATATTGATTGCATATTTTTCGAACTACACAAAACGATTCAGATTCAAATCATATTTATTTGTTTTAGGTCATACCCATACCGTTCATCGTCGGATATTGTAATAATATTCTCTTGGATAGTTTCCAAAAATATCGGCTGGAAAACTCTCTACTCATAAGGTACAAAGAAAGAATAATATAAGTCGATTTCTTTGGTCTAGCATTAGAAGGATCTATGTTGTTTTGCCCCATCACGGCATAGAAAAGGTGAAAAAAGTCTCAAAGGATGGATTGCAGGTAATAATGCCCACGCAGTTTGAAATGGAGGTGCGTTTATTCTAACGATGTGATGGAACGTGAGGCATAATCGGGAAACTAGAAAATGGAGGCCACGAAGTGCATGTATTCTGTTTGGTTTAGGTAAGATGAGTCTTAATTATGTAAAACTATAATTTTAGCTTTAAATAAATTACCATTGCTAATTTATGTTTTAAAACTTGGTCTGTTCAACGAGTGCATTGACACGTGCATGTTGTTTTATTACTAAAATAAAAAAAAAAAACTTTTAGGACCTTTTATATTACCTAATAAAATAGTTTTGTTATCTCTTTATGAACCTAAAAATATGTATATTGACATTTTGGAAGAGCAGAACCACCCAATGTCATCATTACTAAATGCTTTCTGTACGTACTCGTAGTATCTGCAACCTACTCACTGTGCTACGTAATGTCAATTCCATTTCTGACGCTGCACGCTGGGTTGAAATTGAATCATCTTTCGATGTGACGTACTTCGAAATGCTGTGCTGTATGGTAGACGTCAAATACCCGTACAATAACAGTCATTCAAACAGACTTCTATCGTGATCTTTTACGTTTTGAAGTAATGCAAAACGGTTCATTATTTATTGTTCGAGTATCTAAAAAGAGATATTAAGGAAAAACTCAATGTTCTTTATTGCACGTGTTTATCTGGCGCCGACTACAGTTTTACGGTTCATAGATATTTTAAACTTCGAAGTTCCGTGATACAGTGGTAATATTCGACTATGAGAATATCCCTATTTCTATTTATTAATGGATACCTATTTGAGGTTAAATAAAAACAGCCGCACGGGTTGATCTTGAAGGTTAAGCAACGCTTGCCAAGGTTGGTCTGTGGATGGGTGACCATCTTAACATGCCGAGTTTCCTCTGTGCCTCGGAAAGCACGTTAAACCGTTGGTCCCGGTTGTCATTTGTAGATCTTTGGCAGTCGTTACGGATTGTCAGAAGCCAGTAAATCTGACTTCAGTCTTGCCAAGAACTATCGTGTTACCCAGTTAATGGGTTGTGGAGGTCTGGTAGGCAGCCGCTCCACGTAAAACACTGGTATTCAGCTGAACCCGGTTTGACTGGATGCTGACCCCAACATAGTTAGTTGGGAAAAGGCTAGGCAGATGATGATGATGAATAGGTACCATTTCTTTAAAGATTACTAAGTAATATGTTGCTGCAATTAACAAATCAAATACGTTTGTTTGCCTGAATTAAACAATAACTGGATATCTCAGCCTATACTATGACTTCGAATAACGTGTCTTTAAAAGTTATAGCATCACATATAAGCAATAAAACTGCAGTTCCATTAGGTACAACCTAAATGCATCATACAAAGTTACTCAGATTCCTAAACTTTAGTTTTCACTAAAACATTTTATGCCCAGTTTACTGTCAAGTTACAATGAAACGACATCGTAAAACTTGTAACTGATTCTCAGATGGATATATAACAATAAATCTTGGATAATATTTTTATTTAGTAAATAGGTCATGGGAGATTTAGGTCGTTTATCCTCTTACAAAAGGAGATGTTTCAAAATGGGCCAGGTCTATGTACATTACCTCATAAAAAAGAAAAAAATCCGTAGAATTCGGGAAAAATACATTTAATTCATTTAAATGTTTACTGTTGTGGTAGTTAATTGATGTTTATAAATTACTTTTAACGATTTTCAACATGGCGTCGCACCGATTCAGTTACTGATCATAGAAAAATAACTTTCAGCTGTCATAACAATGTCACTTCAGTCACTTTCGTCTAGGTACCGGTAAATAAATATGTCAGAAATAAATGTCAAACGTCATTAATCAATCAAAATGACAGCTTACCGCCATGACGGATTTTTGTTGCGTGTTTCAATTGCAAGTGTAATTTCTTTTGTTTTACCAGCAAACAAAGCCATTTTAAAGAAATTGGACAGTTGAGAACTGTTTTAAATATATTTCTCTATTTTTAAGTATAGTGTACAAGGACCTGGCCCAGGGTCCATAAATTTTGGAACATCTCCTTTTCATGAGGCATTCGAGACATAACCACAGATTTTGGAAGCTACTGAGCTAAACAAAAAATATTGCTATCTCTTTGTAAAAGGTAAAACAACAATATGACAGAACAACTTCAGAGCTATCAATCCTTCTCCCTAATAAATTAATGTGACAGTATGTTTGTTTGTTTGTTTGTCTATCATACCACCAACAGCTGAATAGATTTAGATGACATTTGGTACAGGGACAGGCCAAAGCCTGGATTAAAACAACTGGTTTATTCTGTCAACACGTTACCATGGCAACTTGTGTTTTCAGGGTAATATGTTTACAGGTTACTCTTTTCTTCCGGTAGTTTGTTCCTGATTTCGACTTCCACGCGAGCAAAAGCTAACAAAATTACAAGTATTATAAAAAGTATTCGATACGCAACAACGTAAACAAAACCAATGCTTCAAAGCTTTTACAAAAAAAATACCAACGTTCATATACCAATATTTCATTTTATCCGTAATAAAGGAGGACAAATTACCAACATTTGGCGGTTAGTGGGCCAAGAATAAGGCTGAGTACATAACATTAAGATTTTATGTCAATGACAGTCTGCTAGACTTCTGGGCTCCAATAAACACCATCGTGAAATAAAGCTTTATAGACTCTGAAGACTCCGTCCAAAGATAAATGAAGAAAATTCGAGCTTTTTCCACTTTTATAATTCGGTTCAAAGAGATTGGAGACGAGACTTTTTGGAACAGACTGTTCGATGGATTCTTCTTTTTATACGTTCTGGGAAATAGGTCTCGGAATAGCTTCAGATGTAGTCAATCTATAAAGCCCAATGCGGAGATTTAGTTTTGCCTGGTTGATATGTTGAAATGAAAATATACGTACCTACATATTTCTTTAAGACAACTGTTAAAGAAAACTGTACGTACATTTTCTACAACTTAGTGTCTGTTGAAAAACACTCCATAACTTTAAACGAGAAGGGAAGGAAGAACAAAGAAATCACATGGCTAAGAATGGTAATAGACATACTAATATGATGAAATGAAACGGTTGGATCTAGAAAAAGCCAGGTTTCCGTGAGAGCAAAAATAAAGTTGAGAAACATTTTGACCAATTCTTGTTATTTAAACCACGAATTGGAACTGTTTTCGAAACTTAATAAGTATTAATAAGTTTTTATTTTTTATTTTAAGAGTACCTATTATAGTTTGTTATGGTAAATTAATTAATGATCGATACTAAAGAATGATGTTTGAATAAGTATCAATAGGAAATAGTCCGGGCCCCGTCTTTTATGCTGATAGCTCTTTGAGGCGCGCGTGGAACACAGCGTGCCGTCGTCCCAGGCCTGGTTCTGATCAGGTGGCGAGCCACCCAATGCTCGCCGTCCGCAGGCCCGCGCTGTGCAACTCACCCCCCGGCATTTTAAAGCCGATTTAATTGTCAGTGGTCAGACAGGGGCCAATAGTTCTTCCATAGTAAACGATTAACAAGTATTTTTAAGTGAACAATACTTTTTGCTGTGCCCTAACAGGGTCTACAACGGTTCTTAGCTGTAAGCCTTTTTTTGACACCATTTGTAAATACCTTGTAGAACGCAAATAAATTAATATGAATATGAATATTCTGCAATAGTCCTGCTCCAACCGGAGATTGTCCTTGGGTATACTTTCTCAGTGCAAACAGAGATAATCGTAGGTTGGTGTCTCATTCCATTTGAAATGTCTAACGGGGCCTCTGCGAATTGGCTTCGGCCCCTCGTACGCCTATCAAAGGACCGGGTCTCCAGGGATCCGAGAAAATTAAAAACATAAAAAATAATAATAAATTTAAAAAAATAGTAGTTAAAAATTAAACTACGAAATAATTTAAAAATTAAAACTAAGTATCATGCTTACCAGCTTTAATATAAAAGAACGTTATTTCTTTTTAAATATACTTAACAATAAACTAACATTCAGAATACAGCTAGAAAGTAAATTAAAGTCCCAGACGACACGGGTTACGGTAACAAGCAAATTAACTTCCAGCGCTATTTGCAGCTTTATTCCAGCGCTGTTATTTTTCAGGCGACGCTTTATACAGCTTATAAAGCGCTGTATGAAACAAGGCAACGTTCTTTTCTGCCCTAGTGATTTCTTGCGACGTCGTTGGCAGGAATATTTTTTTAATCAAACCTTTGACAATAGATGCTCTTCTTACCATAGATAATGGGCAAGACGTACTTGTTCTTTTAACTAAAATAATATTATAAAGAGGTTTTTTCCAGTCTTATCTGATGGTTTGCGGTGGATGATGTAAGATGATGGCAAAATTGTTTGTTTTTAAGAGGTAACCTCTCGAAAGGAAAAATGGAGGAGAATTTGGCTATCGGATCGTGCTGATCCAATTACTGATAGATAGAAAGCCATTATCACAGAGTTAGATTTCCTATCCTGTTTATAAAAAAATGAAAGGTACCTGTGGCTACAGGGAGGACATCGTGGGAAAGAGCTAGTTACTTAAATTATTTTCTTCGCGAAACGAAACCTACACACAAGGTCATTTAATTCATACTATTACCTATGCGTATCCATACGAAAAGATCAAATCAAAAACAATATTTTTCACAGGTACAACACAGTTAACAAAGCTAAAATATAGTCTAATAATATGTGGCCCGAACATTTTCACTGCAGTAACCCGAAACCGGGTTTATTTAAAGCGATGCTATAAATAAAATTGACTATTGTAGCTATTGGATCAAAATGGTACTGCGCCGGTCCGATATTCATAAGAACTGATATTTTACTTATTACTGTTTATACGAGAATCGTACCTGGTTTTAATTTACCCATTTTTTTTTAACCACGTGCTGTATCCACAGCTACGACTCAGTGGGTAGCAAATGTGGTAAAAAAACAATCACACAGGCACAGTGCGTTTTTTTAGTTGTCACATGTCTTTGAATTTTTGTTGTTCATAGTTATGAAGAGCGCATTTGATGTAAAAATACATAATTATGTAAATTTTATTTTATTTATTTGACCACCCTATAATTGAAAACACGTATATACGTGTAATAACAGATACATCGTATATGTAAACTTAGCACAACATGCATTTCATTATTGTTGATTGATGGTGACTTAAAACTAGGTAGTAAAAAATACCAGAAGCACAAATTTTGAAAAATGCTCATAATGTAATTTCTACCAAACGGTCCGTAAATATAGATCCTGGACATAAACCTAAAAACCAGATACACAGACATTCCCATTCCCTCATTATTAATGCATAGTTCTAAATTACCCTCAGTCCACAGGCCGAATCGAGGTTGAATTTTAAAGTCAGCAGTCAATATTACCCTATACAATTTACTAAAGAACTTTTGATGGTATTTGTCTACACTGACTACACTTTTCTACTTTACATAGTAAAGTAGGAAAATTAATGAAATAAATTGAATACCAACTTAAAGTACCCTATGCACTCAAATCAGAGGGTCCATTCTATATTTCCTCCTTCTCTAGCATTACTGCTTCGTAGAAGTAGGTGACTCCTTCCCATGCCTTCTCGCTCCGGACCATAGATAGAACCAGGGCCGGTCGCGAGAGGTCGCCGCCGCCGATCGCCTCGGCGAAGACCTGACGGTGCTCCGCCCAAGCAGGGCAGACCTCCACCGTGTCCGTCGGGCGATCCTCGCCGTGTTGACACCCGGGCGTGTCCTTCCGTCGAATCCGAAACAGATATCTCCCGAAACAACCGTGTCCAGTGAGTACCTGCGTCAGGCGGAAGGTGAGGACGCCGTGGCGCCGCTCCAGCCACTCCTCAAAGCTTAGTGTTGAGATCTGTGTCCGTTTGATGGCAATTTTCTCTCCCCCATCCATTATATGGGATTTAAACACAACTGGCGAAATGTTGGAGTACGTTATCCTTTGGGGAAAACCGGCGTCATGTTATATAGTTTTTTCCGCGGCGACGCTCGCGTAAAAGTAGCCCATAACCATCTCCACAGTCTCTACCAGAATGATTCAACATTGATTCAGCGATTTAGGCGCAAAAGAGTAATAAACATACTAATTTTTGGATTTACAACTTATTTTAGATATATATAAAATTGGATGTTTATAGAAGTCTGTTTCATCTCAAGATATTATTGCGAGATCAAATTGATGAAAGGACACTCTAAAGATAATTAAATGAGTCATAAATAAGATAGTCTAATTTGAACTGCGTGTGTTAAAATATATGGGTCGTCAAGTTAGAATTATAGGGTATTAACCTTTTGGATTTATTACCGCAGCAGCTAGTGTATTTGAAGATATATCAAGATTATATAAATTGACTCTAGGAGAGGGATGGATACTGAGAAAAAGAGGAATGATTTTGATGATTGCGCCTTGACGAAGACGTTTTACTTTATTTAAATTATTTCATCAACACTTCTCAAAATGATGGTGGAAAAATATCGTGAGGAAACAAATTTGTGTTTAAACCAACCTGTTTTGTGGATTACAGGTACTACCTCGCACTTAAAGAAGTTCAGAATTCCAACCGGGCGAATAATTACAGGCTGATCAACGATCGTGATATTAAGTGTGTGAAGTGTTTGTGCTACAAGTTATAAATAAAACCGAGCAAATGCGAGTCTGAGCCGCACTAGAAAGTTGTGTGCGTATGATAAACCTTAATTTGTAGGGTTCCGTACCCAAAGGGTATCCAGCGGAACCCTATTACTAAGCCTCCGCTGTCCGACCGTCCATCTGACTGTCAGCTGGCTGTATCTAAGGAACCGTAATAGGACACTTGAAATTTTCACAGATTGTGAATTTCTATTGCCGCTATAACAAAAAATAATAAAAATTAAGGTTTGTGTGCGAGTCTGACTCGCTCTTGGCCGGTTTTTTATTCATTGTTGTTATAATGGCATTAGAAATACACAATCTGAGAAAATTTCAACTGTCTACCTATTACTTTTCTTAAGATACAGCCTGCTGACAGACAGACCGACAGACGAATGGATGGACGGATAGACAGCGGATGCTTTGTTATAGGGTTCCATTTATTTCCCTTTGGGTACGGAACCCTAAAAAATATTCTGAAGAGTGTATTACGACGCATGATAGGACTTACAAACATTTCACATTACCTTGCCTTGTTGCATTAAGTCCACCTATGTAGCACTACTGTACACAAAGTTCAAATAAATAAATTACCTCGACCACACACGACACTTCATCCAACCGAAAATATTTCTGAATTTAAAATTGCGTTTCCTAAAAGTTTTGACAGCCAATTTCTAAACCGCCATTTTGTTAGAAACTGGGCTAGCTTTTTATGACAGGTTACTAAATTGGGAAATAATAATTTTCCATGAACATTGATTTTTTTGTGTGTGGCCTCTCGCAGGTCAACCTAGGAGGTTGTCGACTGCTTAACCGGACTTTCCTGTGGTGGCCTTAATATAATATTAAAGCCTCCAGCCAGGGCTTATTTAAAAACTTACAAGCTAAGCGATTACACGCTAAGGGCACCCCCTGTGGGGTACGGACCTCGGCTTAGGGCATCGCTGGGGGGAGGACAGCTAGGGACGGGCTGGATCGAACATTGATTATTTAGGGGCGAATTTAAAGCTACAGGCTCAGCGGCGCGGGCTGGCTCGAGCAAGGGTCGGGGTGGACATTGAAGAGAAGATCGCGACGGGCCTCGGCGGCGAGGTCGGAAGGACGACGGTCTTGCCATGAACATTGAGCATGCACTGAGTTATTTATTTTCGTGTAGGAAGTGGATACGAGTAAAAAGGTGTGAAAGGGATAAAACGTTCCAGCTAGGGTTTTTATAGGATGGGAAATTATCGAAGCGGAGGGGAATGTCAGACTCTTTCTGACTAAAACCCATCCGTGTTCCTCCTAATGCCCTTTGCGTTTCAAGACGCGGTGACTCTTTCGATCAAACTCCGCATAGGTTTGAAATTTAGGAAGGGGATGAAGTACGGAACCCTGATATAATCACTCTGTGTTAGAAAAATTAAAATCCCTAAAAAAATCAAACTGTGCCGTGTGACATATCAAGTGAAAAGATTGATTGTGGGTTTCAAACATACTTTTTTCATAACTTTAAAATTAATAATAACAACACAGATAATAATTGTTTGTTACTTTTTGATTGATTACGAGAAAAACTATAAGAAGCCTATAGTTTTAAAGTTGTATCTATCTTAATATATATAAATCTCGTGTCACAATGTTTGTCCTCAATGGACTCCTAAACCACTTAACCGATTATAATAAAATTCGCACACCATGTGCAGTTCGATCCAACTTGAGAGATAGGATAGTTTAAATCTCAAATTATAGTAGGTAGGGTAGGTAGGGTAGGTAGGGTAGGTAGGGTAGGTAGGGTAGGTAGGGTAGGTAGGGTAGGTAGGGTAGGTAGGGTAGGTAGGGTAGGTAGGGTAGGTAGGGTAGGTAGGGTAGGTAGGGTAGGTAGGGTAGGTAGGGTAGGTAGGGTAGGTAGGGTAGGTAGGGTAGGTAGGGTAGGTAGGGTAGGTAGGGTAGGTAGGGTAGGTAGGGTAGGTAGGGTAGGTAGGGTAGGTAGGGTAGGTAGGGTAGGTAGGGTAGGTAGGGTAGGTAGGGTAGGTAGGGTAGGTAGGGTAGGTAGGGTAGGTAGGGTAGGTAGGGTAGGTAGGGTAGGTAGGGTAGGTAGGGTAGGTAGGGTAGGTAGGGTAGGTAGGGTAGGTAGGGTAGGTAGGGTAGGTAGGGTAGGTAGGGTAGGTAGGGTAGGTAGGGTAGGTAGGGTAGGTAGGGTAGGTAGGGTAGGTAGGGTAGTAGCCAGTTGACGGGAGCGAAGCCGCGTGGGTCAGCTAGTACTAATATATAAAGCTGAAGAGTTTGATGGTTTGTTTGTTTACTTGAACGCGCTAATCTCAGAAACTACTGGTCCGATTTGAAAAATTATTTCAGTGTTAGATAGCCCATTTATCGAGGAAGGCTATAGGCTATATATCATCACGCTAAGACCAATAGGAGCGGAGCAGCAATGAAAATTGTGACGCAAACGAAGTTGCGCGGGTCAACTAGTAAGTAATAAAGTTATTCGTTCGAAATCCATTGCACTTGGTCGTATTTTTCTAGAATTCCGAGGCCCTAGCACGAATATTTTGACATTAACGTAAGTGAATTTTGAATGTCAAAAACCACCACCCCATAATATTTTGGTTTAAATTTATGGGATAGTTATACACAATCTATATTATTCAAAAATATGAAGATAGCATCTAATTCAAATAAATATTACGTGCGAAACGAGTATTGTAGCTATTGTAAAATTTAACGTTAAGTTACTATACGTCAAAAATATTCGTGCTAGGCCCTCTGATTATGCTTCGTCACAAGCTCGTCACTACGACACTAACAGATACAGGTACAGGCCGCATAATCGCTTTGTCACTTTCTACAAAGTGGTCATTTTTGTCAGGGTACCTATTGCTCAGTCCATTCTTTATGTCCACAAAGTTCATGAATTCATGTTAATGGCGCCAAAAATGTAACGTGAATTTCCCGTCAGTGTACAAAGCGCTTAATAAGTATGTTAAAAAAGTGAACCAAAAATAGCTCAACGTTGCGTGCTTGCCAGTTATTAAGCACAGCGCACACGAGCTTAGCGGAGAATGATTCCGAATACCGGATCACGTAATACAAATAGGCATAGTGCATGTAAATTGGGCACTAAATTTCCTTAAATTACATCCATTTTTTAACGATAACTGCTAATTTATTAAAAAAATAATTGAAAATTTATCAGTGTACTAGCAAACGACGTGACTAGGGTATCGAGGCAGTTTGTTTTTCGCGACTTGATCGTTTTTATGGCTGTTCCAGACATTATTGTAAAGATTTATTTAGAGATAACATCTTTTTTCAGACGTTCTTTTGTTTAGTTTTGAAAGCCGATCTCAATCTGCTTACGCAGGTACTGGGGACCTATTATGACGTGCTAATGCCATCATTGTTAAGCAGTGAAAAAGGGATAGTGTTATGCGTCTTGTATAACTCCGTCTCCCTCCCATGGTTTTAAGATGTCATAATAGGTAGCTTGGTAGTGAAAACTATTATAATTTTGACTACGGAAAAGTAATTAAAGCAATTTTTACGTTCACGTACCTACCAGTTTATTGTCGTTTTGAATAATTATGCCTTTTATTAAGCGGACTTGCTCTGACTATTTTTTCTACCGACTGCCCCAGGAGGAGGGAATGTTTTATATACGGAGAAATCTGTAGAACCAGACTCGTAAGAAAAACGACAGCTTACAGTTTAGTGTAGGTGCTGGCAAAACTTAACAACCACTTTATAGATAAACTTTGCAATATATGCTCTCAAATAACTTACTTACACTTAACACAGCTAAAACAAATTACATATGTTTTAGCATATCGCACAGGACACAACCAAACCCCGACTTTATTATAAAGGTACACGAGTGTGACGATTCAATTAACTGCCTATGTCCAACACTAGTCAAAGTTTCTCAAACCAAATATCTTGGTATTGTTGTTGACCAAAGATTATCTTGGTACTCCCATCTTGAACAAGTTACCAACAGAATTAGAAAACTGAGTTGGATTTTCAAGAATTTAAGGCATATCGTGCCAAGCAAAATAACCAACGACACAAATAAACCCAGAAATCTACTTAATGAAATATACATAGCTATAGTCCAGTCTGTCTTAGTATATTGCATCCCCATTTGGGGTGGGGCGGCTAAGACTAAATTCATAGACCTTGAGCGGGGACAACGGGCTCTAATAAAATTGATGTACTTTAAAAACCTAAGGTACCCTACACAAAGTCTTTATCAAATAAGCAATTTACACTCTGTTCGCAAACTATATATAATTAAAACTATTCTCAGGAAACATAAAACTCTTAATTTTGATCCCACCTTAACCTTGAAAAGATATAATAGTTGAAATTCCTAAAACGAAAACCAAGCTCGCCCGTATTCAATACGACAAACGCTCATCTCAGCTTTACAATCGATTAAACAAAGATATCTACAACAAACCGTTCATAGCTGAGTTATACATATGACATAATTATCAAGGTTAACTTTCCATCATCAGCAGACCTTTCTTTATATAGAATTTCCTTATAGTGATAGACAAGCTAACACTGGAAGTTTCTACCTGTGTGTGTACTGTCAGCTTCTAAACTTCCTGGAAAGAAGGTCGAGTTTTGATATTTTATGTAAAATAATGTTTTATTCAAACATTAAGCTTGTACCTAAAGCACCTCTGTCGGGGAAGGAAAACATCGCAAGGAAAATTGGACTTAATATTCCGAAATCGTTTGTACGAGGAAGCTACAGAGATGATTAATGATCGTATCTTGTGTGTATGACAAGACGTTTTTACTTTTCAGTGAGACGTAACAAGCTGCTATTATTATCATGGAGCCTATAAACCATCTACAGAAAGATGGAGTATTTATTGCTCGCAGAACAGATGGTCCATGGGGCCGAAAAGTTCTGGAGTGGCGACCGCGTACCAGAAAATTCAGCGTTGGAAGACCTCCCACAAGGTGGACCGATAACATGGTGAGGGTCGCGGGTAGCCGACGTTTGGAAGACACCCAGGATCGGTTGTTGTGGCGACATTTGGGCGAGGCCTATGTCCAGCAGTCGAGGTCTTTCGACTGATCTAATGATGATGATGATAGTGCCGTATACCTATCATAAAAACAAGTGAGTGACTTAAACAGTAAAGACTCATTAAAAGATTGTTCGCTGGTACATATCCGGCTCGAAGGACAAAATATGTTATGGGCATTGTTCATATTTTCAAATCCAAAACTAATTCTAATCATCCGTGTTTATCATTAAAAACCATAAATTGTTATCAAAACTGACCCAGAAAGTATTTAACTTATTTTAATACTAAAAATATCTAAAACACTCTCTTTCCATAAAATAATCTAAGCAAATCAGATTTCAACGAAAATAAATAGCGATCCAGGAAACCACCAACCAATGATAATATTTTGTCTGCTTAGCCGTAGGGAAATAACAAAGATACAAGAAACTCGAATATTTCATGGATTCCAGCTAACCGTTATTATTCAAATGTACACACTGCATTTATTAAGTATGTATTGAATATTCATTTCATATTTTTGGGTAATCTAACTAAACATCCCTATTACAACAAATCATCAAAACTTTCAGCACTGAAACATAATTAAAATGTAGCTCCAATATTTATAGCACTGGCTGCCCATTTAACAGTTGATAGTGCGACATTTAAAAATACGGTCGGTTGGCTCAAATCCCAGAGGGAACGACTCCGCAACATTAAATAGAATTAAAGAACATTGTGAATGATTGCGCTAGAATCACTATTCACTGGTTTTGTGAAAATGCTTGGGAAAACAAAACGATCATTATTATAACACTAGCTTTTTTGTAATCCTAAAGAAACCATTAAGGTTTAAAACTAAAAGACAAAGTAAGAAGTACAGACATCAGGCACAAAACGAAATTAATTGATATCCTGGCTCGTATTGATAAAATTAAATGGAGGTGGACTGGACATATGTTCAGGCGTAGAAAGGAGAAATGGAGCAAACAGGGAAAATCTTTTACCCAAGAGATGGCATTTAGGAGTCGAGATCGTAAAAAAGAAGATGGGAGGATGACCTGAAAATGACTTTAGTTCCGCTCTGGACAAGAGTGGCGGCAAACAGAAAGCAGTGGAAAGAGTTGGAGGAGACCTTTGCCGTAAGGCACACCGAACTGAGAGACTGTTTGAAATTTAGTGTAGATTTTATGTATAATTACTTGTTTTAAATGTGTAAAATTGTCAAAAATTCGGAAGGGGTCGCTAGCACAAAGTGACGTAGCGCCAAGGGAACAACATATCCTGAGGAGCTAGAGGAGTGGACGGGTATACCACGGCTATCCCGGAAGTACGGTCAAGATCCCTACCAGCATCTTACTGGATACATCCTTCTCCCGAGCACGTTTGCTCTTGCGAATCTCCGCTCGGACCGGCCCATTAAGGAAAGAAAGAGGTGGGATTATTATAAAGAAACCATACAATTTTCTGAGATAAAATTTAGCATAAGGCAGGGTGAACCAGACTTTTTCTGACGCCATAAATTGGACCGTAATTGGCCCGTCTGGACCTAAGCAAATTCGCCAAGCGGTCGCGCGCGCAGACAATGTGTTCGGATTATTACTAACAAATAGAAAAATAGGAGATTTTCTCTACAAGCAAACCATTTTACTTCCTCATAACACCTACAAGTTGCGATGGATGTGGAAATAGAATACTGCTGACCCTCTTAAGAAACCAACCTGAAGATCTAACTTGTTTAACTACTTATTTCCCAAGTACGAAGGCTGAATACCGGACAAGTTAGAAATGGTTTTTAAGGAACGTGTTGGCACAGGAAAAGAGAGTTGTATGGTCAGCAGTGGGCGAATTCGGGCAGTGGATTATGACGAAAATGAAGAAATTATACATAAAATGAAAAATGATTTTTTATATATAAAGTTAAATTATGTACTTTAATCTCGCAAATTCATGTAAAAAAAACATTGAGGTACCTGATTTTTATTAGAATTCTGACTTAAAAAAAAATCAAAGTTACTCGTCGCACAAGTTAATAGCTAATAACTTACCTACATCCTCAATATAAAAATCTTGAACTTAACTTGAAAAAAATACTTTAATGACCTTTCCCAAAGCTTGACTTATCCGTTTAAAGCCGATTTAAATCTCTTTTGTAGACTCAGACAACGAGATTACATCACAACACAACCTGAACTAAACGTTAACCTTATTTGGTCACAAGTTTTTTTCATACAATCTAATGAGCGATGAGTTTTAACGTTTTCGAAGTATTCATAATATTGTATTTTGACTAGCTTTGAACCGCGACTTCGTATGCGCATATGCCGTTTTTTCCCGTTCCCGTAGCAATTTCGGGAAATCCTATCTTAATGCTGCCACACTCTCCAAGGAATCTACATACCAACACGTTTCAGCTTGCTACGCACAGCCGAAACTAATATATATTGATGACTATTAGCTTTCGAACGCGACTTCGTACGCGCTTACCCCGTTTTTTCCCGTTCCCGTAGGAATTTCAGGAAATCCTCCGTTAGTCCTCCCCTTCACTCCCCAAGGACCCTAAATGCCCAATTTCAGCTTTCTACGATCAGTTAGTTTCGGCTTTGCGTTGTCTGTAAGTCACTCAGTAAAGGAAGTTTTATATATATATACGACTAATTAGATTTCGATCGCGACTTTTTACGCGCTAATCCCGATTTTTCCCGTTCCCGTAGCAATTTCAGGAATTCCTCCGTTAGTCCTCCCCTTCACTCCCCAAGGACCCTAAATGCCCAATTTCAGCTTTCTACGATCAGTTAGTTTCGGATTTGCGTTGTCTGTAAGTCACTCAGTAAGGGAAGTTTTATATATATTGATGACTATTAGCTTTCGATCGCGACTTCGTACGCGCTAATCCCGTTTTTCCCGTTCCCGTAGGAATTTCAGAAAATTCTCCGTCAGTCCTCCCCTTCACTCCCCAAGGACCCTAAATACCCAATTTCAGCTTTCTACGATCAGTAAGTTTCGGCTTTGCGTTGTCTGTAAGTCACTCAGTAACGGAAGTTTTATATATTATATACGACTATTAGCTTTCGAACGCAACTTCGTACGCGCTTATCCCGTTTTTTCCCATTCCCGTAGCAATTTCAGGAATTTCTCCGTTAGTCCTCCCCTTCACTCCCCAAGGACCCTTAATGCCCAATTTCAACTTTTTACGAGCAGTTAGTTTCGGCTGTGCGTTGTCTGTTAATCACTCAGTAACGGAAGTTTTATATATTATATACGACTATTAGCTTTCGAACGCGACTTTGTACGCGCTTATCCCGTTTTTCCCATTGCCGTAGGAATTTCAGAAAATCCTCCGTTAGTCCTCCCCTTCACTCCCCAAGGACCCTAAATGCCCAATTTCAGCTTTCTACAATCAGTTAGATTTGGCTGTGCCTTGTCTGTGAGTCACTCAATCAGTCAGTAACGGAAGAATTTCCTGTTAAAGAAGTGAAATTCCCTGAAGACTCCGTATTTCCTGACAACTACAACCTCAACCACACAAAATAGAAGTCAAACATCATTTGCCTTTTTTTTAAGGATAGGATATCATCTAATGACTCCTCCCGCTTTGGGCGAATCAGAAGGGAGTGTCAGACTCTTACTAACTAAAACCCATCTGTGTTCCTCCTAGTGCCCTTTGCGTTCCAGGGTATGCCAAAGATCTACAAATTACAGCCGGGACCAACGGCTTAACGTGCTTTCCGAGGCCGGGAGGAAACTCGCTATGTTAGGATGGTCACCCATCCTAACATAGCGATGCACACAGCTTTGCTTAACCTTGAAGATCAACCCGTGCGGCTGTTATTATCTAGCCACGAGCTCCTCACAAAATAGAAGTCAAACGTGAGAGTATAAATATTTCTTTTAAATCAATGGATATTCAGCACATAGATCTAATCACTCAGAAATATTGTTACTCCGAACTAATTTAATTTTTTAATATGTTGTTTTAACACTGCAGACTTCTTATAGTTTCTCCTATATTCTTTAGGTATAGAACTATAATCTGCATTTTTTTCAAAATTTTAGGCTAAGTAGTTTCGGACATTAGGTGATTTTCCGTCTAATTTTTGAATAACTTCAAAAATATTTATTTTAAAATTATGTCAAAAATACAATTAAAACTTTCACAGTAAGCCCTTTAGTTTGACGAACATTTTAATTTTCTACTTTTACCCCCATACTCAAAATTTATTAATTTACGTAACGCGTTCGTGTTTGGATCAAAGAAATCCATATGTGTACAAAATTTCCACAGAAACGGTTCAGTAGATCCGGAGAAAACTGGCTGTGACAGACGGGTGTCTGCCCGACAGATACCCGAGTGATCCTATTCTTACGGATGTTCGGAACCCTACAAATAAATACACATTTTATAAAACAAACAAATCTTTTAATAGGTGTAAAGGGCTTAAGCAAATAAGTTTCCCGTGTATAAATCTATTCTATATATAGTTTTAATTAATGGTTGACGTATTGTAGAAATTGTAATTATTATACTGTTTGAAAACTTTTTACAGTTGTTGTTAAGCTTAGCGCGATAACAACCAGGACATAAGTTATTTTTAAGTGACAGCTAAGTTATGCGCACATAAAATTAATGTGAAACACATTCACTTCTTTTTACTAAGCAAAAATAGTCTGTGTTAAGTGTAAGGCTTGCTTCACACGTACCACAACTACACCACAAGAGCACTACTTGGGCGGGCACTAATAGCTATGACAATGAATAGTTTAATTCACATGGACCACTAATTACCGCCCGGTGTGGCTCGTGGCTAGATTATAACAGCCGCAAGGGTCGATCTCGAAGGTTAAGCAACGCTTGCCAAGGTTGTTTTGTTGATGGGTGACCGCCTTAACATATCAAGTTTCCTACGTGCCTCGGAAAGCACGTTAAGCCGTTGGTCCTGGCTGTCATTTGTAGATCTTTGGCAATCGTTACGGATTGTCAGAAGCCAGTAAATCTGACTCCAGTCTTGCCAAGATGTACCGTGTTACCCAGTCAATGGGTTGTGGAGGTCTGGTAGGCAGCCGCTGCACGTAAAACACTGGTATTCAGCTGAATCCGGTTTGACTGGAAGCCGACCCCAATGTAGTTGGGAAAAGGCTAGGCAGATGATGATGTGGTTGTGGTACGGTTTTTACTTAAGTGCGGCCAACTTCAGTTTCAGATACCATTGAAAAAGAAATAATTTGCGTGTTACTGACAAAACTAGGCGTACCACACGTCTTAAGCTAAATGCATAAAGTGTGGCTGCTCTTCCAGGATTCAGGATTGTAGACAATTTAACCCTGATTGATTGAAAGTATTATACGCTTACGCTTCGAAACCGGAGAGAAATCGCCCGATTCTGAACGGGTTTGGAGCTTCTATACAAAGTAATATTTATTTCTAAAACATACCCATTGAGGTTGTTCGATGCCAGTGAATGGTAGGATGCTAAAATTAAATAAACCTGTAAAATATTACGTGCATCATTTGTGTTACTGAAAACATAAAACAATAATGAATTGACGGCACGGTTGGCGCAGTGGTTGAGCGATTGACTGCTACGCTGCGAGTCGCGGGTTCTTTTCCCGCACGGAACAAATATTTGTATGGCCTACAGATACATAGTTGTTCCGGGTCTGGTTGTTTGTGTATGGGAGATTATATGTGTGTAAACGCACCCACGATACAGGAGAAATTTCTAGTACGGGGCAAGGTTTTATATAAAAATTAAAAAAAAATACTATAATCCCGCCATTGATCCTTTTACAACAAAATTATGTATAGACTTTATAGCTTTAACAAACTATTTCCCTATCGCCGAATTGCAGAGAATCTGGTCTTATTGAGGATGTGCAACATTTGTTGATGGATTGTGTCCGGAACAGGCGCGAGAGGGAGTCATTCTTGAGGGAATTACACTTAAACAAACTTGATGTGGGATTAATCCAATCGATCCTGTCTCAACCAACTTCAGAAGGTACCAAAAAGTTATGTAGATTAATAACAGTCCTTCATCAGTGTTGTCTAAAATATTGTTTTGATAAGAGATAAAGGGTACGATGGGGCTGGCATATCTGTTTACTAGTTGACCCGCGCAACTTCGTCTGCGTCACAATTTTCATTACTGCTCCGCTACTGTTGATCTTAGCGTGATGATCTATAGCCTATAGCCTTCCTCGATAAATGGGCTATCTAACATTAAAAGAATTTTTCAAATCGGACTAGTAGTTCCTGAGATTAGCGCGTTCAAGTAAACAAACAAACTCTTCAGCTTTATATATTAGTATAGATACAAAAGCTCCCAAAAAAAAACAAAAAAAAAAAAAACGCCATTTTATTGAAATGCGCAATACATCTGAAATCGACAGGAAAGATTTCAAATAAACGGTCGTTTTAAAATAAATGGTTTAGAGATGTAATAGTTACAATTGAACTGTGAGCTTATAAATCTTCTTGTCTGTACTTTGGATCCGTGTGGACTACTGCAAAAAGTCGTTGTTTTACGAACGTTTTCTTCTATGCTGTTGTATGATATGCAATTTGTTACGTTCAATATGTTTTGTGAACTCTCTAATTCTAATACATAAAATTCTCCCGTAACTAAGTGAGTGTGACTGACATACGACGCACAGCAGAAACTACTCGTCGTAGATAGCTGAACTTGGCATGTAGGTTCCTTGGGGAGTGTCGGGGAGCACTAAGACAGGATTCCCCGAAATTCTCTTCCGAAAACGGGAAAAAACGGGTTATGCACGTACGAAGTCGCATTCAAAAGTTAGATCTTAGATAAAAAATGTTCCATTTTATTTCTATTTTTGGTAGTATTTTAAAGCTATAATCAGCGTTTACAAGGCCGACCCAACAACATAAAAGTAGGTAAATGTGTTATCGAAAGTACGTAATTCCTCCTAAGAACAGCAAAAATTCAAGGTAAAACTTAAAGTTACCTATGTGCCTATCGTTTCCCGCCTCGATCAAATTCGTAACTAAATTTAGCAATAGATTTAAACTTCTTATTCCACTACGAAGCATACCTTTAAAAAAAAAAAAATCGAGCGTAGGTATTGAGAACCTCCTCCTTTTTTTGAAGTTGGTTAAAAAACCGCCAACCATTAAAGTATTTCAGAATCGTTTTACAGAATACCATTACCGACAGGACTGTACCTCGAGCCGAACACTGCCGATCCCTCACGAAATTGCCAAGTACATTAATTATATCGGCGAGGCAACCATGTTTAATTAATCTTTCTATCTCGCTGATCCAATGTCTAACTTGGTCGACCTTGGTTGTATATTATATTGCTTTTTTCTTAATCGAGGTTGTGTTCTGAAGAAAAATGACTAAATAAGAGGCTGTCTAGCCTTAAAAAATAACGTCTTCTAATTTTAACACGCTACGTTTGTTAATGATTTTCATTTTTGATAGTATTTTATGTGCGGTTAGCTTATAGAATGCCGGTTTTTTTTTATTACAAAAAAAAAAAACAATTTTTACCACAAAATGGTAATTGCGTTTTTAATGTGTCATAATTCGTTCATTGCACAGGGATGGACAGTCAAAAAAACTTTGACCGGAAAAATATGATGCAGTCGTAGTTACGGCCAAGCTTTAGACAAGTCCCTTTTTATTTTTGTCGACCAATAACATCTACGAATAAAATGGAGTTTGTGTGGCTCATAGGACCTTCTTACCAACAACAATTCATATTATTATAACTTCACACAAACATTACCCTTTATCCACACGCTTCAAAAACATACTCTAATTGGAATTCACATGAAAACTAGGATCGTCAAAAAATTTCAAACAAAAGATTCACCAGTTGTTACAAAATACCGCGCACTTATAGCAAAATTTGAACCGTAAACTTATGACATTAAGGTTTAATATAACAAAAGTGGGATTATAGGAAGTTTTCGTAATATGGATAGAAGATAATGGCTCTGTGCCAACAATAACGGATACCCGACTTGCCTGTGCGAAATTATGCCTTTATTACACGGCAACAGATATTCTATAAAGTTTTTTTATATTATTACTCGTTACTATCGTTTTATGGCTTTATTATTATCGTTTTGTTGTTGGTCACACTAATGACATTTGCTCTGAAGAGTTTCGTTTTGATGTTAAGTCGATTAATGATCTGTAATGTATGATTGGAATGATGTAAACGACCTCTCGAGTAAATGGTACCGTAACGTAACTTCACGTCTTTATTTCTCAAAAGAATAGGCAGAGAAGAAAATGTTAACGCAGCCCGCCCAGTGACAAAGCTGAAGTCATATTCGAAGTAGAGTAATACCTCACATTCCTGTGTTAACACCTGGAATAATACAGCAATACTATTCGGCGGCAGTAATAAACAACGCGATTATAAATACTTGCAAAAAAATGTACAGATTAATGACGGTGAAATTTTTATTTAATTTTGGTAAAGAAGTATTTGAAATTTTGTATGTTTGTAATCTCAAGCTTTACCAGAACAGAATAGAACAGTTTGGACTTACCAATAAAATTTGGTAATCATTGGTTTCACTGGCAAATCTTAGGAACTACCGTAGAATAGGCCCTTACAGTAACTGTTCATATTAAAACCACGTTCGATTTGATGTCTTTTTGGGGAGGACAAGATCCAGCAGTAGTAGTCTTACAGCTGCAAATTATGTTGTCACATATCGTGTTTTTGAATACAATCAGCCGGTCGATTCTGTAAATATGTCAAAGTGGAGGCTTGGGTGAAATGATCACGAAGGGAGCTATTATTCCATCTTGATTACTTGGATTTACAGCTCACTTCACCCAAGCCCTCATTTTAACATGTTTACAGAATCACACTGCTGTAAACGTGTCGGCTTGGGTACAGTGAGCTATCATTCCATCTTGATTACCTGGATTTACAGCTCACTTCGTGCTCACTTCACCCAAGCCCTCACTTCGACATGTTTACAGAATCACACTGCTGTAAACGTGTCGGCTTGGGTACAGTGAGCTGTCATTCTATCTTGATTACTTGGATTTACAGCTCACTTCGTGCTCACTTCTCCCAAGCCCTCACTTCAACATGTTTACAGAATCACTTTGCTGTAAACGTGTCGGCTTGGGTACAGTGAGCTGTCATTCCATCTTGATTACTTGGATTTACAGCTCACTTCGTGCTTACTTCACCCAAGCCCTCACTTCGCTATGTTTACAGAATCACACTGCTGTAAACGTGTCGGCTTGGGTACAGTAAGCTAGTATCATTCCATATTGATTACTTGAATTTACAGCTCACTTCGTGATCACTTCACCCGAGCCTTCACTTCTTTATGTTTACAGACTCGCACTGCCAGTACGTGTTGTAACCAATCTTGCTATAATTTCAAAATTTAACCCTTAAATCTACGAAGCAAAACTTAGTTATTTATAATAGTAACATCCCTCCATCAAAGCCTGTTCATTTATCTAGATAGCCAACTACCGTCAAAGCCCCTCACTACGGCCTCAGGAGATCCTAAAGGACTTAACTCAATCAACGCGCCTCGTAAGCGAATTGGTTATCGCAGCATGATGTTATTACAACCACCTGTTAAAGCCGATACGGGAAAATGAGATGAAAATATCCGTTACTGTAACTAAAACATATCTTTACCTGGATGATTTAGAAAGAAAATTTTACTATTACGGCTAACTGAGAAAAAGCGATACACGTAAAACGTCCACTGCTGGACATAGGCCTTCCCCAAAGGGGGTTTAACATAATCGCCACGCTTGGCAGGCGGGTTGGCGATCGCAGTGTATGGTGTTGTTCCCTTAGTCGCCTCTCACGACACCCATGGGAAGTGATGGGATGGTATTATTCTTTTACGGCATTATACGGCACCGGCCGACACCATACGGCATCATTTACACATAGGTATAAACAATTTCTAACCAACCTCTGTAAAATATTAGTTTAAATTATCTACGGAACGCACACATAAACTGGTGAAACTGCGAAAATTTTCACAATTTACTGACTAATAAGCTAAAAATATGCTAGTAAAAGAATACTTTAAATATAACTGGGACATTAAAATAGCTACTGATAACACTAAGCAAACAAACCTGACCTTGGTCGCTTTAAAAGTCGTTGGTTTTAAGTACTCATTAAAACTTAAAGGCCAGCTTAGATGGTATGTTTAAAAACTGCTGAACTAAGTCAATAACAGCGTTTGTGAGTCAGTAAATAAAACTGGTTCGTCGTCAGTCACAAAAATACTGTTTTATGGGATAAACCCATTTTACTCTTCTCAATCATCTTCATCATCATCATCTGCCTAGCCTTTTCCCAACTACATTGGGGTCGGCTTCCAGTCAAACCGGATTCAGCTGAATACCAGTGTTTTACGTGGAGCGGCTGCCTACCAAACCTCCAGAACCCATTAACTGGGTAACACGGTACCTACATCTTGGCAAGACTGGAGTCAGATTTACTGGCTTCTGACAATCCGTAACGACTGCCAAAAATCTACAAATGACAGCCGGGACCAACGGCTTGACGTGCTTTACGAGGCACGGAGGAAACTCATCATTTTACTCTTCTCAATCATACCCGATATACAGGGCGTCCCACGGCTATGCCACATGGAGGGAAAGTACCTTTCTAAAAAAAAACTCTGTAGCTTTATGATACCGACCTTCATTGTAAGGATTATTTTTTGCTTAATAACATAGTGTCAGAAATAAAAGAAAGACCATGAATTTTAACATTTGATGTGAAATTTTGTTCAGAAAAATGAAAAGCTGACATTGCCGTAAGGACATACAACTGACATTATCATAAGTACCTATTACTAATAAATGTACCCACTTGAGAAGTACGCATCATTTCCCTTAGCTGTAGCGGGTTTGATTCTCGGTTCGACCATGTAATTATTTAAAAATCTATGAATGCAATTTAAATGGTTTTTTAAATTAAAATAATGTCTTTTTTCAGTAAAATGTTCCATTTACAATATTCAAGGTACCTTCCCTCCATTTGGCATAGCCGTGGGACGCCCTGTATACTAGTTTCTCAAGACAAGATGGTAATATAATGTTGTAAACACTGGCTTCGTGTATGCAGAACTGGCATTCCCAGGCTAGTAAACTAACGTCTTTAGCTAGAATCTTAACAGGATGGGGTTCCAGTTTTTGAGCTTCCACCCCCCCCCCCCCACCACTGATTTTAATATCATGTCCGGTGTACTTGCTTTATGTGGTCGTTGAAGCTTTTATTCGATTAGTGTTATTTTACTTAAGCATCTAGATTAAATTTCACTGTAAGGAAGTGTACAATAAAATCAACGCTTCAAAATGAGCTGTCATCGTATAAACAGCACTAACATGTTTCTAGCCCGAATAACCCAGTATAGTCCAGCTTACTGTCCTAGCTTGAAAGAACTAACCTCGGGTATCCCGGGCATAACTTTTGTAGACCATTATTCCATTCAAAATACGTTTTAAGAAAGATCCCATTCTAAACAAAATCCCTCTAACTTTCTTACTATTTTGAAACTTTTTTTGGCAGTCGCTCAGATGAGTCGTGACTGTCATTTTCGTGTTTTTAAATATGGGAATTGGCCTTCAACACCGCATTGACAAACAAAACTAAAAACAAGGACACAAAGAAGCCCGAACAAGTCCCAAGTATATTAATTCAACGGTCTTGGAAATTAAACATGAAAGAAAAGAGGAAGAGTAGAATAATTTCTCTTTTTAAAATATATTATGTAAGGAAGAATTGAATCGAACCACATCCAAGATACCTCCAATATTATCTAAATCTAATCAAAATATTAAAAAGAAGTAAAATTGTTTATATGTTACCTCTTGCGGAAAAAAATGTATGAAAAATAAATAATGCATCGGTTCTAGAAATAGGGACACATTTAACATACCTACTAAGAAAACAAATGGGGAACGGATTAGTACATTCCATACCCATTTGTTTTTACTGTAGGATACTACAATAGGGAGTATGCATGAAAAACATATTTATCATCTGTACAGTTTATATAAAAATATAATACCAACAGTTAAAATAGAATCAACATTACTCGAAAAACGAAGGAGTTATAATTATTTTAAACAAATATATCAGTCTTCCTCGCGAAAACGCTGTTTTCTAGCCATAGAAAACAGCGTTTACAGCTGCCAAGCTGTATAGGCGTCATAGACGATGACGTCAAAGATAACATTGAACTTCTCTTTATAACTTCATCGCTGATGAAGGTATTTAAAAAATAATTCCATGATTATTTAATAGAGCTAATAAGTATTTCATTTTGCAAATAAAAAAAATCGCGTGCATATTCCCTACTGCGAATGTCCCGATTTTTATTCTGAACGAAAACAATGTTTCTTTGCGAAAAAAGTCTGATTAAAAACAAAAAAATTTAAGCCAGCCAAGTTTCAGCACTTTTTTCCGTAAAAAGCGAACGAAAACCATAACACTGTAGAGGCTAACGCACAAAATACGATCAGTCATTTCGTGCGAGTTTTATATCGGTTCACTCACACGGCCTGAAGGTCGAAACGCGGATAAAACCTTCTTACTGCTACTTTTATTCAGTTAGGGCAGCTTTTACTTACGTCCGTAATACATTTTGGTTACTCAGTCATATTTCTGTCACAATAATTTGAATTTAGTTTTCTTTTTAATGTAGGGAAATATAATTCTTATTTGCGCTTTGGTTTTTGCAGTTATGTGTGAAATACATAGAATGAAATGTAACAGATTTTCATGTTTTTTTTTTCTTTCTGCAAATGGACGACTAGAGTCACTATAATATTTTATTTTGAAGCTGTAAATTTGATTTCAAAAGTCCTTTTTAATGGTCTAGTAGAAAAAAAGGAATTGACTTTGAAAAGTAGATTCGCACTGACATGTATAAACAACCCACAAAATTCTAAAAAATTAGAAATTCAGCAGATTTTTTGTATCCCTCGAGCCACCAGTCAGTTTCCGTAAGTCCCTTTCGGGACAACTATCTATTGTCTTACCATTGTCTTTTAATTTTGCGGAGCCTGTCTGATACATTAATGACGTTTTGGCATTCTTGCTAACTAGGTAGTGTTTAGAACGGTATTTCACACCATATGAAATATGTCGTATGCTCATTTAGGACACGTTTAATTTAAAACTAAATAGGGAACATGCAATATTTCCATTTTTGCTTTAATTTTAAAGAACTCCATCTAGAATAGACCACCACATAAATAAGAAATGAAAACGCTTTAATTTATTGCCAAAATTGCGTTTTGAAACCGACAGTTTTTTTTTCGAGCGAACCTTTAGGTTCGCTCGAAAACAGACGATGACGTCACTCGTGTCTATCACTGGTCAAGAACTGTCCTAACTCAAAGACATAAGGGTGCCTTTTCGTTGGCATAACAGCAGATACGTCACCAAACGCTGATTGTTGTTTTTAAATACGTTCCGTTTTACGTTACTTTAATTCATTATTTTTGTTAAAAATCGATACTAACCAAAATAAAAACGTTGCAATGGCCTTTATTTTATACTTTTTTATCATTTTACTGTCAAAAATCTCATAAATTCTGTATTTGCATCTTCCCTATTGTTTATTTTTATACTTCGAATCTTCATTTTCACGGCCAAATTAAATGTAAAAAAGAGGCTTTGAAAAAAAAAAAAATTCTTTGAAAAAGTTACCTAGGAGTTTAAAATGTGTATTTAAAAGAATATAATTTGTACAAACAAATATTATTATCCAACAACCTTCTGAAATTCAGAAGGTATCGCCGAGGGCACAGTTAGTTTTAGTAAATATAAAGGGCTGTCCATTGTGTATACTTACAATATTATGATCCCGAATATAAGTGGAAATGGAAATACCGCGTAAAACCCTTAGCTACAGCAAAACACGGGGCGCCTAGGGTTGACCTTGAACTTTGTTTGGGTTCCTGCTGTTCCATTGTTCTTGGTTTCCAAAGAAAACTTCACTTCTGCGTACTACATTTGAATTTGGTAACTACGCAATTTCTAAGTAAAAAGGTTCCTTGAAATTTTTCCTCGTGTAGTAGGCAATGATTGTTGTTTGTTATTTTCCTTCTTTATTGGTTTGATTTATTTTCTTTTTATTATGAGAAATGTTACTGTGGTTAAAAAAATACTGTAATAAACATCTTGTTTGCTGTATGTGTGTTTTCCCTCAAATGTTTCGTCCTTTTTATTGGAGTCGTGATACTTTTCTACTTTGGTGATCAATTATGCTTTTAAATACAGAAACGCAAGACGGCATAATATTTAGATATCATCATCCATAGCCTAAAACCACGAAATGTTAACCGCCCCATACATTTGTTTGGATAACATCGCAAAATGTACTGAATAGCTGTCTTATTCGCGATTTGAAAGTTGGTATTTTTAAGATGGCGGCTTACGGGTTCTGGAAACGAAAAACACTTCGGTTGCTACTGGACCAATTTAACTTAATTTAATTTTGGAAACGGTACACGAAATTTCATGATAACAAAATGTATGAATGCGATAAAATTCGTGGGTATATACCTAGCACATTAGAGTAACTTCAGCATTATAATGTTTACAGTGACCCTTTTTCAGTTATTCCGTTTAATCTATTACACCTTGCATACAGATACCTATATGTACTTGAGTACGTTTGTGGCATGAGAGACCTTTGACAATGAAGCTAAGATAGCCTCTCTGAGGTAACTCGATCTAATGCGAACAGATTGTCTGCCGACTAAATAGCGCTTGACCCGCTCCGTTTGTGATCAAAGTGGTTGACAGTTAGATGGATTTGCGTAGAAATACGTCAAACCTCCTTGCTCGAGCTACGCAAGGAGGTTTGACGTATTTACAGAGGTATTATGTTTGAGGTTGCATTGTTTGTGCATGAGATACTTCGTGTAATCGAGAGGGCATTGTACTACTTTATCACGTCGTTTATAGCGGTCCTAAATTGAAATAATAAATACCAAAATACATTTAAAAACGAACACCTGTTCCCAATGTGGGTTTGCAGAGACTTCAAAACGCCACCTGCTACGAACCATGCAGACTCGTGTTGCTTCGTTTGCGTTTATATATCGAATCACTCATACATGCACACCAGTACTGGGTACTAGACACCTGGTCTTTCTGAAGAACACCAGCAACAAGTTCAGATGTGAATGTATGCCTCACTTTTCTTACATCCATTAAATTGTATACGTCGGATACATATAATAGATTTTTGTAAGGAACAACCACTTTGTGTGTTACTTTAACTTTGAAATCAGAATTTATTTGTTCGTAATATTTACCATCAAATTGAAAATTCAGGACGCTATCGCAGTGTTCATCCGCAAAAGTTAAACTCACTATAGCTACATTAAAATCGCCTCAATTTATCGACATCTACGAGATAAAATGTAAATAGGTGACACCTACATTTTAGTATGGCTATACGAATTTGCAATCAGATAGGCTTATCATCAGGTATCCAAACTATGTTTTGAACACAGGTTTGTTGCTAATGATCCAAATACGAGCAGTCAACCGAACAAAATCGCTTCTATTATGCATTTTAAAGCTATAATTGGTAAACTTAATTTTACTTTTTTTTTTAATTAGTTATGGGTTTGCTCTTGACTCTAGTCTATGTCAGAGATGACAGAGACAAAGTCTACGATGTCATTTTTCCAGTATGTTATAGTTTATCTAGAAGCCAACTATATTGTGTCACCCAAAATATATAACCGGGATCTTGAAGTCAGATATGCAGTCGTTACATGATACTGGCATGCATCCGCATTACAAAGGATTGGGAACCTTATATAGTGGGGAAGATGCTAAGAAAGGTGGGGTACCCAGTTTTATCCGAACCCATTGTAAACGTAGAAATATATAAAAACTAACTTCCTGTCGCCTTCCAGCCCTACTAAGACATTTTCAAACCATCATGACTTCGGTTATGAAGGGAGACGGAGATATAGAAGACATATCGCACTATCCCTTCTTAACAACAAATCATAATGGCATTGGCACGACAAAGAAGGTAATGATACCTCTCTCTAGGTCAGAGATGATAGAATCTCTGACCTAGACTGTCAAAAGCAAACTCATCACAAAAAAAAATGTATAAAAGTCCTTATTCTTATTCAGCGAACCATAGAGATAAATATAGATTTTTAAATAAGTTCAGTATTGGTACCAAAGAGCACAACAAAACGTTAAAATGGCAACATTTTCATTCTCACTTAAATCTTAACTCTATTTCTTTGCTACCCTTTTGTTGCTATAGCACCAAAATTTTTGCTTAAGCCGTAATACGCTCACTGAAGTGTAAATAAGTACGTATATAAAGTCCCCTTTGGCCGTAAGTAGGTATAGAAGCGAGATAATGCTTTGTTTACCTCAGTGAACAGCGACCTTGTCTATTATTTGAGGTAACGTATGACTAAACCGATTAGTGGATTACGGTGCTTATGCGATGGAATAATGAATGTTATGGCGGGGAAATGTGTTTTACGTTATTATAGCGGTTAACACTGATTATTACTCAACTAAAACAAGAATATTTTTCAGGAGGCAGTATTAATAATAATAATAATATTTCTCTGGAGCCCTGACCACCGGTAGCTTGGACCCTGTTCCCGATATCGGTGGGCTACTATTTTTATATTTTTAAATGTTTTTTTATTTATTTTATTCAAATATTTAAAAATATAATTTATATATATAGTTAAATGAATAAAGGAGATAATACTTTATTTCAGACCAAGTCCATTATGAGAGCATTTTATCTATTTAATAAAAATTAACTTATTTAAAAAAAAAAATATATGTGATACCACATACTACCCTTATCCAATGGTTCTGGAAAGGGCAGTCATAACGTGCAGCAATTACCTTAAGAATGCTGTTGCCGCTGCTCCGGAGGCGCTGCATCAGGGAGGCTGTCTTTTTGCGAATAATGGCTTGAAAGCCATCCACGTGTGCCTCCGCAAACATGCCTGAGGCACTGCAGCACCACGGCAGCCTCAACAGCATTCTGAAGGCATTGTTATACTGGGTACGCAAGGTTCTATAGGCTGTAAATGTAACTTGAGAAGATTTTTTTATTACTGTCGATAGACTTACGTTTGACCATAATCTGACCTGAAAGAAAGCGATGATGTGGTTGACGATCAAACACGCTTTTCTAAAAGTATTCAATTT
Organism: Lacanobia oleracea; assembly: GCA_950371165.1. Lineage (NCBI taxonomy): Eukaryota > Metazoa > Arthropoda > Insecta > Lepidoptera > Noctuidae > Lacanobia > Lacanobia oleracea. The sequence goes on along the minus strand of OX493405.1, from coordinate 15,121,288 downwards.
TGACTTGAAGACATCCAATTTGTAGCTTGTAGCTATTAAAAAAAACAGAAGCCAGACGAGAATTTTACTCCGTAGATAATAATAATAATATAATAATATTCCTTTATACTACACCTGCTCGGAAAGTACCTTGATACTTTATCAAATTTACGGTAGAAAGTACGTCATTGCATATCGAACAAATATGCGGCGAGAAAACGCATCTGAGCGGGAGAGAAAAGTGTATGAAAATCCATTTCTTACGTGGTTTTTCTTTTTTAATTTTGGGTAAGACTATGCGCTGGTAACCTAAATATCAAAAGCCAAAAAGTTTTTACAGTGAGTTTTTATCTCCAAGTTCGCAAAATGACACTGGCCACTAGCTGTGTGTTGGATGGTGTCAAACAATTTGAAAAAAGAACATGTGAAAATTGCAGACGCCATTGGCGCCATTTTCAAATTAAGCTTCACTAACTGCAACAATTTCAATATAAATTTCAATTAGTAAAGATTTAGTTTTTTATTTTCCTCGTAGGTGTAGTATAAAGCACTATGTATCACTCGAGAGAAAGTGCGATTCCCGATCTCGGGTGTTTTAAAGCCACCAAACGACACCCTCGACGGTAATCGGTCACTTTCTCCTCTCGGTGAACAATGTACTATTCCTTCCTTTTGTGCGTATGGGTAGGATGTCGGACATGTACCGATAGCGCATCGCCGTACGTCTTGTAGTCGCAGTCAAAATTCGAAAACTTGACTGCATATAGTAAACTAGACAACAAATTGAACTAACACAAATTCCACTACCAGATCCATCCCTACAAATTTCCATTCAAACACAAACTTCTAAAGGTATACAAACTAAACTAAAATGAATCACACAACTATGGAATCCCCGTGAAACTTAAACTGAACTCCACATTGCGCCACAACATCCCCTGTGATGACGTAACGGACTGGCCGAGACCTTGACGTTCGGGAAGGGCGGATTTCGCCATTGACACTGAGTAGATAGCTACAGAAGATCAGCTTCATATAGCGAGCAAAATGTCACGCATACAAAGACTATTATGCAAGTACAGCAATCGCAAACAAATAACAATCTCGCACACATGTTATTTATTTTTATTTATTTATTTACACAAAACAAAGGAGTGTGGTACACGTTAAAAATACAGTTTTACAAAAAAAGTACTATCTTTACAAACATGTGGGTGAGCACTGCCCTCCTAGCTAGGTTATGGAAACCTGTGTTAAGGAGAAGCAGTCCGGTCCCCTAAGGTACAATGTTATAGAGCTAGATCGAGAAGTTTTGTCGCACTTTTAACAAATGGCGCAAAAAACGTTTTGGCAATAATTTGTCTAAGCAACTGTGCGTTTTCGCTCATTGTATATTGCAGGCTCACCTTCTGTATTATCCATTCTGTGGCATCGACCTCTGCATTCCCGCCCTGAGGCATATCCGAAGTATCGTGCTGGCATTTAAAAACATATTGTTTCTAGAATGGAAGGTGAAGTAAATGCAAGGTAAGAATATTATGAAGGATGTCACGGTACTCGTTTTTCAATCCAAAGAATCTTTAATAAATTAGTAGTGCTGACCCCAAATTAATACTTGAGTAAAACAGTAATCCATAAATGAACAATATATCTACTTAAAGTGTGTTCCTAAATTTTTACACTTTATTGATTTTTTTGACAAATTTAAAGTTTTAGCATGAACGTTTTCTCACAGATCTATACTAATATATAAAGCTGAAGAGTTTGTTTGTTTGTTTACTTGAACGCGCTAATCTCAGGAACTCCTGGTCCGATTTGAAAAATTATTTCAGTGTCGGATAGCCCATTTATCGAGGATGGCTATAGGCTATATATCATCACGCTAAGACCAATAGGAGCGGAGCAGTAATAAAAATTGTGACGCAGACGAAGTTGCGCGGGGCAACTAGTTTGTTATAATTTTCTAAAACGATAGTTTACTACCTAGACATTGAAAATTATTAGCACCCTGAGCAAGAAACTCCTCCATTTTCTTTTTAATCATTCTGACATCCACCTCGTTTTGTACCAGGATATGAACTTCCTGTCTCTGTTCCATTTGTACGTAGCATACCAACGAGTATACTACATACAAAAGGAACAGGGACAAGATGTGTCGTATTGCAACATACTAAACAAATATTCTCTCTATGTTCTGTCATTTAAATCAAGCATTAGTAACGTAGTGATAACAAAGTTCATGTACAAAGGCATTTAAATCAATATTATTAGTAAGAAGTAAAATTATTTATTCGTTTGCAAAACCGAGAATGTGTCGGTCTGATTTTGAGTATAAGTTTTTGGCAGGAAGCTACACTGTCACCGAATACTGTAGGTTACTTTGTATCCCGAAAAAATGGCCATACCCGTGATGAAAATCCTCAGGTAAAAACATAAGTTGGTGAAGGTGGTGATGGTGGTGGTGACGGGTTTGTGGTGATGGTGGTGGTGACGGGTAGGTGGTGATGGTGGTGGTGACGGGTAGGTGGTGATGGTGGTGGTGACGGGTAGGTGGTGATGGTGGTGGTAACGGGTAGGTGGTGAATCTGGTGGTTGGTTTTTAACCACTCAGTTTTTACCCGAAAGCAATACACCTCATTTCATAAAGTAGTTGGCTTTCATTGCTTTAAACATTTAATAAGCATAAACTTATTGGAGTAAAAAACTATAAATCAAGTCAATAAAGGTAACGCCATGTTCACCCAAGATCGACCATAATATCATCGCTGGCCATTCAATGTGATAGAGGTCAAAAAGAACATTTGTTTTATTAAAAGAGACTATGTGGCTTTTAAAATGATGTAATGAATGGTATATGTTTGCTCTTAACCTTTCCCGTAACAGCCGAAAACAATACTTTAATTGGAAATAACTACATGTTATGTCTTCATACAACCTTTCTTGATATCCGTACCCGCAAGACATAATTGGAGGTTTGGAACAGGCCAAAGGACATTTGCAGGAACACGGGTAGGTTTTAGTCAGTAGGAGTCTCACTCTCCATTCCGCTCCGCTTAGAGTGGGAGGAGTCACTTGATAATTTCCCAGCCTAAAAAAAAGTGTAAGTCACCCAAACTAGATTGATCCATAGCCTTATTAAAATGAGCTGAACAGACTGTTTTTTGAAAAAACAGAGAATCAGAAATGTGGCGCAACTTGAAAGAAAGGTTCTTTCAAGTTGTATGTTCATTGTCCAAAAGAGGACTGGGATAGGCTTGGGTTTCAATATGTTTTTTAAACCAGCGCAAGTCATCATACGCTAGACATCGATGGCATGAATAAGACCGTCATTATATATAGAGAATTAAGTTCTAGTAGACTTATGTAACAATTTTTTATCTATACTAATATTATAAAGAGGTAAATTTTGTAAGTTTGTATGGGGTACCTAATCTCTGGATCTATTGAGCCGATTTTGAAAATTCTTTTATCAATAGAAAGCCACGTTATTTTTAAGTGTCAAAGGCTATAAATAAACCCGAAAAATACCGCCCAATGAAGAGAGCACGGGTCACCTAGTGTACAATAAAGTAAATTCTATCTATCAACGCAAGATCAATAGAACTAGTGCTGATATCGTGTTTTAATGTAATGTCTTGATAAAATTATGCTCGAACTGGTGACGCATCGATGTTTATATTTAAGCTTAAAATAAAACTAATTTATTCTAAAATAATAACCGACTCCTGGGATCCTCACCCCTCGTTGACCCCAGAAGTCGGTTGTATGCGAGCAGCATAGAACTGTTCGATGTAGTTAACAACGTTAAACTCAAACGACTCCAAATATCAATAAACCATACAACAGCATAAGAACTCAAACATATTTCTCCTCCAAACAACACAGAACAAACAGTTTAAATTACCAAAACACTATGTTTACTAACACGTACGACACCAGGTTGTTTATTTACTCACAAACCGATACACACAGTGACAAGGGCAATGTACGGCGTGCGATAACATATTCACTGTGACGTCATATTTTAGTTCACACTATTGAGGACGAGGGCTTTCCATGAAAAATATGAAAATGTAATGTACAACGTACTAGCTTTTTCCCACGTGGCGTGTCACGCAGGAACCGTGCAGTTTCCAAAATACAAAATGGCCTAGTCTATCTACGAAGTACCGTGTCACCTAACCGTGTAACTACCTTCTGTCGAGTAGTTTAGGCGTTTGCCTTGTGATCCGGTGGTTGTGGGTTCGATTCCCACGGGAAGAGCATACTTTGTAAAGTAGTTTTCCAATTTGGCTAGGACATTGCAGGCTTGAATCACCTGATTGTTTGATAAAAATATAATTCCGTGCTTCGGATGGCACGTATAAGCCGGTGGTCCCGGCCGCCAAATGGCGGTCGCCAAATAAACTAGGTATGTCAAGAGGTGGTTTAGAAACTCTGACACTAGCGTGTGTGGGGTCGTTAGACCTTACTGCCCACACGAGAAGAAGAAGAAGACCGTGTTACCCAGTCAATGGGTTGTGATAGTCAGGTAGGCTGAATTCGGTTTGACTGGGAGCCGACACCAATATGTATAGTTGGGAAAAGGCTAGGCAGATGATGATGACTAAATAGCCTTTTTTTTAGGATGGGAAATCGTCAAATGACTCCTCCCGCTCTGGGTGAAGCAGGAAGGAGTGTCAGACTAACTGACTAAAACCCGTCCGTGTTCCTCCTAGTGCCCTTTGCGTTCCAAGGCTACGGTACCTCTTTCGAGCAGATTCCGCAGCCTCAGCAGGCATGATAAAATAGCCTACGCAACTAATCTTACGACATGAACTGTTATCGTAATGAATTTACGGTCATACCGATACGAGTGAAAAGTTTTCACTAGCTTTATCCCCTCCCTTCCATACTTATGGAAAAGAGGAGATGATACTACACATATTAGCAAGTAGGTATCTCTATTAACCCAGGAACTTTAAATAAATTACGAACACAACACAAATTTTCCTTGAGCTATAATATGTATTTTACTTCAGTCTTACTAGTAGCAGCTAGCAGTCATTTTTACAAAACACGTCATTCAGGTTAGTCTTGTGATGGGTTCTATTAACTCATAAAAGCAACGACCAAACCACTTATCAAAATATTCTAGTACCTATATATTTAATTTACTGATAAACATCATTCAAACATAAGTATTTAATCTTGCCTACATATCTTTCTTTGTATTAAGCTTATTACATTCCCCTTTTTATTAAAATTCCGAATCAGATGCTCAAGGAATGCGTCACGTAGTTTTTGCGTAGCACTTCGCTACGTTATAGCTATTTGCTACGGCGTAGCACGTAGACCTAATAACCTTAGAACTAGCAATAAGATAAATAGTGAAACTTCTTTCATTTTATACGCCTTTGGGATCGTATGGTGCTTAGTAACTCCTTAAAAGAGAAAGCGAGAGTGCTAACATAAACATTGATAGAAATTAATGGGAAGTGTATCATATACCGGCCGAATTAACCAAATATTATCTAACATTTGGTTAATTTGGCTATTATAGGATAATGCTCCAATGAAAGGAAAACACGTTAATTATAATATATAAACAAAACAAAACTATATTTTTTTTAATTAATTGTTTTCTACCCGAAAAAAAAAATCTCAAACTAAAAGAAAAAATCCACAAAACAGTTTAGTGCCGTATTTCTCTACAACTATTAAAACGAAACTTCCTTACATAAATATCCGCTGCTCCACTAGAAATGTTCTCAAAGGGAATATAAAAGATGAAACATTTATAACATTATAAATGCACCAAAATGTTCTTACTAGAAACTCGGGGGTTTTGCATGCATCCTAGGAAAACTTTAATAGTACCTAAATAAAGTGTACTCTATTATCATCATTATTATCAAAACTTCAGCCGATAGACGTCTTTTGCTGGACATAGGCGTCCCTCAAGAGTCGCTACACAACCGGTCCTATGCGTCTCGCATCCACCGGATTCCCGTATCCTTCACCAGGTCATCGGCCTACCATGTGGGAGGCCTTCCAAAAATTTCCTATTTTTTAATCTAAATAATAAACTACTTGTGTGCCAAATTCCATCCAAATCCGTTCAACCGTTAAAACGTTATTGAAAAACATACAAACTTTCATTGCACGTTAGCTCCAAGCCACAAAGCTTTCGTGAAACATTGCAACTATAAATTAAGCTAAAACAGCTGAAGTGCATAATGGACACTCTGGCTTTAAACATAAAGGTACGAGTATGCATCGGTTAATTTTAACTTCAGTATCCGGCAAACTCGCGTCATCAACAGAGAGGCTTAAATTAATGGGATGATGGTACGGCGGGCTTACGACCACAGTTTGTGGCGAGTGGTACAAGTTTAAAACTGTAAGCGAAATTATCGGACGCTATCTGAGGTCAGTCTGCAGATGGGTGACCATCCATTATTATGACTTTTCCGACCCTCAGAAAGCTCTTTTACAGTTTTTGTTTTAGTTTTTGTTTTTACCGTCTCGATTTGTGTGGCGACCGTGCGGCGAACGTTTTCTAAACCAGGTATGTATAAATACCTAATCCCTACATATTTATATTCGCAGGCGGAATCATCAATCTGAACGTCATACTATTTAAATATTAATTACCATGAACATGCGACGTAAAACCTACGTCACTGTGTGAAGGTTGTTTTAAAATAACCTCATGTTCATATTATTTATTTACAAATGTATGTTTTTAACTTAAGTTCTATTTAAATTATGAAATGCTTTAACAAGCTTTGACACAAAACATGGGTCTCTCACCTGACTGTCAAATCTTCTTATTTTTAACCCACTTTCGCAATGTCACTCGCAATTTGTCAAAAATGTTTGATAGTTTAAGCGTTTTGACAGATTGTTACTTATGTGCGAATTCGAACGATGTTTAAAAATTTGTAGAATTGGCACTTTAATTAGAGACTAGTTGACCCGCGCAACTTCGTATGCGTCACAATTTTCATTACTGCTATATATATATATATATATATATATATCACCACGCTTAGACCAATAGGAGCGGAGCCTATAGCCTTCCTCGATAAATGGGCTATCTAACGCAGAATGAATTTTTCAAATCGGACCATTAGTTCATGATATTAGCGCGTTCAAGTAAACAAACAAACAAATTCTTCGGCTTTATATATTAGAATATATATAGTGACATTTAAGCCTATCAGCGATAACGTTTGTCAAAAAGTCCAAAACGTACGGGATTGACATATGCCACCGAAATGGAACGTAGTCAATCTCATTCGTTTTGGACTTAACAATCGAAATGTCACTTTACCTAAAGGGCCTGGTAAAAGAGAGACAGTAGACCCTAATCGAAGTGTAGGTATTAATCACATATAATATTTGTTGAATCATATTCATAATCGGGCCAAAATCATCATCATCAGAGGATCATTTAAACCTCCGCGAAGTTCCGTAGGCCATAACTATCATGCTAACCAATCGGACTGGTGATCGTTGGTTTTCAAAACAACTAGACATTTTCATCAACCTTGCTTTCAACATACCTACGTATTAATTTACAGCAAAACACATTAAATTCCTAACTTAGTCCGCACAATATGATGAAGTACTCTAAACTGAAGGTCGCGCCCCTACACGCTTGAAGCACCCTCGCGTGCATATAATATGCATACTACATGTACATTATATGCAGACGTTGCGAGCACTCATTGATGCGTCCTCGGATCGGGGGCGGCATTTAAATAAGTGCATATTAATGTTTAATTACTATGTGTGCTTTACATATTACGTATGGTTTTATGTTGGGATTTGTACCCGACGGGATTTCCCATCGGAATTAGGTAAAATTTCCATTAAAACTTTCAACCTCTATTTAAGGAAATATTTTCAAAAACGAAAAGTGTTTGTAATGTATATACGAGTAAGTGCGTCAAAGATAAAGGATGCATTTATCCCTACGGCAGTGAGTGACGTCAAATAGTAAAAATATATAGAATTGTTTATAGCATATTGACCGTTATGTAGTAATAAATCAAAGAAAAATTAAATGCATCATCATCTGCCAAATATTTTCCCAACTATGTTGGAGGTCGGCTTCCAGTTTCAACGGACGCGGCTGTCTTGTTTATTTTCCCTAAAACTTAGTTATTGAATTACAAGATACTCTTTGGCAAAACTGGCAAAATCACATTTTAGGAAAATATTATTACCTACATTATTTTTTTCCAAACAGATTGAACACGCAATATTTTCTACTCATTACATTTCATGAGAAAGCTTCATTGCCTCTTACTTAATCCAACAACATACTTTAATCTACTTTCCCCAACAAAAAATTAAGACCTTTTCAACCAACCGAATCCGTTAGCCTACTGAAAGTAATTTGTAATATTTGAAGGCCTTCGGTTTGCATGTCGATTCGCTAATCAAAAATGTGTTCCAAGGCCAACACAAGGGCCTATTGGTTTGTCATGTTTTACAATCAATGAAAAGATTTCTAGGGGTTTGTGGGTCACCTAGATTTGCTTTAGTATTTAGACTTAATAAGCCATAGGACCTTGTATAAGCAACTATTAGTGGGCGTAGAAATATGGCTGTATCAACGAGCTGTCAATTTCAAGGAGGAAACATTTAAAAGCGGTTTTGTTAGTTTTTCCTTTGGTATTATTGGTTCTTACGAAATATTTGTTTTGATTATAAAGGTTTTTTTTTGGTCAATGATTGTTTTTGTTACAGCCATGGCTTGAAGTATCGTCAAAAGGTTCTGGAGCCACAACCGCGTAACTGAATCAGTGATTTTTAAGACGCACAGGACCGTTCGATGTGGACGTTACCCGGCTAAAATAATGAAGATAATTAATTTTTTAGGGTTCCATAGTCAAAAAGGAACCCTTAGAGTTGGTCTGATTTAGCTCCAAGACGCTTAGTACTAGAAAGTTGGATTTCGGTATGGGCACTCTTATTAAGCATGCCAGCAAGTTGTAATATTAAGTCGCCACGACTTAATTTTAGCGCGTGGCCCGACACGCATTTTGCCGGTTTTTTAAAAGCCTATTAAATTCAAACAGGTTTTGCTTTATCTACATATATTATTCGACTATAAACCCTTAAAAGAATAAAAAGGAGCAATATATCCCACAGCTTTAAAATTAGGTCAATAAATAAATCCAGTCTCACGTCATGTCGTCGAAACCCTTTCATTTATAAAAATAAAACGTTTTGTACCGTTTTCCATATATTTCCTTTCTTCTATGCCTTACAAATGTGACATGTGTGTATGGTTTCTTGGCAAGACTGGAGTCAGATTTACTGGCTTCTGACAATCCGTAACGACTGCTAAAGTTCTACAAATAACAGCCGGGACCAACAGCTTAACGTGCTTTCCGAAGCACGGAGGAAACTCAATATGTTAAGATGGTCACCCATCTACAGACCAACCTTGGCAAGCGTTGCTTAACCTTGAAGATCGACCTGTGCGGCTGTTATTCTTCAGCCACGAGCTCCTCACATAACGATACATACCACAGCCGTCTATTTTGTCGACGGAGCTGTCATTCCACTTTGTTCGTATGATTTGATAGCTAAGTGCTCACTTTGACATATTTACAGAAACGCACTGTGACTTGTTTATAATCTTGTCATTTTGACCAACAATGTGTCATCATCATTACTGCAGCCAAAATACTTCCACTATTGGAAATAGGCATCCCCAAGCATCAATACGTCAACCGGTGTTGTGCTTCTCGCATTCCACAGATTCCCGCAACCTTCACCAGATCTGGTGAAGAGTCGGTTCGCCTCGACGGCCTATCCATACTGTGCCTGCTGATAGTGACGTGACGTGACGTGGTCAAAGAAATAATAAACAATTTCATAATTGTGAGATATGCAATTAGAAGACCCAACATGGTTGAACTAATTCACCGAAAACATAAAATAATATCTCCCTTTTTCAGTGAAAACCAGGAAATTCCTAAACTGCCTATTAAATATAATTTCCTCGAACCAATAATACAAGATTTCATTTCCAATATTCAAATGATGTCGTATGGAACTGACGGAAGACTCTCATTTTGTCTATTATTATATTTAATTGGACGAAATCTTTGTCAACCGTTCATTTTGAATGGTATCCAATTATTTTCTGATTATAATACCATCTTCTTAGAGTGGGGTTTTAATGTTTTTATCATTATATTCCTTTTGATTTTGTGTCTCATGAATATTTAATGAATTCAAAATGTTATCATTTCAAATGTGGTTTGTTTTGTTCCTGCTAGCTTACAACGACCAACCTCGATCGTCTATTGTTTTGTCAATGTCAACAGACTGATGGCAAGCATGAAACTCACATTTTATTTAATTGGCATAGGTATTGTGTGTGTGTATGAAACAACTAACCTTATAGACTATTTACATATATGTATGCTAATCCACAACGAGCTTTGATCATAGTCCTGATCTTTTAGAATCATAATTTCTGTAGGAATTTTGTTTTCCTTTCTAGCTTACTTTTCAGTTTTTCTGTCTCTACAAAAATTTCCAACATTCACAAAACAATAAAACGCGCAAATGACAAATTAAAAACGAATGATTTTTTTAAACACATACCTACATCGCTCTTCCTTGTTGTATGTTTGAAGCAAACCACTTTTCCACAACTTCACTTAGTTTAATCATGCAACAATTTTTCAGTTTGTGGTTTGGCCATTGGTAATATAAGCTTCAAAACTTCTAGTTAGGACTCATAAAATACTTCATAACACAGTTTAATTTGTAAGTCCTCTCTTGTCCAATTTATAATCCATATATGTATTAAAACCTCACCGAGTAAGCGTGCAATTACACACAGGATTGCGTTCGTTATGCATTCACTCCAGAATCATTTGTATGACAATACACAAGTCTTATGATATGACAACGTCTTGTACAAGTATTATAATATAATTCTCAGTAGAGAACTAAGAACCCATAAATTGATTGGTATGGAATACTACCTTTATACGTTGGATGGCGTTAGTACGCCATGCAGCCTGATTTAGGAACTGATGACGTTGGAAATTGGAGAGATAACCAGGCTTACAGCCGTGAAATTAATATGACTGACTAGTTGACCCGCGCAACTTCGTCTGCGTCACAGTTTTCATTACTGCTCCGCTCCTATTGGTCTTAGCGTGATGATATATCACAGCTAAGCACTGAAAGAATTTTTCAAATCGGACCAGCAATTCCTCAGATTAGCGCGTTAAAGCAAACAAAGAAACTCTTCAGCTTTATATATTAGTATAGATATAGATATAGAAGACATAATACGAACCTTCAGATATATGTAGTAAATGCCAGGATTTTTATGTAGATGGATCGATGCGCTTGAACGGATTTGTAACGAGGTACTATATACTGCCCTTACATTATTCCAGAATGCGTTGACCCCGAATAAATTAGGATAAGGGTTGGAAGATGATGATTATACCAAGAGCTTACATTTCTAGGACCCTTCTCAACTTATGAATATTAAAATTACTGGTATAGCCGCGAAAACAAATGTTTCTGACTTATATGAACAATTTTTTAAAGATATTAGGGTGCGCGGAACTGTTTGGAAAGTCCCGCAAAGTCAATTGAAAAGGGAGGCTCCTGAGACTAGATGGTTGTTTTGTCTGGTCGGCAACTGCCGGATGGTTGTTGTCCGCCTGCTATGTCATGCTGATCCAAAAGTAATGATAATCGGTTTATATTTTTTTTAATAATAATAATGCTGAAAGGTTTTTTTGTATGTTTGAACGTGCTAATCACTGGAACTTCCAGTCGGATTTGAAAAATTATTTTTGCATTTGACAGCCCATTTCTTGAGGAAGACTTCAAGCTATTTAACATCACGCTAGGACCGACAGGCGCCGATCAAAAAGAAAAATAACAGATTATCATAAATTTTTGATCAGCCTACAGTCTGTTTTTAATCCCGGAGACTACACTGACAAGTGCAAATGTCAAAACTGATCTAAATTCTATTGTAATCTATGTCAGTTTGCCATTTGCACTTCCAATTTATCAATTTAGTCTCCAAGATTAAAAACCGGTCACGTGCGAGTCGAACTCGCACACAAAGGGTTCCGAACCATAAACCTTAATTTTTATTATTTATTGTTATGGCAGCAATAGAAATACACAATCTGTGAAAATTTCAACTGTCTACCTATTACGGTTCATGAGATACAGCCCGCTGACAGACAGACAGACGGACGGTCGGACGGACGGACGGACGGAAGGACAGCGGAGGCTTAGTAATAGGGTTCCGTTGGTTACCCTTTGGGTACGGAACCCTAAAAAACATACTATATTATATGTTCAATTCGTGCGGAGAACTACGCGCGTTTTCGGATTTGTGTGATGTCAAATTGCCAGTTCTACTCATTTTGAAGTAACATTCGCATATCAGTCGCAATCGGTCAAAAATGTATGAATGAGGTTTTTGCCACATGCGACTAACATGCGAATGTTTGTAGTTCGTCTATGGCGGCATAGATGCCGCTATATGTATTTTTTTTTGGATCTTTAGGTAAACTGATTTGATTACAATTCTTGTACTGATAAAAAACTACACTATTTTATTTTTTAATATTATATTATATAGGCTACTTTTTATCCCGGAAATACACGGTTCCTGTAAGAAAGGACACATAACTAAGCCTTATGAAATAGAGAGTACAAAATCAAATCAAATCAAAACATTACTTTTTGCCACTGCACTGCCAATATTTATTCCTGATGAGTGCACTATAACTTTTAAGTTTATGACATACCTACTTATGAATGTGGTGAACAATAATTATGTACTTAGCACACTCACAACATTTTTTTTAAATTAGTAGCAAGTTAGCTGCCTGCATACCAAATAGCTTTGTTGACTGTACATAACAAAAAAAAACAGATATTATTATTTTTGTTATAGCAAAAACATTAAAACATCGTTTCGTCGAAGTCACGCTGAATTACAGGAATTTAACCAAGTTCAGCATAAGTATTCTGAAAAAGTTAACAAATTGTATTATGAATGGTGACTTGGCCACCTGTTGAGTTAGCAAGTACCAGTGTTTCGTGTTATGTCATCTCTAACCGGAGTTTAAACGGTTGATATATGATCGTGATGAATTAGTACAATTTAGCACCACTTTCTAGCTTAGTATAGATTTATTTTTACCTCTAAAAGTTCCGTTGCATTTTTTTTATTTATTTCATGTGTATAGGTATTGAGTGATATAAAGGGAATACTGAAATAAGGAGGAGCTCGTGGCTAAATAATAACAGCTGCATAGGTCGATCTCTTCTTCTTCTTCTACCTGGCGTTAATCCCGGCTATTGCCAGGGTCCGCCGACGTCCAACCAGCGCTTGCGAGGGCGACCACGGGACCTAGCCCCAAGAACAGCCATATTCATGCATCCCCGACCAACGTACTCCATAGGGCGGCGCATGATGTGGCCATATCATCGCAGACGAAACTCTTGCAGTTTTTCCCCCACGTCACGGACACCAAGACTACCTCTGATGAAAGAGTTGCGTATGCGATCGGATCGCGTTACGCCACTCATCCACCTCAGCATCTTCATCTCCGTGACGCGAAGCTCCTGGGTGTGTCTGCTTAGTGCTGGCCAACATTCACCGCCGTACAGTAGGACAGGCCGTATGATGCATTTATATATCTTCAAGGTTAAGCAACGCTTGCCAAGGTTGGTCTGTGGATGGGTGATCATCTTAACATAACGAGTTTCCTCCGTGCCTTGAAAAGCACGCTAAGCTGTTGGTCCCTGCCGTCATTTGTCGAACTGTCAAAGTTCTCGGCGTTACGGATTGTCAGAAGCCGACGCCAGTCTTGCCAAGAAATACAGTGGAGGTCTGGTAGGCAGCCGCTTCACGTAAAATACTGGTATTCAGCTGAATCCGGTTTGACTGGAAGCCGACCCCAATATAGTTGAGAAAAGCCTAGGCTGATGATGATGACTGAAATAAGGATGATAGAGATGCTAGGAAATAAAAACCAATTGATCCTGAATTTATTTTGATTAGAGTAGTGGGAAAACGATATTGATAATGTTTTTTATAAACTAACGGTTCAATTCATTGGCAGCCGGGTACCTATTGCATTTTACGTTCTCATTTGTTCTATAATCAGCCTCAAACAACAGTTGAAAGCTCATAGCTTAAGAACATAAACTAGCTAATTCTTTATAAAACACGGAGAAGCAAAAGGTTGAATAAATACTTGTAAACTTTTCACCCTTGACCTACAAAGAACAACAAAAAGTAACTCGATTAAGGAAGAAGTTCTATTGTTTTAGGTTTAGAATCAAATATGCAAACACTCTGGTCAAGTTAAGTGAGTTTTTTAGGCAAACTAAGTGAGGTAAGGACTTTGCGCATTTGGCACACTTAATAAAAACGTAAGAATGGGCTTAGTTTTGACTCATTTTTAGTATTTTATATGGTGTAGACACACATATAAAATTTCGTGTCTATACTGTTGACTGTTGAGAATTTGCTTCGTCTGGGACCAAGTCTAGATGAAAAATCAGGTCATAGTTATCAAAAAATGAAATATCATCAAAACTGAACTAACGTGTTAAATTACAACTCTGTAGTAACAAACATAGTAAATAATGCTGGCACTTCAATTGGTTGGTCTATTAGGCCAAATATCTGCTTCACTGTGTGCAATACAAAATTTACTTTTTGATTCAAAATAAGGTTAATTCCTTATAGCACAAGTAGCGTGGATATTTGGTCAAATACATAAAGTGAAGTTGTAGCATTGGACAAAAGCTTAGTCATCATCAGCTGCCTAGCCTTTTCCCAACTATATTGGGGTCGGCTTCCAGTCAAACCGGATTCAGCTGAATACCAGTGTTTTACGTGTAGCGGCTGCCTACCAGACCTCCACAACCCATTAACTGGGTAACACGGTACTTCTTGGCAAGACTGGAGTCAGATTTACTGGATTCTGACTATCCGTAACGACTGCCAAAGATCTACAAATGACAGCCGGGACCAACAGCTTAACGTGCTTTCCGAGGCACGGAGGAAACTCGGTATGTTAAGATGGTCACCCATCCACAGACCAACCTTGGCAAGCGTTGCTTAACCTTAAAGATCGACCCGTGCGGCTGTTATTATTTAGCCACGAGCTACTCATTGGACAAAAGCTTAATAATGTCAGCAAATACAAGAAAACATCTGTGGTCATACTTGCACCAAACGAAAGCTGCAACAATCGCTCATCACAATGTGAAACTCTTTAAGAACTCAATTAAATAAAATAGGATTCGCATAACATTATATCTTGAAGAACGTTCTTTTTAAAAAAAGTTGCAATCAAATGCCTCTGACATTGTTATTAAAAGCGTTCATGAAAACACACTTGAACTCAAACTCAAAACATTTATTTCAATTGGACTATTTACAGACACTTTTTATTTGTCAAGGTCGGTCGCCGGTCGGTCAAAAAGGTGGAGCTTTTAGCACGTTCGAAGGCGTAGATCTCTATGGAGGAGATCCTACAAGAATCTCCACGGACACTCTTTTATTTTTTTATTTTTTTTTTATTATTTGTGATGGGTTTGCTCTTGACTCTAGTATATGTCAGAGATGACAGAGACAAACTCTACGATGGAGCGGGCTTACCCAGAAAAAAAAAAAAAATAAAAATAATAAATTGTTACAAAGTTGTGGTTACACATTCATGTTCAAATTGTACATTTGTGAGAACGATGTAAAAGACGTGTAATAAAAAAGCTTCCGGTGTAAAAAAAAAAAACAATTCAAAGAAATCATAATTTCAGGATTTCTTAGTGCAAATACCAGTCTCCCACAAAGGAGTATTGTATCTATTTATGAAGATTATGTTAGTTTGTAAGGCACATTTGTGGAAGTTGTGGAAGTAAATAGTCACCAAAATTAAAGAAGTTCGATTTGACAGCAGGATACAGCATTGCTTTACTAGTAAGTATGAAAAATAAATCTCTTTCGCACTTAGTGGTAAAGAAATCTTCTATCCCTCTCTACTCAGTTGTCAAATCGGACCTATTAGATTTTGGTGACTATACCTTGTTAAAATAAATGCAAAAAAAATAAAAACCGTGGCAGCTGAGAAATCACCAGCCCCAACTGACAGCGCCCGTTCACGAACATGGCCACGATCAAATAACCTATGAAACCTAGGTATTACAGATTTTTGGGCTCACTTTATATAAATGTCATCGGGGTCAGAGAAAGTTGGAGAAATGTATAATGTTCGGTGACTTTTGTAACTGATTTTGGTTTGCTCGTTTGGTATTAGTCTCGTCATTAATGCATAAATAATGGTACCTATATAGGCTTTCACATACGTTCACAAATTCTTTGATAAAAGTATACATATACAATCTAAAAAACATTGTTTCCTTTTTCCATTAAACTTAAGACCTGGAGGTACAAATACATAATTTGAAGACCAGCGTCATTACACAGCATCTGTTTGGAAACATTGCTGAAGTGAACCTTTTTGGCGCAGCTGTGAGGCACAATGTTGTTTTTTTAAATGATTGACAATGTTTTTTAATTATGCCTCTATGGACTGAATTTTTTTTCTTTTCCTTTTTTTTCTTAAAAAAAACTTGTAGCTGTTTCCTTATTTATAACGATGTCAATAGTACATTACGCAGCGGCCAGCAAGAGGCATTGGTGGACCGAGGCGAAGCCGAGGCACACATACGTAAGTCCATCAATGTCTAGTTGTGGCCTAGAAAAAAGTACTATGCAAGATAGTACTTTTTTCGAATAATGCACGGAAATAAATTAATATACAATCACTTGACTCAAAATCAATGACGAGCAACAATAATTTTACCCGCGTTAAAGTGATCATTTGTTTTTTTTTTTAATTAAAAAACTTTCTATTTGCAAACCAGTTCGAAATTTAAATAAAAACTTTGAAAAGTTACCTCCTTAATGCCATGTTTCGGAGTAAAAGATCGTTCCCTTTTTAAATTACACGACAGAAATGAGTTTGCTATGTTATGTATTTGGCCGCTAAACCACGACAGATACGGATGTTCATACAACTTTTGCCGGCCACTGCTCGCTTTTATTTGGCCAGTACAGCAATTTTGATTTATCTCGAAGAAGGTTGTCAAAATAATGCTCTTTACATGTTTGACAAAACTTAATAAATTAGATAAATCTCCGGTTAAATATTTTCCCAAAGAAAGATAACGGCTGAATAAAATATTTTTTATTATTTTCTAACCATCAACATACTAGAGAATAATATTAATCAAAACAATTTTGTTTTTTTCTACTAACGAAAACTCCGAAATTAATTCAATGTATTTTAATTATTTTTTTTTATTTTATTAGTCGTCTACCCTCTATACATATTTTAAATATACTGATTATAGTACCTATAGATGCTTATAGATGAATAAACTATGTATAACACCATTTCTGACTATCGACTAATGTCTTAGCATTTACATTGAAATCCTCTTCTAATTGTAAGCTTCGAAATACGATTCCTAACACCCGCTTAATAAGCCAAAATTGAAGGATTAGTCCCACACAAGATGTATATATACATACAAATACAAAGGTAGATTCCATAAGTCCCATTCAATGGAATTTTCTACAATTTAGAGTACGTGAACGTGCTTGCTTTAAATTCAAAATGAACTAGATTCTCATTTGTATGTTTTTGGTAGTGTCCAAGAGAAATAGGATTTTCAGACGAAATCGAAACCGAACCATCGTTTCTAATCTCAATTTTGGCTGAAACCGAAACTTATATAGAATACATTAGATAATATAAATTATATTTTTATTGGAAAATGTGTATAAATACAAATAAATATGGCCCATTTTTTTTTTTCAATAAAAATATGTTTCTCCGAATCAATCTCCATGATCAGATATCATGAAAAGAATTTGAGGAAGTCTAAAATTAAACCAAAATATTACCCTCCTACATAGACTATTTGAGTTAGTTTTGTCTAATTATTAACTAAAATCGAATATTCTACATCGATATTGATTAGAGTACCTATCAATAAATTCTTAGAATAGAATCGAAATTAGACATGCCAATTACAGAGTCAGATTAAATTAATTGGTAAACCACACAAAGACTTTAATATTATCATGGTAACACAAAAAAGTTTTTGAGGCGCACCGCACGAACTTGATCTGAGGGTCTAAAAAGGTCACTTTAGCAGAATCAGAAAGCAAATCACGCTACCTGTCAAATTTTCCCAATCAACCTTGAACCTAATGCATCAGCGATAAAGATGAAAATTAAATTTGACAGATTGTTGCGTGATTAATATTTAGATTCTAATATGATTCTGCTTAAGTGGCTTTTTTAGCAATAATTCTACTAATTTGATATAACTTGCTGTGATTTCATAACTTTTCCTACACTTTTGACAGTTAAAGACTGAGATGTGAATTCGAACGCTTCTTAAAAATTAGTCTAATAGGGTACTTGGCTGTATTTTTTACCGCATTTTTCAAAACCTGAAAACAACAGATAAGGCGTAAAAGAAATGCTTTAAAATCTAAAAAAACAATAACTAATAAACATTTATTCCAAGTACTACTACTCATTGTTTTAGCAACAATTTACTTACAAACTGTGTTAGTAAAACAATAAAAAACACACAAACCAAAACAGTTTGCGACATCACTGCTGCAAGGTGACAGGCCCAGCAGCAACACAATCTAGCCTGCTTGCTACGAGTATCATGGACAGGATGCTGTTGGTGCTGCCTCGCACCCTACTGACCAGGGATGCGCACCGCTTCCGCATCACAGTCTAAAAGCGCTGCAGTATCGGGGCAACCCTATCAACACCCTGAAAGCGTTATTGTACTAGACGCGAAGGGCGCTTGATTTTTGAGTATAATGAGCCCAGAAAAAAATACTAAGTTGTGAGCGTTTTAATATCTATAATAAACAGAGAAAGCACTAATTGCGTGTGACGTTACACACAAGCATCGCCATTGAAAATTTGAACCATCTAGTGCGAACAAAAATTTGTGGGACAAGCATAGAAGAGTAACTTCAAATTCGTGTAACTTCCCCGTTTTTACACCAATTTTATTAATTAAAAAAAAAATGTAAAAATAACGCCTATCAAATAAATATTTATTTATATACCTTTTTCATAGAAGTCAAATACCCAATTGGACCTCTTGAGTGCTGTTTTAATTTCTAGCTACAGTTTCTCTATAAAACCACTTCTTAAGTCTCTTAAAATAGACTCTTTAAATTAATATTTCAGTAACAAGTACGAAACAATAAGTTATTTCTGGATGAAATGCTGAAGTTTCTAGTAGGTTCTAATGAAAGCCGTCAATGTGATTGTCAAGGCGACGGCACAGGAAGTCGACTTCCTTTGTGCCTGGGTATGACTATATCCTACTTAGGCACTTTAGTTTATGTTCCAGTCTAGTGATAAGTTCATCGATTAGCAGTATCTAGTAATTATTTTAAAGTAGCTTCTGCTCGTGGCTTTGTCCGTGATATTGTAGATTTTTGTCTCAAAGTATAATTTTTTTTTAAATTTGTGCTGGGTTTGCTCTTGACTCTAGTCTATGTCAGAGATGACAGAGACAAAGTCTACGATGGAGCGAGCCTACCTAGAAGGAGCCTGTTCACTCTAACTTTGAAGAGATTAGGGTTGTAAGCTTTTGGAAACAGACGCAGGCAGATAGTTCCACTCCTTTGCCGTGCGCATTATAAAAGACGTTTGGAAACGAACGAACGTCGTGGAGTTCTTGGGCACACTCACCGAAGTACAATCTGTAGAAGACCGACAAGCAGGCAACCTTACGGCGATGAGCCAAGCTATGTAGCTTGGCATCCACCAGTTTTACGTCACCGATGAGCCTATCTATATCCGTAGCAAAATTCATTAAAATCTGTTCAGCCATTTAGGCGTGAAAGCGTTACAAACAAACAAACTCACTTTCGCAAGGGTTCGTACTATAAGGCTGTATCCCAATAGGTACTTTATACATGTAAAAGATTGTGAGGATGAATGCAAAGATGAAACTTTGTTAATCTTTTACGCAAAAACTACTAAACGGATTCGTGTGAAATTAGGTATAGATATAGTTTATGATCTAAATTTATACATATAAGATATATATTATACCTATACTTCTTATTTTTATATATAGATATACTTTTTATCCCGAAATGAGAGTCTAGTTTTTGTGGCATGTAGATCTGACTTATACCATGGCGCAAAACAAACCGAAAAAATAAAGAAAAATCAACAAAAGGTAAAATACATTCTCTCAGCGACAACTTTGTCTCAGTAAAACCCTTCACACGTCGCAAATATTGCTAAACTACATCATTTACATGGACCAAACAGGTTAGTTGACTTTTCTAATCAATTGATAAGAGACAACAATCTTAAAAAACAGCCAAATCGTGAAACAAGTTTTGCAAATCAGTTAAATATAGACTCAAAATCGAATAGGTAATTCTGCCAATAGTTAAAGGCCGAATTACCTAGTTAGGTATCACTGAAATAGCGGCACGGCTCCTCATATTGATAACCCTTCATATCAGGCGGCTAGCTTACTTGATAGTCAGGACGTGACGCTCCAAAGGCCCCTACGCTAAAAGGACCTAAAGTTTTTTTATTCACTCGGTCTATAATGACATGTTATATATAGTCACTGTCGATTGGGCACGTTTCGATACCCTGTTTTTTGCGTAGAAATAATGATATTCCACTTCGTCTTTGTGAGTCGATGGTTAATTCCTTAGATTATTTGTGTAGGCTACGTTAATTGCAGCGTTGGGGGCATTCGTCAAATTCTCCCAAGTATAAGAAGCATATTCTGAACAGGGGCACCGCACTCATATTGGGTATCCGACGGGTCTATAAAACCCCATTTCGCCAGTTGTGTCTGCAGCGGCCTCCCTTGCAGTGCAATCGATTCAGAGCTTTCCAAATACATAGGTCTCCATATTGTAAAAGACTAGCTTTTTTCTTGTAACAGAAATTATCCCAAGGGAATATTCCCTACATAGCACATACCCCAGGAACATATATTCCCGAAAAAAATTGGCCTATTTGCTATTCCAGACTATAATCTACCTCTGTGCCCTCATAATAAGCACAAGAAAAACATTTATAAAACAAGTGTACAATTGAAGGCCTTATTGCACAGGGCAATCTTTTAACCTTTCGATGGACTGAACGAAAAGAGATAAAAAGAATACATGGAAATATTTTTAAAGTCAAAAATAAAGAAATCAGTTTATATAAAATTATTCCGCGGGCAAAAGCTAGTATTTATTATTTTATTTTTTATGGGTTTGCTCTTGAGGAGCTCGTGGTTAGATAATAATAGCCGCATGGGTTGATCTTCAAGGTTAAGCAACGCTTGCCAAGGTTGGTCTGTGGATGGGTGATCATCTTAACATAGCGAGTTTCCTCCGTGCCTCGGAAAGCACGTCAAGCCGTTGGTCCTGGCTGTCATTTGTAGATCTTTGGCAGTCGTTAGGGATAATCAGAAGCCAGTTAATCTGGCTCCAGTCTTGCCATGAAGTACCGTGTTACCCAGTTACTGGGTTGTGGAGGTCTGGTAGGTAGCCGCTCCGCGTAAAATACTGGTATTCAGCTAAATTCGGTTTGACTGGAAGCCGACCCCAATATAGTTGGGAAAAGGCTAGGCAGATGGATGGGTTTGCTCTTGACTCTAGTCTATGTCAGAGATGACAGAGACAAAGTCTACGATGGAGCGAGCCTACCCAGAAGGAGCCTGTTCACTCTAACTTTGAAGAGATTAGGGTTGTAAGCTTTTGGAAACAGACGCAGGCAGAGAGTATTTCAAAAAGATATCAAGGTATTAAGCGTACCATGACTTTGTTTTCGAGTTAGCAGACTATCTCACCTGAGTTGCTAGTACTTCAGAATAAACTTCAATGCAATACCAACTAGTTCGGTAGAAGTTTGTTTTCCAACAAAAGTTTTAAAGTGCCCATTTATGCATGAAACGCTTAGAATGATGCCGATGAATTGTTTGAAGATATTTCCATCTGCATAAAATTTACTATGCATTTATCTAAAATTATGAGATCTCTTTTGGATATAATGAAATATAAATACGGGGTCAAATAGATATTTTTATCGGATTCCGAAAATGTGACGGGTATAGATAACAAATGCTGATCAATAAAACGTTTTTTAGGATTCCTTACCAGAAGATTCAACAACGGAACCCTATTACCTAGCCACCGCTGCCCAATCGTCTGTCAATCAGTGGGCTGTACCGTAATAGGTAGAGAGTTGAAATTTTCACACAGTGCGTGTTTTAATTGCCGCTATATAAAAAAATAAAGGCACACAAAAAACGTGATTTTTCAGTGTATGGTGTGGAAACCATCGTGCCCGATTTGCAATTAGGCAGTTCTTTTTTCTCAATATAGAGGCGGCCGTTGACCTTGCAATCAGCTGTAGTCAAAGTTTGTTTTTTTCTTCTGTTGTCTTTTTATAAAACAATCATAGGGAATGACAAGGCATAATCACCCATTGAGTTGACTATTATCTCTATACACGTTTAGGAAACTTTGAATAGAAATCCATGAACTAGACAGAAAATATCGTATTTCAACTCCCACGAATATTATTTACTACTTGAGCCGCGAAACTTCGTCTGCTCCGCTCTTATAAGTCGTGGCGTGATGTTGAAGTCCCGGAGAAACGATTCAACTATCTTGGATCCCGAAACGAACTTAATCAGAAAAGTACAGCGGAGGAGTAGGAAAAAATAAATAATTCCACTTATATATATTATACTAGTTGACCCGCGCAACTTCGTCTGCGTCACAATTTTCATTACTGCTCCGCTCCTATTGATCTTAGCGTGATGATATATAGCCGATAGCCTTCTTCGAAAAATGGGCTATCTAACACTGAAAGAATTTTTCAAATCGGACCAGAAGTTCCTGACATAAGCGCATTCAAGCAAACAAACAAACTCTTCAGCTTTATATAATAGTATAGATATTATTTAAATAAACAAACAGTACAAAGATTTACATTTTATCTCCAGGGAATCAGAACAGATGTCCCTCACAGTTTGAACGTAGGTGTTACCAAGTTATTGCTTGGAGGTTGGAACGATACGATTTAGAAACGTTTGTACTAATTATTTATTTCATCATTGTTTAAGAAAGGTTACATTTACGAGGTTCAATTTCATCTTGATCTTGTTATCACTAAGTGTTTTGTTTGTAGTAAAGGTCAATTGTTTAACAATGAGCAGAAGATTGAACATAAAAACGATACGAAAGTATAATTAATTTACGGTGTATAATTGTACGGTGCACCTACTATTGTATACTGTACTATTTTTTCTCATGTCTTTTTTTTAAATATTAAAAACGCTTTTTTTCTGTGTCATCAATAAACGTTTCATTTTTTATTTTTTTTTTGTAAATAAATTCGTAAAAAGTTATCGTTCAGTGATTGAAAGATACACCTGCCTTCAAGCGAAACTTTTACCTTTTTCTTTGAAATAAATGTGGGATTATATGGCAAAATAAACGATGGAATCCTTTTTTAAACTTTTTATTGTCAGCACACGTTAAATCTTTCATCCGCTGCGTTCCGTTTTAACAATGCTAAGCTGCGTTCATAATTTAACTTATTACAATTTTTCCCAAATTTATCACAAACAGATACTTAATAAATGCTATTGTCCTTTGAAGAACCCCGATCGATATCGGGGGTAAATCATAGCTATCGTTTATTTTATTGGAAATTATTTACTGAAGATATTCGTATTCCTAGTAAATTGTGTTGCACTAGATCCTACCGTATTTGTGTCTTCATCTTGACGGAATCTAGGCCATCGGAAAGTCTTTTTTTATGGAGGGTTCTAAGTGGTGTATTGGGTCAGGAATAGTCCGGATCCGTTCTAATTAAAATGTCGATAGGGAACTACCATTCGATCTACAAAACTTTTATTAATCCTGTCTTAGTAACAGAGTCTTCTCGATGAGATTTTATTTTAATTCTTGCTTTTATGAGAAAGCGAATGTTACAATGGGCCTCATCAGAAAGCTCAAACCACTCAAAGGGCAATAGAGAGGGCAATGCTTTGAGTTACTTTACGTGATCGAATCAGGAATGATGATATCTAGAAGAGAACCAAGGTTACCGACATAGCCCGAAGGATCGCCAAACTAAGGTGGCAGTGGGCAGGCACATTGCTCGCAGAACAGATGGTCGATGGGGCCGAGAAGTTCTGGAGTGGCAAATGCGTACTGGAAGACGCCCAGCATTGGACGCCTTTCGGCTGGTATAATGAATGTTTCAAAAATATATGTGGATACCTATTTAATTCTCAACGTGAACTTTAACCTAAAATCTTTCAGCAATAGCGGTTTCTAGGCAGCCGTGCGTCATTATCGACCCTGTTATCGCTTTCGATCAGATGGCATTGATAGTTGTCAAACGTGAGCCTAACAGCACTAAAAAGAGTCAAACGTTAGAAATTTACAAAGTGATATGTTGTATATCCCAAACATTTGATATGAATAAACTAGTAATAGCAAACTAAGTTAGTACCAGTTAGTGGCACCGTCACGGGCCCAGCCGAAACCTTTAGGCCGTGGTAGTGGTGTATTGATGTTGGAGGAGCTCGCGGCTAAATAAAAACAGCCGCACGGGTCGATCTTTAAGGTTAAGCAACGCTTGCCAAGGTTGGTCTGTGGATGGGTGACCATCTTAATATACAGAGTTTCCTCCGTGCCTCGGAAAGCACGTTAAGCCGTTGGTCCCGGCTGTCATTTGTAGATCTTTGGCAGTCGTTACGGATTGTCAGAAGCCAGTAAATCTGACTCCTGTCTTGCCAAGAAGTACTGTGTTACCCAGTTAATGGGTTGTGGAGGTCTGGTAGGCAGCCGCTTCTCGTAAAACACTGGTATTCAGCTGAATCCGGTTTGACTGGAAGCCGACCCCAATAGTAAAAGTGGTGTATTGATGTTGGTAGGTGTGGTGGTATAAGTATTGGTCTTTTTTATAGACGCTTACACTGATATAATATCACTTTGTCTAGAATCCCTTGTGGGATCAACCGACACAGGACAACAATCTACCTAGCCTTTTCCAACCATCTTGGGGTCGACTTTCTGCCTAAACTAACTGACTGCCTACTGGTAACTCAGTACCAGTATTTTTCACGGAGAAACTGCCTAGATCTGACCTCCACAACCCAATAATTAGGTAATACACAGCCAACACGGTAAAACAAGGAAAAAGACTCGATACTTACTTCAGGTTTCTTTTAACTCCAATATAAACATCTATTTTACAAGCCGATATATCCTCTCCAAGAGCTCCGATGACAATTGACTGGGTGACCTATTGTTACTGAAGAGCTCTATATACAGCATGCATTCCCAGTATCAGAGCTTCAGTTAAATCGAGTGCCACTCATGAATGCTTAGAACCCGATGTATCCTCGTCAGGGCTATTCATTGCGCGCTCAATGCGACAGGTAGGAGCAGTCTATTATCTGCATGGAGGAGTGTATGCGTTCAATTGCTTTGCAACGGAGGCTATGGATCGAACAATGACTTGGTTCGATTTTTGAAATTAGCGGTGGGCTTTGTGCGCCGGTTGTTGTTATTTTTATTTTTGTGTTCTGTTTTTAAAAATAAGGGTTTAGTGCCAGTGTTATTTGTTTGACTTCCTATGACTATCCCACGATATCAGATTAAGGTGAATGCTCCAGGGTAGCCAGGTAGGTAGTAAGAATGATTATTTCTGAAATATTCATTCTTTCGAACTACATGAACTTAGAGGGCTATATTGATGATTAAAATGGTTATAATTCTTTAGATAAATACGCGTTACGGTCGCGGATCGCATTTGGTCCACATACAGCTTCACACTGACCGGCAAATTGCAAAAAACATAAAAATATTTGAATTTCGCGGGCTACCCTGGAGCATCCCCCTTAAGTATTTCTGAATTCAGTATTTTGTGTTTAGAACTGGTTCAACACTACTTTATTGCCAAATATTAAGTCATAAAATAGGCTTCGAGAGATACTCAAATTCAAATGTTTGATTCAGAAACCGTCCCTATTTAGACTATTCATTTTTACGAATATTCCCTGTAAATGAAAACGTGTGAGTAAAAAACTTATTTCTTTACTCAGAACGCGTGGGCACCTAATTATTTGAACAGTCTTGTCAGTATCACGTCCGATTCATCCACTTTAATATCGTCCCACTTATCTTGATACTTAAAATTCGAGAGGAGCAATCGAATCCGATTTTATTAGAGTCTAAAAACGAATCTTTCCCAATATAATAAGTAGAAAAAATAGCATAATTTCTTACCTAAACAATGTCGTTTCAAGATGGCGTATCACTACGCGACTGTCGTTACAAGCTACGCACACAATACATAGCAAGGAGGTTCCGTGCAAACAATAACTAATTCCCCGCGTATGTTTACTACGCCATAAATTCAGCTGCACTATGATGGAAGCCGTTAAACTTTATGTCTGTTACGGGTGTACAAATTAATAATAAACGTTGACATGTAACAATATTGACAGTTTGCAGACAGTTTGGAGTTTGTTTTTTTTTTTAAGGATGGAAATCATCAAATGACTCCTCCCGCTCTGGGTAAAGCAGAAGGGAGTGTCAGACTCTTACTGACTAAAACCCATCCGTGTTCCTCCTAGTGCCCTTTGCGTTCCAGGGCCGCGGTGACTCTTTCGAACAAATTCCGCAACTCCGGCAGGTACTGGCCCTGGCGGGCCCCAGATGGTTATGGTTTTGTTACCGAATTTCATGGCGCTCAATTTCAATGGAGTTTAACCAATACCTCTCTGCTTATTCTTTTTCGTAACCAGATGCAACTAAGTACCCAACAGTATTTAACCGCCTGTCTGACCTCTATAACCCAAAACTGGGAAACACGGTACCCCTTGGCGAGATCAGAGAGTCAGATTGTTTTTTAGTTCTAATATGAAGAGCCTCGGTTACCTAATAACTAACTTATTCTATAACTACACGGGTAGGTAAGTGTTTAGTAAATAAATTGATAAATCAGACACTACTACTACTATGAGCCAGTACGTAACGTTCCTTCAGTATTATTTTTTTTTTGATAGAAAATCATCAAATGACTTCCCCCGCTCTAGGCGGAGTGAGACGGAGTGTCAGACTCAGCGTCTGCGACTTGCGTTCCAGGTCACTCTTTCGAATAATTTCGAAACCCTGCCAGGCACTGGCCCTTCCTTCAGTACATACGGTGTAGGCGTTGAAAGTACTGGAGGAACGTTCCTTTTTTTAAACGAAAAATATCCGTATCTATTTATGTAATAAGCCTTAGTAACTAAAATAACCAAGGCAGGTAATTGCTAGTATCCTTTTACGCAAACAACTTTAATTTCGCGTGTTGTTTAATCAAGGTTCTTTAACTACATTTCCGAGTAAATCCACTTTGGCATAAACGCAAAAATGTTATCTACCTACCTGTACAAGCTGAAAGTTTCAGACCCCTTCTGAATAATAAATGAAGCCCAGAAATGTGTAGAGATGAAATTTAAAGGTTATGTAGCTACATCTACCTAAATACCTATAAGTTTTTTAGGATGTTCTGCCCTGCCAACGGTATGGTAGGAGCATACCGTTTTATTGTGATCATGAATACGTTGTGGAAAAGGGACAGTGCGTCCGTGCTTCGGGTCTGTCTCTCTCACACAATGAAACGATTGTGTCATTACTACGTCGAAGTGTGGGTGTGAATCTTTTAGTTCGGTACGCAATATGTAAGATTTTAATAGCTTTGTTTGTACTAAAATTTATTTGCTAATTATTCTTGAATCATGTTCCAAAAGTCCAGTAAGTTCATCTTCATCGGTTAACTAAGTAAATATAACTTACTCAGCGGCGTGCCTTTCATAAAGACAGAAAGACACTGCCTACCCTAGTTCTGATAATACATCTAATATTATTTTATCAATAAACAAAACAACATAAAAATCTTAAATCATAAATCAGCTCCATCTATCGAGTGCCGGTGTTATCATTAAGATCGATACAGTTTACTGCACTAGCGCCACCTCGCCTTGGCCACGGCAAAGCCACAAACTATTTATCTCTGAATGTTTTGTATGTGTGCTCCGTGGAAACTCATGGTCATGCGTATTTTTATGTGTGTGTAGTGTTCCTATAGCTACGTGGGCTTTGCTGACACACAATGACAAAAATCACGCACACAACTGCATGAAAAGCCAGTGGCTTGTTCTAGTTATTCTTAAAGCTTACACGAAAAATTACGATCCTTGCCGAACATTTCCGACGAAAGTTTGCTATGCAATACGAATATTTTAAGAAGTAACATTGTTTCATTGAATTTTATATATTTAGATGGCCATAATTTTTTTGTCGTATTAATTTTCCTTTTTAATACGTAATTTCAATATTCAATAGTAGCCATATTGTTTGATGTGTTTTGTGATGGAACAGTGTTTGAGACTTACGCTATCAGATATTTAGGATTTTAACATTGTGATTAGAGTGAAAAATGGATAATATTGTCTGTGAAAGTTGTTCAGATGGTGTGTGTATTGATAAAATAAAATATGACGCGTTTTCAAAACTATCTTTTAGTGAAAAAAAACAAGTTATCGAGATAGGTCGTCCTACACCGGATTTGCAATTAATACAAACTCACGGTAAAGTCAATCGTAAATTCAATACAAAACAATATGATTCATATCATTGGCTGACAGGTTGCATACACAGTAATCGGTTATTTTGTTTCGTTTGTCTACTATTTTCAAATAATAAAACCGTCTGGAACGACATCGGTTACGCTGATATTCATAATTTTCCTACCGCCGCGAGAAAACATGAACAATCTGAAAAACACTTAGAATCTTCCCTTAAATATCACACCTTTGGAAAAAATCGTATAGAGACGCGTTTAAACTCTCAGATACAAATCGACATCGATAGACATAACGCGAAAGTCGATCGGAACCGAAATATTTTTCAGCGACTTATTGACATTGTTTGCTTTTTGGGGAAACAAGAGCTCGCTTTTCGTGGACATGACGAATCTGCTTCGTCAGTAAATAAGGGCAATTATTTAGAAATGGTCGACGTGCTCGCGAAATACGACGGAGTGTTGGAAAATCATTTACAAAATTGCACTAGCTCATTTACGGGTTTATCAAATCGTATTCAAAATGACCTGATCTCTAGTGTAGCGTCTGTAATGATCGAAACAATAAAACAACAAATCGCTTCCACTGATTTTGTAGCTGTGATGGTCGATGAAACACCAGACGTAAGTGGCAAAGAGCAACTAGTACTGGTTTTAAGATATTTTCATAAGTCAGAAGTTTTTGATCGATTTATAAAATATATTGACGTAAGTTCCAACCGTACCGCGAAAAAATTAAGTGCCATCATACTGCAGACTTTATCAGAATTTAACTGTTTGTCGAAATTAGTAGCTCAGACATATGACGGTGCAGCTGTCCTGTCATCTGAACGGAACGGCGTTCAGTCGCTGGTTCACCAGCAATGTCCTCTTGCTGAATACGTTTGGTGTTCCGCCCATGTCCTTAATTTGGTACTTTCCAAATCGTGCGAACGTATCCCGGAAACTAAACGTTTTTTCAATCTCATAAAAACATTAGCCAATTTCTTTAATAATAGTACCAAAAGGCAAAACCACTATAATAAAATGGCTGATATGAAAAAATTGCCTCGCGTTGCTGACACTCGATGGACTTACAATTCGCGTACTGTAAATGTAATTTTCAATTCTTATTTACATTTAATTGATTTATTTGAGGATATGGCTGAAAACGAAGACTCTTGGGATGGTGAGACATTAAGTCAAGTTTCGTATTTGTTACACAATTTAAAAGACATTCAATTCCAGTTTTTACTTCATGTGTTTAACGAAATATTCGCAGAAACTGATGTGCTTTACGAAATTATGCAAAAAAAGACATCAGATGTGACTTATTGCATTAAAAAAATTAGGGACTTTGAATCGTTTTTGGAATCATTCAGATCTAGGTTTGAATTAAGTTTTGAAGGCGTAAAAATAATCACAGGGCCGCCAAAACAAAAACGTAATGTTGTGGAAGCGAAAAGCAATTTTAAGCGGATTTTCATTGAAATTATGGACAATATATCCATCGAATGTCGCGACCGATATAAAAATCTGAAAGAGTTAAAATTTTTTGGACTACTTTCATACGAAAATTTCAATAAATATAATGACAATTTTCCGGTTGAATTAGTATCGCAATTCGTAAATGTTTATAAATTATACGACTTTAACTTAGACCGCCTTATCAATGAGCTCAAATGTGTTTATAAATGTGCCGAATTCAAAAACCTTAATATTTACAAAATTATAGAACATTTTTACGATAATAACATTAATACAGTTTTTCCCGAAGTACTGCGTTTGGCAAAATTAATTGTTACAGTTCCCGCGAGCAGTGCTTCAACCGAAAGATCATTCTCGTCGCTAAAACGTATACACACCTACTTAAGAAATACACAAGGCCAGCAACGACTTACAGATCTTTCCACGATTTCAATAGAAAAAAACCTTCTTACGGAAATAAAACGCCTTCCCAACTTTTACGATTCCATATTGCAGATATTCTTACAGAAAGATAGGCGTGTAGATTTAATATACAAATAAAACAATCCTATATACTTAGTATACTCACACCACCATCTTTTCAATGATTTTATTTAAATTTTGCAAATCACACAAACATTACAAAACATCAAACAAACGCGCCGAAAGGCCACTTCGAATATCCGTAAATTGATATGTCTATAAAATCAGTCAATCTATGGATATTTGAGTTGGCATTTGGCAATTACCTACATCATCAATCGACAAGACGACGAACCAAAACCAACGTGTAGTATTTTTGGTGAGTACAATTTTCTGCCTACCCTGTCTTAAATCTGTGTGCACGCCGCTGACTTACTAAAGCAAAGTTGATGACACAAAAAGACTAACAAAAAAAGTCGGCGCCAAAACTAACTTGAAGAAACTTTTAGTCAAAAGGAACTTATGACCAACTATTCACAAGCGAGATAATTACAGTAGCATTCAAACTATAACTTTACGCTTATTATGCCCATATTATCATAATCAACCAAAAACCCCGACTTCCGGCCGTAAGTTACGTCTTACTTACGGATGTTCGTTAATCGCCATTTAAACGATGCGAGTTTATTACCTTGAACATACGATTCTCGAAAGTAAGAAAAAAAACGTGATATCGTTCATGGAAGGGCGATAATCGCCTCGCCTTTGAATACTGGATTTCTCCATGTAAACAAAATTGAAAGCAAGAAAATTGTACTTCGAGTTAGTTCACGACACGTGACCACGAAGGGCGCGTCTCGCATGCAGATAGGTAATTAATAACCGATTTGTACGATACTCGTATGAACTTGAAAAAATGTCAAACGAGATCGTCTTTAGAGTCGAAAAATCGTAGGCAAATATCGCATTGCAATTTTTGTCATCGTGTAAACAAAACTCAGGGCGATAATTACCTTACGATTATCGTATGACATACTCGTAGCCGCGTTTTTGTTTTAAATGTAATGCAATAATCATCGCAAGATTATTCCCTACGACAATCGCATACGACTTTTCGCCCCAAAACAAAATGGAGCTTTAGTTTCACTCACGGACGATCGTCGGTAACAGGACGAGTAGAACTCAAAACATTACGTACCGTGTTAGTTTCGCATGAGTTCACAAGAAAAGTTAGTAGCATAACTGTGATTTTAAGCGGTTACACACAACGGCAGTCACTGCCCCTGGGGCACAGTTGATAAACTATTTAACTGAATTGTTACAGTTGTTCCTAGTAATACTGGCCCGAAAGGCATACATAAACATATGGATAGATGAAATACAAAGAATATTAAAATAGCTGTAAAAGATTGCCCCAAAAGTAAGGTTACCTTATGGCTATTCCACCAATTCGCACTAAGCGTTTTCAAACGTCTTTTATAATGCGCACAGCAAAGGAATGGAACTCTCTGCCTGCGTCTGTGTTTCCAAAAGCTTACAACCCTAATCTCTTCAAAGTTAGAGTGAACAGGCTCCTTCTGGGTAGGCTAGCTCCATCGTAGACTTTGTCTCTGTCATCTCTGACATAGACTATAGTCAAGGCAAATCCATTACAAATATAAAAAAAAGGTTATGTTTTTGAAACTTTCACTTTCAGTGCCTATGAATGTTTGAATGAAAAACTCTTTAGACAGGCAAATCCATTACAAATATAAAAAAAGGTTATGTTTTTGAAACTTTCACTTTCAGTGCCTATGAATGTTTGAATGAAAAACTCTTTAGACAGGCAAATCCATTACAAATATAAAAAAGGTTATGTTTTTGAAACTTTCACTTTCAGTGCCTATGAATGTTTGAATGAAAAACTCTTTAGACAGGCAAATCCATTACAAATATAAAAAAAGGTTATGTTTTTGAAACTTTCACTTTCAGTGCCTATGAATGTTTGAATGAAAAACTCTTTAGACAGGCAAATCCATTACAAATATAAAAAAGGTTATGTTTTTGAAACTTTCACTTTCAGTGCCTATGAATGTTTGAATGAAAAACTCTTTAGACAGGCAAATCCATTACAAATATAAAAAAAGGTTATGTTTTTGAAACTTTCACTTTCAGTGCCTATGAATGTTTGAATGAAAAACTCTTTAGACAGGCAAATCCATTACAAATATAAAAAAGGTTATGTTTTTGAAACTTTCACTTTCAGTGCCTATGAATGTTTGAATGAAAAACTCTTTAGACAGGCAAATCCATTACAAATATAAAAAAAGGTTATGTTTTTGAAACTTTCACTTTCAGTGCCTATGAATGTTTGAATGAAAAACTCTTTAGACAGGCAAATCCATTACAAATATAAAAAAGGTTATGTTTTTGAAACTTTCACTTTCAGTGCCTATGAATGTTTGAATGAAAAACTCTTTAGACTGAATGCCTTAGTATGACCATACTTCGCTGAAATTATTGGATTTCATTGAAATTAATGGGATTTCATTGAAGAGATTTGGCTTAGAATATGTTGATAAAATACGCTGTATTACATATTAACATTAGCCGGAGGTACGCCATAAAGAGCCATAGGTATTGTTATTTTACCTACAAAGCGGTTAAATAAGAAGCATTCATAGAAAAGTTCACAAAATCTCACTTCTACTGTGAACTTTCGAATCAAAGACTATCTGTGTCAAAGGGACAATAGTTCTAAGACGGACTGGCTAACATGAAAGAGGTCGCCATCTCAATTGCTAACCGCTTCGGTAGTATTTAGTCAGTAATATTATTTCAGTTATGTGATAAAATTGCTGAATTCACGGTTCGTCAAACAAATGATAAATTAAATTAATTTTAAATACTGTTAAAAATAACACTTCGACACGTCAATCTTTCTTATCAATTTTAATTCACATACATTCAAGAAAGCACATTGCCTGTATATCCTAGACGCATCATTCTATAAGTCCATACTTAATATATCCAAGATGACTGTTTCAACTACTAGAGCGACGAATCTTATTATAATCTTACAAGATTAACTAAGACAGTCAGGCTGAAAGGTAAATCTCGCGGTAAGATCGCAACCACCCCGGAATTAGTGTGAAACCATTCTAAGGAGCAGTGGTACGTGAACAACGGAACACGTAGGGGCTTAATAACCTACTGTTCAAATGCCTCATGACTAGATAATATCAGCCGCACGGGTCGATCTTCAAGGTTAAGCAACACTTGCCAGGGTTGGTCTGTGGATGGGTGACCATCTTAACATACCGAGTTTTCTCCGTGCCTCGGAAAGCACGTTAAGCTGTTGATCGCGGCTGTCATTTGTAGATCTTTTGCAGTCGTTAAAGATCATAAGAAGAGAGAAGTCAGTAAATCTAACTCCAGTCTTGCCATGAAGTCCCGTGTAACCCAGTTAATGGGTTGTGGAGGTCTGGTAGGCAGCCGCTCCACGTAAAATACTGGTATTCAACTAAATCCGGTTTGACTGGAAACCGACCCCAATATAGTTGGGAAAAGGCTAGGCAGATAATAATAATAATAATAATTTATTAATTTATTTATAACGCACACAAGTTATTACAATTTTTTACCGATTTCTTCAAAAAGGAGGAGCTTCTATTTTCGGCCGTATGTATTTTTTTTGGATGTTCACCGATATCTCCGCCTAAAATATTTTTTTATTCGAAAGCCTATACTCCTGAGGTGGTCCCATTGTCACCAAATTAGAATCTGATGATGGGATTCCATGAAAATCGAGGGAATTCTCAATTTTTTTAAGCACATACAATGTTTTTCATAAACTTTGTAACGCAATTCAGATATTTGTGCCTGGTAATCATCATCTCATGTTGCAGAGCTGATGATGGAAGATATAAGTCAGGATCTGATGATGGGATCCCGTGAGAAATGTTTGTTCAGCGATATTTTCGCTTATTGTTAAGCGATTTGGATGATTCTTTTTTGTTTGGAAGAGTATTTTCTCGGACTGGTCCCATTTAAATTTGGTGAAGATCTGATGAAGAACTTCGGCGGTAGACAACGGAACTCTTCAATAAATGATAGCAAATGGATCGTTATTTCTGAAATCGCATGTCTGTTGATTGTTTACACCAGTTCATAACATAACATCACGCCGGCACGCTGTATTGGTGGTACCTGCGCACCACTAAAAAGTGAAAAATAAAAAAACTTTTACAAATAAATAAAACCGACTTCCAAAAAAAAAAAAACACTACAAAGTAAAAAATAACTTAAATTTCGGAAGCCGGTGTTCAAAAGCAAAATAATCAAAATCACCGAAACACAAATAACCACACATACAATTTTACACATATTATAAACAAATAATATAGTATATACGAGTAATACAGTAGAAGTGGCCATGGGCCCCAAACTAGGCACAGCCTGTATCTTGGTGGCCCAGGATCATTGAATTAGCATATTTTTTGTTTTGTGTGTTTTTTTGTGTCAAAAATAAAATAATAAAAAATGGATGTTAGATATTACTATTCTAAAACAAGAATTTAAACTAAATATTAAATCAAAAGAAGAATAACATTACAGTTGAAACTAAAATAATAAAATA
Organism: Lacanobia oleracea; assembly: GCA_950371165.1. Lineage (NCBI taxonomy): Eukaryota > Metazoa > Arthropoda > Insecta > Lepidoptera > Noctuidae > Lacanobia > Lacanobia oleracea. Next base: position 15,086,068 of record OX493405.1, on the reverse strand, counting down.
AAGAATCAAAAACATAATCAGATCACAATTCAAATAAAGTTAAAATTTCAAAATCAAAATAATAAATAAAATTTAGAATTTGTAGTCAAAAATGCAGTTTAGATCAGTAGTAACCAAATGTCCAAGACGACGAAGGAAATACAGTATTATTATAATTGATATATGTCATGTTGGAATTGAAATGCAATTTAAAAACCCAAAAATCTGATACAAAAAAGAAAAAAAAAACAAAGACAACTGCAGAACATATAAAGGAGTGGAGGGGTGTGAGTGAGTGTTACGGTGTAAGTAAAAAAAAAACTGGCCAATTGCGAGTTGGGCTGGCACACGAAGGGTTACCTTATTTTTGTTATTTGTTATTATAGCGACAATAGTAATACCTACACTATCTGTAAAAATTTCAACTTTCTACCTGTTACGGTTCTTGAGACCTGCCCGCCGGTCCTTGCCCGCTGACAAACGGACGGACGGACGGACAGCGGAGGCTTAGTAATAGGGTTCCGTTGATTACCCTTTGGATACGGAACCCTAAAAAATACGCTAAGACTTCCATCGAAATATTCAAGATTTCTCCCATAATCCACAGTGCACCGAGATGTGGTGGCCATTGCTAAAAACGATATTTTTAGAACATTCCGTTCAAACCAAGTGTGTGTTTATAGGATTTGACGGCCTTTCGATAGAGTCTTCAAGAAATGTATTTGGCTCCTGTTTAAAATATTGGAGACATTTTTGTTACGTTAATAAGAAATTAAGACGTTGCAATTTGTTGAAATGCGTTGGTACCTACACTTTTTACCTAAAAGTGACATCACAAGCTCTCCTGAACGTTGATGCGTTTCATCTTTGTCAATTTTTATTGAATTGATAAAGCAAATAATATGTGTCCTTACCTCTTTATTTAACTGATGGAACAAATATAATTGTAAAGTTTTATTCAAGAAACATTCCTATTCAGTTTAACATATTATGTACTAGTGATACTAACAAACTAATCCGCGCACGTTGCCCGGGCTCGAATATAATTATATGGTGTCTTTATCTCTAGTCGCTGCCGATGCCGGTACAGGCGACAGTTCAATACTATGCTCTGCCCGCTGTTTTTATTCTTCGAAACAAGAATTTCCTCAAAGGGAAATTCAATAGACTTCAGATCAATGATCAGAATTCTAGCAAATAAAATCTTATGCAATTTATACCGAACTGCTGACGACTCTAGAGCTTTTCATCTATATTTATGATGTCAGTCTATATTTGGGTGCAATGTAAAGGCGTCTTTACTTCCCTCACTTATTGATTGATAATATTTTCAGACCATAAAGTCCACATGATATTTTTCTTTAGGTAAGATATCGAAGTATCTTAAATAAATAAATGTATGTTCATAAGTAGCTACTTATTTAAAATTTAGAAATGTTAAATAGGTTCCTACTTATCAGGTTATACATAACTAGCATACCTGAACTAGGGACGGTTTAAATACTTACGTGTACCGACCGATACTACGTACCTCCCTTGCGTTTACACTAGTACACAATAGCGTGAAGGACCTCCCTAATCTGGATGTCCGCTGTAAACAATAACCTAAAGATAGTTCACTTGAATTATTCGATAACTCAGCACAGACACATCTGGTGATGAATGACGAGGAGAATTAACCCTAAATCTCAAAACTAATATATAAAGCTGAAGAGTTTGTTTGTTGTTTGCTTGAACGTGCTAATCAGGAAATATCATGACGCTAAGAGCAATAGGAGCGGAGCAAACGAAATTGCGCGGGTCAACTAGTAATACTATAAAAAGACTACACAACAGACATTCAATAACCAATTTAATCCTTAAAGCCACACCACACCATCCACAAATAAATAGACAGTTCTAAATTCGAATACCAAACTAAAACACAGTACTAATCTTAGAGACTTTCGATATTACACTACTCACCGAATAAATTCGAAAATAGAACATAATTTGTGTGGAATTATCAGCCAAGTAAATTAACGGGAACTTAATCGTAGGTGGTGAAACAGGCACTACGATTAAGTTCCCGTGAGTAGTGGTTACTCGGAGATCGTGAAACAGGCCCTAAATACCATAACCTATTTACCAACAGTGTATCAGACCTGATGTGTCACTGACCTACTTGGCTTTGCAATGAAACGTACCAACACAAAGAAGTAAGGAAAAGCTTTGAATGCGAGCCGTGAGTCAACGGCTTTTCTTTACACAAAGTATCTTGCTGTACATTTCATATTTGCACTTTTAGTGATGATAGGAATGGATAAGGTTTATTTATTTACTGTTTTATGGTAGGAAAGATGAAAGTAGATTATGGTTTAACGGGTGTTCCTCCGTTTTCAATAGTGCCGTTTTAAGTGCTGTATTAATCTTCATGAATGAATTCTTATTTGAAAGATTTTTCAAACCTTGGACGATATGTAAAAAAAAATATAAAATCAGTGGAATTATTAGAAGTTATGTACCCGCTTTGGAAGTTGTTCTTATATCCTTGTCACGCAAAACGTCATTTGTATTGGATGGCGCAAATTCACTGTGGCATACATATTTACTCAAAATTACTGTTCAGTAAATATCAAAGCCTCACACCACTTGCTACAATTAATTTGACAAATGTTAAAAAACTTCTAATTTAAGGTCTCACAGAAAATTTTCAGACATTTCCTTGTTTAGACTTGGTAGATTGTACAATTTTCCAGCGGGAATAATATTCAGTCGGATAATTTATCTCTAGAATAAGGATGAGCTTCATCCTGTGTGCTACAAAAATAGTTCGTGCCCCTATGAAGATTGGTGATTATGGTAATATCCCTCTGGAATACGTCGTTACGGACCTTTATTGAGTTGCTCCGTGGACATCATAAAACGCATGGTATGAAGATTATTTTTAGTATATTTTTTTTATTCATGATAGGGTTTGCTCTTGACCACAATCACGCCTGATGGAAAGCGATAGATGAGGTCTATGATGGAGCGAGCGTGCCCAGAAATTTTTACGTCTTACCAACATACCAATTTTTTTTTTTTATTGTGGTTATAATAAAAGTTTCTGCGATAACTCATGTATCAATGAATCCCTAGATCAGCTTCCAGTCAAACCTGTATACCAATATTTTTAACCGACTTCCAAAATAGGAGGACGTTGTCAACTACTTCCGAAATTAATACCCACTGACGAAAAAAAACCGGCCAAGTGAAAGTCGGACTCGCACACGAAGGGTTCCGTACCATAAATCTTAATTTTTATTATTTGTTGTAATAGCGGCATTAAATACTCTCTGTCAAGAAAGTACCGGGAAAAGATCAATAATACACAAAATGTCTGTTATTCATCCAAATTTATTTTATCACCTTCAAAGTATGCTCCTTTAGAAACGATACACTTGCGCCAACGAATAATCCATTCATCAAAACATTTTTTAAACGCTGCTTCCGGAATTGAGTTCAGTTCTCGCCGCGAATTCTCCTTTATGTCTTCTATCGATTGAAAACGGGTGCCACGAAGTGGTAATTTGAGTTTAGGAAAAAGAAAAAAGTCAGCAGGAGCCATATCTGGTGAATATGGTGGTTGCTGGATGGTATTTGTTGAGTGTTTGGTTAAAAATTCGTTCACAATGATAGCCTTGTGCGAAGGCGCATTGTCGTGGTGCAAAATTCAAGAATTTTCTTTCCACAAATCTGGCCTTTTTCGTCGAATTTGCTCTCTTAAACACCGCATAACGCTCAAATAATATTCTTTATTTACCGTTAGACCTTCCGGTAAGAATTCAGAGTGCACAACACCGCGATAGTCAAAGAAAACAGTCAACATGACTTTGACTTTTGATCGACTTTGGCGTGGTTTTTTCGGTTTCGGTTCAGTTGGAAGGCGCCACTCCGAAGCTTGTTGACTAGTTTGCATGTCAAACTCGTAAACCCACGTCTCGTCACCAGTAACAATGCGTTTCATGAATGTTGGGTCCGAACTGACTCGTTCTAGCATGTCCTCAGCGACTTTCGTGCGATTGAGTTTTTGGAGAAAATTCAGATCTTTTGGGACTAGCCGAGCAGCAACATGTTTCATAACCAAATGATTAGTTAAAATGGTACGGATCGACTCGTGAGATACAGAAAGTTCGGCGGCTATCTCTCTCAGAGTTGAATGAGGATTTTCAGTCACTATTTCCTTCACTTTTGCGATGTTAACTTCAGTTGCAGACGTTGACGGCCTACCAGAGCGAGGCAAATCTTCCATCACATCTCGACCGCTTTTGAACGCTTTGAACCACTCATAAGCACGAGTTTTTGATAAAGTCGATTCACCGTAAGCCTTCTGTAACATTTTCAGTGACTCCGAACACGAAATTCCATTGGCGATGCAAAATTTAAGACAAACTCTTTGTTCGATATTTTTGTCCATTATGAAATTCGCAATACACACTATATATGATATTACTAAAACCAGCACTGTATTTAATATAAATAACAGATGCAACTCAAACTCCGCGCCAAAATGGAAAACAGTTGTGCCAATCTAACAACTACAAAAAAACTAAAATTTGAATTTGGAACCATAAACAAATCACCCATTCCCGATACTTTTTTGACTGAATGTATACACAATCTGTGAAAATTTCAGCTGTCTACCTATTGCGGTTCTTGAAATACAGCCCGCTGACAGACAGACGGACGGACGGACGGATGGACGGACAGACATTGGAGGCTTAGTAATAGGGTTCTGTTAGTTACCCTTTGGGTACGGAACCCTAACAACGAAGATGCAAAACAAAAAACACCGACTTCTGAAACTAGGTTATTTAATACTTTGTAGTGTTTTTAGGGTTCCCTCATCTCATCAACGTATTTACTCATGATTCAAAGAAATGTTTACATACCACAAGTATCCATTTTATATCTGGATATTTCCCCAGCGAAATTCCATTTGCGAAGATGGGAGGCTCAGCATGTAAATTATTAGGTCTATTTCCACTGGCTTGGCTTCCGATTCGGCACAAATGCCTCTCAATTTCATATGAGCATAGAACGATGCCAACAGTACCCATTTATATAGAAAAACGTTTTTTGAGAACAAGCTAATATCAACTTTTTTTGGGAACGAAGCTCTCAAAAATATAAAATGAAACCATCTTTACTTTCATGGAATGGAAATGACGTTGTGGAATCTTTTATTTTGCATATTTTCGATGATAAAATCTTTTTTTTTTAAACAAAATAAGTATCAGAAATAAGAATTTTATTTTGTTAAGTGGAAGATTTTAACGGGTAGGTATGCATCCCAAACCAGGACGGGAGTTTTTTTTTAATAATTCAATGGTTGGATATTACTTGCTTAATTTAACGGTAGTTCAAAACCTATTTTTAACATAAATATAATAAAATAAAAACCGGTTGAAGCACACGTAAAAGAACACCTTTTTACTTTCTTCTTCACAGAGTTTTTCTAAACAGCAGCGTAGGCGTTAAAGAAATCACCGAGGTTCACAAACTGTAAAACCCACGTTCCTAACGGCCATACTCTATGTTCGACCTCAGAATATTCTAGGGCGTAGGCAGCACTTATGGCATTAAACTCACGTTTCTTCACCAAAAGGTCAAAGTTCACCTAAATTCTCATTTAATTTTATAGCAAACAATTTGTTGTATAAGTTACAAGGGGATTTCTCGCGTAGGAAGCTTTAAACCGATTCATAAATGCCCGTAATTACTGTCGAACTGAGTACATAAAAAAGTAAGTGTTTTAACGACCTACATATGGGTCGAACCTGAATTTCAGACACGCCAATTATACGTTACCAGTTGTAGTACTCACATTAATTATTTTCGAAGATTTGATTTTTATGCAGAGTTGACTGCTTTGTCGGTGTAGTGGTCGCAAATGCTACTGTTGAGTGTGTGATGCTGAATTCAATTCTCGATTCGGACAAATCGCCCAGAGCGAGAGACTCACTTGACGATTTCAAATCAAGCTCCATTACGTCAGACTCAAACATCACTGGTGACATAAGGATAGGTATAAAGGTACACCTCTACCAAACTCCTTTCGAATTCAAGCGTGATGTTATGTAGGTTTTTTTGCTTTTTTTATGGATGGGTAAACATCAAATGACTCCTCCCGCTCTGGGTACAGCAGGAGAGAGTGTCAGACTCTTACTGACTAAAACCCATCCGTGTTCCTACTAGTGCCCTTTGCGTTCCAGGGTATGGTGCCTGTTTCGAACAAATTTCGCAAATGTTATGTAGGTATACAGAATCAATAACAAAGTAGATCATTCCACAGGTGCTACCATCGGTTCCTAAGAACTCGGTATATATTCAATGTGCACCATTCCACTTAAACTACCTATTACGCTATTACTACCGACATAACTTCCACACCTGTGTTCTTCTCGATCAGACGTGACCAATACCTATTATTGGTACTTGGTACCACAGAACAGATAGCTCATAGAATCGTGTTGTGCCTAGAAATAATTTAAATCTAAACATCTTTAAATAGGCCTAACCTTTTCCGGACTATGTTGGAGACGGTTTCCAGTATAACAGAATGGAGCTGAGTATTTCACATGAGCGACTACCTACCATACCTCCACAACACAGTACTTGGGTAACAGGATACCCATTGGCAAGACTTATGTCAGATTTTCCAACTTCTGACTAAAATTGTTTGTTTGTGGAGGGTAATCTCTAGAAGTACTGAACTGATTTCAAAAGTTCTTTCACTGATAGAGAATTACAAAATCGCTAAGTGCCATAGGTATTTATTTATCTCGAAAACAGTGCCTGGGGAATGGCTGTGGAAAAAATCTGCGACACATAATGATTAGTTTGTAAAGAAGTAACTATCGACTGCCTATGTATTATTTCGTTTTTTCTATTTTAAACACAAAAGCAAGAAACCCTTTCTGTCCCTTTCTGTCCAGAAATACTCAAGAACAAGCAGGTACCTAAGTCAATTGTCTGTATGACTTTTGCGTGTTAACGTAAAAAAAATTTTTTACGAGTATGTTAATATTTATTGACGTTCTTAATTTAACAAAAGCTTAAATATTTGTCATGATTTATTGATCGGGTTTCTAATAGTTGATATCAAACAAGGCAGTGACTTCTATTGCCATGCTAAAACGAAACAACTACATATAATACCTAAAATATTCATAGTAAGCTCCAATATTTCAAGCAATTGCGCAATATTTTTATCATCTTTCCCTAATATCACAATTTTTATTACGTATCTAGTTATAACACAGCTTTATTATTACACGTGGCAACATTTTGCCTACTCTTAACAACCAAATATGGCATTTTCCTTAGATACAGCACCATTAAGGTGAGGCAAGAGACGACAAAACCAATAATACCGTCTAATATTTTCGGGATCTGTCAGCCCGTAACCAATACCATCGAAATTCGAGAGACAACTGCCATGGCTACGTTATAAATGTGACATAATTATTTGTAGAAGCAGACATTATTGTATAGAAAAGGAAAATCCGGGTAAATACGAAGTTCTTGCGATCTTCCGGCCTATTGTCACGATTCGCTTTAAAGGTCGCGCTCTCAATTAGTGCAGCGTTCTCTACCCGTAGATAGGAAAAAATGGATTGGATTGCCTGGGTTTTTTTTATGTAATATGACTTGGGTTCGGTCCTGTTTAATAGTTTTAGTAAGTTTGTATTTAACTGTTCCTTTATTTCAATAAAACAGTATAAGAAACAGGGATCGATTCGTATATCTTCGATGTTTTCCCAGCTTGCAAGTCCTGACCCGTATTTTATTCGAAATAGTGCGCATTATTGCTACTAATGTATTTTCGTTTTAGCTTGAAAATAGCAGTTATTGCGTTTTTCTAAAACCTATTCGTAGTAACTGCTAGTTACATGCTAATGAACAGACAACCGCGTCTGAGTTATCACTTGAACTATGAAAACTACTCTTGTTGTTATGATTTAAAGACACTGTTAATGTTAAAAACTACCCTGAAAGTTAATTAAGTTGTTTAATCTATATTTCTATACTATCTATATCTGTACTAATATTATAAAGAGGAAAAATTTGTAATTTTTATGTAACGAATAAACTTAAAAACTACTGAACCGATTTGAAAAATTCTTTCAGCATAGGATAGCTACATTATCAGCGAGTTACATAGGCTAAATTTTATCCCCGTACTCCCACGGGAACAGGAACTATGCGGGTGAAACCGCGTGGCGTCCGCTATTATACTATATCCATCATCATCATCATCATCTGCCTAGCCTTTTGCCAACTATATTGGGGTCGGCTTCCAGTCAAACCAGATTCAGCTGAATACCAGCGTTTTACGTAGAGCGTCTGTCTACCAGACCTCCACAACCCATTAACTGGGTAACACGGTACTTCTTGGTAAGACTGGAGTCAGATTTACTGGCTTCTGACAACCCGTAACGACTGCCAAAGATCTACAAACGACAGCCGGGACCAACGGCTTAACGTGCTTTCCGAGGCACGGAGGAAATTCGTTATGGTAAGATGGTCACCCATCCACAGACCAACCTTGGCAAGCGTTGCTTAACCTTAAAGATGGACCCGTGCGGCTGTTATTATTTAGCCACGCTCCTCGGCTAGTATACTATATCCACCTTACCTTTTCCCAATATGCAGGCGACTCCCGGTCCAACCGGATACAGTTGAATACCAGTATTTTACCACAACCAAGTTACTGCTACTATATCATTCGTTGCTATAGATTTTTACTGTACTTTTTACAAGAAACAAAGTGTCTCATTAACGTATTAACTCAAACAGAATCTTTATTCAGTATTTAGGGGTGAGAATCCGTCCAAGTGCCTCGCTTCAACTTGTGACGACACGATTAAAAAATGGTTCATCTTGACATAGTTCCCCGCGAGTACACCTGTCTTTGGATGTGGTACAAAGTACAAGCACCAGCGGTTTTGTTCAATAAAATAGTATGTTAAGTTCTTTGGAAAACCACTACTTGTATAAACTTAAACAAGAAACTTTCATACCGTATTTGACCCGCTTGGAAGATGAATTTGCAAGAAAAATTTCAAGCTTCTAGACCCCATATTTGAGACAGTGCATTGTCTCTCAGTAAAATAAAGAATGTTTTTTTTTTACACCAGTGAACTTTGAACGTGAAAAGACAAGACCGATTTGTGAGTAGGCACTACGTCACTTTTAAGAGTGGGTATTAATACAAATGTTATTTTCGGGTCTCGACAAACATCTCTTAACCTTTTCCCAGAAGAGAAGTGGGTGGAAGGAAATTAGTTGAGGAAATGACCAATAGCCTGCATCTGTCTTCTTAAACGATGAGTAATTGCCATACCTAACTAACGGCCAAGCAAGGTTTAAGTAGTTTCGCTGATAACCTCAAAGGGCGGAAATATTTATTGCCTTTTTGGAAATTATATTTTTGAGCCGTTTGGGGTTGAAACTCTTGGACTGTGGGGTCCAAGTGTTAGCGTGTTATTAAAATAACTAGCTAACCGTCTATTCCACTTAAAAACAGAATCTACATTTATCAAACATGAAGGAACAGCTGTCCAAATCCACCTACAATTCTTTCAAAAAAGTAAAAACTGGTAACAGGCTAAAAAATCGCTGACAGTCAAAAGAAAAATGTTGAATTGATTAATGAACGAACTATGAGTTGGATTTCCTAATTTCCATTAAGTGAAAACCTGACATCGTCCTTTTTAATGGGCACTAAAAAGTAGCATAGGCACTAAATATCACGCGCGTTGGTAGACCACCTTTTTTTCCACCAATTCGCACTAAGCGTTTTCAAACGTCTTTTATAATGCGCACAGCAAAGGAATGGAACTCTCTGCCTGCGTCTGTTTCCAAAAGCTTACAACCCTAATCTCTTCAAAGTTAGAGTGAACAGGCTCCTTCTGGGTAGGCTCGCTCTATCGTAGACTTTGTCTCTGTCACCTCTGACATAGACTAGAGCCAAGAGCAAACCCATTACAAATAAAATAAATACCAGGGAGTGTCAGGCTCTTACTGACTAAAATCCATCCGTGTTCCTTCAAGTGCCTTTTGCGTTCCACTGAGACTCTTTCGAATAATTTTCGCATCTGGATCTCTTTCAAGGTGAACCGATGTCCTACTGAGAACTCGTAGTCTTTGGTCCTACATTCATCGTCACGTTAGCCTTAGCTACATTTAAAAAATACAGTCTTGAATTGATACGTCAAACAAGAGTATTATAAATAAACGAAGAAACTGTACTTTCTATACAGACATATTACCTATAAACTTATATCCACAATTCCACATTTGAATATTATCTCAATATATCATTTTTTACCGTCAAGATCTGTCAACGAAGTCACGTTCGAGTCATAGTTATTGAAACTGAAGCGTGCGTCGGTCTCCGGGGAAATCTCACTACTGTCTTAGAATTCAAAATGGATTCAATCAATTTTACACTACCGTGTGAAATGAGATTGGAAGACGCTAGCATAATTATTTAGAATTTGGTTATTTTTAAAGGAAATGTGTGAAACAGTTTTTTTGTATTTGGAAACTAATGGAAAACCAACATATAAATACCACGCAATATTACTAAGCAATTATTATTTATAGTCAAAAATATTATACTTGTACCATGTTCTTTGACTAATTATATAATTTATAGTTAAGGTTCAAACTATAAACATATAATTACAAAGTTACTGGGTAAGTGACCAAAACTGGGTAACTGTCGACACGTTTAATAAGTTTTTTTTTTCTATGTCTCTCTACATCACCCAAAAGGTTGACTGTTACGAAACGGCGTGACATTACGGTCTCTACATTAAAAAAAATACATAAAAGTTGCCCGTGCAATTACAATGAAAAATAATATTATTTCAATTACAATAACAGAGTTTATTTTTTATCTACCACAGCTCTCGTCAGTCAAATATGCCATTCAAAAACTTTACGAAATTATGGAAAAACCAGCGAACTTTAGATTCCCGTCTATACAGAGAGATTGAATTTGAAAATCAGATTAGCCATGCGACTTCTTAAGGTCATACCGAATAACTTAATTATTAAAGTTCTACTCGCAACGAATTCGAAGTTACCAAGGCAAGAAGTAGCAAATTGGCATAATAACGCCTCTTCTAACGGTAACAAAAAAACGTTTTTGGCATGAAACACTCTTGGAAGTTGGTACTTACTTTGACTTGCAAGTATTTTCCTCCGTTAAAATTCGAACACTCGTTTTGTAAAAGCAAAAGGTTTGTAATCTCTGGTCCTTTATCGAAAAACATGGGTGGCATTGGCGTAACGATTATGTATTTATGTATCAGTGTAGTGTATCGATTAATGGCATTACATGACTTTGTTTACTTTATCATTTTAAAAGTGTCCTTTTTATTAATGCATTATTTTTATCTTTGTGCCCGGTTGATGAAAATTGGCGTGCCACCACTGGACACAACATGGATTGAAACTTAACTGTCGACACGGGTGCGTACTATAGGTGATCCTCTGCTAAACCCTTTAGTCCAATGCAGGCTTGATGTTATAACATCTTGGTTGTTATATTATGCCATATTTGTGTAAAAGACAAATATATTTTGTTCAAACTAGTCTGAGTGCCAGCCAAATAAAACAGTGCTCCAAACGCCCACCCGTCACCACTTCCTAGTCTTCTAGCTGGAAGTGGTGACGGATCGGTCGTAAGCATCGATACATCGATGACATCAGCTGATTTAACAAATACTCCCAGCACATTTGAGAAAGCTCATTTAAATACTTTCATATGTATATCTGCGAATAAAATAAAAGAGAATCTGTTTCAACTATTTCCCGAAAAACCACCAAAATTACTCTCCTATATAAACAGAAAATCTGTAATCAAAACAAACCACAGCAGCGTCCATTGTGGAGAACACAAGAAGAGGCAACAATAAGATGTAAAGCGATTCACGCACAACGGCATCTGTTGTTCATGAATATCTAAATGATCCAGCTTTTGCCGATATGCCTTGCTTTATAATTCATGCGAACACTGACAATCTTATGTGATTACTGTGGAATGAGGAAACATGAGTTCTGGGTCGGAAAACCAGGTTTTTTGGCTGTTTTTTTTTACAGTTAAAATTTTGAAGATTAGATTACTTTAGATTCCTACTATAGTTATATCTGAAATATTAATGCAAAAGTGACTTTTTATTTGAAAAAAATTTAAGTACAGAGATAGATTTGACTCCGAGACAAGCTATTTTAATGAGAGTGCAACCGCGGACAAAACATAATTTATAACGTAGATATCACTCTTATATAAGTTTTACCTACTGTTATTCTAAAGGAAAATAGCATTTAGTGAAAGCCAGAAACACACTTTATAAGATTTAATCGATTAAACTAAACGTGATCTGTAGCAGAAGCCTAAACAGGCGGGCTACGTTTGAACTGCACGCCAACTGCAAAATTAAAGTTTCTATGCAGTATGGAAACTGACAGCCAACTACTACGAATTATAAGTTTACAAGCATACTTGTAACTAATTCTAAACTACGAGTTATGAATGTGCAGAGTAGCCATTTATTTACACCATGTCATTAAATACATTACGCACACAATGAAAACGAATATTGACAGTGTAACTTGTAAAACATAGAATTCCGCTACCGGCCATAACTTGACCAGGAGCACACACCAGTTTAATATGTCAATATGAGCTTACGTGAGAGCGCTGTGCCGGCAAGCCTCCAGTACACTATCATAAGACGTAAACACACCAGCGCATACATGCATCCATGCTTTATATCCTGCATTGTACCCAGCAGTGTGTACTTGGGATTATCTTTGGAAGAATCGATGCAGTTTCATGAGGGTTTAAAACGGTTTATAGTCTGCATTGTTCCTTTGATGTTTTTCTATGAGTGAAAAGTATGACAACATCTAAGAAATGTGAAGTCCATTCTTCAGTGAAATATTTTTGGTGGAACTTGTTTTTTTTTAGGCAGATTGATGCTTCAGTTGTAATTTTCAAAGAAGTTTTTAAAACAAAACAAACCGTGTTTTGTTTTTCAAATGCCAATCTAAGCAATGGTTTGGTATATTCGGCTGAATTTCACAGAAATAACCTTAGTTATGACGCACAGTTTTGTTTATGGAGTAACTTCAAGTTCAACGTTAAGTTCATTCTTCTTCTTTTTAACCGACTTCAAAAAAGGGGAAGAGGTTCTCAATTCGGTTGTATGTTTTTATGTTTATTACCTCATTACTCCGTCATTTTCGAGTCAATGGTTAACTCCTTAGATTTTGGGACCCAATAAGTGATTACGTTAATTGCAGCGTCGCGTCGGTGGCATTCATTAAATCCTCCAATGTGCACTTGGGGCACTCCCAACGTGTGGCTCATGTTCTAAACAGGAGCACCGCACACACATTGAGTACCCGACGGGTCTATGAAACCCCATTTCGCTAGGTTGTGTTTGCAGCAGCCTACCTGGGTGCAACCCAATTCAATGTCTCTCATATAGGCCACTGCAGAATTCATTCGAATAGGCGCACTTAATGCCACAAGGTGCTATCTACCAACCTTTGGAACTAAAAGAAAACCATTGAAATTGGAATAGGTAGGTAGGTAAGTTTTTAAGTCAATATTAAGTAGGTTACTGCTTGACACATCATCGCTAGCCATCAGGTGAGATTGTGGTCAGACGCGATGAAGATTTAAGAAAAGTGTTCTTACAAAGAAACACTGAAAAAACCCTTAAACCTTACACACGCCTTTAAAAAGTTACAAATCCTCTCGTTCGTCTTCTATTAATTTGTTTTCAAGTATCTTTACTAGCTTTTAAACTTTCTCATAAACTGCAACTTTGAGTGCCAGTTTCATAAAATAGTTAAGTATTACAGCGGCCAATTTTCACAACTTGTGCAACCATCTTTTGAAATTCCTGAATAGCTCTGACCGACCAATTATACGGTGCACGGTTGAATGTAGATGGTAAAATTCGATAGAAGGTATTTCTTTATTTATTACAAGAACATTCAGAGGCGCATTCATAAAAAAATACAACATAATTAGTTTAAATACTGATTATCAGATTCTTTATTCAAATTTCTTGGTATTTGTATTTTTTTATTGTTTTAGAATCTGATTAATCAATAAAGTAATGGAATGGTTAGTTTTTTTTTTGTAATTACGAACTGCCTGATTTTGTTTAGGTATTATTCCAAAGACGCGGACAAATTTCAGTTGAAAACATGCATTAATAGTGTGGGTAGTTTATGTACGAACGGCGATGCGCCACCGGTACATGGCGGACATCCCACCCATACGCACAAAACGTTTTGGGAACACATTCATAATGCGTACCTACAGCTAAGGAGTGGATTGCCCTGCCGGAGTCTGTGTTTCCTGATAGCTACAACCAGGGAGTCTTTAAGTCGAGAGTGAATGGGTTACTTCTAAGCTAGTGTGCTCCATCTTCGACCACAGCATCGCTTACCATCAGGTGACATAGTGGTCAAACGCGTGCCTATAAATAGTAAAAAAAAATGTTATTTGTTTTTAAAGAACCAAATGAGCAAATAGATATTTTATCCCCAGTCTTTCAATATATTTAAGGTAAACAGACAAATTTTTTCGTTAGTCTATTCAAACTAAAATAACAGTAATATCAACAAAATATTGCTCTTGCTCCACTAACTAATCTTTTTTGGTGTACCATATTCTGTCTACCTATCTATCTGCCTAGCCTTTACCCAACTATATTGGAGTCGGCTTCCAGTCAAACCAGAAACAGCTGAATACCAGTGTTTTCCGTGGAGCGGTTGCCTACAAGACCTCCACAACCCATTAACTGGGTAACACGGTACTTCTTGGCAAGACTGGAGTTAGATTTACTGGCTTCTGACAACCCGTAACGACTGCCAAAGATCTACAAATGACAGCCGGGACCAACGACTTAACGTGCTTTCCGAGGCACGGAGGAAACTCGTTATGTTAAGATGGTCACCCATCCACAGACGAACCTCGGCAAGCGTTGCTTAACCTTAAAGATCGACCCGTGTGGCTGTTATTATTCAACCACGACCTCCTCAACATATTCTGTCCACCTATGTTTGCTTATTTTTTTATAATTTAATCATTTCTTTCCATAAATTACAGGAAACTTATTAAATAATCTACAGACACAGTTTTACATTTATCAACAATATTAATCTACACCCACCATGAACCTTCTAAAATCACCTAAATATCTCGCTTGTCTCTTCACCTAAACTCCGACCTCCGATCAATTACCCCTAAACTATTGGCAGGCGATCACACCAGATATTATTGACATACAAAGGTACATACATGCTATGTACTGTCCATTTCACAGGAATAATCCCTTAGTCGCCTTAACCGATACCCGTGGGACGCGGTGGGTTGGCCACATTTGCGGCCGGAAACTTAGCGAGGGCGAGAAGATACATGGATGTCTGGTATTATAGAATATTGTGTACCTACGCAAATCTACTACAACAGCAGATGTGTTGCCAGATAGTTTGTTGCTCCTCTTCCTCTTCCCATCCAAAAATAGTAACTTGTGATGGATTGGGGTTTTGAGAGACTATCTTTGACTCTCAGCCTAATTCAATTTTGTTTTTAATACAATAAATCGGTCTGTTAATCAATGCTCCGCTCTTATTGGTCGTTGCGTTATGTTATAAAGCCTATCCTGTTATAGAGCCTTTCTCAATAAATAGGCTATCTAACACTAAAAGAATTTGCCGATGAACCAGCAATTCCTGAGTTTAGAGCGTTCTAAGAAACAAACTCTTCAGCTTTATAATATTAGTTTAGTATAGTATAGATAACCTGGACACATTCCACGACGTAGTCGTGGGCAGTAAATAGTATTTAATACTTAGTACTATACGAGTGTACTGTCTCTGAGTGTCAATATGGCTTCCGGGCGGGTAACAGCACCATGGACGCAGTGTTCGCCTTACGGAATCTGGCTGAGGCTTACAGAGAGAGAAGGAGAGCTTTGCATATGGCCTTTTTAGACCTGCAGAAGGCCTTCGACTGTATACCTCGGCAGTCCATCTGGTGGGCACTGCGCTTCAAGGGCGTTCCCGAGGCCTATATTGACATTATCAGAGACATGTACCGCGATTCCGTGTCCTCTGTCCAGACCGCTGTTGGCGAATCGAATGGCTTCCCAATATCTGTTGGCGTTCACCAAGGCTCGGCTCTTAGCCCGTTCTTGTTTAACGTAGTGCTCGATATAGTTACGGCAAACATCCAAGATCAGCCTCCATGGCTAATGATGTATGCCGATGACATCGCCCTCGTTAATCAGAACAAAGCCCATCTTGAGCGCAAAGTCAACATTTGGAAGGACACGCTTGAAAACGGTGGTCTGAGACTAAATGTGGCGAAGACTGAGTACATGTCCTGTGGCAGCACGGATACAAACACCATCCGAATAGGTTCGGACCTGATCAGAAAGTCCGATACGTTCAGGTACCTTGGATCCGTGCTGCACGAGTCTGGCATCGTGGACGACGATGTCCAAGCACGTATTGGCGCGGCTTGGGCGAAGTGGCGCGAGGTGACGGGCGTTGTATGCGACCGCAAAATGCCTCCGAAGCTCAAGGGGCAGATATATAAATGCATCATTCGGCCTGTCCTACTGTACGGGGGCGAGTGTTGGCCAGCACTAAGCAGACACACCCAGGAGCTTCGCGTCACGGAGATGAAGATGCTGAGGTGGATGAGTGGCGTAACGCGATCCGATCGCATGCGCAACTCATACATCCGAGGTAGTCTTGGTGTCCGTGACGTGGGGGAAAAACTGCAAGAGTGTCGTCTGCGATGGTATGGCCACATCATGCGCCGCCCTATGGAGTACGTTGGTCGGAGATGCATGAATATGGCTGTTCTTGGGGCTAGGCCCCGTGGTCGCCCTCGCAAGCGCTGGCTGGACGTCGTCAAGTCCGACATGAGAGCCAATGGCCTGACTGAGAAGGATGTTGAAGATCGGGCAAAGTGGAGGAAGCTAAGTAGGAAGGCGGACCCTGGCAATAGCCGGGATTAACGCCAGGTGGAAGAAGAAGAAGACTTAGTACTATACGAAAGAAAGCAATATTTATTAATTCTAGACAATTCTAGTTTGAAAGTTCATTGCTTGCTTTTATTTTCAGCAGAGCTTTAGCGTCTTTAAACCCTCGGTTAATTTGTCTATTTCAGTTCTTATTTTAAGATCACTTGTTAG
Organism: Lacanobia oleracea; assembly: GCA_950371165.1. NCBI lineage: Eukaryota > Metazoa > Arthropoda > Insecta > Lepidoptera > Noctuidae > Lacanobia > Lacanobia oleracea. Next base: position 15,068,822 of record OX493405.1, on the reverse strand, counting down.
AGCTGAACTAAGTAGTTACATTGAAGTACAAAAAATAAATTGAAATAGTATAAAAAATACCAGAAAATTCGATAGATATTTTGAAACAGCTAAAGAATTTGCGTTGTTTTGTTATTCCGTAATTATTTAAATTAACACCTCATGGTCACTTATCTCACATAAACGTCAAAATTTATTCCTATTGGTCAACGAAAAAGAGAACCTAAGTCTACACACTACCTTGCTTTTGTAGAAAATGGAATACTAACGTTTGTAATACACTTTCCAATCATAGTTTAGATTGGTATCAGCACTTTAAAAAACTGTATTTTTTACCTACAGAACTCAAATATATTGGACCAGCTAAAAATAAATTGCCTATAAAACAATGAATGACTGTTATCAATAAAAGCGTGATCAAACAAAGGCTTTTGATCCTTTTCATATTTTTCAGTAAAATAAAACTGAACTGTGCAATAAAAGATAGAGTATATTTTAACACCTGTTTTTTTTGCCTGAACATTTTTATAAACTGTGGAACGAATGATACGAGTGTTTTAACGCAGTGAACAAGTACAATACTTAATACTATACCTGAACGTATTGTAATTTAGGTTAGGTATCAACTTTTTCACTGTAGGTACATTTTGAAAGACCCTATAAAAGTATTAACTACAAAATAATTTTAACTTTGTTATGTGTAACATAGAGTTTGTTATTCTAAAATTTGATAATAATCTAGTATTTTGATCAACTATTACCAATTTTTTTTTGCTTTTACATATTTCTTTCATAATCAGCCTTTACCGTTCAAAGGAACAAGCTTTCTCTTTATCCGACCAAGTAAGCTATAAATCACCACGTAGGCTTGGCACTTGTCTCACCACCGGCGAGGAAGCGAGTAGATGTAGACTATCGACTATTTGCTCGCTGAGGAAAGGGACAAAAGATATAGATCTCGTGTGAGTAAAAGTGACACATATATTAATAGGCGATAGCTGGCTGTTCACACTGCTGGCAAGCGGCTCTACCTCTAGTTGATCGTAGTGACAAGAGCTACCACAGATTGTACTCGCTCAGCGACACTCGTTTGGCGATCAGAACTTACCAAACAGCGGTAATTTGTGCTCGCCAATTCGTTTCGAGTTTGAAGCTTTACTCGCTAATCGACGGCGGTGAAACAAGTGCCTTATGCAGGTTGGCAGGATTATGCTTTGTCCTAAAACAAGTCTTGATCTATGGTTCAATGTGCGTGCCAAATTCAATAAGCCATTGATGTATAACGTAGTATCAAACTTCATATCACCCGCGTCTTCGCTCGCGTTACTCGAGATTTTCGCAAAAACAAAATCTATAACCATGCTTATAACCGTCTCCAGGGTCCCCATCAATCTTTGTACAAAAGTTAATCAAAACTGTTCTAAGCGTGAACGTATAATAAACAATCTCAGCTTGGCATTTATACATAATACTAGTCGACCCGGGCAACTTCGTCTGCTCCGCTCCTATTGGTCTTAGCGTGATGATATATAGCCTTATAGCTTTTTTCGATAAATGGGCTATCTAGCACTCATGTAATTTTTCAAATTGGACCAGTAGTTCCTGAGATTAACGCGTTCAAGCAAACAAAGAAACTTTTTAGCTTTATATATTAGTATGGATATAGATTAAAGTTGGCATTGGAAAAACCAATCACCACTGCACAGATTTTTTGCACAGACTTTGACTGACTACTTGGTATAAAACAATGATACCTACATGACATTATCAAAGAAACCATCCTTCCAACCTAACTTAGCATAGCAAAATAAGCCATGTTCCTTACCGCGGCATTACATAATATCATCGGTAAGTATAAATTGTGAATATCAATGCGAAATGTTTGCTGAGCACGCGAAATAACACAATATATTCGTAGGTAGTAGTCAACGAGGCTTTTTAGCGAAACATACAGTATGAGACCACTTGCAGTTAGACCGGCCAAATTGTCAGGCTTAATCCCTTTCCAACTAGTTCGAAAGTTTAAAAGAACCCATGGTCAGATTAGGTAGAAGGGTCCGGACCGTTCGTTTGTATTCGAGTAAGTTCAGATGACTATTTAAACGTTTCAAATACAATCAAATTAAATTATTGTGTAGAATTTGAACTAAATTACACAGTTTGCAGGACACTTGGTGTTAACTATGTTAAAATTATTTTATTAACTAAATAACAACAAAAAAATCACATTCAAATTAATACCAACGATACTAATATCAAAATTATGTATGTACTAGTTGACCCGCGCAACTTCGTCTGCGTCACAAATTTCATTCAAACAAACAAACTATCAAACTCTTCAGCTTTATATATTAGTATAGATGGAAAGCCTAGAATCAAAAACTTTGTGCACTAACTTGACTGTAATACTCAGAAACTGCAACTCAAAAACATCGAAGAAAAAACTCAGACAGAATTTACGTTGTAACATTGAAAACGTAAATTCATTGCCAAACAAAGTTGTAAACAAAACGTAGTACCGTACCGTAGCACTTTAACCTCTGCATACACTACGCGCATTTCATTTACTCCATCGGCTTCTCGGAAAACACCCCACCGCCCGCCAGCTCCAGTGTAAAACAAATTAATCCAATATTCGATAAATTGAGAACAATTAATTACTCTCAGTTTCGCTTCAATCATTTTCGACGTAACACCCCCCTCCCCCCATGATCGTGAGTGATGCAGAATTCGTGGAAACTCCATGGAAACCTGTTGCAATTTCCACTAGGCCGGTTTAAAGGCCACTTGCGCCAATTTTCGGCCGTTAACATGTTTGTATTTGAGATTTATGCTGCAAACTGGACAAACTGAAATTTGATTGATTCAATCTTCGGCTTACCAGGGTTTAACAATCTTGGTTTAAGCTAGGGTTGACCGACTGTCACCGGGAATTCAGAGAACTTAAGCCGCGTTTCAAGCAACTCGCATGCAAGTTTAATTACATTACGGGGTAAGATCGAACACATGCATGCCATCTGGTTGCAGATGAAATTGTGGTCGATCGTACCCGATAATGTCACTACTCACTATGGTGAGGAGTGACACTCCACCAGTTATTTAAATCATCTGACTAGCCTTTTCCCAATTATATTGGGGTCGGTTTCCAGTCAAACCGGATTCAGCTGAATACCAGTGTTTTACGTGGAGTGGCTGCCTACCAGACCTCCACAACCCATTAACTGGGTAACACGGTACTTCTTGGCAAGACTGGAGTCAGATTAACTGGCTTCTGACAATCCGTAACGACTGCCAAAGATCTACAAATGACAGCCGGGACCAACGGCTTAACGTGCTTTCCGAGGCACGGAGGAAACTCGTTTTATTAAGATAGTCACCCATCCACAGACCAACCTTGGCAAGCGTTGCTTAACCTAAAATATCGACCCGTGCGGCTGTTATTATTTAGCCACGAGCTCCTCTACCAGTTATTTAGATATGACATGCATTATACTCGTAATATAACGAATTCAATATCTGACAAAATTATTATTTTACAATGGTTCTCGCTGATATAAATGTCACTTTCTCTAGAGCTGTTTGTTTACTATTTCATTTGTCTGTTGCCGGATGCATCATCTAAGTAACAACTACTCGTATTTAGAGTTTTAGAGGCAAATAGCTCGTGGGGAAACATAACAGCCGCACGTTACAGAAATAGCTCGTGGGGAAACATAACGGCCGCACGGTTCGATCGTGAAGGGCGGATGGGTGACCTTCCATTACACACCAGGACTCCACCGTGCTCGAAAAGCACGTTAAACCGTTGGTCCCGGCTGTGACTTGAAGTTGTTTCACAGTCGTTACGGATAGTCAGAAGCCAAAACACCTGACACGAGTCTTGCCAAGAAGTACTGTATTATTCAGTTACTGGTTGTCAAGTACAGATACGAAGTAGCTCCACATAAAGTGTTGGTTCTCAGCTGCATCCGGTTATAGTAGAAGACGACCCTAATATAGCTGGGAGAAGACAAACTGATTAAATGGCACGTTTACGTACTATACCAGGGACGGCCAACCGGCCAACCAAAAAATATAAATAGGCTTACAAACGCCGCGTGCGTAAATAACTGACTGCGCAAATTAATTGTATACTGAACTTTACCTACTGTTAAATTTGAAATTTTAAGAAGTACCTATGAAATCAGTCGATCGCAGAGGGTTTTGTCAGTAATAAGTCGATCTTGGGTCTGATCAAGTTGGCCACCTCTGTACTATACCAATGTAGGTACTAGCTAGGTATACCTATACTGTGATAACTCAGAGCAATAAAGCTGGAGATGGTCCAAAGTCTCGAACTTCATACATACTTGATTAAGTTCCTTAAGTTGACGTACGAGTTGGAGCGAGAAAAAAACTATTGAGTTTATTCATTAGTCACAGGTATTGTGGGATGTGAAAAACGATATTGTGAGAACACCTGTACAAATATATAAATGCCTGAAATCGCAAATACATATTAAGGAAGGCTTGTGGTCCTCTATTTCCTGTCGACTATCGTTAGATCCAGTTGAAAATCAGCGTCAGGCACTAGTAGTCTGGCATTTATTTACTCGGCCAGAAAATGCCTGAGCCTTAGTTTTTTTAAATAAGTTTCTGTTCTTGTATTGAATACGATATGTAAATTTAGTTTAAGCTTCACTGTTTTCCTTTTTTGGTAGCTGTGTCGTGTTGTTCACACTTTTTTTTGGTAGCTGTGTCGTGTTGTTCACACTTTTTTTTTGGTAGCTGTGTCGTGTTGTTCACACTTTTTTTTGGTAGCTGTGTCGTGTTGTTCACACTTTTTTTTGGTAGCTGTGTCGTGTTGTTCACACTTTTTTTTGGTAGCTGTGTCGTGTTGTTCACACTTTTTTTTGGTAGCTGTGTCGTGTTGTTCACACTTTTTTTTGGTAGCTGTGTCGTGTTGTTCACACTTTTTATCAAACCTGGTTTTTTGTAAGTGATGACTTTTAATTGGGTGTCAGTCTCACATGCTATTCTTTTATTCTGTTCGCATTAGCTGTAAGTCATCCACAGTTGATAAATAAATAAAATAAATTTATGCTGATGCGGAACTCGTGCTATTTAGCACAACCGTGAGGTTATAGAAATTAAGTTTGTGTTATAGTTTGTGTGGCCTTATCTGGGTCAAATAAATTGATTTCCTTTCTCCTTTTCTTCTTCTGGTCAAAGCTGGTAATTTAAAGTATCTACTGAAGGTTTAAATAAATCGTATTTAGGAACCAACAAAAAGATGTATGAGTTTTATACTAATGTCAATAATTGTCAAGAAGTCGGTTCAAACGGAAACTTCAGCAACGAAAAAAGTCTCTGAAACGTGGTTGGTGAACTCAATATTGAATTTGGTTTAATACTGACGCACGAGAAGAACACTACCCACCCTTTTGACGTATTCCTTTCTTGTTTTTAACGACACCTACCGAAATAATGACAAGAGCTTATTTAAAACCGCTCATCATTTAATACCAACATAATTTCCCATTTTGTAAGAATTTAACAAAAACTCTAATTTAAGGCTAAGAATACACTTCGACGCTATAAAACGTACTCTCAAAATATACACAGAGTGTCTTTGTTTGACCACGAGTATCTGTAATTGTGACACGAAAATTAAGCGAGAGACACACTGGTGTACACACACAACGTATGCAACGCATTATGATATCCTGGACTCATGTTTTTATATGAAAAACTGTGCAATAGAAAGACGTGTGTTTGCATATTGCTATTGCATAGTTTTTCATACAAGATCAAGTGTCCAGATATCATAATGCGTTGCATACTTTACGTACGTTGGACCAGTTTATCTCTCGCTTGAGTGTCGAATCAGTGGTTTTATGTACAGACACAAGTGTGAACAGTATAAAAATTTATGTCTGGCACATGTGTTGCAAATTCTGTTGAGGTCTAAACTTAGCTTATCAATGTATTATACTTATAAAAAAGCAATTTATGCCTGTATCTACTCCACCACATAGTTATAATACCTAAGTTTTCGAAACGCGTCTATCTATGATGCGACCTGATCCCGAAAACTACTGAACGAATTTCGGTTCAGTTATATCGCCGAAAGTTTGAACATAATTTAATTAATATTACGCGTGCAAAGATTCTGGTCGGCATGTTCTTACAATTTTAAATTAGTTTTCTGATTATTTATACAGTGTTTTCTATAATATTTGGTAGTTCGTGGAACGGAGGTATTTACTCACAGTCGGGTCGAGATTAATTGAGTATCTTTGTAAGTATTAATTATTCCCCTTTCTTCAAAGCAGTTTGTTTTTCTTGGAACTAGTAAATACGGTCTTGTAAATATATTAAAGGTACGATACCATTTCCTAGAAATCAGAGCTCCAAGTTATTGTAATGTAACTCGATTTAAACGATATCTCCGCTAAGTAGAACTTGAGAGATAACGTAAGGGAAATTATCTTTGATCATTCTATTTATCCAGCTTATTTAATATAGATAAGACGCAAAAATATGTAATCAAACATTTCTCATCTTCATTTATAAACTCGTAAACTTAATTACCTTTTTTACCGACTTGGCTTAATTACTTAAAAAAATAGATTGTATAAAGAGCCAAATAAGTAAACAAAGGTTCAGCTTAATAGGTCAGGAGGAAATAGTTCAATTTTTTCTTGCAAAAAAGTTATTGTATAAAGCGATTCAACTTGAAACTTTGAACACCTGATATCTGAATAAAGAATAATTATAGAGCCGTTCATTTGTTTAACTCTTTTATAGCCAGAAACACAAGGCTTTTGGTAATAAAGTAGTTTTTGACTAACTGTACTCCAAAAACTTCATTCAGAAACCGGCCGCTAAAGTAACTAGGCCAAAATTTTCTTGTGAAAAGTAACTTAAATCGTGTTTCTAACGATATAGGCGGGAATTTTTCACCGTCGAACGCGTGGGCGTAAAATATATTAGTAATACCGAGTTACACGCACCTGAATGAATTAATCAACGTTTTGACAACTTAAAAGATTCATTGCCGACTACTACGCACGGGTCGAAAACAAAATACCTAACATTTAAATTATTGTAGACAAAAAAACAATCTATCCTGAAAAAGTAAAACGAGTTGTGTTCGACCATAATAACAATAATCGACTTTCATTGAAACCTTCTTACCATTATTACTTTTTACATTTTACGAATCCTATAAAGTAAAGTAGGTCCCATTTCAAATTCTACCCTAAACAAATTCAAAAAGTAAATAATGTAGCTCAATAAATAACAGGATTGGACGCCTCTTGCCATCGTTTGTATCCCGACATTCATTACGATGGGAATCCCACTTATTTTATAGCGAGCCGTGATTGTATTAAAGTACCAGGAAAAGAGATTACCAAGGAGTCTTTTTGTACACTGATACTCCTTAAAAGATTAAAGAGAATCCAATTTTTTTCAGTGAAAATTCCGCATACTAATTTACGTTGAATACTACAACCGCAACATTGAAAAACAGCCCATAATAAGGCGGTTAATTGTTTCAGTTACAGAAAGGCATCTTGTTATGGTCACGACCTACATCCGCATTAAATGGGGCAGAACATTGTGTATACTATAGCTATAGTTAGCCACCCTGCGTGGCTCGTCGATGCGCCCGCTCTAGCACTATTGAATTAACTACCTCACTTCAGATAATGCGGCCTTTCTTCAATACATACAGCGAAGACGTCTGTATACGTTCAACTTTGTGATTCTAGAAATTGCGGTGGCATACACCGACTGCTAAAAACGGTAGAGCATAAACAAAACACTTGAACGGCGCGCAATGTAAACCCACATTTTAGTTCGGTGAAAAAACCACTTCTAAATAATGTATAATGCCGTACTTTCAACGATTTATTGTTATAGAAAATGTCACGAACATGAATAAAATCTATAAATATGCTGAAGTGCAACTTGATAGCACGCGTGTTGTGACTATGACCTTTATTACCAACAGCACACGGGCGATACGCGCCGATATGCGCTCGTAACCCACGCAAAACAAACTAATATATCGAAACTGGTAATCAAACTTTATTTATCTGATATCAGTTAAACAAAAAGTTCTCGGAAGTACATTAAGCCTGCGTTCACAGCTACCAACACTATGCTATGTGTACGAGCAGTGTGTCTGTATAGATGTTCCGAAGAAAGAAGCTTGTTTTTCTCTTCAATGATCAATGTAACGTGGCTATTAGTTGATCGTGTTACGTTGTCTCAGTGAAGTCCTGAGCCCTGACCACCATAAGTACCTGAGCACATTCAGTACGCGTCCATAACGACCACAAATTGCTGCGTAACTCTCGTATATGTTAACACAAAGCGGGTTAGCACCACCAGCGGGGCACACTGCACTAGGTACCTGTGACGCTGAGCAAGGACATGGTGGGACGTCGGCCCGTCTGCCTGGCGGGCCCGTCGACCCGAGGCGGTCGGCGGGGCCGGCGCCTCACCGGCCGCCACGGGGCGCCATCTGTAGCACTCGCGCGCCCGGCTCAACGCGCGGCCGGCGACCGACTGACGCCCGGCGGCGCGCTCTCCCCGCTAGTACCTACTCGCGTCCTCGCGCATGCGCCCTCACAGCCTTCTGACATCACCGGTACCCGGATTATTTTCGCCCGGCGAGGTAAATACCCTCACATCGATCGAGCCCGGTTAAACTTGATGCAATTATTGCACTGCCCTAGTCCTTACAGATGCAGTTTTAATGACCGCTAACGAACTCCTTCCCGGTGGTGCGGCAGGTGTTGGCACCGACCAGCGGTTATTAGTATCCGAGCCGTCTTCTTCAGTCTTCATGCTTTTTAATATGCGAGTGGTCGAGAGCTACACAAGTTCGCAGCGAGTTTCATGAGTCTTTAATTATTTTCACAAGAATTCTGAGTTCAGTTCTCAGTTTTTACAACGTGCTACATCTGTTCGAAAGTGTAATTTCTCACAAAGGAAAAGCTGCAAATCTAAATTTAGCTTTCAATGCTGTTGCTGGCGATGTAGTAAAAATAAATCATCGTAGAGTACGATCACGCGCGCACGCGAAGCATTTTTCTTTTTCCTTAGGAAAAGGGAATCAAGTGTTATCTCGATCTCGAAGTGTCTGTCCTAAAGCTCCAGTACGTCTCTCCTAGATATTTTGACTCCGGCTCACTCTTATCATGATGAAAACTACGCACAAATGAAAATGCAAATATTTTTCACAATGGAATATCTAGTTCCACGTCAAGCAACAAACCATTTATTTTAATCGACTGCGGAACGGCTGAATGAATTAAACGATTTTGTAGAGGCGGGAAATGTGTTTTAAAGCGATAAACTCGCTTGTGGGGTATTATCATATCAGCTCGTTTCTATGAAAACATCGGTCTTCCCATAAAGTCTTTCAAGAAACGCTCTCGGGTACATATTATCATGATCAAGTACACTTCGCAGGCCATTTCTGGGACCGCAGTTTGATTTTATGACACAAAGATTCTGAGGCATCCTTTTGATAATAAAATCTCGTATAGTGTCGTGAGAGCTTTCGGAAAGTGCACTCGCCTACGCAAGGTCTGTTTGTAGCCGAGACCTCGTAGACTCGTATCAATTGTAGCACAAGGGGTAATAATAGCTACAAGGTAAACTTGCAACGTTCTTATTTGCACCTTGAAACTTATCAGCTACGAGCTGCTACGAGTCCGTAGCGCTACGCGTTGCGTAGTACGTTGCTACGAGGCTATTCTTGGCTCGCGGCGTAGACTTGGTTTTACGTAACCAATCAATTTTGTTGGAATAAAAGGATTGTTCGAGAGCTTTTCTTATTAGGGCTGAACTGTGTTTTTGATTAGGTGTGTATATTATTGCGCAACCTAGATTGTAAACGTTCATATTTAATTCAACTATAAGTATTTCTCAGGTACTGTTGAGTACAAAATTGCATTATACAGCGAAATAGGAATTTAATCACGTAGTCGAGTGCAACTAATGGGTTATAAATTCATTGCACGTCGAGACGCCGCGTGGGTGCATGCTCTAGGCAACCACTTCCGAATGCCGCTATCTTTGTATATTATGCTTTTATGAGTATTACATTACGATATTAATAATTGCTTTATATTATGCAGCAAGAGAGGTTCCTGTGGTGAGAATGTTGGTAAAAATAAATAATAATTCCATCACATTTTACAAGAATACAAAGAGCTGCGTATATTTTTTTGTAAGAATGGCAGTTGCCTGCTAATGTGTCACCAAGTTATACCGAAATTACTAGATGAAACAAAAATATAGTAAATACGCTGACCTACTGACTCTTTTTATTGGCAACGGGTTATATTTACCAATAAATACGCATTAACTCAGTTTGTTTTTGTACCAGTACAACCCTATAAGAAAAACGTGTAACTAAATTATAAAATCCTGTACATGTCGTTTTTCAAGGTTAAGCAAGCGTCTGCTGAGGTCGGTCCATAGATGGGTGACCATTTATTACATACCAACACTCTTTAGTGCGTCGGAAAGCATGTCCGGCTGTTATAAGTCCCTAGTAAGTCAGTAAGTCGGTAGCCGAACATCTGACTCAGTCTTCCCAAGGAGGATATTGTTTCCCAGTTTCTGGATAATGGAAGTTAGATAGACACTCGCCCCACGTAAAATTCTAGTATTCAGCTGTATCCTGTTAGGAAGCCAACCCCAAACTAGTTGGGAAAAGGCTCAGCAGTTTTTATTTTTTATTTTTTACGTTTGACCTCTATCTCACCTGATGGAGCACGCTTGCCTAGAAGTAACCTATTCACTCTTGACTTAAAGACTGCCTTGATTGATATTAAAGTTTATTTTACCACATACCTCATTAGCCAACAATTTATTCATTACTTATTTTAACTAGGTGAAATTGCACCTACATTTATAAACCTCCGTGCAGTGGCATACTGGTTCATTACTCATGCAGGTCGGCTTGTTAAGTTCTCTACTACCCACTTCTCAATTAAAGTAATTAGTAGGATAAACTTTATTAGCAAGTTCACTAAAGGACCTTTGACTATTTAGACTATTACTGTAATTTTATTGCATTGCTGATGTGTTTGTTATAAGTATGAGTCCTGGAAATGTTGTGTGATGACGGAATGAGATCGATCACTATAGACAGGAGCGGTCCTTACTTGGCCAAGTCTGAGAAAAATCAAAAGACGAAAGCGGTTTGACACTGTTGATTCCGGGTCTAAGGAATTACTACAGTGGTTGGAAAAGCGAATATAGGAGGCCTTTCCTCTGCAGTGTAGCAACACATGGCAAAAACAATTAATTTAAAAAATGTTGTTCTACTGCAGGCCAAAGATCTCCTTTCCCTGACTTCACTTATCCCGGTTTATTGTGATCACCGGCTAATACTTCAACCGCTATTTGTTTCAGAGTCTTTCTACGATTGTATAGGATTCACTCAGTGGTCGTTATGGGCACAATACACACCCATATGGACACAATGGGGCATTACTCCTCTGACATGCGATAGATGTGGCTAGCCCAGTTCCGCTTTAATCCAGCAACTGCACTCTGTTCTCCTAGTGTTGGTGTTTGACAATTAAGTGAAAAATCGTGCTAAGCTAGCCAGTCGGCATAGTTAGCTTTTCTGGTAAAGCTCTCGTGGAACCGTCCATTTATCGGGGATCAAAACTAGGTTTATACACCAGTCAGTGTTTGTTTTTTTAAATTGGAAGTATAGTTTGGGAGATGACCATTTTCATCCAAACTTACAAACTTTATTTGTTCATAATATAAGTTTAGACAAGTATTAAAGACTAGGGGTGGAATTCCGAATGATTATTTTTCCGACCCAAATATCGACCAATAGAATTGCACCATTCGACGTCACGTGGTACAACCTACATGGTATTATACTGATAATTTTTTGAAAATTTTCTGTTGTAACACGTGACGTCGAATGATGCAATTCTATTGGCCGACATTTGGGACGGAAAAATAATCCCCCGAATACCACACGAGCTTCAAAATTATCTGGCATTTCCCGATAGGTTCCCTGCAAACAAATAAAGTCGTCAAGTTTTTCAGGAAAAATCACTCGCGCTTCGCGCTCGTGATTTTTTAACCTGACAAACTTGACTCCTTCATTTGTTTGCAACGAACCTATCGGGAAAAATACCCGATAATTTTGAAGCTCTTGTGGTATTATAAGTGAGTATTTTGAATGAAGACCGTATCAAATCCTATTTATCCTTTTTAACCGACTTCTTCAAAAAGGAGAGCTTCAGAAAGCAGTTCTATCTTCGGTTGTATGATTCTTTTTTTTATGTATGTTCACCGATTTCTCCACCAATTCTAGACCGATTTTAAAAATTATTTATTTATTCGAAAGCCTATATTCTTGAGGTGGTCCCATTTAGAATGTGATGATGAGATCCCATGAAAAATGTTTGTTCAGCGATATTTTCGCCAATTGTTAACCGATTTGGATGATTCTTTTTTTGTTTGGAAGAGTATTTTCTCGGACTAGTCCCATTTAAATTTGGTGAAGATATGATGCACTTCGGACTGAGCTGAAGAACTTCGGAGATAGGCAACGGAACTCTTCAATAAATGATAGCAAATGGATCGGGATTTCTGAAATCGCATGTCTGTTGATTGTTTACACCAGTTCATAACATAACATCACGCCGGTACGCTGTGTTTGTGGTCTCACTTTTTAGTGGTACCCTTTTTTTTAATGATGGGAAATCATCAAATGACTCCTTCTGCTCTGAGCGGAGTGGAAGGGAGTTACTCCTACTGGGTTTTACTCTTACTGACTAAAACCCATCCGTGTTCCTAATGCCCTTTGCGTTCCAGGGTACGGTGCCTCTTTCGAACGGTTTCCGCACCCCGGCAGGCAGTGGCCCTAGCGGGCCCAGTCTCCCAAGCTGACAGCTCCTTGAGGCGCGCGTGGAACACAACGCGTCGTCACGGGCCTGGTTCTGATCAGACGGCGAGCCACCCAATGCTCGCCGTCCGCAGGCCCTCGCCTACGGCGGCCGGAAATCGCTCTGCGACTCCTGACGCCCAGGGCGTCTTCTTCTGTTGCGGCGGCTGGGTCAAGAGGTTTCCCTCTCTCTCACACGTTCGGCCTCCTCCTTCGCTAGTATTACTGCTTCGCAGAAGCAGGTGACCGCTTCGCATGCCTGCTCGCTCCGAACCATAGATTGAACCAGAGCCGGTCGCGAGAGGCCGCCGCCGCCGATCGCCTCAACGAGGACACGGTGGTGCTCTGCCAAAGCAGGGCAGACCTCCACCGTATCCTCCGGACAATCCTCGCAGTGTTGACACCCGAGCGTGTCCTCCCGCCGAATCCGGAACAGGTATCTTCTGGAACAGGTATAACGCCGATGTGAACCCCTCCTACCGGTACTAGGGATCCCGATGGTGGCCTATTCCGAGATCCATGAAAGCACATGGCTTCGGACTTGTGTAGTACCTGCGTTCCACTAAAAAGTGAAAAATAAAAAACTTTTTAACAAAAAAATAAAACCGACTTCCAAAAACTATAACTTTAATTTCGGAAGTCGGTGTTCAAAAACGAAAAAATCAAAAACACCGACTTCCGAAATTAAACTTATTTTTCACTTTGTAGTGTTTTGGTTTTGGAAGTCGGTTTTATTTTTATTCAAGTTTTCATGCTAAATAAAATAGAGTTTGAGCAATACTCAACTTCAAACCGATAAATCTTACCTCGACTGGGATTTGGCGACTTTGCACTAAGTAGTGCGGTGAGGGGATGAATTAAAATCGCCTCCACGTGCGATAAGCAACTTGCGGCGTCCCCGTGCAGACCCGCTAAAAATGGTGGACCGGAATACCAGACGTACTGCAGGGTACCATCCGTATTTGGTCGATATCCCGACTGGACTTGTAACTATAGGGTTCTGTTGGTTATCCTTTGGCTACGGAACCCTAAAAAGAAAAATACTAACACTAGTTTCTAAGTTGCGTGTACACTAACCAAATGAACTCTATGAAAATAAGGTCTTTTAATATTTTATTGCCAGCACTGGGATGCATTATGTTGTACTTATTTGATCTTTTAATCAAAGAATCATTGGACTAATCTTGTCGAGTCTACAAGATTAGTGCAATGATTCTTTTGTTGGCTGGTGACTCTCGATCGGTTTCCAGTAGGTATTTTACCAACTGCGGTGTTATATAAAACGTCTGCTAAATAAATGCTTAATTTAACTCTATAGCGATAAAACACAACCCCCTTTTCTGGGCCATTCGGCTAAACACTGCAAAGTTCAAGAAAACGATATTTTATTACGTGTAGAAGTAAATAATAAAGCTTCGACAGCTCAAAAATATTCTATTGCAGTACATAGAATTCCGATTGAAAATGCAGAAGCATAAAATTCTCGTGAAATCGGAAGAATTGAATTCAATTTCGATGAAAATCTCTAGGGAATGCGTTCAACAGATAAATAAATCAACAAATTGCTCTTGATGAAATTCATCATAACACGCAAAATGGTTTTTTGTTTCGATATTGGTTTTTACTTTCGAAGTTGTTGTTCTGTTTTTCGATTTTAATAAAACAGTGTAACCAATCATCACGCTTGTATTCCTCGAAGGGTGAGCAGAGGAGCACCGAAGGATGAGGAGGTAAGGTAGAGGTGATCCTTTAATATATACCTACCCAAATTTTTCCAGAACTTATGTCAAAGTGCCACGTATTAGGGAATGAGTCTATTTCCATTTATCGAGCATAAAAGCTCTGTGCTGCTACTGAGTAATATTGCCAGATGGTAAAACCCAGTTACTGTTGGGTCCAACCTGGAATTGAACCCAGAACCTCCCTAAGCAATTAAATTGTCTATTATTTTATTACTGTGCCTGTTAGGATAGAATATTATTTTATTCTTATTTAGGTAGGTGTGTATAATATAAAGGTAGAAAATGTACAATATATGCCAACTAATGATTTAAAAAGTACTAAATATATAATTATACTAGTAATGGGATATACAGATAAATAAATAAGTACGCACAGAAAGAAAAATATCTAAAATATATAGTTTCCACAAAATATTCAACTAGGTTTTCTAACATTTCTGCAGCAATAATTTTCTATGTACTAGTTAAAGAAAAGCACCTTTAATAAATTTTAATTAATCAACCAATGTTCAATGTAATCACAAAATTCTTCAAAAATCATTTCGATTCCATTTTCTTTGTTCTCACAAATGCCCGGCCATCGTCCGTCCGTGTTTGTGCGTCGTTGCGTTGGCACAAATAATCTTTGTCAATGAGTTGTACCATCATTACGTAACCTACACGTGGTGGCGCGTCATTCGGGACTCTCCGACCTTTCGCGAGGACGACCGAAGCTGAATATCGATCGGAACGAGCCCGCGAACAGGCGACACTGCTGTGACGTCACGTGCCATGCGACTGCGAAATGTCATATCTCTAGCCCTTCACCACACAAAAATCAACCCTATACTTTTCCGTTAAAGTTGAAATTACAACGGAAGGGGTAAGTTTTGAGTCTGTTCTTTTGATATACATAGTGAGTTATAAAGGTGGCGGTTTCGCGCGAGCCTTCCTGACCCACATCGGGCAATGCGTAATGCGTATGCACCTGTTATGTACTAGTACCCTAGTACTATGGCGTGAAGTTCAATGTGTGAATTGTACGCCAAGGGGCACGAGTACCTACGAGTATTGTTTGCGAAGGGAGAGATAACAATCGAAAATGGCACACGTGAAGTTATTGCGGACTTATGGGGAGCAATATTTGCATAGTGTTGAACTGAATGTTTACGAAATATGTAAAAGTGTTGATGTATTGTTTATTTTCAAAGAAAAAAATTGAAAAACTAATTCTCTCTAATAAGTTATTAAAATACAAAAAATATCTTTTCTGTTTTTTTTTTAAATACAAGAATATTGCTTCTCAAAAAATAAATGTAATAATCGCGAGAAGTTCCTAATAAAACAGCGAATTTTCATAGCTACGTTTTCATATCTTCATAAAGAGACATCTACGAACGAAACTACGAGCTAATAAGAAGTTTGCTACGAAACGCTACGAAGCGTAGCACCTTCGTAGCATTGCCAGGAATTGTGCTACGGGGACTAAGACCCAGCCAACCGTTAAACAAATTTTCGTCTCACAATTATTATCACCCTCAGAAATGTAGTTCAAAAAATAAATGCGAAATTTAAAAATAAAATTTATTTTTTAAATTTCAGTCCGACAGGCCTTTAAATTAAAATTTAATATAATTATTTTTATTTCTGAAAAACTGATATGAATAACTTGCGCTAACAGATATTCGTTAAAATTTTTGTTGATTAGCGTATAATTAACTAGCTTCTGCCAGCGGCTTCACCCGCGTGAACCCTAGGAAATACTCCCGGGATGAAAAATAGTATATTACGTGCTATTTTCCATACTATAATCTACCTCAATGCCAAATTTCATGAAGATTCTTTCAGGCGTTCTGACGTGAAAGAGATGGATGGGTTTGTTAAACATCCATACATTCATCCATCCGTAAGTTTGTGAGCATGGATGGATATCCATCCTCACAAAGTTTCGCATTTATATTATTAGAAGGATTAAGTGATTTAGTGAAAAGAAAGCCGTTAGGTTTTAGCTTAAAGTACAAAATAAAAAAAACCCTTTCTTTAAAACGACAGTTTCAGATTAAACATGTTTAATTTATAACGTACTTGTAAAACTCAGGGCCATTTTCACCAATTAAAACTGATCGCGATCAAACCAAGCTGGACTCGTTCAAGAGCTGTCAAAGTCAATATTCCACAGAAAATAACGACACTGACAGTTTCTTTGGTGAAATTCGCCCTTAATCTCTTGTACAATTAATGTTCCAAACAATAAAAAAGTTTATAAAAACGCACACGCGAGTATTAATTTTTCGCGGAATTTATTTTATCCACTTCTATGCCTGTACCCACACACGCTAAAGGCAAAAAATCTGAGTTTAGAACTATTGTAAAGTTAGACTATTTTTTGGCGTAATTTAATTGGCCTCCCAAAAGGTGGACCGATGACCTGGTGAGGGTCGCGGGTAGCCGATGGATTGGATGCGAGACACACAGGACCGGTTGTTGTGGCGACACTTGGGGAGGCCTATGTCTAGCAGTGGACGTCTTTCAGCTGATATAATGAATTAGCATTCTAATCGTGGTGTCCCAATAATAGACTACGATGCGATTGTTCTGTTAAAATAACCCGTTTACGTCGCTGTGTCAACAGAGGGCGCCTTCGGGTTTTCCGGACCCGACTATGGCTTCTAACTTTTCATGAATTATACTTGACGATACTTAAAATACACTCCCCGTAATAACTGAAGCTTTTAGGTAATTTATTTGCGATTGTCACGCCTACGTATGTGGCGCCATCTACACTGATACATACGAATTACGTCTCACAAATCTTGCATCACAAAAGCAGTTATCCGCGCGACTAGCAGAAATACGAATACACAACAGCGAGGCAATCTTTCGATCCAGCCCGTCCCTACCTGCCTTCCCCCAGCGAAGCCCGAAGTCGAGGTCCTTGCTCCAGAGGGGGTAAACATAGCGTGTAGTAGCTTAGCTTTTTTTGCAATCCTAGCTGGAAGCTTAAATCCATACTAATATAACAGGGAACGTGCAAGGCGAAGAACTTTTTCCTCATAAAAACATGAATTTGACGCGTCTGTACCTATAGTTTCTACACGCTCCCTATAAAAAGGTAAAGTTTGTGAAGTTGTAGGGGGTAATCTCTGGTTCTACTGAACCGATCTTAAAAATTCTTTTACCAATAGAAAGCCACGTTATTTGTGAGTGTCATAGGCTATATATTAACCTGAAAAATACCGTCCAACGAAGTGGACACGGGTCAACTAGTTTAAAATAATTTAGACTTCCACATGCAAATCTGGGGGGCTAAAAGGCCACTTCAGGAGAATCATAATATTAATCACACAAAAATCTGTCAAATTTAAGTATCATCGCTAACGCATTAGGTTCAAGATTGATTGGAAAAGTTTGACAGTAACGGGTAGCGTGATTTGCTTTGATTCTGCTAAAGTGGCCTTTTAGCCCCCCCAGATTCGACCTCGTAAATTGACCTGCGAGGAGCCAGTCATACAAAAATAAAGAAAAAGACGCAACACAGCCCTTTTCAATAGAGGTTGCGGAACTTTACACCCTGTTGCGAATATCTCGAGTACCTAAAACTACATGATGGAGCCATAGCAATAATATCCGTTTTTTTTAAGGTCTTTTTTAGAATTTTTCACCAAATTGGTATAAAGCTAGAGGATCTTATTTTGTTTGTTCGTTAAAATTCCAAAGTAAATATAGTTTATTGAAATGTAAGAAGTGTCTTTTATTTGAATCAAAATCTATTACATTTAGAAAATCACGGTTTAATATTGACTACTTAGGATATTATACATTTGGTACAGACATCGTTAACATTAAAACATTGAATCCATACATTGGCAATATCATTAATCCTCTTATACATACACATATTATAATTAACTGCCTCGTTGGTCTACACTACACTATAACTCTGGAGTGTTATAGGTGTTAAACCCGACCGAGAAAAAGGGTGTTATAACTTTGTATCTATGTACCTACCTATGTGCGTCTATCTGTGGCATCGTAGCTCTTAAACGTATTAACCCATTTTGATTTAGTTTTTCTATCAGTAATTGATCAGAGGCAATCTGTAGTGTAGAATTGTGCTCAGTTGAAGACCAAAGGAAAAGGAGAAGAAAAAGAAGGAGAAGGGAAAGGTCAAAGAGAAGGAAGGAAGAAGAGGAGGAGGAGGAGGCGGTGGAAGGTGGAAGGTGGAGGGGTGGAGTTAAATGTAACACTTCTGCCTAACCCTTCTTTGGGGAATAAAGGCGTGATTATATTTATGTAGGTGACTTATTAAAGATGTAGGTACTTTATATTGAGTTCTATCTTTCTTGCATACAAAAGACAAGGCCAGTTAGTCTATTTCATGAACTTCTATAGGTATTAAATAACTATTTTATATATGAGTTAGAAACATTCATTTTATATTCTGAATCTTAATATCAACTGGTTTAATCTAAAATTGAGATTAAATGTTTACAAAAACGGTATACATTTGCAAAACTACCTAATATTAATCGTGAAGGGTCGTTATAGATAACTACCTTGAGACATGGAACCTGTGGCCCTATTATGACATGCCATCATGATTAAGCTGTCAAAAAGGGATAATGCATGTTGTATAATTCCGTCTCTCTCCCACACCGTTACAATGATGGTTTTAAGATGTCATAATAGGCATCCTGTATTCAGGGGCGTAACTACCACCGGATCAGCCGACGTGTGGATGCAAAACTATAAACTAAGTCCCACCGTCTGTCTCCTTTGTCGAAAGCCAAGATAGTACATTTGCTAGTAAACGGGCTCCCCAAAAATGTTTGATTCAGGGCCTCTTTGAGACTACCTACGCCACTGATTGTATTCCTCTTATTTTACAATATGCTTTTTTTAATAAAGCTATAAATTAATAGTTAGTTATTGCTAGAAATAAATGGTTTAATAAATTGCCCATTGCAATTTCAATTTGCCGTGTCCAAGCCACTTCATACTTCTATCAACGTGACGGCATTTATTTGAATACATGGCTAATTAAATTACATATAGAAAATACTCCGTGTACCAGCACGACCAACCCTTTGGACTGGCTGTCATTTTTAGATCTTTGTCAGTCGTTACGGGTAGTCAGAAACAGAAAAGACAAGGTACCCCTTGCCAAGTTTTCTGGCTTCTGAATTTTTTCCTAGGTCTGCCTTTTTTCCTAGTTGCTAGGTGCCACAGAGATCAAATAAGCAGTCGCTCCATGTATACTACTGTAATACTAGTATAGTAGCCGGCACGAGTCGTAAGAATCATAATATTAACCACAACAATCTGTTAAATTTCATTTTCATCTTTATCGCTAACGCATTAGGTTAAGTATTGATTGGAAAATTTGGCAGTGACGGGTAGCGTGAGTTGCTTTCTGGTTCTGCTAAAGTGGCATTTTAAGACCCCGTGATGAATGCAGCGGGGTGACCTCGACTATGTGCGAACGAAACTTGCAAGCGCAATAATGATGATCATTGACTGATGAACCAATAACGTGAAGCGTCAGAGCGATCGTCGTCAAACTGACCAATGGAGTGTGCTCACGACTCGTGCCGGTTTTTATGCTTAGCTTTTATATGATATTATTTATAGTTTGACTGGAAGCCGACCCACACATATCTGGAAAATGGGATTGATTGAGTCAAGTTAGTAAACAATATTTTTCCGATTACTAATAGTGTTTATAAATACGTGGTGATGTATACATTAATTATTTCTGAATACAATAGTTATGTTAATACATTTTAATATTTATGTTATTGAACATCAGTCAATTTCTTATAGAAAATTACCCTTTGAATTGATTAATAATGTCTACTTTACTATAAAAAATAAACTACAGTAGGCCGCACGCGTTGGTAGCAAATCCAACATAGACTGACCTTGTGTTATCGTTTTCTATTGTAATTCCATACTACCTCAGGCCCGATCATGGCCCAACTGTTGCCATGGTCAACCGAACCAACACTACATTGGTACATTTTTATATTTACATTACTTAATTTCGAATGCACTGCAGTAAAAAATGGTGCAGTAAATAAAATATTGGTGAGTCAAGGAGAATTTACAAGTTGATGTTTCACTGCAGTGCTAAGGTAGCTGTTTTAAAAACAGTTTCAATATATCTAGGTACTAAACAGAGATCTACATCGTCGTCGAACGCACTTTTATCTAATTAACAAAAAATAATTGAAAATTTACTGAATATTTCATTTTAAATAAAAAATAATAAGTTTTCTACAATAGCTACCTACTAAAAACAAAATGATACCCAAAAAATGCAGTATTTTTAAATATATTGTTTATTGGGATTTTATACAAACATAATTCTATTGCGGCTATTATGAGCTCATCTTTCTGCAAGAAGAATGGTGCATTTATAGCAAAATTTAATAAGTTTTTATATTTTACTCAAATATAAAAGATCCTATTAAACAAAACCACAATCTATGATAAAAATTTGCTTACATTTAAGAATGCAACACCTGACTAGATTTTTCTGATATAAAGTTGAATCGTTAAATAATTGCATGCGTCTAACCTGCTTGGTATGAAAGGCATACAGAATAAAAAAGTTCTATAACTTTCCTAGACATGAGTACGACGTATATATTTAAGGGTTGAAGTTCAAGAAGAGCCCTTCAAAAAACTTCAGGTAATTTTCATGGGCTTCAGAATATTTTAAATCCTCTTTCCGCCTATCCTTTATCAAAGCCAGTTCGTGCCTTATCAAAACTTTGTAAAGTGGACAATTCCAAAACCAGTCTTCTTTCTGTTTCTTAACATTATTGTGATGCTCCGTTAAGTCTGCATCAGCACACTTCACACAGCTGTTCTTGCGTTCAACTTCTGAAGGTGGCATTGTTATTTGCTTGATGATCCCGTTCAATTTGTTCTCTACCTCCAAATAGTTATACATTGTGTTTAGGATTTTATTCACAATAAATCTTCGGTGATACCAGATAGCCTGATGATTTTTGTAGTACTTTAACAAGTCTTCATTTGATATCAACTCATAGAACAGCAGTTCAAGTTTTCTTAAAGTTGCATTCCAAGTTGCATAGCATTTGCAATTGCCAGGGGTGTAACCCAACACCAGAACAATAAGATCATCATCGTCTATGGTTTTCTTGGAGATTTTGTTAGGTGTCACAACTGGATCATCACTAGTCATATGATCAGCTAAAACCTTCTGGAAATTGTCACGTAAGTTGACCTCTACCATTTTTTCGAATTCCGGCCATCTTTCATCAATGAGGAACAATATGCTCACACAAATTTGGCGATAGTGGAAGCAGCTGTAATCAGAAACGTGGCTTGATGTCCATTGCTTTATGAATTTGTATTCATTAAAGTAAAGCCTTGTGCTGTCAAAGCTGTAACGGTAGCGCCAGCTGAGATCCATTAGAAAGGCCCGATGGTCCCAGCAGTGATAGTTGTTCATGCAGTTGTCAGCAGCCTTATTGCATACTCTTAACTCTTCAGAAATTATATCATCTAAAAACTCTTCACTAAGCACATCATCCTCTGAAACCAAAAATAATAACATATTTAAATACAATTTCCCGACAGTGGTCCAGAATTAAGGTTTGTGCATGGTGATGCCAATAAGCTTGTTCGTATTTAGAAACCCAGATCTCTGTGTGAAATTTGCCCAAACGTATACAGTTAAAGATATGAAAATTATCTAATAATACTATTAGACAATACTGTTTTATACAGTTTATGCAATAGTTAATTTTTTGGCTAAGATGTTTAAATAACTAGTCATTAGAAAAACTAGCTTATACACTTTCACGGCTATACAGGATCTACACTTACTTGCTAATAAACTTGATAAAATCCATCTCCTGTATGAATAGGCGTCATTACATTTGGGTTTCCTGGACAGTACTAATTTTGTGAAATGCATCTCTGAGTACCAGTCATGGTACTGCTGTGACGTCATTTCTCTTCGTTTGTTCCATAATGAGGTTACATCAGGGTTTATCAGAAGAGAAGGATTTAGAAGATTTATTATTCTCCGATAGTTTAGATTTGATAGTCTGCTGAGTCTTCGCTTTGGATTAGTCAAATAGTCGCGTATTAGTTCGGAATAGCAGTAGTTATACACATGCTTCACACACCAGGACTCAAGTCCCAGCGAAGTTTGAACATACAGCACTGGAGATTTGTTAGTGGTAGATTCCACGCCAACAATGTCAAATTCAGTCCTGAAAGAACACACAGTATTAACACGCAAGTTCTTTACACTCACTTATCATGCATCTTGAAATTGTGCCAATTTGAAGTAAATATTTACAATTCACGGTCGTGCAGATATATATTCAACTCCTTAATTATTTTCTCCACTAGTCCTGCTAATCCAATCCTATCCTCTTCTGAGATCGACATATTAATAGTAGAGTTCAAAGAGTTATTAATTAATTTGAATCTTGAAATTCAGAATTTTAACAAATCAAAATACAAATGAAAACAAGTTCACGAAACACGTACAGCATTTCGAAACGTCAGTAATTTTATTTTACCAACCAAATGTCATTTACCATTGATTTTCATAGACTACAGCACCGTAGCTCCATATTTTTGCATTGATTTTAGCGATGTTTGGGTCACCGGCATTTAAGCCTGCCATAATAAATTTATAAAAATATTATTAGGTATTTATCTTGCGAGGTAAATAATATACCTTGAATAATAACAAATAATAATTTACTTTACATAATAATAATGTAAAAATCGAAGATCAGCAAGCAAACGAGTCCGCCATAGAGTAATTCATGGAGCCTCCGAGTGTAGTGCCCGCCTGTTAATCATTTGAACAGGAATCGCTTGCACATTCGTCAGCACGTCTGACATATAACACAGCCGACGGAGGCTTAGTAATAGGGTTCCGTTGGTTACCCTTTGGGTACGGAACCCTAAAAAGCTTTGCGAGTCTGGCTCGCCTGCAAAGGGTTCCGAACCAATTTCATTTTTTTAAAATGTTATTACTACATCTTTAACATCGAGGAGCTCGTGGCTAGATAATAATAGCCGCAAGGGTCAATCTTCAAGGTTAAGCAACGCATGCCAAGGTTGGTCTGCGGATGGGTGACCACCTTAACATACCGAGTTTCCTTCGTGCCTCGGAAAGCACGCTAAGCCGTTGGTCCTGGCTGTCATTTGTAGATCTTTGGAAGTCGTTACGGATAATTAGTCAGAAGCCAGTAATCTGACTCGTCTTGCCGTGAAGTACCTTGTTACCCAGTTAATAGGTTGTGGAGGTCTGGTAGGCAGCCGCTCCGCGTAAAATTCTGGTATTCAGCTAAATCCGGTTTGCTGGAAGCCGACCCCAATATAGTTGGGAAAAGGCTAGACAGATGACTACATCTACAACATCATCTTATAGGTTTTCCTGTAATCTTATCTTCAGTAGTTTCGGAGACATGGGAGGGCAATAAGTTATTCAATTTCTTGAATAACTTCAAACGATCATCGAGAAGAAAGTGACTTAAAATTGCATCGAGTGTTAATTTGACCTTAACATGACTTAACAAATGTAATGACCGAGGTGGCAGAAGAATCGCTGAGAAAAATTGGTCGGAAGGCGGTTGCAATTACTGTCTACGGGGTTGTAACGCCTTTTATTTTACCACGCGATAGAGATATGTTAAGAGGCCATGCTGCTTCATAATAAAATTGTAGGTTGTGAATAGTTGGCGAACTGTCAGGACTTTCGCTTCTTTATATAAAGCAGGTAGGGACAATGATTCTTTCGGACGGCCCTCTGCCCTCTTTCTAATTCGAGTGTAATGATTTAGAGGCACCACTCCAGGAAATGATGCAGTAAGTCAACAAAGATTGAGCGAGTGCAAAATACCCGATTTCCTCAACCTTATTTCGAATACTTAGTTTTTTTCTTATCACAACACAGATGTTTATTGGTCGACTTAAGCTTAAGTAGGAGAAATCCGGAAGCTAGAGCGAGCGAAGCGAGCTCGAAAATTTTTTATACTAATCCTTGTATCGGATGGGTTAGATTTTCTTTTTTTCACCCATATAATACAAATGTTTTTTTTTGTCGATTTAAGTGTAGGTAAACTGGAGAGCCATGACAGGGCGACCGAAGCGAGCCCCGAAAAATTTTAGTTCATTCACTCAGAAACGCTAATTTTCTTCCATCTTACATTCATACACATGTTTTTATGTTTTAATTTAAGCAAAAAACCGGACAGGCAAAAATATTAGGGCGAGCGAAGCGAGCCCGAAAAAGTTTACTTCTTTGACTCAGAAATGCAAATTTTCTTGTTATCCTTATCTTACATCCATTCTCATATTTTGAAGTCAATATACACGTTTTTATGCAAAAACCGGACAAGCATCGATGCTAGGGCGAGCCGGAATAAAATTATTCCCTGACTCAGATCCTTGTTGTGAATTATAGTTCCTTGACTCGAATTTTCTTCTTATTTTTTTATGTCAACTTACTCGTAAGTGAAAACTGGACAGCTAAGGATGCTAGAAGAAAAATATAATAATAATAATAATATCTTTAAATCTGTGGCTCGGCTGTCAAGCCAACTGACGTAAGAAATTTTTCATCCCGTATTTTTATCGATTTTTATTTAAATAAACCATAGAAACAATGCTTTTTATACCGAATACATCAAGAAAAATAAATAGAACCACACGAAAATAAAAAACTAAGCAATGCGGAACTAATGGAAAAACAAAATTACAATATGAAAATAAAATGTTGACACGACGCCGAGCACGACTACAAGCCGCACCAACACCATCTTCGGGTTCGTCGCTGAGCTCCGCCTCGCAGCCGCCGGGTCCTGCGCAAGCCGCGAGTCCAGAGATTCCGGTAGCTGCAGTTGCGTCGAGCTCGAGCGACGAATACTTCTCGCCGCCGACGACACCACCACCTGCGCGTCGGCGCGGACGAGGCCGACCACCGGCCAGCTTAGGACCTCGAGGCCCACCGGTCTCTGACAGGGTCCCCGCTATCGGTGGAAGTGTGCAGCGTATAAAATGGACACAAGCCATGAACGAGAATGTTATACGCTCATACTTTGGGGCTACAGAGGGGGGAACTAACCTGACTGCGTACCGTGGTCGGATGCTCTCTCTGTTTCAGGTACTTGAGCCAGCTGTCAACGTTTCAGCCCAACGATTGTCGGATCAGGTGCGGGTTATCCAGCGTAACCGTATGTTGGATGACGCCGTACTTGATAGACTGCGTCTGGAATCACGGAGCAGCCGCGTCTCACCTACTTCGCCACTGGCCGCGGTGCAAATACAACCCAGTGCAAGTGTTTCACCGCGACCCAACTACGTCGGTGAAGATGATGATGACGGGGCCACATCCGTGAGTACCCAATGCAATGAGCGATTGAGGAGCGCTTTGGAGGATGCCTTCCGAGAGTATCGCTCCACACCGCCTGGGCTTAGACCTCGTCTACCTCGTTTGCCCATGCATAACAAAAATAGGGCGTTGGTGTGTGCTCTAGATTCGCAGCTAACAAGTTATTTTGATAGCAGCGAAGACCTTGTCGATACCCACTCGATCTTGTACTGTGCGGCTGCAGCGGCATGTCGTGTAGCTCATGTCAAATTTCCTAGTAGTGATAGAGTTACACGACCGGCTGTACCAGCTTGGCAGTGCAGGATCGAGCGTCGTATCGGTGAGGCTAGAGCACTCATTGGCAAACTAATCTGCTTCAGGGAGGGCAACACTCGCCGCAGAGTGATGCGCTTTGTGAGGCGGGCGTTCTCGGGGACTGATATTAGTCCTCGAGATTATCTGACCCGCGTCACAGAGCGTATCGACTTCCTGAAGCAGAAAGTCTATGCATGGGCAAACCGTATACGTCGGTACAAGCGGCGAGTGGAGCGATACACTCAGAATCGCACATTCCAAAGCAATGAGAGGTGGGTTTATAGGGCTTGGGAGCGACCAGACCAAGGTGTGACTGATACGCGCCTACCGGATGATGATGCCATGTGTTCATTCTGGCGCAGCATCTGGTCGGTGCCTGTCAGTCATACCGAGGGCGATTGGACTCGGGAGGTTGAGTGCGCGTGCGATCCGATACCAGAAATGGGGGCAATTAACATCAGCCCCCAAGACGTAGCTCGTGCAGTCCGTCCGTTGCCTAACTGGAAATCTCCGGGACCGGACGGGCTGCACAACTTTTGGATTAAATGGTTCAAAAGATCGCACGCTCGCTTGGCATCTCAATTCCAGTCTGCGTTAGAGTCAGGGTCGCTGCCCCAGTTCCTAACTACAGGAATAACCCACCTGCTCCATAAATCAGGTAGTACCGCGGAGCCTAAAAATTATAGACCGATCACGTGTTTACCGACGGTCTATAAAGTTCTTACATCCATTTTGAGAGGAAAGATTAACCATCATATTGATAGTAATTCAATAATGTCTTCTTCTCAGAATGGATGTAGGAACGGGTCCCGCGGTACTAAGGAGCTGCTCCTCATCGACATAGCCATTAGCCAACAGGTTCGACGTTCCCGAAGAGATCTGTCGACATGCTGGATAGATTATAAGAAGGCCTATGACTCAGTGCCACATACATGGCTCATGAGGGTGCTGGAGCTGTACAAAGTTGATGCAGTTTTACGCACCTTCCTGATGTCGTGTATGGGGCAGTGGAGGACGGTTCTTCACTATCCAGGGTGTCGACAGACCCAGGCGAACAGCGAACCGATAAGGATCGAACGTGGCATATTTCAGGGTGACAGTCTGAGTCCACTGTGGTTTTGTCTGGCCCTCAACCCTCTCAGTACATTGTTGGAGGGTTCGGGCCAAGGCTACCGGTTGAGAAGAGGTGGTCAGGTCATATCGCACCTCCTTTACATGGATGACTTGAAACTCTTTGCTCCTAACAACTTGCAACTGATGAAGCTACTGAAGGTAACAGAAACCTTCAGTGGCGCCATCAGGATGGAATTTGGTTTGGACAAATGTGCGGTCATGCATGTAAAGCGAGGGGAGATAATAGAATCCGTGGGAACACAACTCTCGGATTCCATAGACCTTAGGTCCCTCTCCTCAACCGAAACTTACAAGTATTTGGGTATGTCGGAAGCGTTAGGCATCAGTGCTACGGACATGAAACAATCATTGAAGGAGCGCTTCTTTGGCCGCCTGAACAAAGTACTTAACAGTCTTTTATCAGGCGGAAACAAGGTGCGCGCCTTCAACGGTTGGGTCATGCCGGTTTTGATGTATTCTTTCGGCATACTCAAATGGGCTCAGACGGAACTTGACGCCCTGGATAGGAGGGTACGTTCACTGCTTACCGCAAATCGGATGCATCACCCACGGTCATCGGTGATGAGGCTGTATATCCCGCGGAAGTGCGGGGGTCGTGGCTTCTTAAATGCTAAGACCCTGCACAACCGCGAGGTATGCAGCCTTAGGGAGTACTTCCTAGAGGCCGACGTGGGTATGCATCGAGATGTGGTAGCGGTGGACAAAGGCCTCACCGCGCTCTCCTTGGCTAACGAGAACTGGCGCAAACCTGTGGTATTAGATACTAACGACCGCAGGGAGGTATGGCAGAGCAAGGAGCTGCACGGACGCTTTTATCGGGTCCTACATGGGCCCGATGTAGACTTCTTAGCGTCCGTAGCCTGGCTTCGTTTTGGTGACCTCTTCGGGGAAACCGAAGGTTTTGTCTGTGCAATTATGGACGAAGTTATGATGACTAATAACTACCGGAAATACATTGTGAAGGACGGTACGGTTGACATATGTCGGGCATGTCACCGGCCCGGGGAATCCATCCGCCACATTATTTCCGGTTGTTCTAGTCTGGCTAATGGAGACTATTTGCACAGGCACAACCTTGTAGCCAGGATTATCCACCAGCAACTTGCTCTTAAATACAATCTTGTGGAATCGGAAGTACCGTACTATAGGTATGTGCCCGACCCAGTTCTCGAAAGTGGTAGTTGCACATTGTATTGGGATCGGTCTATCATCACTGACAGGACTATTGTTGCCAATAAGCCTGATATAGTGGTGATAGACCGACTAGAGCGTCGCGCAATGATTGTTGATATAGCAGTCCCTCATGACGAGAACCTCGTGAAGTCAGAGAAAGACAAACAAACGAAGTATCTTGACTTGGCTCGCGAGGTTGTCGACATGTGGGATGTGAACACAGCAGTTATTGTGCCGATAATCGTGACGGCCAATGGCATTATTGCCAAGAGCCTCGACCAACATCTCAAGAGGCTCTCGTTGGGCAGCTGGATCAAGGGCTTGATCCAGAAAGCAGTACTCCTGGACACGGCGCGCATCGTTAGGAGGTTCCTCTCTCAGAAGCCCTGACCACCGGTAGCTTGGACCCTGTTCCCGATACCGGTGGGTTACTATTTTTTATATTTTTAAATGTTTTTTGTATTTTTATAGAAATATTTAAAAATGTAATTTGTATGTATATATAAATAAATAAATGGAATAATAATAATAATAATGTGCCACATACATGGCTCATGAGGGTGTTGGAGTTGTACAAAATAGATGCAACTCTACGCACCTTTCTTGAGTCATGTATGAGGCAATGGAAAACAGTCCTTCGCTATCCAGGATGTCGACCAATTCAGGGGGACGATGAGCCTGTGTGGATTAAACGGGGAATATTTCAGGGCGACAGTTTGAGTCCACTTTGGTTTTGCTTAGCTCTGAATCCTCTAAGCACATTGCTGGAGGGTTCAGGTCTAGGCTATCGGTTGAGAAGAGGTGGTCAGGCCATATCTCACCTTCTTTACATGGATGATCTGAAACTCTTTGCCCCCAACAATTCGCGACTGATGGAGCTACTGAAGTTGACTGAAACCTTCAGTAGTGCCATCAGGATGGAATTTGGTGTGGACAAATGTGCAGTCATGCATGTAAAGAAAGGGGAGATTATGGAATCTGAGAGAATTCAACTCTCGGATTCCATACAGGTTAGATCACTCAGCTCGACCAAAACCTATAAGTATTTGGGTATATCGGAAGCGTTGGGCATTAATGTTACTGACATGAAGCAATCGTTGAAGGAACGCTTCTTTGGCCGCCTGAAAAAGGTTTTGAGTAGCCTTTTGTCGGGCGGAAATAAGGTGCGCGCCTTCAACGGTTGGGTCATGCCGGTATTAATGTACTCTTTCGGCATACTCAAATGGACTCAAACTGAGCTTGACGCCCTGGATAGGAGAGTACGTACACTGCTGACCGCAAACCGGATGCATCACCCACGATCGTCGGTGATGAGACTGTACATTCCGCGGAAGTGTGGAGGTCGAGGCTTTTTAAACGCCAAGACTCTCCACAACCGCGAGATGTGCAGTCTCAGAGAATATTTCCTCACAGCTGATGTGGGTATGCACCGAGATGTGGTCGCAGTGGACAAGGGTCTCACCCCGTTGTCCATGGCTAAGGAGAACTGGCGCAAACCTGTGATACTTACCACGGATGACCGCAAGGAGGTATGGAAAGGCAAGGAGCTTCACGGGCGCTTCTATCGGGCTCTTCATGGGTCTGATGTAGATTTTTCAGCGTCCGTGGCCTGGCTACGTTTCAGTGATCTCTTCGGGGAAACTGAAGGTTTTGTCTGTGCGATTATGGATGAAGTTATCTTGACGAATAACTACCGGAGGCATATTATGAAGGATGGGACGGTGGACGTGTGTCGGGCATGCCACCGTCCGGGTGAGTCCATCAGACATATTATCTCTGGTTGTTCTCGGCTGGCTAACGGCGAGTACTTGCACAGGCACAACCAAGTGGCCAGGATTATCCATCAGCAACTTGCTTTGAAATATAAACTTGTGGATTCTGAGGTACCGTATTACAAGTATGTGCCCGACCCAGTTCTCGAAAATGACCATGTCACGTTGTACTGGGATCGGTCTATCATCACTGATAGGACTATTGTTGCCAATAAGCCTGACATAGTGGTGATAGACCGATTAGCGCGCCGCACAATGATAATTGATGTTACCATCCCGCATGACGAGAACCTCGTGAAGGCCGAGAAAGAGAAACAAATCAAGTATCTCGACTTAGCGCACGAGGTTGTCGACATGTGGAATGTGGACTCAGCTATCATTGTGCCGATAGTCATTACGGCCAATGGCCTGATGGCCAAAAGCTTCGACGAACATCTGTCGAAGCTGGCGTTACGCGGTTGGGTAAAGGGCCTGATACAGAAGGCAGTACTCCTCGATACGGCTCGTATTGTGAGGAGGTTCCTTTCTCTGGAGCCCTAACCACCGGTAGCTTGGACCCTGCTCCCGACACCGGCGGACTACTACTTTTATATTTTTAAATGTATTTTTTATGGTTTTTTAGAGATATATTTAAAAATATACTTTGTATGTAAATAAGAATAAATAAACGAAATAATAATAATAATTTATTTCAGATTTCTCCATATAAATTGTTAGTAACACGAAAATACTTAGAAACTAATGTTAGTAAACAAAACAAATGGAGTATGACAAAAAAAAAAAATATAATACAGATTTTGGAAGAATCCGACACCAGAACGCATACAACATGCTATTTTACTGCGTGCAGTCGTATCCAGCGCTCAAGCATCGGACAATCCCACCTGTCCGTCAATACGCTCAAGATGCTGTTGGAACTAGCTCGCACGCGAGTCAGGGGCGAGGTGCAACGTTTACGCATGATTGTCGCAAAACTGTCGACGTTGGCCTCGGCAAACATGCCGGAGGCACTGCAATACCGCGGCAGTCCCATCAGCATCCTAAACGCATTGTTGTTATAAGATTTCTTCATTGTAAAGATGTTTTCACCCATTAAAGCGTAAACTGGAGATCTAAATATGCTATAGCGGGCCAAGCGGGTCCAAAAAAAAAATTTAATTTACTGTCGCGGATATGCTATATTTTCTTTATATCATATAGACAGATGTTTCTATGAAAAATATGGATGTTACAGCGAGTAAAGTGAGCTAGAAAAAAAAATCATTCCGCCTTGAAATATACTCGTAGGTGTAGATAGATACTCACCGGATACAGTTGTTTCGGGAGATACCTGTTTCGGCGGGAAGACACGCCCGGGTGTCAACACTGTGAGGGTCACCCGGAGGACACGGTGGAGCATACGGTGGAGGTCTGTCCTGCTTGGGCGGAGCACCGCCGGGTCCTCGTCGAGGCGATCGGCGGCGGCGACATCTCGCGACCGGCCCTGGTTCAATCTATGGTGCGGAGCGAAGCGGTCACCTCCTTCTGCGAAGCAGTAATGCTAGCAAAGGAGGGCCGAACGTCCCAGTCGTCGCAACAGAAGGAGACGCCCCAGGCGTCGGGAGTCGCAGGACGATTCCTGGCCGCCGTAGGCGCGGGCCTGCGGACGGCGAGCAGTGGGTGGCTCGCCGTCTGATCAGAACTAGGCCTGGGTCGGCGGCGCACTGCAATCCCAGCGCGCCTCAAAGAGATGTCAGCGTGGAAGACGGGGCCCGCCAGGGCAGGTGCCTGCTGGGGCTGCGGAATCTGTTCGAAAGGGGTACCGTAGCCTTGGAACACAAAAGGCACCAGGAGGAACACGGATGGGTTTTAGTCAGTAAGAGTCTGACACTCCCTCTTGCTTTACCCAAAGCGGGAGGAGTCATTTGATGATTTCCCATCCTAAAAAAGGTGTAGATAGATAGGTTACATTATTTAGTTACGATCCAAACAATCATTGAAGGTGACTTTAACATAAAACTTACATAATTGAGGATGCAAAAGCGTGCTACAAAAATGTTCTCGTTCGTGTTTACGATACAGACATAAAAAAAATGTGATCGATTTATGTACAACTAAGAATTCAAGAGCGACCAGCGAGCTCGAAATTTTCAGTAGGTATGTTTTTTTCGTGATTTGTCTAATTTGAAAAGGTTTGTCAATTTTATGAATACTTCTGGGCGGGTCATGGCACCCACGCCCCCTTGGACCGCACCTGTCCGTCTAAAGATCTTAAAAACTAATATTAAATTCCGCAGCCTGCCAATCAATAGGGTGATATGTTCGTTAACTTTAGTGCACTGTCTATTATAATTCCAAGATATTTTACATTATGGGCTTTATCGACGTGGGCGCAACGCAAGTAGGGTGCAGTATGGAGTCGGACAAGTGTGAGCTATGATGGAATGCGGATTAGTTGCCGAGATTGGCCTGTTATGTTTTATGGAGAAAGTGACATAATTGGTTTTTGCAGCATAAAGAGTGAGGACATTATCTCGTAACCACTCTGATACCATATTGAAGCCTAACTGAGCAAACCTGTACACTTCACTCCACGCTAACTATTATAATGTTATATATGTTCTGCTTCCCTGTGTGTACAAAAATTATAAAAAAGTGAATATGCGAGTCAAGGTCAATGTTAATAATATGCGTGATTGTCGACTTCAGCGACAAAAGAATAGAGATCTAAATAGGTGCCAAGTTCTATAGACAATCCTGAAATAAGTTAAATTAAGGCTCGGTTCGACTTAACTCCATCTTCGACTACATCATCGTTTATCATCAGATGAAATACCTAGTAGTCAAACGTGTGCCTATCAATTCTTGAGCGAATTTTGAACATCAATCTGACTAAATTCCTTTTTGAAAATAAACTTATTGCTGATAATCAGATTTTCGGTCAGGAGTTTCCACAGAAGACGCTGTC
Source organism: Lacanobia oleracea (assembly GCA_950371165.1). Classification (NCBI taxonomy): domain Eukaryota; kingdom Metazoa; phylum Arthropoda; class Insecta; order Lepidoptera; family Noctuidae; genus Lacanobia; species Lacanobia oleracea. Next base: position 15,035,485 of record OX493405.1, on the reverse strand, counting down.
TCTGATTTCACCAATGCTTTAGTCGAAAAATTAGACAGTTGCCTAAAATGTTAGGCAGACTTAGGTCTTTGATACAGTTTCGATTCCCAGACTTTTAGCCAAAATGGAGCATATGGTAATACGGGGTGTGGCCCTAAACATTTACAGGGATTATCTGAGTGGGCGTAGCCAGTGTGTTAAAATTGATTCCGTGTTGATACGAAGAGTTCATCAACTACGGTATACCTCAAGGTAGTATATTGGAACCTACGTTATTCAAAATATATTAAAGACATCTGGCAATTACTCCTTACTCAGTGTAACATGTTTACTTACGCAGACGATACTGCACTGTTGGTATACGATGAGACCTGGGACAAAGCAAAGCATAGAACTGAACACATTTTACGAATTGTTACGGACTGGCTTTCCACGACCTTTACGCTCAACACCAAATCTATAATTTAAGACCAAGGTAATACAGTTTCGGCCACCAAATTCACCCAAACCACCAACAGACTCTAATAAAATAACAGCACATGTTTGCCATGACGCAACGCCTTGCCATTGTTATCCTCCAACAATGGTTGCAAATATTAAGTATCTAGGGGTCCATATCACGTCGAGGCAATCGGCGGCGGCGATCTCTCACGTCCGGCCCTGGTTCAGGCCATGTTCCGGAGCGAGGAGACATGAGAAGCGGTCACTTCCTTCTTCGAAGAAGTAATGCTAGCAAAGGAGGAAGCCGAAAGTGTGAGAGAGAGGGAAACCTGACGCCCCAGCCGCCGCAACAGAAGAAGACACCCCAGGCGTCGCGAGTCGCAGGGCGATTCTCGGCCACCGTAGGCGCGGGCCTGACGGCGGCTTTGGGTGGCTTGCTGTCTGATCAGAACCAGGCCCGGGTCGACGGCGCGCTGTGTTCTACGCGCGCCTAAAAGAGCTGTCAGCACAAAAGACGGGGCCCGCTAGGGCCAGTGCCTGCTGGGGTTGCGGACTTCGTTCGAAAGAGGCACCGTACCCTGGAACACAAAGGGCACTAGGAGGAACACGGATGGGTTTTAGTCAGTAAGAGTCTGACACTCCCTTCTACTTCACCCAAAGCAGGAGGAGTCATTTGATGATTTCCTATCCTTTAAAAAAAAAGGGGTCCATATCGATGAGAGGCTGGATTGGCGTGTTCACGCGGATACATTATGCTCCCGCTTACGAATACTTATGTCTTTGTTTAAAGAGCTCAGACATTCAGCTGATATGGAAACGGCTTCGCTTGTTTATCGTTCCTTGTGTGACTTCATAATCACCTACTGCAGGACTTACAAAACCGTGATGCTAAAGGTAGAACGAACTCAGCGGGCTGTCCTCAAAGTTATGCATTTCCGTAAAAAAGACTACCCCATAGCCCACCTGTACTCTGATGCCCAGGTCCTCACGGTTAGAAAACTGTATATCCTCCGCACTGTCTTGCGTCGTCATTCCACGATGCCCGAGATACGAACTTGGTTAGTCGGTGAATAGGTTTTCCTATCTATGAGTCAGCTCAGTGTCGTTCTGCACTAGCGCAACGACATTTTCGTGCCCGAAGCTCACAGATTTATAATCAAATTAATAAAAATATGGCATTGTATAAGCTCACCATGCGTAATGCCAAACAAAGCCTAAAGTCGTGGCTAATGCCTTTGAGTTATGAGAAAACAAAGCATATCCTAGTAACGCTCCTATGATTCAAATTAAATCTTGCTTGAATATGAGATGCACAACATCACACTTCTCCGTAATACATTTTCTGAACATACAATTCAACTTTACACCACATACACACTAATTTTTACAGGCTTCCAAAAAGTTTTTGAGTTATTATTATATTTTTTTTGTTTTGCAAAAAACTAATTGTGTTTCCTTTTGGGAGAGAGCACTGTCTCCTGTAACACAGGTTTATCACCTAGCACAGGAGTCAGGGACTTCACTGTTTTTGTAAACTTTGTTATGCAAATAAAGATTATTATTATTATAGTTATATAACAAAAAATTACCTACCTACATCTCAATTTCTTTGTAACATTTTTAGATTCGTATTGCGCCGAATGATTTCTAAAGGAGTAAGGTTTGTACAAGTAAATAAGTACCTTATTTGTCTTTTAATAAATGTGCCAAATTTCATTTAAGTATTCAGGTTAATTAGGTTTCGAGTTGTGAAGGGTAAAAAGTAGCTCGAAATGGTTCGTGTACTTATCTAATATTACATGTGTGTTACACGTGGATGTAACACACATGCAATGTCGCCAGTTCCTTTTTCTTTGAACTTTCTTTTATAATAGTAAGTTTTCGAATTCTTTGAAACCGCGATCAATAGTAGGTGTTATTTCTCGAACTGGTTTGTCGTTTACGGAAAGCCAGATTGATCCTGGAGCACCCATAATGAACATTTCAAAGAGAGCTGCAACTGCCGACTCCACTCTGAAATTAAAAAATACAGAATTACATAATCATCATCATCATATCAGCAAAGACTTCCACTGCTGGTCATATGCCTCCCCCAAAAGGCGGGGTTTGCCATAATTTCCCATGCTTGGCAGGCAGGTTGGCGATCGCAGTGTATGGTTTTTTTTACAGAGAACGCTGCCGGCACCATACGGCACAAAATGAATTATTATTAAGTATTTGTGTTACTGAAACGATTACCCTTATTATAGGTAACTTTCATTCAGTGTTCTCCACAACGCGATTGTTATCTACCTGCTGAAAAGTTAATGCTTAATCAGATGCTACTACACTTTAATAAAAGCTCCATCTTTCATGAACAACAGTACGGTTTCACCAAAAGGCGTTGTACAACTGACGCCGGCGTTACCCTCATAAAGAACATCTTCACTGCCTGGGAAGAATCGCAAGACGCCATTGGAATATTCTGTGGCCTCTCGAAGGCGTTCAATTGCGTTAATCATAAACTTTGGTAGAAACTTGAGCACTATAGGATTAGAAATACAGCCCTTGGGTTACTTGGGTCATACTTGATGGACAGACAGGTTAAAGTTCAGGTAAACGGTGTAAACTCACTAGGGTCTGAAATGACAATGGGCGTTCCGCAAGGTTCAATATTGGGTCCATTCCTTTTTCTAGTTTACATAAATGATTTGCCACAATTATTTCAAAATCACCCAAAGATGGTGTTATTCGCGGATGACACGTCATTGATATTTAAAATACAGCGACGGTCACAAAATCTTGACGTCGTCAATAACTCTTTCAAAATTGGTTTACGGCAAACAACTTGATATTAAATGAAAAAAAAAAACCAAATGTATTAGATTTACTTTACCAAATGTGACATCATATTGAATGAAGAAAACTGGAGTTACAATGATCACTGGTACAATGGTGTAATCACAGGACAAATCACGACGAGAAATTCTTAAATTTCGACGAGAAATTTTTCTTTAGACGAGAAATTACAACGGGAACCTCATATAACGTCCTGTCAGACGTCGTATCACGTCCTGTCAGGGCGTGCCTGAAGGTTAGCAGCTTGGAACCTCATTTCACTTCCTTCTCCTCAACCTCCATCACTCAAGTTTATCAATGAACAGGAATAAAAAGGGAAAAGCTGTACAGCGGCAGCACGTCCTTTCGCATAAAGTGCACCTCTCTAATATACGAGGTCTGCACTCAAATCTCGCCGCAGTCCATCACCATCTTGAGACCGAGAAACCAGCGCTCTTGTTCCTGTCGGAGACGCAGATCGGATGTCCGTCGGACGTGTCATACCTGTCTTACCCTGGGTTTACCCTGGAGCACCACTTTAGACCCCGCGCGGGCGTATGTATGTACGCCCGGGACGACATCTGCTATCGGCGTCTCCGCTACCTTGAAGACTCCAGGTTCTCAACGCTGTGGGCTATGGTGGACACAGGTCTAGACAAAATTGTCTACGCATGCGTCTACCGTTCGCATAGCGGTGATTTGGGGACAACTGGGCTTACACAGCACCTGAGTGAGGCGGCGGATGCGGCTCAGCAGCGGTATCCTTCTGCCCAATTGGTGTTACTGGGGGACTTCAATGCCCACCATCAGGAGTGGCTCTTCCCATACCAGTGCACAGACCATGCTGGACGTGAGACGCGAAAGCTAGCGCTTGCGTTAAATCTTACCCAGCTGGTCCAGGGGGCAACGAGGGTGCCGGATGTTGATTCGCACACTGCCAATTGCTTGGACCTTCTGCTGACAACAGATCCAGACCGCTATTCGGTGTCGATTTCATCACCACTGGGTAGTTCCGACCACTGTCTGGTGAAGTCTGTGTCTGTCTACTCTCCGCCCGATCCTAGCCCAAGAGGCACCCGGCGGGTATGGCGATACAAGTCAGCAGATTGGGATGGCATGCGATCTTTCTTCGCATGTTACCCTTGGCAGCCTACTTGCTTTTCTTCCACTGATGCTACGTCGTGCGCGGACGCCGTGACGGATGTGTTGCGGAGGGGAATGGAGTACTACATTCCGTTCTCTAACATAGCAATATCTGGCGAAGCTCGTCCTTGGTTTGGTGCCGAGTGCAATCGCGCCGATGCGCTTAAGCACGCGGCGTACCTAGCATGGGTCGACGCTCGTACGCGCAAAGCAAATGACGTGAGTCAGAAGAAGAGAGCCTTCAACAGGGCTGCTAAGTCCTGCAAGAAGGTGTTGCGGAGGGCTCGGTTTGACCACATTAGCCGAATAGGGAACAAACTTGCTTCATACCCAGCAGGTAGTAAGGCTTTTTGGTCCCTGGCTAAGTCGGTCGAATCGAACTTCTGCCGCCCCTCACTACCACCACTGCTAAGACCCGACGGGACGCTGGCCCACTCCGCTGAGGAGAAAGCGAACTTTTGTTTTTGTTTTCTTTTATTTAGTTGCATTATTGTAGTCATAAGTTACACTGTTATATTGTGTTTCTGACATTATTTTGACAACCAACCATAGCCTCCCACAGTGCGCCCGCGCGTTCCGTCATTTGTCACTGACAAATGATACTGGAGCACTGGGCCTTTGGGGTTCGGTTAAATTTTTGATTATTTATTGTATTACGTATTCCACATTTTATTGTATTTATGAAACTTTCATACTCATTATTTTATTTGTTTTTATATATTACTGGTGTGTTTCGTTTGTGTATCCGTGGCATCACATCGGGCCCTGTCATAAGACCAGCGCTGTGATATTTATTTTTAAATATCGCAGCATTTATGCTGAGACAGGGACCTTTTTGGCCTCGCACATATTAATTATGTGTAAACATATTTTTTTATGACAGTTTGTTTACTTTATTTTATGTGTCTTGTGCGAGTCCCAAATAAACATTTTTCTTTCATTCTTTCTTTCTTTCTTTCTTTCTAACTTGTTTGCTTCTTTGTTTGCGAGATCTTCACGTCTGGATCCTGGTGGCGCGACGCCCTCCGCCTCTCCTGGTGAATGCGAGTCGAGTATGTCGAACATTCGCATTCATCGTCCGTAGGGTACTGCGTAACCTAGACGTGAACAAGGCTAGTGGTCCCGACGGGATACCGGCAATTGTTCTGAAGACTTGTGCGCCTGAGTTGTCTCCGATCTTGACACGCCTATTTCGCCTTTCGTTTGAGACTGGAAAAGTGCCGAAGGCTTGGAAGCAAGCTAACGTGCAGCCCGTGCCCAAGAAGGGTAGTCGAGCTGACCCGTCGAATTATAGACCCATCTCGGTAACGTCCATACTCTGTAAGACTATGGAACGCGTGCTGAATCATAAGCTCCTGGCGTACCTAGAAGCGAATGATATCCTTAGTGACCGGCAATACGGGTTTCGCCGAAATCGGTCAACTGGGGATCTTCTAGCGTATGCCATTCACATCTGGAGTGAGGCCATAGAGAAGCACGGGGAGGCACTGGCGGTCTCCCTTGACATCTCGAAGGCCTTCGACAGGGTCTGGCACGATGGCCTTATTAGTAAGCTTCCTTCCTTCGGTCTGCCCGCCGGTTTGTGTGATTGGATCGCAGATTTCCTGAGGGATCGGTCTATCCGAGTGGTCATAGATGGCTGCTCGTCTGGACTGCTGGATATTAATGCCGGGGTTCCTCAGGGGTCGGTGCTTTCGGCAACACTGTTCTTGCTGCATATTAATGATCTGCTTAAACCCGGTACCTTTGGGTATGCAGACGACAGCACTGTTGCTGAAAGATACGTGTCCGACGCACGAGCTGGTGGGTCGCAGATCCGGTCCCTCCGGGAGGCAATGGTTGAGCGCTTGAACGTGTCCCTACAGGCGGTCTCTGATTGGGGCGATGCCAATCTGGTCAAGTTCAATGCTGCTAAGACCCAAGCGTGTCTATTTTCCGCCAAAAGGAGCCAATTCCGCCCAGCTCCATCTTTCCGCGGTGAAACCGTGCCGATAACCGACCATCTTGAGCTTCTTGGGGTTACATTAACATCTACTTTCAATTTTGGCCCTTACATAGAGGCAAAAGCTCAAGTGGCTGCAAAGAAGTTGGGGATTCTGGCTAAGGTGAGACGGTACTTCACGCCGGAACAGCTGCTCAAACTCTATCAAGCGCAAGTTCGATCGAGTATGGAATACTGCTCTCATCTTTGGGATGGATCTGCCAGATACCAGCTTGATGCCCTTGAGTCAATTGAGAAACGAGCCAAGAGGATCATCGGCAATGAGAGGCTCGTCGCGTCGAAGCTCCAAAGTCTTGAACATCGACGACGAGTTGCTAGCCTGTCGGTTTTTTACCGGTTGCATTCTGGGGAATGTGCGACGGAATTGCATAATTTAATTCCGCCAAGCCCGTTCCATCATCGGACCACAAGACGAACGGCGATGCGCCACCGGTATATGGTGGACATCCCACCCATACGCACAAAACGTTTTGGGAACACATTCATAGTGCGTACAGCTAAGGAGTGGAATTCCCTGCCGGAGTCTGTGTTTCCTGATAGCTACAACCTGGGAGTCTTTAAATCAAGAGTGAATAGGTTATTTCTAGGCAAGCGTGCTCCATCTTCGACCACATCCTCGCTTACCATCAGGTGAGATAGTGGTCAAACGCGTGCCTATCAATAGTAAAAAAAAAAAAAAAAAAAAAAAAAAATATAACATCTCTAGCTTAGCCGCTTATACTGTCAGGAATGCGTTTGGTCTATTTTAGCTACTTCCACAGCATTATGTCGTACGGTATTTTGCTGTAGGGTCAGGCTGCTGACATTGAATCCATATTTATTTTATTTTATAAAAGAGAGCTGTCAGAGCCCTTTATAATCTGCGTCGCCGCGTTTCTCTAAGGGAAATTTTTAAAAAGATTAATATTATGACAGTCCCTTGCCAATTCATATATGAAAATATTATTTATGTACGGAAAAATCGTCATTTTTTTTTTTGTAAAATTAGTGATAGACATAACATTAAGAAATAAAAATAAATTATTTCAACCCTTTTATAGATAAGCTAAAGTACACACATCTTTCATGGGGTACGGTGTTAAATGTTACAATAAAATACCTTGTGACATATTAGAACTAAATAAAAAATAAAATAAAACTTATATTAAAAGCACACTTTGTAAATAAGCATATTACAAATTAGAAGATTACATTCTGGATAAGAATGCTTGGAAACATGCTGGTCCTGCTCCATAGGAAAATCAATGGCGTAGACAAGATCAAACTGGTTGGTTTCTGTATTTACTTTATAGTTGTACTTACTGTTTCAATTTTGGGTTTTTTTTTCTGTTCACTCACACTCTGCTAATAGATGGTTCCAATATTTGTAAATATGTGAGTACCATGTACTTATTTAGAAAATTAGTAAGTCTATCTGCATACTTTAGGTTCATGGCCCTCACACATATTAACAAAAGTTTTGTATACCACAGCACACTGTAAAACATTGATTTGAAAAGAGTAACTATGGAGTTTCTTGTCCGTTTTTCTCCATAAGAATCTACCCTTCCTAATGGACAGTAGTCGCTATGTTATTTTAAATGTAATGATGACGTTCAAAAGTGCCAAATTTTTTTTTTATTTATTTGTAATGCGTTTGCTCTTGACTCTAGTCTATGTCAGAGATGACAGAGACAAAGTCTACGATGGAGCGAGCCTATACAGAAGGAGCCAAATAAACGAAATAAACGTATTTGACTTTTGACTTTTTTTTTACTTTTGCGTAAGATTTATTTGAAATATAGGTACTCGTAAAACTTACTTTTGACAAACGTAATTGTTCGCGACAGCAGCAGCCAAAATCTTTCCAAGTGTTGGGTGATAAGTCCTCGTTTCTAAATTTTGCAATATGGCAGTATCGGTAGCTCCAAAACATATTGTCAGAACCCTAACTCCTGTGTTTTCGTAGAATGGATCCATCTAAAAAAAAAACAACGGGTTGCACTCCGGGTTCCTTAAAATACCGTCTTAAGACGATACCTAATTTCAACCTGCTCAAAAAGTGGTAGGTTACAGCACAGTTGCTATGCCAATCGGACTCTCACATAAAGGGTTCCTTACCATAAACTGAAAAAACATGTCTCTTGTATGGGAACCTTCTTTAATTTACAATATAATTAAACTTTTATTTCCTATTTTTTGTTAGAGCGGCAATGGAAATACACACCCTGCGCAAAATTTCAACTGTATACCTATTACGGTTTTTGAGATACAGCCCGGCTGACAGACAGACGAAGGGGCGGATGGACGAACGGACGGACGGACAGCAGAGGCTTTGTAACAGGGTTCCGTTGGTTACCCTTTGGGTACGAAACCCTAAAACATTGATAACCATTATTTAAATAAGTCCAGCTCAACAACGCAACTCACCGCTAAGCATTGGCTGAAGTGCAGAACAGCCATTTTTGATCCTTTGTAAATTGGCACAAATGGGACTTTTGTTATAGCAGCTATTGAAGAGATATTAATAATGGTCCCACCAGCTCCACCTTCATCCTTTCTCATATGCTGGACGCCTTTTAGTGTAAAGGAAACCACGCCTTGCTGGAAATGTAAGGAGAAACCGGTAATTACATAAAATATTAGGTATTTTAAAACATAACTTCACTTCAACTTTTTAACTAATACAAGAAATACCCAGTTAACGTCAGAAGCTGTTCTCCACATGTTAGGTGCGTCCACCATGATGCCAGCATTGTTGATGATAACATCGATCTGCTTGAACTGCGCGAGCACAGAGTCGAACGCGCTCGCGATGTCTTCTTCCTTGCTCACGTCGCATTTGATGAACACCGCCTTATTGCCGTGAATTTTGTTCAGTCGCTCGGCTGTCGCCTTGCCGACCTCCTCGGCAATGTCTAGAATTGCTATGTTCTGTAATATGTTAAAACTGTATTGGGGAAACTGCGTTGGTTGTTTCTCTATCCTATAAAATAATGAGTAAGTAACTCCATATTATCCAATCTGGGGCAGATGTCTATATAATATTGTGAATTTCTGCCAAAGTCATACCTAAATTTTGATATTTAGCAATTCATAATAGGTATGCAATGACTTTAACAATAAGACGATAAAACTTACCTTAGCTCCATAACGTAGAAAAGTCTCCGCATACCCGGCCCCCAAACCTGTAGCACCACCAGTTATTAAAAATGTTTTATCTTTTGCATCCCACAGCGCCATTATTTCTGCAATGCACCTGATAAGGAACTAAGGAGTGTGTCTTGAATGACAGATATTGAAATCTTCGCGTCTACATAGATACTGTATCTATATCTTTTTGGTATCAGTTGGTGTTATATCTTAATAAAAACATAAACTGTGCAGCCACAGTCGAAATTCTTGATTTGTTTTAACGTGGATTTTTCAAGGTTATTTTGATGTTTTTTTTTTAACTATTGATAAGCATGCGTTTGACCCACGTTTGACCATTATCTAGAATAGAATAGAATAATTTATTTCAACAAAAAAAAAAGTCATAATTAAGGATGGGAAATCATCAAATGACTCCTCCTGCTTTGGGTGACGCAGAACGGAGTGTTAGACTCTTACTGACTAAAACCCATCCGTGTTCCTCCTAGTGCCCTTTGCGTTCCAGGGTATGGTGCTTCTTTCCAACGAAGTCCGCAACCCCAGCAGGCCATCAACGACGAAGCGGAGTGGTTCCGGGAGGCCATGTCCGATATTTGTGACGTGGCAATGCTTCGGGTTAAGCCAGGACGCGCCCGCCGAGGGGGAGTCAAACACCTCACTTCCCCTGCTGACCCGAGGTGGCACCAGCCGGGGATTACGACAGAGGCGGGCCGGCACCAGCCGGGGATTACGGAAGTCGCATTAGTTCTCGCGATCCCCGGTCGGTGAGAGATGGAGCACCGGGGTGGTTTTAGTCAGTAAGAGTCTGACAGACCCCTCCGCCCGCCCCAGGGCGGAGGACATCCATGAGGATTTCCCCCGTTATAAAAAAAAAAAAGAAAAAAAGGACGCGCCCGCCGTTAGGTGTACTGGTGGTCGCAAGAGCTGGCGACGTTGCGTCAGGCATGCGTTGCCGCACGGCGCCAGTACACCAGGCACCGCAGGCGCCGCATCCGCCCTCTGGATACGCAGGTCAGAGAGGCGGAGCTGACATTGCAGAGGAGGTTGGCAAGGCGACAGCCGAGCGACTGAACAAAGTTCACGACAACAAGGCGGTGTTCATCAAAAGCGACGTGAGCAAGGAAGAAGACATCGCGAGCGCGTTCGACTCTGTGCTCGCGCAGTTCAAGCAGATCGATATCATCATCAACAATGCTGGCGTCATGATTGATTCGCCCAGCATTTGGAGAACCGCCTCCGATATTAATTGGGGAATCAATGATATCTCTTGGCTTATACCTAACTAGTTGACCCGCGCAACTTCGCGGCTTCTGCGTCACAATTTTCATTACTGCTCCGCTCCTATATTAGTCTTAGCGTGATGATATATAGCCTTCCTCGATAAATGGGCTAACTAACACTGAAATAATTTTTCAAATCGGACCAGTAGTTCCTGAGAATAGCGCGTTCAAGTAAACAAACAAACAAACTCTTCAGGTTTATATAAGTAGATATAGTAACCATGTAGGCACCTAGGTACCTATTTATATTTTAGTAAATTAAATATCCATAATTTATTTTTGTACCTACTTAATGAACATATTTTGCAGCAAGGAGTAGTTTCATTCACATTGAAAGGTGTCCAGCATATGAGGAAAGACGAAGGTGGCGCCGGTGGAACTATCATCAACATTGCCTCTATAATGACTATTACAAAATTTCCATATTTGCCAATCTACTGTGGCTCGAAAATGGCTGTCCTACACTTCAGTCAATGTTTAGCGGTATGTGAATAATTTAGGGCTATTGAATGAAGCTTTTAGCTTCGGAATTTGCATTGAAATATGGTTCAGTATAACTAAAAACATTCTGCAATTTAAAAAATTGTGTCATTGATGTAATTTTTTGCAAGTGAAAGCACTAATAAAGATTTCAATAGATGTTATTAGAGCTACATAGCTTTTTAGGTGTAAGTACCAATAATGACGCGATGTTGAAATATCTCATGATCTCAAATTAATAACATCCAGTAATAACATCATCTCCGTGATTAAAAAATGTTTATAAATGAATAAATCGCATTTAAATGAACGTAAACAAGTAAAACAGTGACAATATGTACCAATAATGAAGTGAGAGTGTATTCTAAAGATTCGGTGCAAAAACAGTAAAGTCATTAAATGAAAAACAATACCGTGATAATCGTCTCGTAATTTATGACAACAGCCTATAAAACCGTGTAAACTGGTTGTGCATACTAAATAAATGGTGCTCTCATGAAATAATGAAGTGTTACGAAAAATATTCCAAGTTTGTACGACAAAAATCATAAAAACATTATGACAGTGCAAATTTTGAAACAAAGAAAAATAACCGTCGCGTCGTGTCAAATTTAAATTGTTAATTATAAGAACGTATTAACTTGTTTTGCACTTAAGGCATTAGATCGTTTGGCGGAGTGGTTTAGAACGCGAGTTTTATTGAAGAACCGAAACACACTTCATGAACGTGAGTTCAAATCCCAGTTCTACATTGTACTTTTTCTGAATGTTTTCAATCAATTTCTAATAATGATGGATTTCTTGGAGATTACATTTCGACATCGGAAGACAAATTCTCAAACCATGCCTCGTATCCGATCATCGTCAATCAACGAAAGTAATAGGAGTTAAAAAAGTCCATTACGAAAATAAAAACAAAACATGAAATAGCAAAAAAAGGATTCAAAATAGTAACCAGTGAAACCCCCAGTAAAAACCATAAGAAAAACAAAAATAAAACACCACATAAAAACAGCACCCAGGATAGGTATCAAAAACCATGGCAAGACTCTTTTTCTTCTCCGAAAACGCAGCATAATGACATAACAGTACCACCCTGTATATCATTCCCTAAAAAAAAACAAACTATGCATCATAAGCAGCAACAAAACTATGGAAATATTGCCAAAAGCAAAAGATACATTCGGTAACGATCAATTGTGCCACTACCTTACACCGAATTGCGGCATCGAGAAACTTATTGACAATTTACACTCCAAACTGTCAAATTACACCCAAAAAGACTGTTGTATTATATTTATAGGAGAGGAAGATTTTCGTAAAACCTGCAACTACTGTAATTTGGTCGTTCATATAAGGGAGGTATTGTCAAAAATAGATAATACAAATGTTGTTTTATGCCTACCCACATATAGAAACAATGAATACGCGACGATGTTCAACTGGAGAATTGAAACTTTTAACAAATAACAATAATCAATATGAATAAATAAATAATATAATCAATATTTTAACAAATAATGATAATCAAACCCATAACTATGCTTGGCTGTTCGACTCCAATCTAAAGTTATCATATGACATGTTCTCCTGGCACACTGGCCGTATTAATAACAAAGGAATGCTGAACATTTTCCAAAACTTAAAAACACTTTTGAATGAACTTTCCTGTGATTGGACCAATAATATAAATGTTGGAAGTTCAGAGATAGCGCCTACCAATATTGAAGGACCAAATACAACGACAAGCAACTCTGATTTTTTTCGTCTATAACAACATAAATATCCTGCATCAAAATATTGCTGGTCTGTTAAATAAAGCTGACCTACTTACTGTCCACCTTCAAGAAATCTCCGGGAAGAAAAAAGACATAGATGTTGTTTGTATTACCGAACACTTCATAATGCTTGGTCACGAAAAAATATTAAAATTTCCGAATTATAAACTAGCTGCATGTTATGCAAGACAATCAAAAAAGCGTGGTGGAGCTTGCATTCTAATCAAAGAAGATCTAGAATATAAAGAACTCACAAACATCTCAAGACAGTCAAGAACAAACGTATTCGAATATTGTGGAATAGAACTGGTAAAACAAAGATTAATTATTATTTGTATTTATAGACCACCAAAACTAAATAACCTAACTGTCTTTTATAAAAACTTGGACATAGTCTTGAAAACGGTATGTTCAAAAACAAATAAAAAAAATATTGTATGTGGGGACTTCAACATAGATATCTTAAAAAGAAACAACGTTACAAAAGACTTTGAATACTTTCTACTAGGGTACAATCTTAATCTACAACTGCGACAACCAACTAGATTATCCAGTAGCAGTTGCCTCGATAATTTTGCTTGTAGCTCTCAACTAAAAGGTAAATGTGAAATAATAGATTTTGCTTTGTCTGATCATACTGCACAGATAATGGAAGTAAAAGTAAATAGAACCTGTAGAATTAGTTCCTGGCGCATAAAGAAACGTGATCTCTCTACCGAAAATTTAGTTAGGTTCAAAAAATATCTCCAATGCCTTTCTTTCTCGGATATATACCAAACAGAGAACGCAAACGAAGCATATGATTACTTTTTGGAACATTTTCGCATGCTGTACGATCTTTGTTTTCCATTCAAGTTAGTAACCGTCAAATCAAATCCAACTATTAAATGGATTTCACGTGGTATACGCGTGTGCACTAAGAGGCAGGGACACTTGTTGTGGAAATACAGACGTGAGGCTTCAGCCGAAAACAAATATAAATTCAAAAACTACTCCTTAAAATTCAGAAAAATAATCAAACTAACCCAAAGAGCACAAAACAATCACTTTATAAACACTTCCAGTAATAAATCAAAAGCGTCATGGCGAATTATAAATAACAAAACACGCAATGTTGAGCCAATTGGCAAAATCAAAATTCAAGATACCGTCATTAGTAACCCATCAGAAATAACAAATGCATTTAACAATTTCTTCATTGATCAAATACTATGTGATATTCCACCAACACGTGTACATACCTACCGGTTTACTAAGCAAAACGCATTCAATTTTCATGTCTCCTGTACCTACTACCACAGGACGTGATAAGGGTAATACAGGCACTGAGGAATACTAACAGTGTTGGGTATGATGGTATACATACAAAAGTCATAAAATTCGTGTCTGATAATATTGCCTTACACATAAGCCACATTATAAATTTATGCATTAGCTCGGGAGTATTCCCAAACGGTTTAAAAACAGTTATAGTAAAACCACTTTACAAAAAAAACGATAAAGAGAGTTTGGTTAACTATAGACCCATTGCCTTAATCCCCATATTTTCAAAAGTCGTTGAAAAAATTATTTATGAATCAATAAATAAGTTTTTATGTAAATATAATATTTTGTATGATGAACAAAAAGGATTCAGGAAAAATAAAGATATAAACATGGCTATATACGACTTGCTAAGGATTATAATGGGTAATATTGATAAAAAACAACCAATCTGCGCAATCCATCACGAAACCCTTCTTAATAAACTTAACATGTACGGAATAAGAGGAAATGTACTGGATCTTGTTAAGTCATATTTAAGTGATCGTAAACAATATACGGAAATTTCTAAAATTTGCACTAGCACTAGGCGTGAGAAAAAATATATATCCGAAGCAAGAGTTATAAGACATGGCGTGCCCCAAGGTGGAGTGCTTAGCTCTCTTGTTCTTGCTATACATAAATGACCTTCCTCATCACATTAACCATCCCATGGTCTTATTCGCTGACGACAGCACCGCACTAATTCAGTGTACAGACATAAATAAATACGAGCATGACATAAATACGACACTTAAGGATATTGTGAATTGGCTTGACGAAAATAATTTAGTAATTAACCTGCAAATACGAACGTAATACACTTTTATCAGCGCACATCATTGCCGAATGTAATTGTAGAATATAATAATAACTGATCAGTTGCGAAATTTCTAGGTATACTGATAGATAGCCAGTTGACTTGGAAATCTCAAGCAGAAGAAGTATGTAAAAAACTGAGCATATCTGCGTATGTCCTGCATAATCTGGCGAAAAAGGTCAACACCACAATAGTTGCATACCATGGTCTAGTCGCGTCCATTTTAAGATATGGAATAATCTTTTGGGGAAACTGTACTCTACGAGAACAGGTGTTCAAAGCCCAAAAACGTTGCATAAGGGCAATACTTAACATGAAAGTGACAGATAGTTGCGTTCCTGTGTTTAAGTCCCTAAAACTCTTAACTTTCCCGTCTAGATTGGCTTTATTTTTGTTACAAGTACTTACGTAAGCATGTTCCAGACGGATGTAATCCAGCGTCTCATCCAAAGTGACCTTGCTTGTTGCTAACCATCTAGACGGCAGATGCAATCCAAATTCAACAACAATCGCGGATGGAAACCAAGCTCCCACCGAGGTCACCTTGGATGGGACGCTGAATTACATCCGTCTGAAACATGCTTTAGAACATCACATGAAAATGTAGCTGTAACTTTGTCACTATTCAAATGTGAAGTAAGGATAGCGAACACACTGGGGTGCCCTGTTTTGAGGAGTTTTAATGCTGTGTCCTGTCAACCATTGTAAGTCTGAACACCAAAATTTATAGAGAACTTCAAAACCTGATAGATAACGCTAATAGAGAATGGACACCTTAAAAAAAATTAAACCGACTTCCAAAAACAACACACTACTAAGTATAAAATAACTTTAATTTCGGATGTCAGTGTTTTTGTTTATTTTTGGTTTTCTGACACCGACTTCCGAAATTAAAGTTATTTTATACTTTGTAGTGTTTTCAACCGACTTCAAAAAAAAAGAGGAGGTTCTCAAAGAGTTCTCTTCTGAAAGAGTATCATTAGAAATGTCATGAAAGACATTGTGTGTGCCCGAGGGAATCGAGGGAAGCCCTCAAATTTTATTGAGGGCTTCCCTCGATTTTCATGAGATCCCATCATCCGATTCTGACTTAATGACAGTGGGACCACCTCAGGAGCATCGGCTTTTCAATATTTTTTTTTAAATCGGTCCACAATTGGCGGAGAAATCGGTGAACATACATAAAAAAAAATACATACAGCCGAACATAGAACCTTCTCCTTTTTGAAGAAGTCGGTTAAAAACTTACGAAACGTTTTTCTCTCACTATAATTCAATAAAACTTTCGTTCTCCTTGGATATCATGAACTTCCAGCTATTGCAAAAAACCCGGCCAAGTTAGAATCGGACTCGCACACGAAGGGTTCCGTACCATAAACCTAAAATTTTATTGTTGTTATAGCGGCAATAGTACTATTATGGTTCTTGAGATACAGGCCGCTGACAGACAGACGAATGGACGGACAGCGGAGGCTTAGTAATAGGATTCCGTTGGTGACCCTTTGAACTCGAGTTAGCTTTGACCGTCGCGGTCTAACTGCATTTATGTGTATAGGATTCCAAGCCATATAGATTACAGTGAACGCGGAACGCTGAACTCGGAACTCTGACCGCTAGACCGCACGAAGTGGGCTCGGCGCCGGCGCCTATAAAGATAAAATATATCAAAACGAAAACAAATATTTATCTACTCCCCAAGCAAGAGCCTGGCCCACCAGTGTAGTTTATTACGGACTGATTAAATAAGTGATGATGTAATACACTATCTATACTTATGCAGAGTTGATACGACAGAGGGGCATTAAATTAAACTACGTATACTATACGTGTTCAGTATTAGTTCGATACGGTACAAAAACAAAAAGCGCCAAAAATTAGAAAATATTTTCTCAAACAAACTAAATAGCTTAAATTAGAATAAAACGCAACCACCCTTTGTAAATAAATTAGACTGACCGTAACACAGCGGCAACGCGCGGTGCGCGGTGTGCGGTATGTCGTGTGCTCGGCGGGGGCCAGGGCGGGAGGGGGCGGCCGGCGACTTAGGCCTCCGCTCGCGCTGGCTTTTATGTTTGGTAAGGTTTTGAAGCACGCGCAAATTATGAAGGTGACAGCCGGAGGACTTAAAAAAAACCGAAATTAACTTAAAGAAAGGTTTAATTACTTTCAAAATTACAATATAAGAAATCTTAGGTTGGACTTGGACGATGCTAGTTCCGAAGTGCCAAAATTAATTATTACAAAAAATATATTTCTAAATGATCGCGAAACGCGGATGCGGTGTCAGCAGGTTGGAAGTAGGTGGCCGATGGCTGCACGAGGCGTCGAATCAGCAGAGTCCGTGTGTTGCAATTTCGTATGGAAACATCCATTGTACGTAAATAGCTATCATGTCGCTATTCAGCCGATTTGGTGTAGGCAGGGCACGTAACAGCTCCCCCCTCAGAAAAGCAACTATTTGAGCAATTTCAGCGAGAATGTTGCTGGTACATTTTTCTTGATTTTAGGAGATTCTGCGTCTTCGTATTGATGATTTTCATCGCTTTCATCTGGTGATTGTGGCTTTCTGAGCTTTGTGCAAACATTATACCGTCGTATAGTGAGGGTAACGATCAGTACAGTTGCACCGAATATTACGACATATAGTGGGATAGTCGTATGGTAGATCAATTGGTCCAAGTTAGTGCGATCGATTCGTACGGGTTGATGCATTAAGATTTTATCTTCGATTTCATGTAGGCTTTTCAGGTGAAGTGAGTTTAACTTCAGATGTAATATAATATAATATATAATATTCCACACAACTATCACACAACGCCATCTAGTCCCAAGCTAAGCAGAGCTTGTGTTATGGGTACTAGACAACTGATAAACATACTTATATATTTCTAAATACATACATATTATAGATAAACTACACCCAGACACAGAACAAATGATCATGCTCATCACACAAACATTTGTCCTGGGTGGGAATCGAACCCACAACCTCTGGCATAGCAGTCAGGGTCACTAACCACTAGACCAACAGGCCAGTCAAATATAGATGTGGGATAGATTCGTTGACAATGTTCAGGTTCATGGGTATTTCGGTGATTTTCAGCGGTTGTCCTCTGATATGGTCATTTGTGTTGATTATAGTAAACTGCTCAGTGCGTAGTAAGCATTTGTGCGGAATGGTGGCGAGGTAGCTTCCATGTAGAGAGATGAATTCTTGACGTTCGCATTGTAGCTCGGTTCGGGTTGGTTGTGGAAAGGTTAGTGTATAGCGTCTGTCGTCCAGTTGCTCCATGGCTTCTTTGGTCAGCGTGAGCTTAGTGGGCAGGCATGTCTTCTGTAGAGATTGGTTAAAGATGAGACCATGGATGCAGTCTAGATGTCCTCTCGTCGGTTGATGGTTGACTTCCTCTTCGCAGAGATGGAGCTGATTGAACTTCGGGCATTCAGCCTCTATGTACTTGAAAACTTTCCCGTTAGTTGCAATGAAAGGATAAGGAGGAATAAAGGTGTACATAAATTTATTGGGAACTATTGCTAATCTATATAATTCAAACTTATCAGGGGAGATAATTGGGACTTTAAATATGATAACTATTCTTTTTCCTGTAAAGTAATAGCCAGGTTTTATAACTGTATAGTATTCTCTTAGATCTGCCTCTAGCAATTGGTCTGAACCGTATATAGATCTTAATCGTTTCGTCATATTATCTAAAGTGTCTATACTTAAAGTACTCTGGTGAGTGCTCGATGCACGTATAAAAGAAGGTATCTTCTATCCTAGTTATCTCTAAAAATAAATCATCTTATCGCTAATGATAGCTAACAACTGAGCAAACTTTGCGTATCTTATAAGATCATTTTTAGCGGAAGCTTTCTCGTCTAAAAGTTATCCTAAGGTACTATTGATTATCTCTTGATTGCTAACAATTTTTGATAATATGTCACTGTATCTAGTCATCCAGACTTTATTAAGACTTATATGCTCATTTACCTCCGATAATATCTTGTCATCATTATTTTCTAAAAGTTTAATGGCGTTATTGTAAGTTTGGGCATCCGATTGATCTAAGTTACCAGTTATGCTTTTTATAACTGAACCTAAACCGTCTATGAGACCTCTTTTGCTACGACCGGGTTCTAATGTATTTAACTGAGAATTAATTTTATCTAATTTATTAGATAAGTGGTTAATTTGAAGTTCATATAAAAGGAACGTCTGGTTGTCTGATTTGGTTTTAAAATAGTCTAGTTGATTAATTACGGAGTGGAGTCTGTCTTCAATGTCAGTTAAGTCAATGTATTGTAGAAAAGAATGATAGTGCGTTATGAGTCTGGATTGTCCAAGGTTGAAAGGTAAGAGTCCGGGTCCATCATCTAAACTTTCAAGTTTTATCTCGAGCGCCAGCGTTGCGTGAACGATCATCGCCAGTATCCTGTAACAAATTTGCGGCCTTAGGGATACGTTTGAGTCGGGATTTTGCTACGGGACCTTTCTTTTTAGATGTATAAATATGAATCGGAAGGTCGGCTAGCACGGTGTCATGAGTATAACGCGGGGCTAATTTTTGTCGACGGGCTAATGGGTTACTTATGAAGACTTGCTGTTCTGGTTGGTATTCTGCTTCGGGCTCTCTGTCCTTATTCCTGTGTTGTATGATATTCGTTCGGTCAGTAAGTGTAAAGTCGTTGATAAGGTCATATACAGTTTTCATCTGGTCTCGGTGATTTAGGATATACTGTTGCATAAGATGTTCGGCCATGTCAATGTCAAGTGGGTCTCTTGGGTCAAAATGTCCTCTAATTATGTCATGGGGTCTGCACTTTGTGAAACTGTGGATTGTGCTATTATAAGCTAATATAGCATAAGGCATGAGGTTGACCACGCAGTAGCTGTCGTAGAACCTGTTCGAGAAGGTGGTCGTTCTGAAGGATTGGCTAACATTGACTCAGTCTCCTCGTTATTAATTTCTACTCGGGATAATGCGTCAGCATTAGTGTTGTACTTTCCCTTTTTGTAGACTATAGTGTAATCATATTCACTTAACCTAAGTCTCCACCTAGTCAACCTTTGGTTGGGTTCCTTCAAGTTCATTATCCACTGCAACGGCTTGTGGTCGGTGTATATTTTGAATTTACGACCGAATAGGTATGGCCTGAAATATTTTGTAGCCCAAACTATTGCTAAAGCTCTTTTTCTATAGTGCTATAATTCGTTTCACTGTCATTTAAAGTTCTTGAGGCGTAACAGATAGGTTTATCTGAGCCGATGCTGCCTTGCGAGAGTACAGCGCCTATAGCTACGTTTGAAGCGTCCGTTGTTAATATAAACTCTTTAGTGAAGTCGGGATATTGTAAGATGGAGTCGTTTGTCAGTAAGCTCTTGCATTTGTTAAAACAGTCAATGTATTCGGAGTCTAAAGTAATTTTATTGGTCTTTTTAAGGCATTTCGTCATAGGCTTAGTGATGCGGGCAAAATCTGGGATAAATTTTCTATAGTAGCCTAATAGTCCTAGGAATTGTTTTATTTCTTTAGGTGTCTTTGGTAAGGGTTATTTTTCTATTGCTGCTATTTTATCAGGGTTAGGTTTAACACCTTCGCCACTAATTATATGGCCCAAAAACGCGGTTTCTAATTTCAAAAACTCAGACTTATCCATCTGGATTTTGAAGTTAGATTCCTGCAATCATACTTTCTCTAGGTTAACCATATGCTCTTGTAATGATGTACTAAATATGATGACGTCATCAAGATACACGAGACAGATCTCATTTTGCAAGCCTCTGAGCACATTGTCCATTACCCTTTGAAAGGTAGATGGAGAGTTCTTCAATCCCATGGGCATACGCAAGAAATCAAAGTGTCCATGTTCTACGTTGAACGCTGTCTTAGGAATGTCGTCTGGATGCATCTCGCATTGATAAAAGCCTGATGCAAGGTCTAACGTGCTAAAATACTGGCATTTACCAAGCTTGTCAAGTATGTCATTGATGTTAGGAATCGGGTATTTGTCGTCTATAGTCTTGTCGTTCAGTTTACGAAAATCTACTACTATGCGCCACTTTTGTTTGCCTGATGCGTCGGCTTTCTTAGGAACTACCCAAATAGGTGAGCTCCAGGCTGATTCGGAATTCGATCTCGAATTCGTTCTTGTCGATGCACAAAAGGGTAGCGGTAGCTTTTAGTGTAAACGGGAAGTTCGACAGTCGTTCGAATACGGTGCTTGATTTTATTTGTAAAAGTCAAAGGCTCTCCCTCAACATAGAATACATCAGCAAAACGGGCACATAGAGTCTCTAAGTTAGTTTTTTCCTCAATATTTAAATGATCTGTACGCAATCGAGATAAAACCTCTTTAACGCGCTCATGCACTCAGTATTAAATATATCGGCTTGTAAAGGTCGGTCAAATGCAATAGTCAGGTCATGTTCCGTCGGGTTTTCAATTTCTACAATTCCAGTACGGTCAGTAACGCGAGTAATGCACTCGTGAATAATGCAATTACAATAATTTTGCTGAGCTATCGAAACATCGCCATCTGGACAATAGATAGGGATATTCACAAGTTTTGATGAGTTAGCGGGAATTGTTTCTTGACTATTTGATCTTTTACATTGATATAAATGTATTGGAATCGTTGTAAAGTCAGTAAATAAATAATTATTCTTAAGATCAATCTGTGCTCCGTCAAGTAAATCTAAGCCTATTAGACCATCAAAATAGTTATGAAATCTATAGATAAAAATTTTTACATTCGTGGGATTATTAAATTCTGCAAAGTTCGGTATCGTAATAGAATGTTCGTGCGTGCTAGTCACACGAGCGTTCGTTACTTCGAAGGGATCAAAGTTTAAAGGGATAAGTGAAAAATATTGTTAGACTGCCTCGGGACTAATAAAAGACTGATTAGCTCCGGTATCTACTAATAATTTAAGTGGCGGGTCTGATATCTGTATGTAACATAGTTCCCTTTTAGATTGGACATTTAGGTCTATTTTAATCCTTTTTGATCCTTCTCCTTGCGAAAATCCTGATCAGCATTAGAAGTAGCGGATGGCTGTGCTTCTAAGCATTTTACGTTATTTAATTGGTCCGGAACATTTAAATTATTTTCGGGGTTGGTCTGCTGATAGTCATAATAAAAGTCAAAGTCGTAAGGCTCACAGAAATAGTAATAGTCAGGTAATTCGTAGTAATAGTCGGGGTAATTTTAAGTGTCATAGTAATCGGTCATTTCGTTAAAATTCATTTCGCGAGTTTTGAAGTAGTTACTAGGCGGTGGGTTGCCTAACCTACGCCAATCATGTACTGGAAGTGGTCTAGGTACAAAATGACAAAATGGTACAAATGACCGCTCATCGGTTTCGGTCCGGTATTTTGTGTTTGAGGGTTCCTATTTTGTAATTTAAACGCGTCACTTTGCGGGTTATAATTCGGCGGGGGCGCACGAAACATCTGTTACGTGTCATCTGTACGGCTAAACATATTAGGGGCCCGTTGAGGTACCTGATTGTGCTGGAAGGGCGGCCTCCACTGCTGCGGCTGCTGCTGCTGCGGCGGCATTGGCATAGGTTTATGCCAGCTGGGGCCTCGGCTAAGATAGCTAAAAGGTTTCGGTGTGGTCATAGGGACCGCGGATGGCATTCTATGGGTTGACTGCGTTTGCTGTGTCGGGTTACGTCGCTCGAGAGCACTCTCATTACGTTGCTGTAGATCCATGACATTCATTTCCTGTTGCACAAATTCCAGAGCCTTTTCAATGGTTTCGGGTCTCATACATCGGATACGTGACCCTAGAGGTTCCTTAAGGCCTCTAACGTTCCTACGTTAGAGGCCTTAAGGAACCTCTAGGGTCACGTAGAGTTAGCTTTTTATAAAGATCGCATTTTGCTTCGATTGTCGTTGCTACATTTTCGTGCAATGAAACATAGGTCTTATAGTGCTAAAAAGGGTCTGGCATTTGTCATAATACTCTTGCGGGGTGCTACTTCCTTGTGTCAGTAAAGACATGTCATTATAAAGAGCAGTGTCATCCCTTTGGTCTGAAAAATTAGTGACTAACGCGTCACGGATCCCTTGCCAATTATCTGCTATGCCATTGGAATTAATAGTTGAAGCTGCTGGTCCGGTGATTTTATTCAAGATGCCGTTTATTAGACATAAATTAGTTAACTCGTAACTCGGGTCATTTCTTACATATTGTATTACGAGCTGATCACATATTTTAATAAATCGGGTTAGAACATTCGGATTGCCATCAAAATTTGGAACTGCGCGCAAAGCGTTGTAGATAGTATCGGGGTTAAGTGCCATATTGTTACTATCAAATAGCAAACCTAAATCTAAATTATCTGATTCCGTAAACCTATTTAAATCTACTTCTCTAATCCTATTTATCTGTCTGGAGGAGATAGATTTATTCCTGGGATCCCTTGGATGAAAAATTTTGATTTAATATAATAACATATGGGTATGAGGAAGGACAAGGAAGCAACACTTAAAGAAAGTTTCAAGGACTTACATATACATGGTTTTCTCGTTGCATCGATGACTGGATACGTCCTCAGCTGCGTCTTCTTTAGTTCGGATATTCGACAAGGTACTTGGAAATACCGACAGTGACTATCGGCGTTAGCAGATTAACAATTTTTGGAAATCTATACCGCGCCGCGCACTGCCTCGAATATCCTACCGACTGCGCCAATTATGAAGGTGACAGCCGGAGGACTTAAAAAAAACTGAAATTAATTTAAAGAAAGGTTTAATTACTTTCAAAATTACAATATAAGAAATCTTAGGTCTAGACTTGGACGATGCTAGTTCCGAAGTGCCAAAATTAATTATTACAAAAAATAAATTTCTAAATGATCGCGAAACGCGGATGCGGTGTCAGCAGGTTGGAAGTAGGTGGCCGATGGCTGCACGAGGCGTCGAATCAGCTGAGTCCGTGTGTTGCAATTTCGTATGGAAACATCCATTCTACGTAAATAGTTATCATGTCGCTATTCAGCCGATTTGGTGTAGGCAGGGCACGTAACACGCACAAAAACAAACACTAAATTTTTAAATTCTCGATGTTTCCTCCATTCACATTAATGCACAAATTATACTGACGGAGAATATTGTTATTTATTTTTCTAATTAAATCACTGTCCGTCGCCAACCACTTTTGTTTGCAATAGGGTATTTTACTAAAAAAAATCTAATTAGTTTTGGACATTTAGTATTAATATCGGACACGTATTTTGGCATGGTAAATTTCTTACATTTTTAACAAGCCAGATGACGTCACGCGTGTCTTCAACTCGCCTCTTTATTTTTTGTTTACGTGAAAAAAGAAAAAATACGTGTCCAATATTTTTTTAAATCTATCAGACGGACTAATTAGATTTTTTCAGTAAAATCTCCATTGCGGCTGTCACCATACCTTTCTCTGTACGTTCTCAGAGCTAAAACTGCGTTTCCACGGCATTCTGACGTCGGTTAAGTTACACGAGGCATTGTTTAACACTTTAATTACACACACACACACACACAACCAAAGTTTAATTACGTGTCCTACCACCATAAAAAACAGTCAATCACAAAAAAAAATCACTAATACCAAATAATAATAATCCCAAGTTACGTGTCCTGTCACAATAAAAATAAGAAATACTGTCTTAAACTTATTTAGTGTCCTATCACAATAACAAAACAAAATCACAATATTATTGTTAGCGCGCGAATTTGACAAATCGTACGTTCCGAAAGGGAAGGGTCGGCGCACTGAAAAAACAAGTTTTTTAGAGGGTGGGGCCTCTAAAAAACTTGTTTTTTCAGTGCGCCGACCCTTCCCTTTCGGAACGTACGATTTGTCAAATTCGCGCCCTTACCGATCGCATCAATCGCAAAAATAATAATAATAATAATTTTGTTTTTGTTTTTATCTACTTTTATACAATAAATTGGGTATATTTCGCTTACGCTATTTTTAAAGTAGAACTTTATTAACAATGTGTTACAAAGCAAACCCGAACTTATCCATTATAAATGTGATAGCTTATTTCATAACGATTCTAACAACAAGTTTCATGTATGGCTCCCATATAAAACTCCAACACCAAGCGAGTCACATTTTTTGGAATAATTTTGAAAAAAGTTATCTTATTTATCGATATCGACAATGTAAGACAAAGTTCATGTGTCGCGGCCGTGATTGAGTGGCAACTGTTACTATCCAAACATAGAGTAATTAACCTTATTGCTAGGTAGTTTAAGTTTATAATTGCAACCATTGAAAATACCGCCATCTATGGTCGAATAGCGGAATTTACTCGTAAATTCAATTTAGAATGAAATCAGAAACCGAAACGCCGTGAGTACTTTTTGCCTTAAAGCAAAATAAAACCTAGGTACGTGTAAGGCCGAAGGTATATTTTCAAATGTAGGTTCTTTGACTTATTCTTGTTTTGACCAAAATTGAAACGACCAATCAATCTTATCTTGATTTGTGGTGAATTATATGACTATCGGTATAGTTGTGTGAGTGTGGCGACACAGGTTCCGATACAAATTTCGTTTTTCTGTTCCGTGGGTATCATATTAGCCGAAAGACATCCACTGCCGGACGTAAGCTCGGGGGACCAAGTGTCGCCATAACAACCGTTCCTGTGCGCCTCGCATCCATCGGCTTCCCGCGTTCTAACTTAGAATACTTTAATTCAGACTTATTTAATATAAATAAATCAATTATAACGTCGTTTAGCAAACAACACCACTCTAGACGAAAGTTCGCGGTGTGTTATAGGTTTGAACCATAGATATAAGGAACAATTTTTCTGTGGTTTGAACACTTGTTTTCGGGTCGAACTAACAGTAGGTATTGCACTTAGGCGATCTACCAAACGTAGGCCAAATTACTCGTAGCTCCTTCTGGGTAGGCTCGCTCGCTACCTATGTCTCTGTCATCTCTGATATAGATTAGAGTCAAGAGCAAACCCATAACAAATAATATATATAGGTATATATATATATATATATATATATATATATATATATATATATATATATATATATATATATGTCGTGGATTGATGGCACCATGGTCAATACGCAGCGCCATCTAACAATTTATTTTGTAAACCTAATAATAATCGTCACCGGAAACGCAAGCGCGCCATATTGCTTGGACACGATCGTCGGTAGAGGGGATGCAGCGAGGACAGGGAAGGGACCGAGTGTTCGGTCAGTTGAGCTTGGACTGTCTTGGCGGACACTCAGTGCCAACGCACGTGTTTGTTTCCTACGTGAACTGCAAATGTGAATAAAGTTATTTTTAAGATTTAAATTATCTTTTGTTCGAGTACCCACGACAGCGCCCATAGCTAAGTTTAACTATGTCGGATCGTGAAGAAGACCCGATGTTTCGCATCTCGGCCACCCATGATGCGACATCAGAAGTGCGATGCAACTCAAGTGGCCCACATGGAGATTCGTGATAATGTTACTGAAATACGTGGCGGTTACGTTTTGAAATTCAAAATACGTAGTGACAGTGATAATTAAAATTGCGGTTAGTTTTTGAAACGCGTGCGAAGCTCTAGACGCTAAAAACTCGAAGTGTGCCGTGAAATCAAGTTCGACGCGCAATCATGGTGGTATCATTTGTAGAGGACACAGTTGTCCAGTGCAGTTTATTTGTGACAATAAGGCACTGAAAAGCTTTGCACTCACATGCCTATATGATAACTTATCTAGGACCAATTTATGGAACTTTCCAAGGTCAATTTCCTATTCGTCGAGTTTTATGCGGCTACCCTCGTCAACCTGAACAATGAAAAACCAGTCTGTAATGGAGGCAAGTAACTTCACAACAGCTGGCCAGGTCAAGGAAAAGTGTGTGGATTTGTGTGTGAGGATATTCACGTCATTTTGTGATTATGCTGTGGCGCTGAGGCATTCGTCAGTTAAAATTTTTAATTTTGTTAACGAGAGCTTAACACTTTCGATACTATGGAGACAGACTCACAAAAGGTTTGGAGACAACTCTCATGATTGACGATCATTGATTTTTGATAATTGACTAGTCGCTTTATTGCTCCATGCTAAAGTGAGGCTATTATTCTCGTGTTGATTATAGTTATGGTGTTGTGGTAGTAATTCAGTCGCTATAGCTTTGGTGTTGCTGGTTACGGCGTTTCAAATAATGCTGATGAAGCGATATTATTCTGCTATCGCTGGTAGAGAAATAGACTGAAGAGCTTAGTTAAGAGAGATATGGTCACAATACCAACCTGATCACAATACCCTGCCCTACACTTTATTCTGGAAATTGTGATAATTGCAAAAGCAATGTAACCAATCACCATCCAAAACTTAACTTTGCCCACTGCTGGGCATAAGGCTCTTTCTTGTGCCAATATTCTAATTAGATTTAGATTGACTTTGAGACTGGGCTACTATGCTGTCCAGAAACCTTTATTCCCCCCACAACTTTTATTGAACTTGTACTCTCGTAGTGTTTCTCAGTTTCAGATATCGTATCACGGTGGATGAGATCAGCAGGAGGCTAGCGGTTCGCATGCTACTACAACTGCTGTGCAGCTGCATCTTCTGAGCAGTTTTGAGCATGACAGTCCGAAGATGGTCAAGCAGTTGACAGGCTGCTGTAGCTGATTATCATGTCAACATCTATGGGGTGAACAGCGTTCAAGGCAAACTGGAATATTGTGTGAGTCGCTGCCATTTTATTCTGATTATGAGTTTCAAAGGTTAAAAGACGTTCATATCAATCCAGAGGTTAGATTGATGGTAATTTTGAAGTTCTAAGA